>JAGMWT010000014.1:0-1408873 GCA_020744415.1 Dendryphion nanum | reverse complement strand
GCTAGCTATTATAAAGGCACTAAAAGAATAGAAAGTATACCTCTAAGGCAATAAGCACAAGATCTTATCTACTTAGATAAAGAATTTAAGGATTTATAATTAATAAACTCTTATTAGAGCAAATTAGGTAAGCTATAGGAACTAGCTATTATAACTTTAAATTATCTATATCCTTAGAAATAAAACTAAGAGGCAGACCCTTAGCTAATAAGCAGACTATAAGGTTAAGATAGAAAATAAATAGCGCGCTGCTATAACTTAACTTAGACAGCACTATAGTATTTAACTACTTATAGATCTTAGCTAACTAGGTTATACTTTTAAAATAAGAGCATAAGTAGACTAAATAGATATAAAAAGCAACTAGAGAAGCTACTAAGAAGGTTAAGAACATATAAATAGCTATTAAAGAAGAAGATAATATTATATAGATCTACAGACGCATATATATACTACAAAGATTAAGAAAGAATTTATAAAACAATACTACAAGGCTTTAGCATATAGTTATTAAAGAATTAAAAAGACATAAGACTACATCCTACAAGAATACTACTTCCTATAAGCATAATAGCTAATTATAGAAGTACTAAAGAAATATAATAATTACTAAAGAAATAAGCACGCTAGGCACAAACTATATAGAGAACTTTAACAAGTAGAACTAGCTAAAAGAGCCTAGGGAACAATTACTATAAACTTTATTATAAAGCTACTAAAATCTAAGAACCTAGTAATAGGAATAATATACAACATAATCCTAGTAGTTATTAACTAACTCATATGCTATATGTATATAATTCCTTATTAAGAAGCAACTATAGCAGAATAATTCTTATATACTATACTTAGATACATTATCTCTAAGCATAGCATGCCTAACAAAATTATATTAGACAAAGATGTTAAATTTATATCTAAGTTCTAGATAACTATGCTAGCTAAGCTAGGAACAAAGTAGTTAATGTTAACAGTATTCTACCTATAGACTAATAGAATTACTAAAAGAATAAACTAGATAGTTAAATTATACTTAAGATACTACTTAAACTATAAGTAGAATAATTAGGTCTTACTAATGCTAGTTACCTAGTTTATATATAATAGCTTAAAACATAGCATAATAAGTATAATACTCTTTATAGCTAACTATAGAGTTAAGCTAACTATATATAACAAAGAAAAGTTAATAAACTCCTATAGCAAGAATGCTAAAAATACTATCTAGACTATTAAGCAGCTATATAAGCAGCTTAAAGAAAACGCAGAATTTATACAAAGATAAATAAGAAAATACTATAACTAGAAACATAAAAAAAACCTACCTTTAAAGAAGAGGAAAGGGTTTAGCTCCTATAAAAAAACATTAAAAGCAAAAAGCTAAATAGAAAATTAGACTATGTTAAACTAAGACTATATAAAATTAAGAAATAGATTTTACTTATTAATTTTTAACTAAAGCTACCTAAGGCAATAAAGATCTACCTTATATTCTACATATTACTGCTTAAGAAAGCACTTTAAAACGCTAGACTAGTAGTATATAAAGCTAACATATACAAGGAAGAAATAGAAGAATACAAAGTTAAAGAAATTAAGAAGTATAAAAAGAAGAATAGAAAAAACTACTTTCTTATATAATAAAAAAGAGCTAACAAGAAAGAAAGACCTTAGAACAACTCCTAGGAACTAGAAAATAACCTTAACTACTCTAAGAAGTTAAAAGTATATTTCTAAAACTAATCTTCTTTAGGAAACCTAAAGACAAGGCGTTAAACCTAAGACTACGTGGCTATGTTTTAAAAGAGGTGTTACTAATACTTAGAATAAGACCTAGGGCTTTAGTTTCTACTAAACTTGTTTATAAGCCTTGTTCTACCTCTTCTACATCTAGCTTAGCCTTAATAGCTTGCGCCTAGGCTATACTCTTTTATTTAAAAAAGTTCTTCTGCTTCTATAGATAACACGTATGCTAATAAGCTACCTCTAGCTTATTTAAGAGCTCTTTCTACTCTTTCTTAGCTTCTTTAATCTAGAGATAAAGTTTTTCTTATAACTAGTTAATAGATTTCTTTAACTATGCTTAGCTATAATACTAGACTTAAGATCTTTAGTTTTATAAACTTATATTTAGCTATAGACATATAAGTTATGCTACATAATAAGTAAACATTTGCCTAAATACAAGGCTTATAGGCTTTGCTTAATTAAGATTCTACTATACAAAATAACTTACTTTTAGCATAATAGCTATAATAAAATTCTAGGATTATTTCCTAACTTTTATAAAGCACATAGTTAGCAAGCGCTAAGTAACAAAGTGTGCTAAGAGCAGATATATAGAATAAACACTATAGATGCTTTATAAAATGCAATAAGTAGGAACACTCTACTTATATAGCACTACTATAGACCTAGGGAAACTAAGGTGCTAAGGGACCTAAAAGGGAGGATAGTGTTACAAACATAGTTCTCTATAAAGGCATAGAACCTTAGTTTAATCTTATAGAACCTAATTTATTAGGAAGCAAGGCCTATAGGGACAAGGACTTTTACGCAGAGGAAGACAAAGCTAAACACAATATAAACACGTAACTAATCTATAATCTAAATTTATAGATTATAAATTAGTGCTTTGTAATCTAGGTCTATAGATTATAGAGCGTTAATTTGCAATCTACTTACTATAGATTACTCCTCTTCTTTCTATTAGACAACTAGGCTAAGCTAGCGTTTCTTAGATTAATATATAAACCTATAAGTTTCCTAAGTAATTAGTCTTTATAGTTAAATTAATTACTGCTTTAAGAGTACTCTTGATCTATTAGTACTAATTATACCTTGTTCTAATATCCTAGATATAGAACGTGTTTTAACTCACTAACTCTTACTATACTATCTTACCTTTGCATCACCTCTCTAACCTAGAACCTAGGGTTCTTACATCTTATGCCTATCTAGTAGTAGCAGACATAGCTGTTTGTTATATAATGCTATAGATAGGATAAAAACATGTTCTAACTACTTTAGCCCTATCTTGTGTAATATCTATCTATTCTTAGAAGTAGTATAGAGCTAATTAAGTACTATAGATAAAGAAAACTACTAAAGTTAGAGGCTTTTGCTTTTAAAGATAATAACTAGGTGTAATTTGTGTCTATCTGCAGAGATAGACTCTATAATAGTAACCTACTCTCTATTCTCTAGTAATTTAATATAAGCCTTCTTCTTTAATAAATTTGCAAAGACTCTTGTGTTTATACATACTCTTAACGCAATACTAGTCTTATCTATATTATATATATTCTCTACTTAGAAGCTATACTAGCGTTAAAGAGCTATAAATTAATTAAAAAACATGTTTATAGCCTTAATTAACATAGCATAAGATTAGGCAGCGTTAATAGTGCGCCTAACAATAGAGGCAACATGTGGGTTGCAGCATAGGAAGTTTGTTACTTAAAGTTATCTAAGTAGCTCCTTATCTCTATTTATACGTAGTATTATAGTTGCTATCTCTCTTGCGTGCGCATGAGATAGAGGGCTACCTGCAGCCTCCTGCTTGAGGATCTACTCTACTAGGTATATCTCTTAATCTGGCGTCAATCTCTGCTAATGGGCGTGGGCTGGGTGGGTAGCAATGCAGCTATTAATTCTGCTTTGTAAAGTAGATTCTGGTATATTATACGCCCGCGCGGCTGCTCTTCGCGACCTAAAAACACCAGAATTAATAGCATCAATAGCAGCAGTAATAGAGGACTTGCTGTAAGGCATATTAAATAGAGGTGTGGAGATTGATTGCGTGAAAAATAGTGTAGGTGGGATGGATGCGGCTGCACGAGAACCCTAGTGCGCGAGAACCCTATAGCCAAGCTTATGCTAAGGAACCTTTCTAGCAATCACATAATTAGATAATCATGTAACTATCTGATCACGTGATGCCTGATTAGGTAATTAGCTTATGTAATAGTTTAGAACTCTATAGTTCTAGCATAGCAATCCCTGCTATGCTTTAATTAATCAACTTATACTCAATATATCTTCACTATTTGCGTGACCAACAACCTTAATCTTGAGATTATCACACTTTAGCTTTATATAAATTCTTATAGCTAACTTATTAATAGTTTTTTATAAAAGTATAGTTTAAAACTATAAAGCTAATAAATATATACTTATAAAACTTTTATAAAATATTACTTACTATAAAATATAATACTAAGTTTAGATATATTACTATTAAACTTAAGTTATTCTAATAAAAAAAGTATTATATAATACTATAAATTAAATAAATAAAGTCTAATTTATAAAGCTAATTAATATAAAAACTTTACTAGTAATTTTATTACTTATTAAAGTATAATATAAAAATATATTTTAATTTATTTAAAATACTAAATAAAAAAGAATATATTTAATTATATTCTTTACTTTCTTAAAAAACTTCTTTAAGTAAAATATAAATATAAAAGTAGCTAATATCTAAGTTCTATACTAAAATAGTTAAAAATACTTTTTACTAAGTATAAATTTTTAATTTAAAAAATAACTTATTTTATATAGATTATTACTAGTAGTATAGCTAACTTAATTAGTTATATATAAAATATTTATAAAATATATATAATTTACTTATTAAAAAAATAAATAATAAAATATACTTTAGCTACTTTTTATAAAGTATAAAAAATAGTAAATTAAAATTATAATATACTTTATAAGCAAATTAATTAATAAGTAAGTTAATTACTTTTACTAAGACTATACTAAAACTACTACTTATTATTACTACTAATAGTATAAATAAAGAAATATTATAATTAATAATATTTATAGCTAGAATTTAGCTATAAATACTTACTTCTAATAGGTATATATTATAAATATAGTTCTCTATAAAGATATAGAACCTTAGTTTAACTTTATAAAACCTAATTTATTAGGAAGCAAGGCTTATAAAGACAAGGACTTCTATATTAAAAAAAATAAAGCTAAATATAATATAAATATATAACTAATCTATAATCTATAAATCTAGATTATAGATTAGTACTTTATAATCTATATTTATAAATTATAGAGTAGTACTCTATAGTCTTTATAGTATAAATTACTTTTTTCTTTTCTATTAGATAACTAGACTAAGCTAGTATTTCTTAAACTAATATATAAACTTATAAGCCTTTTATATAGTTAGTTTTTATAGTTAAATTAATTATTACTTTAAAAGAACTTTTAATTTATTAGTACTAATTATACTTTATTCTAATATCTTAGATATAGAACTTATTTTAACTTACTAACCTTTACTATATTATTCTACTTTTATACTACTTTCTTAATATAGAACTTAGGATTTTTATAGTATTTTTTAGTAAGCTTATTATTTTTAGCTTTTGCTTTTTCTTTATACTTTTTTCTATTACTATAAGCTTTAGACTTTTTTAGAGCTACTAGTTGCTAGCTATTATAAGTAGTGCTTCTAATTTATATACTTTAATAAAGCTTATAAACTTGCTAAGCTTTATATATAACTAAGATATAAAAGTAACTAGTATGCTTGCTTTTTCTTACTTATGCTTAAAAGTTCTTTAGTATATAAGCCTCTAAAGAACTTTTTCTTTCTTTAACTTTTTATTCTATATATACTAGTAAATATAATTTATTATTATAATCTTTTATCTAATTTATAATATAATAAAAAGTTCTTTTTTATACTCTTAATATATAATTACTATACTTTCTAAGAACTAAAAAGCACTATAATAAATAGACCTAATAATAAAAACTTATTATATAAAGAACTAGTAAATATAGTGCTAGAACTCTAGTATATATAAGTATTTTAAAATAAAGACTACTATGCCTACTAAGAATAAATAAAAGCTAAATTAGCCTAATTATACTAATAAGCTTAATAAATTCTACTTATATAATATACTTTACTTTTACTACTTATACTACTTATATAACTTATGCTACTTACTTAACTTATAATTCTTACTTTTTATTTAAGTAATAAAATTATATACTTTATATAAAAGTAGATTGCTATTACTACTATGCTTTTTTTATTACTATAATATATACTCTTTTATTAACTAAAACTATGCTTGCCTAATGTTAATGCTTTTGCTAAAGGCCTTTATAAACTATATTAATATTAGAGATTTTAGATATATATAAAACTTTTAGCTAATAATAAAGCTTACTTAGAATATAAGCATAAAGTAGAATATATTATTTTATATATAAAAGAAAAAGCTTTTAATAGAGTATTAACTTTAGCTAAAAGACTAGTAAATAAAGAAACTATTAATATCTAAGATATATAAATAGCTTTTAATAACTTTTTTATAAACCTTATAGCTAAACTTAAAGCCCTTAAGTACATATAAAAAACAAAATAAAAAAACTAAAACTTTAATAAATACTTTTAAAAGTTTAATTTAAAGATAATAGAAGCTAGTTATAATAGAAACTTACTTTTATATAACTAGTAAAAAATAAAAGTACTAAGAAACTTACTTAATATAAAACTACTTATAAGTATAGTAAGTTACTAGCTTTTAGTTACTAAGATATATAATAAATACTATAAAAGAGTAAAAAATACTTAAGAAAACCTAAATATAGTAAAATAAATAATACTATATATATGCCTTTTTATATAACTTACTTAAGAAATAAAGTACTTTTAAGCTATAAAATAGCAACTTACTAATAATACACCTACTTATATAAATAAGCTAAGAGAATTCTAGAAATACTTAAAAAGTTAACTAATAAAAGAAGAATAAGCTTATGCTTATAATATAAGTATAATAACTATAAAGTTAAAATTATAAAGTATAACTTCTTTAATATATAATAAAATTTAAGTAGCTTTAATATAACTATAGTTACTATTCTAAGAAAAAAAAAAAACTAAGTATATTAAAAATAAGTAGCTTTAACTAAAAGTTATAAGTTAAAGCTATAGAAAAGTATTATATAAGATAGAATAAAACTATTATAAGTACTATAACTAATAAAACTAATAGCTATTTATATTATAGTTAACTCTATTAATTCTACTATAGTAATAGTTAATAATAGATATTATACTTACTATTTAGTAAATAAATATCTTATATATAAAGCTTCTCTCCTATGCATTACTATACACGCTATTAAAATTAAAAGTATAAATAGATAAAGAAGTTAGATCTAAGAGATTACTAATTTTATAATTAATATTAATAGTATAACCTAGTATATAGCTATGTATATTATTCTCTCTAAATATAAATATAATATAATACTAAGAAGATCTTAGCTAGCATAATTTAGAAGAGTACTAGATAAAAATAAATAAATGCTATACTTAACTAGATATAGAATAATAGTATAAAATATAAATAAATTCTTAATAATGCTACTATACACACCTATCTTAGCTACTGCCTTTTAATAGAATATATAATAAGTAAGAAAGAAAGAGAATATAACTATCTTTGCAGCTAGCTTAAAAAATATTAAGAAAGCATTATATCTAAAAGTAGAGATTAAAACTAGTAATATTAAAGCTAAGCTATCTTTATATCTTTACTTATATATAAACCTTTAGCTCTTTACTAAAGCTAATAAACTTCTTCTATTTTATAAGAAAAAATAGACTATAATATTAAACTAGAGAAAAAGAATAATAAAGAAGTAATACTACTTTATAGCTTCTTCTACTTTATGTTAAAAGATAAACTACTAGTCTTAAAGCATATACTAAATAACTATTTAGAAAAAGAATTTATTAAAGCTAGTAACTCTTTAGCTATATCTTTAGTACTATTTATATAAAAGCCTAAAAGTAAACTAAGGTTTTATATAAACTATTAAAGCCTAAATATACTTACTAAAAAAAACTACTACTTTCTTTCTCTTATTAAGGAAATACTATAAGTAGTTGTAAAAGCAAAATAGTTTATAAAGCTAGATATAGCTACTATATTCTATAAAATTTATATTACTAAAAAAGATAAATAGTTAATAGCTTTTTATATATAGTTTAAACTATTTAAGTAGCTAGTAACTTCTTTTAGCCTTGTAAATACTTTAAGTACTTTTTAATACTATATTAACTAAGTATTATAAAATATTTTAGATAACTTTATATCTACTTACTTTAATAATATATTAATTTTTATAAATAAAATATTAGTATAATATAAAGAATATATATAATAAGTATTAGAATATTTAAAAAAAGCTAGCCTTTACCTAGAACTTAATAAATATAAGTTTAAAGTTTAATATATAAAATACTTAGGATTTATTATTAGTATAAAAGAAAGTATATAGATAAACTCTAAAAAAGTAAAAGCTATTATAAAATAGAAACTTTCTACTATAGTATAAGGCATAAGAAGATTCCTTAGCTTTATAAACTTTTATAATATAACTAAGATAATAATTTATATATAGTAGCTTACTTTTTAAAGAAATTTAACTTTATAAAGTATAACTACTTTATCTATAATAAAGAACTTCTCTCTATTATATAATACCTTAAGGAATAAAGTACTAAGCTATAGTTAATATTAGAATTTAAAGTAATTATAAACTATAAAAACCTTAAGTACTTTACTTAGTTATAAAAGCTCTTAGAATAGTATATATAATAAGTAATCTTACTTACTAGCTTTAACCTAATAATTAAGTACTAGCTTAAAGAAGAGAATATATAAGCTAATGCTTTATTAAGAAAAAAATAAGACTAGCTAAAGAACCTTATAAATAAATATATATTATATAAAGAATTTATAATATTATAACTTATATAAAACTACTAAGCAATAGTAGTAGCTATATATATCTTTACTTTACTTAAACTACTAGTTCTAAACTTATTACTATAGCTTTTAAACCTAAAGAACTTATTAAAAGACTAATAAAACTAAGCTATGCTTTAGAATAATATATATTAAGCTATTTAAAAAGCTATTAAAAAAGAATACTATATAATACCTACTCTAGACAAGAAATTAGCTATCTTAATTAAGGATTATTTAATTAATATAAAAGAATAACTTTACTTTTGCCTTAGAAAATAAGTACTATATAATAAACTATTATACATAAGAATTATTTAATATACTTATTTATTAACTACTTTTAAATACTTAAGAAAAAAAGAAACTTACTAGATTATTATAATATAATAGTATTAGCTAAGCATAAGCTAAGATATTTAAAAGTTTATATAAAACTATAACCTATGCTACTAGAGCAAACCTTAAAAAAAAGAAAAATTTAAGTTTTTATATTTACTACTTATTTTTATATAAATTTAGAAAGACTTGTTTATTAACTTTATTAATAAACTCTTACTAAGCTTAGAGTATATAAGCCTAATAGTAATAATAAATTAGTTAAAAAAAAATCTTTATCTTAATAAATAAAACTATATTAGTAAATATAGCTTAGATATTTATATAAGTAGTATTCTATTACTATAGAATACTTAACTTAATTATATTAAATAAAGGCTCTTAGTTTATGTACTTGCTATAGAAAGAAGTATACTATTTTCTAAAAATTAAATAATACTTATTAATAGTATATTACTTTTAAATAAATAGTACTACTAAGAGAAAAAATATAAAAGTAGAAACTATTATATAGATATACTATAATTATAACTAAAATAATTAAGTAAGCTTATATCTAATTTTAGAACTTATATTAAACTTTTATATATTATTAGTAATAAATATAATGCTTTTTTCTTATAATATAGTTACTATAATACTTTTTTCCTTAGTTACTAGAACCTAAAAGCAAGTAATAAACTAGATAACTTTAAGCTTAGAAAAAAAAGTAGAAGTAATTATAGTAAAGATATAGCAAGCTACTAAATAAGTAATATTATTATAATATATATATAATAATAATAAGAAATATAAGCAAATAAGCATAGAAAAGTAGCTCTAAAATACTAAGTAAGCAACCTTATATAGCTAAACTTAAAGAATATATAATAATAAAAAGAAATAAGAAATTTAATTAGAAAAATAGATAATTCTACATAGCACGTGTATAAGACTTATATTAAGTAAAACTAAATATATATAAATAATAAAGTTATACTATATAAACTAACTATAACTTATAGCTTAAGACTTACTACTCTTTTAAAAAAAAAAATACTCTTCTAGCTCTAATTATTATATAAAAAAAAGAAATAATAAAGAATACTTTAAGTAAGAAGTAGAAAACATTTTAAATAAATATATATAGAATAAAAAACTAATATTTATAGTTAAGTAGAAAAGATATAAAGATACTACTAAAGAGCTAAAAGCCTACTTAATTTAGATATAAGCTTATCTAAAGTAGAAAAAGAAAATAACTCTTATACATACTAGTAAAGGCACTTTTAAAAAAGAATAAAAAAGAACTTTTAAGTAGCTTCTTATACTACTTTAGAATTATAGAATAACTACTAAAGCTACTACTTTTACTAAGTCTTTTATTATTCTACTTTATATAATTAAGAGAATAAGAAGACTAGGAATAATAATAATTTATTTTATTAAACTAGTTATTATATAATAACTTATAATTATTCTAGCCTTAATAAGAATAAGTAGCTATATAATTATTATAGATATAGTTTAAATAAGCACTATAATATTAAAAACTAAAAGAGATATACTTAGTATAGTAAAAGAAGTTGCTTATATAATTATAAGCTATAGTATAGCACTAATAAAGAGTAATATTAAACTAGCTATAAGAATAAATAAAAATAGCTTTAATATAAGATTAATATTAAGATAAAAGACTAGTAGCTTAGACATAGTTATAATAAATAATAATAAAAGTCTTTAAAGAATTATATAAAAATACTTTAAAAGCTTAGATAAGAAAATTAGTAATAATAGTAATCTTAGAACTTTATAAATAAATTAGCATATAATAATAGATAAAATAAAGATAGCAAACTATAAAGTAGAAGATCTAAAAAAAATAATTAGTAATTATTAAATTAAAAATTAAAATCTTTTTATATACTAAAGAATTTAGATAGATAGTTTAACTAGGTTCTATAGCATTAAAACCTTATATACTACTCTTACTTACTAGGACTAGAGCAGACTAAAGAAAGGCATTTATAGTACTAAAGAGAGTTATATAAGCAGCTACATAGCTAGTAGCTACTTTATTAGGCCTAATAGTATTATTATTAAATACTAGATTATTTATAATAAACAAAGACACTATATAGCATAAAAAAGAAATAAAAAGAAAAAGTAAAAAAAAAAGAGAAAAAAGAAAAAAGAAAAAGAAAAAAGATTATATACTCTTCTTAGTACTAATTATAATATATTTATATATAATGCTTTAGCTAAGCAGAAGCAAGGCAAAAACTTTATATATAAATAGAAAAACTTTATAAACAAATAAATAAAAATAACTTTATATATAAAATAAAAAAGAAAAAGAAAATAATATTATAAGTAGTGCTTTTAATTTATATGCCTTAATAAGGCTTATAAACTTACTAAGCTTTATATATAACTAAGATATAAAAGTAACTAGTATACTTACTTTTTTTACTTATGCTTAGAAGTTCTTTAGTATATAAGCTTCTAAAGAACTTTTTCTTTCTTTAACTTTTTATTCTATATATACTAGTAAATATAATCTATTATTATAATCTTTTGTCTAACCTATAATATTTTATATAATTAGTTTTTATAATTAAATTAATTATTACTTTAAAAGTACTTTTAAACTATTAGTATTACTTATACTTTATTCTAATATTTTAAATATAGAATTTATTTTAACTTACTAACTTTTCTATACTATTACTACTTTATACTACTTTTCTAACCTAGAACCTAAGGTTTTATACTTAATATTATTTTATTATTATTATTTTACCTTTACTCTAAACTTTTACTTATTCTTAAGCACTAACCTAAGACTAATATTAATTAAGTAACTATACTTTTTTAATACTAACCTTAATAGTATTATTTTTATATTAGTAAAATATATAAGTATTAAAATACTTAGTTAGATAAATATATAAAGATTTAAAAGAATTTAAGTATAAAGCCTAAACTAAAAAAGTTTTAAAAAATAATAATAAATAAAGCTTTTATAGTATACTACTACTAATTTTTATACTATAACTAAAGACTAAAAGTTAAAATAATTTTTATAAAAACTAGATAACTTTTATATTAGATAGAATAATATATTAGAATAGTTTTTTCTTTCTTTTTTTCTTCTAGGAACTAAATAAGTGAATCCCTTTACAAAACCTACTAGAAAAACTTATCTCCATTTCCAGCCAGAATTACAGCCACAAACCTAAGAAAACCTAGGAGCGGAGGTGGCAGCTCCTACTCCGGCACAATATATTTTTCTCTTCTTCTCCTACTACTTGGGCGAATCCTTTTGTATTAATAGCAACAATCTTGCCACCCTCTGTAATCGTTCCATTGACTGGGACTGCCAAGGCTCCACTCGTGACAACGTACAAGATATCGCTGTCCTTAGGTGTTCTCCCAAATGCCGCTGCTGTGGCTCCTGCAACAGTCAATTCGGAAAGGGAACCCTCCACCACCACATTTTTACCATTTGGCGAGATAGCCAATACTGTGTTGTTTCCGTTGGTTGTAACCCATGACGTTCCCAACCTGTCGAGCGCGAAGTCGTCCAGTAAGCTTGTCAGTGTTGCAACTGTCTCTACCTCTGCCCCTGTAGTTACAATGCCATTCTTGTTAATCCGAATGCGGAAAAGTTTGCTCAGTATGGTGTTGGTCCAGTACAAGAAACCGTCCTGGATATGCACTCCGTTGATACCGAGCGGTATGGGGGCATTAGCGGGCGGAGCCATTTCCGGCACCTCAGCGGCGACCTGATGATTCTTCTCCTTGATGTTGACCTTGAAAACCTTCCCCAAGGAGGAGTCGGCAATCAGCACCTCGTTTTTGTTCAATGGGTTGGTAACCACTCCATTCAGAAACACGGCCTCCGGAATGTCAACGATTTTGACGACTTCGGGCCGCCTTCCGCGAAGCTTGACCTCCCAGACTGAGGAGGTGCCTGGAATACCCACGCCAGGGCCGCTGGAATTGCCACCAGCTACGATGAAGGTGTCTTGTGTGGTTTCAGCGATACCGGTGAGCCCGGTGATGCTTGGGAAGCCGTGGATCAATTCCGCCCGAGGGGACGGGCCCTGGACCCCTCGCAGCTGGTACAACTCCGGGGTTGTCAACATGGTGAGAAGGAGATCTCCATTAGAGCGTACGGCGATGTTCTCTATCCAGCTGGGGTTGGGAAACTGGTACACGGCACGGGATGGGAGAGGTAGCTTCGTTCCAGGCTTGAGGGGAGCGGCTGAAGTGGCCGAGGAAAAGAGCGCTAACACGAGTGAGAGACGCATGATGCAAAACCTGCCGTGTGGTAGTGAGATTGTATTAAGGATGTTGCCGGAAGCTTTGGGGACGAGAGAATAATATGGTCTAGAAGATGCCGGGTAACAATAGGTCTCTTATATAGCGTTCAATTTCAAGATACAATATGCAGGCATCCCTCAAAGAAGGTGCAAGCTCCGTAGATAGTGGGATTGTAGCCGGAATAGTGATTGGTAAGAACTTGGAGATTTGATTAAATTAAGATTATCATGCCTAGTACGTAATACAAGGACTGACATCCCTGGGCTCAGGAGTTGAAATTTGCATGACCTTGGGATTATTATTATTCAGGTTCCGGTCTGACTAAACGGTGTAGTAGTTAATTAGGAAGGTGTCAGTTCACTTATGTGCTTTATCTTTGAAATGTTTAGTTAGGGATTAAAAACATTGTGTTTATTTTTAAATACATTTAAAACAACTGTGCAGAAAGGTGTGTGAAAGTAAAGAGAGTAGCGATATAGCTATAGTTAGCAATGCATAACTGAGGAGGGATGTTACCTTGTCTTTAATAACACAAAAGAATTTCAGCTATGATTTACCGGGAGCTTGTTACCTCGCTCGAGCCCGTTAGTCATTGTATTCCCTTGTCTACTCACAGTCTCAGTGAGTACAGACGGAGTGTAGAGGGAAAAGTCTATTAAGCCCGCGAAGTCTGCTAACTCCGATTGGTCTCGCCGCTTAAGTGTCCAGTTAGCAAGCAAATTCGGTCTCCTCGGCGGCCGACGTATAACTCCTTTCGGTCTCCTCGGCGGCCGACAAATAACTCTATCACTTCCTTTCAACTTTAGTTACTGCACGCTTTCGTGCCACAGCCTGCCCGCCCAAGTTTAGGAAAATGGAAGCGTCTGGAGCAACAGTGGTACATGCTGCCGGCCTTTTCAGTTTGTATTCGGTGTTTAACAAGTCTATTTCCGTGGTGTGATCCGTTCTTCTGTGTGACGTTTGGGCTCAACTACGTGGTAGTCAGTTCACCTGTACTCTCCAATCAGGAACGATAGATGCGCAGCATTGGTTTCGTGGGCAACGGAATGGACTCTGTCTATTTATAAGCAGGAGAGGCAGAGTCAACTCAAAACAACCTCTTCTTATCTTTCTAAATGTGCATGTGCTTCCCCGCCCTTCCACCACAACCTCGCAGAATCCTGCAGCACTCGCAGTTGTACCAACAGCAGCAAGACCACGATGGACAGTTTCACTAAGAAGACGTACATGACTTCGCGGTCACTCACCTATGCCTACTACGACTCGGCGCCCAGCAAGCCGCTTGCAGCACACAAGCCGACGTTGCTCTTCCTGCATGGCTTCCCAGACAACGCACACGTCTGGAAGGACGTAGTCCTGCACATGCGCACGCTGCCGCACCGCATCATCCTGCCGGACTTGCTGGGCTTCGGTGGAACTTCCAAACCCACGGACCCGTCTGTCTTTAAATCCAATGCCATGGCGGCGGATTTAGCCGAACTGTTGGCGTCCGAGGGAGCTAGCAAGATCATCGTCATTGGGCACGATGCGGGCTCGTTCATGGCGCAGCGCATGTGGTTGTGGCAGCCGCAGCTGATCGTTGGCGTTGCCCTACTCAATGTTGCGTACATGCCGCTTTTCATAGAGCCATTTGACCTAGCGGCTGCTAATGCGCACTTCGAAAGCGCCACTGGCTATCCGCGCTACACCTACTGGGAACTCTTCACGGCTGACGACGGTGCTAAGGTTGTTGGAAAGAGGACTGGATGAAGTCGTTGAACGAGGGCGGCGGGCTGGCGTCGTCGTTAAACTGGTACACGGCCATAGCCGACAACCACCAGTACGAGGTCGAGAAGACGTTGTCACCAGAGCGCGCCCCAATTACCGTACCTACCTTCTTCCTTGGTTGCTCGGGCGACGAAGTCTGTTTGCCTGAGATGATCGAGGAGAGTAAGGAGGCGGGGCTGGTGCCGAATGTAACGGTCAAGGTTATTGATTGCGCGCATTGGTGTATGATGGAGAAGCCGGATGAGGTTGCACAAGCACTGCATGAGTTTCTGTCGGACATGTAAATTGTATTGTTCAACACTGAACTACTGCTCATTCATCGACACACCTCGTTCGGAACCCCTGCTCCCCCCAGTTCCTACAAACTGTCTCCTAAGCTGTGGTAAACCTGTCAACAACTAGGAATGCTTGGCATTCCTGTACGCGTGAAATCGTACAACTGATGGCTCGTACAGCCCCGGGTGCATGGAATGTGGCATTCGCCTAACGTTCACCCAAAATTCCTGGGTGTGTGTTTGATGAAGCCAATCGCGGCTGCAGCTGCAGGTTGCCTACTCTTCCTTCTACCCAGCAGTAGCCACTTCAATCAATTACTACTCAAATACTCCGAATCTGCTGCTCCACTGCCGGCTTGCTTCATGACTGTTAGTACCTCCACTCCGTACCTCGCCCCACATGGGTCATGCAATAATGAAGGTCCTTGTGGCAAATCCAAATGCCACTCCCAAAACTTCTATAACTAAGATCATACACAATTCATTTTGCTTGACCAGATGACTTCCCAAGAGATACCTTCCCAAATACCGGCAGCTAATGCATATGATGACAGAAGCTTCGTCACAGAAGACTATAGTTGCCGCGAGCACTCGTAGATAACAGGTGCCGGCCCGATCCCCCCTCCGGCGAACAGGGTAGGGAATCAATCCACGAGATCTTTGCTATTGAACTATACATTGACTTCGATCCACGTCAACGTCAGTCCACGAGGCCCGTTGTTATGTAACCGATCTATCCACGTTTAGGGGCTCCTGGGTTGAGAGTCGATTGAGGTGGACGTTAGTTATCAGACAGGACGGATTGGTGGGGACAGCTTGGTGATCATAGAAGAGCTTGTCTTTTTCTATCTCTCTAGTAGGAGGAAGGCCGGCTATTTATCCTAGGGATCCGGGGGGGTCCTTGGGATTCCCTCGGTCTGATCATGCCGTCTGATGCCGTTGGAAGCCACGGATCTGAGGTTAACCTGGGTTCGAAGTCTCCATCTTTATTTGATCGAGACCACGGTACGGATCCGCTGTGCGGAGCTGAATTTTCCTTTCCGACTCAAAACAACCGTCACAGCAAATCCGATAGAGGAGACATGACAGGGGCTCGGAGTTGGAGGCCGTCTCCCAAGCGGTCGCATTCTGGCAACGTCCCCAGATCCAAGATCTCCGAGACAAGGTAGCCCAACCTCAAATCGGCAGGGCCCATCTCGGAGCGTTGCCGCATGGTACTCATCCCGGCTGGCGCGTGGTGCTTCCACCATGTAGGCGACGAACTGTGAGAGAAAATGGACATTTTCCTAGCGGAAGAGCAGTTGTCACTTGTACTGCAACGTAGCTAGGTGCAATTTGGCCTGTCATCGCAGAGGTGATGAACAGCTGCTGTATATCCCAAGTACCTAGATCTAGTTGACTTTTTAACTGAAACCATGTTGTCCTACATTTTGTCGTTCCGATGACCAAGGGTGGATGGAGTGGGAAAACAGGGCCGCACCAAGTTGTTGTCACATATCACCATTACCGGACAAACTCCTCGAGCACCCCCCTTCCCCCCCCAAAAAAGAGTCGTGCGATGTGTTCTGGGTCCAGTTGCCACTTCGGGTCACGATTATGGTCGTTAATCCTCTCTTCAAACGGGGTTTCATCGGAAATATGACCTCAATTACTGGGCCAATCTCTGGCGCTTCTAGCCTGACCCTCAGTTATGTTGAACATTTGATGGGAGGTTTGTTGGTGACGGGAGCTGAAGAGAGCCCAGAACTTGCTGAGGACCAAAGAAACACTCATCCATCGGAGGGCAGAGTAGAGATCCCAAGTCATAACCGCGACCTAGCGGATTATCCCCATAAAACATTGACATTACCTCTGCTGTCATCTGCTCGTATCCAGAACTGCCAATTGATAAAGCGACCCTCTGCTCTTCAGATGACAGCCTGTCCAGGTACAAACATGCAACCTCGTATAGAGCCTGGCTGATTCTGTGGAGCCTATATACTGGAGGAGACAGATGTGTTAAAGATTGCAATGAGTCGACAAAGCCATGGAGCCTGCTCAGATCCTCGAGATTGCAGGTCTTAACAATGCTGCCAAACACAACAATGAAGGGAATGAAGGGCAACTGAAGAATTCTCCTATATCAAAGTCAGAAACAGAGTGGTAAATGCTGCTATCGGACTTATTGTCGAACTCACCAGTGCACGTAAATGGATCTGTAGTGGTGGTTCTCGGCTGTGAGCTGCATGCATTCTTCATGGGCTTGGAGGGTTTTTCTTGCAAAATCTAAACAATCCAACGAGAAGGTGAAAGAGGGATCTTTCAGAGTTTTGGCTCTAGATATCAGAGTTGCGGCGCAATAGTATGTAACCTTGTTGGTTAGAGCCAAGAATTGACCCGAGGTTAGTGTACACTTCTCAATGGGATTTGACTCGAAAATCTAGCCGCTGTTAGCTTTACTAGTGCTTCTTAAGGAGGCTAGGAAAACCATGTTCTCACGTCTTTGTTCTGCAACCCAAGAGACTGCAACGCAGCCAAAAGCTCTTCTGAGTGTGCCAGTAGGGATGCCTCGGGCCATGAAAGCGCTGCCTTGCTGTAAAGAAGCTCATACACTTTCCCCTGGATGTTGGCATGTCCGACCCAGAATGAAAATAAGCCGGGCCACGGCTCAGGGAAAGCTATTCCGTTCAGACGACTGCTGATTGTAATGTCGCAATCGCGAATCACCGAGGCCCGCCCGAGACGAAAAGAAAGGGCTCTCTCGATAATGTATGCGTGCCAAAATAGGAGGAATTTGGTGCTTTTCATCGTCTCCTCGCCCTCTGACACGATGGCATCGTCTTGCCATCCCATCGTCTGGCACAATTGAGCAGCGAAACCCGCCATTCGCCAAGCAAGCCAGGGTTTTGAGATCTCAATGGCATGGCATGACTGGGACAGGCGTCAGGGTGGACCAACAGTGGTGCTAGTGGTTTGGGAACTCACGCCTAAGATAAGTGCTTGGACACTATCCATTCGTGCCGGTAGAAAGGCCCCGACGGTACTTAAAGCAGCCTCTAGGGCTTTTCGGCAAAGGTGACCGTGGGCAAGAAATTGTCGACGACTCGGACCGGGAGCTGTCGTTTGGAAAATCTCTGTGAACAAGTAGTACAACCCTGCCGTGGCTATGATGAACTCCACGTCAGAGTAATCATCAATGGCGAAAAAGACATTCCGGCACGTGTCGATGAAATGTTCAATAGGGGTGAAGCAACGCAGAGCAATGAAGCTGATGGAAGGCTCTTCTGAAATGTCGTCAAATAGTTGGCTAAAATTCGGTTTAGGATTAGAACGATTTCAAAGCGATACTCACCTTTGACCCTCTTCAAAATATCTACGATGGCAGGCATAGGCGGCAACTCCATTGTACGGTGACACGAGGATGATGGTGCTCCTGGTACCTGCGGCTGGCTTTCGTTATGGGTACCCCCTGATACCCGTTGTGGTGACAATGAGCTGGTCTGGAAGTTGATAGGCAGTGAGGGCGAGTCTACCGACTCTAAGTTCATTATAGTGTTGGCCAGGTTCTGAGCTATTTCAGCGTGTGCTTGCAGAGACGAAGAGCCTTCGGTGCCGGTTGCAACGTCGTCCTGGTCAAACACGTTTGCGGTGTGGTGACTGGAGGTCCTCGGTGGCACCAATAGGCCAGGAGAGTCTGTTTGGCCCCCTTGTTTAGACCTGGCCCTATCCTCCAGCAGCAGGCATTCGATGGCTTTGAGACGTTCGTCAATAGAATCTATCTTGTGCTCGCTGTTTGCGAAGTTTGGTTAGCGAAAACGGAAACCTGAACGAGATAGCAACAAAAACTGGAAGTGTTGTGTGGTCGGGCCAGGTGTGCGTACTGTCGAGAAGTAATGTGGACCCTTTGCCGGGGTTCCTTGGGCTTTTGTCCAAGTCCAGTGAAGGCACAAGTCTGCCCGGTCAGACGACAAGGCGAGCACGGCAATTGCCTATCACAGCGAACCTGTTATCCAGCGACGGCCAGTTAGGAGCAGCTCACGAGGGATGCTTGGCCAAGCCCGTGTGCCGGGTTGAACAATGACCACTTACCTTTCTCAGGCGGCACGAGTCACACTGTGGAAGTCAACTCATTAGCATTTGGAGGGGATCTGCTGAAGGCGGAAGCACACACCGCTGTCACTCTTGATCCTTCCATTTTTGCGGAGTGAGGGGGAAGCAAGTGGCATCACGGAAGAGTCCTCGAACTGGGGGTGGTGGAGGTTTTATTCCGGCCGCCGAGGAGACCGAGTAGGGGCCGGCGGCACGGCAGCTGCTGGGTGAGGGCCGGGGGGGTTCCGTGAGCCTAGCCAATCGGAGTGGGGCTGTGAATTGAACAGCCCGAGGACACCGGGGGGATCAAAGCCAGGAATTGAGGCAGCATGTGGATGCAAACATCAAGGCCGTGCTCGTCCGATGCTCTTTGCGCTTATGAAGCGTCAAATCGACTAGATGGGGGCCACAAGAGTTGGCTCCACGACAGGAAATCTTGGTTATAACCAGCGCTTCCGCAGTTTGATCACCGCTCCAGCACAACCGCCCCGGTAAATACTAACCTTACTCACTGGAAACAACCATTCCCAAGAAAGAAACATGAGTCAATTCAGCAAAGTCCCTCCTCAAGCACTCAAGCAGCCCGAGCCTTTCTCCCTTCACGTCTCCAACGAGGACGTCGACGAATTCCAACGCCTTCTCAGCTTGTCCAAGATTGGACCTCCGACATGGGAAAACAACAACGAAGGGTTTGGCGTGACGCGAGCGTGGCTGTCAGATGCCAAGGACTTTTGGCTTCGACATTTCGACTGGAGGCAGCATGAGAAGCGGATCAACTCCTTCCCAAATTTCAAGACAATCGTCACAGATCCCGTCCATGGCAGTCTCTCGATTCACTTCGTGGCACTTTTTTCAAATAAGCCAGACGCAATTCCAATAATATTTATGCACGGGTGGCCTGGTATGTAAAAGAAACTCCTAAACCAACTACCTTGCGGAACATGTGCCAACCAGGCTGGTGTCCTAGGTTCTTTCCTCGAGTTCCTTCCCATGTTGGAGCTTCTCACCGAGAAATATGACCCTCGGGATTTGCCCTACCACATCATCGTCCCGTCCCTTCCTGGATACACTCTGTCGTCAGGCCCTCCTCTTGATCGGGATTTTAGCAACGCAGATGGTGCCCGAATCATGAACCAGCTCATGGTCGATCTGGGCTTTGGCAGAAGCGGCTACATTGCTCAGGGGGGCGATGTCGGCAGCGACCTGGCTCGCCGAATGGCCAAGCTTGACCCTGAGTGCAAAGCAGTTCACTGTAAGATTCGGTCCATGCGTACTCATTTCGATCATCAACGCTGATGTGAGCTATCCTCAGTGAACCAGTTAATGCTAGATCCCGACGCTGTTCCGAACAGCATGGAGGGGCTGACAGACGCGGAATTTACCAACCTTGACAGGCAGCGACGGTTCTGGCAAACTGATTATGCTTATGGTATGGAACACGGCAGCCGGCCGGCCACCATCGGGCTAGCTTTGTCCACCAGCCCTCTTGCATTGCTGGCATGGTGAGATCCCTTCTCCGAACATGAAAGATGATTGTCCTGCGCATCCATACTAATTTAAGCAGGGTTGGAGAGAAACTATTGGAATGGGCTGACAACCGCGAGCCCATTCCACTAGACACTGTTCTTGGAATGGTGACACTTTATTGGTTCACTTCCACGTTTCCACGATCTATTTACCCATATCGATGGTTTGCCCGTGAACCGGACCGATCCTACTCAGGCTTTGATGAAAAACTGTTTGGTTATTCTGCCTATGGGAAGGAAGTATCGAACCCCCCAAAGGCGTGGACCCAGAAGCTCCTTCCAAAGTTGGTCCGATATGACCATGAGAAGGTAAGTTTTTAACCGCAAAGGTAGTCCTGTGCTTCCTAAGAGAGACGACTGAACCGCACTAGGGAGGTCATTTTCCAGCCCTCGAACAGCCTGAGCTGTTTCTCCAAGACTGGGAAGACTTCGCAACCCAGGCCCGGCATTTATTCAGGACCTAGACTTCTCTGGCACCCAAGAAAGGCACGAAAAGGGTTTATGTCAGTCGGCGGTAACGAGTTGCGCAGCTATTGAACTCCAATCACTTAAGATCTAAATCACGTTGATGTTTTCTTCTCTTATTGGAACCTTAGACTAGTAGTAAGGGGCATTGATTGATATTGATAGTACTAGCTATTAAGGAATAAGCCTTTGTACTAATCTTAGAAAATGTCAAGTTCTTAAAAGTCTATAATCTCAAGATATTTGTTGATAATCTATCTAGAAAATAGGTCTACACTTATGTAGCTTACATAGAGTCATACTTTACCAACTCTACAAGTTGCGTTAATTTAAAGCGATCTGGATGAATATTTGCCATTGAATAAGATGCATAGATAAGCCCACTATTGGTACCGTTTACTGGCGTAACCTTTCCTGATATTGCCATGGATTTAGCAACAGCACAAATCCATCCAGTCTTGTTGGTCAAAGCTTGATACGATCCTGATGCGACTTATTCAACAGTGTTGTAATTCACTCCTTTGTAACTCCCTGCATATGCCAACAGCACCGTTTCTTTTTCTCGAGTTATCGTGATTTCAATGTTGTAGAGTTTGGCCTGAACGTTGTTGGTCAATGGCCCGCTGTAGGCGCTAAGAGTCGACGTGCTAGGAACTAGGCATCGTACGATCTTTCCAAGCATAGTGGAAGCAATCATGAAACTATTGCCGTCGTCGTATTGCAGGATGATAAGTTCGGTTCCTGTGGATTTGGAGTAACCAAGATAGATGTGGGCGTTGATAGAAGCCATATTGATAAGTGGTGGCAGTGGTCTGAGTTGAAAAAAAGTGTGGGGAGGCGAGAGGAGTATCTGGATTCAGTGGTCAGTGAAGAGAGAATGATGTCTGATCTTTTTTTTTGAATATGTGCATATGCTACTTCAATTTATACATGTTAGTCAAACTGCGTCACTATATCGTCCCGCTTTTTCTTCTCTATACTAAGAATCACGATGTGGACATAGTATCTAGGTCTTAATACGCCGCAGCGGTACAGTTGTTGGTTGTTCTTGGGTAAAGCTCTTGCATATAGATTTATTCACATGGCGTGTAGCATGTTAGATGCACTAACTTACTAATTAGAGCAAGAAAGAGACATATACGCCTTGTTTGATAATTATGGGGCATGAGTTAGACTGGGGTTGGATTGTTAAAGAGGCGTATCATTAGTGCGAGGCCATGTAACGGCACAGGTGGCTAGATAGTGGCGTAGAGCAGCAAGGCAGCTTGTGGAAAGGATAATACGCTTGGCGTGTTCTATGAGCGAGTTAATTACCCCACGACACATTCGCACTGGGATTTTGGATTATCGGGCTAGACAAAGAATATAAAGCAAATACGATATCAATTCGTATTTTGGCGGCTTGGGCATCTGAGCGGATCATGACTAAATGAATCACACATGCTACACTTGCGTGATGTACGTGTTAAAGCTTAAGGATGCGCTGTGCAAGCCCTACTCTTCTGGACCTTAGTTTGCACTTGTGCCTCTACCTTGCGGTTCTGTACCTCATCCTGCCCCTCCTGAATAGACAAGGTGCCACCTTCTGCTATAAAGGTACAACGTATCGCCCACTCCTGCTTTTAACACGTATTCTCTCCTCGAAGCGCGGCGTTCTCAACCTGCGGAATCACCCTCTCATGCAAGTCCTTCTTATACCCCTTGAGCAACTGTTGAAAAGCGCTATTTGTTGGTGAACGAGAGACATTCGTACGGAGCCTTCGCTGACCCTGAATATGCTCGCTTGATGCTTTGCTTTACTAAAGTTTTGAGGCGTTTTGGACTCTCACTCTGACCCCTCTATACGAACTAGACTCGGCGTCTGTACAACAGGATCTAATAGCCTGTTCGATAAACTTCCAACGCTCTAGTGTTAGCTAAACTCCAGCGTACGCTGTATGATTTGCCCTCTGTTAGAGTATTTTATAAATATAAAATACGTGCCTTTTTGCACCTATTAGGAGCCTCTATTTTTCTAACGCGTTGGACTGTTGGACGATTTTAGGGCACCTATTCAAGCAACTCGAAGAAGATGAGCTCTAAGAGATGCAACAACATCTCCATCTCTCTCTTCATCTCTCGAGTAGTTTCCCTATAAAAATAGAGATGGAGAGAGAGAGAGAAGATGAGTGAACTAATAGTCTATAGTGGGAACTTAAGCTGTGTTTTCTATCTAATATTTTATATAATTGATCTAACGCTGCTATTTAGACTTTAGCGAACGCGTTAGATAAAACATGTGAACGTTAGACGATTTACAAGCATGACTAAGGTATGGAAAAGGAATGTCCAGCGCTAGTGTCTATCATTCAGCGCGTTGGAAGCTTATCGAATATGTTATTAGTGTGTTGTCCGTTATTCTGAACACCCTGGCCTAGTTTATCTAACATGTTCGGCAGGCAAGCCGACCAGACAAGCGAATCGATCGGTTCCACCACGCAGTCGCACCGGTATCAAAGTTATCTAGTAAGGCATACAAGATACAGGATTCGACTCTGTTGACTCACTCGTAGGTTAGTTTGTTTGTGATGACAACCGTATATCTTTTCTAGAACTATATCAGTGACAATACTCGAGTTATTTCTGCTACGGGAAAGCCGTGCTAACAGCGTCGGGTTCTTCTCAAAATCGATTCGTTCTCGTTTGAAACACTGATAGAGAAAAACTCTTGCTAGCTTGAGAGAGTCTTGCTTAGAAAAATTAGCACAGCGAAGGTTGTTGATCATCCTCTGCGCTAATGAGTTACTAACTATTAGATAGCTCATTAAGGGGATACCACAAGCCCTCCTTACTACAAGCTTAACGAAATAATGTTAAGTATTGAGTTAAGTCTGTTGGGAAGAAAGACTCGCCAAGTCTTAATATCCCGTGTAGGTTGATTAATAGCCTGTTCGATAAACTTCCAACGCTGGATTTAACAGGGTCTAACGCTCTAGTGTTCGCCAAACTCTAACGCGCGTTAGATAATTTGCCCTTTGTTAGAGTATTTTAAAAAAATAAAATACCTGCTTTTCTGCACCTATTAGAGGCCTCTATTTCTCTAACGCGTTGGACCGTTGAACGATTTTCTTTAACAAAAAATTTGGAGGGGTCTGAAAACGTTGGACGATTTGAGTACCTATTCGAGCACCTATTCGAGCACCTCGAAGATGAGCTCTAGGAGATGGAACAGCATCTCCATCTCTCTCCATCTCCGTCTCTCTCCATCTCCGTCTCTCTCCATTTCCATTTCCATAGGGAGACTACTCAAGGAGATAGAGATGGAGATGGAGATGGAGATGGAGAGAAGAGAGAGAGAGAGAGAGAGAGAGAGAGAGAGAGAGAGAGAGAGAGAGAGAGAGAGAGAGAGAGAGAGAGAGAGAGAGAAGATAGGTGAACTAATAGTCTATAGTGGGGACCCGAGCTGTGTTTTCTGTCAAAGTCTTTCATGTGATTGATCCAACGCTACTATATAGAGTTTGGCGAACGCGTTGGATAAAAACATGTGAACGTTAGATGATTTATAGCATGACCAAGGCACGGAAAAGGAAAGTCCAACGCTAGGGTCCATCATCCAACGCGTTGGAAGTTTATCGAACAGGCTATTAGATCAATCACATAAAAAGATTTAATAGAAAACATAGCTTAGGTCCCCACTATGGACTATTAGTTCACCTATCTTTTCTCTCTCTCTCTCTCTCTCTCTCCATCTCCCTAAGTAGTCTCCCTATAGAAATAGAGATAGAGAGAGACGAAGATGGAGAGAGACAGAGATAGAGAGAGACAGAGATAGAGAGAGACAGAGATAGAGAGAGACAGAGATAGAGAGAGATAGAGAGAGAGATAGAGATAGAGATAGAGAGAAGAGAGGAGAGAGAGAGAAGATAGGTAAACTAATAGTCTATAGTAGGACCTAAGCTATGTTTTCTATTAAAGTCTTTTATATAATTAATCTAACACTACTATATAGAGTTTAGCAAATGCATTAGATAAAAACATGTAAATATTAGATAATCTATAGCATAACTAAGGCATAGAAAAGGAAAGTCTAACGCTAGGGTCTATTATCCAACGCGTTGGAAGTTTATCAAACAGGCTATAAGCCTAGACAAGTACGTAGTTAAAAGATTCAAGGGGTTCGAAGGTTGCAAACGAAAGGCAGTGCTCACGCAGTTCCGAACGCAGCCTGATATCCCAGTGCTACTTATGACACTAGGCACAGGTGCTGTTGGGTAATTGTATTTAAACAAATAATACCATATGTAGACTAACAATGGCATAGATTGAATAACCTTTTAGTAGCGAATCGCGTCCATCTCCTCGAGCTTCAATAGAATCCGTCTTTCGAAAGTCAGGCTATAGGGAGAGTTGTACGGATGAGTTAGAAACAAGAAGTAACAGTTGTAAGGTATATTATGGACAAAACTGTCGAAAAGGTATCATAACTTCCTAAGCCATACATAGCTCATCCACCTTCGGGCTAACAAAGGCATAGAATGTTAAAACAGACTTCAGGTACTATTTATGAGTTGTGTGAAATCCTGCATGATGACCCGCTGATTATGGTTATGGGAACTCATCTTCCAGGACCAGATTCACCTAGAGAAGACGCTGAGATTTTGAGGTCAAAGAACAAGAGGTATCAGATCACATCGCAGTCTCTAATAAAAGCTTTACATCTTCTACAAGATCAAATTCTGAATATACTGCTCGGCACAGCCCACAACAGATCTTGACTCCATCTAAAACAAAAAGCATCAACAGAAAAACGCGCAAGAAATTGTAATCAACAAAGCAAAACAATACAACACAAGATAAAAAGAACAGAACAGAACAGAACAGAACAGCCCACTCTAAACCATTCTAAACCGCTTATCCTAGCCCGAGCCACTGCCTAATCAACCCCGGCCTCTGCGTTGGCTGATAACCCTGTAAATTCGCGAACCCATCCACATACATATAAATTAGAGGATACTGATATGGATCCGAAGCAGCTCCGTTCCACGCCTGGGGTACAGCAACCGGAAAAGCATGCGTTTGTGCAAAACCCAGCATCCACAAATGATATTTGGAGTGTTGTTGGAAACAATGGGTTACCCAGATTTTGAATTGTGCCATGGTGGTCGCGGATACTTGCTGTCTGTTGCGTTCTGCGGTACGGACTTGGTTGTAGAGACGCATCATTTCGGTCCAGTCGTTGTCGAGAGTGGCGCCTGGGGTGGTTGATTTGACGACTGGGTGGAGGCTTTGGGAGCTGGAGGGGGGCAGAGGATTAACTTTTTGGGGTATGGGGAGTAGGGGGGGGCTTAGGGATACGTACGGTGCTGCTGGTGCTGGTGTTGCCATGGTGGATAGGTGAGTAGATGGATGTAGGAGGTTGAAAGGTTTGGCAAGGGATTTTTTTGTGGTGCTTAAGTGGAAGATTGGGTTTGGGAAGTGGATTGGTTGGTGTGCTAATGATGTTCGATATGTCTTGTTAACGGGGGAGAATGGCTTCTTTTTATACACTTGTGTCTTGTTACTTCGCTGTTGGATCGTAGCACTATGTACAAAGGGAGTATTAGAAAACTTGGCAACTTCAAGGCACACATTGAGGAATCGGCACAGGAGGCAGTCGACAGTGTTGGAGTTGGAGATGGAAAGACGGTCAGGACAACTGTATCCACCCAACCAGGACAGTGCCACCTTCAGATTGCCCGACACATGTCTCTCCGGTTTCCGAAGGCGTTGATGGAATCAAAAGTGGGTTCTTGACACGTATAGCAGCATTAGTACTTTGAGAGTGATAGACTAGGTATCTGTGAGGCTTCTTCTAACATGAAAACTAACGCGTGTATCTGGCCTCAATAATTGAATCTATACTCCATACAGGCAGATTGAAGTCCGTTCAAGGCAATCAAGTTCGACCCACCAGCAGTGAAAGATGTTGGTTCTCGGCCTTAAACCATGCCACAACATACTAAACATAGTGTGAGATATGAACAATACTTTCAGCCCTTTTCACAGCAAGCTATTCAATCTTAGCTATGCATCCACGTGTTCTTCAAGGCAAACGGAATTGCAAGTACATTTTCTATACTATAATTACAAGCGTGTAAATTGTCGATCCTGTTTAACAGATTCCGTACGATATTAACCTTTCTTTGAGAAGCAAAAATTACCTACCCAGGTAGGTACATCCAAGGTCACCAAAAAAGCACACACCAAGCCCCAGTCTACCTAGGTATCCGCCTATGCAAATCCCCACCCCAATAGCGCTTATCTGTGTGTGCGGCTCAGATATATGGCGGTCGTTGGCATGTATTGAAAATTTCGCCAAAAAAATCCACCACGTGTCTCAATTCACACCTCTATTCCTCCCGAGGTCTCCATCCCCAACTTCCGCCCAACCTTTGACAAGACCTTTCCGCGAAACTGCAACCCTTTCCAGCCCATTCCCGACATTATTAATAACCACAACAACGCCACATCTCGCGCAAAAGCTAAATGTATACAACAATGTCTCTCTCAGTAGATCTGAGTACCAAGATATAATAGGCACCAACACGATCGATGCGGCGTGCGTTAGTGCCGGCGTAAGTTATGCCGACATTGCACCATGAATATACATACATAGTCATACCATTAATATTCCTTTTCCCCCATCTACCTATTAGCCTGTTCGGTAAACTTCCAACGGCCTAGCGCTGGATCCAGCGCTGGATCTAACGCTCTAGTGTTCGGCACAGCTCCAGCGAGCGCTGCATAATTTGCCCTGCGTTAGAGTATTTTAAAAATATAAAATACATGCTTTTCCGCACCTATCAGAGGCCTTTATTTTTCCAACGCGCTGGACTGTTGGACGATTTTCTCTAACAAAATTTCTGGTGGGGTCTGAAAGCGTTGGATGATTTTAGGGCACCTATTCGAGCACCTCGAGCACCTATTCGAGCACCTAGAAGATGAGCTCTAGGAGATGGAGCACCTATTCGAGCATCTTGAAAGTGAGCTCTAGAAGATGGAACAGCATCTCCATCTACACTCCATCTCCATCTCCATCTCCATCTCCATCTCCATCTCCATCTCCCTCTCCATCTCCATCTCCATCTCCATCTCTCTCTCTCCATTTCCATTTCCATAGGGAGACTACTCAGGGAGATGGAGATGGAGATGGAGATGGAGTGTAGATGGAGATGCTGTTCCATCTTCTAGAGCTCACTTTCAAGGTGCTCGAATAGGTGCTTGAATAGGTGCTCAAATCATCCAACATTTTTAGACCCTTCTAAATTTTTTGTTAAAGAAAATTGTCTAATAGTCTAACGCGTTAGAGAAATAGAGGCCTCTAATAGGTGCAGAAAAGCAGGTAAATCTTTTTTAAAATACTCTAACAGGGCAAATTATGAAGCGCTTGATGAAGTTTTGCTAAACGCTAAAGCGTTAGATACAGCGCTAGAGCGTTGGAAGTTTATAGAACAGGCTATAAGGCGTGCGTAGTAATACCCGCGTATAAAGGATCTAGCTAGTAAATAGATTAGGTATAATAAGTTGATAAATCGAGCAGTAAATGATATTCTATACCTTCTACTATGTATATCTTCTACTACGACACTGTCTTCGGGGAGGGTCCCGTCTGGTCGAACCCTGGAAGATGTATTAATCCATGGATATTTCAACAACCGCTCTTAACTTGTTCAAAACAGCTTTGATCCTACTACCTAAATTATTCGCACGCTCATACCTATGTATCGGACGCCTAGAGACTGCTTCAAGAACCTACCCGTTCTTTACAGGTTGATCGGACAAGCCAGTGTAGGTACTGCCGGAAGCTTCCAAGATGTGCGCACCTGAAATCATGAACAGCAGCAGCGTGGATCAATCTGCTGATCCCGGATGTTTCTTCGGAGGGCAGCGAGATATATCTAGGTGACCTTTGTATATCTGACGGCTTGATAACCAACATTCAACGACTCATCTGCCACTTTAGTACATGTGTCCTCCCACACTTTCCATTTATCCTTGTACAAATCACTTGTTGCATAGTTGACAGGTTGTAAAAGTTACCTAGGTATCTCTTGATTCGGTCTGAACCTTTGAACCACCATCCGTTGGTGCGCGGGTCCTTTAGGCAAAGAAGTGGTCCAACCCGAGAGGGAGTGATGAGTACATACATAAAATATTACCTAAGTACCTAGGTGGTAGGCAATGGTAGCATAGTCTTCTTAGGCAATGCTCCAAAAGAACTACCCGGCATCCGACTATTTCAGCACTGGTAACTGCCCTTTTGCTGACACTTCTCATATCGACACTGCCTTTCGTCCATCCTTTTAGCCAGCGTCCTTGACCGAATCTGCTCGAAAATCTGAACTTCTTCCTCCAACCATTTGGGGCTTTCCAAAGTTCAGCATGACAATGTGCCGAGGTGTCTCCACTGCGCCCCCTTTTCATTCGCTCGCCTCGTTTCAAAACAATTAAGTATTGGGAAGAGAAACGCACCCCGGAACGCCACATCTGCTCCCCGCATAACAATGCAGGGATGCCGGAAATATCCCCTGCAGGTTCTTCGTCACCAGGGCTCCTGTTAATTTGAACACAACGGATGAAAGGGCAAACCTATATGGCATATCAGGAACAAGTCACGCAACCCCACACAACGAATATGCGCTACATTTAATCCAGTGGCCTTCTGCCTAAACATAAGGCCCGAACCAGGCTCTTGAATTCTATAACTCCAGCTGTTCTTCCTTTCAACATCAACCTCATTCCATTTCGAACCTCTCACAAAGCGACAACTTGGACAGGTTACTAACTTTTAACTCGGCATACATTGGACCATTCGCCCACCATGAAGATCACTACCGCCGCCGCCGCAATATCCATCTCTATGGTTGCGGCTAATCCAGTCGAGCTTGTTGGCAGACAAGCCTGTCCCAAGGTCTATGTTTTTGGCGCTCGTGAAACGACCGCACCAGCTGGATATGGGACTTCACAAGGTCTTGTCAACCAAGTCAAGCAAGCTTATCCTGGCGCAGGTTCAGAGGCCATCGTATATCCAGCTTGTGGAGGCCAATCCCAATGTGGTGGCGTTAGTTACGACAATTCGGCGACGCAAGGCACTGCTGCGGTTGTCAAGGCTGTAACAGCATACAATCAGAAGTGCCCCGACACACAAATTGTCCTTATTGGATACTCTCAGGTTAGTTAGAAGCTTCTTACCTAAGAGATCACTAACTAATTTGCGTAAGGGTGGTCAAATCATTGACAATGCACTATGCGGTGGTGCTGGCGCTACTCTGACCGGTGCTGCCCTGGAGGCAGTGAAGGCAGGGATCTTTTTGGGCGACCCGCATTACCGTGCTGGATTGCCTTATAATGTTGGCACTTGCACTGCCCAAGGCGTACGTTTACCTGACCATGTGTCTTATGAGACTATCTCTAATTTATTGTTCTGCAGTTCGCGGCTCGACCGTCTGGCTTTCAATGTTCGCCGGCCAAGATCGACAGATTGAAGTCCTACTGCGATTCGACCGATCCTTACTGTTGCACAGGCAATGATGCTAACTCGCATCAACAATACGTAAATAAGTAAGTGAAATGAGAGTGATTCAGAGTCTATCCAATCCAGCAACTAATTTTACAACCCTTTTCTAGGTATGGTGCACAGGCACTCGCTTTCATCAAGACTAAAGTTACAGCTTAAAAGTAGCTCTAAATATTCATGTGGCATCTATCCAGGTTGTATATAGTTATGAATATATCTAGTATGTATCCTTACTGTTTTATGGAGAGTAGAGCAGAATTTTAAATCATGCTATATAAAATGTACCTATACAGATGCTTAACCAAATATGTACCTATACATCATAAAAGATGTTTAGGATATTTCAGTATAAAGTATAGGCGTTGAAAGTAATCTTTCAGATGAGTGACATGGATACAGTTAGGTTTAAGATGTAAAAGGAGTTTCCTTCCTAATAGAGATATATCGCACCAGAAGTCTTGATGTCTATGATTATCATATAGTAGCAAAACACAGTAGCCACAGCGTGTTTAAAACATCGAAAATCTCCACATCATTCAATCAATGAATGCAAACACAAAATGCGTTTTCTTGCCAAGATACCTGGATGAACAAAACAAGCATAGTGTAATTGTAACCCCAGCAATGTCAATGTTTCCAACAAATTTTGACCATTCATTTTGTAGTCTTTACTAGCACTACCCATCGTCGAGCAATAGCGTATTTGGTAGACCACTATCATCTCAATACAACGCCTCACTGATATCAAGTAGGTGTGTATCTAGTTGTCTCTTTGCCTGCACGCCAATCTCTCTCCTATCGCTGCTTAGCTTCTCGCTATAGCAAAGCTCCACGAGACCCTTCACCGTATCGTAGTCAAATCTATCCGCTACAGTCGCATTCCCATTAATACCGAAACCTTTGCCTTCTTTCCTGGCTCGTTGCACAATTACTTCAGGGCCTGCAGTAAAGAGATCGAAAAATAGAGCCGAGTATTGCAGTTCCGCGGCAGGTTCGATGTTTTTGAGATTTTGTTGCAGCACAAGGATGTTGAGCTGCATAAGAGCGCAACCATTACTGTTCATAGAAGTAATGCCTCTGGAGAGGCGGAGGAGGTGGGTATCCATCAGAGCGGCGAGCCCACGCGTGATGAGTGGGTACTGTGTAGAAGGGATATATGTGGAGACTTCATTGTCAAAGCCGATAAGGGAGTTGTTGAGGGCGAGAACAGTCGGGTCGGGGTCAGACAGGATGGAGTCAAGAATGTATGAAGTTCTGATAGTATGAGAGAGCGCATGTAATATTTGCATGCGAATTTCAAAGTGAAGGGTTTTGAGGACAGTAGTGCTGAGGCTCTGAAAGGCAAGTACGACGTTATCAAATTCTCTGTGCCAAGGATTAGTTGAGAGGCACAATGATGGGAGTGAAGTAAATGAAGACTTACGCCACAGTCTCCTCACTAAGTGGAAGATAAACTGGGATCCCATCGCCACGTGGCTCTGTGGATGATAATTGAGTCCACCGTCTATTGTGACGCTGACTTCCGGGCTCAGGGCGAGACGAGTCAGTTGCGCGGTCACTGATGTGTCTCAGTTGTGCTACTTTTGTAGCCAGCCATTTCATGCTTGTGTACATCATACAGAGACCAGTGATGGTCTTCTTGTCCCCAATCAGATCTGCTTCATCAAGAGGATCCTTTTCGACAACCTTTAACAACGCTAGTGTCTCATTCTCCAACAATTCCGGTACTTGACTTGCGTCGGAGCGAAAGAGAGCTGAAGTGATCTCCTCTACATCCCCCGAGCTTGCGATGGCCGCTGATGCCTTTACTCGTCGACCGATGCCGTTGGCCTCGCTGCGACTGACAAGGGCCTTGTACCAGCCATTGCATTTGGCCGCATAAGTTGCCATCTGTGTCAAGATAAGCTGGCTGAAGGCTTGATCGTGTGGAAGATTGTCAAGCATTTTGCAGAATGCTGTTATAAGCATGAAGAATTTTGCAGTTCCCTAGCAATGTTAACACAGGATCATAATCGTCAGTTCTAATAATTTACCTTAAAAATGGGCTTCTTCGAGTATTTAGCCCATTGCGGTTCCTGATGGAATGCATCAAGGTCAATGAAAGTCTGGGCAGACATTTCAATGAGCGTCTCGTCCAATTGTGGGTGAAAAACGTTCACTAAGAAATCATCTAAGAAGGAAGTTAGGGTACTCATGACGATGTCCGAATTTGGCGGAACAACCTCTTTGAGCCTGTTCAAAAAGTCTAACGATGGTGGTAAAAGGATTCCCATGTTGAACACGTTTGGTTCGATGAGCAGTTTGTGTCCAGTCGCACTCCCGTCCAAGTTCGAATTATGAATATTCGAGTCATCCGGTCGTTTCGAATCGGAGACTAGACCGGGAACCGAAGATTTGAGAATGAACTCCAAATCCTCTCGTTCCGTAGTTAATTCAGAAGATTTAGTATCCATGTCCGAAAGTTTGAACATTCGTTTATTCTTGTCCCGTGGCGCACGCGAATAAATACTTCCACTGGATGTCGGGCCTTGTCCGCCTCGATACGTAAGGTCCCCATCCGTAGCAAGATAATCGTGGAGCAATGAGCGAATCTACAAGCGTATAAGTAAATGACTAAGCGGATATATGGGGATGTAGATTCTACCTCGCTCTGATAGAGTTTCCACAGCTCTTTAAAACCACGAGTTAACGTTGTGCCGGATGAAGTCCGAAACCCTTCTCGCCGGACTATTCCTGCGACAACATCATGAACTGCTCGATGGCTCTCTGCAATGGCCTCGAAACGGGCGTAAAGCGTCCAAAGCAAATCATTCAGAAGACCCGCGCGCAACTCGTCTGTGTTCGAAGCCAAGTCCGGTTTTGTCGTTTTTCTTGTTGCGTAAGCTCTAGTTATGCTCGGGTGTCTTTGCGCAACCTCATTGTTCGACTTCTCTACGACCTTGAAAAGCTCAACAGGTAGGCGTTGCTCGATGTTGTCTATAGCCACGTCAAGTCGATTCATCTTATTGAGTGATTCAATGACAAGTTGTATGTATTGAAAAGTGTCCGCTTCAGGATTACGAGGTGAATCATCTGACATCTGGAGAATGTTAGCATAGGGTTCGCTTCGAGATGGTGATCGACTTGCTAGTTCTGATGAATCAAGCTTGTCCAAAAATTGGTACAGCAAACGGCCTCGCATTCCAGCATGTGCACGTCCAACGAAGTCGCCCTTAGGTTGATTCTGGGCATGAACCTTCCACCTATCTTCGCAGTAGGGCGATTTTAGGTAAAGATGGTTATGGAGCTCCTCGATCAAGATGTCCGTCAGGGAATGTTCTTGATTGCTAAGGTAAACACGTAAATTATTAAGAGCTCCAATATTCCCCATCTCGGATTTGCGAATCATTCGTAGAGCTTCTTGAAGGATATCAACGGCAGTGAGAAAGCGTTTTTCCGAAATTCGAGCTTCAAGTTTATCAGGCACGAGTTGCAATTGCTCAATCGTGATGAGCATCTGGATCATCTCGTCATAGTTTTGAGAAGATGTGGCAAACTCCTTGAGCTCTGGTTTCGCAGAAGACAGTTGTGATTTAGCAACTGCAAGGTTTTCCTTCAGCGACCTGACCCTGTGCTGAGACTGCTGGAGTGTGCTTTGAATCTTGTGGAATGTGCCGATGGAGCTATTGAAGCCCTGATGATGCTCTAGATATGTGGTTAGTGAATCCTCACTATGATCACGAGGCTATAGGCTACCGTTGACAATGGTCTTCAGGGCACGCTGCAGCTGCTGGTGGATTTGTCGGAAAGGCGTATATTGATCTGCAAGACCCAACGAACTCGGATCCATGAGCTTCAAGGCTGTTTCAACTGGCACACAATTTTCCTTGGTCATGAAGTCAAAATTTTGCTGGATGTACTCGAGGACCTCTGATGTGAATCAGCCGTGAGAAACGCAAACAGTCGGTTCATGAACCAACCTTCCATCTGCTGGGTCCCAGGCCCATGGCTACCAGCGCCTGGGCGGCTCCGACTTCGACTTGTATCGCCTCCAACGTTCCTCTCTCCACTGCGGCGGCGTGCCTGAGTCCGCTCGAGACTTGTTGGGCGAGTCACCTGAGGAAGCTCCTCTTGGCGTTGAAATCCGCCGTATCCTCCATAGCCACCAGGTCGACGGTCTACTGCATCTTCCTGAGTGACTGGAAAGCTTTCGTAACCTCCATAGCCTCCAGGTCGACGGTCTTCTTCTCGTTCGTCGGTGAATCCGCCATATCCCCCTGGCCTACGTTCGCGACGCCGCTCTCCACTCGGTCGCTCGGCGCTGGGTCGTCGTGGTGTCTCGAAATCGTCGTGTTCAGTTCGACCGTAGCCATTGTAGCCGTTCGTGTACCCTCCGGAGTCGTTGCTCCCTGATCGCGGCATGCGTGACATGACTGGTGGTAAATGCGCTGAGTGACTAGGAGCTTCGCAGGTAAAAGTGTAATTGAAGGACTGGATTTGAGCGCATCTTCATAAAAGGAATCTTCTTACGTCGTGCACCCAAGTCTAGGGTCCTTCCAGTTCACTACTTTCGAAGCAGCTCAGGTAGAGCGTGGGCGTTCCAACGTTCAAAGGCTGCTGCAGTGGGAGAAGCAAGGATCCACGTTGTCTAGTGCCAAGACATTTACTGGACCTTTGAGGAGGCAAGGCGGCGGCGACCTTTCGGACAGTTATAGTTTTTAGAATGAATGAAATGAGCTGATTCTCCTCGTAAAAGGTAGGTCTTTTATGGTGGCTATGTTTCTCTTTCTCTTCCCCTTTGATAATACACTGAGTACGCTGCTCAGACGTAGGCCGGACGTCGCGTAGTGAATGGGAAAGCAGACAAAGACCTCCGGAAGGAGTGGTTGCCAAGACTCCCGCCCGTCCGCCGCAACGTTAATCCGGCGCCGTTCGAGCTCTCCAGCTCTCTGATACCTCTCTTTCTCTCTCACTCTCTCTTCCAGCAAAACAGCAAGCCCTGGGTCTTCCTTTGCCCGTGTCGCGTTCCACATCTTTCGCGCGCTAGGCTGCATATGACTACACAATCACATGAGTGCATGATTGCCTACGCCGCCCGCAACTCTCTATACTCTCCACACGATCACCCGCTTTTCTTTGTTCCTTAAGGCGCGCGCGCCCGACATGGCGACCGCAATAGCAATACACGACTACGCGAATGGCACGAACGGTGTCAACGGTGCCGACTCTTTCCCCCCGCCACGATACTCCAAAGTCCCCCCAACCATTACCATCACAGTCGCCGAACAAGAGGAAGGACCCATCGACATTGAGATCTCGCTGGACGAAGACATTCAAGAGGACCCTGACGAGCTCTGCACTTTGCTAGAAAATGAGCAGGGCGCAAAGGGTACTTGGCTGACAGTCGCCATTGCCTACGCAAAGCACAAGAAAGCAGACGTCGCAATAGAGGTGCTGCAGCGAGCCATTGCTACCTTCACGTCCGCCCAGGAGCGACTTAGTATCCTCGGATGTCTCTGCTGGCTATATCTCTTCAAATGCCGCCAGGCGCCCCGATTGAATCAAGGTAACACGCTTTCCACCCCGACTTCTTACCATAGCGCAAGCGCTAACACTTCCCATCAGGGAACGATCCGGATGTGGTGACCAAGGAAGATTACATCCAAAAGGCGACGCAGCAGCTAAATGAAGCGTCCAGGATCAGTCCTTCTTATCCGCCGCTCTTCCTTGCTCGCGGCGTTTTGTACCTCCTCCGCGCCTCCTTGCAGGCTCCCGCCCAAAGTGCCGGCCTCAATCAGATCAGCTCAGAACGCCTCGAGACTTTAAAGCAGGCCGGCAAGTGCTTCGAGGATGCGCTTCGTGCTTCACACGGCAAGAGCCTACTGGCCAAGCTCGGCAAGGCAAGAGTTAACTACTCACTGGGCAAGTATACTGAAGCTCTGAAGATATACCAGAGTGTCCTTGAGAGTTCTCCTGGGCTTATTGACCCAGACCCGAGAATTGGCATCGGGTGTTGTTTCTGGAACCTCGGCTACAAAGATGATGCGGCTCAGGCGTGGCAGCGATCACTTGAGCTGAATCCGAGTTCAAAAGGAGCCCTGATTCTCCTCGGAATTTATAATTTGCACCTCACTGCCCAGCTCCCAGTCTCGGATCCCAATTTCTTAAACCTCACGAAAAAAGCCATGTCTAAATTCATACTTCCCGCTTTCCAGGCAGACAACAAGTATCCACTGACTTGCGCGACGCTAGCTAGCTTCTATACTGCGCGAAAAGACTGGGATAAAGTACATGCCCTTTCGAAACGCGCTATTGATTTGACCGACGTCAACGATATCGCCAGTGACGGATGGTATTATCTGGCACGAAAAGCACATCAAGAAGGAGACATTGAAGGAGCCGCAACATGTTACAAAAAAGCAAATGCAGCACGAGGCGGTGAAGAGCGTGGGTACATTCCTGCCAAGTTTGGAGTCGCTCAGACCCAAATTCTTAAGGGTGAATATGACAATGCGAAGTTTCAGCTCGAAAAGATTCTTCAACAACAACCAACTTTGGAAGCACAAATTGTGCTCGGGACTCTCTATGCTGAAGATGTTTTCAATGCCCAGGCTAGCAACTCGAAAGACGACAAATCGAACGAACTAAAGAAGGCATTGAAGTATCTGGAGGACGTAGTCAAGACATGTAAAGACCCGAAGAAGCGATTACAGACAGATCAGGCTGTTCTGCTCAATCTAGCAAGGCTTTATGAATCAGCGCACCCGGACAAAAGCTTGAAGTGCCTCGAAGAAGTTGAACAAATGGAATTGGATGCAGTTCCAGAAGAGGATTACCCCGAAAATATCGAAGATGACACCCTGATCAAGCCAGCCTTGCGCCAGCTGTTGCCACCGCAACTTCTCAATAATATGGGGTGTTTCCAATACCAAAATGAGCGATTTGCTCAAGCTCGCGATCTCTTCACAGTCGCACTTAAGGCGTGTGTAACTGCGGAAGATCGGGATAATACGATCGACGCCGACGCCCTGGTCACTACCATCAGCTACAATCTGGGCCGCACTTATGAAGCTGAGACTATGTTCCAGGAAGCTAAGGACACTTATGAGTCCCTTCTCAAGCGACATCCAGACTATATCGATGCCCGTATCCGACACACATACATCACCTTAAGGCAGAAACCAACTGACGAGGGACCTAAGGCAGTTGCAAAGCTTTACGAAGAGCACAAAGACAACCTGCAAGTCCGAGCACTCTATGGATGGTATGTAAGCAAATCAAAGAAGAAAAGCCACACCCTCGCAGAAGACCAGGAGCAGCGTCACTACAAGCACACTCTACAGGGCTCTGATAAGCATGATCGGTATTCTTTGACAGGCATGGGTAATGTCCACCTAGCAATTGCCCGTGAGATGCCAAGGAGCACCGAACAGGACAAGGAAAAACGGCGGAAAACTTATGAAAAGGCCGTAGAGTTTTTTGATAAAGTGCTGTCTCTCGATCCGAAAAACGCTTATGCTGCTCAAGGTATTGCGATTGCCCTCATTGAAGACAAGAAAGATTATTCAACCGCTCTCCAAATCATGACAAAGATAAAGGAGACTCTGAAGGATTACACCGTTTATGTAAATCTTGGCCACACATACTGTGACATCAAGCAGTATTCTCGTGCTATCGAAAATGTAAGTGCTTCAATGCTCGCGAGAATGTTTTTCTTAGTGCTAAAGAAGTGATGTTAGTATGAAGCAGCGTTGGCAAAGGATAGACAACGCGATCCTTCGATTTTGTCCTGCCTTGGTCGTGTCTGGCTTCTTCGCGGAAAGCACGAGAAAAGTCTCATGGCGATGAAACAGGCACTCGAATATTCTCGTCGCGCTCTCGACATTTCCCCGGAAAATTCCCATTTCAAGTTCAACGTAGCGTTTGTGCAATTTCAGATTGCCCAATTTGTGCACAGTGTTCCGGAAGCGCAAAGGACGCTCACTGAGGTGGAAGCGGCGGCTGCCGGCTTAGATGAAGCTATTGATTCTTTCAATGCAATCGCTAATCTGGACAACCCGCCTTACCCGAAGAATGACATTGAGCAACGCGCCAGAATGGGACAAAATACTATGCGAAATCAGCTGGATCGCGCAGCTCAGAGTCAGCGCAAATATGAAGAAGCAAATGCAAGTAAACTTCAGCAGGCACGTGAAGCTCGTGAAGCGGAGCAAAGGAAACGAGAAGAAGAGAAGCGAGCAGCCGAAGCAAAGATTGCGGAGCAGAAGCGCAAGGCTCAAGAGGAGCGTCAAAAACAAGTAGAGCGTGATAGGGAGATTATGGAGAAGCGTTCATTGGAAGATCGCCGGCGTCAGGAGCTGATTGATGACAGTGAAATGCGTAGAGCAGAAAGGAGCACAAAACGCAAAGGTGGAAAGCGCAAGAAGAAGACTGACCTCGAGGAGTCCGACGAAAGTGATGGAAATGTTGACTCGGACACCGTTGACCGCCCACGGAGACGAAGAACGAGTGCTTCAGGTACTGAAGGCTTATCAGAAGAAGAACGCCCAAAACAAAAAAAGAGAAAGCTGGAGAGACGGAAAAAAGAGCCTGTAGGGAAATATAAGTCTGCCGAGTTCGTCGCAAGCGACGATGATTCCGAGCCTGATGTCGCCGCCGATACAGATGGACCGGTACATACAGCTGACGCTAGCGATAGCGCCGAAGAAGGTGTTGCAGCACCTCGGTCTCGCAAGCGCATCATTGACGAGGATGAAGAGGACGACCCAGGCTCCCTAAGATCTGGTGGTAATGGCGATATGGCAATGGACGAAGATGAAGACGAAGACGAAGACGAGTAGGTCTTGTAGTTGTGAACTTAGGCAGCGTTTCCTTTCATCATCTATTGGCAAAAGCGAGGAGACAAACGGTATTATCGAAAGCGGTGCTGTCCGATACTACACCGTGGTTATTCAGTCGTCTAAAATGGCGCAGGAATAGTGTATAGATTGAATATTATCTATAAAAGCCCCAGCTGAAGCTCAGTATCAAGACATGTCATCTCTGATTCCAAAGCTTAATAGTCAACCATCGCTCTACTGCTTTCTATAGTGGAATGTATAGCGAACGCGTATGAGCGACAAGTAATTCATGTTCCATGGACACTTATCAATGGTGACGGGCAGATTATAGTCAATAGCTCTGGATGCTTGATTTATGCAGCGTAATCCACGTCTTAACCTGCTAATATTTTGCAAGAGATCTTGACACTAATCAGAGTTTATCGTTATTCACGACTAGAAACAAATTATATCCTATCTCATGAACGGCTCTGCCATATTCTTTGCCTATATGTGCGATCAGCCGAGTTGGTACAGAGATACCATTGCGAGGTCCTATGTCAACTTGAAATGATTTCGGTCTGTCTTTGCTCGACTTCGTGCTGATAAGGATGGCGACATGGTGAGGCACCAAGCCTCTGAAGCTGCACATGTGTCATGCGATGCAATCTTGAAATTTTGGAAGAGCCATGAATACACAACACGTATATGTTCTATGCAATTTTCCACAGTTACTCGCGCAAATACAGTAACAACAAGCATAGCAGAACACTAGCAGCCACTTCGTTCCCGTTATCGCCACAATTACCAACAATAAAGCGAACGTCAAAGTTACATCTTGAACGATTTTATCAAGGCGTCCCCGACATCATAAGGTTCCGTTAAACCTTTCAAATAAGTGGCGTCGATTGCGTCTTGGTCGCAAACTTAGGCGTGGGCGTATCTGAAGATTCAGAATGTTCGCTATCGGACGAACTTCCTATGGACGAACTTCCTGTAGACGATGATCTGGTAGAGCGCAGGAAAATCAGCGTTTGTCCACTACATATATCCAACTGTGGAAGTAGCTGTGGCGGTATGTGGCTGAACAACTGGACACATCCAAAGCAAGCAAACTATCAAAGGAAAATATGCTACTAGATGGAATCTAGCTAGTATTATACATTTCTGGCAGATATATGGGCCGTTCTCCAATGCTCATTGAATTGGATATTGGCAACAACCTAGCGGAGAAGCCATGGAGAGGAGATTATATACAATCCAAGGCAGACGGTGCGTGGGAGAAACCGAGAAAATATTGGCTGAAGAGGCTCAGGTAAAACAAGTGAGGCCATTCGGAATAGAAGACGGTCGAGAATCGTATCTTGTCGTTTATAATGCGTACAGCGTGCAATATTTTGTGATCAGAACCAGTCTCCAAGCAGTTGATCCGGGAAAAGTAAGAGATACAAATAAAGTAGAATAACAACTGGAATATTAAAAAATCGGAAGAATTTCATGAATTCAAAGAGCCCTGCAACGTCCGCCAACGACCTTCAACAGTGGATGAAAAATGAGATCTTGTAGGATTCTTGCTTGAAGGAAAGACTTCAGTGACCGAGGAGAAGTGGCGATCAGAGGGCCCATCCGGTATTAGCCTCCATGTGAATTCATTAGACTGTAACCTTGGGTTCAACCGTTTGGGCTCGAATTGAAAGGTGCGGTACCAACGGAATCGACATTGATACTTAATGAAACAACTATGAATTACCGGTTTTTAGTAGCAGCCATTACCAGTCAAGAATGGAGATTTCCTAAGGCCAGGATAGAGTGGGCCTGTAGCCAGAACAGATAAGGAGAGACCAGAGAAAATGGAGCCAAGGAACGTTGTAAGATGAACAGGCAGTGCAGCATCTTAGTTCAGGTAATCTGTGTGGTCAAGAATGGTCGTTCGATAGCAGCCTGTTCTTCCGTATGTGTGAGTGTGCCGACTTCATTGCCAAGTGGTGGTAGGAATATGTATGATCGGGAGTAAATTCGACCTTGATGGTTCTCCATTTTTCCATGTGCTAACTAGGCTCTAGCTGCGTTGGGAAGTCGCCTTGGATTCTAGAATATAACGTCGAGAACGAACGGTTCACGGATAATCCCCTCAGATGGTCCGGATAGGAGACTGGATAGGAGACTGTATACGAAACGGTGTTTGTCACAGTGTGGAAAGTAAAAATCCAGTTGGCAGATCCTGATCTCGGCAAGAGGGGTAGGAAGTAATCTGGAGCTAAGGATGGCCATTGCTTTCAACACGAGGCTTGGGAAAGGGGACCGGCTTCCAGTGGATGAGCTGGGACATTGAATCAAAGTGGCTCCAGAAGATGTTCCATGTTATCTGATACAGTTCGAAAATGGCGTTACTTTAGTTTGATAAGGAATAAGTAAGGGTTGGTCTTACGCTTGTAGATGGATCCTGTCGCTAAGGGAATGTTCCCTTAGGGTTCATCATAAGACAGTCGAAGTACCTGGAAATTGTAGTTGATCAGGGGGGATTAACAACCAGATTAAATCATATGGTAAGCACAGAGGTTGTTGGGTGAGCTATCCACGGATACGTAAATGCTAGGCTTACCATTGAACACTTTGGAATGTTTCTGCACGTAGGTTAAGCTGGAGGGATGAGTACTGGCCTACCCGGAAAACGAGGTTCCACACTATAGTTAAAGGAAGTGACGGGAAGGAACCTTCCATTTTGGAAACGGGCCGTAGTACGAAATCAAAATTCGTTCTGGTTTGGGAAAAACATGGTTTCCGGGTTTGAATTGTATTGGGACGGCTGAAAGAACCCTGGCTGACTTGGCACGGTCTCCTCATTGGAAAGCCCTGAGACTCCATAACTTCCTGGACTATATGGCTCCGCAATGGGTGGTTCATAATTCCAGTTATTATGTACGTACAGTTCATTATGTGTCACCGCTATTCCGGGCGCCCATCGCTTTTCGGTTGGGATATCAGTTGGCGTAAGTGATTGAGGAGATATCGGGACTGTTCTGGATCGTGACTGAGAATCGTCCAGAACTGTGTTCATGGAGACCTCATATTGAGATGATCGGCTATCTGACATCGGGGTCTTCGCGGCCTCGATGACACCTTGATCAAGATTTGACACTCGTCTTTCTCCTAACGTAAGTGCTTTTCACCAAGAAGGGATAGATACACATACCTTTGTGAGGGTCTCTTCGGGGCGGTTTTCTCCACAGACTGGCTCTGCAAAATCTCGCTATGCGTACACTAATGGCGTTAGGTTTGTTCGAGATGGCGACTGGATGGTTCTGGGGTGATATTTACTCGTGCTTTGGTTCTCTTGCACGTTTTACATGCTCCTCTTATGCGTGTTTTCTTATAGGATTCACGTTCCTGGGATGTCATCTTCCTCTTGGTCTTAGGCAACATGGCTCTTCCATCTACTGCACTGAACACAAAAGTTGTGGAGCCTGGGAGATATTGAGACGAGTGACAGGTATCAGGGTGTAGCTCGCTAAGGTGTTGATCTCGATCGGCTAACTGTGGAGATGGTAATGAAGGCGTTGATGGCGAACTGCAAGAAGATATACTATGATGACTGGACGCTATCAGGTCCCGATGGTTCAGACTTGCAACAGATGGACTTCCCGCATCTTCTGCATCAGCTAGCTCGCGCTCTGATATAGAAGCCTTCATCCTCTCAAGTTCGCCTCTCAAGAAATCGATGGTAGCGAGATGCTTCCGTTGCCTCAGATTTTGCCCTTCACTTGAGGGGGTAACAAATTTAGTTACGTAACTTGATTATCGTCAATACCAGGAGTCAACTCACGGATACGCCTTTTTGAGCAAATCGGCCAACACATCAGACCCTACCGGTTCAGCAAAGGCAATCCCGTCCCATGGTGAGGATTCATCTGAAGTGTTTTCATATCGATGGATTATGCGTTTCTGGTGAGATTCAATTGTGAGAGACATGGTACGGTGAATTAGACTTGATGAAATTCTGACAGTGTCGAGGAGGTCTCTGGCATTGTATAGAATTATTGGATCAGTGTTGCACTGACTGCCATATCATGTTAGTTAAATGCTCCAAGCACTTGATATTAAAGTGAGTAACAGCATATATTTCTCTCGTCATATTGATTAAGACGGTGTTTGCTGTCTTCTGTTCGGGTTGATAAACGATAGCGTATACACGGAACGCTGCTATTTTGACCACAAAGTAGAGTAAGAAATAGAAAATGACGTATCCAACCAAGAAGATGATCGACTACGTAGGATGCGCTACTTACATGACGTAAACGAAGCTTATTGTGAAGATCTACCTTTTCAAAGAATGTTGACAATGCATGGGAAACTTCATAATTGGTGTACGCGGGGCTAGTCAGGTATAAGAGAGCGAAACTCAGCCATCGAGCCATCGAGCCGCGTGATGCACCATGGGGACGCCGGGTTCAAGGCAGCTGTGTGCCTTGTGGAAGAGAGTGGTTTGTCGCCGGTTCGTGAATAGGCGGTGTCCCGAACAAGTGACTTTAATTCAGGGCTAGACTTTGCTAAACCCGAATCGCAACACCTATTTAGGAGTCTCGGTGTCGAATATAGGTTAGATCATTTGATGACGAACTTAAAGCCGCGACCATTGGACCAGCGGACGTGGAAAGAGCATGCCTAATCACACTGGAATCGTAATGCGACTAAGTCCTCTTCGTGGACGACTGGTGTTGGAGGATTACAACCCGCGTTTACTCGGCTAGAAATCGTGGCGCAGCTGATTGGTGTCGCGAAATCAGCCTGAGCCATGTTGGGCTCTGTACCCTTAGCATTGGGCATGTTTGCAGAATGTTCCGGTCAATAAGAAAGCTAGTTGCATGGATTCGAGACTGCAGATGTGGGATGGGGCGCTCTCTGACGAGCACCCGGCTCTTATCGTGCGTTGTCTACCATCCGGAGACTACAAAGGGACGTCAAGCAGATGCAATACCGGGAGGAATAGACCTCGGGGCATATAAATCCGTTCTATGTATAACAAGGCAGGCGGGATAGTTCCAAGGTTGATATTGAATCTGCGGACAATGATGAATGCTGGAAGAGCACGTTTTAATCCACATTCGTAGTAAGCATGGCTGCCAAGCATTCCATTTCAAGTCCTGACTTGTCTATGGGTGGTGCATCGCCACAAGAGGAAGCGTGATCTAGAAGTCCCTACCGAATTCACTATCCAGATAAAATCTGAGCTATCGAGGCTCCAGGGCTCGGAAAAAACGTGTTTTATTTGGAACTGAAGGCACGAAGCTTACATCAAGAAACCCTCGACTGGTAATGTCATCTGGTCCGAAATGAATTCAAGAAACTTCAGCACTTTTTCATCTTCAAAACGTCGACCGACAAGTTGGAGGCTGACTGGACATCCTTGTGTTTCTTCAGGGTCAAATAACTTCCAATTGTCTTCATCGTGTCCACTCAACCACACGTCTCCTTCACGCGCGTTACTCAAGTCGACCGTTTTATCCACTTTTGTGACTGGGAAAACAGCCCCTGGGTAATCCAGCAGGTTCCATTGGCTTGTGTAGCTCCAATATTTCGCCGTGTTATGTGCGGGTGCTACTCCGGGACCAACTGGACAAAGCAGAACGTCAACTCCAGTCTTGTTCCAATGTAACGCGTACTCTTTACGGTATGCCTCACGTTCTTCCATCCAGTACGTTAGCTCCCCCGTCGAAAGCTTCTTGACACAAGGATTCTCTTTTATTATCCAATTCGACAAAGGTCTCCATGGTTCTCCAGATGACTTTATAGTCTCAATGTCATATTCTCCGCCATCGGTGAAGTATAGAGATGATAGAATAGCCCATGCCTCATCATGAAGATAAGGTGGAAATTCTACCACCTCAACGCCGACTTCTTGAAGTCGTTTGGTGACCATTCTTAAAGCACGTGTAATTGGTGGATGTGGCTTTACGATACCGTCATGCCAGAGAATTCCAATCTTTGGTTGTCGCGAGATAGTAATGTCATTCCTCCATGGAATGGGAACCAAGGCTGGCTCTGTCTTCCACGGTTCTGCATCCAAGATGGTCTTCATAAACAAGCTAAGGCCGAAGAGGCTGGTGGATAGTGGACCAAGTACGCTCTCAACACTATCCGCAGCAGCCATCATATATCCCCATCCATCGGTTGGTATCCGAAAAGCTGTCGGTTTAAAACCCCAGACGCCGCAGTTGGCAGCTGGGCTACGAATACTACCACCAACATCGCTTCCGATTCCAAGGCAGGAGCCATGTAGTGCAATAAGGGAGCCTTCGCCTCCCGATGAGCCACCGGCAGTGAGTTGGGAGTTGTAAGGATTGACAGTTACACCGTAAAGGTTGGAATCGGTCTCAAGATGCATCATTGTTTGCGGAACAGTGGTTCGGCAATGGAATATGGCACCCGCATCTTGCAGGACTTGCAGTATATGTGCGTCTTCCTTAGCGATATTATCCCAATGAGCAATATAACCAGTTGTGGTTCTCAGCCCTTTGAACCCCACGTGTTCTTTTACGCTGATGGGAAGGCCATGTAGTGGCCCAATGGGCCCATTTTCTTTGAAGTATGCATCCAGCTCCTGGGCCCGAGCCAAGGCACGTTCTGGTAAGAGCTCAGTAAGGCAGTTAACGAGCGATTGAGATAGAGCCGCACGCTGGAGATACGCTCGAGTGACGATAGTCGCAGAAAGCCGGCCGGAGGTGAGAGATTTAAGGATCTGTTGTAGAGGGAGATCGGTTATGGATATGATGTTCTCATCCAGGCATGTTGCTGCAAGAGATAGCACATTTCGAGGCAGATTTTGAGGGACTTTTGGCGTGGGCGGAATTAGAGAAGAGATGGTTAAGTCTCGGTGAAGTTGAGCTTCCTGGGCTACGGACTGCCAAGGTTTCTTACGGAAAGGTTTAGAGGGCGGCATGTCGTTAGGATGGTCAGTGGTAGTTAAAAAACGTCATCTATACGAAGACAGAGAGGTAGAGAGACGGAAGATTGTTGAGTGGCAATGAGGTACATGATGCACATCGATGGTCGGTGATTATAGTCCCATATGGGCGCGGGTCGAATTAAAACTGGCAAACGAGCCGAAATGGGAGCCGAAATAGGAGCTGTTCCCTTGTGGGTCTTTCAAGATCCAGGCAACATGCCAGCTGCCATAATCATACTCTGATAGTAATTAAGACATATCTGGAGACTGTACTTATAGATCAATGATATACTGCTGGAATATCACCCGTGACGGATCAGCTAAGGGTCACATGACTATTTACGTGTTCGATCCTGGGAAGGTTGGTCAGCCTCGAAAAGCCTGTCATATGGTTTTCAAAAATTCAAGTTCGTCACTACTATCTTTCATGAGTTCTCATTGTTCAGGCCTTTGGAGGGCAATTATGGGTGTAGATTATCATCACGTGATTTCAACAGCATCGATCATGACGTTCGAACTAGCTGACATAACCATGCATCGAAACCTTGGCGTTTCAAAGTTCCTTCATCCATGTCTCTTTCTGGTGAGACAATTTTTTTTCGTCCTTCATCAATCCGTCGATCGCTTTGGCTTCTCTCTCACGTCCCTCTGCCTCTTCCCCACTCCGCCAATTTCTCCACCCTTCCACCTTCACCCTCCACTTCCCTTTCCTTCACTTCAGTTACGGGGCATGTGCGCGCGTATCAACTGTACCTAATTAGCTGTATAGGTAGTCAATAAATCCGTCCTTCTCCTCGCTTTGTCTGTGGCAGTCTGTCACCATATGCGTTTTCCTTTCCCACCGACTTTTCGTCCGCTTATTCAATCTAACCTTAGGAAGGCATCTTACGCTTCGCCGTGCATTCTTCGCAATCCCTCATCCTCTCCATCTCTCACGCGCTCAACCATGTCGGGACCGCATTCAGCGAGCAAGCGTAAGCAAGGCCCTCGCGGGCATCACCCGTATCGTTCGCGCCCCAACCCGATGGCAACAACAGGCCCGATGGCCCAGCCACAGCCGTCGCCACGACGGCCGACCGTGGATGCTGCACAAAGTATGGAAACACCTAAAGTTATGGATGTGAGGCGGCTGTACAGCACTGCCAACGGTGCCCACGAGGCAAAGCCCTTTTCAAGCCTGGATCTTCTCGACAAGTCTCTGATTGCAGGATTGGACAAGATGGGATTCGAGTAAGGCAACCCCACGTACCCGTGCCGCTTTTGCAGCAACACTATCACCTGCCCTTAACTCCGTTCTTCTCAGCCCTTGCTAACATTTCCAGGTTCATGTCTCCTGTCCAGCAGAAGGTGCTCACAGAGCTTCCATCGCTCTCTTCTGATTGCCTAGTACAGGCCAAAACTGGCACTGGAAAGACTGCTGCATTCCTCCTCCCAGCTTTACAAAATCTTCTCAACGGAAACAGACCTCCAAGGGGGATGGTTGCATTACTTGTTATTTGCCCTACTCGGGAGCTCGCTATCCAAATCAAGGATGAATGCAACTCAATCACGGCCTGTTTACAGACAAAGATAGAATGTCACACTGCCTTTGGCGGGACAGCTAGGGCATCTAGCTTGAGACGATTCTTAGAAGGCGACCCGACCGTGCTGGTAGCAACACCAGGTCGCCTGGATGATATTCTGGGAGACGAAGCCGTCCGCGATAGATTCGACCAGTTGAAAACCGTCGTATTAGACGAAGCCGACCGAATGCTTGATCAAGGCTTTGCTCCGGCCATCTTCAAGATTCTCAAACACCTCCCCCCGAAGAGCGTTGGCTGGCAGGGGATGTGTTTCTCCGCAACTATTCCCGATAACGTCAACAATGTGGTGAAATGTGTGCTCTTCCCAGGCTATACATCACTATCTACAATTGACAAGAATGAAGCGCCTACTGTAGACCGAGTCCCACAGTTCTTGATCTCGGTGCCATCTGCTGCAGATCTCTTCCCTGCTCTTCACGCATTGATCGAGACCGAATACAAACAATCGCCTCAGGATTTCAAAGTTGTCGTATTTGGTACAACTGCAAATGGCGTTGGTCTTCTGTTTGATGTGTTCAAACTTGCCTTCCAGCAATTCAAGGTTTTTGAGCTCCACAGCCGTCTGAGCCAGAGCGTCCGAACCCGTACTACCGAGGATTTCAAGAACGCAACATCTGGCATCCTTTTTGCGTCGGATGTTGTAGGACGTGGCATGGACTTCCCCAACGTTGGCCTGGTTATTCAGGCTGGTCTGCCTTCTTCGACAGAACAGTATATTCACCGTGTCGGCCGGACCGCTCGTGCGGGAAAGGATGGCCGTGCTGTCACGATCCTTTTCGAAAATGAATCCTTCTTCTTGAAAACCAATCCGACTCTTCCAATCCAATCGTACCCTGTTCCTATTGCGTCTCAACTCGAACAGCCTCGAATGCTGCTTGAGCAATGCTTTGCTCAGGTTGACGATAGCACGAAAGCTAAAGCTTATCAGGCGTTTTTGGGATACAACAAAACATACCTGAAGAAGTTGCGTCTCGACACCAAGGGACTTGTACAAGTCGCAAATGCCTATGCCATGGCTATGGGTTGTCCTGAGCCTCCTATGATTGAGAAGAAGATTATTGGGAAAATGGGGCTGAAGGGTGTCCCTGGTCTTCGGATCGGAACGAAGCCACAGAATGGCTACTAAGCTGATCAGCCAATATTCATTGTGAACACATCATTGCCAGGGATCAAGGAGTGGCTGCTGGAATATGAATTTTTGGAGAGCGGAACTTTGAGAACCTGTCACGTATAGATCTGTAGTTTTGACATGGTATTCAAGCAAGGGAAACCGGAAACATGGATGATCTACGGTTCTTCTCCATATGAACCTGTAATAAAGATACCCACTGAACACGAAAACATAGAATACAATCCTCCTTTTCAGATACCATTGTTGTCTTGTGTATCTACTGAATTGCTTCCAAAGTAGTCGGACAATATGAACATGAGAAAACAAGATCTAGATTGACAACGAAACCTAATTATTTATACTTCGATAATTTGCCAATGTTTCAATAGGCGTGGTAGTTCTCCACCGTCGAGATTCTTGCGGACATCTTCTTCGGCTCCGGCGACAAAACATTCCTTTCCCTTAAAGCCAGTACAGGACTCATTCTTTGATCCAAAGTAGCAGTCACTCCCCGCAAAGGCGATCCAGCAGCCGGCCTATCGCCCATGCCGATACTCATCTCCCGCAATGGTGAAGGAGACCTGATTATGTCACCTGCTCCTACACTGACTTCTCTCAACGGTGACGCAGCTCTTGTTGCTTCTCTACCCATATGCGTTCCCTCCACTGTGGCGGTGGATACTGCTTTCAGCTTGTGCGAATCCCCCCTTTTGAGAGTATTCCCACGCTTGAGACGAAAAGGGCTCGAGCCATCGATTGGCGATTCGAGATCGTCTTCTATGCCTAAAGATCGGCCAAAGCGTGCGGTTTCGGTATCGAGTTTGATTTGGCCCTGAGACATTCGGACGATGGCGCTACGAGTATTGTCGTTGGGAATGATTAATTGAGGAGTGAGTGGTGGGGTCATATATGCGGGAGGGGGAGTCGCGGGATTGATGGGCACCGAGAAAGCTCCAAGAGTGTGCACTTTGCCGATGCGAGGAGCGCCTGGTTTGTCTGATGGAGGAGTGAGAGTTATGGAAGATATGTCCCTATTATTGGATAGGCCTTTCGATTTGGCCAATTTATTATTCGAAGGTTTCGACATGCTCATGAATCTTGTCGGTTTGAAAAGATAATGTTTCCGGATCCAAAGGTAGATGAGTATAGAAACAAGACAAATGAAAAGGATAATGGCCGAAGCGGTGATGCCTGCTATCATCCCGACCGAGGGACTTCGTGGTCTACTGGCTGTGGATGCTGTGGGAATAGGTGCATCTGTCATGGCGTGCGCTGCCAATGTCCATGATGGTGTATTTGGAGATAGAGTCGTCTGTGTTGCGAAGGTGGTTGGGAAATTCGAGTTGATTGTGCTAATTGGCGTTGGGATCAACGTCATTTGCACTGAATGGTCAGACGTAAGCATTGATCACTGAACGTTTTGCCGACGTCAAGGGCGTGGAGGCGATGCGAGTATTGAAGTGGCCGATCTGTAGACTACAATGTCTCCGTTGATGCATTGGTGTACATACAGTGCTACCGACACATTGGAACGACGAAACTATTGGCAGTGCAATTGCAAACTGGTTGAACGAGGAAACAACGGGAAGAGTGGGAGTGTTCTGCATGAATGGGAGACCGAGGATTTTGGGGTGCGGAAACCCCTTCTGTAGGAATTCAACTGTCCACTTTGCAGGAAAACGGACTTACGGACAATGGAGACGAAAGACATCCAGTAGGAGGGAACGAAGTTCGCATAGACCCCAGCCTTACAGATCCTGTTTGCATGATATGCACGTCAGCCGTCAAGCGAACGCCGGATCTCGAGGCATCAGGTGGGACAGAACATTGACCTGGGTTCTCAGATAGATTACTTTTTTAAGGCTGTGTAGATTGAGGACCTCCATGTTTCATCGCGCTATTATAGACTCTGTGTTGTTTGCGCATGTCGGAGGCATCTTATAGGACAACTTCATATTGATCGTCTGAATTGGCACCTAATGTACTTCGAACTTGTGCGAAGGAAAGGAGATACTTTGTCCGACAATGAAAGTTAGAAGGTAGTACATGATTGTTGGCGCACAATAATTCACCTATATCATCAATTCCCAACGCTCTATTCTAATCGACGATTTATGATCAGTGCGCACTCCAGATGTCGGGTAATAATTTAGATCACACGTGGGATTATCCACAACGGATATCCACGTTACATACCGGAAGAAGCTAGCATTTCGGGGCCATGGAACTGGAGAACGCGGCATTGGTCAAGTGGACAGCTGACACCAGGCGTTGATTTAGTTCCGGTAAGTTATAAAATGTCCGGCAAGGTTATGTACGTCCAAGATTCAGCCTGGAAAAGTGATGGCTAGTGGTGCCCTACCACGTTTCCTTGGTTTTGGGACGAACTATAATAACCTATTTAATCTCGTCTGAATTTGCATTATTGATGAATGTACTGGGCCACCTTATGCATCCAATGATTTGAGGGTATTCTTATAGGAACAAAAAATCAAATAACGCGCGTACAGTTTTTGATGATCTATCCAGGTAGCGGTTGTCGCTACGGGCTAAGGTTGTTCTGCAAACAGTGTTAACATCTTCAGATGCCAAGATATTGCGATAGAACAGACCCCTTCTTGTAGGTGCAAGCTCTATAGCTTTTCCATGACAAAACTTGCCATCGACCTTTTGTGGGTATCTCTGACACCCATTTCGAACAGGCAACGCAGCCTAGGCGAATGCGTAAACAGCAACTGGTTTCTGGCTCAAGGCGCATGCTTTGCCAATACTCCGCCCGTTGCTTGGACAATAGCTCTTGACTGCTCTGGCTACGATATACAGAGTAACATGTAACTTTTTAACGGGTATAACCCAAACCTTGTCCCGATCAATCACCAGACGAACAGCCCCTGCATCCGCAGCTGACGCACTGTACATCCTGACCATCCTTCAATTGCTCTTTTGGTACACGACAGACACACGTAGACCGGAAGTTGGTCTCCTTGGTTTGGATACAGCGCAGGCAGCACAGCTGATTCCATGTCAGCTCCAGTTATTGAGGTGCAAGATAGAACAAGCAAGAAATTGTCAAACTCACCTTCTCATAGCCCTGCTTTTTCCATTTCGCGATTAACATGGCATCTGCGTATCCGTTCTTAAGCAACCAGTCATAAAGCTGCTTTGAGATGGCCTCTTTTTCGTAGTACAGGTCGTAAATGTAGCGCGAACGTTGGTGAGTGATTTGGAAGATAGGCCACGTCATTTCGTATTTCTTTTTACCCTCATGCGATGCATTTTCGGCGTCCTTCATCTTGTTGGCGAACTCGAGGAGAGTGTCTTCAATATCGTCGAAGCCTTCTGGTGGCGGCTTCTTCGAACCACGAGCTGTTCGAACCGGAGGCATGGTGTGCTGGGGAGAGACCAAGTTCAGTATGGGGGACCAGAAGAAAAAGACCTGGTAAGACTCTCTACACGATGTACAGTGGTGCAGGCGGGAGTAAGTTGCAAAATGGTCCGCGAGGCGCATAACCTCTTCTAAGGTTGGGAGGGCGATCGGCACTTCTCCTGCCCGCTCGCCAAGGTAATGGCTTGGCAACCAAACCACTCCACCAACATCGTTACAGCACAGCTCAAGCACTCACTCCGGTTTACCGCAACAACGATGGTCATCAATCCCACCTATCTGGCGCAGAGGACGCGATCCTGTATGTGAAAAACCACTCCATTATCTCGTTCTTCCACTAACCAAACTGCAGCGGTTAATTGGAGCGATGCGAAGCGACGAGTTGTTCATTCGTACCGGGACTGGCTTCGAGCTGTACGTTTTACCCCAAGATATACTATCCGCACATAATACACAATCTGGTACTCTGCGCTTGTAGGAAGATGATGGGAATATGTACCTGGGAATTTGGGGGAACTGGCCTCGCATAAACCGAGCAGATATTGACGAACGGATGACAATGGATTGCCCTCTAAACCAGAGCCGAGCACAAATGGACTGACAAGTGACAATACAGGCACCAGAAATCCAGAACATGTACACTTTGAGCATTCCTGTGAGCACACTTCGGACCAAGATCCGTCAAGAGTTTGAACGCCATCGTTATGTGAACCAATTACGAACGGTAGACGTACTACTATTCAATTCACATCAAGAATTCCAGGTACATAACCACATCTTTACTCCCCAACATTAGCTCTGCTTCTATCTCTGCTGTGGATTCCTTTCCAGCTTACTCACTATGCACCACCACGCATTTCTCTATAGATCTTTAGGATGAATGTTGGGTTAACATATCGCAGGAAACGCTCAACTATTGGAAGCAGCTCTCACATGTGCTCAAATACTTCAAGGTAGAGGAGGATGGATCACACATGCCCAAAAATTTCATCAATGGGTTTTTGGAGGGTAGGAACTGAGGTCACCAGGACAGGCGCCAGAAATTAGGTCGTTACTAGAGCACATCTAGCACAACAATAATGGTAAATAAGCCCTACAAATGCCAATTTCATTTGATAAATTCCATCCTCTTTTGAAAACTATTGTACGATACACGCATGTAAGATCTATAGCTTGCGCCTCAACGAGAAAGTTTTCCTTATTTACGCCTAGTTCCCAGCCTTCCAACGCCTCTCATGCTTTTTTCGGTGATGCTGTGCTCAAGGCTATTGCCCCCCTCGGGTGTGGAACTCCTCTCGCGCTACGGAGAATTTGTCGAGCACCACGTCGCACAGGTCCTCGAGATCCTTGAGACCCTTCTCGAGAACATCATATACGCTCACACCGTCTATGGCGTTTGACGCGTTAGTTTGTGGTTGCACTGAGGAAGTAATCTGGAACAGACATGGTGGGCTGAGGAAAAAATTACGCACCGTATGTCTGTATGCGGATGTTCATCTTGGCCTCGGATGGATGAGGGATGGAGTATCCACAGAATTCGACATCTGGACTAAGATTTATAGAATTAGCAAAAAAGAGCGAGGGCAGGGCGTGTGCTTAAAAGGTAAGATACGAACACCTACTTCTTCATGATGATATATCGCAGTGCGTTTCCAAGGGTATGGTCTTCGTTGTCAAATTGGAATGAAGCCGCCGTCTCGGTAGCTCCGGTCAACTAGGCAAACATAATAATTAGTACCCTCTTTCATTGAGAGATGACTGCAATGGTCGCAATTCTCATGGTTCCGAATGTAATTAGTCGTCAACCCGTATCACAAAACATGTGATGTGCGATGTGTGTGTGTGTGTGTGTGTGTGTGAGAGAGAGAGAGAGAGAGAGACAGAGAGAGAGATAGAAGGAGAAGGAGGTAATCTTACTACACGTATTCTATCGCGATCAACTTGAACATCGATCTCATCAAGTTGCTCTACAGCACCCACCATCTGCACGGGGTGTGCTCCAGGCGCATCGTTCATGGGCGCGTCCTCAGAGTGCTGAGATTCGATTTGGCCTGGCATATCTCTTATCAAGTTCCAACTTGATTTCAGAATTGAATTTAGGCTTGAATCCCTCTTCTTGATCCTTCGATTCTTGGATTACGCGCTGGTATGTTTTATGCGCTTGTTCACCGTCGATTCTCCTTGCAGTTGCAGTTTTATAGATGGCGAATGAGCGCAATAGCAATTAATGTCGAAAAGTTTCGGCGGGGCGACGATGCAGCCTTGGCAGGGCCGACCAATCGCCGCCTGTCGCCCCACGTTCCCTTGAGCCTCGTTGTTCTGGTGCGTCACTCGGGTGGCCGCCGCATTTTGCCCCACCGAGGAACCCAAGATGGATTTCTTTCTCCTTCGCATTCGGACCAAACATCTGGACTGCATTCATCGTACACGAACCTCTTCTGTCGCTCAACATCACTTTGTTTGCCATTGACCTCTAACCACTCTTAATTTCACGTGAAGCCTACCCACAATGCCTCGAACCGCCTCACTCAATCGCGACACCAACGAAACCAAAATTCAGATCTCGCTCAACATTGACGGTGGCGAACTGGAACAATTCCAACAATCCGACTTTTGGGATGCCATTGATGCCAAAGCAAAAAAGGACGCGGAAATCAACGGAGAAGTCAAGGACCATGCCACCCAGGCGTCCAAGAGCCAGGCCATTGCGATAGACACGGGGATTGGGTTTTTGGATCATATGCTGCATGCCCTCGCAAAACATGCTGGGTGGAGTCTGAGGATAAGGTGCCGGGGCGATTTGCACAGTACGTCTCTACTGATGGAATGATGGAAGAAATCCAAGTCGTTGCTGATTGACAACACTGCAGTTGACGACCACCATACCGCCGAAGACACTTGCCTCGCGCTTGGCACTGCCTTTAAACAATCCCTCAGCACATCCACTGGCTTGACACGCTTTGGTTCTGCCTATGCACCCCTCGATGAAGCCCTTTCCCGTGCCGTCATCGATCTCTCGAATCGCCCGTACTTTGTCTCGAATCTCACAACTTGCTTCCAGCGTGAGAAGATTGGAGATTTGAGCACGGAAATGATTCCTCATTGTTTAGCAAGCTTCGCACAAAACGCTGGTGTCACACTGCACGTGGATGTGCTCAAGGGCGAGAATGACCACCATAGAGCGGAAAGTGCATTCAAGGCACTGGCAGTGGCGGTTAGACAGGCGACGACGGTGGTGCAGAAATGGGAAGGCGAGGTCAGAAGCACCAAGGGAGTGCTGTACTGAACATTTGGAAAGATATCGGGATTTGCATGTACGCATAGACATGGTCACTGGTTTCCTTCTATCCAATAAAAATACAAATTAGAGCGCATTTTGAATCGGTCATTTGAGCTTGGTTTGGAAGATGACTACACAGAAACAAAACTTTTACTCATGTACATGGTCAACTTTCCTGCGAAGGTGCACCATACTTCATACACATCTCCTGCATATTGGGAAGGGTGGCACGGTGGGCACGGCCGCTCCAAAAAGGGGCGCCGGAAACTTGCGCAGAATTTGCGGTCGGGATGACCTCTGCATTTGGAGAACCGCAATCAATGATGATAACGACTAATGCGACGATGTTCATGCAACGAGTCATGTTTTCGTAGCCCGCCATACCGAATGAAGTCAAATCTGTGTGCATAGAGAAAGTTGGATCTGGATTTCATTGAGAAAGATATAGAAATCTCGCCAGATGGAAAGCAGTTCCCCATATCGCCTGTTCCCATCACTCATGTGACATTTCCTTTGTTGTTCGCAGGAATCAACCGCCATCGATAAGATATCATTAAGATGGACTCGTACAAAAGTTGGTAAGAAAAGAGACAGTACAAAAACACCAGTAATCGCAGAACATCTTTATACGAGAGCTAGCAGGCAGCTATGTGTACAGATGACATCCGATAGCAGAGCTCCATGACACCTGACATGAAAAGACTAAGGAAATGAGATTAAACCAGGGTGGAGTAAGACGCTATCAGAGAGCCAGCCGACAGTCGTGGGTATCATTCGTCGTGATTTCGTTATAGAAGCCAACCAGCGCAGATGCTGATGAACTCAAAAGATGAAAAGTGTGTACCAAGGAACGGTTCGACGGGCAACCTAGCAAAATGCTAGGAGAGCCACAGGGGTTGAACGCCCAAAGAGATAATCCATCTCAAGGCAAGGCCCATGAATGTTTGCAGAACCTAGAAACGCGTTGTTGAGCTTCGAGCAAGAGCAGGTCGAGGCCCTTTAGATGGGGATCCATTCGATGCTACAGATTGCCTTGCCCCAATCTTTTGGAAGCCTTGAAGAAGATCAATGCCGGGCTCGGACTCATCACTGTGGATGAGATGGAAAATATCGTCATCCTGAGGAGCATCAAAGGTCTGCGTTGGCGTCAATCCAGAGTGACCTGCTGAGGTCTTTGGAAGGGGAAGGGGAGCATCTGGAATTGGAACCGAAGTCGGCGCTTTCGATGGAGAGACATGTCGTGTTGGGGAAAGAGATGGGATATTCAGAAACGGAGACTTCCAGTTCGGGGTGGGGGACGCCAAATTAGGCTTTGAGCCAGTGATATCTGCGAGGATGCCAGTTGTGGTTGCGGCGCGTTCAAGCCGAGGACGCTTCGTTGATCGCTTCAAGGGAGATTCTTGGTAATCATAATCATTGAAGATGTCAAAAGTGCTGTCGAATCCATTTCCAACCAGGTTCACATTCTCTTCGTTAGGGATGCGAACAGCCGGGCTCCAGTTGGGCGTGTTCAGGAAAGACGTGTCAACCCACACGGGCATACTCTTATCTGGCGAGCCACCGACAAGTTCGCGCATGCGCATCCGATGGTTGCGGAGGTTTGTGTTAGGCGAAGCAGAGGCAGGGGGGAGGGCAGGGCGTTTGAACACGATAGCAGGTGTCAGAGGGCCTTCTGTATTCTTCTTGCCGGCCCGGGGAGGTGAAGATGTCAAATGCGGGTTCGACTTATTCTGGAAAGGTCGAGCCTTGGTGGGGGAATCGTAAGAAGAGCCGCGAATGCGAGCGATCTCTTCTTCGGCACGACCACGCTTGATACTTGGTCGATCAAGATCGGCCTCGGAGGTTAGCAATGGGCCGAGCGCGTTTCCCTTGATAGCAGACGATTCAATGGAGGAGTAGTATCCGCTGTCACCTAGGCCGTTGAATTTGCGCTTGCGCCCACCGGGACTGCTATGGGTTGGAAAGCGTGGAACCCGTGGAGGGGTGTCCTGACGGATGGAACGAGACACGGCCGGGGGCGGCGAGGAGTGAATGTCGGCCGGGGGCGGTGATGATGGTATTTGGCGTGACGGAGGCAGGTGTTGATCCGGATCCTGACCATCGTGAATGCCGGCGTCGGAGCAAGGAATGGTGGCATCGGATGACAGCTCGGTATCTTCAGGAAATTTACTCGAGTCGATACTCTTGAGCATATTCAAGGGCGGTGGGAAGGTGGCAGACGACGTCGATGGACGACCTGTGTCAGAGGGATAGGTTGGAAGAAAGCCTTCAGGGTTGGTCGGGCGGCGTGTCGACTTGGCTTTGTGATATTGCTTCTCGAATCCAGGGTTGATGACCCAGTAGTGGCCCTTTCCGGGATCATCCTTGGGTCGTTCCTGCTTGGAGAAAGATTTGCTCAGACTGAGATTGTGGCGGATACTGTTCTGCCAGCCGCCGTCGGGGGAATTGCGATAGAATGCAAAGGTGTCAGCGATCCATTTGTAAATCTGGGCGAGAGTGAGGCGGCGCTGGTGGGCGCGCAATATGGCCATGCCGATGAGGTTCGCGTAACTGTATGGTGGTTTCGTGCCGTCATCGTCGACTGGAGGCATTTGATGAGGGTCTGGCAACGGGAGGTCTTCTTCGACTGGTGGCTTGCTCGCAACCTTTTGCTTCTTGCTCCGATCACGCAAGGGCGCCGTATCGGTCAAGGTCCGCTTATGTCCAATCTTGACAGGCGGTTCCGCGGGTGGCATGGCGGATAGGTCGGCGAAACCATGAGCGGTGTACAGATTTTCCTTGTCGAAATGAGACTGGAACTGAGCAAACATGGGTTGTCGGCTGCCCGCCATGACTTGAGATTGATGGGGGATAGGGTGCTGTGGTCTCTTCATCGGAGCATCGGTGCGGAAGTTCTGTTCCTGGGGAGGGGGGATTGAAAGCGTGTTGAGACCTTTCTCGGCCAGAGCACTGGGAGGCGGCGAACTGGACCTGTGTCGTGTCTTACGAGGAGATGGGCCGTTGGTAAGGAATTGTGGAGGCTCGAGGAGGGTATGGTGATCATTGGACACGTCGGTAACTGGTGCGAAGGTGCCGTTCAGATGAGATTCGTAGTGTGCGACTTGGTGCTGATCTCGAGGGCGAATGGGGTCTTGGAATATTTGCAAGGCGGGTTGTCGACGCGTAGTGGCCATGGTGAAGATGGGTCACCGAGCCCCAGACGGGGTTGTATATACGGTCGGTGAGCTATGACGCGTGAAATCGCGTGAAGTTTTGCGAAATGGGACTGCTGGAAAGAATTGTCGCGGTCGGGGGTGGGTTGTTGATGGGAGATTGCGATGACAGCAAGCGCGGACGAAAACGTGTCGGTGTCAAGGTTGATGGCCGTCGAGGATGGCGGCGAGGATGCAGAATGGAAAGGCAGCGTGCAAGGCTGTTAAGGAGAGTGAGAAAGGAGGCGGTGGAGTTGTATGAGGCGGTGGATCGGTGTTGAAGGGTTGGTAGCTTAGCGGTGCGTGGTGGTGTGGAGATAGGTGAGGCAGCGGAGTCGGGTGCTCGCTTGGGCAGCGCGCTAAAAAGCAGCTAGAAAAGCAATGACGACAGCCGGTAGGCCACGGGCTGGCTGAAGCGGTGGAATAATTGCAAATTGGGGTATGCAGGGAGAGAAGAAGAAAAAAAAAAGAAGAGGGGATGAGTGAGAAGGGAGAGGAGGGTGTTGTGCGTGTATGTGTGTATGTGGGAGGGAGAGAGAGTGGTGTGAGCTTGTACGTTGTGTGTGTTTGGTTGAAGAGAAGAGGAGAGAAGGGAAGAGGGCGGGAAAAGGGCAAACGAGCCAGCACCCAAGTCTGCCTACACAAAGGGAGGGAAAGTGGCAGACGTGCAGACGTGCAGGTGTGAGTGGATGGGAGGAAAGGAGGGAGCTGGCGTCGGCGTTGGCGCTGGCGCTGGAGCTGGAGTTGGAGCTGGAAGAGAAGGAAAACGAGGTGTGAGATGGAGGGGGTGAGTCGTATACTAGGTAATAATGCCAAATGGTATGGGGTATGGATGGGTGGTAGTACTTAGTATGGTATGGTACATTACACCCGTGGACTGCGGACTGGAACTCAAGGAGACCAGGGAGGCGACAAGGAGACGACAATAGGACAACTGCAGGGCTTGGCGCTGCAAAACCTGCGAGCATCAATGCAAGGAAGGCGCGACCTAGGCAGCCGCAAGGGGGGGCACACCTGAGATGCACCGGCTGCCAATCATCGCATCGTCCCTCGGGACGCGCCTTCCCATCGCCATGGACCCCCTGTCGCTTTTGGTGTCGCGTCGCAGGCAAACCCCCGGGATCCTCTTCTTCTAAGTTGTCGTAGGTAATGACACAGTAAACACAGTAAACACAGTAAACACAGTAAACACAGTAAACACAGTAAACACAGTAAACACAGTGAAGACAGTGAAGAACAGTAAATACAACACAGTGCACCCACTATCATGTACTCCGGCCAGCCAAAGCCTGCCAGCTCAGAGCTGTTTGACTTTTCTATTCGCAAAATCACCAATGTCTAGTACTCGCTGGCTGCTACTGTTGCTTTCACACCTCAGCCGTCGAGACAACCAAACATCAACCGGGTACACACTGCGCATGTGGACATGGACAGGTCCTGCTGTTTGATGGCTTCTGCTGCTGGCGTGTTGGTGTGGACGTGCCGACAAAGCAGGGCAGGAACAACTCTGTGGGTGGGCCCACAGCCTATCGCCTCCCTCCCACTATCGATATCTGGATATGAACCGTGGGGCTACTGAAACTCCGACATGTCAAAGGCACGCTACCACCAACCAACCAACAAACCACCATCTTCACCTTCCGACCAATTCCCATCCCCATCCCTATCCCCATTCACTCTCCCTTTCACTCTCACCTTCCAACGCACCTCAACCTCCAGATTCCATAGTACCATCCGCCACTGTTGTCAAATAATCATCTCTCAAAGTTCACATCATCCACTGCTCCTTTCCTGCACCAACCTGTTGAATCACGGCCTCCGTGCCCCGCTACGTCATCCCATCTACGGCACAGAATCGCATTCATCTACCCGTCGCTCCCCCTCTGCTTTCAACTCCTGCACGTGCCCCCTATCCTCGGATCCTCGGATTAATTACTCAACATGCTCAACAACTTCCAAACTACTTTCTGAGCATCACTTGAAGTAACCATCTGGGAGCCCATCCGGCACTAGCACCCAAACAGCCTCGCATCACTATCAAACCTTCCATCCCATCACCATGTACTGAGAACTTTCAAGCACAGTGGCTGGACGCCATCCATATCATCGCCTCCATTTGGCCACTACAGAGTGCTGCCTGAGCAAGGGATGAGAAAGAAACCTCAGTCCATCATGCTCAGCCCCATCAGACACTTCATATATCGGAACCGGCAGCCGGTGTCGTCCGCCATGTTTCGGAACGACGTATTGATACTATCTGGTTTCGCCGTTGGAAGGGTTGCTGCAATCATTGCCCACTCTGTTTACCACCTCGTCATCCGACCCCGATTTGTTTACCTTTCTAGAAACATCCTGGAAGACCTGAGCTTGCCGACCCCATGGCCGTGGGACTATAATTAGTCCTCATGGTATTGTCCACCTTATCGAGGCAGTAAGACTTCCAGTCGACACTTAGAAAACACTCCACAACCTCTCACAATCCCTTCTTGCTCTGGGTGGAAACTAATCTCTAGAGCTAGACCATTTCTGACTTGTTCCTTACTGTCACCTCAGGAGTCCACTCTCGTACGCTGTCCAAAACGCCTCAAAGTCCCTTTCTATCAGATGTATGAGCTCGGAACGCCTCACCGTGCTCTTGTCCATCATCATTGGCATCAAGGTGTCGGTATAGGGCCCGATTTGGACAGCCCGTTGTTACATCTTGCGTCTTCAGCTCGTTGAATTGGCTGCACAGTGTCCGTCCATGGTCTTATCATCCTTTTTCTGTCCATGTAGACTATCATATAAAAGTCCCCCTACAGGCACTTTTCTCAATACCATTGAGCAAACTACATTCGCTTCATTCACTTTCCACTGCTCTTTCAGCCTTTGTTTGTTACAGAATGCTCACTCCAACCTTCCTTGCTGCCTTCCTGGCCGCCGCCCCTTCTGTCCTCGCCCAGGGCTACCTAGCCATCCCAGACGTGACATCTTCCTTTACTCGCTGTACCACAAAGTATGGAAACTATGCCCTTCCGACTGGATCTGCTGGCCCGCCGACCTGGTTTGTATTCACCACCACGACAAACACGTTCTCCGTAGTCTTCACCACTCGCGAGACTGTTAGTGTCACCCCGGAGGCAACTACTTTCACCGGGGTTGCAACTTCAACATCTATTGTAACCGCCACCTCGTTCTACACTCCACCCACAGTCACTGTTCCCACCCCGGCTGGCTTCCTCGCCTTGCGTACTCCCGATGCGTCTCCCATTCCGCGCATCAAGCGCCTGCAATCCGACGTCTTCCGCTCCTTTATCAAGCGCCAGACCCTGCCCGGTTATACGTCCGGCTTCGATGTCAACCCAGATGGTACCCTATCAGACCTTACCCGCATTCATCCTCACAAGGTCCTATGCGAAGTCAAGGTTACAGTCAATCACACTGAGGTCACTGTTGAGTCTGGTGCCGCGACGACAATCACGCTTCCGCAGTCAACGGCTACACTCCAGTCAACCACCACCGTTGTTACTACCAGTACTGTGAGGGAGACTTTGCCCACGCCTTCCGTGTATGCAGCTTGTGCGGAGAACAATGTCGGTATGTGGGGTTTAGAGCCCAATGCGTACCATGTTGACAATCTGTATGCTTCATTGACTGACAGATTCATCATACAGTCAATCACTTCCAAGATCCCACGGGCAGGAGGATCAATCTGAGGCGTGTAGACTACCTCCCTCGCGAGGGTCTGCCTATAGGAAATGAACTGATCACAAACACTACCAATGCCATCAACTGCTGCGTTGCATGCCAAAACACTGTCAGTACCTGGTCTCCCCCACCCAAGGTTTTGACATGTATAGATGCTAACTCACGTTACAGGCCAACTGTGCTGGTTCTGGGTTCATTCCCTCTATCAAGCAATGCCGCCTGCGTCTTACTGTGACGGCTACCCTCAATGGGACTCTCCCAATCGCACCTAGTGGAACCGCACCCAGCGTCGCTCTCGCTACTGGATCCCCCTCCTCCTGTCCCTCGGGAAGTGATTCACTGTTCATTGGAGCGATTCGTGGACAACTTCGCAATGAATTCCGGGATGAGTTCGCCGTCAGTTTTTCCAACGGTCCTTGTGGTCGATTTGTTTTCAACCCCGTCCCAATTCAGAATCGACCGGTGCAGATGCCACAAAAGCTGTAGGTGACGGAATAGTTGGGAGGGGGACGGAAATAACGCTGGGAGGAGGACGGGGGATGAGCGAGCTGCCAAAGTTGGCCAGAATATCGTAGTTGCTTCTTCGCTTCGAACGCTAGATGCCTATGTCGTTCATTTGTACCCTAGGCTGATTGATTGGTTTTGTTGTTAAATCCATAGACTTTTATTCTGATCGGTCTCTGTTTCCAAGTAAAATCCAATAGATGATTTTGTATCCATGACCTGTCAACTTTGAATGTCCCGACCTTGAAAGATTTCGACGTTGCTGGATGTATCCATGAAGTGACACGTGCTGACCTGTACCCACCTGGGGCGGGGACCAGCTGACGGTCCACACATGCAAGGTTCATGCCCTGGAGGTTGATGACGCGAATCCATATTTGGATTAGTGCGCGAGCGATAACGGCTATGTATCAGAGTGACTCGCTATTTTTTTCCTCCGGTTACAATACAGAACCTCACTTACTCGTGGACTGTGCTGTGCTGTGCTGGGTGTGAGCTAACCTAGATATACCCGTGGACCGCAGTTGAGAACGCGGGACGTTGATCAATTGATCGAGTCAAGTTCCTCGTGCAGCGGGAGTCATCACTTGTAAGTGTATGTCCGTATAAAAGTTCGTGTCTTGTGGAATTGTACCTGTTTCCATGTCCGATTTTCTTACGAGGTCGTGTGGGCACTGCGTCATCACAGGATCCGAAAACCATCTTCACTTCTCATTCTGTGCCTTCTCGCGACTGAGTCATTGTCCAACGGAAATATAGACACCATGCCTCTCGCGCGCCCGAATCCCTCGGTCCTCTCCCGCATAGGACGAGCCAGACAACAATTCCGTGCCTATGCTGCTCCGGGAGAAGGTTCCATCCCCGCCGCGAAGAAGAAGTATGTCCCTATAAGTGGTACCTATCCTCTCGGATTCCGCGCCGGAAGCGCTCATGTTGGTGTTAAGCCCAGCAACACCCGTTTCGATGATCTGGCTCTCATTGCATCTGACCAGCCATGCTCGGCCGCTGCCGTCTTCACCACAAACAAGTTCCAGGCGGCACCAGTGACGGTATCGCGGGAAATGCTGAGGAAGAGGAAGGGCAGTGGTGTAAGGGCGGTGGTTGTAAACTCGGGATGTGCAAATGCCGTCACTGGTAAGGGGGGTATCGAGGATGCTATAGCGATGGGCTTGAAGACAGATGAGTGTTTTGTTCAGGATGGCCAGGGAGGCAATAGTGAGGAGTACAGTAAGTCCATTGTCATGAGCACAGGCGTAATTGGGCAACGGTACGTATCGACAGCATCAACCAACCCAAAAGTCCCAAGCAGCTCTAGATCTTCAGACTGACGATTACAGACTTCCTATCCAGAAGATTACAAACAAGATCCCCACCGCATACCTCAATCTAGGGAATACCCACGACCATTGGCTCTCGACTGCCAAAGCAATATGCACCACCGACACCTTCCCTAAACTTATCTCGCGCACATTCACCCTTCCTTCCTCACAAGAAGAATACCACCTCGTCGGCATGACCAAAGGTGCTGGCATGATCCACCCGAACATGGCTACTCTCCTTGGTGTAATTTGCACCGACGCGCCCATTGACCCAGCGCCACTCCAATCTCTGCTCACACACGCGATTACCAAGTCCTTCAACAGCATCTCCATCGATGGCGACACATCCACCAACGATACCGTCGCTATCCTGGCTAATGGCGCTGCAGGAGGCACTCCTATTTCCTCCACCGGGAGTGCTGACTACGTGAAGATGTCTGAAACCCTCACTGCATTCGCCATCGATCTTGCAAAACTGGTAGTCCGCGACGGGGAGGGCGCTACTAAGTTTGTTACCGTTCGCGTAACCAACGCCGGGTCCTATGAAGATGCAAAACGCGTTGCATCTACCATTGCCCGCTCGCCTCTGGTGAAGACGGCGCTCTACGGTAAAGACGCCAACTGGGGACGTATTCTGTGCGCCACAGGTTACGCGGAAGGTGTACAGACTGTGATACCGGAAGAAACGTCTGTCTCTTTCATTCCCACAGATGGTAGTGAGGAGTTGAAATTGCTTGTCAAGGGAGAGCCCGAGCAGGTTGATGAGACTCGGGCAGCCAAGATCCTAGAAAGTGAGGATCTGGAAATCTTAGTGAGGTTGAGTGAGAAGTATGACAAGGAGGCGGTGGTTTGGACGTGCGATTTCAGCCACGAGTATGTTACCATCAACGGGGATTACAGGACTTGAAACCATTGGAGGTACCACTGTGCTGCTGTACACATGTGCAAAGGATATTTCTGCCCAAGTACTGCCTAAGAGTCATGTCTTCGACATACTGCACCGTAGATTAGGGGGTGGAGGGTTAGATGAAAGTACAATTATGTGACAATTACGATTGTGCATGCTATAGAAACCATTCTGCACATACAACGGTACGCTTTGAATTCGAGCATATGTTTGAATGGCATAGTGAAACCTTTGATGTCAAATGTTGCTAGCTGCTTAAGAAATGTAAATATGGACATGTTGGACAGCTGATGTCAGTAGGTCGGCGGATATTCCGATGAATCCGATCCCCGACTTGCCCTGGGAAATGTACCTCGGCCCTCGCTTACATAAACCCCTGACGGTCCAGTGTTCACCATGTTCACCTCGACGGCGCCTTGTTACGACACAACATTTGACCGCGCCAGCCTCGTCTTGTCCCGCGCTCACAGCTCCCCCCTGTGTCTTCACCCCCTCTACTGACATGATTGCAGCTACGCGGAGATGGGTGCGCCGGAATCGTACCAATTTCGCCATCGGAGCTGGGGTATTGGGCGCTGGCTATCTTGCAGGCCAATACGTCCTTGGGAAGTTGGGCGAGGCGCGGCAGCGCATGGGCGAGGAGCGTATTGCAAAGGAAAAGTTCGTCATGGGACACATTCTATATACATCATACACATTGAGCTAATTGTATCATTGCAGTCTCCGCCGCCGCTTCGAACAGAACCAGGAAGATTGCACCTTCACAGTACTCGCCATCCTGCCCACCGCGACCGAGAACATTCTCGACGCGATACCCGTCGAACAAATACTGGATGAGTTGCAGAAGCACAAGGCAGAACGGTTGGCGCGGAGCGTGGGCCCAAGTGAGGTGGCTTCAAGCGCTGCGCCGAGCGTCACAGACGATGACGGCAAGAGCTTGACGAGCTTCCAGAGTGAAGGCTACGTTCACGCCAGCCAGATCGCCAACGGAGACGGCGGTACCGGCGAGGTCGGGGAAGGCACTGCGGAACAGAAGCCTAAGAAGTCAAAGGCACAGCTATGGAATGACATGAAGATAAGCTGTGCGTCCCTCATGTCGCTTTGAGTACTCCATACTAACGCCCGCGCAGCAATCTCCCGAGCTTTTACATTACTCTACACGTTGAGTCTACTCACTCTCCTCACCCGGATTCAGCTCAACCTTCTCGGCCGAAGGAATTACCTTGCGAGTGTTGTGTCATTGGCAACCCCCCATGCACAAGAATCAAAAATCAATCTCGAGAATCATGACGACGATAACTTTGAGCATGCCTACGGAAACGACTTCGAGACAAACCGGCGCTATCTCTCCTTCAGCTGGTGGTTGCTGCATCGAGGTTGCATTAATTTAATGGGAAAAGTGACCGCGGCCGTGACCGAGGTGTTCGGCTCCCTGAACCCGCGGGAAGAAATCACCCTCGAGAAGCTGTCTGAATTAACGCTAGAGGTTCGGAAGAAAGTTGAGGGTGCCACCGAGGAAGAAAGAAGGTATGTATTTAGCCGTACTTACGTCCTTGTTCTCTGTTAATCATTCCCAGGTCGTCCAAATGGCTCTCGTTCCTCCTCCCTTCTCAAGATCAGGAAGCATACGTCCTACACGAATCTGGCATGTCCGCCTCGGCCTCGAGTGGGACATCAGCCTCTCTCCGACGTCTCCTAGACGAGACCTCAGACCTCATCGATTCGCCAGTATTCTCACAAGTCCTCACTCTCCTCCTTGACGCTGCCTTCTCGCATCTCATCGACAACAAAATCTCGCAGCTGTCTTACAAGATCCCACCAACATCGGCATCATCTGCCCGAGTGCAAGAGATTGTCAATCCATCGGATGCTAAGGCGAAAGTCGCAAACTCGCTGGCGGTATTCTGCAGACAGGCACATGCAATCGGAAGTGGGGCAAACAACGAATATCTTAGTGCAATTGAAACCGTGCGAGATCTTGAGGCGTTTGCTGCAGTCGTTTATAGCAGCAACTTCGAGTTCGAGACTCCCGAGGGCGGTGTCGGTAGTGTTACTCAGGCACAAACGGGTATAGATAATGTCGCTGAGAGCGCACGGACGAGTTTAGTTGCCGACTCTGGGTTCGAGACGGCGTGGGGCAAGGCGCTTTTGAAAGAGGACGGAAAGAAGGAGTAGGCGTCTTCTTTGTGGGAAGAAGTTATGTGTAATAATGTTTGGGCGTTTAATGTTTTGTTGTATGATACGTTTGTTTGTGCCAGGATGAAAAGGGCAAGTTTAGTTACGAAGATAGCGATACCCGGGAAGAGACAGAGAGATTAGGATGATTGGAGTAATTCCAATGACATCTGCTGTCTTGACCTTGAATGATCACAGAAAGTCTTACATTTGACATGGAACACCATGACGTCAAGACGAAAACGCCAATCGATGATGCGGCACTTTGCTCGCCTCATCCGTACAGCTTTCTTCGACGTGCTCCTCATGTTCTAATTATCATGCAGCCCTAACCTTTGGTTTTCTATTTACGTTCTCTACCTTTCCTCGATTTATCCGTCCCCTCTGTTATTGTTTTCACGCTCGCTCTGGTTTCCTCGATTCCAAGCTACGCACACACACACACACACACACTTCAACGATGTTGAACGATGAGCGCACCACGCCATTACAACCTCTTTCCAGCAAGAATGCCTATGCAACTCTCCTTACTCGTCCCAACTATCTCGCCGGGGCAGTTCTTCTCGCCTATACCCTCCACAAATACTCCCCCTCTACACCTTTGATCATAATGTACACGCCCTCCACTCTCAACGACTCCAGCATCCGCGTCCTCGAAGCCGAAAGCTCGCGAACCAGTACCATCATACACCCGGTTGAACATCTCCAACTCCCTCAGCCCTCCTCGAACGACAAAGAGGCCGAAGGAAAGGCTAGCGGCATGGTCGCGGAACGCTTTGCCGATACTTGGACGAAACTCCGAGTCTTCCAACTCCAATCCTATGGTTATGAAAAGATATGCTTTCTAGATGCTGATATGATGATCTTCCGCGACCCATCGCCCCTCATATTTGATTCGCCACTGAAACCAGGAAACGAGATGCTAGCAACACACGTCTGTGTGTGCAATCTCGACCACGATGCCTGGGCACCCGAGGAATGGAAGCCGGAAAACTGCGCATATTCAAGTGTCACAGCCGGGGAAGACGGTGCAGTGCCAGAGGTGGTCCCCGACTCGCCGACGCTAAGTGTCATGAATACAGGTACATTCGTGTTTCGCGCCTCCAAGGAGATCGAGAAGCTTGTGTTTGATCAGTTCTATGGCATGGGGAGGACCAGACTAGCTGCGTACAAGTTCCCGGACCAGGATTTTTTAAACGATGTGTTCAAGGGGAGGTGGGCTAGCTTACACTGGAGCACAAACTCATTAAAGACGTGGAAATATTGGCATGGAAATATGTGGAGGGACGAAGATGTAAGGGTACTGCATTATATCGTTGACAAGCCATGGGCTAGGAGGGTCGGGGAGGACGGAAGAGCAGGGTACAAGGGTGATGATGGGGTCACCCATACGTGGTGGTGGGAGGAGTTTGAGAGGTGGAGAAGCGAGAGGAATGGAGAGGGGCGTGAAGGAAAGGATACTGTCTTGGGATTGGAGAAGTATGTGGCCAGCGCCAATGGAGAAGGTGACGATCATAGTTTGAAGGTTATTGGAGGTGGTGCACAGGATTTTGCAAAGAAATGGCAAGGAAGTAACGAGCTCGAGGACCTGGAGCTCGTATCTCATGGGTTCAATCCGAGGAAGCCTATGGTCGGTGAACATGGTCATGGTCCTGTGGTGATCGAAAGGCCTCAACTGAGTGCCGCAGTTAATCAACCACAACTGAACCCTTCGAATCAAAATGAACAATGAGGAAAGAGAGATGGGAATCGATATTTCGATTGATCATTATATACTGGTACCGTCTAGCCACTCAAATGTATCCAGCTGTGCAGCATCATCATCTAGTAATCCCGCACTAGGGCTAGTGAAAACCCATATTTTCCTAGCCCAATCCTCTAGTTGAATGTGCAGTCGTAAGATCCGTTAATCCTACGTGTTCCATAGAGGAAAATACGTGCCTTACGCGAGATTCTCGCAGGTCAAAGGAGTTGCAGGTAATGAGTCGGACTTTAGTACAAGTCAATGAGGTTTGGCGTATCGTCCAATTTCTTTGAGATACTACCATGATACTTGACAGATGTGGCCCTAAAAGTGATTAGGATTTTGCAATGAAAGCAAAGAGAATAGGGGGCTTTCTTACACTTGACTGCCGGTAGCGATTACTGCTTCGTCTTCTGAAGTCTCATAGCGCAATAAGGGTCGCGAATAGGAGATTTGGGCGTTTGATGTAGTCTGGACTACAAGAGTAGAAGCAGATCTACCAGGAATAGGGCCATCAATGGGCTGCCCACCACCTTGAACGGAAAACCCAGTGTTTTTGTCCGACTCCTGCACCTCGTTAGTATTTTCAGACATGTTGGTAGGTGAGACTCACTGATACTCCGTGCAATTCGTCAAAGAGGGTAGGTCTCGGTGGTTGTACTGGTCTTAGGATACATTGTCAGTCCTGAGAAAGAACTTGAGTGCGGTTGCTACTTACCGTCGGCTCTTCGCAGGTGCGGATTTGCTGGACTCAAGCTTGGTGAACTTGAGCTTGGTGGAATCAATCTTGGTGGAATCAGTCTTGGTGGGCCCAGTCTTGGTGGGCTCAGTCTTGGTGGAACCGATCTTGATGGACTCGGTCTTGGTGGACTCAATCTTGGCAGAATCGATCTTGGTGGGGTTGACCTTGGTAGAATTGACCTTGGTGGACTCTTTCTTGGTGGATTCTTTCTTAGTGGAGTCTTTCTTGGTGAAATTGATCTTGGTGGACTCCGACTTGATAGATCCGCGACGCCCGACCTCTATGCCAATATTGAAGGGGTTCTCGGGATGACTCTGGTCAAAAAGAAATTCCACGTCTGGCGAATTCGGTGCAACACTTCCATTCTTTAGTCCGAGAATGAGCATTTGGTGTTTTTGGAACATGTGATAACCTTTGATGAAACCTTGTTTGTGCGCTTCTTCAATTTCTTCGGCATTTCTAACTTCCCTACCACCCTGGAGGCCCTGGTCATAAGACTCCGCTGCGACGCGGGATTCGACCTCTATCTCGATTTCTTGACGGAGGTTGTGTTCCAGTTCAGATCGAGAGCGTTCCTTCCAGTATTGTTCGCGGATGTCCAAATCTGTCTCGCGGTGATGGAGCTGCATAGTCTTTGCGGTTAATATGGCATTCGATTTTTCGTCCTCGGCACGACCCTCGGCGAAGCCCTGCCAGTAAGCTTGTTCTAACTCTAGATCAGCTGCCCTGCTGAACCCCATCTCTTCGAGAAAAGAGCGGAACTGGTGCTGGCCAAAGTTTATGAACTTCTCATTATAGATCACCATCTCCTCGCGTGACTTGAGAGAGATCTCTATTTGGTGAAGACGTTCTTTTTCCTTCTCTATTTCCATGAGTTTCTGAAGCACGTTCTTTTGAATGTCCAAAACCACTTTGTCAGTTCGTTGTTGATACTCCGCTTCGATAGACGCACGCATGTTTGCTGTAGCCCCCTTCTGGTCAACGAGTTCCTGTTGGGCTTTGAGAAGTGAAGTTCTTAATCCTGAGCCCCCACCCTGATAGCAATCTCGATATCTCTGGGAGTTTCTGTCCAAATGATTATAACCTGGATTGTGATTTTTCGGTTGAGATGGTGCTGGGCGGGAAGATCCTGGGCGTAAATGTGGGGGGACCGAGATACTGCTCGGCCGCTTGATTTGATCTGGCCAAACCCTGAATGCGCCTGGTATATTGCTTTCCGTCAAAGCTGCTTGATCAGAAGATACGAATGAGATGGGCATGGAAGTTATCTGTGTTTTGAAACGTTGCTTCTTCACAGGGGCTTCTTGTCCAGTGCCGACGGTGGGAGACTTCTCGCAGAGAACTTTTGCCACGGCTTGGGGCTCGGGATTCTTGAGTGAGGATATGTCTGAAACGTTCAAGTCAGAAGCACTGATATCCTTGCAGCCATCAATGACGTCGTCGGTCTTGGGGCCAGAAACAGACGGAAAAGGGTTCTCGGAAACGTTGGGGTCAGGAATGATAGAAATTTCGTTGCCAGTGATCTCGCAGTCGATCTTTGAAGTGAGATGATCCGTAGCAGTATTATCGTTAGCTTCAATCTCCGGCATCTGGGACAGAGTGGAAATTTCCTTTGATGATTCTGCCAGACTATGCCGAGCTTCATCATGAGGGTCTGATACTTTGACAAGTTCGCCGGGCTCTGACCCAGAGCCGGGGGGGCAGAGCTGGATCGGCTCATCAGAATCCTCGACGGCGCGCATAGCTAGACTGTCACCAATATTGTTTAGGGTTAGATTGTCACTGGTATTACCTGGGGTTAGACAAGCGTCGTAATCCAATGGTGGGCGCTCTTTCTCAATCTCCACGCTTGGTGAATCTTTCTCGAGGCTTGAATGGGTATGTATAGGTGCGACGGCATGAATGTGATCTTGATTGGGGATAGGTGCAGCGTCTACGTACCTTGGAGGCTCTCGGCCTGCCTGGACGACATCCATTGTCGCCGGTGTCGTCGGCAGGTTGCTTCGGAAGGGGATGGAGGAAAGTCGAGGAGAGTTGGTGGGTGGTAGAGGTTGCTTTTATACGCTCGTAAGTCACCGGGACTCAAGGCGGTGTCGTGGTTAAAAGAGGTGTTTGGCTACCGGTGAAGGTGAAGTCGAGTGCAGGAGCGGTCTATATTCTGCAAGGTATTCTCCAAGGATCGAAGGTCGAATGTGGATAGTTTGCACTCTGCTGGTATGAAGCACTTTTCCTTTCACTTGGAGATTGGGTCTGCCCAGGTGGGGCATCTGCCCACTTCGGAACATCAATCCATTGAAGTAAACAACGAATCACGTGTTTGGGACTGACTGGACTGCTGGCAGTTGCTTACTAGTAGTGGGCTGGCACCTTCCAACCGCGAAAGGTTCCTCTGGACCAAAACACCACCTTGACGCGTTCCATACGCGAACAACCATCCATTTACCTCACTACCAACGGCACTTCTCACCGTGCTCTGCAATCCATATACCCTCACCGTCGTCACTCGTGCAGCACTGAGCAGCACTGAGCAGCACTGAGCAGCACTGAGCAGCACTGAGCAGTATGAGTGCAGCTCTGCTTCTCACCCTGTCCGATGGCACCACCGTGGAGCTGCCTCCCACAAGAGATGTATACCGTCCTAGCCCCGCCTTCTGCAGCGAATACCCTGGCGTTGGCACACGCCCTCAAGATACGCTTTGTCTTCGCTGCGGAAAGGAGCAGCCTCACAATCACCGCGTGGCATGGGAACAGTGCCTCGATACTTGCTTCGTGTGTGGCAGGCAGGAACACACTGGACTGGTGAGGCATCCATGTTCAGCTTCATCTTCTGAATACATGCTAATAGCCACAGGTGTGTCCCGTCATGGCCCAGCAGGTCGATCGTTGGTGGTGGCGAGTCCGTGGACTTCTTCAGATCCCTGGCATTGCCCGCGCTCCCCCTTCCCTCCGGAATTGCTCGGTGGAGAGCTTGTTTGACGCACCCCCGATTATCTTGCTCGACTTCCTGAAGAGGCGCGGCAACCTGAATCATTCGGACATTTCAAGCTTGCGTGCAATGTATGACACTGCCCAAAAGGCGGGTGAGGCTTCTAACCGACTTCTCCGTGCTCTTGGGCAGTTGATAATCCAGCTGCCTCTGGCCTCGGCCAGCGAGCAGATTTTACACGCGTCCTCCGAGATAGCCTCCATATCTTCCACCGTTGCTCAATCTGCTGACTGCGCCTTGCAGCTGTTGACACAGCAGTTGCAACTTAGAGTGGATCGCATTCGTTGGGCTAACACCCCTGGACGCCAGAGATTTGTCCACATACCCGGCCATGACGATCAATCTACCTTCCATCAAGTTCAGAATAATGAAGATTTGGCCTCTCGCCATCACATGGAATATAGAAGAGCTAGCTCTTATGATCGTAAAGAAGTAGGGCCGACCTTTGGAACAAGCTCTCTCGCAGGCTACGCAAGCCGACAATATATCTCCACAGAGCAGAACAAAAAGCGAGATTATGCAAATTTGCGTTGGGTGGCGCCATCACCTTGGTTTGAGGCCCATGACAAGATTGCTTCTAACACGGCTCCATACGAACCTGGGTGGATCAAGATGGATAAGGACTTACCACGATTACCAATGCAGCTTTCGCCTGTGTCAGAGCAGCAGTACCAGTACGAAATGCTGCGTCGTCACCATGATAGGCCTCTTCTCCTAGAGAGTACTTCATATCCCACTATGCGTAAGACCATTCCAGAGGAGCAAGGCCAGACCGTCGATGAACTTCTGGAAGAGATGCAAGCCAACATACAGGAGCAGCGCTCGGCCGTACTCGCTCGGGGAGAAATTGGCTCAGGTCTCCATGCGTTGCACAAGCTGGATTGCGGGAAAAAACGTGTCAGAGAAAACTCCGAAAACCGGTCTAGCAAGATCGCCGTAGCATGGGGATCTCGAAAGAGACCACGTTTTCAGGACGACATAGATCCAGCATATGGTCGTCTTACTCCTCCCAATGCCCCAAGTTTGCCAGGATCTGAGGATGGGGAAGTCACGGATATGCCTCGCAGCCACTACATACATACAGAGATAGCCGTCGAGACCGAGGACTCCTAGGGCCTTGATTCGGGCTCATGGTGCTTTCGCTGTGATGGCTTATGGGCAATGCAGTGTCAGAAAAGGCCAACAAATCCATGTGGTATGTGGTATCTATATGGGCCTGGGCCGGGCCAGCTGCACTGCTCTGCTTTTAGAATCCACTTTTGTAGGGATATGAGTTATGAGTCTACCTGGCAATGAAGCTCTTTTCGGAACACTCGAACTTCTCTTGTGAGTGACTCGAACATGTTGAGGGTACTGTAAGTGTTCAACACTGACACGTCCAAATCCGTTGTAACTCATATTCCTATATCTGTAAACGAAGCTCGACGCCAGCTGCTTGAAACTGGTCCACTAATGCGATTGTAACATCGCTGTGTACTGCAGGTCTCCATGAGCAATCAATGAGTCTCAACTTTGGGAGCAAGGCCTTGCAGTCCCTGGACAGCTCCAAAAGCGACCATTCCACATCATCATCCCATTCAGTCTTAATTACCAATATCTCCAGGTTCGGAGGCAACAGCCGAGCGAAGGGGATTTCCCCATACCCATCGTCACAGTCACCCCAGATAACGAGGCCGGATACATCAAGGTATTGGAGCGCAGGGAAGTGTTGGAGAGATCCTATACCTGGAATGTTTTGATCCATAGAAACGAGCCAACCAGAGTCCAGCGTGTCCAGTATTAATGAGTGTAGTGTGGATGCATGTGCAGACAAGATGGAATTCATTCCCGGGAGATCGATTTGTGACGGCACAGCTTCAGAGAATCGACCATCATTTATTCCCCAACGGCAGGTAAAGCTACGTAGAGCGATAAAGGTATCGACTATTTTCTGTAGACTACTATGAGAAAGCTCGCATGCTTCAAGGACTAGTTCAATGGGTCCTTGGATTCGTTGACGCTCGGGTGTGAACAAATCATGTCCGCCCAAACCTCTTGTATGTTTGGGTTGGTGTGGATTTCCTAACCATAATAAATCGGATGGCGAGAAAATTCTCTCGAGATTTGGTTTCATCAAAGAAGAGAAAAGCGTTTCATATCCTTCATATGGGTGAGAGGGGTATCTGTTCAACCAAATTCTATGTAGCCTCTGCCGCAAGGCCGATTGTCTCTGGCTGAATGCCTGCGTGTAGAATGAGCCCGGATCTAATATGGCAACGTCCTGGAGGTTCGGAGCGAGTAGGATGAGTACTGTTATGTAGCTCTTAGGCAGCTCTTGCCTCCAAGCAAGACCAAGACGGAACCAGAATGCAAACGTGTCATTGGGGTTGAGAGGTACTTGCAACTTCACGGTGTTTCTCCAGTTAAGATGCTCTAGTTCTCCGGCGAGCATGTCCCATTCTTTGCAGGCCAGTGTGAAGTTGGCGCGGATGAGGGGGAGAGTCAGAGAGTCTTCTCTCTCGGGCCGAAGGATTTCAAGATACTCAAGATGGCGCATTCGGCCAGGGTTGCAAATAAAGGCGTTGAGCAATTTCTTGGCAGGAGATAGGGCGTGATCCTGATCTGCTCCACTTTGTATAAATGATTTGTAGAGGAGTGGAATCGCAAAACCATGAATTTGTTGGCATGTCAATGCAAGAGCGTGAAGGGCTTGTATCCGTATCCTATTCTCAATCTGGCGTGCGTGTTCTTCAGTCGGAGAAATAAAAAATCCTCGGATGGTGTTGAAATGTTCGAGTATCTCGAGCAGAAGCTCCGCCGGTAAATCTAGAATGGTTAAGAGTGTCATGGCATTGTCTAGGGCTGTTCTAAGAGAATGTAGCAGAGATAGGACCGGAGGGGTGAGGTTGAGGCGGGGATCTACGGAACACAGAACACCGCTACGCTATTCCATATCAGACTAGCTCATACTACCATGATTTTCCCGCTAGGGCTCGATCGCAATCGGATTGCCCAAAGGTTCTCCAACCATCTCCTCGCTCCTCACACTAATCTATCCAATCCCGGCTTTGCACACTCGATGCGTGTAAATTCAAAAGCCACACTCCGGATTCAGACGTGCAAGATATGCTTTTTGCATTGAATTCGCCGATCGACATGGAGCTACAAATTGCGCCATTCTACCCCGCTGTAGCACCACATCCTTGATTCGCTTCGCTCAAACAAAGGCGTCCTTAGGGATAGCAAGATGCTGAATCCAGCATTGCAAAACAGATCTCTTAATGAATATAAAAGGCCCACCATGGTGCTCACTCTAACCCTGCCACTCTCAGATCACCTGCACAACAGAATAATACAGTTACCACAGAAGCTAGCCTAGCGCAAATTACAATGTCTTCTCAAGGTGAAAAGAACCTGACGGAAGGAAACCCCCAATATGCAGCCAAATTCACCCAGGGTGACCTTGCCCTTCCTCCTAGCCAGAAATACGCAGTCGGTATGTCGAGACGTTTCGTATGGGTACGGTTGTCCGGATTGTACCCGAGTCTGACATTATGGAACAGTGACCTGCATGGATGCTCGTATCGACCCGACGTCTGCCTTCAACATCCCACTTGGTGCTGCACACGTAATCCGCAATGCCGGCGCCTCAGCTCGTGATGCCTTCCGTTCAGTTGTTATATCGCAACAACTTTTGGGCACAACCGAAGTGCTAGTTGTAAAGCATACTGGCTGCGGGATGCTGACTTTCGACAACAATGCCGCCAGGGACATTGTGAAAAAGAACAAAGGGGATGCCGCCGCAAAGGAAGTTGAGGACCTAGACTTCCTGACATTCCCAGATCTAGAAAAGGCTGTGAAAGAGGACGTCGAATGGCTGAAAGGCAGGGCAATTGAAGAGGGTATCAACTTCACTGGCTGGATTTATGAGGTAGAAACTGGTAAAGTGAGAAGGGTCGTCTAAATTTCCCCCACGAACGCACTGGTCAATATCTAGCCAATCCTAGCATTTTTTAATTATCATTGGTGACAGTGTCTTGTAGTTCATATATGCACTAGTCCTGTTCCACTCGGGAGGTGAAGTTCAGATTCATTTTGATTGCAGAGGGGTGGTGGGGGTTGCGAATCACATCTTTCCGAAGCATCGGACCCCGCATCGTTCCGACCGAATTCCGAGGTTACGACATAGCGCAATCTTTGGAGGGAACTGCACCATATAACAATACAACTCGGTTGTAATTCTTCCAAAATAACGTACTTTGAATCACTTCTCACCCGTGTGCTCCTCGACTTCTCTCTCGTTTGCTCCCGACTCCAAATTCAACCTTCCAATGGCTGATTTCTCTCAGTATGGTGGAGCCTCGGCCGAGTGGCTTGCAGTAGAAAAAACGCTGCCATCATTGACTTTTGACATCTCAAAAGATCCCGTGGAGCTGCAGCGTGCAGTAAATGAACAGCGCGAGCAACTCAGCAAAGCTGCCCTGGAACCTCTGTTGCCACATGTCAAAATTACAGCACATACAATCCCTACTCGCGACGGTTCGACTATTGAGGCCCATTCTTATCGATCGGTCACGAAGGACGCATCAGAGAAGCTACCGGCTTTTCTGTATTTCCACGGCGGTGGTTTTTTGTTTGGAGGGTCCAATAATGATGCCGCCGCAGCAAAGGCGGCCGTCAAAACAGGTGGTAAGACTCCGAATTCATCAGGGCGGTATGTTCCTGGTGATCACATCTGACCCGATACAGCACTAGTCTTGAGTGTAAATTATCGTCATACACCTCACCATACGTTCCCGACTGCATGGCACGACACGCAGGATTCTTTCGCTTGGCTTCACGCAAATGCATTCACACTCAACATCGATCCGGAAAAAGTCGTTGTTGGTGGCGTTTCCGCTGGTGGGCAGCTTACTGCATCACTTGTGCTCGAGAAACATCTGGGTAAATCCGATGTCCTTAATGGCTTACCTGCGATCGCAGGCCAAATTTTGATCATACCTGCCTTGGCTGATGTGAAAACATACGCCGATGGGCCCCTAAAGAGGATAAAGAGCCCTGAGTTATCATCCTACGTTGAGAATGAAAATGCGCCTCTCTTGCCCAAACGAACCATCGATTTTTTTATGAGATTGTTGAAGCCGGACGATGTGGAATTGAAAGATACGAAGCTGAACATTGTCAACGCCACCGTTGATGAGGTTCGTGGGCTCCCGCCCACTGTTTTTGGCATTGCTGGCTTAGATCCGTTGAGGGACGAGGCATTGCTGTACGCTCAAACCCTTAGTGAGGCGCACGTCCCAACCCAGACTCTTCTTTTTAAGGGTGTACCTCATGGTTACAGAAGGTTTGGAAATCTGTTGAAAGCGAGCGAGGATTGGGATCGTGCTGTGGAAGAAGGTCTCCTCTGGACACTTTCAAAGCCACAGGCGACCGGAAAATTCGACGTTGAGGTCCTCGCTAGGTGAGTGGCAATCTGCAATCAAATGTTGGAACATGTAATGGCTACAAATACGAAGCCCATCTTTCCAGTGTTTCTTGCAACCAACCATGGCCTGTCTTCAGATGGATTCGTGACAGTGTGAGGTATTGGCAGTCAATCGTACCAGTTTCCTCGCAGTGCAATATGAAAGCACTCTAGGGCAAGTTGAGTGTGGTATCTTTCTTGCCTCTATCCAGCCTTGATGATGAGGGGAGGAGTGTTCAACGCTCGTCAATTACCCAGTTCCAATATTGGGAACATGCAAGTGCGGACAGAGAGTCAATCATAGTGGTTGATTTGCTCTTTCACCAATGACAGAGTCACGCCAACTTCTCGATACCTACTGGTAAGGAGGAGAGCCGAGAGTTCGTACACCGACTTGATTTGTACCTTCCGAAGGTATGGAAGCATTTTAGAACAATCATCGGCTAGATCCCAAAGAGCAAAGACCTCGTCAACGCGGCAGTCATCGTTGTAGCCGTATTCTGATTTGACCATGATGGAGAGGCTTTCTAAACAGGGTGGCAATAGCTCAGATATGCGTATCGGGAGACGCTGGTCTGGAAAATCGAGAAGTGACATCGTATTTGCAAGAAGGCTCATTTCACACATCTCAATCGTTTTGAGTGCCTCAAAGTCGCGTATGCTACCAAAAGGCTGAAATGGGAAGTCTTCTGCGCAGAATCGTACCTAACTAATAAGTTAGTGAATTGTTTTCGTGGCAGGGGTAGTGGTATTCAGTACCTCGCGGGTGTCCAAACAGAGATATTCCAAACTTTTCTTTTGAGTATTCAGAGAGGCATACAAGTCCGGGAGATGGAATCCTTGACTATTGAGATATGCCCATGAGCAACCAAAATGCTTCAACTTCGGACTAGCAGAAGCAATTTGCACCACTTCATCAAAATCCAAGATACACTCTGAGATGTCTATTGTTTCAAGAGATTGATATTCTCCAGTAACAAAAGCAGAATCTCCACTAGTTACGCCACTGGCTCGGAGGGTCTTCAAAGTGGGAACTGTCAGCAAAGCATTGGCGATCCGCCTGAACCAACTGGACTCTTCTCCGAGGCCATAGTCCTCGGTATGAATTTGGAGACACAAAGTATGGAGTTTTAAGAATCCATGCGAAGCCATTTGAGTAGGTGAGCTTTTGAGTTGTATTAAGCCGCGCCATAGGGAGACTTCTGCAGTCTCTAGGCTGACGACTGTGAGGTGGCTTATATTCCGGCAAAGTCTGATCACAGTAGCGAGCGTCTCGTAATATTCTCGGACCATCTCGGTGGCACCGTAGAACTCTAAATCATCGTAAAGACCATTCCCTAAGTAGTCCCAAAGACGATTCTCAATGTATTGAACGTGATATGCAAGTGAAGAGCACTGAGAAATAGTGCGAAGGAAGAGACAAAGTGGTTTAAAGCCCTGCCAAGTCGTTGTGTTGACAAAGGCCTCGTATAGGACAGGTGTGGCAACTCTGTGCAGTCTTTTTGAAGTGAGACAGAGTGAATAAAATGCGGCTTCCCGCTGTCGATTCTTAGATTGGCGCGTGATTTCCTCTTGCTTTAATCTGAAAGCTTGCGACTGCGTTTTATAGCTTCGGATGATGCGGAGATAAGCAAGGATCTGTAAGAGAATTTCGTCTGGAAGATCGAGGAGAGAGGGACGTCGGTATGTCGGGGACATGGTGCATGGGTTTCAGTCATACGATGTATATCTTGATGTCCAGATAAGGTTGTGAGGGAACGTTATGTGACTTGTGTAGAGGCAGAGTCCAATTACTTGTCCGATGAGGCCAAGTCCGTGATCGAAGCAAGCGATGCTTACGTAATTGGTACCCAAAGATTATGCATTTCCGTTTCCCAAAGTCTTCATTCAAATTCGAAATCAGCACATGCACACGTAATTTGTATACTATATTGCTTATTTCCATCTAGGCCATCACTTTTTATCTACATATGTTCATCAATTACTACACGTCCAGTTTCTTTTGCTCCCAATCACATGCCATACCTTCCAAGGTTGGAAATGAGACTTAAGTATTTCCTTGTGAACTAAGTATGAGAGAAATCCTTTTCAATAGAACACTCAGGCCATTTCTATGAAATTCGGCGATAGATTTGCGCACTATCTACCTAGGAAGGTACATTGAAGCACACTGATTGCCTGAATAGGTATTGTTGTAGTAAGTACTCAAACAGTGTCTAGCGTGACGACGTCGGTTGTGCATGGGAGAAGGCCGTTCGAGAAATACATCTCAATGCGCTGGGAGAAGCTAGTTGCAATTTCAAGTATACCACTAGATTTGTGGACCATTCAGTTACTCACAAGTTTCGAACCTGACCTGGAAGGCTTAGTTGAGTTCATACATAACAATGCCCGGTGCCAAACTCCAGTTATGTATTGGTCAATTTGATAATGTCAACTGTTATAGCACCGGCATTGATTTAAGATCTTACTAAGTCTCAATCACAAGTTCGCATGTTATGTGAATGTTCTATTTGCTATCTAGGCTTGTCCCGTGTATTGTTCTCAAGCTTCACTGCATCAATTCTAATTCGGAAAGAATGCTCTTTGGTCTTCACTCTCGCTTATTATTGTCATATTCCACGAGATTCGACCTTGGACTTTCGTCGTCTTCCGCATATCATAGTGAAGGGCGGTAGGCTTACACGTGACAAACGCGACGCGTTATTTACGTGTGTAATAGTATATTTGGATTGGAAGACGTAGAACACAACCTCGCCATTTTCTCCCCAATCAATACACTCCGCCACCAACTATTAATCATGACTACTATAGGATCAGCAGGCATGTTAAGTTTGCCCCCATAGCGAAAGTGGCATTAACAACTACAGGAACTGATATGGCCGTCGCAACTACGGTTGCTACACGGGCCGATGCTACAAATTTGTGGAGCCAGTCAAAGAATCCATTCAGTTCTGGTGATATCATCGCCAATATTCTTCAAATTCTAGTTGAAAAATTTGGTGAAGAAGCCAACAACCTTACGCCCCTCATCAAGAGACTTGTCGGCAACGCCGTCCATTTGCAGTATATTCCATTCGACAAGGTTCATTTCAGCGGTACTTACAACGAGGAAGGGTCCAAACTTCCAAAATTGCACTTTGGCTGGTCTGTGACGACTGGGAGTGACATTTGGGCGACATGCGTGCCAGTATTGAGAACCGAAGGCGCCTTCGAAATCAGATACAGCGACGAGTATCATGACATGCGCGAAATCGATCTCAAAAAGGCTCTTCCTTCTGATGCCTTCGCAGGTATCGCGACTGCGAGGAAACGGAATGCGTTGGCTACCTGCTACTTCATGATGAAAGGTATAAAACCACAGCACCTCAACCCTCTTACTGATGCTCTGATCAACACAATCCCGGAAATTTGCACTATTTTCAAATACAAAGGTGATGAAGCTCCAGTCGTCAAAATGTCGAACGAAGAAGCGTTGTCTGATCCATTCTTTCGTGGAGGCACACAGACGCGTTCGGCTACCGAAAATGACTCGTTCATAGAACGATCCAATGGCGATTTTCAGCTCTCTAACCATCTTGCTGTTCTCGCCACACAAGATCAAAATCTCGAAATTGAAAGGGACGATCTCGACCTTTTAGCCTATTATCAGACCTTTAGAGGGAGCCAGATATGTGGCAGCTCGCCTAGTTCTGCTATCTTCACCGCGAATGGAGACTTACGGCTTCTTGATAACTATGAGTGTGAGAGCATGACCCAGCAAACCTCAAATAACGGAAACTACATGGTAGGTGTGCAAATAATCCAATCAAACTCTTCAGCTTTCTCACTAAGATTTTTCTAGTCTGATGAGTTCAGCGACTTGCCAATGACTTCGCAGGATCCTGGTTTCACCATATACGAAGATATGGAGACAGAATCAGCGCCCATGGAGCACAATGGGCATGGAAAATTAGTGCAAGTTTCAAAGGAGGATAAATCAGGAATGCCAGGTCTGCTTGGTGACCCACTGTTCGACTCTGGATTCTTCAGCTCTGATGTTTAGTCAGGACAGGGAGGTACCGTGCAAAAACGACCGATGTTCCGGATTGTGGTAGAACGGTATGAACTTTCGTGTACGAACTAAACGAAACGATAACAGCATCTGCAGTAGTTAGCGGCCATTCACTACAACAATAATTCTAGACACTGGCAGTGTCGCAGAAAAGTTTTCTGAATTACAAATCATGAATGAAACTTAAACTCTTCTGATCGAAACCTAGAAAAGTAGTGGAGGGAACTTGTAAGCTCAGTATTTCGTCCTTGTCCTGTCAGATGAAAGGAAGATCTATATATGATCTTTCATGGGTGGGCATAGAATGGGAATTTCTAGATATTCATAGGGTGTGGTTTTGCCTATGCATAAACATTCAGGAAACCCGAGAATTTCTGACTAGTGTCATCTGCATGAGAATGTGGTATTTGCTATATAGATCGTTTGCACTATATGCTATTCGGTCTGGGAAGGGACACTAGTTTGCACACTTCATTGGGTCACTATGCAGTATGTTCGTTCATGCGCAGTACCTTATCCTCTGGCACACCAGTCGAGATATGATCATTTCGCCGTCCATGATTGCCTCGACTACTAGATGTATTACGACCCCCCTGTCCTTCAAGTGCGGGCGTACGCGTCCGACCGTTACCGTTACCACACCCCCCACGCTCGCGAAATCTAGAGGAAATCATTGAACCACCCCGAGGATTTGATTCTTGTGCATTGGCGCCAACAAGCCTCCCACGAGCGTGACCAGTTAGTAGGTTTTCGCGCGCACTTTGGTCACGATGCCCCTGTCTTTCCCTATGATCTCGCCCCTTATAGTTCCAATGCTTTGTAAAGAATTGGTGCCCAAGAATGTGGTGTTTATCTTCCATGACTCGAATCTGTATAGGCCCCCCAGTCTCATCACGCACCAATACTGCGGCACGAATTGGGCCAGGCTGGGCTTTAACGAAATCTCTCAATTGAGTGAGGAGAGTAACGAGTTTGCGAAGCGACTCCTGGTTTCCTCTCTCCCAATTGTCCAAATTTTCTTTCATATCCTTGTGCTTGACACTGATTATTTCGCCGCTTGCGCCTTCAACTGGGTCGTGGAAACCTGTTATAAGGTGTCTTGTCCGACCAAACCATAATTGATCATAATGTTGTGAGGACCTGCCACCCCCATTTCTGCGGCCCTCGGCATCGTATTTGATATTCGCTGACTTGAGTTCAGCAATTTGATGACAGTCGATCACATTGCCTCTTCGAATAACATGTGGTTGACCTCTAAGATTGAACCGTGGTTTTACGTGCTGGTCACCCTTGGGGGTGCGTTCTTCTGAAGACGACTTGTCGTTCTCCGTGGGCTCCTCATAATATGCATCCGCTTCGTAGCGTACGACGATGTTCAACGGTCCAAGGGGGTATCGGATAGCACGATAGTGGCTGGTTGCTTCCTCCAGTCCCGGAACGGGGCGGGTGAAGAACTCCTCGAACCTATGACCATATCCACCTGCATGTCCGACTTGGGTCCAGAATTTGGTCTCTTTGCGAACAAGGATGAGCGTATTGCCGACAACGTAGAGATCTAGCCTAAACTTTGTACCTCGTCCTTTGACGAAGTCAAGCAGGTTTCGTAAGTTGTTACGATCCGCTATAACATCAACCGTGGAAAACTGATACATTGGATTCATCTCGCCGAGCGCAAGGAACATTGGCCCATAGGGTTGGAATGGTTGGCGGTGATGATTGTGATCCATGTATTCGTACCCCTTGTCGGGAGGAAGCGTTCGTGGCAAGGTTAAAGGCGTCCACTTGGGAGGTGCGCCGGGAACGAATATATAGTTTTCGCTATGATTTTCCCCTGCGTCTATATCTTGCCAATTGTAACTACAGAGGAGCTCGGGTTCCTGGCTCCATGTAACTTCCCAGGGGGCCGGAGCGAGTGCATCTGAACTTATTATGCGCAGAGTGGGTCCCACGTCCTTGGTCATCAACCCAGAAAGCAACTTTATTTTCCTGGCTTGCTTCCGTGTGGGTAACTGTGTGGCTACACCACGTACGGCCGTTGTGATTTCAAGTCTGGCCTGTTCGGAATTGATGGTACTAGCCACATCGATTGTGTGATACTCTTCATCAATGGAGCCATTGGGCCTGACTTCAGTGCTGGACTGATTTAGGCAATTCTTCATTACTGCTGCCATCACGAGGTCATTTGATTTATCTATGTGGGCTGCAGTGGAGACCTGATGTCGTTCGCCGAATGCTTGAATCAAGTTAGACGAGCATAGAAAACGATTTCGGGTTACCCACCGGACATGTGTAGTTCTGGTGTGGCTGGCAAAATGCTGCTGGCGGGATAGACGTTGACAATATACCACTCTACCTTGGAGAGTAACCAGGTTAGAGACTACGCCGTCGATGATAGGTGGAAAGCGCAGGGTAACAGGCAAAGCTGATGTAGAGTGAACCCAACGGCGATTCAATAAATATGATAAAGATAGTGAGAGTCTCGTGGGCAGCAGCATGCAGGTGGAGTGAAATAGTAGGTCGGCTGGCCTTAGGAAGACAAAGAGACCTCAAGGGCTAAGAAGCCCCGCTTGGGATGCGCACAGATCATTTGCTGAACTTTCCGTATTGTAACGTTCCAGAAGGAGATTAGTGCCGTGTTCATGCATGTGCCAGATTACGTCGAGGGCGCGCAAGGCTTCCTTCCTATATTTTATCACATATCATATCCATGAGAACAGGCTTCAATTTATTTTATGACTGTACACATCCGGATTTTGGGGCCCGCATGTCGACTTCCAAGACGTGAACCATAGCTAAGAGTGAAATGTTAGGCACACGATAAGCTTCGATTAAAGACCTCAGTGAGCTCTGTGCACCAAGGTGCTTCCACTGTACTTTGAGGTATCTAATTCTCCCTCAATTTTGGTTTACTTCTTCAATAGTTTAGCTTCAAATCTTATAGAAGCAAGCTACGATAGTGTCTTGAATGTCTTTTCCTGTTCCTGTACTTATCTATGTACATCCTCCAATGCCATGAGAAGCTGAACTATTCCGTCAACACTCAAGGGTCTGGCGCAATGATCCCTCGCGAATCTTGGCGATTGCTTCATCTATCTCCACCTCTCTCTCTCTCAGACTTAGTATCATCGCTCGGTTCTTTAACTTCTCATCCTCCAAAAGTTTCAGGGTCTGATTCGAATCGTTGAGGCCAACATTGGTGAGGATAATGCTCCAGGCGTCTTCTAAGGACATAAAGCGGCGTCCTGACCGCTTCTTTTCCTCATATTCGGGAGAATCGAATAGTTCGATCAAGGCACCCTTGAGCAAATCAAGATTAAGTGAGTCATCTAGTCGATTCCACTTTCCTTTCATTCCCGCCCACACATGGAAGTAGAATTGTATGACTGGGATGACAAAACGCTGAAACGTACGCTTTGTAGTAGGTGTTCGATTGTCGACTTCCGCATTGTCGTGAATTCGATTAATTCTGACAGATTTCACAATGACCCAGGCGAAAGGGATCGCCCAGTCCAGAGAATTGAAAAGTGACTCGACCGATATGGTTCCAGGTTCATCGTCAGGAGGAACAAACACGATTTCGCAGTTTGAATAGGCATAAACGCGACCACAGAGATGGGTTTTCCCTGAGAGCGCTCCGAGAAACAGCTTGACGGGAGCCATCCCATGATCCTTCTTCTCGAATTGGCGCTCAAATACTACATGTTGGTTGGTATCTGCCCCAATACCGGGTAAGTATTGTAATCCAAGGATAAGTTCATCGTCCAAAAGCTTCCTGTAGATTGCTATAAGCAGAGGGGAGTAGTTCTTCTTCGGCGCCAACATTCCATCGACGGGTTGACAGGAGTTATTTGCGGGAAATTCTCCGGAAGCATTGGCTCCAGGCCTGGATGTCATCGTGAAGGTTGATGTATGTTCTCTTGTGAGGTGGGTTGCCCTGTTGTTTGTGCGCGCTAGAAATACAATCAATCAAGTAGTGATTGTGCTAGCACAGGAAGCGTGGTCAGATGCCTGCGCTGCGATACTAGTGGTTTGTGGGGTATTAATAGGTGCGGCACTTTGCTCTACAGCCGCTGGCGGATGTAGAGATGTGCGTGCCTGATGCTGAGTGAGAGATATTGCATGAGAAAACCAGATGTGTGGAGGATACTTATGTAGACAATATGCTACGTGTGCTCCTCGCGATGCAAGATCTTTAGCGTCGATTACCTCGACAACACTCTAAGCAGACTGTAGGAACGATGTATGCTTAGGTGGTTGAAAAAGTAGGCATACTTCAGCTTTAGGAAAGATCAGCCCCTGGAAAATTCTAAAATTTGCGTGGGGTATAGGTGGTGTCGGGAGAGTTCCTTCTCGGATATCACCAGCAAATATCTAGCGAAACATGTAGATTTTTATCTAATTTGCAATTAGTGAAGCGTGAGAGGGTTCTTTAAGAACGCTCTATCATAATGTGTTATGTCATATGAGTCACATTTGAGCAGCAGTCCCTTGCGTGGTAGTATGTATAGGTCCTCGAGAGCAATTTCTGCTAATTACAGTTTGTATAGTGACTGCCATTTTTATTCCTGTATGGTCGGCATATTCATCCACAGTCGCATCGATACACTGAAATATAACCCTATTATGCTCCACTATCTTATCCAATGCAGCGTGATAGCCAGAGGTGTCATTTACGCATCTCTGGACTCCGCACAACCAACAGCATGTGATTTCATGTGGAAGGGGGGTTTCGAAAGTCTTCGTCTGACTTCTCCACACTGCATGCACTCATGTTCTGGTCTGATCTACCATCTCATCTCTAATATACTAGTGTCATTTTCAAATCACTATAACCTAAGCAAAAAGTGATACATGGGAAGCTCAATTAAACTTCAGGTCATACACATACTCCTACGTCACCTTATATGAGTCTTGCTAACTGTCTCCGTGGTGACACTGGAGATTAATCGACACTTAGAAGATTCTAGCAGAACCTAGGCAGCGTTGAGATACTTTTTTAATACCGAGATTGAATGCAACCCACCACTTTTTACATCTAATATCAACACGACCTCGCCTCGCAACGCATCTGCAATGGGCTCAAAAGTATGAGCTTGGAACACGTTCTCATCCTAGCTTAGCATCGATTCATCAGTGCTGGCAAAAGAAGAATTTTGCTACACTTTCGGCATAGAAGTATGACAGTTGTAGCAAAGGGGAAAGCGTAGGAAATACAACCCAAAATCGTTCAGTCGTTGACTCGTTTGTATGGGTATATATGCAGAAAATTGCGACGAACTACTGGCCAGTACACAAGATTGTACTGTGAGCATGACAAGCTATGTAATACGCTTGCCTCCTCCAACCACCAAGTGTGTAGCAAGAACATCGAGGCCTTTCATCCAATTCCTGAACACCGAAAACTCCAACATGGTCGAGTTTTCCCAGCCATATTACTTGTTCAACGCTTATTTTACTTTACTCATAATTGTATCTTGGCCTCTTTCTACGTCGACTTCAGCTGCTTTAGCTTTTACAGCATTTAACATACTCCTATCGAAATCATCGCGGCTTCGGAGTACAGCTTCGATCCAGCCAATCTGTACATCCGTGTATTGTAGTTTAAATCCTTCGTAAGCGAAAGGCACCTGGCTCTTCTCAGATTCGAGTAGTTTCACAAACTCGCCCACGACACGCCATCGATCTCGAATGTCCTGATAATTTGGAAATCTTTCGAAGAATTCGAAGATTGTGACTACATCGTCACGGATCTTTTCAGAGAAAGGATCCACACGGCGGAATTTGGCACCTTTGTTGCGGACAGACGATAGGTATGCAATAAGGAGTTGATCGGAGAATTCTTCAATCAGGATGTCTACAAGACTAGGATGTAACACATCTCGATAATCTGATAGGTAGTCGTTGAATGTGCTCGTAATAGCACCGACACGTTTCTGGGCATACCATGTTGGAGTAAAAAATTCGGGAAGGATCGGCTTGAAGTCGACGAGGAAGATGAGGGAAGCAAATATGCGAATGCATGTTGTTCCGAGATCAATATAGCCGTTCTTGAGTGACTCCACCTGCTTCTCTATAACCTGCTCGTAAGCAGTGGAGCCGAGCGGAGTTATCTCTCGCTGAAAGCTGGTGAGATACGAAGGCCGACCCTCGTCTATGTCATCAATACAAGCGATTTGATCATTGGCGATGGCAACAACCCAGTCTTGAAGTGCTTGCAAACCGTCCTGATCTGCTGTCGGTGATGCATATTTTGCCTGTTCGGCCTCAACCAATGATTCCCACATGCGCTGACGAGAAGCGAGGGCACGGAACATGGCGTCGATGACACCTTCGGCAACATCAGTACGATCGCTCTGGCTGGCCACACTCAATTGTTCGGCCAGCATGCGCCACATATCCCCCAGTGTCTTTGTCCTGAAGTACCTGTTCTCGTCTTCGTCAAGCGCGGTCTCATCACGCCCAATGAAGTTTTTCTTGTCTGTAGCAGCCATTCTATCCATCCATTCTTCGACTGCTTTAACAATGACTGAACGATAATCGCGGACAAGTTCTGCGGCACGATCATCAATGACGTGAGGTTTCAGTTGGTCTTCGGAGATACCAAGCTTCAGCATCTTTGCATAATATTTGTCAATCCAGTTGATGATGGCTAGAAGGTGGCGTGGGCTGGTGGAATCGTCTTCGATTATCGAAATCAACCAATCGTGCATTTGCTTGTGATATATGTCAGAGTAGGTGCGGAAAATCTTCCACTTCTTAGGCATGAGGGTTTGCATGCCGAGCTTTACCGTATTCAGGTTATTGAAATACCACTTGAGGCTCTTTTCGATCCGATCAGGGTCGTCGAGAAAGGCCGCGTTGGTTTCATCCATATTCGCTTGGCACACGAACTCGATGGCCTTGAGGAACTTCTCCTTGTAACCGCGTAATTCCTTGGGGCCCGTTGCGATGGACTTGAAACGCGATGCTAGGTCCTTGTACTCTCGCTGGGCATCCTGGAAAGCCTTTGCCTTCTTGTCTGTCTTCTCCTCCTCTTCAATGACCAGTGCCAGACGCACCACCATGCCGTCGTTGCCAGATTGCACCAACTCAATCAGGTTTATGCACGCTTCCCCTATGTGCTTATCGAACCAATCGACAATGTCGTCTAGCTGGGTAAAGTACTCTTGCACCGTAGCCCCAGTGTCCAACCGTAAGTTGTCGATGAGCTCGGTGGAGCTATCTTCGGAACTCTTTATCTGATCTATGGCTGCATCCCGGATGTCCCTAAGTTGGGTCAGGCCGTAGTGTATCTCGAGCAGGTTCGGTTGATTGGCAGGATCTTCGTCGTCCTGCTCCAGGAGATATTCCAAGTTTTTCAGACGTTCCGGGAAGGTATCAATGTCTCGCTTCATCTTCTCCACGTTTTCGAAGTTGCGGTGGGTTTGAGCAACCAGGTTGATATGGGGGAAGTCGCGGATCATATTCTGCGACTCGGCACATAGCTTGTCAATCTTCATCATTTCCTCCTTGATGAGATTAACAGTGCGCTGGCCGTCGGTGATGCTGTTCATGCCGGCCTGCGTGACCTCGAGCTGCTCGCGCAACCCATGGCGCAACTGGCCATCAATGGCGGCCTTTTTTCGAGTGAATTCGGCCTTTAATGCAGGGATTTTGTCGAGATCTTCGGGGTGACGGAGTAGCTCCGCAAGCTTGACCGTGGCAGACTCGATATCAGCCATGGCGACGTGGTTTGCAGGATTTAGTTCGCTGGGTGGGCGCCCATCATTCGGGGATTGATGGTGGTGGGGGAACAAAGAGGTTGGTTTTGCTGAGTAAAAGCTAGGGTTGGTGGTATCGGGTGTATGGCCTATGTTGTGTTTCTGCAAGAGTAAAGAGTGGAATGTGACTTTTTCACACGTATGGCGACGAGGGCGGAGGGGGGAGGGAGGAGGTTTGGGGTGTTGCGATTGATGAATGAAGTTCGAGGACAAGCAACGGTCGCATCTTGGCAAGTGGGCCCGCTTTTCTTTCAGCCCTGTCCCTGTCCGGCCCTGGGACTTGCGGGTGGCCTGGCAAGTTCCCCGCAGACCTCCGCCACTGTCAAAGTTTAAACCCTTCAACTTTTCCGCTCTGCCAACTCTCCACCTCCTCTTACATTACCCCCAACTCCTGTCCACCTACCCACTGTTCCTACAAAAATGTCAGACGAGGAGGCCGTTTACGACGAAATCGAGATCGAAGACTGTACATACGATGAGCGCGTCCAGATTTATCACTATCCATGCCCCTGCGGGGACCGCTTTGAAATTTCTATCGATGATATGCGCGACGGCTACGACATAGCGCGCTGTCCCAGTTGCAGCCTCACGATCCGGCTGATATTCGATCCCGTGAGTATTATGGATCAACCGCCCTGTTGGTTCAACGATACCCGTGAACAACACTGATGATCATCTACGTAGTCGGACCTCCCTCCAGCGCCCCAAGACCCGTCTCAACCCGTCGCAATTACTGCCTAGACATATCTATACTTATCTTGCGTCCATGCACGTACGGAGAGACATGCAGTGCGGTCTGTTGTCAAATATTACCATCTACCAGTGACTATCTCTGATGGGATAAGCTCTGGTGAAATCGGTCACCGATCTCGGAATTCGCTGAACACAATATCGTTTATCAAAGTTCACCTATACACTGGGCCGAAGGCATGATACTTCAGACTCCGATACACCCATCATGCAACTTGTCTGCGTGATAAAGACTTCGCGCCGGAAAAGCATCATCGATCCTCCGCACAACGTTGACTTGATAAGGAGTCAAGTACAACGGCGTGCAAAAGCAGACATATTCCATATCATATTGTCGCATTTGGCGCTCTGGGTCTATCCGGACCTTCAGCTTCAAAACCGCTCGGGATCTCCATGATAGTCCCCGAAAGCGGAAATGCATCATACTTCCCACGAGTAGTGTTGCCTGGCCCTCTTGGATAGCAGTGACAATTTGTGATTTCCGTATTCTGTAGTCTGTTGAATCCACCAGAAAGTGTTATTGAAATTTTGGAATCTCGGTGAGAATGCTAAAGGGGGAGGTGGATCGAATATCTTGAGATTTGACACACGAAAGAAATATCCTAGTAGTCACACTGTTGTATTACTCATGCCCGCCGAAATCGAGTACCTGCAAGACTGATTGACACTTGAAATTGATAGGATTTATCAAACTCCGCCATAGTTTTCAGAGTCTCGTGCCACATTTCGCCATCGTTTTCAATACGGGCAAATTGGTGGGGTAAGCGGGGTAGCGTATTACACAGTACTGTTCTTGACTTGAAGCCCGACTACATTTTACGTGTACATTTGGATATTTTGCGTTTGTCTCCTATGTTAACCTGACTCTAAATTTTTGCGCCGCTACCAACTTGCGACCGACACACTACTTGTGTTATCATGGCTCAAAACGATGCCGAATTGTTTTCGTACTCTGAGGCACCTAGCTTAGGTCCTTGCATCCGCCTCTTTAAGTTAGCCCCTGGAATGGCTTTTCTGGACCCAACCCGGTCGCGGAGTCCTCTGCACTGCAGTCTTTTTTGGACACCATTTCCTCTCCAAGAAATAGTTTGTTTTAAAGCCTTATCTTATACATGGGGCACTGGCGGCTTTGACTCGACGTTGTTTGTCAATGGCAAAGTGTTCAGGATCACAAAATCCTTAGAGCTGGCACTGAAATATCTCCAACATCCTTCTGAGAGCGTTATGTTCTGGGCAGATCAAATCTGCATTAATCTACTTGATGATGAAGAGAAAAGCCAACAAGTTTCTCTCATGGGCGCAATATATCAAGCTGCTGAAGAGACAATTACATGGTTGGGACATCCAGAATCAGATTCATCTCTCTTCATGCTGAACGCTTTGGATTGTTGGATTATTTTACGAAAGAACGATTTCCACTTCTAGTCCGTATATGGGACAAGGTCGATATGGAAGACCCCCAAACTTTGGAATTTGACGCAATATGCCGACGAGCAGCACCAAGATTTACATTGGAGTTCTTGGAGACGATGGTAGAATGGCACAAAAGACCATGGTTCCAAAGAGTCTGGGTCGTTCAAGAGTTCAGTCTAGCTACGAAAGCCACCTTCGTGTGTGGACACGAGAGAATCAGTGCCGAGCAAGCACTTCTTGCCCGCCAGATATTCGATCATTGCCACAAAGACATATTAAGAAACGTAGATGATAAGAATAAAGCCGCATTTTGGGCGGCGCTATATACTTTACAGAATGATGATCCTTCCCACCCATTTTTTGCGACGCGACAGCAAAGGAAAAAATTCGTTGCCGGAATCAAGCCTGGCACTACAATAAGTCAACTACTGCGACTTCTTCATGTGGGTAATACAATGGCCGCAACCGAGCCATGCGATTTCATCTGGGGCGTCCTAGGGTTAGCAGTGGATGCTGAACAACTTGGGATCAAACCAAACTACGCGATGAAAAATAGACCAGATTTGGTTTTCACGCGAACGGCGAAAGCTGTTTTGGAACAGGACGGCTTGGATCTCATTGCTCTATCTCAATTCCCGAAACCGGTAAAAAACCTTCCATCCTGGGTTCCTGATTGGACTGCCACGATCATTCCCTCGTTTGCATCGCCACTGGATGAATCCACCGATCAATTCACTGCATCAGGGACCAGCATATTGGAGTTGGTAAAGCCAGTCAATGACGAGATCCTTGGTCTTAAGGGATTCCACATAGACCAGATCGAGAAACTGGGTAGTGAGTGGCATATTCCTACATACGATTTCAAAAACCATGTCTACAACGATCAGTGGCTTGCCATGCTTATAGAAGTGGATGATTACTGCAAAGAGTCTAGCTTCAAAAATCAGGGAATCTATTCTTCTAAAGAGAGGCGAGCAGAGGCGAAATGGAGAGTACCAATTGGAGACATTGAGTACACGGAAGCACGGATCTCCGTTCGTGCTAGATCATCGTACGAGGAATGTTATGTAGATTGCAAGCTGGAGTTAGGTTTTACTGATTACGATGGACCAAACGAGGAGGAATTACGTGCTCGACAAAGGGCGCTTCGAGAATCAGGAGTGGGGGACAAAGGATGGAGGTATCGCCAAAGCATGCGCGGGGTTGTGAACAAGCGACCCTTCCTTTCAAGTTTGGGGTATGTTGGCATGGGTAAGCAATGTTGCAGAACGATAACATACTCAAACGAAGGCTGATTGAATGGTGCCCTGGTAGGTCCAAGAAACATGCAACTGGGCGATCATATCGTTGTGTTCAAAGGAGCGAATATACCATATATTGTTCGTCGTCTAGAAGATGGGAACTACATGTTTGTAGGAGAGTGTTATTGCGATGGAATCATGGACGGTGGGGTGATAGAGGAACGACAGGAACAGGAGTTCTTTCTCGTGTAGCTTTATAGATTCGCATCAAGACAAACTATTACAATCCCTTATTGGATTCCTAGGAGGGAATCGCGAATTAGGATATGGCAAGGACATTCAGTCAAACGATTTAGTGATTGCCAATTGCAGTGATGAATTTCTCACTGTTGTGATATTTTAATAAATGACCAATGTCTTAGCCTGAGTTCTCAAAACGGTAGTGCAAAGTACCTAAATAATAAGACCGTGTCACCATATGAAGGACAAGAATTCTTTTTATATATTTTGGACCAAACTAATGCCAACGATAAGAGACGAAGCAATGAAAATTGCAGGTCATTCGTATCAAACGTTGTAATTAGAAGGACATATTTTGATCGAAATGCGTTGTGAGCCTGACACTGTTAACGACAAAAAGGTATAAGCATACTTGTCGAGCTCACGAACTGCAAGCATTGCATCCAGCTATTCAGCTCAAGATACTCCAAAGAGACGATATCCATCATAGTCGGGTACGATCGCTTTCTTCCATAACAAAACAGCGTCGTGAGGTCGTTTTCAGCACCTCGCGAGGCACCTCACTGTGGAGCATCCTCGTCGACGCCAAGTTTGATACCTACCTCTTTGCGTAGCAACTCTGTCAATGAAGTGCCATCACGTAGGTATATCCAATCACCTATGCCCGCGCCTTCTTTCTGGTGCAGTCCTTCTCCGAAAACGACCCAGTCGAACCGTTTTGGGCCCGACAAAGGCGAACTGAGCCAAATCTGTTTATTGGGGGGCTGCTTGTTCAAGATATATATGCCCTTGGATGGAATAGAGACTTCAAGCACGCCAGCCTGTGGTTATTGGTTAGTTCTTGTGTATTTCGGCATTATAGAGGGCAAAGGTTACCGAGTAGTCGACCTCCAAATCAACACGAGACTCCTGTGCTTGTTCCAACCTCGTCACAAGCTCGTTGAGATACTCGTCGGCTCGTTCGTGGTACTCAGATGTGGAGATGTCTGTTGGAACAGTAGGACGCTCCGATGGCTCGCTCTCTTTAGGCGCAGGGTTCTCGGAGTCTGGCATGATGCCTCGGAAGGATGGAGAGGACTGAAAGCTTCTGAAAGATGAGGGAGATACGACGGATTGTACAAATCGTGGGCCTGTGATGGCTGGGACTGCACGATGGAGGCAATTGGAGGCTGGGTGTGATCGCAATGGTCCCCGCAAGGACGCGGATAGTCGCATTGCGCCGGAACCTGCTCGATGGAGAGACTTGGCTGCCATTGCGAGATGATTGAGGGTGGATGGAGAAGATGCAGGGAACGACCTGTGCGAGTAGTTTGATATCTGGAAGTGTGAACAATGGATGCAACTGTGTTGTAATGGAGCTGAGTGTAGATGGTGAGCGAACTGGCCAAGGTCATTGATGAAGCTCCGTCTGCCAAGCCATCTCTCCATGTGGGCACAGGCAGATCGTCATCCCCGCACTGCCCGCACCGCCCACACCGCGTCGTGCCTGGCCTAGGCATCTCACATGACATAGATACCACCAACTCTCCAGTGTGTACCCATTTCACGGCCCCGTCACCGCTATTCGCCCTTGTCGCGTACATCCATAAACCATGATAAACGCTGTACTTGTCTTCAACAATGCTGGCCAGCCACGGCTCACCAAATTTTATACTCAGCTTGTGCGTTATTCACATCTCCCAGCGATTCCGTCATCGCCGTGCCCTTTATCAAAACGCCATCTAATTATCAGTAGGAAACTAGCGTTCAGCAGCGTTTGATATCGGAGATCTTTACTCTAGTCGCCAACCGTCCGAATTCGGCGTGTAATTTCTTGCCGTAGGTATTGCTTCACCTGCCGGTAGACGCACACATCTGACCCTGCCAGACTCCCACCCCTCCTTGCCAGCAGCAGCAAGTCCTCCACGCCCACCACTCCCCACAACGATACACCATCCCTAGTCACATATCGTCACTACGCCACCCTCTACTTCATCGTGATATCCACGTCCACCGAATCACCGCTCGCCTTGCTCGACCTCATACAAGTCTTCGTGCAGGCCCTCGATGGGTTGTTCGAGAATGTATGCGAATTAGATCTGATCTTTAACTTCGAAACCCTTCATGCAACGCTAGGGGAGCTGATCGTTGGAGGTGTTGTTGTCGAGACTCAACTTGACAAAGTCGTCGAAGGGGTTAGGGCGCAAGGAAAGGTTGCTAAGAGACCAGTTAACGAGGGCAAAGGGGGTCTTAGTCTGGGTGGATTTGGAAAGGTTGACGGCGTCTGGGCTGGAAGATGAAAGGACTGCATCAACTCAATTGCACCACGTCGTGCCCATTCGCGCCCTTCCGACGTTGGATAAAGAGATCGCCGACAGCGGTCTCGCACGCGGATACTTGGATCGAGGGCTCGACCGACAAACGTAGCCACAAGTTGGCGTCTTCGTCTTCGTCTTCCTCTGTAAAAGAAAAGAGCCGCTCGACAAAAGATAGCCGTGCAGAGACAGAGCCGTGGACTCTACGTTGCCAGCACCAAAACTTGTGGCGCAAGCGGAGAATCTCCAAGCAAGGTTCCCTGTTCCTGGTTTAGTGTCTACCAATTCCCCTGCAAGCTTAACCAAGTACAGGCATATAATGTGGCTTAACCTCCCGAACCTGCCTCTAGGGCTAAGGCTCTGTTTCAGGTTGTAGCCCTGATGAATTTCACGATTTTCATGTCGTTCAGAATCAAGCATCGGAATCCATTCTTGTAGCAGTCCTTCGCCCATCATGTTGCCCTATTCTCGTTTCCTCAGTCCAGGTTGCAGCATTTAGAAAAAAGTGCATTGGTCCTTATTAGGAAAACGTTGTGACAAAGATCTGAGATCCAGGACTACATATGATCATGCAAAGTCAGGTGTTCCGTTTGATTGGTCAGTTCCCCGCCTCAATTAATATATATGAACAGCCTCAATATCGACATCATAGCGACAAGACCTTGACTACTCCGCTAAGAGACAACCTGTCTATACTTTAGCAACTACACGTGGCCAGATGAAATCAACCAGCTTTAAAACATGTGGTATTCTAGACACTTCGTTACGATGTCCGTTGTTCTTCACTGACATCAGATCATCATGCATTTCTGCCAATTGCTCGCCACTCTGTTAGGAGTCTCCTCGCTAACAAGACGTGTCGCGGCTGATTTGACTGTCACCAAAGACTTGCACTCGTTTGGGGGAGTTAATTTCCCGGGGTTGCAATTTTTGAATCCATACGAACGTAATGAAGCAATTCGCAAGATTGTAGAAAGCAATGTCCGCGTTGTCCGCCTGTTCAGTATGTCTAATCATGACCACTTTTTGATTCCACATCCGCTAATCTTTCAAAGTACGACCTTACGAGAAGCATCCAGACGTATGAACGATTTGATTCCACCTCAATATGTATGCTAATTCCCGCCATAGCCTGAGTTGGAAATTGGGTCGTTTGCTCGCGGTCTGCTTGACATCTTCGATGACACTCTAGCGGCGATACACCATATTTCCAAAGGTACTGTATCTCTGTATACCTAAGCTATACAGTCGTGATTGAGACCATGTTAACACCCTGACAGGAAAAGTCAAAGTCATAATAGCTCCTCATGACGCTCATGGTATCCGCAATACGAACAATGTACCTTGTGATGCATATTGCGACAAATTGAATGGGGCCTTCTTAGATTTCTACACCCTTGATGAGTGTAAGACTGAAAATGTACATCCATCTGCGTAATACAATTCTAACAACTTGTAGATCGAACCTATTATAAAACTCGCTTAGAAGTCTTCTTCAAAGAGTATCCATCAAGGAACTTTGATGGCAGATCGTGGAGCACATTGAATGAGGTTATTCTTGTAAGTAATAGCTTTCACCAGGCAGTATTGATTTCCCACCCGCATACTGAGTGAATATCTAGGGAGTTGACGTGCAGAATGAGCCATGGTCGGGCATATTCCCAATTGTTGCGGGTGAGACTTGGCTATGCGACATCGCAACACATCTCAAAGATGGCCTTGGTCTTGGAGAAAACAATATTGCCGTCATTTCAGGCGGCATTTCAGGTGCACAATCTGTAGATAGTTTCCAGAATTTCCCCGATTCGGCATTTGATTGCAAGGCTCTAGATGTTATTGCATTTCATGGCTACTACGAGCAAAAGGAGGACGAGACCGCTGGCACACCATGGCTCAAGCTGTTCACTCCGGGAAACACGCTCACAGCGCGTGCACATAAGGAGAATAAGCTGCTCCTAGTGGAGGAGATGTCTTATGTTAACACAGAGCTTGGGCTTCACTACAAGAAGCAAGCCATTTGGGATCAGGGAAATGCACTAAATTATCGTGGAATTCCATGGGTAAGTCAAGATCAATGGCCTCTCATATTCAGCAAATACTGACCGAGTGAACAGCTATACTCACAACTCACTACCTCAAGCGAAGGCACAACTAGCCGAGTCAGTATCGTCAATGACCCCAAAATCGCAGCAATTGGCGCCCTGAAGAACACTCTCCAGCTCGCGTCAAGAAGTCGTTCTAATTTCAACTGGGCACCCTACATCTCTCGATTAGACGGCGGTCTCAACAACGCGACATCTGCACGCTTGAATCCATATGTCCTCGAACAATCCGACTGCACCTTCGGCTGTGAAGGCTGGTTATGCGACTCCGCCGACGGGTGCACACCCGACTTGAACTGCAAAAACTCCATCTGCACCAAACCCGCCGAATCCCAGCCTGGCCAAGTGGGCGCCGACTGCAACAGCAAGGCTGTTTGCCAGGAACATCTTCGTTGTGAAGACAAGGTCTGCCAGCCCTGCATCGCTCGTTTCAGCAAACTACCGGCCAACATCCGCCTCCGGGCCAATCCACACGACAAGGACGGCGCCTGCCATCCGGATAGCGACTTCCCCTTTCTCATGCGCAATATCTGCAACAAGCCGCTACCTTTCCATTCTCCCGCCCGTCGCGGAAACCCATGCACGAGCATCGCTCACTGCGATATCAACGAGTTCTGTGACTGGGGGCTCTGCAAACCATGCACCGAGGGCTGCCTGGGCATGACGTGCCGCACCAATAACAAATGCAAGTCCGGATTCTGCAATAACTACGGATTCTGCGATCTTCCGGGGTTGAAGAAGGTTGCTCATGGCCCTGGAGCTTGGGCGGGGAAGAAGCCCAAGGAAGCAGAGAGGGGCCAGGCGGGAGGGACCAAGGGAAACAAGGTTCTCGATGTACCGGTCAAGGTAAACATTCCCAAAGATAAGGTTATGGAAACTGGGAAAGCAGTGCCGACGTGAGGCAGAAGGTGAATTAAGACCTGGAGGAAAGTGTATCATTTATCGTTGAATATTTAGGTTCTTAGCATTCGCAGTAAATATTGTTTACCTTTGTTCTGTACAGATGGCCATGATGTTGTTGGATGTTCTGCCTCGTCTGGGATGAGCTGGGATGCCTGAGTAAATCGCGATGCTCTGGTACTATCAGTCCTTCTCCGACTATGCTCATATTCCTTCTCTTGATAAGATTGGTCCTAGGATATCCGCTCAGTGCCTCTCAAACTAACGTGCAAGTTGCCAAAATAGATCCCTTTCATACAACATGATACAACAGTCTCAAATAAGTCATATATAAACATGTATTAAAACACGCTATGCTTGTAGGTTAATGTAGAGATAAACTTAAAGTTATAGTTTTTCATCCTAGCTGTATTGCGTTGCATCCAGCTGGTATTCAACCAGAGCTTGTCTTCGACCTTCCTTCCCGCGGGAGAATGCCTCCCTCTTCTTCGGTCTCTCGAGACCCCATGGTATGGTCGTCCAGCACCCATCTGATTGCATCCCGAGTCCTACCAGTGGGAGGGCCAGTGGTACCTGTGCTGCTCGCGTTTGCTTGGGCGGGTACCAAGGTCGTGGGGTTGGTCAATATCGCCGGGGTTGTGCACAATGCATTCGTGTTTGGTCAAGCCTTTCGTCCTATCCAGTGTGATCAGCTTTCGTCAATATGCGTGGTTCATCCTGTGTGTCCCACGGGTCCATGTTCGTGATGATGTCCATTCAAATGGAATATCCGTTTCACTGAATCCATTCCACGCTTCATGTGCGGGTGGTGCGAGAGAAATTGACCTTCTCCGTTGGTGCCATTCACAGCATCGACCTTTTTACGGCCGGCCAGTGGGTCCAAAGGCGCTGCCTTTGGGGGCCACTCACCACTTTCTTTCCACCCTACCACCATTGCGCGGGTCATATCGCTAAGATTGATTGGGACAGCGGGTGTACGACCACTGACAACAATCTTGCTGTATAAATCGGGGTACGTTTTGGGCATGACGGATTTGCGAATTGGATTGTCGGCGAGGAGGGGTTGGGCGACCGGGACGCGGGACTCGTAATGGGTGTCGTTGGAGGCAGATGTGTGCTTCTGTGGCGCGAGCTCGTCTTTGGCTTCAGGGGAATTCACGATGTTGTTGATGGGTCCGTCCGAGGGTGTGTCGAGAGTAGGTTGTTGTTTTTCTCGCTCGCCCTTGGACGGCCGATTTGTACCATATTTCTTCACCGCAGCAGCGCCAGTCCAGACATCGCGCCTCTCGACAAAGCAAGCGAGGCCCTTGTTCCATTCCATCTCGTGTTCCACGGCCAACCACCTCCTTCTCTTCCGGTTCTGCGACTTGAGTTCGACGGCATCGCCCACGCTGTCCGGGGAGTCGAACTTGTAAGGGCTGATATTCTGCTCCTGGTATGTCTCTGGTTCCGACTCGGTGGCCGAATCGCCGTAGAATCGCTCCCGAAACTCGGTGATGCCACGGACCTCCTCATCCGAAGCGGACCAGCACTCAGGAATCTTAGGCCAGTCCCAGTCACTGCGCACCCGCTCGGTCAGGAAGCGGCGGGCGGCGCGCTGGGCGGCCAGGTTGTTGTCCATGGAGTGGTTCAAGGGTGGATATCCAGATGGTGAGTGGAGTGAGCGGGAGGTTTTAGCAGGTTAACAGTCAGTTTTAGCGGCGCTGAAAGTGTGGGGTTTTGGGGGAGGGGAGGCTCTGGTTTTAGCTCCAAGATTTTGCTTGTCAGAACAAGCCTGGCAAGCCTGGCCGCCTGCGAGCTGGCGAGTGACGTGAGTGTCTGCCCAGAGGAATGGATTGCCCCGCCATGCCGTTTCGGGAATGGTCCCGCCATGACACCTGCACTTGACCTAGCATCGCATCAGTCCACACGCTCATCGTACATACCAAGCCACTATCCGTCAAACGCCCTCGTCGACATCATCACTTTGCTGGCTATCGACTGCCAACCCGCATGATTTGTCTGTTCCTGATGCTGATGACACGCCGTGACTCAGGCTCTTCCTCCACCCCCGTGGCCGGCAAAGTTCTCAGAATAGAAAGAGGTGATGAGATCAACTGGTGTACAGCTTTCATGATACCTCTCCATGCCACTGTTCAATCTGGCCGTTCAGCGACACGCGGTGCACGCCAAGCCACATACAAATGAGAACGATCCAAGGTTCCCGTGCCCCACCTACACGTGCTTGACATTTCCAGGGTGCAGATGGGCAGAATCACAAGAGCACGTGATGATCCAGAGGTCAGCCAGACTGCTCTGACTCCAGTGTGCCGTAAAGAAGAACACTTAGACTACTCTGACATGTGATTGCAGATTCACCACCTCGTGAACCTCAAATATATCGGCCTGATTTTCACGCGCATATCTACAACGTGGCCATCCGACATCTTCGCCGCAGGCCTCGATCCATTCTCAGATACCACCGGGCAGACAGCAACACTGCCAACTATCAAATTTGAAACTGCACATTCTTCCAGGCGACATCTGAACAGTGATGAATCCTTCCCCTCATGCATGATTATGTCCCATAGTCGAACTGCACCGGTTCGACTTGCAAAGTACCGGATGTTGCCGTGTATTACGCCAGCGCTGCTTTTTCTCGTCCCATGGGAAGCGATGAAGAGCTAGGAAGCGGCGTACCATGGCTGACCGTTGCAACGTGGCAGACTTTACCATTCCATCCCCGACTTCATGTGTATAAAGCAGTTATCCAAGCCGCTCTAGGTATATTCCCACAGTATCGCGCAAAGTTCATACTTCGGTTTTGGACTTGCAGGTAGAATTCTCGTTGATCTGTCCACAAATACAATCATAGGCTCAGTATTTTATGCCGGCATGGTCTCCCAGAGCCCCGCTACTGGAATAGGTGCATATCCCGTCTTATCACGGGGACTCGAGCTGTCCACAAGGTCGACTCTTCCACCTCCTCTCATAGTTATAGAAACTCCCTTTGGTACGTGCGACGACACTGCCACTGCCATTGGAAAACACCACTTCAGAGGTCACTCCCCAAAAGCTGGCAGCACATGTAACGTGCTTCCTGTCTCACCCTCACCAAGATATCGCTTCTGCCCTCAAATCGTTGTCGCACCACCAGCTTATTATACATACCGTCGCTCTATCCTTTCTCCAGATGCCTCCACTTGGAAGTCTCGAGGTGGCGAGACAGCCCATACCACCAAGGTTGATTCACAGAGTGATAACGACTGTATAAAACTTGAAGAATCGACGATGGGATGGTGCCAGCCCCCGCAGATGCATCACGAAAGAAAGTATTCTCAGGATAGTTCCCATAAAAAGCTTGGGAAGAAGCGAAAGAGTAGCAGAGAAAATCAGAAATGGCAGGGTTCCTCCACGGAAACTCCTTTCGATATTTCGAAAAACTTCTGAAGGGATAGGATCTACGCTTCACCAAGTCGAGGCGATTGAAACGTCCAGAAGCGGTAAATGTGAAATTCTGGATAATACGAATAACGGATAGTGGCTAATTACGACTTGACAAACGATAATTTCGGAGTAACAACAGCGACACAATAGGAACAAATACGGTGCAAAAACAGAAATTGGTGCGATAACGTGCACTGATGGCTCGCCTGTCCCTCCCTCCTACTTCATCTACGGTGCAGATTGCCCTGCATGCCGAGAGGCGGGATGCTGCAGGTACAAATGAAAATAAAATGACGGCGAGGCGAGCATCCAACGTCGACCCTGTCAATCGCGTGCTCGATGGAAGGAAAAATAGCAAGAAGCACGGGCATTATTGCTGACAACCAGGGTTCTCCGGTGGTTGGCGTTCATATCTCTGGTAGGTTCGTTCGGAGTTCGTGCTACGAAGAGGGCGCCTAAGATAAGCTTGCTGCCGGGAGAAGTCAAGAAATCACCAATACTGCACGATTCAAGGAGCCAAAAGTAGTAGAGAAAAAAAAGAAGATGGAATTTAAACTAGCGAAAATCGACCAGATGTGGGGTATATCATCGTGGACCTCTTCATTAAGATTACCATATAACTCTTCCAGAGCAATGACAAGCAACTCTTACGAAACTCACAATCAAGTGAGAAAGCCACGGAACTATGTACAACAGCGTGCTCGCACGCACTCGCATTCGCTCGCGTTACATTTACAAGAAGAAGGCGGCAACGGCACCGACACCGGCGAGAGCACCGCCAACCTTGAGGCCGCTGGCAGCGCCAGTGAACTGAGGAGGCTTAGGAGAGTACGCTCCAGTGCCGGAAGGCTTGGGGACACCGCTGCCAGAGGGAGCCGGGGCAGTTGGGTAAGGCTTGACGGCAGAAGAGGGCTTGCTGGAGACCTTGCTGGATGGGTAAGGAGCACCTGAGGTCGGGTAGGGAGCGGGAGCAGTGGGTCCCGGCTTGCCAGGTCCAGATGGGGTGTGCTGGGGGAGGGTCACGGTCTTGGTGACAGTGACGACGGAGCAGGTGTCTGGAGAATATCTGTTAGATGATGTTTCTTGGATGTTGTACTTGGGGGGACAAAAGGCTTACCATAAGCACCGGCAGCGAGGGCAGTACCAGCAATGGCGAGGATGGCGAAGAACTTCATTTTGAAATGTAGTTTGGGTGGAAAGTGATTTGAGATGGAGTTGGAGTGTTGGAGTTGGAAGAGGTTGATAGTAAAGTTAACCGGAGGTGCAAAAGAGCGTGATAGCTAAAAAGCTGGTAAAGAGTGGATACAGTGATAACTGTGGATTGGATTATAGACCTTGGTGGATGGAGAGGAAAGAAACGAAACGAAACATGGAGGGCGTTTATATAGGTCATGTCACAATGTCACTTCCCAGAGACCCAGGGCTTCAACATGGCCTGCGCACGGATGCTGCAATCGATATTACTCTCATTCCCGGGGTGGAGGGGGTGTGCCCAGGGTGGTGTGCCAAACCCGTCGTCGCACGATAAGCCCGCTGCACACTGTGCACACAGATTCGCAAATTGTGCGACGGAGATGAACAGTCTTAGGCCAGCAATCCAGTAACCGCCGAAATTGCTACGCAGATCCTTTTCGACATGTAAAAGGACTGGCGACAACAAAGGGCCGTTCGTGGCGGCTGGGGTGGATGCGGTTGCACAGAAGCAGTAGTTGCGCAACTGTGCCCAGCAATATGCAACACCAATTAATTATCGAATTCGACAAAGGAGAGCGTTTTTGCGGCACGGACACCTCAACGTGGTGGCGGCAGAGCCGCAGCGTGAAATTGGTGTTGTGATTGAGGTTGCGAATGAGTGTTGGAGCTGGCCCGGGGGGAGATCAGATCAGTTTGATGACCATAGCCCCTGGTCAATCTCCTGACGCTAGAGGAGTTGATTGAGATGGCATGGGCACGTGATCGAAGATCAGTCTGAGCGGGTTGTTTTCCTCTCCTTCAGCCCCAAGATTATCGCACAGTACGTGAGTGCGTAGCGGTCCACAGTGGAGAAACACACATCATTGACAGCCTTGCATTCGCAATCAAAGTGGGTGGTCAAGGTCTTGGGAGGTCTTGGGAGGTCTTGGGAGGTCTTGGGTCTTTTGGCTTGTGAGCAATCGACGACTGTGGGCCCGAGATTGCGAATTAGAACGACGCGGCTGAGAAGATTGCTGCGCGGCTGCTAAACTGGCCAGAAGCACTCCAGGGCTCTCTTTGTGCTCCCTCTGGCCAAAAAGGAGAAGGTCTGCATCCATCCCATGTATGCACACAATTGCCCCGACAGCATGAACATGTTTCTTTCGAAAAGAAGACATCTTCGTTCTCTTGACACTGCTTTCGTATTCCAACACCAAGTTCTAGGCAATGCAACACTGAAGAGTAGAGTTGATCTGGCGGGAGCTATGAAGCTTGTCGGCAATGTTCGTATTCGCTAATCTGGCAACGGACTTTCAGCAGCACATGTAGGCCTGAAACTGGCCTACTCAACTACCTTCACGATAGTGATAGAAATAGGGAAATCGTCTACTTCCTCTCCGGACTTCTGTATAAGACGGCGCTTTACGACTAGACACAGCCCCGTGTTCCTTCAAGCCATGGCTTAAGTGGATCCAATCACCGTTGTACAATCCCCAGCGACGACCGTCAAGTGCACAATTGTCCGGAACACGTTTTTAGCACTACCTCCACGAGGCATCCCCCCATTCTTACTGCGCCTACGGTGGTCGCGCTTGTCTGACGATATTCTCCGACGTGTCACCCGCTCTTGAAACAAACTTCCGTTCTCCATCTTCCAATCTCCATCAAGAGCAATACATGAAAGTAGACATGTCCCGAATCTGGAATTTGGTACCTTTGCCAAACATCATCTCAGCTCCATTTTGAAGGACGAAAAGCTAGATACGAGGTCCCTCGACCCTGTTCTTATCAGGCGCTCGGCTATCTCAGCGACACAGTGTGTCCAATGTTTACTGTGTAGGATGAACGAACTGTGGACGTTTTCTGCCTACGTGGGAAGGTTGGATGAATCTGAAGTCGCCTCGAGCCAGTCTGAACGCATCCGTGGATGGATCTTATCATCGATGGAGCACAAGCCAGGCAAACATCCCATCAAACAAACGTGGATCCATCAATGGAGCATAGTATGGGCCAATTCAGCCCTACAACATAAACTACCAATTTATTTGATATGTTGCCCAGGTTCCATGTCCAAAGAGATTAACAATGCCATGTCTGGCGGTTCCGCCGGTATGGTGCTGGGAAACAAGCACTTTCTCTCTCCAGCACAGGTTTTGGACGTCACTTGCGACTGCCAGACGGCAATAAGAAGATTACGAGAGTTACATTGAACATAGCTTCCTGTATGCATCTGGAACTCCCCGTCCACGGATGAGACAAAAAGGAACTTACACTTCAAAAATGACAAAAATGCTAACAAACTTCTATCAATTACTCTCTTTATCAAAATCCTCCATGCTCACAATCTTCCAGATATCCACCTCGTCGAGTCCCGCGGCCCTACTTGCTTGCAACCGCAACATTCGCCACAAACCTCAACTTCAACCTCCTCTCCCCATCTTCGCCCTCTACCTCCTCATACCCCTCCGACTTCCCCAAAACCCCCTTAATAACCCCCACCGCATCATCCCACACCCGCTCATCCTCCTCGCTCCACCCGCTCTTCCCCGTCCCCCCAATAAAACTCCACAACATCTCCGCAAACCGATGCACCTCCACCGTCTCAATATCCACATCACGCCGCACAATGTGTATCTTTTCACGCTCGAACCCGGCTTCCTCAAGTCTGGCGCGCATAAACGCCGCATCATTCCATTTATCCAGGCCCTCGCGAGGCGCAGGTGTTCCCACTGGCCTCGTAGCAACGTGCGCAGCGTGCAGCGCCTCCATATTCGGCAGATGAGCCCAGGAGTTTGCGACGAGCGTGCCGCCAGGTCGGAGCGTGCGGAAGGCTTCGCGCATAGCGGGGACGCCGTCTTGGGGCAGGGCGAAGAACAGCGCGTTGTTGAGGGAGAGGGTAAAGTGATTATCTGGGATCCCGGATAGGTCGTTGGAATCGAGGAGGCGGATGTTGGAGTCGGGGATCGGCCAGTTGTGTTCGCGGGCTTTGGATGTGAAGAGGGTGAGGGCGGGGGCGTGGATGTCGGTTGCGAGGAGGGTGATTTGGGGCCAGAGGGTTGGGGGGAGGGAGGCAAAGAGGGCGGCGGTGCCGGAGCCCTAGGGTTTTGGTGGTGGTTAGGATTGGGGAAAGAAGAGGGATAGATGGTTAGACGGAGGGAAAGTAACTCACTGTTCCACACCCGTTGTCGTGGATGATTGCGCCTGGAGTTACTGAGGGAATCTCCGCAATACTGGCGTGGGCAAGATTGACCATGCCATCGCCGACCAGTGCATCGTAGAGCTCAGCGGTTGGCGCGAGGGCCTGTTTGGGTTTGAAGGATATTTTGTTATCTGGTTGGTTCATGGTAGCGTGTATGTTTTACAAATCGGAATACGATTCAAGTGGCGGTTTTAATCCAAGGATGAAAAAAAGTCATGCCTATGCGCTTGTCTTAAATACTTCGCTCTTATGGGGCTGTGAGAGTGAATTGGCAACAAATCACGTGGAGTTTGTTCACATTCACATCCACATGTAATCATCCTCGGAGACTTTGCAATGGAAAAGTCCCCGATTGCTGTGATATTACCCTAGTCATGTCTGGCCTACTGACCGTGCCTCACTGTCATGTCAGCACTCAAATCGGGTAAAGTACCAGACAGTGACCATCGTCATCTGCTTGAAAGCTATGATTTGGTGTCTTGGACAGGTTTTGATCAAATGTCCGCTAAAAGTAGTTTCAGAAGGCGACATGCATGTGTTGGATTGGAAATCATATATGAACTGCCAAATCACAAGTAAATGATGGATTTGGTATCTACCTACTATCAAAAAGAATCTCGAAACATCTATGATTACTGGTATCACTCCAGGATTCATGTTACTGCATCACTCTCTCTACCTTCTACCCGGCCCAGTCCATTTCCCAACACCCCTGCCCCTCATCTTTGGACTCCTACTCTTGAACACCTTGCCGCCTCCACCTCCGCCTCCGCCTTCAGTGTTACCACCACGCACTTTATCTGCACCCAGTCCTCTCCTTTGATTCTTGTTGCCGCCACCTCGGCCCATACCAGAGCCCGACTTTTCTCTCCTATGAGCTTTGGCATCGTTGTCACTATCCACATCCATATCATCGTCCTCGTTGCCTCGCTTGTTCGTAAACTTCAGTTTGCCCTTCAGACCGCGCTTCGCCGAATCACGACCGCGAATGGCGTCGACGTAAGCATTGATGCCATCTTCGAGCGAACCCCCATTTGCAGTTTCGTCAATGTCCATGAGAACATCGCCATCATTGTCATTGGACTTACCCCCCTTCTTAGATCGAGATGAAGGTTCATCGTCGGAGTCGGGACCGCCGAGAACAAGCTTCCCGTCTTCATTCCGTTTTGCCTTTGACATCTTGGGGACTTGGCGTTGCCGTAGAGGTTTCGTTGAGGAGATATTGCCAAGCGCTTTTCTGGACAGGAGATCGAGTGGCTCATCTTCGTCTTCAATGATGTAGGTCTGACCACCCTTCCCGCCCTTTGCAGAACCATTAGACTTTTGGTGATTTTTGACAAACTCATCTTCTGAGTCACCCTCACTATCTTCACTCTCTGAGCCATAAACCGCTTGGTCATATTCACTTTCGAATTTGCCCTTTGGCTTGTCTTTTGGCGCCTCTCCATCTTCTTCGGCAGCCAGCTTCTTCTTTTTCTTTTGCTCACGCGTTTTGCGGATGTTCGTGATGAGTTTTCGATCTTCGGGCGGACATGCCTGCTCAACAGCTTCGACACCAAATTTACGGACCATACGCTCCACGATATGCTTTACCTTTGCCTTGAACTGAGCCTTGTGTTCATGGCTCCAAACCATCAGATTAGCAAGTAATGTGTTCAGTCTTGGCCTCACCAAGGTTTCCGGCAGTGATACGACTTCAACTTTGACGAAGCCAAGCACGCTTCTTACAATCTCTCGGTTCGGATTTTGTAGGAACATATCCATCACCTCGACCAAGTTCTTCACTGTCTCCTTCGAAACCCTGGTATGGAATTCATAAAGAATGCGGGTAACAGCAGTAATGGATGCTGATATCATGTGAGGAGTAGAACCTGCGAGTCCAGCGGAGACCATGGTGAAGTATTCCTCAAGAGACGCCTCAACGCTAGGAGCATCTGAGGGCATGTTGGGAACATTGGATTGTACAACAGTCCCACCTTCAGCCATTTTCTCTCCCATAGAAACCAGGAGCTCATAGGCTGCCTCTCGTGCTTTTTCGTTGACCTCTTTGGCAGAGATCACAACTTCGGATAAGATGGCTGGGATGAAATGAAGATCAGACTGTGGAAGGAATTCGATGATCTGGGAAATAGCTGCAAGTCTATCTCTTCGAGCGGGTGAAGATGCTTTCTCGGCACTTTGGAGGATGAGGGTTTGAAGTTCAGCACTCCTGTCTTTGAGTGCGGCCTTTCCAATTTCCGACTCTGCCAATCGGGGGATGAGTTTATATGCCTTCTTTTGGAGCTGAGGATCGTCATCCTTGTTGGTCAAAGTAGCAGCCATCTGGAACAAAGCAGAGTAACTATCGCGCGGTAGGTATAATGAAATCGTAATGATCAGGTCCATGAGAGTGTGGCTCATCGGGGGCATCTTGTTTTGCGATTTATCCTGCTTCTGCTTATCGGCTTGTGTTTGGGGACCGACCTCTGCGAGTGAGGACTCAAGGTTAGTTGCGACACGCTCAAATGTTTCCATCAACTCCTGTGAAAGGTTAGATTGAACTTGAGTTGGAATCAATAGAACATACCTTTTCGGGAATGATGCTAAGATACGCGTTGATGGTCCTTAGAATGGTGCCCCTATATTGCGGGAGAGTTTGACTGTAAACATTGAACAGCACAGCAAGCATGTTACTTGCAAAAGCTGCCAAATGTTCTAGGTTCTTTTTGGCATCAGCTTTTGAAATCCTTGCCTGAGCAACAAGATCATCGGCTCCCTCCAATTCAACGATAGTCTTGTTTCCGTCAACAAGATTCTGCAAAGCACGACAGACATCTGTTCGTAGATCGGCCTGGCCGTAGAGGAGATTGGCAAGCATTTCTGCAAAACTTTGGTCAAAAGCGCTGGTGAGATCTAGAGGCAAGTCGCAATAACCAGGAAGAGTCGACCAAATTTGCTGGACTAAAGTTTCAAAGATCTTGATCTCCATAGTCTTTTCCCTGCTCCCATGTTCGATGACTGTTTGATAGAGTGTCTCACTTAAAGGAACCAAAGCTGATCTAAAATGAGCCAAGTTGGTATTGTGAACCGCATCGCGGAGCAGCGGGAGCATCCAGACTCGGCCAGTTTGTCCTGGAGGTGGCTTTGGAAGGTTGAGTGGCAGAGTTTCGAGGACAACTTCTGGTCCCATGGCAGCAATAGCCTTGGAAATAACGGCATCTGCTTCTTTCTTCCCTGCGAAAGAGTCAGTGCCACGTAGTTCTCCTACAACCTTCACGACTGGCTTGAGAATAGGGTCAGAGCGCCATCTTAAAGCCTCAAACATCGCGCCCAATACGTTGAAGACTTCCATCCAAGCAGCCTGGTATTTGACGCTCAGAAGGTCTACTGCTTGCTTGGCAATCTTTTCCAATGTCTTTTCGTCATAGATGGAAGGTTCAAGGATTACAGAATCAGGTATCAAGTTTACGATGAAAGAAATGAGACATTCTGAAGCAGATATGCGGATATTGTGCGAGGGAGACGTAAGAAAGGACGCGATCAGGTCGAACAATTCGGGAAGCCTAGTAAAGGTGTCTTCCGGCTCAAGCTGGGCGGAGACTTCGTAACCTCTTGATATGACCGCTATCCAAGGGGGCAGAAGCGCGGAATCGTTCTTTGATGGCTGAAGGCCAGAGATAATTTCGAGCAGTCTGGGAAGCTTCGCAGAGGAAATTTCGTCAGTCATTCCCGCGAATATGACTTCAAAGATATCAAATGCGGCCATGGTAAGATATTCGTTACTTGACTTGGAGATATGCAATAGTAATTCGCAGAGGATATCGGTCTTCCGGCTCGGCCAGCCTCCAGCTGCAGTGGCAACTGTTTTGATCAGGTGTAGAGCGTGAATCAGGTCTGGATCTCGAGAATCGCCATCCTTGTTTCCTTTGTGTTTCTTGCTCTTGCCCGCGGCGTTGGCAATATCCTTCAACATCCTTAACGCAGTCTCGGCGCACATATCTGCGGCCGGATGATCAACCGAGGGACTTGGGGGAGGGTTGCTGAGAACTTTCGCTAGCGCCTCCTGTGCCCTCCTTCTAACCTTTGGCCGGCCGTCCACTGCGATGGCCAAGAGAAGAGCAACTGCAGCTCGAGGGCTGGGTTGGCTTTGCGGAAGATCCCAGCCGCGAGAATCCTGCGCGAGCAACAATGATTCTAGACATCCTATCGAAGATCGGAGGAGAGGCGCTTCGGCTTCGGCGTGGGTGAGAGCGGGCGCAAGGTGCTTTAGGATATCGATAAATTTGGATCGCAGAAGCGGGGCGGGGACGTGAGGAGTAACGAGGTCGAGAAGATAGATAACAGCAGTAGCAGTCTCTTTATTGGTGATTCCCTCAGAAGAAACCTGGCGACTAAGGAGTGAGAGCAGGGCAGCAAAGTATGCGGTTGGGGTGAATTCGGCCTTTTCGCTCCGCAGCGTTTCCTCGATCGCGGAGAGGACCACGGCCGTCTGCATGGGAAGTTAGGATATGACCAATGGACTAAAATACTAATGAGTAGAAAGTACCTGCTGCTGGCTCTGCAGCTTCGGAGAGTCTCGAATCTTGGACAATCTCTCTTCGAGCGACATTTTGTGGTTGTGGTTGTACTTGTCCAGCGAGGCGCCGTCGTGGAAAGCGTTCCGCCGAGCAAAAAGTTCGGCCACAAAATTTTGGATTCTGCCCACTTGCTGGGCGGTGAGCTAATCGATAAGCGACACGTGAGATCAATCTTGGCATCAACGTCACTCCTGAACCAGTGGATGCTCTTGGGCCCAGTCCAGGTTTGCAATTCCATGGTACATTTCAGAAGCTTTACCAAAGCATCACAATTGATTCAAGGTAGGGTTCTTCGTTGCAAGTTCAAACGGTATCAACAAAAACATCAAATATATCGATTGCAAAAAGCTAGGGGTATAAACAAGACCACCATCCTATCTGCCAGGGTATTCATACACAAAGCCTGAGCAGCCCGTGGGCAAAAGATGCTCCCGTCTAGAATTTTTCCTCCATCTGCTCCATGTTGCTATTCAAATAGAGAAAAGTTCAAAAGGAGCGTACAATACGTTTACAAGAAATTGCCAGAAAAAAAGAATTCCACCGCGATTAAAGAGTGTGTTTGCACTCCATTACAATGTATTGCAAATTGTGCCTCACAGCCAGGTGTATGCGGGCCAGGCTGTGGGGAAAGAATATATTTTTAGGACCATGTGGCATTACTCTTCGGCGAGAGTGCTGCCCATTTTACTCTTGAAGCTGCTTTTGCTGCTCTTTTTACCAATCTTCAAGATGCTTAAGCGCTTTCTCATGCTCCCTCCAGTTGAACTCGTCTTGCCGTTTTGCTGTTCCGACTTGACACTCTTGCTGCTCTTGCTGGTTTCAGGTCTCTTCTCCACGCTTTGTGTTCTGCTGTTGATTTTGCTCAGGCTGTGCTGGCTTTGACTGGCGCTCTGGGGCGGAAGCGGGAAAGACTGTGGCAAGGCCTCTGGTGGAGGGGAAGAAGGCGCCAAAAAGCTCAAACTCAACCGATTAGCTGCTTTGCTCTCGCCTTTGCTGCGGCTTCGGTTGCGGAGTCCCTTGCGGTCTTTGCTACGGCTTCGTGATGATGTCGCTATAGATACAGAGTCCAGCTGGTCGAGCTCGTCTTTGACCTGTTTATCAGACTTGCGTTCGGATTGCACTTCCGTTGCCGAACCGCCTTTGAAAAATGCCAGACTCAAACGTTTCTTATCTTGTCGTGCTGGTCGACTCTCCACCGTTGGCGTTGGAGATGTCACTCTTGTTCCATTGACTTGTGTTATATGATCAGATGATCCTGCTGTCAATAGATTGGCAGCAGACGCTGTGGCAGCAAGCCAAGAGCCAGTCGGGGAGCGTACGATGTGCTCTGGATTAGTGGGCATTAGACTGGCTAACTCGTCGTGGAAAGCTGTCTCAAAGCCTGCATGGATGTTAGCGATAGCCTTTAAAGAGACATGAGATGCACTCACGTTGTGTCAAGTCTGCCTTGGTGGCGTGCTGAGCAGGCCGAGAGTAGAGTGTTAAGCAGCGTCGGATCGTCAAGGCATAATCAATCAAGGCAACTTTCAAAGCATTCTCCAGCAAGTTTGGCTGTTGGGGTGGCGATTCTCCATCATCATCATCGTAAGACATGGAGTGGCGCGGTCGAGGCAACAGATCGTGATAATTGGCAATTGCTGATTCGGACGATGATTCGGTGGCTAGAACAAGTTCTGATGTTAGGGCAGTTAGGGAAGCATCATCTCCCTCCTGTGCCCTCTTCTCAAGAGTGGCTAATTCATTTGTTTTTCTGGCCGTCCGCTCGATGGCGGTCTGTAATGGTGTCAATGTAACAGTCCCTACGGCAACGATTTCGCTTCGTCGCAAGATGGTTGGGAATGCCTCTGCTGTTGTATAAACAGTTTTTTCTGCAGTGGTGAGGCTTTGTTCGTTGCCCGTAAAAGTTGTTCTTCGAGAAGCAGTGGTAAAATGAGAAGGTCGTGATAGAAGATAGTAGTCCCGGACAGATTGTGAGACCTTGGCACGCTGATAAATTGGATGAGCGAGATCTTTTTGTGCACTGACTGGGAAGATTTGCAAATATTGTCCTTCAAGGTCACCCTCGGCGCCAGCTGCCAGAATCTGAGCAGCAGGGTGTAGCTGTTGCATGTGATCTGTAAAAGTGGCTAAGCGATCGTTTGGAGAGCCCTCAAAGATGAATTGTCTGTCTCTCAGCCCCACCGGGAAACCTAGGCCTTTGTAGACGACTCGGAAGTATCGTGGATTGTAACGTTCGCCTTTGGCAATGCTTTCGTAGATAGTAGCCATAGCGTGTTGTGTGCGTGCCAGCTTCGAAAAATCAAATACGTTGTGCTCATACTGAGTTGCAAGTTCCATATAGGTGGCCAATGCGTTGTCCCAGGATTGGCTGTTTTCGTAATGGCCTATCATCTGGAAATAGAGCTGTTCTTTTCGTTCGAACGAAGACTGTGATGGGAAGGCAGGATCCGCGAGCGGCTCGACAGTTGTAGATGGGTCCCATTCGTAGAGCTCAGCATGCAGTCGGAGCGCAAGACCGGCTTCTGTGTAGTTCCGAGCATCTGCCTGAAGTTGAACGAGTTGATGCACATAACGGATATATATGTCTTCTTTCTGCATGTCCTTGAGGAACTCCATCAAGTGAAGAGTATCCATGATATGGAAAACTTCGCCAGTGGCTTCGGTGCTGTGAACCGCGACAAGCAGATCTAAGAGCTCATCTATTGTCGTGATCAAATCCTTTACAGCCACAAAAAGAGGATCAGATGGATCTTGGGCCAAGGGTTCGAAGAGATCTACCAGCTCCTGGATGAAGTGTTTCTGTAGGACAACTTCTGTGAGGGGTTTAGTCTTGAAAAGCTGGTCGAGACAATCTATCATCTCCGCTTGGATCAAGGCAAGATCTTCGCTCAAAGTCCACTCGCTGACAATCATAGTCTGGAGAACCTCGATAGCGACACTGCGCAGTCCCTCGTGAACACTGAGACAGAGTTCAACAATCGGCGCGACTAGCCCTGGTACATACTGAACTTGAAATCCACCCATCTTCTCCAAGCCGTATTGTTTCTTATCCTCAGGGCTAGCCTCCCAGCCGATTGCTTCCCAGCTGCGTTGAAGCAAATCAGCGCCATGTTCCCTAACATCACCAGTAATTTTCCATACAGCGCGACGCTTCTGTTCTGGGAATGTTTCGAGGGCTAGTGCATCACTGCCAACAAGCTTCAGCAGAGCGTCGAAGAATGCTCGCCAGAGGTCGGTGTTGAACTGATCCGCTTCATCAGCATGTGGCAAGAACGAATCGGTCAAAACGCCGGCAAACTTCTCGAGGGTGCGCATAGTAGCTTTATGGTGGTAGATATGCACGCTGAGCCAGGAACTCGGGAACGCTTCGCAGTCAAGAATGGATATATAGACTTGCAATGCAGACATCAAGAAGTCGGCAATATCGGCCTTTGGCCAATCTAGATGAATTATTGTGGGCAGACTTGACATTGCCGCTAGAACAGCAGATATCTCAATCAAAGCCTCGTCGAAAGCGGCATCGGTCGTTGTAGGTCGAGACTGGAAGGGGAAGGTAGTGGGGAAGAGTAGAGATAGAGTCTTTTTCTTTTGGCGAGGCGTTACTTGAATCGCGCGATAAGAGTCTACCAGTTTTGGTATATATTCGCAAGCTTCTTGACCAAGTTCTTCAACTTGAGAAGCAACTACGGAACAACAAAGGCGGACCTGGTCCTTCCATTGCTCAGTTACCGATTCGGTCTTGCCCCAATGGGGCGCAAGCCATTTCACGGTGCTGGTAAGCAATGCTCGTCGAGTATCTGGAGCCTTGAAGATGTCCAAGGCGCTAAGATGATGGATGAGTAGAAGTTTATACAGGATCAGCTTCCCCTGTGCAGTAGAGCAAGAATCAATGAAACTAGAAGTCAATTTCATGATTTCTGTGGAAGACATTGATGGAGAAAGTTCGGGCAACCACGTGTGGAAGTTTTGAACGAGGATAGTTTTGGTTCCAATCAGAACGGCCGATGGATTGAGCATTAAACTTTCCAAGGATCGGAAGATGGTGTTCATATCCTTGGTAAAGGTGGGCTGTCGGCTGGTGATTCCAATACCGGCCTCCTTCTCTTTTTGTTGTTGTCGTGCGTTCATAATGAACTTGAGGACATGCCTACCGACCTTGAAGGTGGCTCTCAGGCGGCGAGAGCTATTTGGATCAGAAGGGTTTGCGAGTAACCGGGTATAGCTCCGGACAAGACAAGACGTAGCGAACGGATAGCTGAATCTCGTCTCGGCATATTGATCAACCAATGGGCCAAGGTTGAATCGTCTGTCATGAACGATGCCCAGGACAGCAACAAGGGCATGGAAAACCAAGTCCTCATACTCGTCACTTCCAGCGTACTCGACAAGAATCTCAAAGAGTGCATCGAAGACCTCATTCAGTAACTTGACGACCTCAATTTCTGGAACAAAATGGAATCGTTTGAGGAGGCCGACTAGTTCGCCTCCAGCCTGGTCTCGCCATTTTAGGAGCCCTAGTAGATTTGGATCTTGAGAATACTTGGTGCTGCAAAGATATGTTCTCAAGTGTAGCGATGCCATTGATCCCATAACCTGCTCGTCCTTTTTCCTCGAGTTCCATGGGAGGCCGAGATAGGCACCTTTGCCAGCGATCATACTGGATGTGTATTCGTCATAGCGATACAAAGATAGCGCATGTTCTCCGTCCCGAACGAAAGCATCCTGGTTCCACAAGGGCATCCAGCACAGAGCGAATGGAAAGCCAGGTGCGTCAGCGACGCTCATAACAATATGCGATCCGGGTACATCTTCTGGCTCAATCGCCAGCCGAACTGTGAGATTCCAGCCTTCTCCCCGGTCAACGGCAGTGGTGCGCCAAGCGGTATGCCCAGCGCTGTTACTGGATGGATAGATGCAACCCTCAATTCTCTCCCCGGAAGACTTTCGGACTTCAATGGTGAGCTGAAGGTTGTTCATAGATGAATTGACTGTCAATGGCACAGTGCCAGACTTGGGATGTGATAGAAAGGCGTTCTTGGGGAGAAAAGGTTCGACCAATGTGACATAGATGTCGCTCCTTGCCTTGGTCGGTGCTCCAGAGAAACCAATTTTCCGTGTTTGTTTGATACTGTGGAGGAGCGTAGGTGTTTTCTCCACCAAGCTTTCTGCATCTGGATGTGCAAACCCCTTCAGGTGGATGGTGAGGCGACTGATTGGCGAATTCTTTCTGTATTTTCCGGTCGGATTCGGATATATTTCTGTAAGAATGTCGTCCCAGTCTCGGTCGTCCTCGGTCTCCTCATCCATTGGTCCAGGATGTGTCCACAGAGTAATATTCTGATCCGCTTCTGACTGTGCTCGCATCAGTGCATCTACGCGAAGTACGCCCATGGCCATTATTCTCTTCAGTGTCTTCTGATCGCGAGAGGAGGCTCGATTTCTCGCGGCTGACGAGTCGGGTCGTTCGTCACTACCCTGGGATCGAAGTATATCAGTGCTCTCTGGCCGGCCATCTGTTGACGTGGAACCTTCCTTCCGCTTTCCGCCAAACATGACGCTACGCCGCCCCTTTACGCTTCCAATCTGCGATGACTGCATATTCGGGGCATTGCTGGAGGTGCTCTCTCGTGGTGCCTGGCCCCCATTCACTGCAACATTGCGTAGAGGCTCGTTAGTCAGAAGCTTGAACACCAGGTACAAGCTGGACCCCGAGCCTGCGCCCTCTCCAATATCTGTCGAACTCATATCGGTAAACAAGGACTTCAACTTCTCGCCGGTTAGAGAAACAGGGGTGCCGTCCCGCGACGTCATATCGAACGAGTAGACCTCAGATAGGGGCATTGGGGATGAACCTGGGGATTTCAAGCAGAGATGCATGCTGATTTGAGCAGTCCCCTGACTCACATCTCCAAGTACCTGCTTGAGGTTAACAAACAAGTGGTGTAGGTTGTGTTCGTCAACATGGGGTACAGGGCGCGTGTCTAGCAAGCTCATGATGGACTGCAGCTTTGTGATCTCAATGGCCGAGTCATCACCGGTCAGTATGCGGCCGCGTTGGGAGGGGCTTCGCACAATGACGTCCCCACAGAGCATCTTGTTCCCTGACACCAAGTCCCACACGGTGGTCTCGCGCACCTTGTCCAATTCCTTTGCCGTCAGGACCTTGTGCAACAGCTGGCGTCTGGCAGTGTCCAATCGCTGGACCAGTGCGGACATCTTGTCCAAGGCGCCATACTTCCTCGCGAGGAGGAGCTCGTGCAGTTTCGTCGAGTGCCATTCTCGCAGACACGAGGCAATCTCGTCGACAAGGGGCTCTTGGGCGGACGTCGGGGTTTCATCGCCAATCTTCAACATGGGAACCGGCGCAGGCGGTCGCGGGGCAGTTGGATCGTGGGAGGATACGGAGATTGGGGACAGCGGCAGGGCGAGCTGTTGGAGGTGTTCTGAGCGGGCAGTCCACTGTGAGCCGTGACTGCCAGCACGCCGCCTATTCGAGCGGCGGCGAGAGAGAGGGCGGGAGGTGGAGGAGGGGAGGGCCGAGACTTGATCAGACCTAGATGATCTCTTGACATGGGAGGTGGACGAAGCCCTTGGGACAGGAGAGGTAGCACTGGCGCTTTCTGTTGGGGTAATGACGCCGTTGGTGCCGTGATCTCCATGGCTGCCACGCGATGGAGGAAGCTTCTCGGGCCCATCCGAGAGACGCCCAGCGGTCTTGCCCTCGCCCAGTACCTCGCGCACCTCGACACAGCAGCGTGGGAAAATGCCTGAGAAGACGCGTGCCTCGAGCGTCTGGCCCTTGACGCTGGTTAGGCCGGCCAGCAGTGAGGGCGGCGCAACGAGGTAGCCACGATACCACGAGCCATCCTTGCCGCCCTGCTCGATTATATACAATTCATCGCCAATCTCGAGGGGCAGGTCCGCAGGCGACGACGGCTGGAAGGGATATGTACAGATGGCGAAGGCGATTCGCGGGAGCGGTCTCCAGCCAGGCATTGGACCTGCGGCGTGGGCGTGGGAGTGGGCGTGGTTGCGAGCGCGGGCTTGCAAGGAAGCGTGAGAGGAGGGTGGATGTTCGGTACTATCGAGGAATTCGAGGGCGAGAAAGCATTACGGGGATCTTGGACGCGTTGAGCGGGAAGAAGAGAGACAGAGTGTGGTCGCAGGCACACAATGGAGCGAGTGGAAGTCCGATGACGCTGGATGAAGGTTCCAAGGTTGCGGCAAAGGATGGCCCCTGATGTGAAGTGTGATATGACACTGGGAATGGGGGTCCGGGAGACAGTAGCGGAGGTACAAAAATTCCTGGGGGGGACCGAGGGGCGCGCACCGCGACACCTCCGTCAGGTCGTGAGAGGTTGAGTGGCAGCCCTGTAAAATCAGCGATGAGCAGCAACCCTCCCAAACGGCACGGGCACGATGGATGAGGGAAACGATTGAAGGACGTGGGGACGATTGGCGCGGCGTGGACAGTGTCGCAAGGTCGCGAGTAAGGTTCACCACGGATCGTAGGAGAAAGGGTTTGGGAAGTAGAGTCTAAGGAGGCAGAGACCAGCGACGGCAACAACAGCAAACACAGTAGAAACCTAAGCACACCTGCAGCTGGGCAATGGGCAACGCAATGGGCAATGAGCAATGGGCAGACGACTTAATGCAGGCCGGTCTCTGGGTCGGGGTTCCTGCAGTTCACTCCTGGCTCCAGCTCGTGAATGTCAGGGTAGCACGGGCCAATTGAACCTACCAGAGGCACGGCACTCTGTACGAGTTGCATACTAATATCTCTTGTACCCAGGTACGCGCAAGCATAAGCCCTGGTTGTCTTTGTCCCTGCGAATCCGATCATCAACTATTACTATGTACTATTCTGTGCATACCCGTCTCACGCATCGCAAGGAGAGAAAGGGTAGAATCCCACACATGTCACAAACAGAGACAAACGGACAAGAGAAGAATGCCATTGTCATTTGTTTGTCGCAGCAACTCCGCATCTACCAATGACTGTTTGAACCTGCTCCCAACGCCTCGCTCCCTATTCCTATCCCGTCCAAGCCCTTCCACACTTCCCACATTTCCCATGCTCCTCAGCGCCACCATCACACCCACACAGACACAAACACAGACACAAACATAACAACACCCCCCAAAAACCCAACAGCGGAGTCCAGACTTGAGACACCACCTGCGTATCCAGGGTTCAAGCTTCACCAGATGTTGGCCCCCATGCACACCCAGTTCGGAGCCTTTTGATTAGATTTATCCAGCGCCAAAGAAAGAAGGAAACCACTGACAGAGCAGAAGAGAAGAAAATCTACGCGAAAAAGGCTAATCGATAATAAAAATGGCTCCATCACCTGTATTGCTAGGTATGATTTGATACATACAGTGTGCACCATGCACCTTTTCATCTTTCACCTGATTCATCCACACACCGTACACCTTTGCCGCTCCCACACACAACATGAAGTGCTCTCCTCATCCCGATATCCTCGTCCAACGTAGCGTGACCTGTCCTATTCCATCCAATCCAATCCAATCCAATCCAGACCAGTTTCCATCTCCAGGGCCCTAATTCGGAGTCCCGTCCGCGCACACCTGGACTCCACCACACAATACTAGCTAGCTAGCTAGCCAGCCAGGAGGACCTGCGCAAGGTGGATTGTCCCGACGTCGCACCAGCACGCGACTACGCACTCCACATCTCCAGGCTTGGGCTGACCAAGTGCCGTGTTTGGCTCAGAGCCTTTTTCTTTTCTTTTCTTTTTGCCGGCGCGACAGGGGGAAAAAAAAATATACACTTGTGAAGGGGCGCTCGGCGGGTTGCGGATAGAGGCAGTGACTTACTATGTAAACGTTGTTTGGGGGTGGGATACGTACTGACATGGACATGGACATATGTACCGTTCGTTGCTGGGGACTGGATCGTGGAGGTGCTGGTTGATACCGGTTGGAGATAGAGTGGTGCCATGGTCTCTTCGGTATGGGGTGGGAAGGATAAATTCCATCAATCGCCTGCCCATGTTCACTCACTCGCTGGGCATGATGTGCAGGGAGAATAATTTCCGATATCTGTATTCCTGCCGATGGCTGAGCTCTTCTGGATGGGCTCTTGTGAGGCGATGAGGTTGGGTGGTTTGTCTCGTTTTGTCTTCGTCACCAACTATATTCGGAACCTTGGAAGGGGCCGCTGGTTTGCAGCTACGACTACGATTATACTGACGCTGCCTGCTCGAGGGTATCTGCTATGGTGAAGTAGTCCACGTTATAGATAACAGGTCACGATTACTGGAGAACAATGCTTTGAGTTCGATACTGGATTGATTAAATTATTTTGATAATGTTTTTTTGTGCTGTTCTCAGCACTGCTGGTTGTTTCAATGGCTCACACATCCCCAGGGCCCACTCCCACCTAATTGAGTTTTTGTCCTGACCTTGTCTTACAAGGCCATATGGCGCCGGCGTACACTACTACCGGTCTTGTTATTAGAGATCAAGTGTATTTGTGACACACAAGGTTCTGTCCGGGGCGATTCCCCGCAACCTTGATCTCATCCCATCCATGCATACATCCTCACCATAGAGTGGTACATCTCGAACATCAAGTCGAGAGCCCTCATGGAAGGGTGGCATGCCATCGATTAATGCCTTCCTAACAGGCATTGAAAATTTTAGATTCCCACAGTATTATTATCCCGGGGAATCAATATGCACACGTGCGAATCCCAAATATGCCGCGCCCGCGTCGCGGGAACGACACGACTCCAACGGTCTGGACCCAATATGGTATATATTACATATTTCTGCGGATGTCGGATCACCGGTTCGCGCCGAGTCGTTGGGTCGACAGATTGTGAACGATTTCAAATATATTATGGCGAAATGTGTCTTTTGGGTGTGGTTCTCTGTGGTATTGCAGTCTTTCTTTCTTTCTTTTTTAAAGGATTATCGTTCAGGTCAACAACCAGTAGGAGAGGAATACGAGAGTCGTGAGATAGTTGGTATAGCCTGACCATGAGGTGAAGGAGAGATAGGTACGGGTTGCAGAAGAAGTGGCTGCCGCGGGAGTTCTATAGAAATCGTTAGCGCATATTCCAATGCGGACCGCCGTGCATTCCAGAGAGGGGCAACAAGGAACCAAAATGGTAAGCTCCCTAATGCACGACTACAAGACATGCGATTGAAAGCGAGATAAAAAGAACCACTTACTGTGCAAGCTGTGTCCCCAACTTGATGATTGCATCGCACTTCGCCTTCTGGTCCTCAGAAATAGTTTCCATCTTAACATCATCGTCATTACCAAAACGCATCCTCTTTCCGTTTCCAGTTCCGTATGTCTCCCAGACTGGCGATGTGAGTGGCCCATTTGCGGTGTAATACGTAGTCGTGAGATTGTTCGGGTCTAAAGTTTTGATGAAGGAAACCCAGTATTGCTGGATGAAGACTCCCGCAGGGCTTGTGCCGTTGTTCCAGATAGGTCCTAGCTCAGAAACGTGCATTGCACTGCCAAAATTCCATCTATATTGCCAGCTAGATGCTCCTCTGCGTGTGAATTCAGCTGACGCGTTGAGACTGGGACAAGTATAACGAATGTGGCCGTAAATGTCCGCTGCGACGCTCCTCCATCTCGGGTCATTGTTTGCGTCGACGGGTCCTCGCCATGCTCGCCGAATAGTCTTGATGTCCTCGTTATTATCGATATTAGGAAATTGGTCTGTGAGAAACTGCTGGGTGCGAAGAAGAGAATTCAGAACCGATGGCGTAAAGGACAAACCATCATTCTGATCGTCGCCAAATATAGTCGGAACCTTGACAAAATGACCAGCTCGAAGTTCGTTATAAGTGTAGTCCTTGATGAAATCGTAATCCAAAGTCGGGTTCCAGAAGTATAGGGGGGCCGATTTGGCGCCTGGAAAGGGCTTGTTCAAACCCCGGACGGCTTTTTGGAAATCCACGGCATTGATCTCGCGCATGCACTTCAGGTCTTGACACCCTGTCGCATTCCGTAGGTCATCGTACATGAACTGACTGGTGGTGGCATTTCTCAATGGAGGAAATGCGGGCGATTCGGCCGCAGTGCCATGGAAGAGCTTGTCGTCGCGGCCACCGTAAGCAGTAAGCTGGAAGACAACAGAGCCAGCCCCGGCACTGGCTCCGCCCAGCACGACGTGGTTAGGATCGCCGCCAAACTAAGCATGTCAGTATGACCTTTTCAGATGGGTTGAATGGATATCTACATACCTTGCTGATGTGCTTTTGGACCCACTTTAGTAATTGACGTTGATCTTTCAACCCGTTGTTCAGGCTCAAGGCTTTCTCGTCCGCGATCTCTTTACTGGCGAGGAAACCATAGGGACCAACACGATAATTGAAGTTGACGATGACCATGGAATTGTTGGATGCTTTTAGGAGTTTGACGCCGTTGTAATTGGCGTTTCCATTAGTATTAAACCCGCCTCCCTGAATGAAGACATAGACAGGAAGCAAGGTGGAATTCTGCACAGTGGTGGTCGTGTTGGAGGCCGAGATAGTAGGCGCGAATACGTTTACGAAGAGGCAGTCCTCTGATTCCTTGCCGCCGAATTCGTTGGGTATAGTCGAAGTGCTGCCAATACAAGTAGGGCCGAACTATAGATTGATCAGAATCATAACAGGGGGAATTGACATGGCAACTGGTGGAGCTTACCTTGGATGCATCGACGACCAAGCCCATGCGCTCAGGAAGAGGATCTTGGGGTGCGGCGAAACGCATTCCGTCAACACGGGAAACAGAGCGGGCATACCTCATGCCGGCCCAACGAGCCACGCCGTTCTGAAGGTCGGTGCCGCGATACTTGGCATAGTCGAGATCGACGACCAAATCTGCAGAAACAAATTGCTGTACGCAGAGCGCAAGCAGGAGAGCAAGGATTCGAAACAACATGGCCGAACTGATGTTATTTGCGCGAAAGGAGACGTGAAGATAGGTGCCTGCCCAGGTGGGGATAGGGTGCCAGGTGGATGTTTAGCTAACAGCTCGAATAGGGAATATCTGTCTGAGGAATGAATGTTACATGCAGCGAATGCATCACGACAGTACTATTTCTTCGGCATTTTTCAACACTGGAGGGATGGTTAGCACACATGTGGTGTTGCAAACAGGAAGGTCCAACGCGACCACTAGGGTACTTACAAAGAAGCGATAGGATGTATAAAGGAAGCGAGCTGGATTAGGCAATGGGCGGAAACAACGAGACTCTGCGAGGCATCATCGTGAGGTGCCGACTGAGGGGTGAGAGGAGGTTTATTAACAGAGAAACGCTCGTGTCGGTCTACGTCCAGGGTACGGGCTGTGTTGCTGTTTCGTCGCGCTCGGAGAAGGGTAGGCCAGGGGGGCCAAAGGACTCAGCAGCGTCTAGGCCAGTGCCCACCGTATCGAGCCGGCTATTGGTGGTCTCGACTCTGCAGATTGGGTCTGGGGGGGCGCTGCTGGCGTGCTCCACAGCCGCTTTGGCATCACATCAGCCCGAGCAAGCCCAAAGAAACCCCCCAAAAATAAAAAGATGCATCAAGAAAGATGTCAAGAGAAGAAAAAAGGAAAGCTCGTTGCATGGCCTCTTCTCCGGTTGTTGACGACAGAATGGGAGTGGTAGTGTCCCATCTCGTGGAGAATGTGGACCAAGGGGGTGGACAGATCGTCAGGGTCTCCTCCAGTCGGCCAAACGCTTAGCATCGACGGCGACGAATGAGTGTCGCTGGGTGCCAGCTGCCGATTGCTTGACTGTGCACGGAGGGTGGAGCCATAGGTAGGGTCAAACAATCCCAGTTCAATGCTTCACTCTCTCTCCCGTCTTCCCCTTCTTCACAGTGAGTGGTGCTGGTCGTGTTGTTCATCACCGTCGCATCTTCGCCTCGTCGCACTACCGCATTGTCTTGTCCATCATGCAAATGCCCACGGAAAAGCGACATCCTAATGCCGTCCAACCTGCCCAGTTTCCGGCGCCATGGAACTTCTGGAAGCGCGTATTTCACTCGTCGCGCACATGTGGCGCCTTTAGGCTCGGTCAATCCGTCAAGTGGATTTTGCCTGGTGACATGGTACCTCCATAGTACTTATCGATACCGTGAGGACGAGAGCGAACTGCATGTTCCAGTCCTCCAGATGGTGGGATTTGCCATGCCTCCATGATGCAAGCCTGTTGTTGGTCTGCTGCTCGCCTGTCCCGTCATGGACAAGACCGCGGACCTTGGTCCCTCTTCCTCTCCATCTCCGTACTATCGTCTTCTTACCAACTCCGCACCAAGTCTTCTCTGTCTGCAGCCTTTTCCTGCGGTGTTGGTTCCGGCGAGAATCACGTCCTGCACCCTCAAGGTCTAGACGCCAGCTGTTCGTCCAGGCAATGCAATATCCCTCCCACGTGGCTTCATGCCTAACCAGATGCTCCAAATAACACATTCAAATTCCCTCGGCACGTTTGCCGGTCCAAGCTAAAGTGTTGTATAGTCTATCTAGGCGTTTCTTCCTTTCAATAATTTTCTCCCATCTAGACGAACGCCATGGAGCGAAGAGTTGCGAAAGCGGTGAATATTCTTCGCGCCAGGAAATCGAGCCAATAATTGTACAGCCAACAGGAATCAGCAGCATCCGAGGGTTCATCGCCATGAATGATCGACAGAGTGAGATCCCTCCAAAAAAATAATTAACGTGATGTCGACATCGTGAACAAATCTGGCGTTCGCATTCGACCGTCACCCTCCACGCTCCCAACGCTCCACTCCCGTTTCTCGCCTTTGTAATCCAGGCGAGCGACTCCACCATTCTCTACCAATTCTCCCCACTAAAAGTCTGTCACTCTGCCATTGTAGCTATAGTCCCCAGAACTACCCCACCTCAGTGGTTCGTTCTTGGGTCCGCCCACCTCTCCCGTCTTCGGATTGACATCGCCTTCGAACTCTGGTGGCGCGCCCCGCCGCATGTTTGGATGTACTTCCTCGCCGTCTCGAATGCTGCTGCCGCCCTCTATCCGAATCTCGACACCATCCTCTGGACCTGAATCGGGTGACTGGTTGATGCGTGAAGCCGGTGACGTCGACGTCGACGCAGATGTGGCGGTCGAGTCGGGCGACTGGTTGATTTGTGGGCGAGGTGTGCTGAATGCACCTGTGCTACGACGTTGAAGGTCTTCGAAAATCTCCTGCTCCTCCTTCGGGAGGCGGGGAGGTGCTGGTCCTGAGCCGAATTGAGACGAGTTCGAGCGCAATGTCGTGCCGAATGTGCGGCGGGCGAGCGAAGATGCGATGGAGCGACGCGAGAGCTGCCGTGGAAGACGTAGTGCCGATCGCATGATGATGATCCCAAGGTTTGATCAATACGACAGTGAGTTCTCAGAATGGCTCAAGTATCTATAGTCGTGCTTGTCAAATCACAAAGAAGTTGTCGAAGAGTAGGTGGTGGTGGTGATGGAGGAGGAGGCAAATCGATAAAAGGCATCTCGCTATGGACCTTTCTCGCCCACCAAGGCCCAGCCGGCCAATCGGAGTGGTGCGGGCATGGACGTACCGATCGAAGTTATTCACATTGGAAGATTTCTACTTCAACACAGGTTAGACCACGAATACGCAGAATGCTCCATGAAATTGTTATTATTTTTCTACCCATCCAAGCCCGTCGTCACAGATACGTGATTTTCGGCATCGCTAAATGAAAATATACCCCATCCCTTACAGCCCAACACCTGTGTAATATTACAGACCGGTCCACAGCGTTGAAATCATGCAATGTACCCCTTGGTAGTAGCCAAACCCTCTGCACTCCTCTTCGCATCCAAGAACAAACTTTCGGCTTCTATCACCTCACGAAGCGCAATTTGCGAACCTTCAGTCCCGTTGATCTTTGCAAGCACGTTGGCAGGAGCAAGCAACTGGAGCGCGTAACGCAAACTAATCTTCTCGCCAAGCTCGCTGACCTTGTCCAAAGCATCCGGTGCAAGCGATACACCCTCTGTCTTTGTACGTGCTTCTATGATCTTCTTGATCTCAGGAGGAGAGTAGGGGTGGGTGGGAATGATAAGAAGTCGGGCGAGCAGATCAGGAGGGATGCCATGCGCCGAACGAGGCAGAGACTCGCCGCCACGGATGTGAGTGAGGCCACGATTGGAGGCCAAAATGACGAGCGGGGATAACGGGGATTCGAGCGCGCGGTTGAGGAAGGTAAAGGCTTCGAGATCGAGCATTTGCACCTAGTATTGTGAGTGAGGGGGAGCATTTAGAACCCGTATTTGCACGACTTACCTCATCGATGAACAGAACTCCGGGTACTAGATCAGCAACACCTTGGTCAATGTATTTGTTGACCACCTTGTTGATCTCTAATCTCAATTTCTCAGTGATTTCGGTTTTCTTCGGCTTCATAAGTTGTCCCATCATGCTCATAATGTCCTGTCCGCCCTGAGGCCGCGCATTCGCAACATCCAAGTCATGGAGTGTCACATCTTGTACAATCTCCTTCTTCTTGTGCACGTCGCCCTTGGGTATTGGCACATACTCCTCAGCCTCCAAGTCGAACTCGGTTGCATAAGCATCTGAACGACCGACGCGTTTCACGGCGCCAGTATTGGCTTCGATATAGATGACATCTCCGAGGCGAACACGCTCCTTTTGTATCGCTTCGTATATCGATGGGTCGAGTCGTAGCTTCTTCGTGCCCTTGGCGGATTTGAGTGTGATAAGGAGATGGGATATGGTGCGTCCGTAGCCGCCCAGTGGATTCTCAGCTTCTTCGGGTGTGAGTTCGGTTACCTCGCCCTCGTAAACCTCCTTGGTCTCCTTGACACGCAGACCTGAGATATCAATTAGAGAAGTGATACTTGTTTCGTATAGGAATTCAGCTCATACCAATTGCCCTCCTGAAATTCTCCATCAACGCCTCTGTCTTCTTTACCTCTGCCGAATAGATCTCACTACCAACAATCGGGCAGAATGGTACCTTAGTCCCCAGCTCCTGGCTCACCGCAAGCGCAAGCGCTGTCTTGCCAGTTCCGGGACCGCCAGCAAGCAGAACTGCCCGGCCTGACATCTTCTTCTTCTTGACGAGTTGCACTACCACACCGCAAGCCTGTAAACACTGTCAATAACAACGTCGCGCGTCGGGAAAGACAGGGCCATTATACTTCTCTAGCTGCAGCCTGACCAACAAAGCCTCCTGCCTGTGTGAGAGCGCGTCCATCGCTTGACCCCAGACCAAGCCCTTTGATGTGCGAGTGCGCCGCAGTCCTGTTCTCGCGCGTGTTGCCCTTGACTTCGCTGATGGGAACCGGGGCCGCCATGATGGGCGTCGAAGAAGACTAATGGAGTTTGATGACAAGTATGCGATCGAGATCTGGGAGTAGGTCGTGATGCGAAAGGCTTGAATCGGGAGGTTTGCGGCGCGGGTGTTGTGAGATGGGGTTGCGATGTTTAGCTTGGAGCTGGGGAGATTTTCGCGAGCGACAGCTGTGAACTGCGAGAATCAGTCCAGCACGCCAGCCAATCAGGCTGACCCGCCCTACCTCATTACATCCACACATCCACCCCCCAAATGGACCTCTAACCAAGGGCGCCACGCCTCCCCGTCACTCTGCTTCTGACTGCCCCAACACTTCTCTCTTCTTCCTCTTTACACTTTTTCACACACTAAACACACAGGAATTTCGAACTGCCTTGAAATATATTCTAGGTCTATCAGAGGCTTCCCCTTACTCATTCTATTCGCAAAACGCCCGCTTCAACCCAGCATTCTCCTCGCGAGGTTGACTTCCTTCCTCCAATCGAATCCAAATTTCCACAATAAGAACGAGGACATTAGGGTGCACGAGTTACACGCAAACCACCACATCGCACCCACTTCTCATTTTCCTCAACTGACCACAAAGCTAGGTGGCATATCGTAGTAGGCAACAAGCACTACTACAACGCCCTGAGAATCGCTACACCCCACTCCAAAAGCACAGTTATCCAACACGGTAACTTGTCCCCTCAACTCATCCTCATTTATTTCGAGGCACCAAATGTTACGGTCATGGAATAACCACAATCAAAGATGATATCGAGCTATCATCGTGCATTACTTCTACTGCTGACTTGTGCAGAATATTATACATCAGAAACGAAAGAACACGCCGAGGTCTCTATTTTTCCATTTCATGCCAGCTGCCGCTGGTTACGGCTGACGAGTCCTCCCGAAGCAGAGAAAAGACTCAAAGCACACAAGCCTCGTTCAATAGCCTCGTTCAATCATAATCCGTCGCCGGTGTCGGCCCGCAAGGAACCTAATCTAAGGGAAGGTAGTGCTTGTCGAAGAATACTATACAAAGGACCGTTCGTTCCAGGGAAGTTGTGAACCCTGGGGAGAACCAGGGCTAACCAGAACGGTTTTAATACCAAGTCTATCCCACGTACATTCGAAGACCCCCAGTTCAAAGATGGAAATCACACACTGAAGGCTGATGACAGCAGGCATATGAAATGCATCTACCATGTGTCCAATCTATACCAGGGCATGCCTGGAGGAGCCAAGAAGCAAGAACGCATCCGTAGTCACACTGCAAACCCGATACCGAGCCAGCTCGAGATTGAGAATCATCACTCCTCCTCGCTCTCTGAGCCGCTGGACTCATCGTCACTCGAGTCGTCTTGGTTGGCTGTAAATTCGTCAATAAGAGATAGACAAGGGGGCACGATCGGATGCTTACCAGGTGGGGATTGACTGGATCCCGACCCGCTTCTTCCATCAAAACCACGGAGCTGATCTTGGATCTTCCGGATGCTATCTTCCTGTTCTTGCTTGCCCATGGGCTTATTCTTCTTAGGTTTCGACGCGTTGGCCTTGTGCGAGCGCTGTGGCTCATACTCATCGTCCAAGACAGCATTCTTAGGACCTCGAACTTGCTTGATGAATTTGTAGAGTTCACGGAGGGTGTCATCATTAATTTCATCCATGTCAATCTCCATCTCTTCGTCGTTGACACCAGCCAGGTGAGGGCACCCGTTGCGGATGATCTGCACCGCTCGGCGCATTTCTACGTCGCCTAGGGTGCTTATGCCCTCTGATATCTCCTGCTTTTGGATGAATGACAGAGGTGCAGTTGACTTGGAGCGTCCTTTGGATTTGCTGGTCTTGGTTGGAGGAGGGGGAGGAACAGCAAGTGCCTTCTTCTTGGGGGGCGCTTGTTTGGCTGCCTTCTTTTTCCCAGCGGCCTTTGGTGATGAACGCTTTGTTTGTTGTTGCAGAAGGGTCTGAGCAGTCTCATTAAGTTTTGCTATCTGCTGTTGGATGGCAATAATTTGTGCCTGTGCAGGATCAATCTCCTCTTCCTCTTCGTCCTCCTCTTCTTCCTCTTCGGTAGCTGGGCCAGGAGACGTTTCGGGAGGAGCGGAGTGCGCTGCCAGCCAGTCCTGCTTCTCCTTCCATAGGCGGTCAAAAACATCGTTCAGTTGCCTACCCATTTTATGGACCTCATCACCCTCTGGATTGAACTTGTAGCAATTCTGGAAAACAAGTTGTGCATCGTTGTAAAAGTCCTTTGCTGTTTGATATTGACCACTTTTCAGGTTTCTTTCAATTGTTCCAAAGTCCATCGGTTTCTTGATGATTTTCAAATAGGACGGGATATTCAGAGCGACGGGGTCTACGGCCTGTAGGAAGGGATGCGCGATTTTCCAGTACTTGGATTTCAATATCTCGGTGAGGACACCTTCACAAAACTTCAGTTCCTGTTGATATTTCTTCTTTCGAGGCTTCGCGCTGTTGTAAGGCAGATCTTTGGGAGGCGGCTTGTGAATCTCCCGTTTTGGGCGATCGGTGGTTGACGAGTCTCTGCGAATAAGTGGCATTCCATCATTCTTCAAAGGCCATGCTGTCTGAGGGGAAGCGGCAGTAGGCGTAGGTAACGTAGGCGATTGTGCGGTGATGGATGGAGCTCTTGATTCTCTTTTGACCTTGGCTGGTGCAGCGGACGGCTTCTTGGGTTTTGGCTGCTTCACAGGCTCTTCGACCCCAGCCTTGGGCATCTTGACCATACCCTTGAGGAAATAGGCGCGCATGTTATAACCGGCCTGTGTTACGGGGTGCTCTTTTCCATTGTAGAGAATCGTGTTAGATATGATTTGATCTAGGTCTCCCATGAAATCTCGCACAGAGTGGTATTGGCCTTCTTTGAGCTTTGACTCCATGGTAGAGAGATCCATGGGATGCTTGACACGATCATGATAGTCGAATATTTTCAGCATCTCAGTATCCACCGGATCCTTGAATGCCAATGAAGTTTTTATCTTCTTCGTGTTACGCACACGTTCTAATAAGAATTTATTCTGCAGGATCGTCATGGGCTCAGTTGGCCAATTTTCAGAGCCAACAGCTGTCTGAACATCTACAACATCGGTTTGCTCGATAGATAGTGGCGCGGGATTTGGTTGCGCAGAAGTGGACCCGTTTGTCTGTTCCGTGTGCGCGGGTAATTCGGGGACTTTGAAATCTGACTGTTCGACAGTCTCTTCGTCAGTCTTTGTCCGCTTTGCCAAAGGAGCGTCCTCGTCGTCGTACTCTTCGCGAGACCGCACTTTGCCTGATGTGGGCGCGTCTTGCATTTCCTGGTCAACTATTGGGGGTGATAGGGGGAGTGGCGCCTGCGAGGCGGTCTGCTGAGTATCGATAGAGAGTTCCGTCATTGGCTTGGTTGGCGCACCATCGGTGGATGATGTTGAGGCCTGAAGGTCCTGAGAAACATCCATTGGCTCGGCGGTCTCAGAGGACTCGGCGGGCAGCGCCATATCCGGGAGTTGTGTTTCCGTGACCACCTGTGTACTCTCAGTAGACAGCTGCGTATCAGGCGGCTGAGTATCGGATTGCTGTGTGTTTGCTTCTGGAACAGGATCTGCCCTGACGTCTGATGTGGGTGCTTCGGCAGCGGCGGCGACGGATGTTGGGGCCATGTCGGAGCCGTCGAAAAGAGAGTTGGCGTCGGTCTGGCTATTAGGAAGGAAGGGCGCAATGGGTTCTATTCCACTCGACACGTTCGTTATGGGTTCAGTCGGGTGTGCAAGCACGTCTGCTGGGGTGTGGTTTCCGTTGGTTGTTGGCTGAGGCAGCGACTCGGCGGGGGGATGCGCGGGTTCGATTGGCTGCTGTTTTTCGGGCTCATTCAAGAGGACGTCATGTACGCTGCAGTGCAGATAAAGCGTTAGTGTATGTGTGACGGGTCGTTGCGGTGAACAGGGCGCAAGGGTGGGGACTCGGTTTGAGGTTGAGGGCTCACTTACCCATTTGTCTCGGCGTCGACCGCCATTGCCTCTGTTGACTGGAGGGATGCCGCCTTGAGGTCAATAGGGACTTTATCGAGAGATGATGTCATCACTGCCATAAGGCCATGAACGTTGTTGAAATGTGATGAATGGCGGGTAGGTGAAGGCGCAAGTGAAGGCGCAAGTGAGTCGATGCGGCTGCAATTGATGATCTGGGAGCCGGTCAGCATTGCATCCAGTGCGCGCACGCGACACCTGCAAAATATAAACAGAAGATGGAAGTTGAAAGTGCAAGCAGCAATCGGCGACGGACCAGATGGAATGCGCCGAAGAAAAATGACGCGTCGTGAGGCGTGTGTGGAGAAGTGGGTGATGTGAAGGGGGCGTGGCTTGAAGCTTTTTTTGGAGAGAAAAAAATGTGGGCGCGGAAACACACACACTCATAGACTCGCAGGACGACGGCACGGACAACGAGGGGCACGGCGATGAAGATATATGCGGGCAAAAGCTGAAACGGGGCTTTGTACTCACGTGATGCAGGGCCGGGTGGTGGCGTCAAAGAAGAACAGCCTGGAGGAGGCGCGTTGATGAGTCAAGGAAGCACAACGGAGAGGCGAAAGCGTGTGATTGGACGGGCGATGTTTGCCTGGAGGCGGCGGCGAGGTTGAGGTTGTGCTTGTGCCCTGTAGCAGGACGAATGGGCGCGTATAAGAGGGCGAAGATTCAATGGACGGAGGGGTGCATCGATGTGTGTATTGTGGACAGAATGGATATATGTAGGTGGGTAGATGGGTGGGTGTGAATGATATGCGCGCGCCGGGAAGCAGGATGCGAAAACAACAAGCCGCGCAAACACCACGGACAGGGACGGCGACGATGGTGATGGCGACGGCGGTGGACGACGCAACAAGACGCGTGCGGCGCGGGGGAGAGGAGGGAGTCGCAGGAGCTACGGAGCTATGGGCGCAAGCGAGGATCCGTTCGGGGGTGTGGCCAGAGAGATGGGATGGGATGTGCAGCAGACGCAAAGCCGATTTAAATTGTTTCTTAGATGGATTCTGACGGTATGCGCCCAGCGAGATGGGTCCAGGAATGGGCCCGCAGGCGCAGGAGCAGGAGAATTAAAAAAGAAGAAGAGAAAAAAAGAGCTGGGGACGGAGGTGGATGAATGAATTGGATTCGGAACAGGGCGAGGCGTGCGGCGTTGAGAGAGCGTTGGGCGGATCTGTGTGGACTGGCGGGCTGGCGGACTGGCGGGGGGGGAGAAGGGTGGATTCGGAGCAGCGAAAAGCAGCGACGCGTGTTGATTGGAAGCAGATCGGGAAAAGGGCAGCAGCAAGAGCAGACGTCGAAGAGATGGGCGGCGGCTGCGTTTTATTTACGTCCGACGCCGACCCAGCGGGCTTTTCCTTGGCATTTGGCGCCCCCTGAGAGGGAGAGGAGAGGGAGAGGGAGGGAGAGCGACCAACTAGGCGCGACTGCACTCACTGCACTGCGGCGCACTGCGCATACAACATACACACACACACACACACTCACACACATAGACACGGAGAGTGGAATACCTGCACTAGCTCTGCACGTCGCCATTCATCGCTGCACCCTCTGCTTCCGCCGTCTCCATCTCTGCCTCTTTCCTGCGCATCCATGGAGCCCAACTCGGCGAAAAAAGACACGGTTGCAGGGCGTGCGCTGAGCTGTGTTGAGGTGGGTATGTTGATGCAGGCTTGACGGGGCTTTGACGGGGGCGTTTCTCTCTTTCCCTCTCTCTCTTCCTCTCTCTCCCGCTCTCCCTGTCACGTGGGCTTGTGCGTCTGTCTCTATGTCAACGTTGGAGCGGGGACCCCCAGTTGCCAGACCAAAGAACCCAACCGTCACCAAACAGACCAGGGTGCGCTGGGCACGGGCCACCACTGCTCAATTTCGTCGGGCCCGTGCACGCAATTTTCTCCACCCAGCGCATTCTGCTTCTGATTTTTTTTCCTGCTTCATTGGGCGCGCCCTGCAAGCCGACTTCACCTCAACCTCACGGCCATCTACACAACCTCCTCGCTCACCCACCCATATCTAGGTGGCCCCCCCTCCTCCTTCTCTCCTTCCTACCCACCTGTTGCCTTCGCTCCGCCCCGCTCCGGTGTGTAGCCCACCGCGACCCTCCCCGCTCCCAAAAGTCCGCGTGCAGCCTTCCTGCACCAGCTCCAGGCTGCCAAAAAGAAATGCCTGCCGCCGTGACCTCGCACGCCCGCCGCAACCCTCCTCCGCCCGCAAAGAAGACCAAGCTGTCGTCGTCACAGTCCCGTTCCAATGGCCTCTCCGCTCTCCTCAGCGGCGCCCCAGGAAAGAAACCCACCCCTACCGCAAAGCTCAATGGAGTCAGGAATGCCCGGAATGATAATGTCCAAGACGCAGCTGCTATAGTTAGCGGTGGCAGGGCTGGCCATGGTGACGTTGACATGCAAGATGCCACAAAGGAAATAATCGACATCAGCAGCGCCGAGGAAGAGAGCGACTACGACTCTTCCGACGATGATCAAGACAAGGCCAACACCACTGCAGGTGCTGCGCAGGCACCCCTCTCTGCAAATGGGCTCGCTATGGACGACGATCAACCCATGGACGATGGGGCGGCCGAATCTGACGAATTGACCTTTGGGGAGAGAATACAAGCCCAAGAAGCGGAGCCTGTTCGTGCGCCGCACGTCGTAGACGTGGAGGAGGCCTTTGGGAGTCCAAATGACGACTCTCGCGCCCTCGCAACCGCATCTGGACGACCCCTCACCACCACATCCGCATCATCACTGGGCACTGTCCTAACCCAGGCGCTGCGGACAAACGATCAGGAACTCTTGGACTCATGTTTGCACGTGCTCGACGTCGAGACGATTTATGCTACTGTGGAGCGCCTTCCATCCCCGCTCGTCGGCAGTTTACTTCAGAAACTCGCCGAACGCCTGCAACAAAAGCCTGGCCGCGCCGGTATTCTCATGGTCTGGGTGCAATGGTCGCTCGCAGCTCACGGAGGTTATCTAGCTAGCCAACCGCAATTAGTTAAGCAGCTTGATGCACTCAACAGAGTCTTGAGGGAACGCGCCAGCGGTCTGCAGCCGCTTCTCGCGCTCAAAGGCCGGCTGGACATGTTGCAGGCCCAGCTCGAGCTGCGTAACAGAAATCAGAAGCGCCTGGCCGGTGACGACGCCGAGGAGGCTGTCATAATGGTGGAAGGAGAGGATGATTCGTCTACAGACGAAAACGATGCTTCAGACATTGAAGACAATACTGAGCTTGCGGGTGCACGGAAGAGACTCCGACTAGGTTCCGAGGAAGACGATGAGGACATCAGCTCGATAGACGAAATGCCCACAACGATGGAGGTCGACGAGGATGAGGAGGGCAGTGAGGATTCGGACGATTTGATCGACGATGAAGCCGAAGAAACTGATAGCGACACTGGAGAAGAGGACCCGTTGAGCGATGATTTCGGAGGAGATGATGTGGCATCGGAAAGTGAGGAGGAATCAAAACCCGCTCGCCGGTCAACAATTGGCCGTGCGGGTCCTGCTCGACGTTACTAATTACCAGTCATGGTGATGGCATGTCGACAGTTCACAATAGACATTCCATGTTCCTTTTTCATTCTTGGAGTTCGCCTCTTGACCGAGCATTGGGAAAAACGACATTCGCATGCGGGCTGAGTGGCTTGATATCCTCAGGAGGCGTTAGGTTTCAAAACGTGAGTGTGAAGACGATTTCTTCGTTGCCGCTTGGCAGAGATATAGATATATATGTATATTTCCCGGATGCATTCTATAGCATAGCGTACCGTATTGATGCAATCAAATTCTGTACAGCATACAACTGTACGCCGCTTCACGCCAAAACACAATGTGCGATCAACAACAAAGATGAGCATGGGAATGGTGGGTGTGGAATTTGAAAAAGAAAAAGAAAAGGAAGAAAAAGAAGAAAAAGGCAGACAGCGTCTTGCTGAATGGCCGATAGACAAGGCAAGTTTCCAATTCCATCAACTCCCAGCGGTTAAGTGAATCAGCCCAAGTTGGAGGAACTTACTCTTCTGGACTGTATTCACAAATAGAAATAACTCCGACTATCAATCAATTGATATGCTTGCACATAATCTTGATTTCTTCTAATTACACACCAGTATCCAAAGACACATACTATTGAATGCCTTGTGCATCCGTTCATTCATCAGCTCCACTTCTTACTCTTTCTGTGCTGATCAATATTCACATATGTCTACGACTACTTATCACGTCACTTCTCTCTGCATTGCGAGAAATCACTCAAGTTTGCCTCAACCTCCCAATTGTAAAAACCATGTACCTTCAACGCCCTCCTTCACATCCTGTTTCCAGAACTAATGCCCTAGCTCACTTTGAGGGTCGTGATCCCATTATTAATCCCAGAGAGGAGCAGGAGCAAGAGATACAGCATCAGAAGACTTGCGATCATCTTGACGAACACTACCAAGAAGACGTTACTTTCAATAATGGCACTGGCGTTTCATCCGGAATACAACGCTCCATGAGCCTGAACATAAGGCAAAAACGATTTGGCATTCCAGTATCTTCTCCACCAGCAATCCTTGCTTGTTGTTCTGAAGTGGATGGAACTGACCGCGAGCATCACAATCTGGTGGCGGTACCGTATCCCCGTGGGGAATCGCGGACAAAAGATCTTGATCAAAGCCTTTACGTAGGGGAGGTCCTGACTCCTCCATCAAAGCTTCGCCTAAGAAGAAAGGTTTCGTATCTAAGATCAGACATACTCTGCTGATTATCAACCCCTAGAGGAAAGTGACTGAACTGCGAAGTATCAATCTTAGTGGATGAGACACTGGAGCAAGCGGGGGCCGGGCGAAGTTTTATGCACTTTTTCCATACCAGTAAATGAGAGAAATAGGTTTATGATGAACTTCACATCGAATGTGCGTTGAAAATTTCCAGAGTATAGAAAAGCATCAACGTAGTAAACGAATTTTCCAAACTATTCGTCCTTTTTCGATTCTTTGTCCTTCTTCCTTATAGTCCTCACAAAAAGCAGCAGGTTTCTCCATTATTCTCTTTGTTGCTCTGCTATTTCCATCCCTGATAAAGGGCTATTCTTCTGCACTGCTTTGTTCCTTTGTCATCCACACCCTTCCAGTTATCCCCCGAACCCCCAGATTCACAGGCAGCTGACTCTAGCCACCCAACCTTCCATTCTATATCCTCTTATACAATACCTACAACAGCCTACATTATGTTCTTCCACTTCTCTCCAACTTTCATAAAGCGCAAAAGTAGCGGCGAAGAACTCAAGTCCAACCACAAACGTTCCAAACACCAACTTTTCACGCCCGCCACAATCTCTACAACCACCCAGAACCCTGGAGTTCTAATCCTACCGTACATCCATTCTCGCATACACATTCCAATCCAAAATATTGATTCCATAGCTGATATTCCATACAACATGTCGCTCCCAAGCAAAGAGTCCGGTTACTCGTCTCTCAGGTCGTCAACAAACAACTCAGACTCCACACCCAGCATACACTCAAAGACTCCTACATCCCTATATCGTTCACATGAAGAATTTGAGCTCATCTACTCTACGGACAACGACAACAAGCGAGCCTCCGAGGCGAAGTTTCTCTACTATCTGCCTCACGCCAGCACCTCGACCCGCGACTTCTACACCGAGCTCGACTGGGTCGCATACGACATCATCGAACGGCTCCTCGACTCGCCGATCAAGCCCATGAAAACCAAAGCTACACAGACAACCGCAGAGCCCAAGAAAACCGATCCCACACCCTCAGACACCGTACGCCCACCCTCCGAGCCCGCGCCAAACGAGCTCGGCGAAACCTCAGCCGCACTCTTCGCCCATCTCGAACTCCCCTTCATCCACGAGCAGGAATGGAACTACTACCCGCCGCAATCGGACCCACCCTACCACAGCTCCGACGAGAGCCTGTTGATCCAAAACCCAGAGCCAAAGAGGAGTGCCGCCGAAAAGGGTGCGAAGAAGCTGAAGAAAACAGACGATGATTTCTGGGTCGAGGACAAGATCGATGACATTGTGGCGTCGATTAGGAGGATGGATTTTAGGCGGAAACTGGGGTTGGGAGGGAAGTGGAGGTGGAATTTTAGACCATAGAGGTATATGGCTAGGAAGTTTTTTGGGGGTTTTTTGGGTCTGAGGTGCGATTCCTGCATCGTGTCATAGAGCTCCCTTTTCTTTTTTCTTCGTTTTTTTCTTCTCTGTTGGAGCACTGTTGTCTTTCTTGTGTGTTTGCATGGCAGATGGAGGATGTGAGGATGTGAGGATGTACTGTGAGGACACAATGATACAAATAGCATACGTACAACATTGTTCAAAGACAACACTCTAGTGTCCGCAATAATACGCATGTCTTACTCCAACAATCCATCATCTATTTAAGAAACTCCCAGAACACCAAGCCATGATTCCAACCAACACCACTCCACACAGTTCAGTCTCCCCCCATTTTCCCATGACGAACCCTCTCCAAGACCCCCGAGACAGCCGCCTCTCCAGCCCTCGCTCCAGCCTCTCTTCCGCAGGACGTCTCCCAGGCGACGAGCACCGTCGTCTCCAGGGACGAAATCGCATCGCCAGCCTCTTCGCAAGCCCCCGTTCGTCTGGAACTGTACTCGGCGGACTCAATGCACCTGGAGGAACCATATCCCCTAGACATCCCTCCACGAATCCCAAACCACAAGCAACGGACCAACGCCTACTGACCTCCCAGATCCGATATGAGAGTCGGAGAGCCCTTGGCCCGAGTTTCGATTTCACGGATGAGTGGCATGATGCGCTGAACGACAATCCCCCTCGGACTCGCCGTTCCGACGCTACGCGGGAATTCCGAAAATCTCCTGCCCTCCCCTATCTCAGCCGTAGTAACCCTGCTAACTATTCAGGTAATAGTGGCTCTTGGATCTCTCGTGAGTCCCTGCCAGAAACTCTCGTCCATCCACACTACGGTGGCCCCGATCCCTTTGGTGGGTACGGCTCTCCTGCTACTAATGAAGCCGAAGTCACTAACATGTTCCGACAGATGGATGCGTATCATAACACATATGGGCAGGGCAAGCCTGATGTGCTGGGCTATCGAGATGGGAGGAATGGTCGACCGGAGCCCGTGATGACGGAGGCTATGAAGCCGATCCAGAGCTCTTTCGATTGGGATAGCGACTCTGATGGTGACGCTGATGAATCGGGTGAGAAGATCCATGGAAATGAACATGCTAAACATGGGGAACTGCAGAAGTCAAAGTCGAAGAGTGATAAACATGCTGGACGTGATAAATCGAAGGCCGAGAAAACGTCACGACGGAGGTTTTGGCGCCAGTAGTATGCCCTCCTAATCTAATGATACTCTGGGTCATGAGTAGACCAGCAGCAACACTGAAATGGATTTAGCCTTGCTAAGGAAATTCAGTGACTGACTGCATGCAACACATGATAGATTCACATTACTCCCCGAACATAGATGGGAACTGTATTGAAATATAATTGTTGGAATTTTAACCTTTTGGTGTGAATCTGTAAAACGAAAGTGCGTTGATAGTGATGAACAAAATATACAAACCTGTCTTCATTAGTTTTGCTTTCCCAAGGGAAATGACAGACAATCCACTTCTCATGATCTGATTTTGAACTTGCTGATCTACCATCTTAACTCGTGTCCTGTCAAATCTGAGCATACATATCTTTCAGTATTCGAATCGCCATAAAAAAGGGCGTTGTGCAATATCCCGTCTTTAGCTCCAAAGTCTCCTTCGTTTTTGTCTCGTGCATGTATAATACTGTTCACAATGCTCTTATATCAGAATTTCCTTGTCTACAATGCTAGCCGCTATATATGTGAGCCGCTCTTAATTACCTTTGCTGGCTCAGGAATCCGTCCGAGTTCTCAAGCACCTGAAGGAACTCGCAAAAGATCAGAGATATTCGTCATTGTCCACACCCAAGACAGGTTATCAATAGCAATTATGTCTGGACGATGTACCTGCAAAACTTGCAGAGTGGTGAACTTCTCTCGACCCTTTTCACCACACAATCCCTCCCGGTTAGAGGGTATTGTGGAATTGTTAGAAGGTCCTGTTGAAATGAACCTTCTTTCAACTCTGAATCCGGACGATGATAACTCGACGGTGCAGTGTCAACGCACAGTTGGTAGTGAAGGTGATTCTCTCCAGTTTGAACACTTGTCTTGTGCTAATTTGCCCCAGGCAAACGCCAATACGTCCATGTCGGTGCTCAGCCAGAGCAAAATAACGTCCTACTCACCGCAATTAGGAGCTGAGGCAAACACCCCACGTGCAGGATCAAACTCATTGCTCACCTATACTAACGAGCAAATCCACTCTCCCATGGACCCGCCACTTGTTCCTCCACCGAAGCCCGCTAAAGTACGTTATTACAGCCACGCATTGTCCGGTGAGGACAAACTGGCTCTTGCAGTTGGCGAGCTGAACCACAACCACAAGTTGTGGGGGCCCACTGACGAAGTTTTATTCCAAGAAGCTCGCATCAATCTTGCTCACGAGGGTGTCGCAGACCGCGAGGAATTCCTTGAGGCGCGTCACAACGACCTCCGGGAAGCTTGGAAGAGGCTTCAAACCAAGCCAAAGCAAGTTCGTAGTCTCCGCGTCTTCACTCTTTCAAAGTCGAGCTGGAAAAGCTCGAAGTCGTCAACTGGTACTGACACTGCACAGACACCTCCCTTCATCCCACAGCCGTCACCAACGACCACAAGAGAAGCATTGACAACTATTCTCGCGACGCCACCTGCTTATCCACTTCCGCTCCTTGAAATCCGAACTGCTATGCACCACCGAACAGTTAGCGAGGGGGATTATTTTTCCCATGTCCCTCATCCTGTGCGACGCCTGCGACAGCAATCTCCACTCTCGCCTGCCCTGTCATCTCCTCTATCGTCCCCGGTGTCTCGTCCATCTAGTATTGTTTCTAGCAATTTATCTTATAGAACACAGCCTTATACTGTTCGACCCGAAATCACCTTTGATACATTTCTAGTCGCTCACAAGTCTGGTAAAGGCGAGGCCTTTCGCGGCGCAGATAATGCTGTCGATCGGAATCGTGACAATGGAAGCAAAGCACAGCGAGTTGCAGGGCTACCAAAACACATAAGTAAGATGGTTAGCATGCCCCTCCTTCGCAGTCGCAAGTCATTGGCAGATTTTGACGGTTAGTCACAGAACTCTTACAGTGATGGAATGAGGTGAATAGTGGTGAATTTATGCGAGACAAACGATTCGGATAAGCAATCCATCAGGGCCGAGTATGGACAAGATCTATCTCTTCCAGATGAAAGCCTGTTGGACAGGAGCCAAGAGGCCATGGATGAGAAGTGAGATGGAATAGCTCGGATAAATACCCAAAGTAATGTGTAATGAATGACAATACGGTTTCCCACGCTAGTAAGAAGAAAACAGTTTTGATGGACGTGTGAAGTGATATGGGTGGTGACTGATCGAATGCATTGAAGAGTGAAAATAATGAAGACAGTGGAAGATCAAGCTGATACCTTCTATAAATACACTGAGCTCCTAATCGAGACTGTTGAGATGAAATGTCGGGCAATATTTACGTAGACCTGAGCTCGTATGGATGAGTTGTTGCATTGTTGCATCGCAGGGTCCATGGGGGAGCATGATGATGGAAGAAGCAACGAGTGAGGCTGTGGAGTGATGGAGGTCCAGCGAGTCTTGGAAGGAATCGATAGAAGTCGCCCGTAGCGCATCTATCCCGTTGCGGTTAGAGAGCTGACTAGTCTCCGCCTCCCACCTCTCCCAGTGCGCCAACGCGGGCCCCAACCAACAATGACCAACAACGACGGCAGGGATTGACGGCAGACTCCAAGGCTCCAGTCTTCCAAGATTTTCTTGCAGGAGTACGCTCGTGTCTGGACAAGAACAACCGACCAAGCCATGAATCCTGCACTGTCCAATCTGCTCCTGCCAACCCATATCCAGCCTGACTGACCGGTTCGAATCATTGATGCCCCCATCTCATATACCATGAGCGCGGTCCTGGCTCTGGTCCACCTCCAGCCTCACCACACTCACAGTCAGACTGGCCACCCCGCTGTTCTCACGATACAATGAAATACAGCAGACAAGACGCTCGCCGTAATTGATCCGTGGACGACATGCAATGACTGATAGCCAGCAGCACACGACACAAAGTAACGACAGCAAGCCGCGCTTCGACAAAGCCACCAAGCGCGGATTCCACTGGAAACGTTGGCGCGAACAGCAGCCTGGTCCAGCGCAGAAGAAAGATACCAATAGCCACCCTACGACGACTTCAATGCTAGGCATCCGAACATCGCGCATTGAGCCCGAAAAAGATACAAAGGTTGCGCACCCCACTACCGGCACCATGTCCTCCACCACTACCTTTACCTATCGACAAGACAAGTACCGCGGGGTCATCGTTGATCATGACATCGATCCACGCGACGGCAAAACAAAAGAATGCGATCGCAACCATACATTTGATACCTTCCTTCCCCATGAGCAAATGCCACACAAGGACGAGGCGAAACGCATGGGTCATACCTGGGAGGTCGTGCGCGCTGTCCAGAGGATGAGGAAACTCAAGAAACCACTGAAGAGGATAGCCTCGCGCAAGCGGAAGGGAAAGAAGGGCGATGCGGTTGAGCATGAGATGTTGATTGCGCCAAAGGACTGAGCCATTGCTAAAACTGCAATTTGCTACGTGGACTACGGTTGCACGGAAGGGTACAACTCCCTCTTTCTCCTTTGTTTCCTCTTTTCCTTTCAGTGCAGAGCGAATACCCTGTTTGTTTTTGGATCGTGATCGACAAAATTGAAGTGTGATGAGGACCTTGCTCGAATATCAGTTTCTTCTGGTTTTAAGGATTGAATAAGCGTGTCACGGGTAGGCACAATGGGAGTACTTCTCAGTGGTGAATGGATGAGCAAGGTCAATCGATATTCTTATTACGCTGAGCTCTTCATCAAATATGTCAAGCAGAATTGTAAGAAAAAGAAAAAACAGTCATTACATTCAATATGATATCTCTAGCATGATAATCCGCCACATCAGCACTTGATGAGATGGGATGTCTAACAATGTGCCCCTTTTTTTTTTCGCCATAACGATCAATGTAGATTAGGTATCAGACGATTGAAAAACCACAACAGCCCGCAACGCCACATCCCATCGGACAAGTCTGCCCATCAAGGAAAAAGGCTAAACAAAAGAGTTGCTCTGAAGAAATTGGAAGAAAGATTTCCGGAGTTCGATCTGGATATTCAGATCAAGGATGGAGAGGAGTGTTTTTTTTTGTTTCTTTTCGATTGTTTTTGGGAGTTTGCTTTAGCCCCTAATTCCACCTCACCCTCGCGGCATTGTCGTTGCGTAGCCGCTCGACTTCTTGAAGTGCGGCGTCGCGCTCGCGTTCAATGCGTTTGATGTAGTCGATTGCTGCTGCAAGCACCATGGCTTTGCTGGGTTTTGGCTGGCCCATAGCCATGGCAGTGCCGTCCTCAGTCTGAGGCAAGGTGGGCACCGCGCGACGTAGGCGTTCAAGCTCACTGTTGAGGCCCTCTCGGTACTTTCGTTCCACTTGGTTGTGAGGTAGCCGATGGGTAGGCCTGGCCTTGGATGCACATGGTGTTGTTGATGAAGTGACCGAGGATGCTGTCGAGGCGGAGAGAGCGCGGTCCAGGCGGGGTCGCCCTCGCTTCTTGGGCGGAGCAGCGACGCTTGGGGCTGCTCGTTTTGCTGGCGGCGATGGAGGAGGAGAGAATGATGGAGATTCGCGTTTTAGAGATTGGGGGGAGAGTGAGGGAGATGTTGCGAGAGTGCCCTGGGGTTGAAGTTCGAAAGCCGGGACTGGCGCATCCCCGCAGAGGGAAGGAGTTGGAGAATTCGTTCGTGCGTACGTGGAGGATTCAAAGGTATTTGAGGTCATGGGCTCGAAGGAGAAACCCTGTTGTGTGTTGAAGTTTTCGTAGGGCGTTGAGACTCCGTTGGTCCATTTTGAGCCTTCGGTAATGGTTGGGGTGTTGTTGAACGCCGGTTGTGCCTGAGAGAAGTTTCTTGATTGCTCAATTGATGAGACAGGCCGGTCGAAGAAGGAGTCGAATGTGTAGTCGGGCGAGGTGGTGTAGGAGTCGGCATGATAAGCTTTGCCAAAGGTTTCGTCTGGGTACGAAAACGAGTCCATTGTTGGCGAAAAATCTGGATTGGCTACAATGGGGAAAGAGGTGTAGTCTGAGAAATCCATCCCTGTGCCGGGTATAAGGATCTCGGAATGGCTCGGGAATTCGGATGGGTGAAGGATCGGATCGATATTGTTGATTCGAGCCGTCGTTTACCGTGTGGGAGGTCAATGATAGAAGAGGAGGATTGAGTTGGTTGAGTTGGTCGGATTGTGGGTGAGGGTCGAGGGTATTGATGTAGTAGGTCAATGTTGAAATGAATCGGCGATGCTTAGGTGGTGGTGCTGTATTGATGTTGCTCCCGATCCGATGTGGGACTGGTTCGTATAAATATGAGCTACTGGTCTTGTCGGAATACTGAGCTCAGCTCTGAGCAGAACAAATTAGGTAACTGGCGGAATTAGTCTTTTCTGATGAAACTCTGAAGCTGCTCTTCCGCCATCATCACCTCTCCTTATAGTTTGTTATCCATCCGCAGACTGCATAACCGTAGCTATCCCAACGGGGGCACGGTAGCTTTCGCGTGTTCCGCTCCCCGCTTCGCATGGGTCCGCGATGACACAAATGGCACCCCGGCCCTAGTCATCAAGACTAAAGAAAAGAGCGGCTGTCTTGGGACTGCAGTGCATGAAAAAGTCGAACGATAAACAGGCCATGTCGGTAGCTTCCGGTGGAAAGGGTTGCTGGACTTTGATCCAATGGCCTGGACGCCACATCGGGCCGAAAGGAATAGTTAAGGCACACGGCCAATGGTTTTTTTCAAATGCCGGAGTGCCGAATCTGAATCAGGTGCAGACTGAGCCTCCCAGTGTTCTGTCTCGTGCTAATCAACAGTGCGCCTCGGAGTGAGAGATCAAGACGATCTCGATCACAATTGTCGGTACGTAGGTTGGCATGCTCAGTGGATGTCGAGCAGCGTCGAACCTTGGGACAGCATCTCAACCGTCGATGCATGTCTCAAGCCACGAAACGCTGGGTTTAGCGACTGGACACAAGGAAAACAGTCTTACCAAGACCATCTTCTGTCTTCCACGTGGTCGGCGCGTGCCGAACTAAATCTTCAATTGCCTCTTGAGGGTAATTTTCACGGCCTTGGGTATTGGATTACCTAGGGACTTGTCCAGACGCGGCAGTCACAGGCAGCATGGCCACATTGACGGAACAATTCGATTCGCAAAATCCCATGTTCCTGCCCCTCGTCGATCCGTTGGACCATGATCGATACCTGCCCGGCATTGGGATTGATCAAAGCCCTTTACGGATTCACACACTCTCTGTTCATCCCCAGGCCCTCACTCCTCGTCGTTGGTTGCAAACCCGTTGTCCATCGTCCATCGAGAATCGGAAACCATGCACACGATTGTTATTTCCGCACTCAGGAGGTTGCACCGTCAGTTGAGTCATGCAGAGTTTAATATTGGACAAGTTCGACTTTTGGAAAAAATGGTGTGATAACGCCAAGCTCGCCTCGGGATCTCCAGACGGCTGTGTAGCGTGCGGGAAGTGGGCGTGTTGCAACACGTAAATTTTATAAGGCTGAACAAGCTCCCCGTTTCCTTCCGCATTGTTGTTCCTGACTGTTCTCGCGCCTTGGTAGAATTGTTTGTTTTTGCTGTCCTCGTGCAGCTGTGGCGGTGACCTCCGCCCGGAGTATTTCGAACCCTTTCACACGCGTTGACGTCGTGATAATGGTACGACTTTGCCTGTTTTCCCATGTACTGCGAAGAGATCTCCGATCGTTACAAATCGCCGACCCTGGACTTTCGCCATTCTCTTTAAAGACATGTAACTCTCCAATCTGCATGTTTCCGAGGAAGTGGCTCGTTGTCGATATTGCTGCTTGCACAACCATGCATTCTTTCTGCATATCCCTAGGGATTATCATTGCTCAATTTTGAAGATTGATCGCATTTGCAAGGGATAACCTATGCGTTATCTCGACGATCCTATCTTTGGACCCCTTCGACCCGAGACCTGAATGTTGATCAGGGCTCTAGGAGGTGTGAGACGTGATTTCACACTGAAGCACAAATGCCTGGCTCCCTACATCCATTGCGACCCCAGGTTCCAAAACAACACGAGCGTACGAAGATGAAAGGTCGGCCAATTAGGAAAATTTTCCCACGTCAGTGGGTCCCTATTTGCGACGAGACGGAGAAATTGACAACAGGCACGATGATCGAACGAGAAATTGATGAGGAAAGGTTGACAGAAGGCGCACTAATCGCTAATCGAGTCTAGCCTGGCAAGCACCTCCTTCCTCCAGCGGCTTACGCATCTAACGAGTCCAACAACGCTTCAGGGCTACTACAAACAGACAACAATTTGGATCCTTCGAGATTGATTCTCTCCCAAGAACACAAACGTCTCATGCAGTCCTGGGTTTTTCTGCTCTTTTAGGACGGGGCAACGCAATTTGCTCATGCCGATTGCTTTTCTCCACAGTATGAGCATACCCCGATGCTCACCAGGGCAACATTGCCGAGAGACCGACAGCCACCAAAACTCGCAATATCCTTCCCAAGAAAACACACAACGATGATTGCGGACCCGCGTCTAATTGGCAGCCCTGAGCTGCTGTTGTGATAAGCAATCTATCGAGCACTGGAAAAACACAGGCGGACCTGCCATAGGTCGAAGAGCTAGTCGACTATATACATTCGTAGTTGGTTTCGATGTAAAGTTTGGGTACATGTAGCCGGGCAAGATTTGATTTGATCTTGCTTTAGGTTTCTACGGCACGAATGCCATTGGATCACCTCCAGCTTTTCATGCGGAGAAGGCCCTTTCTCCTGGAACCGTTTGGGAATGACAGGTCTCCGTCCCTCTTGGCCTTCGGGGTATTATTTTATGGTCTCGCTGAACGACGCCCGAACGATGCAGCTAGAGTAACCACACGTGGTACTGCTGCTGAACGGTACTAGGCATACAGTTGGGGTTGAGATGTGCACATGCAAATCGCGAAGATCGGTTCATGAGGGATTTTTATTTGCGTCCAGATGTCTTGAAATGCACTGTGCGGGACTTTCTATCCAACTGGATCGTCACGGTTGAATATTTCCTTGATTACCAACCCCTTTCAGTTGGGATCCCACTATCATATCGCAATAATCTTTTCTCGCAATTCCTTTGCTTTGCGAAGACACCAAGGGCTGAAAGCTAACTCTGGGTAGCAGTAGGTATCAAAACATTTAACTAACTATGAATGGCCTTATGTTTCTACCTAGATAGGCATCGAACGAAAATATATCAAGCAAAATTGCAATTACAACTTCCATCTGAGTTCTTAAAAGTCTAAGTAGGAATGTTTGATTGTCTATTGTACGTTGTCACAAATCGAGCCCTCACACGCTATACCTATGTTCCCCACACCCCACGTCTCGTCACCCCCCTCCACGCTCCAAGTTCAAGCTTGAAGCTCTCCCCAGCTCTCACCTCCATGGAGTTTCCATAACCCCCCAAAATACCGCAATGACAACAAACGCCACCCCGACAATTAAAACCCGCATCCTCATAATCTCTGACACGCACAACGCCTCCCTCTACCCCTCCTCGACCTCCAGCTCCAGCTCCACCAATGCCTTCCCCCCACCCTTCCGAACCCCGCTCCCCACCGCCGACGTACTCCTCCACTGTGGCGACCTAACCATGGTCGGCCATCTCCACGAATACGAGCAAACGCTCTCGATGCTGCGATCTATCGACGCACCGCTCAAGCTCGTGATCGCCGGCAACCACGACATAAGTCTCGATTCTGAATTCTACGCTCGAAGGGGCCAGTCGATGCAGAGGCTGCGCAGCCCAGATCCGGATCTGCCGCGACGGGCGAGGGAATTGTGGACGGGCCAGCGCGCGAGGGAGGCGGGAATTGTGTATTTGGAGGAGGGGGTGTATGAATTTGGGTTGGGGAACGGGGCAAGGTTGAGGGTATGTATGATTCTAATATCTAATTCAATCCATCCATCCATCCATCCATCTATCCACTACAAATAACACACCAACCCACCACCTAACTATGCCCCCCAGGTCTACGCCTCCCCCTACCAGCCTGAATTCTGCGACTGGGCATTCCCCTACTGGCGCCACCAAGACCGCTTCAATCCTGTCCACCAAAGCACCCCGGAATCCGTCTCCATCGTCGAGAACCCCGTTCCGGACTTCCCCAGCATAGATGTCTTGATGACGCACGGCCCTCCGCTGGGGATCCGCGATGCGACGACTAGTGGAGAAAATGTCGGGTGTGAGCATCTTCTTCGTGCGGCGCGGAGGTGTAGACCGCGGTTACACTGTTTTGGACATATTCATGAGGCGTGGGGGGCGGAGAGGGTGAGATGGAAGGAAGGGGATGGGGATGAGGGGGGTGGGAGGGAGAAGTGGGAGGATTATGTGGAGAGGAAGGAAGAGGTTGCGGTTGATGAGACGAAGATGAAGGAGGATGGAGCGGTGTTTATCGATATTACTAAGGAAGGGGGAAACGAAGTTGTTTTTGGGACGGAGACGATGATGGTGAATGCTAGTATCATGACGCATAGTTATACACCGCATCAGGGGCCGTGGGTCGTCGATTTGGATCTAGAGAAAAGTGTAGATTAGTCTCGCAAGGTATCGGGGATTATTGGTTGGCGAGTTAGATGGCAAGAAAAAGTGTAGATTAGTATTAAAACGAACAAGTCCATACAATGGTATGATTATACAATTCTGTCAGGGTCTTTCATCTCAGTGACTATCAATGCCCTTTTCGGTCATTTCCTGGGTACCCAACATACACAAACCGACATGGTGCAAGGATTATTGATATGCGGAGTCACAAAATGTTCCGTTGTTGAAGGTATCCTGGGCAAAATATCTTTTTTCGCGTGAAACCCAGTACACGTCATAAAATCCAGGCGTACTTCGTATTGTCGTGTATCTCTAGCGTTTCGCGCAAGGTTGGCGACAACTTCTCGACACGCTAGCATTTTCTGCCGAGGTCCTTTGATCCGGAAAGCCGAGTTGGGATACTTTTGACGAAGGAAAACTGTAGAGATCCATGATCGTGAGAAAGAAACGTCTTTGTGGGTGGGGAATTATCGGCGGCGGTGTACACGTATACAGAGACTAGAGAAATTTGTTGTCAGGCAATCAAGTGCCGACATGTTGGATAAACTATCGCATTAAACTGTTGCAGAATCATCACCAGACCCTAGTCTCCCGATCATAACTTCCGTCGCTTGGAAACTGTCAAAATTTCTTCATCCATGACTGGTGGTGTCTCCTCCGCCTCTAGACGTCCAGTCGAGCGCTCGGCATTACGCCAATTCGAGATTTTCTGTTGACAATCTTCGAACATGTGCCGCGCATCCTCCACCACTCCCTCTTCTCCCGCGTTGAACATAACCGCATTGACAAACATGCGCATCAACTCCTTTTCGAGTTGCGCGGAGTTCACAATGGCCTTTGGTGGGGTTACTTCCGAACTTATCGGGAGCTCGACAATCCCCCCACCACCTCCTGGGCTTCCAGTTGGTGTATCAACGGCAGCTGCCGCTACGGTTTTGGCACCCACAGCAACGGCCTTTTGAATCGTCTTCAAATCAGTCGGTCTTTTTATGATGTCATAGTACCCCTCGGCATCTTTGGCTCGTACAGCTGTCGAGAAAAGGGAAGCGTGCTTATCTGACCCAATATCGTTCATGATCGGAACACACATTCGCGAGAAATGACGGGGTGCTACAACAACCTTGGGCAGGCCTGGTGTACCCGGTTGATCTTCTGATTCCGGGAGTGAGGCCTCACGAGCTGTTCTTTTTCGACTTCGTGTTTGTAGCGCCTGTACATTTCCGCCTCGCCGACGGGTCATAGGCTGTGTGGGTGTCTCCAAGGGATCTTCTTCTATCACATCAATAGAGGCACCTCGCTCGGACTTGACATGAGTTCCAGTTTGCGATTCATTATCTGCGGCAACAGTTTCAGTGTGTGAAATGACAGACTGACTTCGACTCCGTTCTCTGACAGATGCGCCAGCCTGTGACGAGGTAACACTCCCCGGTCTAGCTTTTTTCAAAGCAGCCTTCCGTCGGCTGCGTCCTTGTCGGGGCTCGGCTTCGGGTGGCCGTTCTTCAATCTGTGGAATTGGCTCCTCCGGGTCCGGGTCTGGTTCGGGATCCTTCTCCTTAGCCTTTGATTTCGTCCTTGATCTGCGTGAAGTCTTCCCTTTAGTGAGCGCTTGCTTTGATTGGTCGAGAGGCTCTATGTCGTCGATAGGAAGGTATTCAGGCCTGGGAGGGGGTGGTCCACCGGAAGATTTTATCACGGAAGCCTTCCATACTGTTTTTGCAGATCGTGGTGTGGATGCCGCGCTTATCGAAGTACGAAGATTCGATGGCGTTGAAAATGAACCTCTAGGTGGATACGCTTGGTGTGAAAATTGCTGAAGTGGGTGCTGTGAGGAGCTCGCCGACGACGCGACTTTCGTTAATGGAGAAATTTGGCGGCCAACGGGAGTGGATACATGAGGATATTGAGGAGTCATGGGTTGGTGCGCACGAGATGGATCCTGTGGAGAGACTTGAAATGGCGGTAGCATGAAGCCACCTTGAGGGGGAGGTTGCCCTGCTTGAGGCGGCACATAATGAGATTGCCCCGGGTATGTATACAAGTGTCGCTGATGTTGAGGCGTCTGTACTCCAGGAGATTGAGGCCCAGGCGCAAACCCTGTGGGTGGGTATTGAATTGGATTCCGTGGACTCGACAACGACTGAGGGGACGGAGATACGGGGCCATATTGAGGGGCGCCACCACCTGGAAATGTTTGGCCTGGTTGAAATTGGGTATGCGGCCGTGCTGGTGAGGGCAGAATCGCTGTAGGCTGGGGGTGTGGTGGTGGATGCGATTGATTTGGCGCCTGCGGATTTCCTGAGGAAGCCACGGGTCGAGGGACATGCCCTTGGGTCTGTATGAGCTGGGGTGGATATGGTGACCGATGTTGACCTGGAGGTGGAACGTCGTAGGCAGGATTGGTAACCTGTGCTTGTGAGAATGTTGGTCCAGGCGCTGCCGTGACAGGGAGTGGGGTGCGAGATTGCTGTGGATTGGCGGTGCTAGATCCGGATGGGGCACCTGGAAATGGTTGTGGTAATGATGATGGCTTCGGTATGCTCTTCGCGTTGTGGTCCACACGCGCCTGTCCGTTTTGCGGGTCTTGTGCAAGGCCTCCAGAGACATCCGGTTGATGAGAAATAGGCGTCGGGACCTTTGTGGATTCTTGACTGGTAGGATGTGGCCTAGGGCTCTGTGGCAGCGGTCTCTGCTGAACAAGAGGAGATTTCCGAGGGAGACTGGGGCTTCGCGATGTGGGTGATTTCCCGTTTGCTCTGTCTACAAGGTCGTTGTCGCGATCGCCACGCTCAATGGACTGTAGCTCCTTTTGTAATCTCTCGTATCGGTCCTCGTCGTCCCTAATCTCGAGCGAAATGGCAGTGCGATAGCGCGCGTAGAGCTTCTCGACGAGCTTTGGAATGAGGTGGGCGTGCTGGGCTGCTTCCTGGACGGTTGGCAGAGTAGGACTGGGTGCTTTGCGTTTCCGCGAAGACCTGACATCTCCATTCTGGCCATCGGTATCGCGTATTCCATTGTGTAGCTCGCTCCTCCATTCATCGTTCAACAAGGCCAAGTAAAAGGTGCGCAGGGCATCGGGACTCAGACGGCCGGATTGGAATTTCTTGTCGGCGGTGATGGATGGGATGGACTTTAGCAGATCGGAGATCTTCACGAAGGACTGGTTGGTTGTGCCATAGTAGCTTAGGGATTGAAATAATAGTAGCGACTCGAGGTTTGTGTATGCGGTCAAGCTAGTATTCATCCCCCAGAGCCGCTGAGTGTCGGCTGGGGCACGCGGGCGGCGAGGGGACGACGAGGGCAGTATGGGAGCCAGCACGACGGTGGACTGGGATCAGGATACTCACAAGAGCATCGCAGGGCACCGACGATGGGGGGCGGCGAGGGAGCGAGAGTTTTGCGCGATGGGAAGGGCGCGATTTTTGATGAAGATGATGCGGAAAAGGTCGACAAGTTGGATTGTTTGATGGCGGGCGTTCGGTTGGATGTCTGGGTTGGGGTTGTTTGGGGGTCGTCACTGGGAAGGTGTGCGGTGTGCCCGAGTGCGGGTGCGGGTGCGAGTTTTTGGTTTGGTTGGTTTGGTTGGCTGGCTGGCCGGCTGGCTGGTTGGCTGCCTCCAGGTCTGTTTTTGCCTGTTTCTGGGCTTTCGGCTGCATTCACTTGCACCAGACGCCTGGAAGGCTGGTCAAGCACGTGCATTCGACAACCAATCACGTGACTGCACTCTCTCCCCGGGCCCCTTTCCACTTCACATCCTTGGAAGCTTGTAGAGTTGTCGTGTATCTCAATCACACTTCCTCACCCAAACAAGCCAGCCGACCATGGCCAGTTAAGCGGACTGCCTTGGCGCAGAGCACGTGCCAACAGCACACATTCGACCAGCGAGCATAATTTACCTCGTTGTGAACTTTGCAATCATCACCTTCACTGTACCTTGAGGCTAGAGAGTTGCCCGGAAGAGTCAAGCCCACACAGAACAAGAGGCAATAGTTACGGTCACGGAGAGATGAGGCGGAATGACATTGGGATTCTCCCTCTCTCCTATTGTCTAATAATAGTTCTCTTGCATGGATAGAGTACACTACTAGAACAACTCTCATGCCTAGGTACATAGTACACAATGTAGTATGAACGTGGTAGTGTAAGGATAGCCCACCCTAATCCAGGGTCTTTTTAGCAAACCTGGGGCATGGAAAGAAGGAGAGCAGTCAGTCATCACTGATGTGTAATTAGTGGTTCGCGTCTCCATCCGATTGTGCACTCGACTATGCGCCGCGTTGTCAAACACAATTCCCACATTCGCCCTGCTTAATGGTTAACCTGCCAATGCACACGCACACACTCCCTCTCTCCAATCTCTCTCATGGACCGAAAGACGCTTTTCTTCATTCGCAGTCAATGCGCGACTCCACCCATCCATCGCCCCTTGCTTTGCGACCCAACCCGCCGCGGGAACTGCCAGGTGCCATGCCCCCGAACAACGCCTCCTTTTCCGCAATATTACATCCCCCCTCTTCAGGTCCGCCGCGCCTTTGATTATCGCCCATCTCATCAAAGGACGCCCGTATCATGCTCCCTCCCTACAGCTCCACCACCTGCTTGCGCATACTGAAACACCCTTGATTTGATTCTCTGCTTCGTCCGCTTGCGTCTACATATACTACTCCATATCTGCTGCCCCCCACCACCCACACTTCTGTGCCCCCTCTCCGATTCCTCGTCCAAACCTTGTGCTATCAGCTCCGCATCTGGCCAAGCCCTCCATACCACGCCGCTCTGCTCAACACCTAACTGCAGCCTCATCGTCCCCCAACTTGCAATGGCTACTACCGAGACCCACGATCCGGACTTCGGGTGGAAGCCAAGTCGTCGTCCTCAGTCGTAAGCACTTCACATTTCATCGCAAACATGCTGTTCAAGCCAATATCTGACCAGAGCGCAGGACCATCGCGCAAAACTTCATGTCAGAGCTGGATGATCTCTTCAAGATGGACGGCGGGCTCGATCTTCTCGATAAGAATGTCCATGAAAAGTATGCCTTCCCATCTCTCCCCCCGCAAGATGCGTTTTCTCACGTTGATTTCCCCCTTTCAGGAAGCAAGCCGTGACCGACCATGCACAACAGCTCGAGGCCCTCGAGGCCCGACTGAAGGAGACCGAAGAGCGTCTGAAGGAAGTTCAGAGCTCGCCTCCTCGCCGAAAGGATAGTCAGCGTCGAACTCCTGTCAAGGACGCTTACCATAACGATGACAAGGCTCGGTTACGCCAGAAGACAGAGTCAGGTGCGTTACCTGCATCTCCTGCATCTGAGAACAGCACTGAATATGTCTTGGTAGATCTTCCACCCACTGCGAAGTCCACCGCCGAAGCAAGAACCTAAGCATCAGCATCGCCATTGCTTTCTATGATACCACGATAACCGGGGATACACACCACGTTCTGGATAGACGTGCAGAAGCCGCTCGCAAACCCATCTGCACGTTGTACATTGCTGCATGTTTGCCAATTATACCATTTTTAATTAACGAGATTCGTTGAGAGTTTTTATGGAGGTAGAGTTGAAACTACATATTCTCCAGATCGGCCGCTGGATGGATACATATCCCATATAGGTCATATCATACCTTCAGAGAACAGTCTTGTTCCAATCCAATAGTACAGTTTCCGCCATATTTTGTCCTGTCTTTTGAAGGAGTTATTTTACTTCCGTCGTGGCTGTTCTTGCTGTCGAAAGGCTCGCGACTCTGTGCATGGATGGAGATAACCTCGCACTAGCGTGTTAAACCCGCCACATCGGACTTAGCTAGGTACAAAGTGCAGTTTATGCGCCACGACCGTCTTTTTGTCCGCAAATATGTCCAAGAAATGCACATACGCTAATGAAGTTGATCGGACTTAAGCCCTAGCATCAAGCCATTCTTCATGATGCGTTTATCAATGTTTCGTCCGCCTATAGTGACGCACACGATATGTACAGATCTTACCTAGGTACAGCGAAAGGGATAACTTCTATAAGTCTCTGGGTGCAGCTTCCACTGTTACACATTAGACAATCAACCAGCACCTCAATCAGACTATTTCATCAACCACTCCGCATCCAACAACAGACCTCACGCTTTCTTTCCTCTTCTTCATATCAACACTTGAACCACCACCTAGCATCATCCAGGATGTCCAACCGCTACGCCTCCGCCCACGAAAATCCCAAAGGCCCCGGCGATGCCCGCCCTACGGCCCTCCAAATCGTCCAGGACAACGACCTCATCGGCAAACTCACCGGCAAAGTCGCTGTCGTCACAGGCGCATCCTCCGGAATCGGGATCCCCACCGCGCTCGCCCTCAAAGCAACAGGAGCCCGCGTCTTCGCTGCAGTACGCGATCTCGAGAAGGGCAAGAAAGCCCTTGGCGAAGCCCTCGAACCAGGCCATCTTGAACTCGTCCACCTAGACCTCAACTCCTTCGACAGCGTCCGCAAATGTGCAGCTGAGATCTTGTCCAAGACCTCGACGCTTAATATCCTAATCAACAACGCCGGCATCATGGCTACACCTGAGGGTCGCACCGCCGATGGCCACGAACTCCAATTTGGAACCAACCACCTAGCCCACTTCCTCCTGTTCCAGCTCCTCAAGCCCGCCCTCCTCGCCTCTGCCTCTCCCGAATTCGGATCCCGCGTCGTGAGCGTGTCGTCTGTCGGCCATCGCAACAGCGAAATCCATTTCGACAACCTCAAACTCGAGGGCATCTATCAGCCCTGGCTCGCATACGGCCAGGCGAAACTCGCCAACGTCTACTTGGCCAACGAAATCGAGCGCCGCTACGGATCCCAGAATCTGCATGCCTTCTCCTTGCATCCAGGCGGCATCTGGACGGGTCTCCAAATCCATGTCGAGGAACAGGTTGCGGTGTGGAAGGACGATCCGAAGGCGCAGACCGTCATAAAAAGCCCCGAGCAGGGTGCTGCTACATCAATTTGGGCTGCGCTGGATAAGTCTTGGGAAGGGAAGGGTGGATTGTATCTCGAGGAGTGTCAAGTTAGTCAGCCTTATCCAGAAGGGTCTACGAATATGCTAGAGAGTGGCTATGCGACGAACGCGTATGATGAGGAGGCCGAGAAGAAGCTTTGGAAGGTCAGCTCTGAGTTGGTCGGTGTAGAGGAGTAGAGGCTTGATTCAGTACGAAATGATTTGGGAAAATTTCGGATCGATGATGTATTTATATAACCTGGTCACTTTGAGACCTGAAAGCTTCTACGCTCCTAATACATGAATTTACTGATGTGTACATTTTGGTTTAACAGTAATGTTACATTGAGTGTGAAATATGATATATAAACATAAAAAAGAGAGGCTGCTACCAGCTCATATTGAGCCATTCGGCGTGCATACCTCAAAGCAAAAACGCGTTCGCATCCTGATCATCAAGTCTCATCTGACCAGCCACAAGAAGAATATCACAACCAACTCCAACGATCCCCGTCTTTGCCATCTGCATATTCAAACAGACCCCAATCATTCCTCAAGCCTTGCTCAGGACCTCTGCCCTCTTCTGCCTTCGGGCATTCAGGGTCTTCGTGCAAGCATATACCCAATACTGCGCTTCGTACGCTACAGTAATGGTCTCTCCTGGGGTCACATTTGCGCAGCTAGATGGTGCAAGACCCCCCACAGTGTGTAATCGGTAGATAGACTTCACTGCGCTGGTAGAGCTCTCCGGTTTGGCATCCAGCTTCAGCCAAGCGATGTTACCCGCCTCGGGTGAAGCCATATCAGCGACCTTCTTAGCCTGGGTGTTGCCGAGGCCGATGATGTCGAAGTCGGGAGTGGTGGTGTCCACGAACCAATGTGTACCAACGGCAGCGGCATCTTCGGTGATGCTACCAAGTGTTCCGGAAGCCACGGCGCAGGAGACATTGAATAGGTCGGCAACTGCGCCAATTTGTGTGGGTTTGGCTGTATCAGATGCATTTCCACATGTGTAGTTCTGAGTCCCGCGACCCAGTGCGATAAGAACGAGCGTGGTGTCGTCGCCAGGAGCAGGCAAAGTGTTGGCAGGCTGTTGAACCTCGGTGAGGCATGATGACGAGTTGGACTGGCGAGGGTACAAAGAATCTGGCAGTCGGACTCGAGGAGTAAAGTGTTGAGTGGGAGCGGCAATGCTGAAAAGAGGGAGGGCAAGACCCATCAAAGCGAGTGATGAAAGCATTCTGAAGATGGTGTTATAGCAGCTCAAACGGTAAAGGTTGACTTTCGTGTTCGGATTGTGGTAGACTGAAGAAAAAATGATAATAGTACACAGTACAACGAAATAGGAGCTACCGGAGCTCAAAGAAGTGAAGGAAGGAAATCAAAGAGAGAGAATAGGGAAGGAAATGAAGATGTTATGGGACGGATCCTTAGTACTATGTGATGGAGACGTAAATTGCAGCACCCATTGTCCCTATATATATTATTTTCCACATGCCGTGAAAGCTGGAGGCAGGATATCACACTAGGTAATGCGGCCTACGGTTGACATGGCTCTTCAAACATCAAACACAAACAGGTCCTTTGGCATGAGTTGGTGTTTTGAGTCGGCCCTGAAAGCGGTCCGTCTGCTGTGCAACCTGCAGCTGACAGCAGTAGTTTAACGGAACCTAGCCATGATTTTTTCGCCAAAAGAGGCTGAATAGGTATAGTGCTCGTGTAATTGACGGTTTAGACCCTTGTAGGGCACAGCAGAGAGAGTTCCGAGCGTGCTAGTCATGCTGCAGGTCAGTCCACGTTTCTAGACAGTGCTTTAGCCTTTAGTTCTATTGTATGATCATTGCGCTATTGCCCCAGGAGTTCGTTGCAACTGTTGGAGATGCTAATTGCAAGTGTGGAAACCGATATTCCAACACAGTGACTAACCCATTGCGGGATGGGGGTCATTGCAAGTGAAACAGTACCTGCAGATGTCGCCCCGGGTGCCTTGAAACAGATGGCCAGCCAGCGAATAGGAGGGTAGCGGGAACCACAAGGACTAGCATAGCAACGCTGAAACCGCCGCACTACACGACTATCGTCGAGAGTAAACGACATTTTCCCGTGCGATCTGGGGAAGGCTCACAACCGGAATTTGCATGGAAAAAATGCTGTGCCACAGGGGAATAGGCAGATGCTCTGCTCCTCCCGCTTCCTGTGCCACCTTCCTTCAAAGGCCACAGCCCTGCAGAAGTCTCAAACTCTATTGAAACCAACCAGAGAGATTGCAAAGATGGCGAGAATGAGGTCATGAGAGCATCCTGGTGTTCTGGAAGACTGGAGGGATTCATTGTTGCTGATCCATCATTACTCCTCTTTAGGTTTCGATTTTCATCACTCAGGGAGCATGGAAGCTTCTTAGCTAAGAGCGTCGCTTGTACAGTGTCGCGCCGAAGAACGTTTAGCTCGTTATAATGCCTCAGAGTGACGACGTCGCGGACTTAGAGCCAACGGCGGTGTTTGGAACATGGAAAAATGTGAGACGTGAGTTCTGGGAAGATCGGAGAGTGTCGGGGAAACGGTGGGAGAAGTAGGAGTGGTGGGAGTGGGAAGAGGAACTGGGAAGGCGGGTGGATGACAAAGCGACTCCTTCGGGGAAAGCGCGGCCGCGTGGGCAACCCAACTCAGCCATCAACTTGCGTGTGCGCCTCTGGGCAACCCGAACCTAATCCGGAGCCTGATGAGAGTGACGTTGTGAAGAACAAAACTCACGTATGCCCTCGTGCTGACCCGATGTGAGTGCGAGTGCGAGTGCACGCTGCCAAATACCTGTACCGTTACCACCATGGGGCGTCCAACACTCCAAGATTTGATCTATCAGGCCGGGGTCCAACCCGTGGTCGATCGTCAACCTTGCCTCCCGGCTCCAACACAGCCAGCAATCATCGCCAGCGAGGAGGACCACAATCTAGCACGGAACCTCCTGGTCGACCAACGCCGGAACAATCCAAGCTACAAGGATCCCAGCAAGCAATTCAAAAATGTATTCAAGACCTCAAAGGAAAAGGACAAACTCAAGGACATCAACAAATGGGATTTCTCGCAGGACGAACTCGACCACGCCCTGTCGGCTGTCATTGATCAACCCACGACCTCTCCAGGTCTAGTACAGGCTTTTATTAGCCTTGGCGCGAAGGTGAACTTCGTCGAAACACTCGACGATAAAAAGGGCAAGGGAGCAAAGCAACCAAACATTTCTGCCCGGCGCCGCAGTACGGTATTGCAGCGTGCTGCTACCGTCAGAAGAGCTGATAACGTCAGCCTCCTTGCAAGCTCAGGAGCTGACCAGACTACACTGGATGAAGCTTTGCGTGCCGCACTCGGAGCGAATGATCACCCGTGTGTAAGGGAGCTTCTCCGCCACGGTGCCAACATAAACACACTCCCAAACGCTCTAGCTGATGCTGTGCGATCCAATGACCAAAACCTCGTCCAGCTGCTCTTACGGGCTCCTAAAGCTCTCCGGACAGAAATTATTTCATCCTGTCTTCCTGCTGCTGTTCAACATAAATCTGAACCAATCGTGTCGACATTGATAGGATATGGCGCCGATCCGAACTTCAACGACGCCAGCGCCCTTAAGATGGCAATCTCTTCCCATGAGTATCGACTTGCCGTTGCTTTGCTCTCCGGTCCCATTCGAACGGTAACACCCTCCCTCATCGGTGCCCTCGAACTAGTGGTAAGGGTGCCTACGGCCCATCAGCTTCATCAATTCCTACAGCTTTTGTTCTGTTGTGGATTACCACCTAATAGTCCGGGACTGCCTAGCCTCCTCGTCACTGCTTCCAAACGAAACGATTCTTCTCTCGCCCATCTGCTCATCGATTATGGTGTTCCAACAGCCATGAATGAAGCAGAGTGTCTCCGGAACGCACTCACAAACTCGAACTGGGAACTCACGGATGCAATTCTCAAGACTGCCATTACCCCAGCACATGCTTCGGTAGCACTTGCAGTCCTTCCGGTAGATGCTCCCAAACAACAAAGATTGCAGATCATCGGAGCTTTGTTGCAGAAAGGTGCAAGCGGCCCGCCTCTGGGTCGGTGGCTTATTCGCGCAGTGGAAGATGGCGAGTCCCAGTTGATGGACCTGCTTCTCCGCGCTGGTGCTCCTCTTGAATCAAGTAGTAACAAAGCTATGCAATTGGCAATCATACGAAAAGACATGCCCACGATCAGAAAGCTGCTTGAAACCAAACCTTCCGCACGCTCGCTTGCTCAACTATTTCCGCTCTTGGGCGAAAAGTACACGCCCACTGAACGTTTAGAGACAGCACGGCTGCTCTTAGAGCATGGTGCACGTGGTGTGGAGGTGGATAGGGCTCTTTTGGACGCTGTCAAAAACACTTCAGCATCTCGCGATGTTTCTCTCGTTACTGAGTTTGTGAGATACGGAGCAGACGTAAATTATGAAAACGGGAAAATCATTCAATCGGCTGCAATTCAAGGTGATTTGTCGATCCTCAAATTGCTTTGTACAGCAGGGCCTTCCATTCAATCTACTTCCTCAGCACTCCCAAATGTGTTTTCGCCAAACGGAAACCGACATGCCAGCACTTTACCAATTCTGCAAATACTCCTCGCCAATGGTGCCGAGGAGACACTCGCAATCACCACAATCCGGACAGCAGTGAACGGAGGACCAGAGAATCTAGACTTAATCATTCAATTGATCAAAGTGGTCCCAAACGCCCTTGGGGCTGCATTTCATGCCTCTATCTCCCTGGAAAACCCTTCTGCAAAGTCAACCATCCTGCAAACCTTGCTCAAAATGGGGGTTGCGCAGAACATCTTAGACGATGCGCTCATTGTAGAGGTTAAACGCGTAAAAAGTTCTAACTTTGACACGGAAACAATAAAGCTACTCCTTAGTCACGGTGCCACCGTGAATCATCGAGATGGCGAAGCCTTAAGCGTAGCAGTGGCCTCAGGCTCGAAAAGCCTTATACGTATCCTGCTAAGCAGCAGTGCGCTGCCATCACGCGCTGCCATCACCAGGTCGTTCCACGATCTGTTCAGTGATATGGAGAAATTTGAAGACTCGAGTGCCACAAATGACCAACAAGATATTATTTGCGAATTGGTCCAGCACGGTGTCGAAGGCAGTGCTATCGACTCAGCCTTGCCTAAATTGATTAAGATGTTGCGTCAGAACTCAAGGTACGAAAGGACTGTAGACTTGCTTCTCCAACATGGAGCAAAGGTGAATCATGAGCAATGTTCACCCTTCAAGTTTGCGGCTCAAGATCTGCATTTCGCTCTTTTCGCCAAGATGCTCTCTTGCGGACCTGACTTCGGCACCATCATGCACTCTCTTCCCGGATGGGGGCTTGACGAACGTGCGGCCGTGGAAATAATTCGGTTATGCTTCGACAACGGATGCACATCTGAGCATTTTGAAACAGGAACTACGGCTGTTCCTCTGATCTCATTCCTGGAGCAGTATCCGCGGTGCGATGCCATTGTCAAACTACTCTTAGATCACGGATCCAACCCAGACTCTACTTTCTCTTTGACTCTAGACTCGTCCATTGGCAACGAGATGGCAACAGTACTTATATATGCTTTGTCGCAGCCACAGAAAAGAGTATCAAGTTCAGTCATCCTGGCAATGCTGAATGCTGGTGCTTCACCGACAAGATCCACCGCCAAATCAGAGATCACACCAATCTCTCTCGCAGCTCGTGAAGGACGACATGATATTGTCGAAGAACTATTAAAAAGGGGTGCCGATGCATCCGCACGAGACAAATGGAATCGTTCTGCTCTATTTTATGCGAGCAGCACATCTATTATCTCCATGGTACAATTGCTCTCTGCGCATGCACTCAAGGACGACGGTAGTCTCCACGAAGCGGCCCGAAGCCTACAGCTTGAGGTCGCAACTATTCTCATCAAACAAGGCCACAGTCCAAATTTTCCGTGTCGACTCCACACTGGGAGAAATGCTCTCGGAGAACTCTGTCTCAACGCTGAAGTAACCACCGCAAATCAGCGTACAAGAGCGCGTCAACTGATCCGATTGCTCCTCGACAGCGGCGCGAATCCACGCTTCAAGGCCCGGAATGAAAGATCTGCCATTGTACTTGCACTTGACAATCCACACTCGCCGTTTGAGATTACTGAGGCTTTGCTCGAAACGGAAGTATGGGAAGACCTCAACGACGAAAAACATATGTTCCTCGATGCCAAAGGTTTCTGGTACTCGCCGCTTAAATACGTCGAGCTCGTAGACCATCCCAACCGTACCCGCCAGAGACAAGACCTCCTAGAGCTTCTTCAAGACAAAGGCTGTGAGCCAAAGTACTACTCTTCTCATCTCGAACAGCCCGACGATGCAATTGGAATGCCTTCTCCCATCGCCAAACTTGCCGACCGCCAAAAAGAACACGAGCTCTCTCTCAAACTGGCAAAGGAAGCAAGCGATCACGCTCGCATGATCGAAGAAACCAATCACCGCGACCTCCTCCGCCGCAAACAAGAGCAGCAAGATGCCGAAGCAGCCGCAGCTGTCAAACAACAATCTCAATGGGAACAGCTCGAAACCCAACGTCACGAAGTCCAACTCGCCCAAGTCCGCTCAGCAGAACGTATGAAGCGTTCCGAAAAAGTCGCGTGGCATAATCTGCAAGTCGAACAAGACCGTGACTTCGCCGCCCAGAGACAACAGATCGAAGAACGCAAAGCCAGTGTCGCGTTTGCACACGAACAGCGCTTGATTAAGGAGCGACAGAAGGAGCTTGATCATAGGGCAGCCGTGGAACGCAAGGCGTTGAAGGAGAAGGAGGAATTGTACGAAAGGAATGTGAAGAGGCAGAAGGAGATCACGCAGAGGTTGGATGAGAGTGCGCAGTTGCACGCGAGGTTGAGGCAGGATAGACCGGCTATTGAGGGTCCGCCTCCCGGGGCTTGGGGAACGGTGGATTGAGTGAATTGCATATTGTGGAGATATGTACTGGGCTTAATTGAATGAAGGTGATAAAACACGATGACTTGGGGATTCAGGTATTGCCCATGGCTGGCAGAAAAGGTATGGCCTAACGATTACAAACGTATGCATAAACGTACACATATTATACAACATTTCTATTTTTCTATCCAATGCGTGTGTGCGTGTTCTTCTATGCATGTATATACTCAACAATCCTCCACAGTTTCCCGTGGAAAAAAAGAAAAGTTTCTTCACAATCACAGCTTACAAAAAGACATCTTGAATGATCATACAAAACAACTCCGTACAACCATATCCACAAATACACAAGAACGATCTCAGTAGATGTCTTAACTAGATGTTAGTTCTGCAATCCTCTCCTCAATCTCTGGTACCGCGCGCAGTTGAAGCTCAATCTCTTCTCTCTCACTGTGATTTAGGTCAGTAACGAATCCAAAAAATATACATGAAGGGACAGGACCAAACTCACTCTTCAAGCTCCAACCTTCTCTCCGCATCCAACTTTGTAAACACATAATTCCCCTGCCCATCAAACTGCAAAATCTTCTCGTGATACTTCCACAAACTCCTCCGATGACTGACTGTCATAAGCGTAATGCCAAGTCGTTTGGCCTCGTCATACATGACGCGTTCAATCTCCAGCGTAACAGACGAGGTACACTCGTCCAAGATGGCATACTTGGGAGCGTGGTAGAATAGGCGGGCCATGGCCACGCGTTGCTGCAGGCCGCCAGATAGGACGTCCGTCCATTCCTGCTCTGCGTCCCAGCCGCCGGGTCGGTCGACGATGCCTTCGATTTCAACGATGGAGAGGATGTTGAAGAGGTCTGTGTCGGTGATGCCTTTGTCGCGCATTTCGCGGAGGGAGTCGGGGTAGATGATTTGTTGGCGTAGCGAACCGCGGGACAGGTATGGTCGTTGGGGGATGTAGAAGATGTCTTCGAATGGTGGTTTTCGCACAGTGCCGCCGTATACTGGCCATAGGCCGCCTAGAATTCGAAACAAGGAAGACTTTCCACAGCCGTTGGGCCCGACAATGAGGAGATGATCGCCGGGTTTGACAGTGAAGCTGAGTTTGCGAACGAGTACATCGCCATTGGGACTTACGATGGGAACGTCGACAAATTCGATATCTTCGCCCTCGGAGACGGCGCCCCGGCCACGAAGGACAGCGGCATTCTCTTCGGTGTTTGCAGATGACACGAGCTTCTTTTCGAAGTGCCCGGCCTGGATATCGTCTATTACATCGAGCAAAGTTGATACGCGAGATGTGTATCCTGCAAGCTCGGATATTTCCTTGTAAGAGAACATAACGCGACCGAAAGCATCTGAAGACATCAATAGCATGCGGCGATTGGTGACAAAACCTAGGACATTGGTATTAGTAATGAGGTGCATAGGAAGAAAAATTGCTTACTTTCTGTTCGATCTCCCATACTCCCTGTTCCAACCCCAGGTACCTTGAAAAACACCGGCACACTGCACAGCATTAAACCCAGTGCACCCCAGAAATATTTGATCACAAAGTCCTCCATAACTCCATGGTAGAACCTCCTCCGGAGTATCCTGTTCACATGTTTGATAAGTGTAAAGTACCCTTTGTCAAGGGTGTCTTTCTCCGCTTCATGTCCGTGATACAGTGCCACCTCCTCGCTGTAGTCGATGAGTCTCGAGTGTTGAAACCGGAACTCGCCTTCCAATCGAGCCTCATCTGCAACGTATTTGCCGAAAGGAGGCGTGAGTGCCCGCATAACGTTCGCTGAGAGCTGGACTAGCAAACTCATGAAGAAGAGGCCTTCACCTCCAACGCTGCGTGAAAGCGAGTAGTTGTATATTATCATATCGAGAACGGGTTTGGCGATGTTAGAGTAAAGTTCTGCAAGACTGTTTGAGAACTTTGCTACATCAACGGTAATGAGTTGATCTGCATTCTTGATCCGGTCGTCGAGCGCCGAAAGCGTGTAAAAGGTCATGTGGGAGAGATATTTGCTGTGGATATAGTTCGTGAGGCGGGTTCGATATTGTAATGACAGTTTGCACTGGTGGTATGAAAGCTGTTGTCGTTAGTTCGGGCTGATCAAAGTGCTTTGTCTATCATCGCTACTCACCATGGAGTTCGTGAATGTCGCTGGGATTGCAACTGTCATCCACCATACCAAACCCGTCAAAAAGTCCTTTCCCTTGCCCCTGACAAGGCTGCTCACCAGCCTACCATCCAATTCTGCCACGTATAGACTGATCATAGTCCTTAGCACCAGGAACACACTATGACTGATCAACAACCTAAATTCTTTGCTCCGCCATCCTGGTATCACGATCTTTAGCAGACGGAGCAAGTTCTTAAAGAACTCTCGATTCAATTCGACCTTCTTCCGTCCCGTTGCCTCACCCTCCCCTGGACCTGTACTAGTTCTCTGCGAGCGGAGAGCAGCGGCTCGCTGCGACGCTGCCTTTTGCTCGGCGATGGCATTGCGAATACGATTTATGAGGGCGACGAATAGTGTAAGATATACAGCGCGCGATATACGTGTGCGATTCTCGAGATAGCGCGCCGTCAGGTCATTTACAATCGCTTTGATAGACTGGCCCGAGAGGCGGTTTGTCGAAGGAAGCTTCGACAGCACGGCCATAGCTACCGCAAGATCGGCATTCGTGGGGCGCAGGGTGCGTGTTGGACGGATTCGAGGAATCGATGAGCGATAATATTGATGGAAGTGTAATGACCGATGTTTTACTGCTCAATCATCGGGCGCACGAGGCATGATGTTGACATTGGATAGAAGCGCTGCCCAGGTGAGGTGTACCTGCTGCATGTGACGAACGGCCTCGGTTCATGACGGTCTCCCCACAATACGCTATACCGCATTGGGAAAGGAGCTTCTCTGGAACTTGGGGATGGTACTGGCTTGTGATTGTGTCTGAAATTATACTTTTCGGGCCGAAATGTCATCAATTTATGTATTTACTTGTTACATCGATTATGTTTTGCAACTATATACGCGCTACTGGCCTACCTAGTACGAAAATGGCCGTATCTTGAACTTCTCGATCTCCTCGGGGTGTGGCGCTTGAGGCTTGTTGCTTTCGAGAAACTCGGGGTACAGGTACCATGCAAGATCCCGTTCTTCGAGCTGATTTATGCTCCAGCCGTTACCTAAGAAAGCAAGCTGATTGATACGTCTTTTCTGGCCGTTTCCATTGACTGTAGTGGCAATGTTGCCATCCAAACTCGCGTCCTTCACATCATACTCGTGATATGTATAATCGAAATCTTCCCATCTTGGACTCCTCATACATTCAATTTGGTGTTGCGTGCTTCCAGGCCAGAGTCCGACAACCTCTCCAGTCTTTTTGTTCTTATACCTTAGTGTTTCCAGCACAATTAGTAGATTGTCCAAATAACTTTCATGTTGGAAAGTTGCTTACCAGCTGTTGCACTCCTCTGCGAAGACAGTTTTCTCAAAGTATCGATCTACGTACTCTGTGAAATCTTCTTCACGTTCCACCTTGACTACCATACTTGCGATATTCTCTTTCTGAATCTTCCTGATGGCTTTTACAACGTAGTCGCCCACATTTTCAATCATCATAGTCAAAGAGCCTGAACCGATAGCAGCATTAGGGCCGAGAATCGTGAAGAAATTGGGAAACCCAGAAACGCTGTGTGACAAGTATGTCGTCGCGCGCTTCTCCCATTTCTTTTCGAGAGTAAGTCCCTTTGCACCGATGAAACCGAATGGAGGTGGTGCGGACGTATGGAACCCTGTTGCACAAACCAAAGCATCGATTTCATGAGTCTGTCCATCTGTATTGTGGATTGCGAACTCGGAGATGTGGGAGATTGGACTTGTGATGAATGCGACATTCGGTTTGGTCAACGCCTCCAAATAACCAGGTCCTGGTGTAAGCCTTCGGCATCCAGGTGAAAATGAGGGTAGTAGGGCTTTGAAGATATGAGGCGCAGATGCAAGCTTTCGCTCCATATGATTTTTGAAGGCTTCCTTTCCACCTAGCTGCAACGGCGTTCCTTTGATAGTAGCCGCGTGAATGGCATTCCCATCTTCCTCAATAGCTAAACGAAATTTGTGATAGTACTCGGGGTCTGTCGCAAGTCTCTCCCGTAACTCTAAAGGGATTTCGAATCCTTTCATTCCATGCTTTTCCCATAGCTGGGAACCAAACGGTGGAGATATCCAGGTTTTACTTCGCACGAAGGTAGTGACGTGGGTTCCATCAATCCTTTGTAGTGAGGGGACGATTTGGATAGAAGAAGAACCAGACCCAATAACGCCAATGCGTTTGTTACGGAAATCGTAGCTAACGATCAATTAGAATATGGACCAAGGAAATATATTGGTGTCTCAAACCTTTCATTCCATGTCGCAGAATGCATCAGCTCGCCTTTGAAAGACCTCAGTCCATCGATATCTGGCCAAGCAGGGTTGTTTAAGTTGCCTCTCGCACTAATCAGCACATCGGAGGAGTCTTGTATTATCTCGCCTGTAAGCAGATTCTTGACTGTGACAAGCCATTTTGCAGTTTTATCATCCCAGCGACACTCGGTGATTTCATGTGACAGCTTGATAAATCGATCCGCTGAATATTTCTCTGCTACTCGCTCGAGATATGCTTGGATTTCAGGTGCGGGTGCATACAGAGACGACCAGCTATGGTTTGGCTCAAACGAATACTGATAGGAATGCGCTGGTTGGTCTGTTAAATTGTGTCGAGAAGTGAACGAGCACGATATGAGCCCAACTAACGCCAGACTTACATGGTATATCGCAGGCACAACCAAGATACCTGTTTTCGTACCATGTACCCCCCACCCCCGCATTCTTCTCGTATATAACTAGATCAACATTTCGAAGTTTTTCCGGAATTCTGATTCCACAATAGATCCCTGAATAACCAGCACCTATAACGATGACTTTGAGACGACGGAGGTTCTCGATCGGGGAATCGCGAAGTTTGTACGAAGAGGCAAAGTGAGCATCATTAGCGGTGCTATTAGCATACACCACAGGGGTATCCTCTGGCAAGTTAGGGATTGCAGACATCGCATCAGATGTGGGATAATGAAGAGAATCTCAACAGAACGAATATGATCGGTATCCAAGAGTGAGATGGATTGATGACTAGACTTTATACACTAGATGTACATTGGATGTCAAAAGAACGACAAGGAAAGCTGAACCTCCAGGAGAGGAGGGGAGGTCCGCTGGATAAAAGCAATGGGTGAAGCACCTTCGTTGCTAGGGTTCACAACTCCTCCTCGGCTCGCTACAGCCGGCCTAAGCTGTCAATACAATTGCCGAATGCACTTAACGGGGTAGTGTGGCAAGATGCTACGAACCGACGCCATCGGCTCAAAGTCGCGGGATACAACTTCACCGATGTTGCTTGTGGTTCTTTGTGACCCTATCAGATTGCGTTGCTCTCCACATCCTCAGGGACGCGAGCCACATTCAAATTCCCCCAGGTGCCACTGCCCCGCTTCGCGCATCACGTGACTGGTGTTGCATAACATCAACGGGGCAAATGATGCGGACTAGGGTGTTAGGCGATGTGGGGGGATTATTTCCGGTGGTTCGAGACCACCAGGCTGAGGAGCCCACCCACCATACTGTAATCGAATCGGTGGTCCTTTTTGAGTGTTCAACTTGTAGATATACATCGGCTTTCGATCCCCAGTATACTACCCCTGTTGATCGGATTCAAGGCCAAGCGATTATATGGCCTTTTGTTGTTTATATATGACTTGCTAGCGGCTAAGCCGACGGACGGGCTATCACAGTAAAAACGGTACGGTGCTACCTGGGCACTGGTATGATAGCGACCTAGATGGGTTAGTCGTTACACACGTAAATATGGCATGTCCCACTCACCTGGTTCCCAAGCACTATTGACAATTTTGAACCGTCGGGATCCCACCCAATAGTGGTTTCGCCATCCACAGTGGCATCCCAGCTATCATCTGAGATGTCTTGTGCGCGCCACGTGGCCAGGGGCATGTCCCTTCTATCAATATCCCACACCGTGACGGAATCGGGCCCTGCAGCAGCCAAGAGTGACCCATCTGGAGAGAAAGCAACACTATGCGCTTGGCTCTCATCTACTGTAGGCAGGCGCTTGATGGAATTGAATGGTCGATTAGCATCCCACACTCGTATTATGCCGGATGTTGCACAGGTTGCCAATTGGACAGGAGGCGGAGCGTCGAGAGGATCTGTCGGCGGCGATGTATCCATTGTACTAGGTGCCGGGCGGAAGTTGACATCGGTCAGATACGGATCTGGATATTCATGAAGATGAAGATTGGTCGGATCCGAAAGGTTCAAAATACCAAGATAGCACGTCTGCCCATCAACTCCTATTGTTGCAATAATGTTAGACCGCGGCTCATACTTGACTTTTTCCCATGTGACTTGTGTCTCTATCGAATGCTGAACCGTCAAGTTTTCTCCGATCTCGTAAATACGAAGCATAGCGATGCCACAGACGATGAAGCTTGTTTCACTGATCCAGACAGCTTCGTAAATGGCAGATTCTGTGAAAGAGGACCACGTGGGTTCCTGACTGTTACCGGGACTCTTCCAAAGTTTGATTGATCCCTGCTGTCCATCGCTTGCTGTAGCCAACAAAACTTGTTTGGGATCATTCCATCGAAGAGTAGTTACCAGTCCGGCGGATGTCGAGATATCTTGCGAAGTTGAACCCCCATCAATCAATTTGAACAGCCGATGAGTCTTGTTAATCTCGCCGAGTTCGTTGGGAATCTCTTCCTGTGCGGATATGATGACTTCACACTGCGAATTCCAGCATAGTGCGGTAACGGAATAGTTGTTCAGAGGCAGTTCGGGATCGGAACTGGATGGAGAAGACGAGTCTGCGGGGAAGCCTTTTGAGATGAGATGGAAGCGTAGCAGTGATTTCCCTGCTGTAATGAACACGGGCATCTCTGGTGGTCCCCATAAAGTCTCGGTGACGAGCCTATCCGGGTCTTTAACGGAGCACGAGAATAAGGTCTCTGGGACTAGATCGGTCACAACCTCGGTTTGGATTTCGGTGCTCTGCCCAATGCTCAACGTAGATATGGGGATTTCTGCAACGGTGGGAGAGTCTGCGTCGGATACAACGGCTTCGGATTCGGCTCGGACGCTGTTTGTGACGTTGGTGTTTCCATTCTGATCAACATCCATGGCATCGCCGTTGACTTGGTGGTGCATCCGAGAATCAATGCCATTCACTTTCCCCTTCTTTTTCTTCCCGGGGACCTTGCGCGGGGGAGGCTCTTGCTGCACGACAGTACTGGCCGCTTCGGCGAGCTCGTGCGCAGGAATACCTTTGTCGAGGGTGAGAAGAGTGCCGTTGGGTACGGAATAAGGGCGACCATGGTCACGGCCAAAGTTGTAGCGGTGCTGGCCCTACTCGAGTCAGTCACGCCAGCTAAATTCGAATTTTTCGGGGTAGCATACATTACCAGCTTCGGCCTGCAGCTTGTCGAACCACAGGCCATCTTGTAGAAGGTTGATGAGGGTGTGCTGAGATACGTTCTTTGCAAAGGGAAGGCTTTCGGGATCGCGATTCCAACATCGAGAGAGCTGGAGAGCAGCGTTTCCGTACCCTTCGACGCGTCAGCAGTCTGGGCGCATCAGGAGTAGATGAGCGCGCGTGGGCGGGTGCGTGGGAGCAACGCATGCAAGGCTTACCTGCTTCTTGAAGGTATCTCCACACGAGATAGTTCAGCACATTGGACGAGAGCATTTCAACTGTCATTGCGCATCTCGCAGAAGGGACAGCGCCTTTGTGGCAGGTAACAAGGCGGTCGGTGAGCGGGAGTGTATTCGGAATCCGGATGCACGAAGGAAGCGATGCGCGGGGCAAAGGCGGCGAGTCTGGACGGGTTGGAGTGTGAATTCGGCGATGGGAGAATGGAGGAGAGGGCCTGGGAGGGTACGAGGCCGCTGGCGTTCGTTTGGATCCGCAGTTTCATGCGGCTTCGTGGTGCGCTAGGCCCTGAGAAGGATCGGCGAACCAAAACCTCCGATCACCAGAACAAGGACACGGCACTGGCACATTGGCAACTGGCACTGGCGCACACGGGCGGCTTGTGCTGTGCCGGGCTAGCCCACTCCCGTCTCGTCTCGTCTTGTCCTGTTCTGTCACTCGGTCTCTCTCTGACATCTGCTCTGCTGGCGTGAACTACCCACTTGAACCACCACCACCTCCACTTCCACCACCAGGCACGCCTCCACAACTGAAAGATACCCTCCTCGACCTTCCACCTAGTCGCCACCTGTAGCCATTCATCGCCTTGTAGACTACACCTCTACAGGGGAGGTAGGCCTTCTCTTTGGCCATCTAGCAGCATCCAATCCACCCACCCACCCACCAAATCAAGTCGGCGCATCAAAACTTGCTCGGCCAGTTGGCGCTCTTTTCTTCCTGGCTCTCTCGCAGGCGATTCACATTCCACCACCACCGCCATGGCACGAATAAATCTGCCACCGCTGACTCGGAGTCTCCTCGCCTCGGTCGTCGTCTTCACGCTCCTCAACGCACTCCTGCGCCCTCAACCGAACTGGGTCGACAAGCTTGAAAAACCCTTAGTGAGCGTCGGTGATGGCGTACCCTACCTCGCCATTGTGCCGCGGGCCTCGGTCGTATATCCCTGGGTGTTCCTTCTGGCGACAGTTGTAGAGCAGAATCTTCTAGGCCTATTGGTTACAGGCCTCACAGTCTTCTACGGAGGAAGGTACCTGGAGCGTGCTTGGGGTTCGACCGAGTTCACCAAATTTATCCTCTTCGTTGCCATGATCCCGAACATCCTAAGCTTCCTCCTCTATGTTTTTGGATACCTTCTTTCCAAGAATGCCAACACCCTGTATGTACCTAATATCACAACCGTATACAACCTCCTCTGACTGACATGCGAAGGAACACCACAATTTCAGGCGGCATTGCTATCCAAGCTGGATTTTTGGTTGCCTTCAAACAGCTCGTTCCTGAACACACAGTCGCCATTGCCAAGGGCCTCATTCGCATGCGCGTCAAGCATTTTCCGGCCATTTTCCTTCTCACCAATACCGTCTCCGGAATCATCTTGGGCACCGAAACAGCCATGTTCCTTGCGTGGTTTGGGTTCTTCACAGCCTGGACTTACCTCCGTTTCTACCGTACGAGTCCTTCATTATCCTCCGCAGCTACCGGCGACGGCTCTGTAATCAAGGGCGACGCATCCGATACTTTCGCATTCTCTCACTTTTTCCCGGAACCCATTCAAACTCCAATCGGAACACTCGGTGATCAGGTCTACAACACTTTGGTGACATTAAAGGTCTGTACCCCATTTTCGGACGAGGATATCGATGCAGGTAATGAGCAAGCGAGTGCTCGTGCTGAAGGAGGCCTGCCTAGTATTATGAACCCCAACAGCCGGGGTGGAAAAGGGGGAGCAACCCGTGCAGAAGCGGAGCGTAGGAGAGCACTGGCTCTCAAAGCTCTTGATCAACGACTGCACGCCGCCGCAGCTCGTGGACCACAACCCACACCAGCGGGGCCTGCATCTTCTACCCCTGCAAACATTCTTGGGGAGACCAATTATGAGCCAGAACACCACGATGATTCTGCTAAGCCCGCATCATAACGCCTCTCAAAGTGTGTGATTTTCAAAATGGGTTTAGGGGCAGAGGATTTCATTATCTGTCTACGGGAAAAGGGAGCTGCTACCAGGCTCTTCGACCGTGGGAAGTTTCTCTATTGAGAGTCGCGAAGATACCACTTTTAGGGCACATGTTGTACATTTGTCTGTATCGCTACCATGTTCCAATACAATTCTTTGGTTTACGCCAATTCTTGATTTATGATATCTAAGCCATAAATGCGTATCATCCATCGTGTGTCACGATTTACACATTGTGGCATTGCGCCCCGAGACAAAAAAAACTTGCGGCTATACAATTAAAGCTTGATATTGGGCGATTATATTCATTTCGGATGTATCGGACGTCAAAAATAGTCTAGTCTCAAGGTCTATTGACTAGAGTACTTGGAGTGCACCAGTTGCTGTGTGCTGATTTGTGCTCAGTTAGAGGGCGAGGGGAAACAACATTATTGAAAGAGACAATAATACATTTCCCGCTTGCAGACGAGTTTGGTGGCAATCTTTAAGATTGAGTCGTGTAGTTGGTACAGATTTTGGTGTGAGGGAGATGCTTCTCAAGTGGCCAGGTTTCGTTGGGAGGCTCGAGACGGCATATAGACTAACTAGCAGGTGAACTTTGTAATGTATTTTGCAACTCGAAGAGCCTTCCAAATGTGAAAACTGCACGTTCGTCCTGTTAGAATAAACTGCTATTGGTCAGAGTCTGGAAGTCCAGATGTCGTCAGCAGGCACCTGGGGGAACCCGTGAACGCGTGATGTGAACACGTGATAACGCGTCATGAATGTCCCAATGTCAGATTGATGGGAAAATTCCCAACTAGATATCCATAACATATGAACATTTCAGATGCTGCAATTGAGTCCAGAAGACTAATATCTCGCATGTACGAGTCCGCGCAATTGGTTCATCTTGGTTGCAAATATTCCCTACGCATGAAAGTGTTGTGTACCCGCAACAATCTGTTGGCACATGTATTTTCTAGTAGCACGTAATTGATAGACAGGATGGCCATTGGTCGCGGGTTGCATCCAGAAGTAGTCTGTAATCGGTAGCTGGAATTCTGGGTACACGATAGATAGGCATAATCAATTGCGGCCAATGAATAGTTGTAAATGGTTTCCTTACCTAAAATTACGCCGTACAACGTTTGAGCATGCATATTGTCTACAAATGAAGGAAGATGTCAGGGGTCACGTGGTGTTGAATGTCAGCGCTGGGGCTCCGGGACCGCTGCCTGTTGGTTTAGTGGGAGGGGCTCGAAAGCTTAGGTCATCCAAACGGTCATAATCTGTCCGCTCTGGCCCACAACCTCCTTCCTCCTTCATCCCACTCTTTACAAGCAAAGCTCCATTGAACCACCCCCACGCAGCTGCCACAACCCCGCTCTAAGCTCCTACTATTTGATGCTGTTTCTGCTACTTGTTCAAAACTACTTACCGCTTGTTGGTGCTGCCAATTCTGCTCGCCGTCTCTGTTACTCCTGCTACTAGCACTTTTGCTACCCCGACTGCAGCTTCTGCTACTACGTCTGCTACTGCTACTGCTGCCTCTACGACAATCTCATCAGCTCCTACTCTTACCATGTCGTACGCTCCGGGTGACGACGTGATCCTCAATGATGGCCGCCGCGCGACGGTGCGCTATGTCGGGCCTATTCACCTGGCTGCTGGCCAATTCGTTGGTTGCGAGCTACAAACCGCGAGCGGCAAGCACAACGGCACAGTCGGTAATCAAACATACTTCAATTGTCCAGAGATGACCGGGCTTCTTGTTAGACCTTCTGGCATCTTGCGCAAGGTTGAGAGGTCCGCCCCTGCACCCGCGCCTACACCCGCACCAGCACCCCAAGCAAAGGCGGCAAAGCCAGTCATCGCGCCTCGCGCCTCGCGTCCTTCCAGCATAGGTGGCCTCCCCGCTAAGGGTCCGACCAAAGCAACATCTACGACATCCACAACCACATCGCGGCTGTCCCTGGCACCTTCCACAACCAGGAAGTCGAGTTTTTCAACTCCTTCCGCCCCAACCCAGCCTCTCTCAAATCGGCTCTCTCGGCCATCTCTCAGTGCGCCACGTACGGCTCCATCAACTTCCTCCAACCCAGCTGCACAACCCAGCCGGGACCCCACTGCGGACAGTCTGAAAACCAAGGTCAAGCACCTCGAGAAGCAACATGCGGAGGATCGTGACAAACTTAAAGACCTCGAGAAGCTCAAGGCGGAGCGGGACAAGTTCGAGAGCATTGTTCAGAAACTTCAGGGCAAATGCCAAACGTTTCACCAGGATAACAATGAGTTGAAGGCTTTGGTCAAGGCCAATACAGCTGAGCTCGACCGCCTGGCAAGATCGGAGCAAGAGAACGAGAGCATTCTCGAACTCGCCACCCTGGACCGCGAAATGGCCGAGATGCGAGCCGACCAAGCAGAGGCTGACCTCGAGACCCTTAACCGAAAGGTAGAAGAACAGGAACTGGAGCTTGACATCCTCAAGTCCGAGGCCGCATTGCTTACCGAAGACATGTCCGATGAAGCCAAAGAGGCCGCTGGCTATTACCGCCTCCAAACCGAGCGCGACCGACTGAGAGAAGCACTTCTCATGCTCAAGGACATTACCGAAGAGACTGAGGATGAGCTCAAGGCCCGCATCAAAGAGCTCGAGGATGACCAAATGCACATGGATGAGGTTCGCGCAGAGCGTGATCGCCTTCAATCTGAACTGTTACAATCCGAGTCCATTGTAGAGGACCTCCGCCAACAGATTGATGCTGCAAACGAGTGGGAAGAGATCATTGAAGATCTTTCCGGCCAAAACCAGTTTTTCAAAGAACAAATCGCCGAAAAGGATCTCGTCATCCAGGACCTCGAAAATCTAAAGGAGCTCAACGACGAGTTGGAAATTCACCACAACGAACAAGCCAACGAGTTGCGTGCCGACCTCGACGCTAAGGACGCCGAGCTGGCTGAGCAGGCCCGCCGCATCATGCAGCAAGACGCTGCCATTGCTGATCAGGATGTTTTGATCACCAAATTCCGGGACTTGGTCATAGACTTACAGTCAAAGGTCGATACAGTTGAATCGTCAAGAACTTTGAGCGATGAGCAAACGAAGGACGTTACTGGACGCTTCCACGAAGTCATGGAGATGAATCGCCAACTCAGAACGGCAAATATGGCATCGCTCGAGAAGGAAATCTCCTCCCAATTGAAGCATCTCGATGCTCAACAAGCAGAAGAGAACCTCTCTATCGTCAAACACTATTTGACTGATAGCCCCGAGGTGTACCAGAATGACCCTCTCAATACCTACTTCCGCGCCAAGCGAATCGGATTCAAAGCCCACATGCTCTCCGGCTTCCTCAAGGACTACGAGATTAAGTACGCATTCGAGCATGCCAATGAAGAACCATTGACCAACATTCTACGCCTTGATACCATGCACGAGCTCGATCTACTCCATCTCCGTGCTGGCCAATTCTGGGCTGCTATTGAATCCTCCACTCTGGAGCAATTCCTCACATTCGGCCCTGTTTTTAGTGAGCTGGACACCGTGGAGAAGACCATCGAACGCTTCATCGATTCTTTCAAGAAAGACGAAGTCAGTTATAAGGAAGTTGGACAGGCTCTTCGCCGGTGCAATCAAGTTATTGACAGCATTGCCGCCGACTTTGCGGACGCATTCGCTGCTCGAATCGACAATGAGATTATGTTTCGGGTAGCCAGCATGACTGCCCATTACAGTTTCATTGGGCACTCATTCCAGGCAATCATGGCTCTCATGATGACACTTCGCGTTAAATGCCTGATCGAGCCTGAGGATCCTGACGACGACTCTCATCAACGAGCATTCAAAGCGATGGAAGTGCCGATGCAAATGTCTTTGAAAGGGTTTTACACAACGGGTAGACTCCAGCGTGTACTCAAAGAGCGCCAAGAAGATGGTCTTTATCCGAACCTTCCTTCGGGCATCGATGAAATGGTGGAAAAGGAAGAACTGCTCGGCCAAACTGCACAAGCTACATTGGGCTTCGCGAAGGCGATGATTGACCAGATGTTGGCTGTCGATATTACGAAAACCGCCTTCGGTCCTGAAGTGATGAAGGCGTTCGTATCTCTCAAATCAATCCATTTCCCGAATGAAGAGATTGTCCAGATAAGCAACATTATGGCAAATGTCATTTCCTGGGACGATATCACTCAGGTTCTGGCAAACAACATTGAGATCGAACAGGGACCCGCGCCTTGGGTCATGAAAGCCGATGAGATCAAACTTGGCAGGAAACGGACGGCGGAGACCGAAAAGAAATATCGGGATCTCACAGACGAGTACCAATCCACACTACGTCAATTCCGTGAGCGCGAGCAGGAGATCGAGACTAAGGAGCTTGAAATTGAGCACCTCAAAGCGAAACACCGGGAGGCAGTTTCGAAGGTCCAGGGTTTCAACTCTCTCCAACAAGAACTCGAAGAAGCCCGGAGTGACAGAGAGTCTCTTGAGACCATCGTGAAGCAACAGCGAAGCGTGCTCCAACGTCTGGAGGAAAAGCTCGTTGCACTCGAGAACTCCGAGCCGGCAGAGAGAGCCACAGCGCAATCTGATCCCGCGACCGAAAATAATAACGTTCCATTGCCTCGTGCAAACAATTCTGGTCATCTTACCCCTCTTGTTCAAGCCCTCACCACTGAGAACCAATGGCTCCGACGCCGTGAGAACGAAATCTCGAGCTCTGATATGGCATCTTTGTCCTCGATGAGCCGCGAAAGAGAAGTTGCCCAAGTTCAACGAGAGTCTAAGAAAAATCATCGTATGGCTAGTGGAATGCTGTCGGCTTCTCTAAACCCACCCATGATTTCTATACCTGAAGAGGATGAGCCAATTTCTCCACCCAAGAAACGGCATTCTGCAACGAAGCCAGCGCCTAAGCAGCCAAAGGCTCGCAGCCCCAGCCCGCTTGTGCTTACACCAATAAGTACTAATATTCAATGGACTCCAAGGTCCATGACACCGTTTTCGGTTTATTCTGACCTGGAGGACTTGAGCTTTATCGACATGTCCCCAGTGGAGGAAGAATTTGGCGAGGCAGCGCTAGAAGGATTCAGCGAAATCAATCTCAACTCAGTGTATCCCATACCCGAGGCAGCGCTAGAGGATGGATTCAGCGAAGTCAATCTCAGCTCAGTATTTTCTTGACTGTGATTGCTATTCCCAATGGGCGTTGTGGGACTGCTCAGTGTTCGTCACCAAAACTTCGATCGAGCGAGTTTATTTGTTTTCATTCGGCGTTAAGCGATCGACTTGTATGCATCACTAGAAGCTTCGATCGAGCGATTTGTGCAATTGTTTGGCGTTATGGTTTTTGGGTTATACATCAAAACCTACTATTGAGCGGCATTATTATTTGGCATGATAGGATCGGTTTCTGTTCGTTACCAAAGGGCTTGGTCGGGCATATCAAAAGCATTCAGGGCGTTTTTTTCAAAGGGTGGAACATATTCCACACATTAGCGAGGCGTTTTTTTTTTATTCAGGGGAGGATGAGAGATTCATGGGTTGTTCGGGGTTTTGATTTTGATCTGTTTTGTTGCGGAGCTTTTGTCTCCTTGAATGGTTTTTGTTTCATACTAGCAGTATACCCCTGGGTGGCATTCGTTTTGATCAACTAAAAAGGCGTTTTTCTTGTTGTACTCGAGTAGCGAATTCAGTTTGGTTTGACTTCATTCTCGCTCTGTGTTTTTGGTTATTCGTGAATGTGATCGATGAACGAGTACTGGGCCGAAAACGCCGTATTCTCTGTTTATTTAGGTTTGAGTTATGTTCTAGAATGTATTACATTATACGATGATTGTAATCAACAGAGACTAGGGCCAAGTATAGCTTCGGTATTTTCTACTCTCGGGTCAAGTCTCAGTTCGTGTCTACCAGAGTGGGGGGGAGAGGTTCAAAAAGTATTGTTATCAAGAAACTTATATTAATCGGCTCGGACAGAACTAAGAAACCACGCCACGCCACACCACACCACAGAACCTTTGTCCTTACCAGCCCTTTCCAAAACAATCCCCATGCCCCTAATACCATCCTCAAACTGCAGATTTCCGGCATTTCTTATCCTTTTTCTTCGACGAAGACGTTCCCGGAATCGAGCGCGTCACGGACTTTGCAGCGCTAGACACAGCGTTCTTGATCGCGGACTTGGCACGCTGGGAACGGCGTAACTGTATCTTTCTCTCCAAGTCGTCGAGAGTCAAAAGTTTTTCTAGGGGAACAATGTCTTCGAAGTGGATGTCCTGGCACTGGTGGTGGGGCGGGATATAGTGGTAGTACTTGGGCATGTGGGTCTTGTGAGTCTTGTGAGGCTTGTGAGAGTTGTTGTATGTTTGTTCAGCGATACTATATTCCCTGTGCCTGATATATTCATCCTGAATAGGGTGTATGGCTTGAGGAGACTGAAGTGACTGCAGTGCAGCAGCCATGGTCAAATGTTTTGTATGGATGAAGCTCATATCATTGCTTTTGTTTTTGACAAGGGGACGGTGTAAGCAAGTGTTGTTGAAAAATCTTTTAGGTTGTTGGGTATGATGTATGTATGTATGTTGTGAGCGAACAATAATCGATGTATTGGAATGCCCTAGATCAATCAAACAAGTGTTTCAGTGATACGGTTGGAAATATCCTTGTTTGGGTCAAGCCAAGTGACACTATATTTGTGTATACAACTCTTTCTTCTATGTTTCACTCTGGTTTGTTAAGTTTTTGTAAGGTCATTGATGCACCATGTGAAGCATGCTGCATCGGGCAAAGTCGCACTGTCCAATGTGAAACTTACCTTAGACAACGGTCTTTGAGACGTAATTGAGCTCCCCTCTTTTCAGAACCTTTGTCAACTTGTACAATCAATCTCTTTCTTATGCTTGAGACTACACTTTCGCGATGACACAACCAAGTTCACCACCATATCTACATAAAGTCAATAAGTCAAAAAATTCTGTTGATTCATTCAAGTCAAACTGAACACATTAGGAGTACACATGGAATAACAGCCAACACCCTGTCAAACGGTGACTGCACCATATATCATACCAACAAAAATCAGAAAATGAGATGCTCGAATCATGCAAACTGGTGCATATGAGTGAAGAACCACTGCTCACAAAGCAATTTCTTACTTCTTGGATAGTTTAGCTAGCCTCGAGCCGGCCAGCTTCGAGAAAATCTTCTTCGAAACCGGCTTGCCGGCAATTTTGATCTTCTGTCTCTTGCAACAGGACATTTTGTGAGCGTTCTGTTCATCAAGGTCCTCCTAGGAAAGGGCCTGCCTCTAGGGAAGAATGCTGTCAAGGTGACACTTCGATCACGCTGCTAATGGGCTTTGAGAGGCTGGTAATGTTTGTTATCAGAAGCTATTTAGAAGAAAGGTTCTCCTTGTGGCTCTTATGATGAATAGTTTGTTTGAAATATATCCCTTGGAGAAAAACAACTTGATACTTATGTAGTCGAGGAAAGTGTGAGACTCGTATATACGTTGTGTTGATAGAATTTAGTGTTCTAGAGAGATCCCCGCTTGCTAGCTATCAGCTTAGGGCTGAGAAGCCGCCCCAGACAAGTAGCTCGGGTCATCTAACAAATGAAATTACATCCAAAAGTACTATAGTAAATACATCCAATTGAAACAGAACAACACCCATAACAATCCTAGGAATTCAGGCGTTCTGTTGACGCCGACGAAGCTCACAAACGAGCGGAACAAAATGACAGGCACTTTAACTTCATCCCAAGGTGCTTTGATACTGCTAGCAATAAGATTCTTGTAAGTCATAGAACCTTACTACTATATACCATAGCCGTATCAGCCTTACAGCCACCGAAGTGCATGGAACTGTTCAGCGTTACCACCTTTAGTTAGTACTGATGAGTAGAAGAAAGGATGAAGTTAAATCATTTGATTAATGTTGTGGTGAATCTAGAAGAGATCTGCACAAGAGAAGAGCTATTCTACATAACAAGAAGCTAGATAGTCACGTGAGTGAGACTGACACCCAACAAGTACTGCTAGATTGCGCATGCGCTGCTTTTGGCTAGCGTCACAATGCAGCTGGCCTGCTGATATATAAAGACTTGGCGTGCGGGGTTGTTATCTGCCTACATCGAAAGCTCCTTCCTACTGCTGCTGTTTAACCCTAACTTGGATTTACAACGCTAGCACTCACGAACCTTATATGCTATAACGGCTTCTGAACAATAAAATATTCTTTAGCAGCACCGCTAGTGTCTTGACTGCTACTATTCGTAAGCTTATACTCTGTCGGCCTATATAGATAACTTCAGTTAACAAACATTCAAGGCGCTGGACAAGTGGCCCCTTTTTACCCCTCAATATCGTCTACTTCTGATCAGGGATGCAAAATTGGGCCAAGAAACGCAAGAATAAGTCTAAGTGGGATTATATCGTGGAATTCTTCCTCGGTGCGTCTAGCTTCAACGTGCTCCAATTACCTGGAGCTGTAAAAGATTCTATCGGGGCATACAATGAATATCACAATGGCAAGCAAATGAGGCAACAGCTTCCGGTCATCATGACATTGCTGGAAAACCTCATGGATGAATTTGGCAAGCATAACTACGCGACTCGATTTAGTCAATTCCTGTCACTTCTTGGAGTCATGACGCAGTTCGTACAGGTACTCCAAGGCGACTCTGCTCTAAGAAATGTTCTACAAGATTTGGGAGTCAAGATTTCTAGGGAGATCGAGGCTCAAACTGGCCTAAAGTCTCCTCGATTTGCTAAGCAAGTTCATCGGTTTATCCACCAGCGCACCCAAGAGATGCGACAAGACGATGCCAATCATTTCTTCTTCGTTTATCACCCGGACACAGACTGGAATCCCGAATTCTTCCATAGAGCTCAGGCAAATCCATTGCCGAGTAACTTCCTTGGCATGTCTTCGAACCTGGACACCCTCTGCATCTGGATGCTGTTCATCAGGAGCCTGTTAGCGCGGTCCAAGATCAAAGGCCACTTCCATATTTTAATCCCTGCCTACCGTCCACTTATCATCCAGGATCCTGTCATATTCCCACCCGAGTTATATCCACTGACGATTGAAGGCCATATACATGACTCCATTTTTCAAGTCTGGCTTAATATTCGACATGTACCAAATGACTTGACATTACGCGATGTGGGTAATCTCGCAGCGCCGCCTAGTTTCTGGCAAGAGTGGGCCGAGCCTATCCAGGGTATTACAATTGTTAGCACTTGGTTTACTGGTAGTGCTGCAGCTATGGGCCTGAGTGTTGCTGCAGCTACAGTCGCAGTTCCGCTTGCAATTCCCGTTTTCGTAGCCGGAGCCTCAGTGGCAGCGTTTGGAACCATTACAGCAGCGAACGCCGTTGATGAGAGACTAAGGATTCCCCAACCCCGACTTTTAGGTGGCAACTTCAACCAAGATGAACTTGAGTTCCAGCTAAGGACACGCAGAGTCAGAAGGCGACACAGGTATTCTCATGGATAAGAACAAAGATTGGAAATGCTTTAACTTGCAGACTTACTTGTTTACCAAATTGCTTTTTGAAACGGCCAAGCATCTATTCTAGTATTTACTCCCTTGTGTTGATGGCTCACACTGTTATATACTAATTTGGGTTGGACTTTCCTTCAGAAGCGTTGAACTCCTAAATTGCTGTCTGCCAATTGTGCGATATTATCTTAGCGAGTAGATATATTGTTTCGAAATGGAATTTTCATTCTAGGCCTCTAAGAAACATTGATCAAGTGTTTACAGCAGTCCAAAACACAGTGGTCGCATGTAGGACACTAAAGAAGAGATTAGTGGTCCGTTTTGACAGTTGTGATACAGCTAGATGCACGTTGAGTCCTGTCATCTAATGTTTGAGTTATAGATTACAAAAAGGTAGTAAATGTAATTCAACACTAAAGCAATTTAATAACATTCTAAAATAAGCTAAAGTTACTGCGCTGATACATCCTTGCTACTGGGACAACTCCCACTCTGCTCTGCTGGTCTCTAACTTTAACACTATACTTAATCCTACCTTCTTCACTTTCTTTACTATTAACTCTATTAGATATATATTAAGAGCATCTACTTCTAGCATAGTCTTGCACTTCTACTTATGTTTTCTTTACTTTTAACTTTTCTAGCATAAGTATCTAAGATATGAAGATATACGTCACGTGCCTTGATTAATTATCCTATGAAGCTACTCATATGTAGTATAGTCTATTCACTCTCCCGTATATAGTCTCGGTACCCCTGGGTACCCTCAATTTAATCAGTTCTCCTCAATTTGTTAACCCTACAGATCCTAGGTTTAAGTAAACACACTACTTATAGAGAGACTATTAAAGAGACATTCTACTATAGAAATAGTAGTAGAGATATTATTTATATATACTCTTACTATTAAAAAGGGAGTAGTAATATTATAGCTTATACTCTTAAAGAATGAGTATAACCTAAGAGATGTATATAAAGAATAAAACTATAATAATTCACCAATTCTACTAAGGATTGGTACCAGTTCTTTTTGGTCTTACAAAATACCTACTGTCGGCGCTGATGCGCTTGATCGCAGTCATGACCTCACACTTCACACGCGCACCTAGCAATCTTTTATTACTCGGCGTTTTATTCAAAGAGCAAAGCAATATGTTACAAAGTTCTGTAAAATACACACTTGAGTTCTCACAAATGCAACTAGACACGCGCGGCGTGCGTAGAGGATTACTATTTAGACATTTACCCTTTTAGTTAAAGCTTTCGTCAGCACAATTCATAAACACCATTGAGATCAAGTAATCTCCCCATTACTCGAAATTGAATCGCTCACAGTTCATTCACATGCTCCTCCTCATCATCTTCATCCTTGTTTCTCGTCTTCAGTCTTCGCTATAGCAAATATTCTGATCACAGATCGCTGCATCGCGTCGGCAACCTGCAAAGAGTTCTGAACATTAAAGACAATGCGATGTCGTACGTCAATGAGCACGGGAAACCGTTGTGTCGCTGCTTTCCAAGATGACATTGAAGAGCTTCTAGTTCGGGTTTGCGAAGATTTGACCAAAAGGCCATATTTCGGCGGCCTTTTGGATATGTTATTATCTGCCGAATGTATCTTTGCGTTCGTACGTTTGCAAGGGCGGCTCAACACTGACACTATCTTATGAGACTTCGGATAATCAGGTAGTCGCCCTAAACTTATTTTCCGTTCGGAGTTTAGCTTACCTGATGAATTAGTGTTCTCAACCGCAACAAACCTTTTCATCTCTGCGAGGGGAGTTGCTTTGGTATTCGAGGGATCGAGCTTGCTCTTGTAACCCTATTCATGGATTGAATGCGAAGGCTACAACCTTCAGCTAGGCACGTTATCTTCAAGATCCTTTACAGCCATAGGGTTTATTTCAGGTGAAGCAATTTAAGAGAGAGACTGGGAAATAGTTGAGCGATGCAGAATATGTATACGACGTTTGGTACTCAGTCAACAAAGTCATTGCTAAAAATGGTTCTGATGGCATTGTTTCGAAGCATGATGGATTGTTGTCTTACAATGGCATCTTACAAATAAATATGCCTGCATCTCTATGAACACTTTGTGACTAAACATTGCAATTCCAGCAGCATTTAGGGTAGTAGATGATGAATTTGAAAGCCCACTCGCCAAGAATGGGAAATGGGCATACACATTGTAAATGATTTAAAGCACATTGAGATATATCTCTGTCATATTGTTCGTCATGACGACGATCCAGAAGTACGGGAAGAGTTATCGTGAAAGATGGGCAATGCCTGTATGTAGGAAGAGGAGGGAGGGACGGGAATGTTCCAAAGGTTGAGTGGGAGGCATGGGCCAACTTCGTCACGCGTCTGATTCGCGGAACACACCTGGAGCCGGCTCTCCAACTTAACTTTCTCGATCTTCTACAGCCCAAAGATCTTCAAACAAACCATTGGCACACCGACACACTGACACAGTCTGCCGCACGGCTATCTACCTACTAGTTGCATTGCCTTTCCGCGAGCCTCACCTTGCTCGGCTGAGGCCATTGCCAATCCTCGCAGCACACCAGCAGATTGGCTGCACTTCGCCTCATAGAGTCCCGAAGCTGCATGCACCATTGCGCTAATCCATGGATCGCTAGCAATCACAGGCCAACACACTTGTCCCGCCTGCGGTACGACACTGCATAGCACAGTTCCAGCATGCACAGCGCGAGGAACCTCTGTTTTAACCCCTCTTCCGGCAAGCACACCGCTCCCAATAGAGCGGAAAGTAGAGTGTCTTCGCGCGGGGTTTGATCTGATCGCCATCCGTCTTCGCTGATTGCCGCAAGTCACTTGCACTGACTGATAAAGCTGACCTCGACTATCTTGACACCGTCCTTGCTACTAACACTTGACCCATCTGCTCAATATTTCCGCCCGAGGGACGCGTTATCGCATTTCAGCTAACATGGCATACACACGGAGGCAGGTGGTCACGATTATTAGCTTTGTGGTATGTTGTGGAGCCTTGTCTTAACATTGCACAGAGCTCACTAACAAAATAGTATTTGATACTTGTCACCGTATTGTCGGGGTATTTGAGCTCAAATCTAGCAAAAAATTGGACATCCCACTGACAGGTATGCAGATACGCTTCGTCCGTGGCGAAACAGCTCCACCTACCCATCCCCGACATCCTCTCTGGCCTTACATCAGCTCTCCCGATCGTGGCTGGCCTTTTACTTGAAGCTGGTTATGACTTGAATCGAGCCCGAGAGCAGCGTCAGGGCAATCCCAATGGTAGCACACCGCGCCCTCTACTGGTTGTTATCGCCAACACGATAATCTTCATTTATTCCACCGCTGTGATCACTTTGCTCGGTACCCATGCTGCCCCGTCGTCTGGTTTGAATTGCGGTTTGGAGGAACGTTGGAAGACTTTGTTTACACACAAGAGAAAGGACGCAATCAGCACCATACAGCAATCCTTGAAGTGCTGTGGCTTCATCAACACACATGATCGAGCCTGGCCATTTCCCGACAAAAGCCACGACATCCATGCTTGTGAGACTGCCTTTGGTTTCAAGACTGGGTGCTTGATTCCATGGAAAGCCGAAGAGCAGCGCATTTCTGGCATTTTTATGGCCGTCGTTGGTCTTGTTTTCGTATGGCAGGTATGTTTGAAGCCATGAGTCGCTTTTTCGGTCTGCCTTGCTGATACCTAGCCTAGATAGCTATCATCTCCACACCCACTCGTCGCGAGACATGGCTCCATCGTGTCCTCCCCGATCGCATTTCTCGCCTGATTGCCGACGAAGAACAAGGCGATAATCGCCCACGGCGAGCTATTGATTATCTACCCACCTCCGACAGATACAGAGACAACATGGCTGAGGCTGAGGAGGTCGATGACAGTGATGACGAAGCTGTCACGCGTCGTGCCATTGAGAATAGCGCAAATAATGTTGGCAACATTTTGACTGGGTCAATTCGAACAGAAGAGCGACATATTACTTCGCACGAGAACGCATGGGCTAGGAGCGACTGAAGTGCGGGAAGGGTACGCCGCGTCACATTCATGACAGGATTAGTGAAAGGACTAGAACGCGGTGGTATAAGATGCGCCTAGCACACGCCCATTGCCTTACTTTATGGTAATAAGTAGTTTGTTGAATTCTAAAAGTTCTTGTTAGCTTTGGTGGGCTCAAATCAAATACGATCTTTCCACAATCTTCTGCAGTATCATGCCTTGACTTAATTGTCGATTATACCAAAGATTGTTCATGGCAAGTCCTTTAGTACGAACGCTTCATCGGCGGCACACTTTTGCACTCATCCTCGTCCAGAGTTTGCATCTGTACAGCTCTCGTTGCCCATCCCACATCAACTCCTACATCCCGCTGCCACGTCAAACTATGTTTCATCCACTCCTTATCGTCCCTTTCTTGATAATCATCTCTTGCGTGTGCACCTCTACTCTCCGTGCGCGTCAATGCCGCCTTACTTGTTTGTATCGCATTGGTAAGTAAATTCTTCAACTCAAGCGTCTCCACCAAATCCGAATTCCAGATAAGGCTCTTGTCAGTTACTCTGAGATCAGTTTCGAATCGAGATTCGACGGCCTTTAGCTTCTCATTCCCTGATTCTAGAGAGTCGTGGGTGCGGAATACAGCTGTTGTGGATTGCATAATGCGTTGCATGTCGTCTCGCAATTCTGCTGTTGAAGTCTTGCCCGACGAGGAGAGAATGTCCGTCATGTCCTGTATCGAATCCAGGCCTATGTTCTCGGGCGAAGGGTGATGTGGTGCATCAGGACTGTGGTTTTCGGCAATGTGGATAGCGCAGGCTCGGCCCTGTTAGAAGTATCAGTGGAACATTACGATGTTAGGGGGATGGGAAAACTTACAAAAACCACAATATCAAGCAAGGAGTTCGCACCTAAGCGGTTTGCTCCGTGAACACTCACACATGCGGTCTCCCCTGCCGCATACAGCCCCTCAACAACCTTCGCTTCACCATCCACAACATCTAGCACCTGTCCATGATAATTCGTTGGCACGCCCCCCATACAATAATGCACCGTCGGCAGTACAGGAATCGGTTCCCTTGTAATATCGATCCCCGCAAAGATCATTGCCGTCTCCGCAATCCCCGGTAACCGCTCATGGATTATCTCCTTGGGCAGATGAGAGAGTTGAAGATGGATATGATCAGCATCTTTGCCCACGCCCCGGCCTTGCATGATCTCGAGATTCATAGAGCGAGAGACGACGTCGCGGGAGGCGAGATCTTTGGCGGTAGGTGCGTAGCGTTCCATGAATCTTTCGCCTTCGGAGTTGAGAAGGTAGCCGCCTTCGCCGCGGGCGCCTTCGGTGATAAGGACCTGGGATGGTTAGGGGAAGGGGTTTGGTTGGGAAGGAATGGGCAAGGAAAGGGGCAAACATACACCTGCGCCGTATATACCTGAGGGATGGAATTGAACAAACTCCATATCCTGTAGGGGTAAGCCGGCTCTGGAAACCATTGCACAGCCATCTCCCGTACTCGTATGTGCACTCGTTGCACTGAAATATGCTCGTCCGTATCCTGTTTCTCAGTCAGTCTCGAACATCTACTTTCTCCATCCCCTCATCTATCTCTCTCCCCGATCCACATAAACGAAATCAACTAACTCACCCCCCGTTGCCAAAACCGTGTTCCTCGCAAACATCCTATGCACCGTCCCATCCTCCATATTCAACGCCACAACCCCCACACAAACTCCCCCTTCCATCAACAAATCCATGACGAAGAACTCCACAAAAAACTGCACTCCTTCCCTCAGACTCTGCCCATACAGCGTATGCAACAGTCCATGTCCCGTCCTATCACTCACACAACACGTTCGATACGCCTGTCCTCCCTTTCCGTACTCGAGCGATTGGCCGCCCAGAGCGCGCTGGTAGATTTGGCCCGAGGAGGTGCGCGAGAAGGGCATGCCGTAGTGCTCGAGCTCGATTATGGATGGGATGGCTTGTTTGGTCATGTAGTGTATTGCGTCTTGGTCGCCGAGCCAGTCGGAGCCTTTGACCGTGTCGTACATGTGCCAGCGCCAGTCATCTTCGGTCATGCTGTAACCGTTAGTTCGTGTTTGATATATGTTCAATCCTTCCCATGCTGAAACAAATGCTTTCTTGGTCTTTGGGAGAGAGGGGGTCGAAATTGGACTCCGAAGAAAGTGTATTAAATAAAGAAATGAGCAAGTATACATACTTCCCCAACGCAGCATTAATCCCTCCCTGCGCCGCCACGGTATGCGATCTCGTCGGAAACAGTTTCGTCACACATGCAGTCTTGAGTCCTGCCTCCGTGAGTCCAACAGCAGCACGGAGACCTGCTCCACCTGCGCCGACTACGATGGCACTTCAATTGCTTTCAATTAGCTATGTATATTCTCAAAGTCTTGGGTATGAGGAAGCTGGGGAGGTGATAGGGGAAGGGAAATAGACATACTCGTAATGATGATCTATAATTGTCAAGTCCTTGACTTTCAAGCTCGATTCATTTGCGTAGCTACGACTTAGTAATGGCGCGGGCGCTCTGCTTGGAAAAGAGGTTCGAAGACGGAGGTATGAGCGCGGAAGTGCGCGTGTGAAAGATCTCATCGTGGTAACATTGAGGAGATTTGGAAAGGGTTATCATGAGAATGGAAGATAGGAATGGAAGAAAGGGAAGAGGAATCGAGGACAACACGGTAGCTTATAGACAATCCAGGAAATAAGACGTCAAGTGGCGCGAGCTAGCTTAAGGTACCCGCGTGCGCGCCCCTCATTATTCTACTTAGCTTACCCCAGACCTCGACGTTCCTCGGCTCAATCAAGAGGACGAATGCGTGATATGCCTGGGATATTGGTCTTTAGGATAGAAAGTATAGTTGATAGAATCTCTTGTTTTCCTTGTAATCGATAATATAGCAGCTTCTAATCAGGGCCATGATACAATTCGACTTCCCAAACAATGCTACTGTTGTTTTGCGGGGATAAGATGGAAGTCCGCCATGTCAGTTGTTCCTGACTCGTATGTAGCCGAACATTACAATGGACCAATCGGGCATGGGGCATTAGTGGGCATATAGTGTTCGGCTATACCAAACCACAGAAATAGCCTACTAAACAACAATACACAACACAGTGGAAGAAACCGGACGAATATTGATTCAACAATGAATGAATTTCAAATAACGGAAACGCAATCCAACTCCGCTACGCTTTGCTTTGCATTCTAAATCAGGATCTAGTTTTGTCTCCCAACATATCAACCGATGTCAAAGTATCATCATCACTCATTTCTTCACATCACTCATGAGCGCCCTCACACCACTCATCTAATCATCCCAATTCACTTTCAAAGCTAAATCAAACGTCAGTAAAATCCACAGCTCAAAATCAAAGCAAATACTCACCACAAGGGAACGGCCAGAAACCATCCCAATTCTCCGTAAGATACGCATGATACGGGTACTTGTCACCCAACTCCTTCTTTGCCACCTTGTGCACCTTACCCTGTGGTCCCTTCGCGGGCCTCAAGCCCTTGAGTTTCGCGACCTCCTTCAGCATCGCTGTGAGCGCGACTCGTGTCATGGGCAGACCGAGACACTGATGAGGACCATGTCCCAAGTGGATATATGCATCAAGTGGTCTAGTGAGATCGATCTCGTCCGGATCCGGTCCAAATACTTCCTTGTCATGAGAAGCAGTGCGAAGGTTGACGAAGACCTTGTCGCCGGGCGAGAGCTTGTATGTTTTGCCCGAGTCAGTGATTGTAGTTTCGCGGGCAACACTGCGCAAGACGCCGGTTTCGCCGTTCAGACGTGAGCCTTCTAGGAGGTAATGCATGAGCTTTTCGAACGCCTCTTCGCTGTCGTCTTCGGCAAGTTTTTGGATGTCGGGCCAGTGCTTTTGGCCGTTGCCGACGAGGTAGTATTCGATTGTTTGGCCGAAGAGTTGGCCCTGGTTGCTGACCATGCCACCCGCCGTACCTAGGATATGGCCCCAGACTAGCTGTTTGGGATCCATCTTTGATTCGAGGAGGCGCTTGATCATATGGACGCCGTAGCTTTGGAGGGTAGATTCGTTTGGCCAGATGAGTTGCATTACGCGAGAGAGGACCCCGGAACTGGCAATGGCGGAGACATTGGCTTCGACGAGCTTCCCAAGGGTTTGGGTCGCAGCGTGGGCCTTGACGTGGAGAGGAAAGGAGCCAGCGACATCGACGTCGAAGAAGACGAGGGCAAAAACGCCGGACATGATGAGGTAGAGCTCGGCCTCGGTGAAAATACCGTGAGGACGCTCCTCGGTCTTGAGAGGAAGCATGAAGAGTTCAGCGCAGAAATGGACATGAGCAAGATTGCCAATATCGCGAATGATGTCGACCTGGTTGAAGTCTGCAATCTTGTGCGATTTCTCTTTAAGAAGTTCGGCTGTTTTAGCCGTGTAATAGGAACGCACTTCCTTGTCCCACGAAGATACGTAGAGCGCTTTGCTCATCATGTCGCGCGATGAGGAGTTCTTCGGACCGTCACCCGCGAGCATAAAGTCCTTCGCAGCGCCGCCCATGAGAAACTCCATTGCGTTTCCCCATGTTACTTTGAAGTCTTCCTTGTTCTTCATGATTGCTGTGGCGTTCTTGTATTCAGCGATGAGATGAGGATGCGAGCTTGGCTTCGGCTTCTCGAAGTCATACAAGTGGTCTTTCTTCAGGTCCTTTAGCACTGTCTTCATCTCTGAAGGAATGGTGAGAGGATAGTGCACATAAACACTATTTTGTGAGAAATGGTTGGGGAAGGCTCGAAGGAAGAGCTTGTAAAACACACAGCCATTGTCGACTGCCAAATCGCACTCTGCAGTCTTGTAGCCCCAGTTCGTCAGTGTCCTGGGGTTGTAATCAACTGTGTAAAATCTGTCGCCTCGCACAAGGGCTACAGCGTCAGCCAACACTGCCCTCGAAATAGTGTATGGAGGGCATAGGCCGGATCCTGGGGCCATGGGCTTCTTTGCATCTTCCACCATCATGCCCGGGTAGATTTCCACCTTGTCCGGATGATCATAAAGATGCTTGAGCTGTTCAGCCGCGTACTTATCACTTGTGATGTCTTCGAACGACTTGTGAGGTTCCAGTCCGAAGTACTTCCTAAATTCGTTCAAGCTCCCTAGGTTCCAAGCTCGTGTCTGTTCGATACCAAGAACTTCGATAGCTCTCATGACTGCAGGTACACGGTTCGGGCCGAAGGAGTTTGCACAGTCCTCTATGCTCGAAACGAGAATGTCGACGAGCCCTTGATCGGGTAGCGTCCCATCGGCGCTCCTCTCCAAGTCCGCAAATTTACGCTTTCCTGGATCTTTTTCGGTTTTCTTGTATGCTTCGTCGAGTTTGCCGAGGAATTCATACTTGCCGACCGTCTTGGGATCGCGACCAGGACCGAACATATCATCCCACAAGTCTTGTGTCCATTTCTCATCGCGGTCTGAGACCGTCGAGTGCCATCGATACACGAGATTGAACTCAGCAGAGACTTGATTTCCAACACCCAGGGGAACACCCTTGATATTGGCACGCGGGTCTAATTGCCAGTTGCTGTTCGTGCGGTTCAAGTCCAAGATGGTACGCACGTAGTCAATGAGGATAATATTGACATACAATCCACATGTGATTAGACGACCTGTCTGGAAGAGATCTTCATCCAATTTTTTCAAACCCAAATCATAAGTCTCCTTGGCTTTTGCATCACTAGGATCGGTTGGTGGTTTGGGTTGGGCAAATCGGTTGCCCTCGTTGATGGTTACTAGATTATCGACTACGTAGTTGTGGAAACGGTTGAACATAATCAATAGAGCGCCAACTCCGGGAGGAAAGAAGAGCAGTCGAGCTTCGGAGAAAGAATCCGGCTTGATCTTTCCATTGACCTTCGTCCTCATAGCATCTTGCTCGGTTTGATTACTGCCATAGAGAGGCGAGAGATCAAGATATGACGAAGTCATAGAGTTAGAGTAATCTCGGTGATCTGTTCGGAAACAATCGTGAATGATGATCGAAGCGAGGTAGAACAACACGCTGGAAATCCTATTTGGGTGCAACTCGGCGTGTTTCCTGGTCATGATGCTATCGAAAACAACACCCGCGTCGGGCAAACATGGTGTCTGCATGGTGGATGGCTTGACGGTCCTAGCATATGGTGTTCCAGCGGCACCTAGCTGTGGATGAAGTAGACTGTTGTTTGATCCATCTGCAGAACGGTACTGATATTTTGTACCCAAGTACGATCTAGGTGGATGTTCCAGGTCGTTCCACAATTGAGTAAGGAATTTCGAGGTGAGCATATCCCGATTCTTTGATCCCTCGGGCAGGGTAGCCGCTATTCGAATAAGCCCCTCCATCAAATACTCTTTGTCATCTTGCAGTTGTCCAGTAACTTTTTCCGTGACCATCCCAGCTATGGTTTGGACATTCTCAATACGCAAATGACTAAAATCTTGGAGATCACCTAATATCTTTTTGAGCATGACATTCTCCTCATCTGGGTCGATGTGCGACCCGTCGCCGGTGTCATCCGGGACTGGTCTATTGACAGCTCCGACGACACCTGCCAGCTTTTTGAAGGGGCCTCCAATCTTTGCACGAAGCTTGTCCAGTTCGGACAGTTCGTCTGGTTTGGGAGGCGTCACTCCTGTCCGAGTGTCCACGTGATTGTTATATGAACTTGCCATTGTGGGGAGTGGATGCTGATGATCTGGTCAGTCGCCGTCGCTGTTGTGCAGATAAAAGTCCGTCGAATCCAGAGGTATTGAGCCTACAGCGTACGCGGAGTTCCCTAGTAGGAGAATATTTTGTAATAAAAGGAAATTAGGACCAAGTGAGGCGACAAAGTTTTAGTGACTGGCTAGCCTAGAGCCAGGAAAGAAAAAGAACAGAGAAATCGCTCGTGGTCACGGTACGAAGAGGAAAAGGAAAATCGCGAGAAAACACACCAGGCTATATTAGGGGTCTTGTCTTAAAATAGGCGTGAAGTAAGATGTACGAAACCAAGGTTGTGCTGCTTCCGCACTAGAGAAGAAGCTCTCTACGCAGTAACAGTCGCGATGGAGGGGACGAGAAGCGCAAGGCTGTTGGGGGCCCTTAAGGCTGAATATAAATAACCCTAGACCAAGGGTCTGGACGATTGATACGAAGCAGTTCACGCCAACTGAAAATCCGCGGAGGAAAGAGGAGTGGGAACACAATGCTAGGCCACCACTGTCTTGTCTTATATGTGTGATTTGGGTGGGCAGAAGAGGGAGGTAGGAATGCTCGAACGAGGGGCTCCGCTGGCGTGAATGCTGCGGCTAGTAGGCTCTTTCCCTCTTCTTCTCGGTTCCAATGTCAAAAGTAAGCACCCGCGTCGCAAGCCACGAGCTGAGAGGGAGCATGGCATCGCCTCGGCCCGCCAGTTGGCGACGACGCACCAATCGCATCGCCAGCAATTACAACCTCACAAGAAGTGCTCTGCGCCAGTGAGCTGAAAACTATGGCCGTGGGCCCCACTGCTCACAATTGAGGTGTCAGAGTCCAGGAGGTTGCTCCGCATCGGATAAGGGACGCTGTGTGCATCATGTCTGCCTGTTCTGCTTTCTTGTGTGGTTGTCCTCTCGTGATTGGAAGCCTGCAACAAGGCAACTCGAACGAGGCAAATCGAGGCAAATCGAAGCAAATCGAGGGAGATGCCTGTGTGAAGTCCTTCGGGGCGAGGCGGTCAATCGTGTGATATCTCCTACGCCCTTGCACATCAAATACAAGTTGGTGAGTCCTGAGGGACGCGGTGGCTTGCTCCCTGCGCTTATGCAGGGTCGCTATCCCATATCGGCTCGTCTGAAAAGCAACGAGAGGGGCAGAGACAGACATCAGAATTCACCATCATTCAGCGCCTCAGTGCCGCTGATATCAATTGATCTCGGCTCCGGCACGGCGTTGGGGTCAATTATTTTTTGTGTCATTCTCGTACCACCTTCTATCTTATACGGTCGTCACCCTCTCAATATTGCCATATTCCTGTGCCTCAGCCGCAATATACTACTTCACAAACCCGTACAATGTCGAACACTGCTCAGCCGGCCATTGCCCTCTTATTCCGAACCGAGTCATTTCCAGCCAAGGCCTGAGTTGAGCCTACCACCTACCAGATACCAGGTAGAATGCCGAACCTCTTCCGCTTATACTTGTCGCCGAATTCCTTACGGTAGCGCCTTTCCTTCTTCTTGGCCCACATCCCCATGGGTACAATGGCAGCAACAAGGAAAATGCCCGTGCTGAGACTCCAAGTAATCACCCAAATGCCGATCCAGGAGATGACCTCAAACATATAGTTAGGGCATGTAACAAGATTGAATCCTAGGCCTTGAGGAATTCCCCGCTCGGTAGTACCCGCTCGGCGAAGGTTTCGTAGGGTATAATGGGTCGACAAATTAGACACTTCACCGAATATGTATATTGCCAGACCGGCGTACGTGATAAGCGGATTCGAGGGCTTAGCTGTAGGTGCGTTCGGCGAGTACGCCCACAACGCCAAGTTCAGACCCGAGAGCAGCCAGTAATGGGCGCTATTCTTGAAGACGTTGTGGAACGGCATTGTAGCATTCGAGAATCGATGCACAAACAAGGTCTCAAACTCTCGCTTTAAGAAATGTAGAACCACCGTTATCAGGGTAAGCTTCTGTAATTCCGAAGGAGGGGCGGAGGTGCCATAAATCCACGGGCGGGCAAGATATATCAGGGGGTGGATAATAACCGGCCCAATATACTCGATGAGAAAGACGGTCTGCCATGATATCTGTGGCCCTTTTGGCGGTCAGCGAACAATTCATGTCAGGGTGGGATGTCGGTCACGTACCCAAGTCTTTAACATCGACTGCACTCCTGTTTCTGAGGCCAGTTTGGTGTACCGTCACGTCGTTGCCTTTGGGTATAGCAGAGCCATCACTGCCTTTTGTGATTCTCAGCCGATGTATGGAGACTTTGGAGGCTTCGGCAATCTTGTCGAATATTTGCGTTGCGGAAGCATCGGAATTGATGGTGATGGTCTCTGGGAGGTTTTTGATGGGTCGGCCTGGTAGAAAAAGTGTCAGTTGGCAGATAAAAATGTGCAGTAACAATCAAATCATACCGCGAGGGCGTATCACCAAAGAAATGGTAGGTGAAGCCATTCCAGATAGTTCAATCGATTCGGGGATCCTGCTGATGCGGATGTTCGTCAGTACGGTGAGAGAGGGAACTTTGGATGGTGCGTCCAAGACATAACGTAACCTTTCCTAAAATGGCATAGATTGGGCCATGGGCCTCGGCCCATGTTGATTCGTTGATTCGTTCATGGCCGTGTCACACTAAAACATAATCAGGCACAGGCTATGGTCGTTTTACAGTAATATTGAAGCAACCTTTTGATCTTACTGTGCTTGATGAATATCAGCATACCGAGAGACGATCGAAAATCACAGGACTACTGCCTCGATACGGAATTTCTTTTGGGTGCACTTTCAAATTACAATTTCTAAATGTACTTCAGAAGGTTCACCTGCCAACATGGGCAGAAGTGTGATTAAGTCCTCAAGTAGAAAAATCCATATGCACGTTCCATTTTGCTTATCCAAGACCTACAACGACCTCTTTGGCAACATCTGGTCCAAGACAGGCTACAAGCTCAGCGATGGTACCTTTCAGCGAGTTGGAATCACATATGTCCCCTTTGCTCCATGCAAGAAGGTCCTATAGTATGGTTAATGAAATGAGGGATGATCAAGTATTGCACGAAACACATACCTCGGCTTCGATTAGATTCGGCACTGAGCGAATCTTGATTGCCTGATGGTCGAGTGGGTACCGTCCGACTTCAGCTGCCGTCATCACGCCCGGAATTTTCAGGTCAAACAGAGACATTCCTTTTTGAACCGCTTTACCGGCTTCTTCCGCAGTCGGAAAGGGATAATCGTCAAGTGAAGCAGAAGGAGCAGACGTACTGATTTGCGCATCGTCAAGGCCGGATTTGTTGTTTGGACTGTTGTTGGTAATTCCGTTGAGCCTCCGCTCACGAGAAAGTGAGACGTATGGCTTGGAATCGAGAAGCTCGCGTAGCTCTCCGTCCAACGGATTCCACTCGTAAGTCTCGGGGTCTAAAATGTATGAAGGTCGATATTCTCCTTTGTAACGCATTTTAAGGCAAGAATGTATGTAGAAGCCCATGTAGTAATACTGATAGCCTCCTTCGAGAGCCAGAGCAGCCTCTCGCATGGCACTCAGTTTTCCAAATCCCCACTTCTCGAAGTCGGAGTGGTATATGAAGTAGACCCCACTAACACAGTGTGGCAAAAGATCTAAGACACTCATGGCAATGAGACGGCCATCGAGTCGGTAACATTGGTGGAACGAACCGAGCTGTTGAACCTTGCCGTCCAGCGTTTTTGAAGTTCTCTCTAGCGGCGACGAGCAAAGAAATCTTTCAAAGCCGTTCTCGGAGACACCCGACTCAGCTTCATGATGGACGGTTTGTTGGTAATTTTTAAAGAGTCCAAACTTCTCTTTTGTAAAGTCATCGGGCTCGAGTGTTACCTCGAATCGGTGAGTTGGCTTCAACGGGGCCTTGACGTTAGCATACTCGGCCTCGTGAACGGCAGAGACGAGATTGAAGGTGTTTCTTTGCCGTTTCTTCTCTCTGGCTAAGCATTAGCTTAGGAGGAATGCCGGAATACATGGACAAACTCTTTGGACTTTGGAGCGATTTTGGCAGCGTCCTTGATATACTCGTCACCAAGAACATATCTGTTCCATCGATTGACCACCTGTCTGTGGTCCTTGGCTGGAGTGAAGGAGGCAGCTGGGAGCCTAATTCAGATTAGTCATTCACAGGCGTGAAGCGTCGTGGAGTGGGTTAGCTTACTGACCGAATAGTGTAGTGGGGACAACAATGCCGCAGTACGTCCGGCTTGTACAAGATGGTGCCAGATCTAGTAATGGGGATACGTCAGCGAACCGAGCTTTGGAATTTCCGCATTCGTAGGTGTCGTGCGACAAATGTCGTGCAGAAGGCTTGATTTTCGTACCTTCGCCAACCTCGGTCAACAAGACCTTGATAGACCTGGACGGTCAAGTTCTTCGAGGAGATGTAGTAGGATGCCCCTGATTATGTAATACGGTCAGTACGTAGGGACAAAAAAATCACACCGCTCTTCCGAATTCACCCGTCCATTTGTGAGATGATGAAGCATGGGTGACGTGGGTCTCGAAATAGATGCAAATGTAGGAAAATGAAAGCCGTCTCGCCACTGTCTCACGGCGGGCCATGGGGTAGAGGGAGATTCGAAAGGGGGATGCTCAAGGACGGTCCTGAGGGAGCGGGGCTTGGCGAGCCCCAGTTATTCGCTTCGAGCATGCTTCGAGAAGAATGTTGAGCCCTGTGGGCGGGAGCGGGAAGAGCCCTGGAAAAGCAACGGAGGAATTGGAGTAGTTTTTCTTTTGGGAGGGGATGATGGCGGAGGGCCCTGAAGGGGGAAGGGGTACAAGAAGGGTCGACAGGTGAGGGGCATGAAGGGCACGTGTCGGGTCGGCAACCTTAACAGAACATCAATTGAACACGGAGGCGGAGGACAGGATGCAAAGCTCGAAGCAGCAAGTTTTGATAACAGGTGTTCGGGTGCCTTCGTCCGCCGACGACGGCGGGGCTCGCGAGAAGCAAAGCGCATAGGCGCGTGACGGCGTGCATCTGGAAGAGGGAGGTGAGGGGGTGCAAGAGAAAAGGGCACGTACGAGAACTGGGAGTGCGGCGGCCAGTGGAAGCATCTTTGCAGTATCCGCAACTCTCCGACGAGTAGCCTAAGGGAGTGAGGTTGGACATCAGCAAGCACGTCGAGAATACCCAGGAATCGGGGCAGCGAGGTCCGGCTGTCTTTTAAATGGACAAGCGTGGTCGGTATCCAGCCAGACAGGCACGAGGTGCAGCAGGCGGGTGTGGTTGGAGGCAGACATACCGTAGGGTGTCACCAGGGAGTGCATGAGGGCGACATAAGCGTGGGAGCGAGGTGGCTGCCGGTGGGGGTTTTTGGTGTTTTCTGGGTTTTTGCCCTGGGCGGGAACGGCGTGTGTCGCGAGGGAGCGTGCAGTAAGGCCAGTGAGCGTGAAGGCTGGACTCTGGAAGTGGTGGAGCGGCGTTGAGATGTGAGTAATAATGAGAAGTGAGGGGTGGGATTAACGAGTGAGAAGGGGGATAAAGTTGCGGAGAGAGAAAGAGTGAGAGTGAGAGTACGGGCGAGCGTAGTGTGTGAGCAGCCGGCACCGTACGCCGTGACAGGACGGAATGACAATTGAGCTGCGGAGATGGGGGAGAATGGGAAGAATGGTTGAGAGCACTGGAGATTAGTGAGGAGGAGTGAGAAGGGGTGGTGATGGTCGAATAGTGGCAGTGGTAGTGCCGTCGTGGTCGCGTGGTGGTGGTTTGTGGAAGGAGTCTGGGTTACCTAGGTGTGGATTGGGGAGCTGGATACATTTGATAGAAGGGCAGATTATGCATCAGACAGCAACAGAAAGGATCAAACAGCAGCCAGCAGACATAGTTCGTACAGGCAGCAGCAGCAAAGGCAGCAAAGGCAGCAGAGCAGAGTACATGCGACCACGACCACGACCCCCCTCCCTTCGGAACTGTACCACGGCGCAATGGCTCCAGATATCTACGGCGCCTCTTCACGGGGGCGTTCTTGGGATTGTTACTGGAGCATATTGCGCGGCGGTCGCTCCAGGGCTTGCTGCTGTACCCACGTCATGGGGGGAAAGATATGCCAGGCAGACTGCAGACAGGCAGAGAGGGATGCGATGCGCACCTGGATGCATCCCATCTCATCCCAAGGGCGCTGCTGCTTCTGCTTCTGCTTGTGCTTGTGCTTGTGCTTCTGCTTCTGCAGCACATGGATTCTCGCGTGCCCCGCAACGACAACGTTGACAGCGGGTTCACTGTGTAGGTGTGGTTGTATGTCGAGAGGGGAGAGAGATTGACGAGAGGTGAAGGGCTCCAAAGATGGGATGGAAAGGGAACTTTGTCCCTCGGCAGACGCCGCTGCTGCTGGTAGAGGCCATGGGAGATTGCAACCAAAGACGAACAATAGGTAGAACAAAACTTACTTTACTGCTACGAACTACTACCGTTTCTAATCCCAATCCGGGGCATTTCTACTCGCTGTCTCTGCTGCTGTCAACCAAATGCCTTATGTCCTACCCTGCCCTGCCCTGGCCTGCCTTCGCCCGCGCCCGCGCGCCTCTTTTCTGCGGTGAATGGACTGGGGTGCTATGCCGCCCTCTGATCGCACCCCGCTTGGCAGGCTCCGTCGGTGGTGAGCAGCCCACGAGCATTAGCCTCCCACATTTTTTACACTCCCTGATTCGCACCACCCCTAAAACACCTACACGATCCACGATGCCCGTCGTCTCTCTTTCCAGCAGCAGGCCTTCCCAATATCCTCAGCCCCGTCCCCCGCGGGACTGAGCATTGCCCCGTCCTTCCTTTCCTCCCTCCCCAAAGCCTACTTCCTTTGGTACCTTGGGTACATATTCACTTCTCTACTACGAGTCTCCTCCTACCCCCCAAGACGCCGCCCGCCCGCTGTTTGCTCGGCTTCATTTCGTTGCTCGAGCCACTGCTCCCTCCCTCCGTCACAATCCCCCCCCTTCTGTTGTGTCGCTCTCGCCATCAGCGCCGCCTCGAGCACGCAGCGTTTCCGCTCGCGCCCTCGTTCTCGCCCTTCTTCTTTGATATATACCTCGGCGTCTTTCGACCCTCTCCACCATCAATGGCTGCCACCCAACAGCTCCCCATGCAATCCCGCACCGGCCGGAATAACCAGCGTAAGTTCCCACGAGACCTACCAGACCGTTTCCTACTTTTTCTCCTTTTTCGCCAAATTTCCATAGTCCGCCCTCTCGTGCCTGCAGCTGACCCCCGACATAGGCTACGGCTCACAGGGCGAGCGGCTTGTCGCTGGCATTGTCCCTCTCTCCTCAGACAAGTACTACGTACTCCTCATCCAGTCGACGCGAAAGGGCGGTTGGGTCCTCCCCAAGGGCGGATGGGAGACCGACGAGGCCACCGCCCAAGATGCTGCCAAACGCGAGGCGTGGGAAGAGGCCGGCATAATTTGCGCCATCAAATATGACCTTGGTCTCATCCCCGAGAAGCGGAAACCCAACCAGCTCACCACCGAAGCCCCCAAAGCCTCGTATCAGTTTTTCGAAGCCATTGTCGAGAAACAGGAGGCACAATGGCCCGAGCAGCACAAGCGAGCCCGCCAGTGGTTTACCTACTCCCAAGCCAAAGAGGCCCTGAAAGACCGACCGGAGCTCCTCGATGCTCTGGACCGGTGTACCATGAACCGATAGATGTGAATTTTCCGTGTTCCAGGGGAAGATGGTGTTCATACCACTAAGAGCGCTCACGGCGGCATACCCATTTGGTCCCTTGATCATTTTCCTATTCAGCGTAATGCATAACGGCAGGATCTCACACAAAAGTTGGGAAGGTCATAGACTTGAAGTTTTCTTTTCTTTTCTTTTTTTTCACGGCGGGCGTCGGTGGCTGTCTGCGACTACTAGACAGATGCATGCGGCTCTTCCTGCGCGGACGAGCAAGGAGCCACTGCGGCCTCCATGGGTGCGACTTGTCCACTGCCAGGGATATAATGGGTCTTGCGATTCTCAGTCTGCTTCGATGAGCTCTCACGTTCTCAATTCCATAAGATGAAAACTGTGGCTCTATCCAGCCATTGCAGCCTCAGATCCGAGAGTTTGCCCGGGTGATTATGACTGCAGGCGTCCTAGTACTACGACTGGCCAATCAAATCATCTTTGGCCAACGAATGACTTCGATTGCATGACTGCATAAATGTACAGACTCAAGTACTCAGATTTGTATGGTATGCCGACAGCAACTTCATCACCTATCCATTTCACCAAGGATGAACCTACCGAGTCCCCCAACACTTTTACTCCAATTTTCAAAATCGTCACTGTGTAATCCCGAACAAAGAGTATTCCCTCCTTCCTCATTTGTTCGCTTGTCGTCCAATTGCTGGGGGTCTAGTTTTTTGTTTCTTTTTACATATTATGTCGTATTGGTCTATTCTACCGACCAGTGACTTTTCCCTGGAAAGTCATCCTTCACAACAATTCATGTCAGGCGGCATCAGATTTACACGAGCTTGCGCTCGCAAGACCATCCTGTTTCCAATCATTGGAAACGGGAGCTGACTGTGTCCTGACCGTTTCCATCCCAAGGCGTCCCCTCGGGACCCACACCCTCCACATTCAACATCGCTAAGAGTCCCATCATTTCACAGTGGGCATCCGTTTTCTCGCATGCAACGTTCTTCTTTCACGTTCTTTCAGCCACATGTCTTCATTAAAGGTGACGTACAATTTTCTCTTGTACCTCTCAGCCATATTACGAACATGACCTCAGAGCCTTTCTATTAGAAGTTTCACTAAAGATGCAGGTCAAATCATCACTAAGATCAAGTAACCTTCTTCGCGAGCCAAGTGGAGGCTGCATTGCATGTATTCACAGTCTATTAACGATAATATAGTCAAAGGTAATATTCCCTTGCGTTAAGCACATATTCAATTTGTGCAGTTCATATACTTTTCTCTTCTTTTTCATGCTCTCCTCTCTCATATTTTGTTTTGCACGGCATTATTCTAAGGAGTTAAGAAGTACGTTGTATTTCCTCAAAGATTTTGACTACAAGCAACGTAGTTATTATCTCTTGATTGAAACTGATTCTTTTATTCCCCGTTATGGCCGAGATGCACCAAGCATTCAGAGCCGACAGAGCCAATGGGATTGTCGCATACAATGTACAGTACAGAGAAATTCTTGGCAGCCGCAAGCATCAACAGCCCTATCACAAGTGAACCCCGCCATGCCACCTAGTTATTCAGTACTTTGGAAGCTGCCCCACTCTGAATGTAAAACTAATTCGAAGAGATGAGGAGTTGATTAGTTGAGATACTGGATGTTTCTTACAGTATCTCATCCATTATATCATCTCCTATGGGCGCACAGTGCTCTTTCAACAGACATGGAACTTATTTGGGCAAATGAACCGAGAATTTCGCTTTGAGATACGGACATTTTTCCGGGAATAGTTGTTCGGCAGATTGCAAGTGATGAGATAAATATGAGATCGGGGTACCACATCCGCTGGAAGAGACGAAATTATTCCGTGGAGACCAGGCGGGTTCTTCAGAAAACACACTCTGCGCAGACCACGTGAGTGCAATTTCATGAAAGGACAGCCCGAGTACTAAATTTTCAGCTGTGGTTGTTACTGTCGTTCTTATGCCCATTCTACATGGGAAAGAAGCAAAGCTAACGCATCCAGTGGGAGTTTGCTGCTTTTCTTTCGAGGGTGAATTTGAGCCACTCCCGAGTGCTTTTTGTTACTAGTCATCTGTGTGCGAGAGCGATTTTTGTGTTTGTTTGTCATAACGCTCTTGCCGGGTCAGTTCATTTGTCGTCCGCCTCCCGTTTCGCTGCCTGATTCCACCAACGCGCCCACAGCCTACCAGTTCTTTTCCTCAACAAGCTGCATCTTCTATCTTTATCCCCTACAAAAACTCAAATATCTATGACAGCCTTGATGGCTTGACTAGACAATAGAGTGAGGGCCGGCACTGCGTAGCGATTCTAATTACCTCTTTTTTTGCAAGGAATAGTGCGAGCCAGCTCTTTTGGCACCTGTGTATGCTCGACCTAGGCATATCAACTGGTCCGCACGTATTTTCACCGGCTGATCATGTGATATATGCACAGTCGGGTCAACGTCCCTTTGAATGATCTTAAATCAATGCTTCATTCATCATGTAGGATGAATCTGGTTTGATCGACGCCCACGAAATCTCCAGCCAATAGGGTCAATGCGTCCTAAACCGGACCTGTCAGCTGTCGGAACCTTCCTTATTTTGGACTGGACTTGATGAAACGGTCTACTCTGGGCCGTAAAGTTTCCTGGTCACTTAAGTTCTGCACTTGTTCTCCAGGGTCGCGTTTAGTATTATGCTTGAGAGTTGTAACAGTTCTCTGTATTTCAAGCAAAGAGCCTTTCGTTTTCTATTACCAGTTCAGTTGACACCCCAGTGCACATAGGTACGTAATAAACTCTTTGAAAATTGGGTACCACTTAGTCACTTGCGTCGATGATCCAATGGGGAAAGACCCAACAGTCCGTCAACATAGACCTCAGTTATACATTGATAGCAACTGGCGCAATGATGCCATCAAAATCAATACATTCAAACACTAATATTCTCGTACAGCCCGCTAGCATTTAACGAAACTGTCGAGTTCTGGGGCCGCGACTACCTTCTCTCCACCATACGTAAACTTGCACACTCGATTCCTTCCTCTTTCAAATTATCACGACATTGGCTTGAATTACTGCAGTATCACACTGTGGGCAGCACTTTCCAGGAATGACAAACTGTGGACAACTTATTACAAGAATTACCCGGGTGTCCCTCCGTAATACAACAACATAAATAACTCCTAGGACCAGCGCGACTCCACGACCTTAAAAAATTGGACCGAAAGAAAGGTTGAAGTGGAATAAATCATTGTTCCTGATTTGACCATGAACGCAAACCAAAATATCCCTTTGACTCAAGACTGGTCCAAAGAGGCCATATTCACGTTTGTGGGCGTAATTCTAACGGTAGCAATCGCTGTATTTGGCTTTTGCCCTCCTAGAACTTGGAGAAGAAACTCACGCATTAGGCGATGGCGACGTAAGTATAACTTCTTCTCATCTCCCTCTCCATCCATATCAAGGCCATTGATGGATATCTGACTCTTCAAAGTCCGACTCTTTCCTTTCCGACACGGATTACCTTACCATACGGAGCATCGCACAGTTCATATCCCCAGCCGGACCCACCGAAATCAGGAGGAAATCCGAGCGCAGCAACAGAGGGATTATACTCAGTTATTAGAACTCAGAAGGAGTCGCTTCTGACCACATGTACGCACAATTTCTGCAGCGCGAAAGTGTATGGAGATATTTGAGGTACTGACGTTGGTAGGGTATGCGATTTGATTGGTCGATCCTAGGCTTTCCGATCTACGCTTGCCGCCTGTGGTTAGCGAGGCGAGTCTGGGGTAATCTATCATTCTTTCTCCTCACGTTTCAGAGCGTTTTCGTTTTTGGTATGCACTTGACCGTACAATAAAGTTTTCGCTCCATTGGCTGTTTCGTAGTGTGTACACAAAGTAAATTTTCTATTGCATGTCCCGAAGACCGTCGTCCTCCTATCATGCTCGGTTTTCGTAGTCAGCTAGATGATATTATCTCGATCTAACAATCATTCTGAGATTGTAGCTATACTGAAGATTTCGAAACCGGTGCGACAAATCACTGAAGATCTAAACATTTTACTATATCGTTTACATTGTTGTCCCTATATACTTAGGTTTACTAGCCTCTGTACCAGGCCTATAGATCAAATCCCATTTCTGTGAGATTCACATATCTTCATCTCAAGCCTGAGATATTCCTTCTTCTCCATTCTCTAATACAAAAAAGGCTGCACTTTGCAGCGGCCCGATCCGAAACGCCAACCTACCATTCCCAAATAATCTAATGTATATTGTATTCAATTCCAATTCCAATTCCAATCCCATATCGGTATCCAAGCTCATGTCCCAATTACCATAGTTATAAAAATACCATAAGTCGTAAAAATACAGTTTTCGTGAATGTAAATTGTGCCGTCTTGTTCATGAATTCTTTCAAGACATCATGAAAAGGGGCACGAGGAATGCGAGCCACCATACTTTCTCCCTCGTTTGGGCGGAGTTGAAGTTCGAGGAAGATCCACCTGCGCTCGGCGCTGGCGGGATCTCGCTGTTTGCTGGTGGGGCGCTGGCAGAGGGTGTTGCAGTCGTGGCGAATGTGGTTGCGGATGTGCCGACGACGGAGATGCTAGAGGGTTCTGCACTCGATGAACCGGATCGAGTGGCAGGTGTTGTTGGAGTGGAGGATGGAGAGGGTGTGCCTGAGGGCACACTTAGGATTTCCGAGAGAGTGGAGGCGATTTCGGACGCTATAGATGAGAGAATGCTGGATATTTGTGGAGGGCTAGGAGTGCCGGTTGTGAGTAGAGTAGTCGCAGTAGGGGGCGTGGGTGCTGAAGATGGATTCACCACTGTAGAAGCGCCAGATGAAGGGAGAACGATGGACGATGGTAGCGGGATGATCAATGTCTGGGATGCCGATATCGTTGGGATGGGAATAGTCCCGGAAATCGTCGTTCCTGGACCAGGGACAATAACAGTTCCCGAGGATGGTGCCACGGGATATGAGACAGCAGACGAACTGCCTGGTGGGGGTACGATGACGGATGCGGACGCTGAAGGTACTGGATAAGATATCAACGAAGAGACAGGAGGTGGAACCATCGTCTGTGATCCAGAGGGTGGAGGATTTGAGCCTGGCAGCGAGGTTCCTGATGTTGGAACAACTGGATATCCTGGAGTGGAAACAGGATTCGATGTTGGCAATGGCGGGATAGGAATGGCTGGATATCCCGGGGTTGACGAGGCCGCATTCGATGTTGGCAATGGTGGAATGGGAATAACAACAGTCGCGGAGGAGGGTACAGGATATGGTTGTATAATTGAGCTTGATGGCGGCGCTGGACCCGGACCAGTTCCGGTGGATGGAAGTGGATATAGTACAGAGCTGGTTGGAGCTGGTACAACTACCGGGTACGAGAATCCTGGTAGCGATGTTCTGCTCGACGGATTTGGAACGGGATAAGGCTCCAAAGTCAGGCTTGGCGGTGGTGCGGGAACAACGACCGGTTGAGAAGGAGATTGTGCGTTGCTCGATGGACTCGGAATTGGGTAGGAGTTGACAGTAGAATTCGGAGGCTGTGGAATAATGATGATCGTTCGCGAGGGTGTTGGTTCGGGATGCACTCCGGAAATAGAGCCTGTCGGATACGTGGAAGGCGGAACGAACGTGAAAATAGGGAGACTCAAAGTTGATGAACGGCCAGTAACACTTGATTGAGGGATCCCATAGACATTAGTCGATGAAGGTGGTGGAAGGACTACCGGAATGTCCGTTGTGCATGGTTCATCGATTGTTGTGGAGGAAGTGGAAGTCGGCAACACCAATGTGCTTTCGTCGGTACAATCGGTGGATGTGATGGGTAATGATGACGATGCTGCTCGGTTGTCAGGCTTGCGTAAGATGGAAAATGACAATCGAAAACCTACATTTTGGGTGATGTGCCAACACACTAGTCGCGAAGACTGCAAGCGCAAACAAAGAAGACTTTACTTTCATATTGGCGGTGGTCATTCTCTTACAATCACAAGCGTGAGAACAAATGTCAAAGTATGGTTGCTCTTAGCTAAGTAGAGACCAACAATACAGGACAATGCCTCCTCCGAAGAACGAGTGAGAATGAACGAAAGCGAGTGAAGAATCGGGAAACGTCTGGAATGCAAAGACGTTTTAATCATTGATCAGGGGCTGTGGCTGATGGGGAAATGGCGAGGTTGAAAACAAGAGAGTGTGAGGCTGGTAGCTCCCCAACCACCCCCAAAAAGCATGTTTGTCACACAAAAACGGCACTAGTGTACGTTGTATGCATGGTAAATGCATGGTAGCGATAGATTTATGATGAAACAGACTATACTTTCTTGTTTTGGCGCACAGTTTAATGAAATCCGACAAACAGGAAAGGTGGTGCTGCTGTGAGAGGTAGTGCTCATGAAACGCACAGACCACTTTGTCCGACGTCACCAATCTCAGCTCTAAAGTGCGAGACACAGATCTTCCAAGACACATTGTACGTCCCTACATTTTGTTGACGAGCCAGCTTTTTCTTCTTATCGCATTAAAAGTGGTACGATTCTATATTTGCCACGTCAGTTTGCTGCAAGGCGGTTATCGCGCCTAGATCCGTTAATAGAAATATACATCGCGGCTGGTCCAACGTTATTGACCGCTAGCCAGACGGATCACAGCCTTTGGATGCTGTGCTCCGGAGAAATTCTTAACGAAACTTAATGCACACTACACAAAATGTGACGTCGAGCTGAAACATAGATGGAAGACAGAGATAAATATAAAATTTAGTCAAAGTATCGGCAATAATCAAGGAAAGGGGGGTATATGTTTACAGACACGCTCATAACGCCGCCCATTGCGACGGCCTGCTCTTAAAAAAGGCTCCAAAATGAAATCCTTCCCAGAAAAATACATTCAAGCACATCAGTTCATACGGTTTTCGTTGACCTCTCAAACTCGATTACCCTCTTCGAGTATTTTCGGATCCGCTCTCTGGTCAGCCTGAGAGCTAGTTGATTTTCTCATAAAGAGACTTGCCACCAACGCCACTCCGGCTACAGAAGCGATTACGATCCAAAGTGTGTTGAATGCATCAACATAGAGATCCGTAATTTGTAGCGCGAAAGATCTGTCCTCGTGATTTCGGACGGAGATAATAACCGACACGGCATATCTAGCTGCTTCCAATGCCTGTTTCTTGAGGTCTCCGAACTCGTTGAAGTTGAGGTAAAGACAATTCTGGAAGATTGTGCCTGCGATAGCCACGCCCAGGGTCTTCCCAAGCGTCTGGAAGAATGCAAGGTTTACTGCCGCTTGTTGTAAACCACCTTCTGCCTTTTCGATATAGGATGTCTTTGATGAGATTGATGAAAGAGCAGGATATAAAATGCCAACCCCAGACCCCGTTAATAGGGCCACTACTCCCCATGCAACAGGTGAAGCATTGCGGGAGAAGTAGATTCTCGTCAAAGCGGTGCCCAGGATGACAAGAGCCCACCCAGACCAGATGAACGGGCGAATATAATGAGTTTTCAGGATAGCAACATATCCGAAGAGCGCAAAGGCTGAAAGGGGAACGGTCCATGCGCAGATCCGCACTCCTACTCTGATGAAGTCATCGCCTGGCTTGACTATGGAGAAATAAAAGGGCTGTCGTTACTCAGTTAGCCAAGCATTCGAGGATAATTTTCAACTGACACATATGTCTTCTCTAACGCACAGCATTGCACTTACCAATAAGTATAACCCAGCGGACACCACACCGCCTTGGATCATAGCACCGAAGTAGGTAATCAGAGAATTAGACTCCAGAAACGCGCCAATATTAAGAATAGAGGGCAACGGCGACATCCAACTCCATACAAAGAAGAATAGGAGGCCAACGGTACCTAACTGAATGGGTACAAAGCTGCGATAATGTGACCACTCGTACATGATTCCACCCTATTAATTCGCTCTCAGTCAGTCAAACTCTTAACCCCAAACAGGATAGAAAGGCGACTTACCCAACTCAATCCTAATAGAATCGAGATAATTGACGCAGTGAAAAGGAAATACCCAACCACATCAATCTTCCATAGTTGTGAAAGCTTGGGTTCTTGAGGCGGAGGTTTCATTATCGCGAAGCAGGCAATGAAGAACAGAGCGAAGCCGCAGGGAGGTAAGTTGATCCAAAAGATCCATCTCCAGGCGCCGTGATCTGCAAAGGCGCCGCCGATGACTGGACCAACTATTGCGCCGATAGCCCAGCTACGAATATAATCAGTTGTCGGAAACCACGAGGACAAGATTGAATACATACGCTGCACCCAGCAAAACAGTCCACTTCTGTCGGCTCGAGGCGGTTTCAAGATCAGAGACATGCACAGTTGTCAAGACGTAAATCCCTCCTGCACCGATACCCTGGACTGAACGCCCAAAGTGCTGCCCAGTGAAGTTACCAGTGACCGCAGCTACGAAGGAACCGACGGCGAAGAATGTCAACGCCGTAAGTAACATTGGCCTCCGACCAACGATATCCGAGAGGGTTGCGAAGAGTGGAAGAAAGCAAGTTGCTGCCACAAAGAAGGCAGTTCCCAACCAGAATGTCTTCAATGCGGTTGCACTCAGACTGGTCGACATTATCTGTTCACCACTAAGTACTAATATTGAGCATTTGGAGAGAGGAACTTACCGGAAGAGTGATGGGAAGAGCCGTGGCATCGAAAGCTACCATGAGATTTATGACAAACATACAAAACCCCGTAGCATAGTATTTCCAGTCAGCGTTTACAACCTTGTCCACCTCTTTCATGACCTCAGTACTGATAGCTTTCTTAACGGTTTTTGTCGACTCCATAGTATTTGTACTTTTCATACTATCCTTTCCTGCACTATCATTCCTAGTATGCTTCGTCATGATGCTGCCCTCCCCGTCCTCTTCAATCTTCCTCTCCATCAGCTCCGTAATATTGAACGTAAACCTTTTGGGCACAGGTGCATTCCGAGGGCCCTCCAAGAACTGCGAGAATCTTTGAGGTACATTTTCGTGGTTCTGTACCGAGAATCGGAAGTACTGGAGTTGCGAAGGGGATAAGTTGTGAATGAACTGTGCAGCACCCGATGGGTCCGATGTTTCCGTCTCTGGTGGTGAGCGAGCCGTGGCACTTGTCGTTGTAGCGGACATGGTTATATGCTATCGATGGGCTATCGACATAACATGCACTCGCAATCTTGTGTCACCGGCACATTACCAGAAAGTGATCGACGGAGGGGTGGAAGGGCGAATTCAAAAGTCCTAACCGTGCTGTATACGTGGACTGTGGGGAATAAAGATGTTGCCACGAGGCATAGATGTACGGCGTGCACACGCCCGGGAGTATATACGTGCACAGCTCTCCCCAGAGCCAGAGCCAGACCCCAACAAGGCATCTGTGCCCCCGTCCTCCCCTTCGGTACCACGATGAGCCTACTCACGGGCAAAACGGCATGGGTGAGTATTCGTTGCGCAGTCATGCGTATCCGAGCGCTTTGAAGTTGGGGCTGAGACTTGTGCACCCCGGCCTCCTAAGCCTTTGCACCCTTCACTACAACTAGCGCACGGCTCTCTTGAACCCCCTAGCAATCCCAGAAGGCTCATGTTCTATACATGTATCTATTACCAAATTTTCTCGGTCCTTTTGTGTCCGTTTTCTCCGTTAGAAATGATCCGCTTTGCAATCCTACTCGCTTGGAATCCTCCTAGTATCCATGTCTAGATCTCAACTCATATCATGGCCAGAATTCTCCTGCGCCGCCTATGTGTCAGGTGCTGGGGAAGAAACCCTTCGAACACTGCGAAGTCAATATGTAGATCACGATGGGTACATCTGCCTTATAGTTGGGGGCTTATTTTCTTTCCAACTTCATCCCCCGCTGTCCGCACTAGCTGATGTTGCGATCTTCGATGCTTCGTCTGCCTCGCCTTACATAGGAACTATCCTCGCCCTTGTTATCCCTTTCCCTCTCCAACACTTGCCTTGCCCCGCTAACGCAAACCCTCCTTAGTCTTGCGTACGGCTTCCAGGCCAACAAGTTATGAATTTGGGCGTTCTGTAGTTCTTCCCGAGTTCCCGATGCTCACGTCATTCCAAGTTTGTTTTGTTTCTCGTGATGAAACGCTACGATTAAAAACCGCATCGACAGGTCATTTGGAGATCACCCCGACATTCCGCATAAACAACACAGTTGCTTTGGAGGTGTTTGGCGGCTAACTCGCAGCAAAAAGTGCAGGGTCGGCCCGGCGCAGAGGGCGCAAAACTGGATGTCTCCGATCCAATGCATTGCGTTCAAAATCGATCGTGGCGTTGACGTTCTGGGCGGCGCAGCCAAACGCCCCTCCACTTCTCGCATTTGAGGCGCCCAGTGCTGCCATTCTTAGACCGGACTTCAACTTCGAAGAACAATGCCTCTCCACTAACATATATCCTGTTCCGTGCCTCTGCACGCCACAGGTCCGCATAGTTACTGATGGAATAAGCGTTAGAACTTCACAGGGACAACGGGGTGTGATAAGATCATGCAAGGAATGCTTCTGCTGAGAAACTGTGTACGAAATACATTAGCTGATTGGTTCCACAGACTATCGATAATACGATCTGAATCCGAAGGCCGGTTTTCGTGATCATGATCACTCCATCACGAACTGCAATGCATTTTGATCATATTCCGCCCCGTGACTTAATCGCATTAAAGACATTACTGAGTAGTCTAGGAAACCCGAGAGGCCGCAGCAAGAATTCCGCCCAACATCTTAGGCTATACGTCATGACAACATCCTACCATGTTGCTGCGAAAGACATCTAACAAATGGGTGTGTATCCCTCTGACCATAGAGACACCACAAATTGTTGGTTGTAACAAATGAGCCAAGTTAGTGTAGGCAACTATGGAGACCATGCAGTTTTAATTAGAGATGTTGAATGAGGTCGCAGTTGCGAGCCGGAACAGTCTAAAGGTGTCCAGCTCCCAGCTCATGATGTTTGTAGCATTTACAAGTCCGCGCTCACTGAGAGAATCACCGGTCGATCTGGGCTGCTCTTACATATTGGTGTAGAAACAGATTGGACCCAAAAGCAGATGACCGTAAAAGGATTAAAATTATTGACCACTGTACAAGCAAGAAGATTAGGCTGCGAGCGTCATAGAACAAACTGCACTTAGCTCAGCATTAACAGTCCAAACCGTTGCAGATTTCACAGGAAGGGCAAGATAGAGTAGCTCAAACAACGACTGGGCGATTGCGATCACATGTGTAAGCATTGCGACATCAGATCAACGGTGTTCACTCGAACCTGTCTCCCGAAGTTAGCTTAAGACTCTAGAGATATATAGAGTATTGTAGATCATGGGAAAGTAGAGTCAGACAGCAGTTGGATCAATTGAAGTCCACAAAGTATTTTCAGAACAGGTCTGTGAATAATTGTTGCTTCATCATATGAAAGTGGGTTTGAAAAAAAAAATCTCGACTTACCTCGCTCTAATGCAGGAGGGTTTTGGGGGCGAGAGGCAGGGTCGCCACTCAATCAACCATTTAAAGGTTTAAAAAAGCTGTCGATGTTCTTCTGAGAAGAGTCGTGACGAGCGCTCCCAACTCCACCTCCAGTGCGCCTTATCCCTTTCAAATGATCTTTCCCGTTCACGGTTTCGATCAGGACAGTCCATCCACGTTCTGCGTTAGTTGAATGTGGTGTGGGATCGGTATTTGCCGAAGCAAGATATTCGTTAGCGCCAGATGCAAGATTGTAAGCATTCGATGAAGTATTTGAGACACTTGGATCTCCTTCCGTTGTGACGTGAGTATCATGCACCATCAAGGACTTCGAGTTGGGATCTGGTAACGTTTCGCCCGTAACTGAACCCAACGCTGACCTTATGAGGCACAGTTCTAGATAGCCTGTGTTTGACCAACCTCCAAGGTGTTCCAGAGATAGCCTTGAAGAGTTGCTCAACAGTTCCGGAGAGAACGACACGCTTTCAGGCTGAAGGCGGAGAAGGAAGCGCTTCCACAAATGTGACAGCATAATGCCGTGAGACACAATGGCGACCACCTTATCATGGCTTGACTCAGCCGCTTCATCCAACAGTGGGAGTAGATGACCGGCCAAAAACGCGTCGGCACGCTTTGCTATAGACTCCTTGGACTCAATGTCGATGAAGCTCGATTCATCTTTGTCTTCTCCCCGCTCGCGCTTTTTGCCAATCAATTTAGAATCAGGTGGCTTCTCACTCCACTTCTTGCCCTCACGAGATCCAAAGTCTTGTTCCATGAGCAGGGGCAATTGCACAAGCTTAGGGACGTTGTGTGTATGATTGACATAGGAGGTGAGCGAAGCTTGTTCCTGCTGTATGATAGTAGCCGTTTTCACTGCGCGTTGAAGGTGCGACGAGAACAAGTGGGTAATATGTATGCCTTGAGTTTTGAAATGAATCCCAAGTCGTGTGGCTTGATGGAAACCGTGATTGGTGAGCTCAGAGTCTCTGCTACCTGCACTAGAAATATTGTCAGCTTGGGCTCACGGTACGCTGCGAGAAGCTCTTACTAGAGTTGGGCCACATTGTCGACGGTCTCACCATGGCGGATCAGGAACAGCCTCACTCGTTTGACCGTCATGCCTAGACGTGGGTGTTGGAGGTGCGGACATCTCTGATGTGAATTTGGGAGAGAAGGTCGTAGCTCCTCCAACTTGCAGCTCTGGCGAATTTTCATGGTTCGCCAAATTGCGCTAGTGCTCAATGCATCTGACTAAGCCTTTGCGACGTTTAAGCGTTAGCGACGTCTTGCTCTCCACTTCTTTCAAATCACCCCTTTTTTGAAAGAAACGATCTCAAGACAGTCCCAGCTCCAGCATCCTTTTCTGTAACATCAAATTCCTCTGTTCTTACTTGAAATCGTTGAAGGGACTGTGAAATTTGTTTCCATAGATGCACATCAACCGTGAATACAGAACCAACCACGGGCACTGGCTTTCCTTGTGGGCTGAAGTTCTGTACAGAGTACTTCATCTTACGATTATCATTAAAGGGACCCGCCCACGCAGATATACTAAGATGCTGCTAGAGGCGATTGATGGTCCTAGATACGACATTTATCGAAATCTACCTTCGTACATTGGGATCAAATGGCGGACACCCGAATAGTAGATTGATTCTAGGACCCTTGGCCAGTATCACGTTGTGTTGCTAGTCATTCGTAAGTATATTCGCCCTTCATCCAATTCGGAACCAAGCCACACGATTCAGTTCAAGACTGGAAGCAAACGTTTCATAGCAGGTATTCAGATCTGATACACACCTGCACCTTTATTCATCGTAGACACCAAGTCCATTTGTATGAAGTATATCACCTCTATTGTGAATTTCAATACTTGGTTTTTGCATACACTAATCCTCTTCTCTACCATCTCTGCACTTTAGGTTACATACCCCCATGCCAATTTTCAGGACGCACATTGTTTAGTTGTTTCGCTCCAATATACGTTTTTCTTCATAATCCTACTCCTCAGCTTTTCAAATCCTTAACTGCAGACACACCGCTACTGAGTCATTACCTACCTGATTTGAACATTCACTCTTCCACCTTCCTCTTCGCGTCGATTTTCTCTCTATCTGAATCCAATCCGGGGATATCAACACCGACTACGACCTTCTCACCAGATAACCACCCGAACTGAAGCGGAAAGAACCCGATACTCTATTTCCCCAGCTTAGGGTTTCCCTTCTCTCTCCTCTCTCATTCTTCATCCACTCTTCGAACACCCATCATCGAATTTCATTCCCTAGCAGGCCCTTCTCCACCGCACCTCTATTTTGGCTTTACCCGAATATGCGCTATCGCCAATAACGACACATCTCTCGATTCAAGCAACGCTTCCCGGCATCGTTGCGCTACAACTAGCCTAGAGTCCAACGAGGGTTCTTATCTGTCCGTTTGCTACTGACCGATCAGCCACTCACCGACGATTATCACGTGCCTCGGACTTGAGCTCTTTCTTTACCCGCAGTCATTGCTCGATTATAATATCTCCATCCCCAATATGGCGAGCCCATGGCCATTCGGTGATTCTATGGAAGATGATGCCGTTTCAGGTAACCACGCTTACGATGAAATGGTACAACCAGTCATGGAAGATGCTGCTCAACACACAAATAATCGCGGCATGTCGAAAGGTTTCTCAGACGATGGAACTGATTCAGCATGGGATCGTTCGTACGGTCATGTTCAACATCAGAGAAACCTGAATCCCGAGCAACAACCAGTCTCACCAGAGCAATCCACTCATCATGAAGAAGGTCAAGGCACTGCAGGCGTGAAGCGATTGCATAGTTCTTTGTTCGGAGGGCCCTCTTTCGACATGGACAGAGATAAAGTGGTGGCAGAAGACCAAATCGTAACAAAGAAGCTAGCCACCGTTCGATCGGGACCATTTGGACAATCCGACTCCGACTCCGAGGACGGTGAGGACGGTGAAGCCACGATGGATGCTCCAAGCGGCGTCCTCCACGAGCTCATTTCATCCATACAATCCATGCCGAACGATATTCAAGACATTTCCAGACAGCCGGACCCATCTGAAAACACCATACAACGTGGTATTTGTTTTTCCGACGTCGATATGAGTGATCGAGATACTCCAGCTCGGTTCGGAGAAAGCGAGGTAAGATTTCAATCCCCATTCCCACAATGTGCTCCAGCCCATCCCCTCAAGCAATGCACAACCAGTCGGTCTTCTTGATACCATTTAACCATACAACTATTACTCTCTCGAAGTTAGGAAGTTGTAATGCTTCAAGAACCACCATGCTAACGTTTGCCCCAGCTGAATTCGTACGAGCTTCGCGAGAACGTCAACCGCAATGTCAGTAGCACTTGGGTCGATTTTGACCAAAGCGGTAATTATGACCCGGAACAGGAGAAGAGGGACGCTCGGCTTAAGAAACTCAAGGCCAAGGGAGCTAGAAAGAAGGCCTTAAAAGCAAAGGACCCGAAAGAGAGAACTTCAAAGTTCATTGTCAGACTGAGGTTTCCGACACACATGGGGACTATACAGAACATAACCGATGGTGAAGACTACTGGCCTGACGGTTGGTCTGAGGTTGACTCGGAAGACGAGCGCCTGAACCGGGCGCGTGCCGCTGTGTTTCGTGGGAAAGATCCTGCATTTGATCAACAAATTCCAATCTTCGATCCCGGAATGCGGTATGAAGATCTTACCGGTCATCCAACTGCACGTGGCTGTGTAGAATGCCGCAGGAACAGCGAAGAATGCTCGATGGTTAACGGCGGTACCTGGCCTTGCCAAAAGTGTCGCGACGACTCAACACACTGTGAGCTCATCGTCCCACCAGTAGTGAAATCCCGGTGCCGACGTTGCATTGAAGAGGGTAAAGACTTCTGTTCTTTCGAAGATAGCAACGCAGGCCACACCCTCTTTTGCGAGCAGTGTATCTCACAAGGCTACACGGATTGCTTCAGTCATCCGCCTCAGGGCTATAAACATCCTCGGATTGACCTGGATGAAATTGAGTACGGACCCAATCGGCAGTTTGTCGATTGCAACCATTGTCGGGACAATAACAAACGCTGCTCGATCAAGAAGATGAGCGATCGGGGTCCTTGTAGCCAATGCAAGAAGCTGAAAATCGGTTGCAGTTTCCACAAAGCTCCCCCCACACCTGTCAAACTGCATACAAAATCTGGCAAAAAAAGGGCTACAGAACCAGGTCCCGAAGGCGAATCATCCAACACGGGTACCGCATTGGGCAATGAGGCACCAGACTCACCATATTTCACCGCCGCAGACCTCGCCGGCTTGGACGATTCTGACCACTATTCCGAATCAGAGCGCGAGGCAACCCCAGAGTTCGAGCTCGAAGACGTGCAAGGTCGGAAGGGCAGATGCACGTCGATCTGGACTTCCTTCGCGCATCCCATTACCTTCGAAATCGCCACGCAAGATTTGTCCTCGTGCAATTTTTGCGAACTGCCAATCTTTGGCATGGTCGGCCATTTCGAGGCCAAGGTCCACGTTATTCGATGGGACAACGGATTGGGGTACAGTGAGCTGGCGAACGGACACCGTGAGACGTACAATGCTACCAGCATGTGCCAGGCTTGCGTCGTAAAGCGGCTGCAGACCACCTGTTGCCCTGGCCATTACATAGACCGGATTTGGGAGGAGGATCGGCAAGATTTCGAGGCTGCGGCTGACGAGCTCATCTGTGCCGACCCTAGATCGGAAGAAATGCACTATCAGCAACAGAGATGGTGCTCGTTTTGTTTCTCTCTGGCGACCCACGGGTGCGTCACCCCTCAGCCACGGCTGTCGGGAGACATCCCAGACGACATGGTCGACGGTTGTGGGCTCCGTCTCTGCGATAGGTGCGAGATCAACCTACGCGAGGCGTTCGGGAACGACTTCAACGCCATGGCGGAAGCGATGGATGCAGAGGAAAAGCCTCGGGCTGAGAGCGGGACTTTGGGTGGAAAGGTGAGGGCGGATGTGGGGTTTTTGAGGACGTCGGGGTTAATGATGAAGCACGCGAATATGGCGGGGGATCAGTAGGAGGTTCTGGTGCAGGGTTTAAGGCGTGGGGAGGAGAAGAGAGGCTTTTGTAGTTTTGGTGAAAGGTTCATTTTTAGGGGAATGAGCAAAAGGCAATTCAAATCTCCATCTTTTCATCATCGAAATCGATGCGCTCGTTGGTAACGGTGGCAGCTGGCCAGTCCTCAATTATATAGGGAACCACAGACTCTACCTTTGTTCGGCTGTTTTCTTACTCGAAATTATAATGTTAGGGGATGCAGGTCTCAATTATGACTTAGATTAGTTGCCCCTTTCCTTCTATAACTGAAGTAGCTTGTTGCCAAAGGGAAAATATCTGGCCAGCAATCTGCACTGGTTAGCTTTGTAAACCCTTGTGACACCTTCTTTCGAACTCTGCATCATGATGTGACAGCAAAATACCTATTTTTCTCGAATATGCTGAGGACCAAGTTCAACACCCCAAGTACAGTGCAGTTCCAAGAGCTTCATTGATTAGTGTGAAATTGACATACATTCGAAGTTCCAATAAGAAAAACACATCGTCTCACTGTTTACGTCAATCTCCCATAACTACAATGATTTTATGAATGCACAAATTTCGCTCATAAAGCATCATTCATTACAATTTATTCATTCATGTATTAATCACTCATTCATCCTTTTCCAAGCCCCTCAACCCTCGAATGGAGTCTCATACGGAGCTTCCGCCTGTGGTGTAATTCTAGCAAGATGCCTCCTCGCACCATCATCCCAATCCAACAGCGCCGAGTGTGCAGTCACACGGTTATCCCATACAACGACAGTGCCCGCGGCCCACTTCACTCGCGCCTGGAAATCTTGGCCCTTGGCAATGTGATCGTATAGGAAGTTGAGTAGGAAGTCGCTCTCCTCTTTCTTATAGCCAACAATACGACGTACGAATTGAGGGTTTACGAAGAGAGCTTTTTCGCCGGTGACGGGGTGTGTTCGGACGAGGGGATGGATTGAGGTCACTGGTTCACGACGAACGATTCCGCCACGGTTACTGCTGTTATTGGCTTGTTCGATAGCTGTGATTTTGTTAGATTGGATTCTTATTCGCACGATAGCATTCTTATGGGAAATGCAACTCACCAGAGTGGACAGCCTTAAGGCCATGCAACCTCCGCTGGAACTCAGGCGAAAGACGACGGTAGGCAGCGGCTTGGTTAACGAACAGAGTATCACCTCCAGCTTCCGGTCCATCTAGCAGGTAAAGGAATGTGGTCCCTGGTGGTTGCTTCTCATACGTAACGTCCGAGTGCCAAGTAACTGAGTTGGTTCGCTCCTCGAAGAAGTCTCGTGCAGTCGTGTCATCAGTGCCCCTGTGAACAAGATGAACTTCCGGGTGACCTTTCGGGGCTCCCGATGTAGGATGAATGTGATGGCGACCGAAGTATCCTCCAAAGTTTAGAGCGTCTTGGATTGAAAGATCGGCGAAATCTTGGTCACGGAAAGCTGTCACAATGTTAGAACAAGTCTGAGGGAGTAATGTGTCTGTTACTCACCAACAACCTTCTTCTCGGCCACGAACCTCGCAAGCTCGTCTTTGCCCTTGTCAGTGAGCTTGCTCAGTTGGACGCCCCTGACTTCTGCACCAATGTTGGCAGTGAGGTTGGCAACGTTGGCATTGTTGAGAAGGTTGGGGAAGCTGGTATCGGCGTCTTTTCCATGGTCGTAGTGCTCAAAGGGCTCTAGTGGTGCGTATCTAATTCGTACGATCAGTATCTTCACCGATTTGTAATTGTTAGAAGCGTTACTGACTTCTTCTCAGTGTCCCATGTTGGTAGGTAGTTAGGATACCGAGCTGGCTGATGTTTTTCTGTGCCCCTGAGCTCGAGCTCAGCCTTGAACGCCTTGGGCCCGTTGTAACCCAGCTCCTTGTACTGGCCTTCTCCAGATTTGGTGTAAGATGCGGCAGGAGGAGCAACTGTTTCGACAAGAGCAGGAGCCATGATGATGATGATTATATGCTTCTTTGTAGATTTCAACTGTGTACCTGGCAAATCTATCAAGTTGTCTAATCCCACTAGTCTCGAGGATACTAGCTGTATATATATATCTAAAGGAAGAACAGCTCCGAACAGCGGACTCTTATCGGTTGCGGCGGCATTAGACGGATATAAACTCACGCAACCCCTCTTTTACCAAGCTGTCGTGAGACGCGCTGTCAGTGTTCGCAGAGCCGTCATCACGCGTGTCCATCCCATCATCGGTTCCAAGATCAGTGGTAGAGGACCAGCACCCGATGGTGTAGAATTCGCCACTCGGCACTGGTGGTTTCTCCTGGCCGGTACAAATGAAAGCGGGAGAAGATGGCATCAACGCTGCAACGATGGTATCATTGGTAGCTCACTAGACTGGTGCTAGAATTGCAGCGTACCCGGGAATTGCTGGGAGCATTGCCAAGCAGCATGGACAGATGCTTAACAGTTGGAAGATAGGATTTCCCCACAATTAAGATGCATTGGCGAGGGTTACCCAGGGCATTTCGGATTATGTGTTACATGTTGACTGTGGCGCTATGGCAGATAGCAGGAGTCGTGCTTGATTGCGCAATTGGCCGGGGACTTGACGTTCGTGAGTCGCGGCGATTGCGACCTCTCAACACAACGAATCAGCCTCAGGCATTCGCAACTGCACCCACCCAGCATACGTCGTCGAGAACATCATTGTCAGTCATGTTTGCGTGCTTTAGGCAAAGGCTTGTCCTTCTGGGCAACGCATGGCTGCACGGTCAGTGTAGCGCCGCTCCAATGTTCCTTCTGGGCCAGGTGCTGTTGATTTCATATGCAATGGTACCACCGATCGCACGAACTTCGGCATTACGAACTGCGCAAGTCTCACAATGTGGTGGTTCTCTGAGAGGAGGTCCACTGATTCCGGTAACTCGATCTCAGAAATTTTCAGTCTCCCTCAACAGCGCTGACATGGGTGATTGTATTATAAAGTCGACAGGCGCGGCTATGAAGCCATTCCATCGCAGCAGCTTGACGACGTCGATGACGACGAAATCATGTCCAACAAACCCATCACCGCAGCTCCTCCCATAGGCATTGTGCCCGATGTGGCCAAGTCCGATTTGAATCTTTCTGCGAGTAGCAAGACGAGCGACGCTGGTGATGCGGTGCCGAAGAGTGGTCTAAGATCGCGTGCACGGGAGGGCTACACTTTCGACGCAGCCGGATTGGAAACAGAGTATTACAAGCCTATCGATACCTACGAAGGAATTCATAGGTATGATCCGGATTTTGACTGGGAACCTGAGGAGGAGCGAAAGGTGGTAAGAAAGGTATGAGGGAGTCCATTTCATTTATAGCTCTTGAATTGTGGCTTTGTCTAAGGCTCTATCCAAGACCTTCGCTTTCAACTATCTTCCTTGGTTTCCGTGTTGGTCAAGCTAATCGATATGCCCAGATTGACAAGAGGATTTGTACCTGGGTCTGCCTAATGTTCTTCGCGCTACAATTGGACCGAGGCAACATTTCGCAAGCTTTGTCCGACAACTTCCTCCATGATCTCGGCCTCAACACCAACGACTACAATTATGGACAGACTATTTTCTTCGTAAGCTTCCTCGCTGCTGAGCTTCCTTCACAGCTCATTAGCAAAAAACTGGGCCCGGATAATTGGATTCCTGTTCAGATGTAAGTTGGTTATTCCCCGTCTAAACTTTACTTGATCTAATAAATGACTAGGGTATCATGGAGTCTAGTGGCTAGTATGCAAGCGTTCCTCTCTGGCCGCAAATCCTATTTCGCATGCCGTGCGCTTCTTGGATTAATCGAAGGAGGTTTCATTGTATGCGTACCCATTTGTATTAAATCACCAAAGAAAGACACTAATTTCGGTATCTGTAGCCTGACAACATCCTCTACCTCAGCTATTTCTACACTGGATTTGAATTGCCTGCACGCTTGAGTTGGTTCTGGGTGTCTTACCAATCTACTCAGATCATTTCAGCTTTCCTCGCTTTCGGCATCTTAAGGTTGCGAGGCCACAATGGCATGGAAGGATGGGTAAGTGTTTTTCAGAAGAATATGAAAATTTGCAAAAAACACTGACTAACATCGCTTGCAGAGATGGCTATTCGCACTTGAAGGTTCGACATCTTCTTCACATTTAACCTCACTATTCTATTGATTCTAACATTACTCTAGGAATGCTAACTGGCATCATCGGCATCATCTCCTGGTTCTACCTCCCCCCTCCCCCACCCAAACAGCTAGCAAATTCCGGGGCAAAGACGGATGGTTCAACGAGCGAGAAGAGAAGATCATGGTGAACCGTATCCTCCGTGATGATCCTTCCAAAGGGGACATGCACAACCGACAGGCACTGTCCTTCCGCATGCTCTGGGAATGCGCAAAGGATTACCACATGTGGCCCGTCTTCGCTCTGGGCTTGGTTTGGTCGATTCCAACTGGACCCATGACATCGTATCTAACGCTTCAATTGCGTTCGCTGGGCTTCGATACGTTCCAAACCAATCTTCTCACTGTACGATACCTCTCGTTATTCACCCATCCCGAAAATCCATACACATACTAACAACCCCCAACAGATTCCTGCCTACGTCCTCTTCATACTCCAACTCCTTTTCTGGACCTGGCTCTCCGAGCGCATTAACCAACGCTTCCTAATCGGCCTCTGCACCCAAATCTGGGCCCTGCCCCTCCTGATCGCCCTCGCAATCCTCCCGGCCAACGTGTCCCACTGGTCGCGCTGGACCCTTTCCACCCTCATGGTCGGGCATCCGTACCCACACGCCATCATCGTCGCCATCACATCACGCAACGCGGGATCAGTGCGCACCCGCACCGTCGCATCAGCCATGTACAATATGTGCGTGCAGGCGTCGTCTATTATCTCGCAGAATGTATATAGGGAGGATGATAAGCCGTTGTATAGAAGGGGGAATAGGGTGTTGATTGGCATCTGTGCGATGAATTTTGTGCTGTTTATCAGTGCGAAGGTCTTCTATGTTGTTGTTAATCGGAGGAGAGAGAAGGTATGGAGTAGTATGAGTACGGAGGAGAGGGATCATTATTTGGCGACGACGAAGGATAAGGGGAACAAGAGGTTAGATTTTAGGTTTGCACATTAGAGGGGATGGGGTGAGCTGGGGCTGAGAGAGCGAGAGCGGTGTGTTGAGGTAGATATAGGTTTTTTCTTTCTTCGTATATTAGATGGTATTTTGGGTATATTGATAGGAAGAGGAGGTTGGTTATATCTTAAAATAGGGTCGTCATCCGACGAGGCCATGATCGTGAGCATACATAAACACTGTGAATACCAGTTGCAAAGCTTCGTACATACAAGACATATATATATATATATTAGCCTTTAGAGCACTACTGTCAAGTCAGTATTCTTCGTCATTGCTGTGACCAACTGTATAAATATTTGTATTTTCTCGTTTGTCAATTGATCAAGTTCCCACTGGCAAAGACATCTATCAGCTTTCACTTCTAACACAATTCAATATCCCGCCGGGAAGGGGGAAAATACTAGACTTTTCACCTCGGTAAGAACTCGGCCGCATTCAAACTCTGAACTCCGAACGCCGAATTGGGACAGATTGAATGGATACGTTGCAGAAAATGAAAGAAAGAGTTAGTCGGAAGTAACCTACCCCTAGGATACAGGAGGGCCTTGATATCTTGTTGTATATGTATCTGACTCACTAGGTGAAAGAATAAAGGCGGTAGGTACTGTTACCTTGATTCAACAATGTAAAACAACAACACGAGATGAAAAGTTCCACACAAAACTCAAATCCAAGTGCACAAATTTGGCACCAAATTTCATACAAAACTGTCTTATATACTCACTACAGAAACACAGGATATTGCCGCTTGCCAGTCAAACCAAACATGCATCCCTCATGGAGGGGCTAAGGATTTCTAATCTGCTTGGCAGGCCTATACATCGATCAAGTTCTCGCCCTGCTGCTCACCCTCGCCAGAGTTATCCCTAGTGTCTTTGTTGCTCTTCTTCTTCCTATCGCCGTCTTCTCTCTTCCTCTGGTAGTATTGGTCAAGAACCTTGGCTGGGATACGGTTGAGTAGCTCTTTGGGGAAAATGCGTAGCAACGACCAGGCTAGATCCAAGGACTCGAAAATGGTTCTGCTTTCGTACGGGTTCTGTGCGATAAATGTCTTCTCGAACTTTTCAAGGAACTCGAGGGATAGCTTGTCTTCGGACGACAAAGCCTCCTCACCAACGACAGCCTTCATGGCTGCGGCATCACGACCAATGGCGTATTTGGCATAAAGCTGGTTGGAAACATCACCATGATCTTTTCGCGTGCGACCCTCGCCAATAGCAGATTTCATGAGACGAGAGAGAGAAGGAAGCACGTTGATCGGCGGGTAGATGCCCTTGTTGTCGAGTTGACGGTCAATGAAGATCTGGCCCTCGGTAATGTAACCAGTCAAGTCAGGAATAGGATGCGTGATATCTGTAGGCAATCAGCTCTGTAATCAAGTCGTGAGTTATGGCATATATACCGTCGTTTGGCATCGTCAAGATAGGAATCTGTGTGATGGAACCATTCCGACCCTCTACACGCCCAGCTCGTTCGTAGATGGTAGACAAATCAGTATACATATAACCAGGGTAACCACGTCGTCCAGGAACTTCTTCTCGGGCGGCGGAAACTTCACGAAGGGCATCGCAGTAAGAAGAAAGATCGGTGAGAATGACTAGGACGTGCTTCTCGAGTTGGTATGCGTAATACTCGGCGGTGGTCAAGGCGAGACGCGGGGTAATGATGCGTTCGATGCTATTGACTGTCAGTGGTACTGGCTGTGGACTAGTTATGAGAGACTCACGTTGGATCACTAGCCAGATTCAGGAACAGCGTGACGCGCTCCATGCTACCGTTCTCTTCGAAATCGCGTGTGAAAAAGCGACTGGTCTCCAAATTGACACCCATGGCACCGAACACGATGGAAAAGTTATCATCATGTCCGTCATGTACGTCCTTTGTGGGTCTAACCAAACTGGCCTGTCGACAAATCTGGGCAGCGATCTCGTTGTGAGGAAGACCTGCGGCGGAGAAGATGGGAATCTTTTGTCCACGAGCGATGGAGTTCATGGTATCAATCGCAGAGATACCGGTGGAAATCATTTCTTCTGGATACACCTGGACACATCAATTTGCGATTCTCGCATGATCGGTAGTCGATTGAACGTACTCGAGAGTATGGGTTTATAGGACTGCCGTTGATATCGAGATAGTCTTCTGCCAACACCTTAGGGCCCTTGTCGATGGCACGACCTGATCCATCGAAGACGCGACCAAGCATGTCCTCGGACACGCCGATCTTGAGACTGTGGCCGGTAAATTCAACTTTGGTCTGCATACGTTAGATAGAGAATATTCGACTGAGCTAGAGTGCGCGCACCTTCTTTACGTCAATACCTGTGGTACCCTCGAAGACCTATACGAGTCAGCAAAGCACTCGTGAAGTGCGACCGATTGTAAATACCTGGACTACAGCCCTGTTTCCTAGTAGTTTATTAGTATGCAGAACTTCTTTGAGGTTATCCATTCCGTACCTCGAGCCTCCAGGACTTGGCCAGACCGCTCGGTGCCATCAGGTAGCGTCAAAGAGACGATTTCGTTGTATTGAGGGAATTTGACCTATTTGAAGACGTTGATTAGCTCCACTCGGGCACGAAGAGAGCATTCTATGCCACATACGCTCTCAAGGATGACCAATGGTCCGTTGATGCCGCCGATGGTGTTGTAGCGTATCCTGGGTTGGACCGAGATCATACGGGGGTCCACGATGTCAGGCATGATGGCGGGAGAATGAGCGACACAGGGAGGTTGTATAGGTCGCTCTGGAAATGGGTTGGGACCGCAGTGGCAGTGGTTGCTTGCGAGTTGGCTGAGGGTGAAGCTGTGTGATGTCGTAGTGGGAGGCAGAGCTTCGACCAGGGTTGGCGGGCAGAGCTCACGAGAACGTCACTAATGACTAAGCGCAGCAGATTAGATCGATAAGGCATGCAGCCGCACTAGTGAGCGAGATACGACAACATGGGATACGGAAGAAAAACTCGTAATGCAATCTACATAGCATTGGCACATAGAGGGCGATATCTACGGTGAACGACAATGATAAGTGAAAGGTTGGATTGGTATCAAATTTCTATGTATTCTACTTGTATTGCGCACGTAGTGGGCATATTGCTTTAGCCCACCGCGCCACGGGGCAACGTCCGTCCAGATCAACCCAGTGTTTTGTTCACCGCGTCTGCCACTCCAGCATCTTCGGAACATAACCCACAACAAATGTATAGCGATGACATTCGAGCGCCTACGCGCGGACACTAGCTAATGTTCAGTCAGTACAGGGACCAAAATAATATGTGAACAATGCAACAAGATATGTGAGAAGTCAGACATCCAAGGAAGGTTCTGCGCTCATCGCCATCTAAATTAGGTTCAATCGATGGCTAAGCGAGGAAACTGCGAACGTAGGAAAGTTTTCATCATGAAGAATAGGAAGATGATGCTGAAGAGAGTGTACGTACCAGCGATGAAACTATTGTGATTGCCATGGCAGTAACTGCGTTAGTCAAAACGAGCAACATCATCAACAACGATGAAGGGCTCAACACGGCATTTTTGGCGACTAAATTCGCGACCATACATGTGGAATCACCAAACAAGGCAATATTGTGCGCGTCTCGAGAAAGGGGACGTCGATGAGATCCAGGCGACAGTCTGTTTCGGGCAATGTCAGCACAGTTCGGGTGATTGCGCAACAGATTTAGAGATGGAGAAGGATGAGGTCAGACGAAATTACTGGCAAGTAGCAGGCACCCTGCGAAAGGCGCCCGGACAGTCTAGATTTCTTCAAGGTCGACTCGGTTGGGAAAAGAAGAACATGATAAAATAGCATCACTCCAGAGGAGGGTTTGGGGGACGAAAAAGCTGTTGAGGTACTCACCTACGGCATGTTCGTACCGCACCGCCAGCGGAAATGACGGTGCGGTTTCCGCGCAGTCTCGTCTGAGCTGCGGGACATGGAGCTGGTAGCGAGGAAGAGAAAGAGGGAGAGCATCTGCAATCACCTGCAGTTCTGTACGCAGCCTGGAGCCATTGGAACGAAGTGCAGTCTGGACAGGAGAATGCGTGGAGGATGTGGGAGAAGGATGGTTGGAAGAAGTCGATGAGGAAAAAAAGTTGAAGCTCTGCGGTTTTTAGCTGCACGTGGGGCGGCTTGGCGAGCAATTAGCGGCGTAATTTTACCCGCGTGCCATTGGCTGGTGCCAGGTCGCGTTTGGGGACTGTGCGCGGGAGTGTGCAAGAAGTGAGGGAGCAATAAGAGCAGGTTTTGCAGGAGCTGATGGAACACTCACATGAGGTGACGAGCAAAGACAGGATCAATAGCCTCAAAGCAACGGTGGGTACGTAGATGCGAGGGAGGATCGGCTGTCTGCTTGTGTATGTGCTGCAGCAGACATGTGCAGAGAGTGAGAGCTGCGAGGCCCATTTCCTGCTGGGCGGTCGCAGGCGTCGCAGTCGTCGCAGTTGTCGCGATAATAGATTACCCTGCCCAGCCATCCTTTTTGCACGGCGCGGTATCGAAAAAGCCGAAAAGGGTCAGAGGGCCCCCCCAGGGCCCGGATCGGCGTCGCTCGCTCCTTCCCAGGCCCTTCTGGCGCCAGCAACACCACACATCCCCATCATCGCCAGCATCGCCAGACGTCGCCAGCGAGCTGCACCCGCTGCCCGACGAGCTCGACGAGCGAGCCTTTTCCCTCGAATGCCTCGCTGCACCCGCGTTGGCCCTTAGACGACTGTGCTGCGACCCCATTGATTGCAGCCTCATCCACGCCCGCTGCTACTCCTCTCGTCCCTCCCGCCCGCTCGCTCGCTCGCTCTCTTCGCTCCCCCCATCTCTTCCCGCCGCGCTGTCCACCGGGGCTACGCATATGCGCGCCATCTCACTCCAGCACGACACCCATCCCGCGCACCACCGCCGCGTCCGTATACTCCAACATCGCCCTCTGTCTGTCGTCCTCACCCGCCTGTGACCTCTGTGACCCTCTCTGCCCGCCCAGCGCAACGAGCCCGCGAGCCCAGCAGCCTCCCACGACCCATCGCTGCCCCGGCACTTGCCGGTGGGCCCTCCTTCCACCGCTTCTCATCTCACCTCACATCACCCACCTCTCCGTCCGCGTCCACGCCGACCGTCTGCTGGTCGCGCCGGCGTGTCCACTCCTCCTCCTCGTTGTCTCGTGGTGCAGCGCGCCTTTGGCACCCTCTGCCTCGTCCGTCGCGCCTTTTGGCTTGTTTGGATCCGCCTTGTAGCGTAGCGACCATCGCAAACCACCAAACATCTCCAACGCCCTGTCGCCATCTCTCGCTCCTTACACCCGCGTCCCCACGGGCATGCATAATTCGTTCGCACTTGGATAAAACACCGTAATCACACCTTCTTTGCCCCTTTAGACCGCCTCGAGGCCCCGCTTTGCGACGTCGAGTACTGTCACGCGCCTCCACTGAATACGGGCAGTCGTTTGAGGGCGATTTCGTGATATCAAGGCCTAGGGCCAATTTTTGGACGCTGATCCTGCCAAAATGACCACCTACGGTATGCCACAGTCGGGGATGCCTCACGGCCACGCCATGGCACAAGGTCCCGGCCCAGGCCATCCAGGAATGGCCATGCAGATGCATCCCGGTGCATCAATGGCAAACGGTCCTGTCAGTCAGGCAGGGCCCATGATGGCGGGAATGCAACCCGGCGGCCCAAGTGCCCATGCGCTCTCCCATCTGCAACCTCAGTTCCTCAGCCAGCAGCAGCAGCAGCAGCAGCAGCCTGGGCAAATGCAAAGTACGTATGATCCAACCCCACTCGCAACGTCCTCACTAACAACGTATTCCCCAGTGAACTCTGCCCTCATGCACCAGCAGCAGCAACAGCACCAGCAGCACCAGCAACGATTCCTTCAGCACCAGCAGCAACAACACGCCGCCCAAGCTTCTCTGCAGCACCAGCGTCACCAACATATGCTTGCGCAAAATGGGCTACAGAACGGCATGGCCATGGGCTATCCAATGAACATGACCCCCCAACAGATGGCACAGCTGCAGCAGCAGGGCCTGACACAGGGCATGCAACCAGGCATGCAACAAAACTTCCCTGTCAACCTCCCAAGGCACATGCAATTACAGCAGGCGCAACTTCAACATCAACAGCAGCAGCAGTCGCAAGCCACAAGCAACCCCCAGGCGCAGGCTGTAATTGCTGCTCAACACCAGCATCAGCAACAGCAACAGCAGCAGATACAGCACGCAATTGCTATGCAACATGCCCAATCTCAATCCAGTAATCACAGTCAATCCGGCAATCCCCCAACAACTACTCAACCCCCCCAAGCTCCTCTGCGCCCTCCTTCTACCGTCGGCAGTCACCAAGGCCAGGCATCACCGGCTCCCCAACCAACCCCTCAGCAACAGCCAGCAGCTCCCCCGCAACAATCGACTCCAGGACCAAATCAGGCCCAGAGCGCACCTCAGCAACCGGCTCAGCAGCCTCAAAATCAGCAAATACAACAGCGGAATCAAGCCATGGCACAGTCGCAACCAGCGCAACAGGCTCAGCAGCAAGCACAAGCATCTCAAGCTCAAGTGCAAGCACAGGCTGCACAGGCTCAAGTAAACCAAGCGCAGCAGCACGCGCGGTTAGCCATGATGCAACATCAAAAACAAAATACCACCGGACTTGCGACGCTTAGGCTACACAGATTTATCAAGGATTTGTCTGATTACCACGTAAGTTGACCGATCCTTTATCGAATGGACCTACTAACATGTCAATAGTGCTCGCGCAAAGTGAATCAGCTTGAGCAACAATGGAAGCCTTTCGTGCAAAGGCATTTCACCGAAACTGGATCCTTCGTACATGTACTTTTTCAGGCTGCCACTGGCGGATCGAAACAGTTTGAGATAGTCTACGCCGCGCTGCCTCGGTACTTTTATACTCAGTTCAGTTCCGACATCGATAATCTGCAAATCCAGATATATGGAGCCGTTGAACACGCTTCGTCAACTGAAACGAAGGTCACTTGTGATGGGACAAAGTTCATTTACAATTATCTTCATGGAACTTGCCCAGTTCAGGTATGTTGAACGTCGTCTATATTCATATCTTTGACTAAGCAAACTTTAGGTAATATGCCAAGGGAGACTGACAGCCTTCTGGTCTGGACCTTCACCGGATAAGATGGAGTGGTTACAGTTCGAGTGCCAAGTTCCCCACACACAGTTCATCAACCGTGCTTCATTAGACATATTGTTCCAGAACCAACTTCAAGCCAACCAAACAAACCAGAACCAATCACCACGGATGAACAAAACGACAGCGAAACGGAGGCTGCAGCAAGAGAACTTAGATCCGGTAATACGTAAAAGCGATCTCCCCAATCCGGATATCACCGAATATGGCATTCCAACTGTATTGCAAAGTTATCTCGAGGTACGCTCCTGAACCCCCAAAGCTTGTTTCCCTTGTGACTGACATGGCCAGATCTACGAGACGATGAACAATATGACAAACTTGATAGCATATTATCAAGAGAATCCTCAGTTCAACCCTCCACAAGCCATGGTTCAATGGAACAATGCCATGAGCAACAGTCCAGCTCTAGCGCAACAAAGCCAGGGAATCGTACCACAAGGAAATGCCTCTAATCAGATGGGCATGCAACCGCCACAACAAGGCATGCAACCAGGAGCACGAACGCCTTCGGGGCCCGGCCAGCCAGTAGGACCTCAGTTCATGTCCCCAGCCATGGCCAATAGCAGTCTGCTCCAGAATGGCAGCCTGACTGGATCGCCCCATCTTATGAACCAGAGCCATACTCCATCCCCCGCGTCACACGCAATGGTAGCGCAACATAGCCAACAAGGCAGTTCCGCCAGCGTAAATACCTCTCCTAACGTCAGTAACAAACGGCGGAGAAGTACGGCGAAAATCGAAGGCGATGATGGTGGTGGTGTAGAGATGAACGGGGTCCAGAAAGTTAAACAGAGCCCTCGGGTGGGTGGAAACAAAAGGATCAAGGGTGGCAGCTAAATAAGCCTACTGCCCTTGCTCTGCATTTTCGTTATTCCATTGTATTTTCGGCACCTACCTCATTCTACAGCGCCACCTTTCCGATCGCCATTCTCAGTCCATGGATCTCTTTCTGTTTATTCCTTGGTGCTCGTGCGTTCAAAGTGGGTTCGGGCAGGCTATATTGCTTTTCCGGCGTCTTTGGGCCTCGAAACCTCTTTTCTCGTCTGGGGGCATTTGCGCATATCATCACCTCGATTCCTATTTTTCCACTTTTCCTAACCTGTTTTTGAAGTTTTCCCAGGCTCTTCCCGGATATCTGGCTCTCTGCGGTGTGTTCTCGTCTTCGTGCTGAGAAACTGAACCTCTGGTTACATAATTTCTGTATATTATGGGCGATGGTGCGGGTTGGCTATCGATGTTATATTGTTGCGAGCCTTTGTTGGTTAGACTGCATCGGAACCGGCCATTGGTAGATGATGCTCTGACCTTACTATTTATACGGAATCAAGACGTTTATGACTGAATTTGTGTGCGGTGATAATATCTTTCATGTGTGTGAGAAGTTCACGGGCTTTTGCAACTTTGATGTTTCCAACTCTCAAATCTGGACGAATCGCGAAACAACATGGTAGAAGCCGACCGCTTTTAAGCGTCTATATTTACGTTGAAATGAGAGTAAAGATTTGAGGTCATTCAAGAGACAGGTGGCGCTCAATATCTGGACTTCGTAACTATGTTTACTAAGCAATCAGTTTGCCTTCACACACATCTCCACCGCTACCCTCGTTTGATTTTCCATCCGCCTCGTGTCGTACTTAGTACCTTTGCATTCATTATACATAACATGAACTTCGCGTACTATAGCATTGGGGGACTAAGACTGCTTGCTTATCTTTTGAATAGACTTAAGGGATATATTGCACATTGATCCTACTTCGAATACCCAGCCCAGCTGACAAGTCCTTATTCTAGTCTTGCTTCGGTTCGCTGATCAATTGTTTGTTCATAAATGATCTATTGATTTCCTAAGGGAAGATATAAATACACGACCAATGTCCGTGTCCGTGTCCGTGTCCCAAGTCCTCTTCAGGATACTTACAATTGTCTTCAGATAGTAGTTCTACGTTTCCCCAAGACAGTTCTTGTGTTCAGTTCACCTACGATGATCTGTTAATCTATAGAAAGCGGGCATCGATGCCAAATCCCCCAGTTTTTTGTTGAGATCTGCTGTATATCGTTATGGATTTTCACTTTCACGTCTTTCAAACGTATTCTATGATTCTATCACGCATTCTCCAAATATGAGTAAAGAGTTTATATTTTCCGGCAATTGAATTTACCCAGTCTTTTCGCATTACTTTTAAGTTGAAAGTTGGGAGAGGTACTATTTCAATACACGTGTATCGAGACATGATAACCCTATCAAGGGCAAGAGCATGATCACCGAAATCAGCTCCAGAGCTGAAATCTTTCTTCGACAAATGCGACATTCGAAGTTAGTAATGATGCGATTTATATTACATTTTCGGGGATTCGTGGGATGGAAAGATATTATTCGGATAAATCTGGGTTTGAGTAAACTAGTAGATAGGTGAGATGACTATTGGCTGTATTCCGTTTCAGAAGTCATTGGTGCTGAGTGTTCGATATTGGGGTTACAAGCTGTGTATACTGAAGAATCGGAAGCTCATATCACGGTTCACCTAGATAACTACTTCGACCAAAGATCAGTCACTGTCAGACCCTAGACATATTCAAATTAGTGAACTCTTTGACCCAGGAACGCCGTCTTTAGAGTTTATTTAAACCATCTATTTCCCGGTTTCCAGGAAAGAAAAACATTGCAGGTCTTTTTTCCATTGAAGCGTGGTCACCCACTGGGGTACTAATCCACCGGCTGATGGATTCCAGAACCCTAGTGTCCTTTACTTGCCATGTATGATAACAACAACGACTACCGGCGCGTAGTAATAGTAAACAGAGCAGGAGCGCAAACGAACAGTCGCGTTCGTGACGCGCCAGATTCATGAGGTTTTGTTTATCTGCAGCTTCCTCAACTTCCTTCTTCGCCGAAACAACAACAGCGCACATGTACGTATACCATCAATTCTCGAGCTCTCGAGGTATAAATCCACCAGCAGTAACAACTACTGACTAATTCCAGCATGGAAGAACGACGACCAGCAAAGAGGGTGCTGGCTGATGACAGCAAGGAAGCTGATCCCACGAAGAGGGTGAGATGGGACACTTTTCATTCACCGTCGTGGGAGAAGAAGCCAGCACCCTCAGCGGTGTCGGTTCCAGCAATGGTACCGACACCGGCTGCACCAGAAGCTGCACCAGCAGCAAAAGAAGAGGGGGGGAAGGAGGAGGAGGAGCTGGAGGAGGGGGAGATCAAGGAGGAGGAAGGGGAACCCATTGACCCGTAAGTTATAGTATAGACCCCCCTTGCACGATGGAATCACACACGAGAGGATGTGAAGCATCCAGGCCCCCAACAGCTTTCAACAACCGACGATGAACGAACTACTACAACCGAACGACTACAACCGAACGAAACCATCAACTTGCCTCACTGGCCGACCAAGAACTACATCAGGATCAAGTACTACCGGAGAAGAGATAGTGAAAGCAGCAAATCAAATCCGGGCATACCTTCAGTTGCTTCTTCAATCGAGAAGTTTGGGGTCAACTGTAAGTTTACTTCTCAATTATTCACTCTCGTTCCACACTAACGCACAGGTCGAGTTCAATGGCCACATTTGAGTAAGCTTGGAACATGCATCACGCCGCAAGTTCATCCATTTATCTTCTCTTCTCACTCTACTCTTCAAGAATTCTCAGTCATTCTTGAACTATATCTCTTGGCGTCGACAGTATTTCCTCACTGTCTGTGGTCTACAGCTTGATATCGCTCTTTCATCTCAAACTTTTCTCATGGTCATTCGCGTAGTTCTTTATTCACTTCGACTGCCTTTCACCACTTTCCGAATTCGTAACGCTGCAACGCCGCTCAGGAACCTCAGAGCACAGTTCTCTATAATGGAAGCATAAAAGCCATCGAGAAAGGGCCACGGTGCATACCTAAGCGAAATATCTTGGCGGGTATTTCTTTCCACTGTCTCACTTTCTCTTCAAATACCGCATGTCAGTCACAGGATATCTGAGGAGTACGCATGAAAAGTAAACCTTCGGAGGATAGAACTTTGCAGCTCATTCAACTCAGTGGCGTGCTATGCTCTTTCCGTCTACATTGCTTCGCCTACGATGTATCGACAGCATATCTTGATGTCTGTATTGGGGTTGAAAAGTTTCGCAAGATGAGTTACTCCTCGGAAAATCACAAAACGACTGAAGCCTGCTCCCGCCAATCCGAATTTGTTCACTCTGTGCAGGTTTTATAGACTCGCCACTGAATACGAACAAAAGTCATTTGATGCTACTATCCTTTCGATTGCTGAGCACCCACCGACATCATGCAAAACTGAAGAGAAACTACCGGTAAATCACCCGAAGCTACTCTGTCTCTGAGTCACAGATTGTCTCGGCTAGTTACAACGCCGTTTGGACTGTCAATGCACCTGCACATACTCTGGTTCCGCAAAGTATATACAGGGAGAACTACACTATACTCACATCTCCGGGTAAATATCAATGCTTGCTCATGGATAATCAATTCTGAACCACATAACGACTCAGGTCAATGTTGGAAAATGCCACCACTTTGAAAATGAGATCTCTTCAAAATGCACTAACTCCATGGTTGCACCACATACACACTACTGAGACTGGCTTTAACATGTTTTGGACTTCCATTACGTTACGGTGACATAGCTAAGGGAAAATAGCATGTGCACTAAATCTACTTGAACCTTTCAGCATATGGCTGGAAACAGAGTTTACGACGACGTCGACTGGACACTGGTTCTGCTCTGGATTGAAGAACACCTCCCCTACGAAGCTGTTACTCGGAGAGGAAACTGGAACTAGGCAGAAGACCTCTCTTGACAGGTGATTGATACATTCAGAATGTTATTAACTTCTGAAGTAGATCGCGTTGGTGGTTTGGGCCTAAGATTCCAGAGGCAGACAAGGACGGGTTGCGGGCGTTGATGAGGGGCCTTGGCAATTCGAGCTTGGTTAAGCAGTGGATTACCCAATCCGAGTTCACCAATGTGGTGACAAACACCAAGGCCTCGATCCACAAGTCGTGGCATCCTCACCCCAACCATATCACTGTCTGCCTCTGGAAGATAAGACCGAACGGGTAGGTTTAACCGGTTGCCAAATCCAGTACTTCACAAAATTTACTGATCAACCCATTAGGCAACAGGTCAACGTGGCAGGCGTCCACGTTTTGGAGAACGGGGTGGAGACGGTACGAGTTGGGCAGTACCATCGGGAATTTCATCCCGATGGTAGCTACAGGCAGTTTCCTTGGTGTCCATGATAGTAAGAACACCTACCACTAATCTACAAATACAGGCCTTATACTAACATGCGTCAAGGAGGACCGTCCCGAGATGGACGATCGGCCCCCGTGGAAGTTGATACTCCCGGGGGCAACCTGTCGTCGGTATGTGTCCAAAACCCTCCCAGCTTTCTCTTCGTCCAATCCCGCAATGCTTTGAAGGGCTGCTCTCCCGGTTGGGGATTCAACGGATCCTTGACAAAGTCGTGGAAAAAGACTCCCCAAACCACAACGAAGCCAATCATACTCCACTGAATGATCTTCGTCCATTTGTTCCATGTTGGGCGAATCGACTTCAAGCGCAGACGCCTCTTGAACTTGCGCTCGAATCGGAATTGTTGCTTCTCAGTGAGCTCACGAAGATTGGGCGGCCATATTTTCTTGGCTCGAAATCGATTGCGTGCAAAATTGAAAGGTGGCAGTTGTGATTTGGGCGCACGACCAAGCAGTCGTTGTATCAGTCGAAGCATTGTGTGGTTTGGATATTGAGGAGGCGGATATTCGGCTTTTGAATGTCGATGCTAATGTGTGCGCAGAAGCCTTTGCTAGCTAGACGACGGGCCGATGTTCTCAGAAGGTAAGTCGACACCCAAATGATGCGATATGAGCGGGATAGGACGGATTGTCGATGTTCGGAAAGATTCTGTTAGATGGATACGCGCAGGTTGATTTCGTAAAACTCGCGTTGACGTCGGAAGAACCTGGGAACTTTTGCAAGCCCGTACCTGGAAAGCTTATGCACAGACATAGAAAATCTTGGCGCTATACTAATTTGCCCACAGGTCCGTATCGATAAGGGCGATGGCGGGGTCTCTCTCTGACTCCGTCTCCCACGCCAAACACCACCACTGTACCTCACCTCCAATCCCTCCCTCGTCCTACGACACCGATTTCTTGATTGTTTCTTTGTGTCTTTGTAACAGTCTTCCGCTTCACCATGGCTGAGGCACCCGTGCCGGCGAACGTCGCCAGCTCCGCCGTTCAGCAGACCCTCGATTCCCTCAACCCCGCCGCGGCCGCCGAAAAGACTCTTAAAATCGAAAATACGGATAAACGAGACACCCTCATAGAAGCAGAAAAAAAATACCAACAACAATGGCAAGAGCTGAATGTCTTCCAACCCGACGCACCATCCCTCGAAGAGGTTCCTTTCTCCGCCACCCCCGACGAGCTTCACCGCAAAGATCCCAAATGGATAGGATGCTTCGCATATCCATACATGAACGGCACCCTGCACGCAGGTCATGCCTTTACTGCATCGAAAGTCGAGTTCAATGCTGGATGGCAACGTATGCAAGGCAAGCGTACCTTGTTTCCTTTAGGCTACCACGTCACTGGCATGCCCATCAAGGCCTGCGCAGACAAACTTGTCAACGAAATTAAGCTTTTCGGTCAAAATTTTGAACGTTGTCCTGTTGACGATGTGGTCGAGCAGGGACCCACCGATGGCGACGTTCCACCTGCACCCACCCAGCAAGAGACCAAGACGGACCTTTCGAAGTTCTCCGCGAAGAAAGGGAAGGCCGCGGCGAAGACGATCAAGACCAAATATCAGTTCCAGATTATGCTCGCCCAAGGGATACCGTTGGAGGAAATTCACAAGTTTTCCGACCCCCAATATTGGATCCTATATTTCCCCCCACTTGCCCGACAACATTTGACCCAATTCGGCGCGCGCATTGACTGGCGTCGCCAGTTCGTTACCACAGATGCGAACCCTTACTATGACAGCTTTGTTGCCTGGCAGATGCGAATTCTCAAAGCCCTCGACAAGGTCATCTTCAAGAAGCGATATACCGTCTACTCCCCCAAGGATGGTCAGGCATGTATGGACCATGACCGACAAACCGGAGAAGGCATCGGCGTGCAAGAGTACACCGCCATCAAGCTCAAAGTGAAAGAGTGGTCTTCATCTGCGGCGAAGATTCTCGAAGGCAAGCTTCCAAATGAATCCAATGTTTATTTCATACCTGCAACCCTACGCCCGGAGACCATGTATGGCCAGACGTGCTGTTTTGTTGGTCCCAATATCGAATACGGTGTGTTCAAGGTATCGGAGTCTGAATATTATGTATCCAGTCAACGGTCCGCGCGGAACATGGCTTACCAGCCCGGAATCTTCCCTCAGTTTGGCGAGTTTCCTCAAGTCGCGAGTTTCAAGGGAAAAGATGTGATCGGCACCTTGGTCAACGCGCCTCTCTCCGTCCATACAGAAGGTGTCCGCATATTGCCAATGGACACTGTTAAGGACACAAAGGGTACAGCAGTAGTCACTTGCGTTCCCAGTGATTCCCCCGATGATTATGCCACCGTATTGGAGCTCCAGAAGAAGGCCGCGTTCTATGGAATCGAGAAAGAGTGGGCTGACAAGGAAATCATCCCGATTATTGATACACCTGCTTATGGAAATCTCACTGCGAAAAAGCTAGTCGAAGATTTGAAAATCCAGTCCCCCAAAGACACCAAGAAATTGGAAGAGGCGAAGCTTGCCGCATACAAAGAGGGGTTTTACAAAGGCACAATGATTTATGGAGACTTCAAGGGCAAGAAAGTGGAAGAAGCCAAATCACTTGTACGAAAGCAGCTTATCGACTCCGGAGATGCGTTCGCATATGCCGAGCCCGATGGCAAGGTTGTCTCACGAAGTGGTGACGATTGCGTTGCTGCCCTTCTGGATCAATGGTTCCTCAACTACGGTACTACAGAGAACGGTGGTGATGGTGAATGGGCGCAAAAGGTTCTAGATCATATCGAGTCCTCAGATTTCCAGTTGTACTACCCAGAAGCCAAACACGCCTTTATTGGTGTTATCAATTGGCTTGCTAATTGGGCATGCGCGCGAAGCTATGGTCTCGGCACGAAGTTGCCATGGGACACTAGTGTCATGGTTGAGAGTCTTTCTGATTCAACCATATACCAGGCCTATTACTCTTTCTCTCATCTCCTTCACAAAGACCTGTTTGGTAAAGAGCCGGGTGTGTTGGGAATAAAGCCAGCACAGATAACTGACGAAGTTTGGGATTATGTGTTCGCTCGTCGAGAGCGCAATGATCTACCTAAGAGCGACATCCCAGAAGACAGCCTCAAGACTCTTCGCCGTCACTTCGATTACTGGTATCCCCTGGATCTTCGGACATCCGGCAAGGATCTTATCCAAAATCATCTCACGTTCAACCTTTATGTCCACACCGCTATTTTCCAGAAGGAGAACTGGCCTCGAAGCTTCCGAGTCAACGGTCATCTGATGCTCAACGGAGAGAAGATGTCAAAGAGTACTGGCAACTTCCTCACACTCCAAGGTGCCGTGCAGAAGTTTGGTGCAGATGCAACTCGTGTCGCCTTAGCAGATGCGGGTGATGGTATCGAGGACGCCAATTTCGAGGAGACTGTGGCTAACGCAAGCATTCTCAAGCTCTACGAGCTACGAAAATGGTGTGAAGAGATGGTTCGCGATGCCGTTATCGTGGAATCAGCGGCGGAGTACAAGGACAAGCGCGACAATACCAAGGTCAAGAACGCGGACACAATTCAGCGCAAGTCTGGGTCAGCGAGGAATCTTTTCGACGATCTCTTTGAGAACGAAGTCAACTCACTTGTCACCGAGACCAAGGTTCATTACGACCAGACCATGTACAAATCCTCTTTGAAGTCCGGCTACTACGACTTCACGGCTGCCCGCGACTTTTATCGCGAGGCCACCAAAGCTGCTGGTGCTGGTATGCACGAAGATCTCGTCAAGAAGTACATTGAATACCAGGCTCTCCTCATCACACCCGTCGCTCCTCATTGGGCAGACTATATCTGGCAAGAAGTCCTCTCAAATAAGACCACTGTCCAGAACGCTCTGTACCCGACTGTTCCTGCTGCGGATCCATCTCTCACTGCAGCACGCGAGTACGTTCGCAGTACCTCCAGCAATATCACATCTGCCGAGGGTGCTCAAGTCAAGCGTCTAGCCAAGGGAAAGACCGCTCTCTTTGATCCCAAGAAGGAGAAGAAGATCACCGTCTTTGTCGCGAATGCCTGGCCCGAATGGCAGACGAAGTATATCGACCTGCTCCGCACCTCGTACCCCAAGATCGACATCAAAGACATCTCGAAGAAAGTCGACAAGTCCGAGTCTAAGAAAGCAATGCCGTTCATCAACGGACTGAAGCGCCGTCTCGATAATGGCGAGTCTGTCGACAAGGTGCTGAACCGCCAGTTGCCGTTTGACGAGTTGGTGACACTGCGGGCGATGGTGCCCGGCCTGAAGCAAACAGTCCAGAAGTGTGTCGCTGTTGAGATCGTATCTGTTGAGGAAGGCGGAAAGAGCGGAACTGTGATCAATGAGGATGGATCCACGGGCGAGAAGAAGAGTGAACTGCCCCCTCATGCGAGCAGTGCGGAACCAGGAAGCCCGAGTTTTGCATTTGAGAACGTCGAGGGAATTCCGGTGCGGTAGATGGAGAGTTCAAGAGCTTCGAGAGTTTCGAGAATTAGCGAGGAGAGATAGTTTCGACGATCGAGTTGAGTTTCACGTTGCATGTCATTGCATGTCATCGCATGGCGCGGGGGTTTCGAGGGAAACCGAAAGGATTGTGATTTATTCAGGGCGGAACGATAGAGGATGGATGCAGTGTGCGGGGTTTATGTTTTTCTACAAGGATCAGATTCTGCGAGCATGTTTTATTATGGATAGGGATTGAGCCTATGAAGAAGACTTCATACCCTGATTTGCAGTAGCATAACGATAGAGGACGGATTCTTCATGATGAATCGAACGAAAAAAAAGTTTGTCTTCTTACCAACAAAAACCATCTTCCCACTGTACCAGCTGCTACGATGATGGGAGAGGTGAATGTTGGTGAACAAGAGATGCTTTTCGTATTAATCATTTAGTTCTTGCACGACCTTCCTTTGTTCCATAGCAAACGAAGGCGCACGAGGAACCCCCCGAATAAAAAAAAAAGTCTAAGCGCTATTGTATCATGGCAGTCATATCTATAACCCGTGATTCTCATCGCAAAAGAGAAGGAAATGCAAAAAAGCGCCTGAGCCGGCCGCAATGCTGGGCATCTACAACTTAGCACGCGCGGTCCCATCCTCATCCACCCTCTTCCCCTCGCGATCAAACCAAATCTTCTTCCCCGACCTCAACGACTCCTGCAGCGCAACCCCAATACGCACCGCCTCCACACTGCCGGCAAGATCAATCGGCACCTCCTTATTCTCGAGCACGACATCGGTAAACTGCCTCGCCTCTTCGACAAAAGCTTGTTCGAAGCGGCCATAGTAGTGCTGCGGGATCTCCCTGTGGATACCATCAGGCCTGTGCGACTCGAGCAGACTGGTTGTCGGATTCGCGTTGACGGTTAGCTTGCCGGTCGTGCCTATGATTTCTGTCATGTCGTGTTGGCCCGGCGCATTCATTCGCGAGCTATAGAAATATGCGATCTGGCCGTCGTAGAACTCGACGACACCGACTCCGTTATCGACATCGCCGTGCTTGGCGAGATCGGGCTCGAGAGCCGTGACACCGAATGCCACGACGCTCTTGACCTTGGGTATGGTCTTGCCGTCGGCGCCGAAGAACCACAGTGCGAGATCGATGTCGTGGATGTTGCAATCGACGAAGATGCCGCCGCTGAACTCGGCGTAGGCGACGAAGAAACCAGAGGGGTCGTACTTGTCACATGTTTGGGAACGAAGGATTGTGGGACGGCCGATCTTGCCCTCTTTGGTGAGCTTGAATGCATCGAGGTAGGAGGCGTCGAAGCGGCGCGAGAAGCCGCACATGACCTTGACTTGCGGGTGTCGACGGGCGGTTTCCAGGACTTGCTGGGACTGTCGTGGAGAGTTAGTTGAGTTGATGGTGTGAGTATGACATTGAACTTACGATTTCAAGCTTGGTGCTCAACGGCTTTTCGCAGAGAACATGCTTTCCGGCCTCAATTGCCTTGATGGTCTGCTCAGCGTGCACTGTGGTGGCAGTTGCAACGCACACCGCCTCAAGGCCCTCGTGCTTCAACATCTCCTCATAATCGTTGTACAGCTTGACACCCCATTGCTCGAGGTTCTCTTTTGCCCACTCAAGCTCTTTGGGGTCTGGAGAGAAGGCAGCTACAAGCTCAGCTTTGGGAGTGCGGTGGAGGAAATGGTTTGCGTGTCTGGCGCCCATGCGGCCGAGGCCGGATACAGCGACGCGGAGACGGCGAATGGTAGGCATTGTGATGTGAATATGACGGGTGGTGGAACAAAAATCCGCAATTGTATGTGGGGGAATGGGCAGATGAAAGTCGGAGGAGGTTTTTGTAAATTCGGAGGAGGTTTTTGTAGCGGGCGTTGGGATTGAAATATTCCCAGAGAGCAAAGCACAGTGCAGCTCCATTGCACAAAAAAACCGAGCTTGTGCATCCAAAAGTCAGGGTCCAGCAGCCATGTGGATTGGCAGGACCGGTAGTCTAGGCAGAAAGCAGAATTGGGGAAAGCCGATGTGCGCCAGCTTCTTCCACCCGTTCCAGCTTCTTCCTATCAAAAGCCATGCTGAAGGGTCATGATCCCTTCCACGTCCGAACGACGCATGACTCCATCCCCACAGCACCGCCGACTATCTCCAGATTCCATAGCTTCCGAGCCTCATCCGAGTGCCTAGTGCGGAGACTACTCGGCATGGTCGAGGCAAGCGTCCACCGCGTAGAGAGGTGGATAAAGTCGAGAAATCGATGTCATTGCGCGATGTTGGCTTGCAGAGCATATGGAGCAGTGTGGAGCGCATTTGTGGAGAAGATGGCTGCAGCAAGAGCTTGGTCGTTCATCGGGAGCTGACGGATGGGGGAAGTTTCCCCGTGGAAAGGGGAATGGCGGGGTAAGTGTCGCCCATGTTTTCGATGTTGGAGAAGATGCGCCTGTTGGAGATGGAGATGGAGCTGGAGAATTAAGATGGGGGTGGGAGAGGCGTTCGCAGATAACGGGGGAGGATGCACGCGTAGAAGCTTGATAGAAGCAGAGGAGCACAGACGGCGTCGGTGGGACAGAATTGCCTTTGGAATGGGGATGGGATGGATGGATGGACTGCCTGCCGACTGCCTGCCGTATTGCCTGCCGTATTGCCCGCTCGGTTGAGCCTGCCGTGCTCGTCGTAACCGGTGGACAATCAGGGCGGGAAGGCGCAGCCGGCAAACCTCAAGTCGTCGTGGGGCAAGAAGCAAGAAGTAAGAAGTAAGAAGCCCTAGCTCCCCTCGACCAGTACGTCACGGTCGTATTTCCCATCGTTCACAATCTTACACCATGACAACCAACCCCCTCAAGACGACGAGTGCACACTATGCTTTGGAGATTGCTTAGGTTGTCATTTTGGAAACCTCGACATTCTAATGCACTTCTACCTGCCGCAATGACTATGCTATCAGTTGCCAACCCACGGCTTTTTCACCAAAACTCCCGCTACAAGCTCCCAGTTACAAATTAGATTTTACATCCTCGCCCGTCTCAATCACTACCTTGATGACCAAGTTTCCTTTGTCGTCCTTCGTCTTGGCTGCCATCTCGAACGCTTCCTCTGCCGAATCTAGTCCCTTGTAGCGATGTGTGACGAGTTTGGCAAAGTCCGGATAGTCAGGTCCCTTTTTCGAGACAACCTTGACACCGGTCGGGTATGTGTTGGCATATCGGAAGACACCCATGAGATCAACTTCGCGGAGAGCTGCGGCCGAGATGGGAAGAGTTTGGATAGGCGTACCCATACCGATTAGAAGTACTTTACCGCCCGGTCGCGTCGCCTGCCATCTGATCAGCAATCATCCACTACGCGCATTCTCTTGCCAAACTTACATAGATTGAGGCTTGCAAGCATGAGGGGACGCCAGTGCATTCAAACACCGCATCTACTTCGCCCACGATATCGCCACTCTCCTTGGTTAACTTGCCGATTGCTGCTGCAGTCTCTTTGGCGATGTCGAGGTTCTCTTCAATCGTGTTCCCTCTCTTCATCGGAACCGTGAAAGCCTGGTGTGCGAAGTTGTTTTCCACTGCAAACTTCACTCGCCCTTCGTCAATGTCCGCAATCACAACAGTGGAAGCCCCGGATATTCTTGCCATTGCTGCGACCAAAAGACCCACTGCGCCTGCGCCGAATACCAGCACTGTTGCACCTGGGCCAAGCTGTGCTCGTCGAGACGCTTGGATGGCTACGCTTAGGGGCTCCAGTAACGCACCCAGATCCAACGACACGTTCTCAGGGAGTCTATTATGAAGTCAGATCATAGTCCAGGATGCAATATGTTGAGGAACTCACTTGTGACACCAAGCTGCAGGATGGTTGATGCGGTCTTGCAGAGTTCCCTGCGCATGCGGAAACGCTTTTGCGCTGCTCCGAAACTTCATTTCTTTGCAGATATTATATCTCCCCTCTTTGCATCGCTCGCAATGTTCGCACGGAAGTCCAACTTCCAACGCGACTTTATCGCCCACTTCAAAGCCCTTCACATCAGGACCCACGGCAACAACTACACCTGCGGACTCGTGACCAAGAGACATGGGCTCTCGCACAAGAATGTCACCATTTCGGTAATGTCGGTGGTAATGAAGGTCGGAGCCACAGAGTCCCGTGCTGCGAACAGCTACTTGAAGATCGCCTGCACCGGGAGGAAATATGGAACGCGATTCCTGGAGCACATTAGATGGAACAAATCCCCTGTACAAGATATTGCAGAGCTTACAATTCGAAGGTCTTTAGCACCATGAAGAACTGAGGCGCGGATTTGGCTCGAATTCTGAGCGACATCTGGTTGTGATTCTGAAGCCATGGTTTCTGCGAGGTTTCTGTTATCTCTTTCCGATGCGGGGAAGCTCTATGAATAGCAAGTCCACAGGATATGGAGTGGAGATCAAGTTGAAGGAGGATTGAGCAAGAGGGAAGAAGAACGAGGGGAAAATATGACAGCCACAACCTCGGAATTAAATCCGACTATGGCGGCACACTCGGCGAGTCTTCTCCCTTTGAATGGCATGGCGCGTAGTGTTCGGAGCAGGCCAGAGGCATTTCGGCTTTTGAAAAAGGATGCGGGACCTCTAAAAGGCGCGAATGACGCACCCTTGCCCCAGTTCCGAAGCCCTTCCGAACAATTTAAGCGTGCCTCTTCAAATGCCGATGGCTACAGATTTAGAACGGGGCCCCGCGCTAACTGGGGAGCTCCTCCGCAACAAGAGCTCGCGATCCGAGGACTTTTTTCCCATCGCAATTCTCCCAAAATATATTCACAAAGTTCCGTACGGGTACTCGAGAGTTCGCAAAGTGTATCAAGCATCGCGACGACATATTCAGAAAAACATCGCCCAGCTAAGGTTGTACCATTCTGACCGCAACAACCATGACTTCAGTCCCGCAATTATTCTCCCTTGAGGGACAGACCGCGCTCGTCACGGGCGGGACCAGAGGAATAGGTCAGTCAATGGCGATAGCACTGGCAGAATCGGGTGCAGATATTCTCCTAGTACAGGTAAGCTCTTACTATAACGATCACACTTCCTTCATTTTGCCAACACTTCTCGCAGCGCGATACCTCAAATCAAGCTACCAAAGAGAAGATTGAATCCCTCGGTCGTAAAGCCACCATCTACGTAGCAGACCTATCTTCTCAGTCTTCCGTCTCCTCAGTGGTCCCCCAAATCCTCAAAGACGGGCATCGAATCCACATCCTCCTCAACTGCGGCGGAATCCAACGGCGTCACCCATCACATCTCTTCCCCGACGATGACTGGCAAGCTGTCCTTCAGGTCAATCTCAGCACAGTCTTCACTCTGTGCCGTGACGTTGGTGCCCATATGCTCGAGCAGGAGCCCAACCTCCCACTGAACCGTCGCGGCACCATCATCAACGTCGCTTCTCTTCTCTCTTTCCAAGGCGGCATCACTGTCCCCGCGTATGCTGCCTCCAAGGGCGGTGTTGCACAGCTCACCAAGGCACTTTCGAACGAGTGGTCGAGTAAGGGTATTACCGTGAACGCAATTGCCCCCGGGTACATTGCCACAGAGATGAACACGGCCCTGATCCAGGATAAGGATCGTGCGGCCAGTATTTTGGCTCGAATTCCTGCTGGTCGATGGGGATCACCAGAAGATTTCAAGGGTGCGGTGGTGTATTTGGGTAGTGCGGCAAGTGCATATGTGAGTGGAGAGATTTTGACTGTGGATGGTGGTTGGATGGGTCGATAGATGGATATATTTGCATTGCTACTCAACTACTTTTTAAGTGCTTCTACAGTATGAAATAGATTTATCTTGATTCTTTTATTCCTCTATAGAGAAGTTCTCCTCTATGTTATGTACGTGAATGCCTAGGGTAGAAGACAGTTTTTCGTCACAGTTCTTTTCACCTTGACTACTTTTTTGTCCACGTGCTACTTTCTCTCATTACCTCGACCTTGATATAACGAAATGAAAGCTGACTTGGGGAAGAGATGGAGACAGTTCACGGAAGATGGCTTCGTTTGCACATGAGACGAAAACGACAAAACAAAAGATCAATATGATGGAGGGTCAAGAGACTTTGAGGGAGACAATTTCAATTTGTTCCGACTTTTTTTTTCATTGAAAGGGATTCTAAAAAAGGTATGGGGTATTGGACTTTCCCACTCATTCATTTTTAAACACAACAGCTAACCAAACACAATCTAACCGCTCAGATCAATGCCGCCTGGCTTATCCGGGAAGCCGGCGTCCACGCCAAACGGTGGGTATACGAAACGGGTCACGCCATTCTTGGAGATATCGACAAGCTTCTCCAGATCAGAGTCGTCGAGCGAGATGAGATTCCTGTTCTCGTCGATACGTGATGGGGTGACGGACTTGGCGAGGACGGAAGAGTTTCGGGCCACTGAGTCAAAAAAGTAAGCGTTGATGCGGGCTCAGTCAGTGAATGGTACTTACGGTGATAGCTCAAGAGCACGGTTCCAGCGCCGACATTATGCTTCTTTGCGACCTCAAGTACGCGCTCATCCTTGAACAGCGGCGAGCCAGTGCTGCCTAGAGGGCTGTATGCGGTGATGTGGATACCCTTCTCCTTGGCGAAATCGACGACTTCTTGCTGGGGGAGAAGCGGGTGGTTCTCAATCTGGTTTACGGCGGGCACAATGGTGGCCTGTGCGAGGAGCTTCTCGAGGTATTTGACAGAGTAGTTGGAAACACCGATAGCCTTGACCTTGTTGGGGTTTTCTTGGATCAGCTTCTCGAGATTTTTCCATGTTTGGATGTGGGTTATGCTGTGGTCGATGTCACGAGAGCCGTCCTCGAGCTTGGGGAAGAGGGGGTGGTTTCCTGGTGCAGTGTTAGCGCTCGTTCTAGGACTGCGGACCGAATCGAATCGATTGCATACCCTTGGGGTTCATGGGCACTGGCCAATGCATCAGGTACAGATCAAGATAATCCACCTTTAGCAATTCCAAGCTCTTCTGGAGGCCCTCCTCCGCTCGGGTGTGGAAAGTGCACCAAAGCTTGCTGGTGATGAATAGGTCCTCCCGCTTCACGATGCCGCGCTTGATGACGTCCTGGATGGCCTCGCCAACCTCGTCCTCGTTCTGGTAGCAGAATGCGCAGTCAATGTGTCGGTAGCCACCCTCAATGGCATGGATAACGGCCGCCTTGACCTCTCCGGGGGCGGATTGCCATGTTCCCAGGCCGAGGGCGGGGATTGAGGCACCGGTGTTGAGCTTGATAGGGGTGTTCATGGTGGGAGACGGGTTCAGGATGGACTTTGGGGTACGGGCAAGCATAAAATTGGAGAGAGCAGGATTCATGGCGGGAATGGGGAGCAGAGAGTTATAAGTAGTAATGGCTGTGGGGTCTCCATTGCACCGGCAGCTGGCATCAGTTTGGGGCAGCCCAGGGCAGCTTTCCGGTCTTGGAAGGGTTAAAGACGGCTTTTGCTGTGATTGATGAGATTAATTCTTCCGATGCCCCGCCAGATTTACCCCGCCGGGGTATGTCCGGCCCGACGACCGGTCGGATCAAAGTTGATGCGCTCTGTTTGAGTTTTCCACTGTGTGCCACCCCACGTTGCCAACCCCTCCGTCGCCGCCATGGTGCCTCTTGGAGACGACGTCGGGGAGCTCTCGACCGAGCATCACGTGCACTACTGTCTACTACGATCTCCTCCAAGGGTGCCCTAGACGTCAACTAATCCGCCTCGTTCTGGGCAGGCTTCGTCATTTTGCAGACGGGCCCTGTGATCATCAGGGCAACGCTCCCGACACCCACCGACACCTACCGACACGCTGCCAGTGGGATGCCGCCAAGCGATCTGAGGTGAAGCGGCGGGAATTCCCCCCTTGGGACGAAATAGGATCTCCCTCGCCCATGACTACGGACCCGATCCAGACAACCCTGGAAAACCTAAACAACGCTCCGAGATGTAACCGTAGCGTGGCCAACCAACAGCCTGACATTACCATATCCGATGCCTCACCGAACGTTTCCAGAACCCCAGGTTCTTCTATGGAGCGGGGAGAATTTCCCCCCGGGGTACCCTGATGCTCATTTGATCTCACCAACGGGGATCAGATGGAGAACTGTGGGACTAGGTCGCGGAGACAGCTACAGATTCGCCCAACTTGGTAGGCTGGGTCGTATTTCGGTGGGGAGAGAGGGGAGAAGAGCCTTCATGACGGCGTGAGTGGTTCCCTGTAAAGCAGTGTTGCTTCTGTTCAAAAAGACAGTGAATAAGTATTTATGTCCCTTCGCTCATTAACTTGACTTCCATCAATTCTCAAACCATCTATTCACTCTTCAAATCACCTATTTCTTCTCGCATTCGGTTTTGCTAGACTCCGCAAATCGTAAATTTGCCCTACTTTCGATTGCTTTGAGATACCCATTTCCCACAACACTTCTCCACAATGGCCCCAGGCGCAATCTTCGAGCAGCCTAACGTTGCTGAGCCCTTCAACAAGCGCGATGGCTCTGCGCTCGAGGCTACTTCCGATGCCGTCGACGATGTCAATGTCTTGAAGGCCGCGATCAAGGTCAAGAACGGCACTGCCACCCAGGAAGAGAAGGACATCTACGAGCAATCGCAATTTGATGCCGACAAGGACAAGACCCAATTCCGCCAGTATGAGGAGGCCTGTGATCGAGTAAAGAACTTTTACCGCGAACAGCACGAGAAGCAGACCGTCGCATACAACCTCAAGGCTCGCAATGCTTTCCACCACCAGACTCGTGCAGAGATGACCATCTGGGAGGCCATGGAGAAGCTCAACACCCTCATCGACGAGTCCGACCCCGACACATCTCTTACCCAAATCGACCATCTTCTTCAGACCGCAGAGGCTATCCGACGGGACGGCAAGCCCCGCTGGATGCAACTGACCGGCCTCATTCACGATCTTGGCAAGCTTCTCTTCTTCTACGGCGCTGACGGACAGTGGGACGTTGTTGGCGACACTTTCCCCGTTGGCTGCGCTTTCGACCGTCGCATCATCCTGCCCGACACCTTCAAGGCCAACCCTGACTACAATAACGAGGTTTACTCCACCGAGCACGGCATCTACACTCCTGGATGCGGCATGGACAATGTCATGCTTAGCTGGGGTCACGACGAGTATCTTTACCACATAATGAAGGAGCAAAGCACTATCCCCGATGAAGGCCTGGCCATGATCCGTTACCACAGCTTCTACCCATGGCACAAGGAGGGCGCGTACAGGTGGATGATGAACGAGAAGGATCACAAGATGTTGGAGGCTGTCAAGGCATTCAACCCTTATGATTTGTATAGCAAGAGCGACGACATGCCGAGTGTCGAGGAGCTCAAGGTATGTTCTAACGCTGCAAATTATTTTTATCTGAACGTCCGCTAACCCTTTTGCAGGAGTATTACTTGGGAATTATCGATGAGTACATTGGAAAGGATAAGAAGATCAAGTGGTGAAGAACTAGTCTCGAGGCAGTGAAGGTACATCAAGAATGGACTGGACATGGCCATACTTGAATAACGAATTTCTTTTGTTTGGGTGCATTTCCCGATAGGATACATCGGAAGATATAATACCGAATTATATAGGCAGCAAATGCCAAATATTTGAGGGAGCAGATTAGAGCTTCCCGCATACTTCAAGAACATCCAATGCATGTGAATCCTCCATGAGTTATCGCCCTTTACTCTTTCTAGAACGATCGCAAAGGTTGTGAAAAAGGGTCGAGCAAACCAACCTCCTCCTCTTCCTCTGCCTTCAACACCAAGCGTTTCCAACATTGCTCACTCTTATAATTCATCCAATGACGCATATCTTGATGCTTGTATTGTTGGCGACTTACATCAGGCCTCCCGCTAACAGGATAATCATACCATGAGTCGGAGTTCGGACACGGGATTAGCAATTCCGCCCCGCTCCAGGACTTAGATAACTCCCATCAATCCCGCCGCTCCTCCATCATGACAGTTTTCCTCCGATTCTATGCCACGGGACAATATGGAAAGTGCTGGAACATCCGTTTCGAGTAATATCGCATCATACGGATATGCATGTTCGAATTGCGTTCGCGCAAAATGCAAATGTGTGGTGAAACAAGGGACCACAACTTGTGAGAGGTATTTGTGGCGCCCATCCGATTAGTTGTAGGGTAGCTCACCAATCATAGATGTCATCGCCTGAATAGACAGTGCATACCAGGGGAACAAATCCGGAAACGTGCAGGAAGGAAACCATCGAAAAGAGCCCAACTCGAGGACCGGCTAGATAACCTTGTGACCCTCCTCCAGGCACAACAATCGGCAAAAGAATCAGGCGCACCAGTAACCATTCAATCGGCCCAGGCGCATCCATGGAGTTCCTTGCCATCGAACACCCCCGTTGCATCTTCTGTGAGCCTGACCGTGAACCAACCAGTCGAACATCCTGTTTTGACACCAGCTGCATCAACCCGTACTCACAGTAATGCCTCGCCAGCGCCATCGGCTCACATTTTTCCACTCGACGAATCATTGGGCCGGTGTCTACACACCTTCCGTTCTGTCCAGTTGAAATGCTTTCCTTGCGTCTTGATTCCCGTTACTATGACCGTAAGCGAAATGGAACGTAGATTCCCCTTCCTCTGGCTCAATATTCGCACAATTTGTGCGCAATCGACACCTGTGCAGATGGATCTAGCATTGCAGACTCGAGAGATATTTTCTAGACAAGTGCTCATAGAGGGCGAACGCAACGTTGATCTTCTTTTGGGGGTCCTGATGCAAATATCATGGTAAGTGCTATTACCTGATTCATATCCACTGCTACATTCGCTTCTTCATGACTATTCCATATTCGTGCTTACAATCTATCAGGACACATTTCTTCTTCCGTCCCGGAAAACCATTCCTCGGTATTCTGTCCAATATTGCAAAAGCCATGGTTTATGATCTTCGATTGCTTGGACCTATTGGAGACTCTCCTGCTGGTGGTGTCTTTAGTTGCCCTGAGCCTTCAGTGCAAGGCCAGGTTCTTCCACCTTCCAGCTCGCACGAACAACGACGTGCATTACTCGGGTGTTACATAATGAGTTCAAGGTCAGTAGAGTTAGCATATCGCACTGTCAGGGTCTAATATTCACAGTGTGTCCTCTCTTTGTCGATATGCGCCAATGCAATGGGATCTTAATGTCGAAGAAGCTGCAAGTAGCCTTCAGAGTCGGCCCGAATGTCCAGACGACGAGCTCTTGGTTGCAATGTCCCGCATCTCCCGAATCATTGACGACACTACAAAACTAATGCGGCTTCCTGTTGACGAAGTCGGCCCTCTACTGATGCATGTGAAACCTTTGCTCGAATCTTTAGACCGCCTTAAATCAACAATTTCACAAGTAGTGTTGTCAAACAGTAAGTTACACAACGTTTTGATATTCGTCGTTGGTGTATTCTAATAATCTACAGATACAGTGCACTCGTATTTGATCAGTTGTGAGATGACTATCTACGAGTTGGCTTTGTTTCGTAGCTCCGTCACAAATTCTGAGAAGACTTACGATTTCAGGCGTATTGAGTATCTGAACTCGTGTCTGAAGGCAGCTAGAGCGTGTACGGATCACTTCTTCGCCTTCGATGTAGAGAGCATCATTGGCATGAACTTTTTCCTGACTTTGCACTGTCTGCAAGGGCTTCGGACGCTCTACAGACTCTCGATATTTGACGAACTGGGCTGGGATCGCGCAGCCGTTCGACGAACGTCAGACGTGATCGCCTACCTCCAGCGCTTCGTTACTCTGGCAGAGACAGTGCACCGACAGTTATCGGGGTGCGTATCTCCCGACTTCAAAATGTGGTCAGCAAGTGCGGAGAAACTGAAATCCGTTATTCCCCTCTGGAAAGCAGGATTGGACAAAGCAGACGGCATCACCGCTCGGCCCAATGAGAATGTGGAAGAAATCACTCTCGATCCAATGATTCTAGACTTTCTGGATGATTCCTGGTACACGGATATTTTCAATTCCATAGCTTAAGTAAGACCGTGATGCGTACCCGACTGGGAAGTGGCGTCTTCGCAGATAAAATGGATACCCCCGTTCTTCCCACACAACAATTGCCCGGCTTTAGGATTCGGTCCGGAGATAGCATACTAACTAATGTCACAATCTTCTTCACTTGAAATATGGATGCCTGATTAAGGAACCCCCCAACTACATGGTGTTATGCGGTGCAACAACGACGGTCCGCGGGGGGGGGGCCGGGATTGAGCTGCCCAATTCCGATCGCACGGTCCAACTTCATATACGTATATCACCCTTGGAACTCCAACCTCAGGACAAGGCTAACTATTTCCAAGAATTCAAGGCGTTTTATTCTTGTTGTTTATTGTCGGCACTTTCATATATTTTTTCTAATACTGATTCTTCACCATGACCGAACTTGCAACTCTCACCAAAGAGAGTCTGGCGATTGAATCCGAGGCTGCGGCACATGATTCGCAACAAGCCAGTTCGAAGGGGACAGCTGAAGATGTTGTTTATGTTCAAGGCGCGAAGCTTTATCTACTGTTGAGCAGTATGACACTTTGTGCTTTCCTGGTTTTGTTGGATATTGCCATCATGAGTCCTGTAAGACACCCCTCCAATTTCCTCTTAATTCTATACCGACCGACAAGTACTGACTTGATGACATTTCAGGCAATTCCCTATATCACGACTACTTTCCAGTCCCTGACCGATGTGGGCTGGTACGCAGGAGCATATCCTCTTGCCCATGCATCTCTACAACCCATGTCCGGTAAACTATATACACACTTCCAAGCAAAGGTTCTCATCACTTCTTATCCATACCAAACACAAACTAACCACCAAACTAGTGGATGTTTCTAGTCTTCCTCTTCGTCTTCGAAATCGGCTCCCTAATCTGCGGCTCCGCAACCTCCTCCTCAATGCTCATCGCCGGCCGCGTCATTGCCGGTCTCGGCGCATCCGGTATCGTGAACGGTGCATTAACCGTCATAGCCGGCGCCACCCCTCTACAGAAACGACCTCTCTATACCGGAATCATGCTTGGCATCGCTTTCACTGGCATTGTACTCGGGCCCTTGATTGGCGGTGCTCTGACTGAGTACGCAAGCTGGAGGTGGTGTTTTTACATGAATCTTCCCCTCGGTGGCGTGGCAGCGCTCTTTCTGGTTTTCGTTCATGTTCCGGATCTTACAGTTCGAGAAGGGTTTTCTGTGGCATTGGTCAAGAAGGTTCTTCCCGAGCTTGATCTCATCGGGTTTGCGCTCTTCGTTCCGTGTGCGATCATGTTGCTTCTTCCGTTACAATTCGGAAGTGAGGGATCGTATGCGTGGAACAGTGCTACTATCATTGGACTGTTCTGCGGATGCGGGGTCATGACGATTATCTTTGTGCTGTGGGAAAGACACGTCGGTGATCGGGCTATGATACCTGGATCTATCGTTTCGAATCGGGTGGTTTGGAGCGGTTCGGTGGTGAATCTGTGTTTGATGGCTGCGAATGTTGTCGGAGGAAACTTCCTCCCATTATACTTCCAGTCTGTCAAGGGAGTTGGGCCGACGCTGAGTGGTGTGTACCTTCTTCCTGGTATCTTACCGATGATGGTGTTTGCGATTCTCAGTGGTGCTTTTGGTAAGTTGGGTTACATGCCCGGGTTTGTTCGACTGGCTAATAAGTGTAATAGTCTCGAAAGTAGGATATTATATTCCGCCTGCTATATTCAGTGGCATCTTTCTCACGATAGGAAACGGACTCATATCAACATTCTCCCCGACAACAAGTGTAGCAACGTGGGTTGGCTACCAGATCGTCCAGGGTATCGGCCGTGGTGCTGGAATGCAATTGGTACGTCTCTCTTTACCATTCCCAAACTCTAAACCCTCATCTTCACTTCTAATTCATCCCAGGGTGCAATCGCCATCCAAGGCGCTCTATCCCCCGAGCAAATCCCCATCTCCCTCGCCTTCCTTATGTTCGTTCAAAACCTCTCCGCTTCTGTCTTCGTCGTCATCGGCACCACGATCTTCACACGCACATTCATCTCCGAGTTAGCAATTCACGCTCCTTCGGTATCACAACAGGCGGCGCTCAAGGCTGGTGCGGATGCGACAGCAGTGCGCGCGCTTGTGCCGCCGGGGAGTCCCGAGCTCTCGGGTATCTTACGGTCGTTGGCAAAGGGATTTGATGTTGTTTACTATATGTTGGTTGCGTTGGGTGTGGTGGGATTTATATTTTCATTCTTGATGGGGTGGACGGATATTAGGAAGGTTGGGGATGGGAAGGTTAAGGGGGAGGGGGTGGAAGAGGAGAGGGGATTGAAGGAGGCGGTCTGAATATGGATTGGATTTTGTCGAGACTCATTTTGTATGTTTTAGCTCCCCACTCTGATAGACTAGAAATTTTTAATGGTTGTGGCCCATTTTCACATATACGACGCATATCAAGACTGCTCTTTTCGGTGTCTATCCTAACATTGTCTGGATGGTTCCGTGTTATATCGGTCCTCTGACTTCTTTCTCAATACAGGTCGCTGGATGTGACCCGAATGGTATTTGGGAAAGCTATTCCAAATCTCCTGTCATCATCAGGATTGCTCTTGCCATTCGAACATGCTGGTTGGGCACATGATTATTTAAGTGTCACATGCTGGCTAGGTCTACTGGCCCCCCTTAGGGATATAAAACCCCAGGCCCGCCTAGCTCTATCTCTATCACCACCTCCATCCCTATCTCCTGGAATAGACCCCCAGTAAAGTAGTGAAAAATGTGATATATCTGTAGTGAAAGCTTGAGCGCCTGGTTAAGTACCTTAACAAGAATCCCTAAAAGTTTAAACACCTAGCTAAGCACCAATGATTTGGCTTTTTTGGCCATTATATAATCTTCTCACATTCGTGACGTCTCGGCTCACTCGTCATGGAAAGAACATAGGTGAGAAAATTCAGCGGTTTATAGTTGGGCATGTTCAGTGTTTATTTTTCTATAGGCACCATTAAATTGGACATTTGTCTCCATATCGTTCAGATTCTCAGATTCGCGTCAAAAGTGTGCACATTGTTCGTTGGAAGTTCGAGATTACATTCATACAATTGATACAGTCTTCTGCTTATTCCCACCGACAAGAGGATTTGCTAATAACATCTGGACTTCCCCCAATATTGTTTGCTCGCTTGAGACCCGCTTCTCTCACCTTCACCTCTACACCCTCGTCGCCACCATCCACCTAACACATGAAGTATTTCGTCTTCAATCCACCTATCTCTTCAGCAAGAAACTCTCCACTTCTTTACCATATACCATACTATCTTACAACACACCAAAACACTCTCATCTAACCGCGATCGCGCGAGTAGCTACCGTGAAGGACAGCAACTTGAGATAAGGAATACGCATATACACCTCTTCAGTATACAGATTCCACGTTACTAATAGAGACCGCTACGGATATGACACTACCAATGGAGAACGCTAGGGTGAAAATGGAAAACTCGCTGTTTGGTACGGGACCTGGCGTGGGTACTGGCATTTCCGAACCATACCAGCGCTGTGGACTGATTGTTCCAGCTGGAGCTGATATCGTGACAATTTGTGATTGCTACGATCTTACTCTAGTTGTTAGCAAGAATTTCGCAAACACAGGTTCTAAGGTCTTCCGGGTTTCTCGATCCACGCTCTGCAGCGTAAGTGCTGTGTGGAGATCAATATTGACTGATAGTTTCGTGGAAGTTAGTCAAAGCATTGTTTCATTTCCCGATGACGACCCTGGTTTATTCCTCATCATTCTTCAGATCGCCCACTGGAATCACCGGGAGTTGCCAGAATACTTGAATCTATCACAACTCCTTTCTCTTGCCGGACTTGTCGATAAATATGCCTTGGGTCATATTGTCAGGCTTATAATTAAGGAAAAGCAGTGGCTCAAACAGTACATCCAAGAAGTAGATAACACGAACTCACCAGGTGAGCTTCAGCGTATGATTCTCATCACTGAAGCGTTTGAGTTCCAGTCTGACTATGAACGCATTACTGATCGAGCATCAATGAAATTACGTTCCAGTACCAACTACGGCATGGGTCTCGCAGTAATGAACATATGTGGGACGGACACCAGGCTCCCTAATCGCATCCTAAGTAAGTATTCCCGATCGTTTGCTTGTCGATTCACTCGATTTCCATAATTGAAGACCAAAGGGGTTAACGAAGGCATTATGATAACATTTTTCCTAACAGAAAGTAGAAGGCACTCGCCGTGCAGTTCTCGACGAAATTCTGTCAATCTACGAGCAGGCCTTGAAAGATGCAATGGATGGAGTACACATATTGCCAGATCCAACGTTGTCGAGCTACGAAAATTGGGTGCATCATGCTACAATTGCAAGAATGTGGACTATATCCACTTCCAGCTGATGCTACCATGATGCACGACAGTTTTTTGAACTACTGGTCCTGTCTGAGTAATATTTCACACTATTTTACTCACATCAAATGCGAGAACAGCAATGAGTCATGCTTCGGGGATTTCGGGATAATCGCGAATATGGAAACCGCGATCAAAGAACTCATTCACGAGGACATTTGGGAAGAATGGCACAAGGTAAGTACATCCTATCATAAAACGCAGTCCGCGCTCATACGGTCAGAACAAAACCATTTGAGTTCATTCGTCTCCATGATTTCATGGCGGAAGATGGATGATACTATTGCGAGCCAGAGAAGGCTTTTTTACAGCTGTTCTGGTTTCTGTTGGCCTGCTACAGTATGCCTGCACGAAACGGGCAGGGAATAAATCGGAAATGGGATTAAGCTGCGTCAGGGTTGAGCTCGTTATCTGTGTATTAGGTTTCAATCTAGCCTTTCCATGTCGCATAAAGAAGCAATGATACGAAGATAGAGAGGCAAAGAAATCAACCATTTCCTCAACTACTCTTTGCAAAAATGATTCTACCATGAGTGATTGAAACTACTCCGTCATATCAAAGTGGATAAAATACGATCCATTTTAAGCTGTCAACACAGCTGTTCTGTGATTTAGATCAATAGTCAGAAGTTTCGAGAGTAGTTTAACATGTGAACATATCCTAGCTGGGAAGGAGAAAAGGCATTCACCAATGGTTGTCAACGATTCTCTATTCTGACAGAAATATAGAAGCCCCGCCACCATTCCACACGTACAAAATCCGCAAGAAAGAAGGTATCTGTTCCAAATCTCAAATCACATTCACTTCATACCTGATCACCACGCAAACTTACGAGGGTAGTTCAACTTCACCATCCCGTGTTAACAGAACAATAACAATCACATTCAAAGATTCGTATAGGGTGTTCTTTCATACAGGATTTGTCATAAATAGGCACTGTTATCACTATAAGCCCACCACTTCTTCGTCCTGCCACTGTTCCAGCATTATCAAACTCTTACAACCACTCACAAGATCGAATATCTCGACCGACTCCCTCAAATCCCCCATCATGGGCAAAGACAGCGCTAAGAGAAACTCGCTAACGCCAAAATATTCCGACTCTCCCTGCATTGAAAATAGTCCTAATCTGATCTCACATGAAAAGCCATTCAAGTTTGAGTTCACATCTCCAGGTGCTGTTGAATTTCCCAAAGATGACCCGTTTATCGATGAACAATCACCCGTTGAAAGTATTCGGATGAAACAAGTGACAATCAAGAAGGAACCCGCTATCTGGAGGTCAGATGCGCCAGTGAACCTGCAAAGTCTGAAGCGAGGACGGTCATCCGTCGAGAGTTCCTCCAGAAACTCGCCCTCTACAGAGAGGAAAGTAAAACGAAGCTTCAAGCTCAACTCAAATACAACGGAACCGATCAGGACCAAACCGGACCTTGAAGCAGTTATCTCTTTGCCCATCCAAAGCGGTACACCCAGCACTTGCTTCCCAAAACAACTTCCTAGGAAATCCTCTGGTTTCATGGGGAGTTTCCTCACCAAGCTGGGTGATTACAAAACGGATGAGACGATCAATGTGAATAATAATGGCGATGTATCCCTTATTATATGGATGCGTCAGGATCCGACAGATTCGAACGACAAGGTGATTTACAAGACCAACACTGTCAAATGCGACCGGGGTTCATTGCTAGCAGCTGCCAATGGTCCGTCCTGGATGAGCATATGCAGCAGAAAGGAGCGCGAAATCTTGACACCCTGTGAAGATGACGGATATGGGATCTTGTTTATGTTGCGCGTCGCACATGACAAGAGTTTGGACAGCTACCCAGCGCAATTTGAGTTCAGGGAAGCTGTGAGAATTGCGAGTGTCATCCACAAATACGACGCGTCTCCTAAGGTTCGACAAGAAGTCGTTAACCGGGTTCCAAAGAAATGGATTGATAACGCTCTTTTCTTCTGCGGGAAGAAGAACCATGAGGAATGGTTGACCATTAGTTATGCTCTTGGATTTGTAGAGAGTTTTATTGCTTCATATCGCTACTTGGTCCATAACATGCGGATTGAAGACGGCGAAATTTGCGGCAATAAAGAAACTCCGCTCCGTGGCCAGTTCCCGAAACAGGTCATTCAAAAGCTCGTAGAAACCCGGACCAAGTACTTGGATATTCTATTAGGGTTTGCATACGGGTTCCTGGAGCACTTGCGAGATCCTGCAACGCCCACGTGTGACTACAAGGGCCCAAAAGCTCATGACAACTGTGCTGCGGTCATGTGCGGTACATTTGATCGTGGTTTGGCAAAAATAGGATTGCCAATGGCCCGCCCATCGATGGATAATGTGAACCTGAGTATTTCTGAGCTCGAAGATCATCTCAAAGGCATTGACGGGAATGAGAAAGATGACAAAGTTGATCCCAAAGCAATTGTAGATGACCTGGCCAATGACGAACTACGCCCCGGCTTGGTTGAAGGTGTCTTGGACAGGGACGAAGCTCGGCTCTTCCGCGAAGCACGGGCCCCAGAGGATGGTGTACATTGGTCAGAGTCATCAATAGAACTCCCAACTGCCGGGTTGGATACACTACATCCTACATCCCAGGAAAAAGACGGATCAGATGAATATGTCTCGAAAGATGATGACTGTTATCCCGTACTAGACGAATTTGTCTTGAACTATGAGCTACATTCCACGTGCCAGAAAAAAAGAATCTGGTCTTATATGGTCGCCTCTAAGGTTAAGGGTATCGATGATGTACCTTCTGATTTTGCGGAGTACGTCGAACATCAGACCAGGAAATTAAGCAATACGCTACCGCATATGAAGGGACGAACCGCGCGTGGGTGAGAAGAGCGCGGTTACTGAGTAGATTGCGTTGAGATACCAATCTTGAACCTTCACGTAGCTCTTTCTGTGCTTAGTCTCAAATAACAATGTATCTGTCTTCACGGCCAGATGCTTTCCTTTCTTACATGCTCCTCGCACTCCTATACAAAGTCAGATCTTTATGTAAATGCAAAATTTGGATATAGATTACCTTGAAGAGTGAATCATGATCATATCATTGCCCATGAGGTTGGATTCCCCTCGCGTACTGTGACATGTTTGGTTCCTTGGTGTTCATTTCTGACCATCCCTAGATCCTCGCCTGATGTGATACATGGCAAATCCCATAGTTTAGTCCTTGTCTTGATCCCCGAAAAGCTCACCAACTAAGTTCACAAATTGAATCATAGCCTCATCGCCTCCACCGCTTTCTGGGTCTTGACGGTATTGACTCAGCATTTTCAAAGCATGTTCGTCGCCACTTTTTGGTGTCCACTTAGGACGCTCATAAGAGGATGAGTTGAAACCACCACGACCACGGCCACGGCCACGACCACGACCTCGCCCGCGACCACGATATCCGCCACGGAAATGTCCAGAGTGACCCCGTGGTTCGTCTTCAGGATCCGGTTGAATGGTCTCCGCATACACTCGTTGGAGAGAAGCAAGAAGGGTAGGATGGTTCTTTAAGAGATCTTGGAATCTTGGATCAGAACCGAGCGTTGAGAAGTCAACTTTTTGTTTCAGGTATCTGGGCACAGGTGCTGGAGCGGGTGGCTGGGGTATCGCGACCGGGGAGGCAGAGGAGACGGGGCCTTGGGCGGATGGTTCAAACGACTGGTGCGTTGGTTTATGTTCTTTGAAACATTCTAAGGAACAACTAAGGGACATGAGTAAACGATTGATATGTTGTTGCAGTAGGGGAGGAAATCGTACTAAGGTGTTGAGCATGTCGGGCATTTATATTTCCTAGGTTGGGTGTTGCAGATGCCGCAAAGAACAACATCTGACATGATGATGCTTGATCGTGAATGCAACTAGATACAACAACGAAGAGATAGGTCGTAGGCAAGAAGTCAGGTGTTGTTCTTGTCGCAGAGCATGGTGCGCGACGACATGACGTTCATAACTTTTCTTCAGCAAGGAACAGGGTCCAAGCGTTTCCCGATGTGGCTAGATTTCCCGCGGCGAACCCGCTTTCCATCACTCCACTGCGAAGAGCCTCACTCACTCCACCCGCATTCATCTACATATCATCATGTCATTACGGCCAATCCAATCACGAATAGGGCAATCAATCCGGGCAATTGAACCTTGGATATGTTCATCATGTTCCAGTTCTGTGGCTCGTATGCCACACGCCCGAGCCGTTCGATTTAACGCAATACAAAAACGGTGTTTGAACACAACGAAGGAGACAAGACAGAGCGCTATTCCCTCGATGGATCAGATGCAAGCTCGCTATAAGGAGAAGAACAGGACCACGATGTAAGAGGAGGCCTTGTTGGCTGTGGTAGTCTTCTTGCTAATTAAGCCTAGGAACTATGTCTTTAGCATCATTCTAGGCACGGTTGCTCTTTCATATGGCTCAGTGCCAATGTATAAAATGGTACGATCTCTAATTAGACTCTCTCCGAAAAAAAAAAAATCCCTAACCTCAATTTTGGCAGATTTGTCAAACCACAGGCTGGGGTGGTCAGCCTATCAAGTCGGCAGCCCACGGCGACCCTTCCCTTGATCCTTCCGAACGTCTGAAGCCCGTCGAGACACATCCCCGCATTCGCATAACATTCAACGGGTCCGTTTCCGATGTACTACCTTGGAAGTTCGTACCGCAACAACGTGAAGTCCGCGTTCTGCCTGGCGAAACTGCGCTAGCCTTCTACACTGCGACCAACAAATCATCCGAGGATATCATTGGCGTCGCTACATATTCCGTTACGCCTGGCCAAGTAGCGCCCTATTTTAGCAAGATCCAGTGCTTCTGTTTCGAGGAACAGAGACTAAATGCCGGCGAAACCGTGGACATGCCAGTATTCTTTTACATAGATCCAGAGTTCGTGAAAGATATCAACATGAAGGGAATCGAGACTGTAACTCTAAGCTACACATTTTTCAAAGCCAAGTACGATAAAGATGGGCATTTGAAGCCAGTTCCTATGAGTTAAAGGCAATATAGCGTGAGCCTGCCGAATTATAGGTCTTCATGTAACAATATGTATATGAATGTATAAAAAATCGCATTAATTCTGAGAGGGGCATCAGATGAGGAGTAACTAACATGTTGATGACCAAGATTCAATTTCGAAACCTGGATTGGCTAAGCCATGGCTCAGTCGTCGTGGGCGGGCCCATTTCATCGGTTGTTTTATCAGCAGCCCATTAGTCCCAACATTCATCCCCAACCGAATATATCGCGGTTTCCGTTGAATAGCCACATTATCCCCCCGAAAATAAGCTGTTCGCGAAAATCCAGCTCTCCTTCTTTCCGTGGCCCCCGCACACTCGCAATCACTCCCACTAACAGCATCGCTATTGCCAACTTTGGCGCGGGGCAAATCACAATACTCCTCGAGGGTTTATAGCTCTCTTTCTTCCCACACAATTACAAACACGTCTATTTCTTCTATTTGCAACCTTGAATACGCACCGACGCCTCGCTATCGTTAATTCTTTCATCTATACCTTCGTCATGGATTTTCCATCAGAAAGCAGACATACCTCGCAAGACACTACTCGCGTTCCTTCCGGGCCGCATGCACAGGACAAGGAGCCATACGCTATTAAAGATATTTGGCCACAGTCTCAAGCACGCAATCCTGCTAATAGACAGCCGGTTGTAAGACCGAACGTCCCTCCTTATGTCACTGCGCCCATCCGCGATTACCATAGGCCACTCGTCCTCGTATCTGATCGAATTCCCAAGAAAGACATGGTTACTGTAGTGGTAGGTAGCGCGGAGGATCGCAATGGACCTCGCGAGATTGTAGTACTCTCGACCTTGTTGCGCCATGTTAGTGCTGCTTGGGACGAAATCCTAGACGAATATTACAAGAAGATCAACGTATACCCTCGCAAGAAGCCGAACCTCATTCTCAAGGATGACGATCCGGATATGTTAACAGTACTTATGCTGTTGACTCACCACGAAACACATGACATGCCTAAGGGTCTAAAGTTTCAGGACCTAGTCAACCTAGCGGATACATCGCTACGCTATGGATCCACACATTTGGTCGCGAAGTATCTCAAGACCTGGACCCAACCTTATAGGGAGAAGATATTGGAGCCGGGTCTGGAGGAGTGGCTTTTTGTCGCTCATGCTTTCGGTTATGAGAACGATTTCATACGTCTTGCGCAGCATCTCACTTTATCCTGCCGTACCAACAGCGACGGCGAATTGCTTGTGCCAGGTACCAAAGATGTGATCAAAGGCCGATTCCCAGGTGATACTCTTAGTAAGTGAATAGTATTATGATGTTGTACTTTGGGATGCCGTTAATCCAATGTAGCTATCATTCGACGGGCACGTCTTCGACTCATCAACGAGATCCTTAATACCACATATCAGCAAGTCAGCCGACTAGTGGAGTCGAACAGCTGTCAGGCACACAATTCTCAGGAACACCAAGTCCGACCGCCTTCCGCCGAAGGCGAGACGCCACTCCCTACAGATGAGGAATTGTTGAGAGCCGCTAGTAGAGCTGCAGCGCAAGCAGTTGATGGATCATCAAATGGTAACGGAATCGCGGCGGCATCAGGAGCGACTAATACTTCCTCGAGATCAACTACGCAGCCGTCATCCCAGGAGGATGATACAATCCTGCGCCAGATTCTCGAAGCCCGACGCTCCAGCGTCCAACCCCCCTCGTTCCCACCCGAGCGACCCCTCATCACCGAACTCGACGCGTACACATGCACACTCCTCAATCACGGCTGTCTACTCCGACATCTTCACCACAAGAGTCTCTGGCCCGAACGATCACCATTCACAATCACCCAATCCGTCAACGAGCTCATCAAGACGCTGTCGAAAATCCAAGTCCTCGTTCATTCCGACGCACCTAGGGGTCAGAATCGACATGAACAGTGCAACATCGGATCTTTGCTGGCGAAAATGCTGAAGATCAATCTGGATGAGGCGTGTATGCCAGCATCGCCGGAGACGTTGAATGGGCTCAGGAAGAACGCTAGTATGTGTGGCGTGAAGCAGACTTATACTCATCCGATTCCTTACTTGTGAGTCCGTTGCTAACAACGGTATTGCTTGTAGTGAAAATGGGATGGCCGCATTCTGAGAAATTCTACTGGACTGATAAGAAAGATACGGCTTAGTATGCTGAAGAGGAAGAAATCGCCCCGAATGTCGTAGGATCTCGATACCAGACTTCCACTGCAGCTTCTGTCGGGGCTTCTTTGGTTTCTTTGGAAACTGGCAATGATGCGTCTAATGAGGCTTCGACTGAGACAAGGCCAATTCAAACGAGATCGAGAAGAATTTCTGATATGAAGAGTTGGGGTCGAGAAAATCGGTTTTCTAGATGGGTAGATGGGAGCTAGTATTTCTGGCGATGGGGATGGGTTTGGTGGATTTGCTTTCCTTTGCTTTTTTTACTGGTCTAGCGAGCATGGCGCTTTTCGTCTGTAGCTCTATACCCTCTATTCACAATTTTGGCTAGGAAGGGTTGGATTGTTATTGTGCTTCATTGATAATACGATACTTCCATTCTTCACTTGATTATCGCCTTCTTCCAGCCCTAATGTCGCACAAATATACAAAACCATTTAAGTAAAGTCCTCACAGCTTACGACAAGCAGTTCTATTCCATGTTTCACTTCAACTATCTAACTAGTGGGGGTATAATGCGGCACGCAATTAATCCAACATCGTATCCCAAATACAGAAAGAAAAAAAAGAAAGAAAATCGGAATCGGACTCGGACTCGGATTCAGACCCGGTACCATAGCCAGCGTGCAGAAAGATATAATGTACTCCATCCAAATTGCCCAACAAGTTCCCAACAGTTAGCAAGAAAAAGGAAACAACTAGTAATTATAAGACACATAAGAAGTCCTTGCAGACGCCTTTCCGAAAGCTAAAAGGGTTCGCGAAAATGTACTTTGATATTCCCAGTCGGGTTTTCCTAGGGTTTTTTTTTCTGAAGTGCTTCGGGAAGGGTTCTGTGATCCACTTCAGCGACGGCGGGGATACGTGGCTCGACGTCGTCTGAATCCTTGGCGATGTGATCGGGGACCTGTGGGGATGGGGTGGAGGGGGAAAGAGGGAGTGGGTGGAGAAGGAGAAGGAGAAGGAGAAGACGGCGATGGGTTGGGTTGTGCTGGTGCTGGTGCTGGTGCGGGATCAGATTGCCGAGTCTCCTGTTCAGTCTCCTGTTCAGTCTCCTGTTGAGACCGGTGTCCCGAGGGCTGTGGGCTTCGTGGGCGGATGGTGTCGTTGGCATCTACTCGCGTCTCCGGCATGATGGGAAGCAGTGGCACGGTCACAACCGCGGGCGCGAGGTGAAGAAGCTCTGCAATGCGTCTCAGTTGCATCTCGGATCCGATGGGCGCCAGTACAGCTTCACAGTCCTCGGGATCCAGTGGCGTGCTTCCTTCCAGCAACTCGTGGATCGGGTGGTCGCGTCGGGGCTCGTCCGGCATGACAGGAGCCGAGAGCTGGAATATCGAAAGTGGCATCACGGATGGATGTGAGGGTAGAGATGGTGGGGGGAACTCATACTCATAATCCTCGGGGGTCCAGGACCGTGAGCCGGAGGATGTTTCTGATATTGGGAAACTTGAAGGTGTGATGGTGAGATGGAAGTCGAGAGGGAAATCGCGGTCTGTGAAGAATGCGATCTGGTCTGGGGACTCGAGAGAGAAGAAGAAGTGTTCATCGGATAACTCCGGTAATGGGATGTATCCGGGCATGGTTGATATTTGGTTGGTGGTTGTTGTTTCGAATTGGTTCCTTTGGTGAGCCGGATTGGTGGGGTTGTGCGGTTTAAGGAAGACCGTAGATCCAGATGTCTGAATGTTGTGTGATGAGCGGGATCGTGCGTGGTGTTGAAAGCTGGCTTTGATGGTAAGATGCTGATGAAGAGAAAGGAGCTATGCAGACTGTACTGGATTTCGCAATATATGTGAATCCCCAGATCTTGATAATTCCCATCATGGTACATTGAGTCAAGCATGACTTTTCCCTACAATTCAAAGTCACAACTTTTTTCGGTGGAGGAAGTGGTCAGTATTCCGAGCTGTGGAAAATGACAACATAAATGTGATAAAGAAACAACATTTCGGTCTCAAGAACTGATTAGTAGATTTGGAGAATGAGTACATCGCTTCTATTGAAATATTGCCCACTGGAACTGTCAGACATAGAATGAACAGTCCAACAATGCATATTGTCGTCGTATGCATCTATTGGGAACTGTTCTGCTTGAGATCAGTTCCATGGTGCATAGAAACAAATACGCAGACTCGATCGCATGTGAACGACTTACTCAGCAGCAAAATCCAGCCTCACCACCTGGATAGGATTCCGTCATCCCAGTTCACAAAATCCCGGACAAGAATCCCCACCCCAAGACATACATAATTACCCCCGGCTTCCCCAGATCATATGCATTTGCTTTAGCGATGCACGTGCCAAGTACCATCGCATCGCATTTTGCTCTAGACATCCTCTCGTTTTTCGCACAACACCACCGATTTACCCCAACCTCCCCAACATGGACGACTCAAACGAAAACCATCGTAAATTTTTCACAGGAAACATGCTAGATGCCCGCTAATCGTAACATAAACTTTTGTACAGAAAAGCCGTGGTCATGTATACTGTGTATAGTTATGCAAGGATAAGACCCCCAATACGAACTCGATCCCTGCCTAGATGACAGTGCAGCAGTGCGCCGCGCTCGGATGTGGGCGGTGGATCACATCACGTCAGCGATAGGCGCGGATTGCGGAATGAGGCGGAGCGTATAAGCTAAATGCAACCTCATGTCTTCTTACCTAGCTTCACATTATCTTTGTAGCCGTTAAAATGATTGATCTCGATGATTGTAAACTTTGTTTGAGTTGCGAGGCATCGACCAGAGTGATGAAAGTCGCCGGGAAACCGGCCGCCCACCCTTGGACCCCGGGATGCACACCAGTTGTGCGCAATATCCATGGATGCGATGCCGTACAGTTACCGGCGATGTGGCCAATACCGATGAGTGGACCATCCAATTGAATCAGAGTGGAACGAGGACGATTCGGCTGTTCGATCGATCGATTGTGTTGTGTTCGACATCGCTTGCTTGGCATAGGGAAGGGAGAAGCGTCATACGAGACAAAGTATAAAACATCACCCCAGAGTAATGATGAATGATTGATTATGGATGGTGTTTTCATTATTGACTATCTAATTACCAGTACCTCTTGGTCTTAGCCTATAAAGAGGGTATCAAGGCGCAATTATCGAGCGCATGCATCAAAGACATAATGTGCCATTTCGTGGTCATCATGCCGTGTCATAAGAAAGCCGCCGTAAGGCGGTGGGAAAAGAGATATGGAAGAAGAAGAGCTACACTGCTAAGAGTATGCAATCCCCTCCCAAGCCAAACCAGTGTTCAATTGTCCTCCTCGTGTCGTCAACCAACACCCAACATCTCATATTATGATCATTACACAACGACTGAGGACTATTTGACAGAAGACAGGTTTGGTCATTTAGATGAGGAGCCAAGCAGCAAGACCGACGGCAGCACCAGCGACGGGAAGGCCGGTGATCTTGGGAGCAGCAGCTGGTGACTGAGTTGCGCTGGCAGCACGAGAGCTGGCACCAGAGAGAATGGAGGAGATGAGGCCACTGACCGATGCACTAGAGAAGGAGTTAGCCAGAGACCACATGGAGAGTGATGGACGAAGAGGATGACTTACGCTGCGGAGGAAGCGGCAGAGGCACCAGATCCGAGGGCAGATGAGGCGGCCGAGGCACCAGAGGAGAGAGCAGATGAAGCAGCCGAAGCAGCGGAGCCGGTGACCGAGGAAAGAGCAGAGTTGGCAGATGAGAGAGCGCTTGAAGCACGGCTGGCAGCGGAGCCTGTGGCCGAGGCGAGAGCACCAGTGGTTCCGGAACCGGTGACGGCACCAGAGCCAGTTGCCGAACCAGTAGCAGAGGCACCAGCCGATCCGAGAGCCGAAGTCAGGACGGGGAGAGCACCAGTGGACAAGGCAGCATTAGTAGAGCCGGCAGAGGCGACGATGCCTGATGTATCGGTTAGTATTGTTTCAATCGAGAGTTGGATAGGATTGAAAGCTTACTCTGGCAGTAGCTGGCACCGAACTGGATGACACGGTTGGCTTCCTGCTGGGAACTACAGGCCTGGTTGGAGCAGTCACGGACGCCGTAGCCGAAGTTGGCATTGGTGCAGTAGCAGGTGATGTCTCCAGCAGCACAGCCGAAGGCCGAGTTGGCGATGGCAATCATGTTGTTGATGCATGTTTGCTGCGACAGGGGTTAGCATGAGGTGGACCAATGGCAGACAGAGGAGCAGCGACAGTGAAAATGACGGAGAAGTCGAGAGGGAATGAGGGGGAAGAGGGGGGAGAGGAGGGAAGTGAAACATACTCCGCAAGCAGGCAGGCCTCCGATATCCTGGGCCACGGTGAGGCCAGCTCCAAGAGCGAGAATGGCAGCAAAAGTCTTCATGGTGAGGTGAGGGAGGTGGAGAGATAGTACTGGTGAGCTAGAGAAGAAGGTGGGATAGGATGCTGTCGTAGGTCCTGAGGGAGCTAGGGTACAAAGTACTGGGCTGCTGGAGGGGACTGATGAGGATGCTGGGGATGTTGGCTGTGAAGAGAGAAGGGAATGGGCGGGAGGTGCAGCAGTGGGAGGTGTTTATATGTTCGGGGATCGTGGACGGGCAGGCGAGGAGCAAACGTCGATGCCATAGCGGCCATGAAAGCATGTGGCTGGTGCGCGCCGTCCCCGGGGAGATTGAAGCAGCGGTGGGAAGTCACCAATGCGCCAGTGCAAGTGAGAGTGGTCGGGAGGGGCAGCCGCCTCCCTGCCCTGCTTTTTTCCCAGTTTCTCTGCTTCTCTGCTGGCAGTTGGCGTCCTTTGCGCTCCCGAACAAGCAAAGCAGGAAATCAAGCAAGCAGCGAGTGATGGGCCGCTTCATCGTTTCGGGACGGTGAACCAAACAAACAAGGATGGCCGAAGCCCATGCGGCCGCTAGCCGTCTAGTTGCAGGCTGCGATCGCCACCGAGAAGCCATCGCCAACCTCCTCTCGACCAACCCTGTGTCCAGGCGCGCACGATGATATCAGGGAACCTCAGCGGCTCAGGCACAGGGAAGGACAGGCACCGGAAAGACCAGCCATGTTTCAAGGAAATCTGCTCCTCAATTGGTGGCCATGAGACTACCGTAACTTGGCCATGGCAACCCCAGCCCTGCCATTCTAGTCTCGTTTCTTTGATATCATAGTCGTGGCACGAAAACGTCGAACCGGCTTTTCGACTGTCCTGAAAGCTTCTTGCGCATAATGCCAACCCCTCACTTTCCCTTTCTTCGCTGGCTGAAATCTGGTGCGCTGTCGTCACTATCCAAAGTATATCCAGTGTAGCGAGAAAGCTTGCTTGGCAATCCCACTCCTGCACCATGCAAGCCAACTTCCGACCCATTCTCTCTTCTTCCCCCCCAGCACACACCGACACCTTCATGTATCGTGTGTGCATCGTGTAGAGATCAGCCCCATCTTGGTTGTACTGTTCCTACTATACTTCGTCCCCTGTGCGCTGTGTACGCCGTGTACGCCGTGTACGCATGTACAGCACACGCAATTCACAATTCACGACGCTCGCCATGCGCTGAAACCTCGTTGCTCTTGCCACGAGACGCGCAATTCACGTTGTTGTACGACAGACGGTCTGGATTCAATCTACGCCCTCGCGTCAAGTCACCTTGTCTACATTCACCTTCGCCTCGTCTAGTGGCACAGCATCATCTCCTGACCGTGCATTAAGCACTGGGGGGTACGTGCAATTTCGCCGAACTGTTCCCAATCATTGCCATTGTGACGTCTATTGTGACCGACCACCCTGACCAACTTCCTTGCCCTCATTTCCTGTGCAAATCTCTCCTTCACCTCCCATCGGGCCTGTCTCCGCCATCATCCCACGTTCCACGCGATCTAGATCGAGGCTGGGTGTGCCAATCATCGCTCGCCTACACATCATTTCAGCTGCCCCGCGCCTCGCATCTGTGGCGCAGGCAGTCTACGCGGCCGACAGAGAGATTTGCGTCTTTCCATCACCACCACCACCACCACCACCCACCTGCTCAATTGCTTCCGACAGTGGCTCTTCGGTCTCGCCGTCTGTCTGCTCCGCAAGGTGCTTCTCTTCTGCCGATGTGATGCACTGCATGTTCGCGCCTATCGTGGCCATGCGAGTCAGTGAATGGCCCATCGGCTGCCGCTAGGCGAAGAAACAAACATACCCAATTTATTGATAGTCTCCATCCACTCGTCGTATGGGTCTGAATCGAAGACGATCCCTAGCCATCAGGTTAGTCGACATTACTTGTGTGTGCCCTGCGTTTCAACTCACCCCCGCCTGCTTGGAGGTACGCGATGCCATCCTTCACGAGCATGGTCCTTAATGCGATGCACGTCTGCTGGGCATTAGTATCCATCTTGACATATCTGATATTTGCTTCGTTCTTCCACTCACGTCCATGGCACCCTCAATCTCCTTGTCGCCTTCGACACTGCTGTATCCGAAGTAGCCCACCGCGCCGGCATACACACCACGCTTTTCTCGCTCAAGCTCAGCAATAAGTTCCATCGCCCGGACTTTTGGCGCACCGCTCACTGTACCCGCGGGAAATATGGACCGAAAGGCATCGAATCGCGTTTTTCCTGGTCGCAACACCCCTGACACTTCAGACACGAGATGCTGCACATGAGAGAACTACACTTTGTCAGCCAGCCTAGCCTATTAATTTGTTGACTCTGCAAAATCACCGCCGCTTCTTGACTCTCGCTGGGTGGATATTCGAGATATCACAGTTTCACCCTGCCGCTGTCTCTGACCATAGGGGATAACAAGCAGCGTTTTTGCTAGAAAATTACTCTCGTACGAGTACCTACCTTTTGCACAACCATTAATCGGTCCACCCGTGTCGAGAGGGGATCGCACACCCTGTTGATATCGTTGCGCGCAAGATCGACAAGCATGACCTGTAAGATCGACATTAGCATTGGGAATCTCCTGTGCACAAATGAAAAGTAACGCACGTGTTCCGCTCGGTCTTTCAGTGAGTTCAATAGCTCGCCCGCTAAAGCTTCATCTTCTTGAATCGTCTTTCCTCGCTTGACAGTGCCGGCAATAGGGTGTGTGATGATTCGGCCTAGCTCTTCCTTGACTAGCAACTCTGGACTCGCTCCCACAATCTGGAAATCTTCACAATCCAAGTAGAAAAGGTACGGAGATGGGTTGACGTTACGCAGGTGTCGGTATATATTAAATGGGTGTAGCGAAGTTGGTCTTGCGAACCGCTGTGATGGGACAGCTTGGATGATGTCGCCCACATCGATGTGTTTCTTAAGGTCTCTGACGTGTTTTTCATATCCATCTTTTCCAATGTTTGATTTGTATTCTTGGCCCATCTTGATCGGTCCCTGTTCGGGCATGGGCATGTCCTTCTCTTTCAGTATGGAAACATAGCGTTTGAGGGTAACTGTAGCTTCCTTATATTCCTTTTCCAAATCATCCAAGTTCTCCGGCACTCTTATGTACGTGATGACCTTGACAACTTGAAAGAAATGATCGAAAGCCACCACTGTATCAAATAACATGAAAAGACTCTCCGGTACGCCCAAAACGTCTTTCACGTCATCCCGGCGAGTTTTCGGTTCAAAGTATTTTACGCAGTCATATCCAACGTATCCTACTGCTCCGCCTGTCAACGGAGGCAGCTTGATGGACGGTATCGTGGCGACTCGGTTCTTCGCAAGTTCCTTTTCGAGGGCTGGGAGGGGGTCCTTCTCTTCGCCATGGCCAGGACCCGTTTTGATGACCTTGCGCGGATCCGTGCCAACAAAACTGTATCTACCAATGGTCTCGGTGGTAGCAGCGCTCTCAAATAGAAACGATAGCTTTGATTTCGCCCTATCCAATTGTCAGTGATCTGCATTCCTTGTGCGCCACACCCATCTCTGTGTCCAATTTTCCATGATAGTCTCCTATATAACTACAAGCATGTATTCGCGACTGCCCCGCATGTACCAGACGAGTGTGAGATGGCATATAACAGCCATGACATCCGTCCCTTCCTAGATCGGAAATGAGTCACCACTCACTTTGCAGAGATCTTGAGATATATCGACGAGGGAGTCAAGAATTCGGCGGATATCGACGAGAATATCGGGACGAGGTTCGGGGGATTAGGTGACTTGATGGCTGCAGCAAGGACTTCTCGAACGGTCTCCAGTGACGGCTGTATGCCTAACTAATGATGGGTCATGCGGTCAACATTGAATCCAGCCATTGGTCGAACGGGTGCGCGAGATTACCCACCTGTGACGCCATGGCGTAGGAAGTTGTGTGTCAATGAGTGTATCAGCAAGGAAAGAAGGGTATTCCGAGTGTGAATGAAGCGTGAGAAATTGTGACTGTGTTCTTGAAGCCAGAAAAGACACACGACTGCTCCAAATTGCGGAGCGAATCGGAGTTAAGATGGTGGGGCCGTGCACGCTCCGACAGGCGGGGCTGGGAAGCGAAACGGCGAAACGAACTTCATCCCAGCCGCTCTTCTTTCCATCTCTTATCCCCAGACACCCCATCCCGGCTTCCACATTCACCTTCCAGAAGCCTATCTCTGCGCGTTATCGTGCACGAGCGCTCCGCCTCTACTCTCATCTGCGCTCTTCAGAAGTTTCCTGGGCCTCTTTCTTGAGCTACGATAGCCCCTGGCGCATCCAATCATGTGGACATCATTCAAATACACTAACACCACGAACCCTCTCAACTCCCCTCAGCTACCCGTTGTACGGCCATGGACACCTCCCGAGTCCGATGGCGACGTCCATCCAGATTCGCATCTTCCGAATGCTGCTCTCGACAAGCCCGACTTTGACACCGCCTCCCAGACCGACTCAGGATACTTTGGCCAGGCTGTAGAACCATCAGAACCGTCGATAGCCTCAAGTGACGATATGGAAAATGTGCCTGTAGAAGAGCTTAGAAATCGATGGCCTCTATCTGCCACCCCATCTCCGAACCTCCCAACCACACCTGTCCAAAAGCCAGCGCGTCGAGCTCCTCCTCCCCATCTTCACGAACCGAACGCACACACTGTAGACCCTGTGCATCGTCCATATACCCCGACAAAGACACTCATCCACAAGAATGGCCATCCACATACCCATCCCGCACCACCACAATACCCCTATACCCCCGATAGTGCGCGAACAACTCTCTCCCGCACCCACACCTTCCCCACCGCGGCTCCCCTACCACCCATGCCATGGTACGCCGCCAACAATGAAGCCAACCCAGTCCAACAAGCCCTTCTCTCTTGCCTCTCCAACCTAGAACACCTAATTTCCACCTCCCAGCCCACCGACACCCAAATGGACTACATAATAGCTCAAATCGAAGCCATCTCTTCCTATCTCTCCGCCCCTGACGCGCAATCGCGCCAAACAGACGACGTGCTCTTTGAAGAACTCGAGAACGTTCTCTTAGACAACGATGATGTACCTTCGAAAAACGGCATTGCGGAATTGTATGTCTTGGAGGTGGGGAGCTATATTGATGCGGTGAAGAAGAACGTAGAGGATCTAAAGACGCGGCTGGAAGAAACGAAGCAGTTGAACGAGATTCAGCTGGAAATCATTAGCGATTTGCGGATGGAGAGGCGGGCGATGGAAAGGAAGCGTGTTCTGGAGGAGAATGCTAAGAAAATTTACAAAACTCCTTCGGGTCGCAGGATTGTGACCCAGATTCCTCCTCAGAGGAACAGCTTCTGGAACGCGCTCGGCGAAGCCTTGGATGACTTTGGAAAAGCATTTTTTGAATGGTAATGCCTTGGAGTTTATGAACGAACGAATGGCCTGGATAGCTTCAGACGACTTTTACGACCTTTTATGACGTTGGAAAGCCAGCTTGGCTACGATTTGAGCATGACAGGGCGTTTTGGGAAATAATGTTTTTCTTTTTCTTTTCTTTTCGTTTCTTTCCTTTTTGTTACGGAGCATGATCAGCATCGCATTGGCAAAGAGATACCCAGTTTTCGCTCTTTTTGTATTAGTTCTGTAGTACCCTTTTAGCACTCTACTCTAATCCAGCATGGTTTCGTCTGCTTGCACATCTGAAAGTGAAAAATTAGATATGGTGGATACAATGCATATTGCGGAGGTCAATTGGAATCCGGAGTATGTTGTGTAACCAATATGTCTAAACTACGGGTTTAAAACTTCCCTTCTTGGCCTGGACGGCTCCACTGGCTTTCCAGGCACTCAGGATCAAATCCACGATATTCGTTACCCCCCTGTCATGCTTGACTTCAGCGAAGATAGTTGGACCGCCTTCTCGCATTCTCCGGCTGTCTCTCTCCATGACGCTCAGGTCTGCGCCTACGGCTGGCGCGAGATCGATCTTGTTCACGATCAGCAGGTCGGATTGTGTGATGCCTGGCCCGCCTTTGCGGGGGATTTTGTCACCGCCGGACACGTCGATCACGTAGATGATGAAGTCTGCGAGTTCGCGGGAGTAGTTTGCGGCGAGATTGTCGCCGCCGGATTCGATGAGGAGGAGGTCAGTGTCGAATTTGTTGTGGAGTTGAGTTAGAGTGAGGAGGTTTGTGGAGATGTCTTCACGGACGGCAGCGTGGGGGCAGCCGCCGGTTTCAACGGCAACGATGCGTTCGCTGGGGATGTGTTAATGGGGATACTGAAAAGGGTCGGAGCGGAAGTATAACGCATACGCTGGGAGAGCATTGTTCTTGGTCAGGAACTCGCAGTCTTCGCGGGTGAAGATGTCGTTCGTGACGGCGGCGATGGAGAAGCGGCTTCGAAGGGCTTTGCAGAGGACGAGCATGAGGGCAGTCTTGCCAGAGCCGACAGGCCTGTGCTTTGTAAGTATCCATGAGTATAATGCACAATAACGCTTTTCGAGGTTGGATCGAAGCACAAGGCTAGAAAGCCATTCTCTGTTCTAGGTCGGGAAATAATGGAAATTCCTAGACTGCAACCATACCCTCCGATTCCAATTGTAAAGGCCCGCTCGTCCCAATCTCTCCCCTCGATAATCGGCATCTCCCGCCCTAGGAAGCTGCCCGGTCCATCGAGAATCTCGTGCGTGTGGCCATGGTCCACAGCAGCACCATGCGAATGAGGCGCGTCATCATGTGAGTGGCTATGCGACATGTCGTGCTGCAGTGTTGTCTACCGAGAGCTTACACCAAGCTTAGAGCTGTCTTGTGCAGTATAGTATGTAAACAATTGATGATGTCCACTGGATCCAGAGACGTTCGACGAGGGGCGCTGGGGGGCAGGGTCAAGGGTTGTCTAGTTTCGACTCCTTCGAGGAAGCTGAGGTTTGGTGAGGGGCAATCATTGATGGATGGATGGCGGGGTGAAGGGGATAGCGAGCTGGACGTGGGGGCCCGGGTGGCGATCAGTCCTGTTGCCGAATCGAGAAGGTTTGCAGGAATCCGACCAGGGGCGCCGTCGTTTCTCTATGGACGAGTCCAGCATGTCTACATTCTTGGTACCTTTGCACAATAGACTGACTGGTCACCGTGGGCTGCGGAGCGCACTGCGCTGAGGCTGAAAAAGACGGCGCGTTTGCGATGGCGACTTTGACGTGTCTGTGGCTTGCAGGATCGATCCGAATCCGTGTTGCTGGTGAGGAAATGCATGCGAGTCGTAAGATTTGCTCGAGCGTTCGTGGACATGGTGGGCGTGCACTGGCATTGACTGGCAGTGTCCGGCATGGTGTGGGAGAGCCGCTTGGACCCTGAGGCCGCTCGTGGTTTAGCATCCACGGCATCGTCTCTCTAACCTCACCCTAAGGTTGAATTAAGCAATCCCACCGTCAGGGCTCTTCCCTCCTCCACCACTTCCACCACTTCCACCTCCCCCCCCATCAACAATATCGGCCAGCGCAGCATTGCCAGGCATACCTCGTCTTCGAGCCTTTCTTGAGATACTGTATTAGCCCCTCGGCCTGAGCAATTGGCTCAGACGACTCGTCAACAGTAGGTTCCCCTGCAGACCCACGAATGTGTACATCGCAAGCGAACCTCGCCGGCTTCGAGACGCCGATTCAATACCGCCCAGGACGCCACTAAAATTCGTAAACAACAACAACCTAACCCCGTCACACAGGTGCTCATTTCCTATCCTCCCGCTTAAGCCAGCTCTATTTTCTTCCCTAAGCATGACGAGACTCATAAGAACCGGTGGTCCTCGCTACCAGCCCAACCCCGGCGTCTCCTCTCCAGCATCGTGACCAAGTTTCTGCAACATCATCGACCATCGACCTTCGGCATCTGCATACGCAGCGTTGACAGCTGCCCATGGGATTTATCCGGTAGCTTCACCCAACCTGTTTTTTCGCGACTTTTACGTACATAATCCGACCTCAGACAATCGCTATTCTTTAAATCTTTAATTCTTTGTGCTCAAATTTTTAACTTTTTTTTCGGTGTTCGACGCGGGTTCGCAGCATCATCATACCCATGTCAGACTCAGGAGACTCTTGGGAGAAGTCCCACTATCTGTCGCTTACCCTATGGGATATCGACCTTCAGTTCCAGAAAGCAAAGGAGGCATACGAGGAATGGCAGACTGCAAAAAAACGACGCAGTCGAGCCCGATGGGGGTGTTTTGGTTCAAAGCGCGAGGATGATGAGCTGGCTAAAGCATTACGACTGGGGCGCCGTGTGCAGGAATTAATGGAAAAGGGCACTGAAGTCTTTGGACATCGATTCGACAGAGGAGATTGTAAGTCTATGCCAAAAGGAGTGCAATTGCATACTGAATGTGGTCGTATACTAATGATGATGTAGCCATATGTAATAGCATTTTATCCGCCCAACTACTCCGCGTCCAACACGAGATACACGTCCCCCTCCTCGACTGTGCGCAACATCGACCCGTAATGCCTATACCCTTCGATGACCTATTGACCGCCGCTAAGGCTGTACGTCGAACATGCCTTCATGCATTGCGCGACCAATATGCCCGTCTACAATCACCCACCAGTACCCCTTTCCTCCCACCACCCAGGTTTTCGGTCCGGTTCTGTCCGTTGGCATTGAGACTTCAGAAAGACAAGTCCGCAACATTTCAAACGAAGAAAGTACGACCTCATGACCGTCATGATGAACGAGAGATATGCTCCTGTTGCGCTATCGATATCCCTGTGTCACAACATTCTGGTCTTCCTCAGTCGCGGCGCCTATTATTTGAGTCGCACCTCGCCAGCCCGGAAAACAATCCTGCCGCCAATGCAAAATTCGCATGTACGAGTTGTTACAAGACCTTTGACGACTCATATGGCTTCTTGGATCACGTCTTCCAGAAGGAAATTGGCAGTGAACATAGTTGTCTGAGGAGATGGAGTCTCCAGGTCACCTTCCAGCAAGTTTTTATGGAGAGTGATCCAGTACTCGTCGAAAAATCTTTGAAGAAAAGTCTCAAAAGAGAAGTTACTCGAGTGAGAGTGAGGAATAAGTCGAGAGAACTGGAGAACTATGCCCCGAGACCGTTAAGGGTAGTTAACCCAGGGTAACACAATGCTTTCTTTGCCTTCACATTTCTATTCTCTTTCTCCGACCAGCAATCGTCATTACGGGTGAAGGGTTTTTCACTCTGGCATTGCCAATACCCATCCACGACCAGAACCGCATTGCGGCATTTCCTTGCATTGTATTGCATTTTAGCGTTTCCTTTGATTCGGTACCCATGAGCTACCTGCCTATTCCTATCCACAAGATGTCTTTCTCACATGGCCACACGATGCTATTGTCCTTTTTCCACGACTTAATGTCCTGCATCTCCACCTGTTTGGGCATACTGCATATCCTGCTATACTAGTCTCCTTAATGTGTGCACATCTTATAGTACCTGAATCCGATGCCAATGGCCTATGAACATTTACCAGTGCCGTTCTCTTACTCCCAAGACGTGGCGAGACTTCAACTTGTAGTCATGCAACGCAAAGAAGAGCGAAAATATCAAAAAATACCACCCCACCCGCATGTATCGGTTCCCTACCAAGCTCTAACGTCCCAGCTATATTGACATTTCCGCTACACCCGCTGAGCCTCTCGTCCCGCCGTGCTCACGACGTTTCATTCCCATCCCACTCACCCACACCAGTCATCGTCCCAAGGGTCCAAGACCAACGGACTAAGACGCAGCTCAGGCTGGGCTCACGCCCTTGACTCTTGACCCTATCTCGCACAAGACTCACCAAGTACCTAGATGTATGTATCACGCATCCGTGCTAACCGTCCCCAATCTCATCATCCACGACGCATATGTGCAAAGGCACCAACGTGACCCGATACCCGGCTTATTTCCCTCCGCGAAATGCAGAGAGCTGGGCACTGAGAGCGCAGCGGAGGCTGGCTCCGACTGCGGCGTCCATGCATATCACGATAAACCTTAAACACCAAGTCAAATCAGACTAGAGAGACATCAGTGCAGTGCAGAACAGAGCAATGAGGCAGGACGATGCTCTCCGCAAAAACCTACCTTTCCACCTTCTGAAACTATCGAATGCCGTGCACACCCAACACGCGCCCACGCCCGCCCGGCCAACTCTACTCCAGTACAAGACCAAGACTGGCAAAACTTACCCTCTACATACTATATTATTACCACAGCTGGCTGCAAGCGGCGATCCCATCCCAATTGCATCCAACACACGTTCCTTTTTTTCCCCTTCGCTCCCAGCTGCCCTCTTAACACAGACGCGATCGACAGTCCCTCCGCCGAACAGATAGAAGTACAGTACCGCGGCGCGGAGAAGGAAAGATGGATCCAATTCACCGAATGCACTGCACTGCACCGCACCGCACCGCACCGCACCGCACAATAGCGTAAGACACATCATCATTAGTGCCCAGCCTTTCGTTTCGTTTCAAACTCCAAAGCGACCAAAGGTAACGGGGCGCGATATCGAAGAGGCAACGATTCGCACTGGCTGGCGCTGGCAGGTTCCGGTCGGCCGCTCGCCGCTGCCCGCTCGCTGGCACGTTTTTCACGGTATGTACAATAGAGTTGAGGCGTGAGGCTTGAGTGCTCAGCGAGAGGGGGAAGTGTCTGTGCTTGTGTGTGTGTGTGTGTGTGTGTGTGCGCCAAGAGCGGAGCTGGGCGTGCTGCGGTGCTAAGAGAATTGGCATGGCAGAGGGGGTGCTGGGTGCGTCCAGAAGGGAGGGTGCGTGCATACTGCGTTGATGGGAGGGACTGTTAGTGGAATCTGTTGGTTTGGATTGGTTTGGTTTCGGCGTGGGAGGGCGGTGAAGGTGGGGATTTCTTGGGTTTGTTCGTGCTTTGGTTGGGACGATTTGGCAGATAGGGCTTCGGTTGAGTTTGTATGTTTTCTTCCTTCCCTATGAGCTCTCAGCTACCTGGAAGTGGGGTGGAGATTTCTTGGGCTTGGACGCTCAGTCCTTTGCGGTGTCTGATGCGAGATGGGAGGATAGATGGATGGATTTGGTACCTAATCTCGGTGCCATCGACTGGTCAGACTGCAGACAGACGTGGGTGGGTGGTCTTTTCAAACGGTCCTTACCCTTGGAAGGAATGCTGTTGGTAACGGCGTGGCTGTGTGGCTCTACCAGACTTGCTGCTTCCGAATCTTGAATCGATACATTGACCTTCAGAACGAGATCTTGTCGTGATGTCGTGAATGCAGGGCTCCGCAGTCTTTGCTCGTGAATCGCGCCCAGGCCAATGTCTCTCGTGAGGGGGCGCGATTTTATATTTCTGCTTGCACTTTTCTTTTCTGTGCGGATGGATGGGTTAAGCTTTCCATGGGGTGCTAGGTATGTGGATTTCGTTACCTCACATGTGATGCTCAACTAACATGTGAGGTGGATCTCGCTGGCGCTCGGTGCTTCGCTCCACAAGAGCCTCCGAGTCTGAAGTTTTCACCTGATCATCACTCAGCAATAGTGGGAAATTGGCAAGAAAATCAAGGACATGTAGGTGAAAAAAGAACTTCGAATTTCTTGTAATTCGGGATATCATAGTTGGGGTTTGAAAAGGATCCCCGCGTCTTCTTGCCTTCACTTCCAACTCGTACAAATCTCCTGGCGTGTTGATTCCAACACTATACGCCAGTTGGTCCCCCCTTGCGACTCCCATCCTGCCTGTCTGCCTGCACGGTGGCAGGCGCCTCAGATATAGAGAAACTCCCAACCATTCCCAAAAAAACGCCTGATCCATGCCGCTATAAGGATAAAAATGCCCGTTTTACAGAGCTCGTGCGCGTGTTCCGCCCCTTCCCCTAAAAAAAGGATCCCAAAGGTATAATGATCATAAACAATCGTTGCTAATTTTTGCCCTCTTAAATGATTAAAAGCATGCACAATATAATACTCTCTCTTCTTGTCGTCCAGATTACAATGGTAACATGGAGGAATCATCGTACGGCTCTGGAGAGCCAGCGGTCCCACCAGTTTCGCACGCCGAGGATACTTTCTTTTCCGTCGTTACGGCCGTCTGAGCCTCCGGGATCGCCGAGGATGGCCGAGAAAAACCAGAAGAATGCGGCGGTCCATGCGGCTATTGCGACGCCGATTGCGACCACGGGAGAGAAGAGATGCACGATGACGAGCATGGATGGGCTGTAGTTGGTTGAGGAGGTAAAGGAGTAGATGAGGTGGAGTTGGAGGTTAAGCGGCGGTGCAAGGAAGGTGGTGAGTTGCGATGAGAGCGATTGTCCCTTGGTGAGGACGCGGAAGGGCTGAAGGAGAAGGGCGATTAGGAGGGCGAAGAAGGTCCAGAGGGTTATGGCCAAGGAGAGGAGGGCGCATGGTCCTGAGAGGTAGAGCTAGAGGATTGGGTGTTAGCGAGCCTGTTCATGATGGAGTCTCTCTTTCGCATCTGGATACACATACCAACAACTGCACCGGCTTTTCTTCAGGGCCCTTCTCGTGGTACTCGCCCGAATCGTAGAGAGCGGCTGGCACATCCTGATTCGAGTTTGCGCGATTCGATGTTCGGCGGTCCTGCGATGGTGACGAGAGGGCAGCCTTCTCCGGGTCGATGTGGGCGCGCGGCGGGCACGAGATGGCGACGCCGAGGACGTCGGACTGCTGCTGTACGGTTTCTATGGATCGATGCTTGCGACGGGCAGAGGAGATGCTGCTGCTGGGGCTGGGCGGCGATGAGGCCTTGGGCGAGAACGGGTGCGAGATGACGGAGTCGTGACTGCGGCCATTGCTTCCCTTGCTACCCCGCTGCGAGCGAGGGCCTGTCGGTTGGGCATATGCGTCCTTTTCGTTGTATACGTAGTAGCTGTCGTATTCGCTGTTGCGTTGCGGTTGGGGGTGGTACTGCTGATAGTGCTGGTAGTGGTGTTGGTGTTGGTGTTGCTGCTGCTGCTGCTGCTGCGGGCGCTGTTGGACCGGTGGCTGCTGAGCAAATGTGGCCGGAGACGCAGCCGTGGGCGGGAGCTGGGGGTCCATAGCCGGCGATGGAGGGAGTTCGTTCAGCGCTACGAGTCGACAATCATCAACGCCAGATGCGAGACACGGTGGAGGAGTGACAGCGGCGAGGTGGCCGTCATGATATAGCTTCAGGGTCTCGTCCTCAGGAGAGGCAAGACAAGTAGTTACATAGAACCTACGGAGCACCTCAAGAGACTTGGGTAGAGGGCCCCAAGCCCTTGGCTCTCCATCTCCACAAGCGCAAACTGCTCTTGGAACCCGCTTGGCATCCATCTGTCTCTTGGTCCTGGCCCACCGACGGGATTTGCGGCAGCCCACCCTCTGGACGTCTGCCCTCTCCAAGCGTCCTGGGATGCCTGGAGGACGCGGCGCCCGTCTCATTCGCTGTGCAGCCGTCGCAGTCTTCTTGATGGCTCCCCCGTTTGAACTTTGGCTCCTCTTCCGCTACCTACTGTATTGTACCATCGTCAAGTGCAGTCCGTCGTGTACCGCTGTGTTGCCGTGCTGTGCTGCCGTGCTGTGCTGCCCATCAATCATCACACACTTGTACACACACTGTTCCATCTTTCTTGTCTCCTCGCTCTCCCATCTCCCCTCCGCCGGCACAATTCGTCTTCGCGCAGCGTAGCTGAGCGGCGCCAAGCATAGACAAAGAGCCCGCCCAAGTCCTCCGCTGGCCGCCGACCCTGTGTGCGCCCAGATATTGGCTCAGAGGCTCGGAACCATGTGCGACTCTCTGCGACTGCCCAGATCCCGGATTGTCCGCCGAGTTTGTATTTGCAGAGCATGACGGCACAGAGTATTATTTTGCCCAGAGCCAGAGAGCGAGGCGCCAGAGGGCACAAGAAGCACGGCCGCTGCCCGCTGCCTGCGTGCAACATCCTGCGTAATCTGCTCTTGCTTGGGCCTTGGGCCTTGGACCGTTGGACAGACGCATCGCAACACCAGGCCATGTCGCTGCGCGCCCAGCGTCTTGTCAGTCGGGCGTGTCGGTGTTGGCGGGATACCGTCACGTGCGAGGCGTGTCTTTGCTCGAGAGAGTTGGACACCTGGAGCACCACTTAAGGCCCCTGGGCTTCTGGCAATATCTGGGCGTCTCGGTCATCTCGCTGGGCGGATGGGCAGTTCCAAGCGGGCTGAAACAGTCCTGACCTGTGCTGATCCTCGGCTCTGCATATGCGCTGGGAGTCCATTCTCCGCTGTGTCCGCTGTGTGTGCAGTGTGTGCAGTGTGTGCAGTGTGTGCACTGCTGTTGGCTTGTGGGCCGCAACTGCTGGAGCCTCACTGATGCCTGGCAGGCTGGTGGGTAGCCTGTGGCTCTGTGCTGTATGCCTACGTCCATATCGTGAGTATAAACATCCATCTGTAAGGCATATAGCTGTGTGATGGCACACATATTTCATCTCAACATCCACCTCTTTATAAAGAAACTATTTCATCGCTCTCTCAATTTCTCACTCGCTGTGCGTGAGTGTTCCGTCTCAAGTGCGTGCTGTCGGCTCTGTCGGCCGCTGACACTTGCTTTGTCTCCGATTCTCATCTGGCGCCCAGTCGCTAGAACAGTTTCGTGCTGTCAATCTTCGTTGGCGGGTGTCGTTGTCTTGTCGTTCGTCCGAGCAGACTCATGCTGAGAAAAGTGGACCTCGCAGAAGGAATGACTGCAATGGCGATGACTGACCGCCAAGCACAAGCGGCCAACGACATCGCTGATTTCGAGCCTAAAGCAAAGGATGCCGCTTTCTCCCTTTTCACAATCAACCATCTGTCTTCTGTTCGGCACAAAGCCGTTGCCGATCTTGCTCTCACCTTGCTTGCCATTGCCGGGCTCGTTCCTGCGCTGCAGAAGCTGCTGCATGTCGACCGTCCTTCCACCCTCTTCACCCAGCAACAGCTTGAGACAATATCCCGTCATGTCTATTCAAGTTATGTTGTTCTGAAGTGGGTTGAAGATGCTAATCATGAGGCTAATTACTGGGTGGCTCCCACTTCATCCAAGTCCGGCCATATCGCGCGTCCGGAAACATTCATCTCCCATTCGCGGCTGAAAACAGGACAGAAGAGTCTTGATGAATTCTTGAAGGATATCCAGGTTATTGCTATGACTGTTCGATCAGAGCATCTGGGGCGCTTCGGCTTTCTGTAAGTTTCCCTGCCCTTACACCAATCGTCCTTCACTTGTTTTGATATTGCACTAACCCGAAATGGACAGAGGCGACAAAGAAACATTCGAAGCACTCCGCCTGCAAGAAGCCCTCAGGCACCCGCATTATCAAAGCGCTGCAGCAAAGGTGGGATCCTCTTGCGCCGCTTTCACCCTCCACACAAAAACTCCCTCAACCACCAATGCACCTTCGCCACGGCAAGAACAGACACACGCCCATCTGCACGACAACCACGATCCCACTCCCCCCTTCACCATATCGGCCGGCAGCAAGGACACTGATCTGATGCGTCCCACTGACTCCTCAAACAGCACCCCTACTTTCACTCCCGCTACTACGCGCGAGAACAGTCCCGGACCTGAGGAGGCCGCCAAACCCACAATTACACCAAGCTCCACGGACGCTGGTGGCGAGCACCAGTCTCCTGTTGTCCAGCGTGGTACTCAACTGTTCGTCGACGCAGTGAACTCTTCGAATAAAGCATTGTCAAGTAATACATCGTCCCAGCCAACCCTAAATCACAGAGACAATGCTTCTACGCTCAACTCGTCCAATTCACAACTAGAAGCATACATCTTGCGACCTCTTTGTGAAAACTCATACGATTCCTTAGAGTGGTCATTCCGTGTCCAGCCGCTGCCGCTCAGCCAGAATGATATCCAAGTTCACGTTCGAAAGCTTGGCCCGGGCTATTCCGTCATTGAATCTATTGGAGAGTTGTTGCCTGAGCAGCTCCGTTTGGTCCTGTCTCGCGTGAAAAGCCGGCATGGTCAACTTAGTTCAGTTAATCAATCTCGTGAGGTCGATCTTGTTACGAAGATGGGAACTTTCAAAGTCCGGTCCGTCATCTTTGTTCTGACGACATCACACCCTGCCGAGTTTGAAAACGAGACTACAGTAAAAACCAATGGCGTTGCTGGTGGTACAATTCCTCGTCCATCCATGTTCAGCGGGTTTAGCAATGGTGACACATCGAAGAACAATGATGGGTGCACCGTCAGGGGTACGCCTTTTGGAGGTGAAGGATTATTTAATTACAACACTTATGCCTCACAAAATCTTTTTGGAAGCCACGTTAGTAGGAACACGAGTAATCAAAATGGATTCGGTGGTACCCATGGAGGGCTTGCCCCTTCGGCTACTTTCGAGTACATTGAAAATATCAAGAAATCTGGCGATCCATGCACATATTTCGAAGCGGATCAGCATTTTCAATCTATCACGATGGTACCTGGTCTTCAATCATTTTCTTTCGAGGAGCTTCGGGTGCGAGACATCCGATCTGGAAAATTAGTCCCTGTATCCACCCATCCATTCAGCACTTTACGGGCACCTGAACTTCAGGTAGTCAATTCAAGCAATTCAAGCAATTTTGGCGGTGGAGGTTTTTTCGGAAAACTGCCTCCTCCTCCTCCTCCTCCTCCTCCTCCTCCTCCTCCTCCTCCTCCTGCAGGGTACCGGGAACTTGTTGAGCAGGGCGTGGGCAGTGCATTTATTGACGCAGCTGCCCCTCCACCTGCTCCTGTTGCTAATGCTGGAGTTGGTCTTTTTGGATCATCAGTTGTTCCTAAACCTCCCCCCGTTGCCAACGCTGGCAGGGGTCTCTTTTCATCCATGTGTACTGCTCAATTTTCGCCTGCTTCTCAATCCGCCTCTGTTGCTAACTCTGGTCTTTTTGGGACTACTATATCTCGACCCTCAGCCCCAGGTGGTGAAGTTTTTAGAGGGTCTTGCGCTCCCTCACCTAAACCTTTTGGTGGTGGATTCTTTGAAATTTCGGGGGCTCCTCCACCTACCTCTTCTAGCGGTGGGTTGTTTGGATGTTCACGCGCTCCTCCAACCACGACTACAACGCCTGTTTTTCTTGGTTCTGGTCTGTCTGATCCTCTACCCACAACTACAAGGCGTGGCCTGTTCGATCTTACACCAAAGACTTCAAGTTCTGCTCTATTTGGTCAATCATCTACAAAGGCAAGGCACGGTTTGTTTGATCCTGTACCTAAGACTTCAAGCTCTAAGTTGTTTGGATCTCCACCTCCGACTGCTTGCGCCAGCCTGTTTGGAAGCCAATCTGCTCCTCCGCCTACTGATTCTAATAGTGGGCTCTTCGGGAACTTGGCTTTATCTCGACCTATTGGCCATAATAAAAGTCCTTCGGTACCTTCAGACAATGCCCATCCCATATGTGGGAGCTCTAGTGCTACTCCAGGCACTAAGCCCAATATCATATCGACAAGCACAGTCACATCATCCACGAAGCCGGAGTTTGTTGGTCCTTTTGTGACATCATCAAAGTTCACTGCTCCCATCATTACAGGGGGCGGGCTACTCGGAGCCACGAATTCTAAGCCTACCACTGTTCAATCCTCGGTTTCAAAAGCCCGACCTCATGAGAACATAAGCGACTATATTCAACGCTTAACTGTTCATGAGGGAGCAATACCTCAGGCTTCCAGCCCAAGGAGTGGTAATCCTAACTCATTGTTCCTTCAAGATGCCCGAGTCGTTCAGAAGGGCACTTCATCGAGCACTAAAACCACGTTTCCAGTTGTTCACCCCAATGACTACGTTAATAAGTCAGCATCCGGTCCCTCCGCGAGCTTCCCTTCACTCCAAGACCTGATAGAAAGCCTTGACGTACAACCTGGTGAGACTAGTGCGGTTCTTGACCTGGCGTCTGATTGCAATGAAAAGAAACAGTCCGACAAGGCAACACAAAAAAAGAATTATGGTACGTAAAGCGGCTTGTTGCTACATAGCACTCGAAAGGATAGCATCAAGGATACTACGAATGGGACGGAAGATCGTACCTCGAATAAAGATGTGTAAAATAATTTACACAACTCCGAGGTGAATCTAGGGAACTTGGCAAGGATATTTAGTTGCTCTGTAAAATAGTCAGAATCATGGATCAATGAATGGTAGAATATAGTAAACGGTCTGCATGTTCTCTCCTAAAATAGTGGAGTGGGAGCCCACGATTGGACAAAGGTCAAATCTCAGATACGAGTCATTTTTTCGTATTGGAATGCTCTATCACATAGCATATAACAATACCACTTTCTCTCAAAATATTACGAAGCAATGCAGTCCGCGTCGTGAATGTGCTAACCATCATACTCCTTGTACCATTTCAAGTTTAGTTGCCAAGCCGCTTGTCCTTTCCCCACATTTTCCAAAGATTGTTGTCCGCAACCGAATATCAACCTCTTCTTCAGCCAACGCCTTTAATCATGCATTTCATCTCATCGCCATCGTCGACATCAACTAATATCAATTTGCAATCTTCCTAGAGCATTTGAACCATATCCCATCGAACGATCTACCCTTCAACTACATTGTAATGGCAGCCTCGCAGTCCGTGAACAGTTAGAACAGTTCGCACTTTATAACAGCCGACAAACGCACCGATTGGCACGGGATAGTGTATCTTCAGCAGTGCTTTTTGCATCTAGACCGATTCATACCTCGAGTTCAGTTTGAATGGTTCTTGGGTAAAGGGATATACGTCAATGACGGTCTCCCATGAGGCAACTCCTTCCACTGGGCTGTTGGCTGTTATGACGTCCATGAGGATATTACGAGATGTGTTGGATAATCCCACGTTAAGCGAAGCATTAATAACTTATCAAATAGGAAGTAATGAGGAGGCGAGTTGGAGTTGCCTCTGATGGCATTCTAAGCTAGCTACTTCGAGCGACGCCTCCAAGGCAACCATAGTAGTACTAACTACAACGAATACTGAAATGTAGACATTGCATCCTTCGAGTATTATATAACCACCCTATCTTTAAAGCAGAAGGAACTCCGTAGTATGCCTATTTTCATGGCTCGTCAGTGTCTGAGCACAGCCACTCCTACAGGCTCCTGTCTCAGCCGCAAGGGCAGTGCCTTAAAAGGCACTGGCCGCGCTCCGTTCAGAAGCACAAGTAGCATCAAGGTCCACAGCCCATAGATTTCGACGCAAGATGACACTCCTTAGAAAGAGACAGTGGCGAAGCGAAGACAACACACGATCGGAATATGGCCCGCCTACCAAGAGATCCACCCCGCAATCTTGCACTCGAAGAAGTGTCGCCGAGTTAACGACTATTTCTCCGACTTCAGAGGCCGAAAGCAACACTCTAGTAGAGAGTTTCGTGCAGAAACACTGTCTGCATAAGCTTGTGACATCGTGCATCCTGTCATACACGCCTGGCTGCTGTGCATGCGCTGATAAGCGACCCAGCGCTTCGAAATATCCAGGCTATATTGATGGCGAGGGCGTGGATTTTTTCTTGTCTCGATGGGATGATTACTGTCCTGGTTGCAGAGGTATGTTCCACCCACCCCGATGCTTGGCGAGCGCTAAGTTTCAAAGTATTCTGGGGTGAACAAGCCAGTTCTGGTTATACCTTGACGGAAAGACTAGCATATTCGCCGTCATTAGAATTTAACATGATGGCAAACACTAGCAGGCAACAATATCGCACAGCTCATGTCGTCTCCAAGGATCTAAAACTTGGCGCTGTCGAGGCGAATATCAAAGCGGAGATGGCCGACTTCTCTTCACCCAGCCAATTGGAAGTCGTAGTGACATCGGAGGGCCTTTTATTGGGCCCCGATTCCCATGAATATGGCATGGGTGTATTCGCCTCACCGGCTCGGGAGGTCCGTTGCAAGTCGATCAGCTCCAAGGATGATGAGGACGACCTGATGGAAGATGTCCAATAACTTCCAGAAACCCCACATCCGAAGTCGGAGAACGCTAAGTTCGGCGCTCTGCGTTGACGTTGTCGTAGTAGTGTGGCCAGGAAGCGGAGGCAGGAAACGGAGATGTGCGCTGATCGTTGCACGAACATCCTGGGTATTTCCTTCGAACGAATCCGGGGCCTTGGAATTGCACCCTCAAAACCGCATCAAATGTTACACGAAAGAGTGCGCTGGCGACGACAGCTCATTATTGCGGAAAGATAGCAAGGTTTTCTTGAAATTCTGCAGATGGACCCCACCTTTAGTAACTATTCCGCTTACTTTTTTTTGCTGCGTATCTGTTGAAAGATTTCGGCTGCTGTTTGTGTGATCCCTAGTCAGTGCAGTAAGCAGGATACTTCAAAATACATACACTTATTCCTACTAGCCAGGAACCAACATCACCACCTGGTTCAAGATACATTGGTTCCCCACGTCGAGCTCACGTAAATGCCTTGGCAGATTACAGCTTTCAGCTATCTCAAAAGTATAAGATGTCACCTTTGTGGCGTTTGCTGCGTTAAGACCTCGGATCATGGCGAGTCACGCCATTGTCGTGGAGCAATCCATGTGAAAAGCCATTGTGGCAATTCACCCATGATGTCAAGTTTGGACTGCCATTCGACGACATAACAAATTCAAGCTTCCGAGGGATGAGGCTGTGGGAATCATGATTCGCGCAACTGATTCAGGGATTCGCCTCTTTAGGTGGCCATAGCTCCCAAGCCCATCACTCTCTGCCGAAACACATTACAGAGTCGGATAGTCCCTCTATCTACTAGAGGCGAGATGTAGTAGCTAATATGTTGCACGGATGGGCACGGATATGAGAGTCCGTTGCGTAGTGCCCCTGCTGACTGAAGCTTCTTCTTACACCGCTTCCTACCGACGAAAGACATGATCACTAACTGTTTTCGCCGCACTGAGAATTGATCTTCTTGTTGCTTCACAATTTCCACGATCGGTCAACTTCGAAATTGTGATTTCCAGACAGATTAGCGAGAAAAGCGTTCCGTGCGCGCCTCACTATCTGTGGAAGCCGCGACTCGTTACAAAACTGAATCTGGTTTCCCTGTGCACCCGCAATACCCCCTCGTCTCATCTCACACTTCGTGTTCAAAAGAACAGACTGCAATTCGACCTAAATTCTCGGCCTTGCCCGTTCCACGGACGCCGCTTGTACGTACAACAATGTATCGTCGGCTATCATAAAAGGGCCAACCACGCGAAGAGACCACGAGAAACAATGTCCACTCACGAATATTCATTCACGCCACCACCGGTCGTTGAGTGCGCGTATGCGCCAGACCACTGCTCTAGCATCGGAAAGAAGATATACTCCTCAACAAAAGTCTGTCAAGTGTGCATCTCCCGCCACGACACGCAGGAATCACGCACGCTGACAAGTTCAAGCTCTGACGCCATCTCCAACGTCGAACCTGAGGCATCGAATCGCCGGGCAGCTTCCGATCATTCCGATCAAGCGAGCATGGGAGCAAAATCCGCTAGCTTTGACTGCGCATTCACCGATCCACACTTCAACAACTCTGCTCTCTTCACCTGGCGTGGCGAGCCTGGTTATCAACCGCCTAAGAACGAGCCATGTTCCTCTGTGAAAGTACAAGGAGGCGTCTGCAAGAATTGTCTTACCAGAATTAGTTCACATTGGAAAAACAGGCCGAAAGAGCAAGAAAAGATGAAGCGAGAACTGGCCAAGTTTTTCAGGCTCAGCATCGTAGACGAGCTAGACTACGCAACCCACAACCACATCGCCTGTCCTTTCAACACTGAGCAATGCAGCGAAAACCTCATAACCTTCGTCGGCGAAGAGCGATGGCCATGTTGGAATTGTATCCACTCCAGTCCCGACCGACTCGAAAAAGAAGCCCGTGGTAACCCCAAACTACTGGACTTTGTGCAAGTGGTTAGAAGCCATTTGCAGGGGCGAGCGAAGCTAGACAAACCATATGTGTGCGTATCTCAAGATCCCAAATACATGTTCGAGTCATGGAGGCGCAAAAGTTGGAAATTCAGGATACCACACATTATCAGTACAGAGTGTCTACTGTATACATGTCAGCAACAAACCCTGTGTGCTGTATGTCAGAGGATGGCGAAGCTTCAAGGATCGGATTTATACGATAAGCCGGATAATTGGTACGAAGAGATCTTTGACCCGGTGACCGGGAAGAAAAGAAAGTAGACTGTGGCAATTTGTATTTTATTGATTCCCAACAGCGTCGCTATTCGGATACTTATTTCACCTTGGTGTTGGGGTCATGTTGGGCTCACTGCTCGTTTTCGCTTGGTTACTTTGTCAAATCTATATCTTTTGGACAAAATTTGGACTAGAATTTATCGTCAGATTTCAAGGAAAAGGCTATGGGGTTCAAATTGGAGTTATCGTTTTAGTTTTGTTTTGTCTTGATCTTCACCATCTGCATTAAATGGTATAACACATCAATGAACGACTATGTCTTGCTCTTTTCCGTAGTTGAATAGTCTAATATAGTTGCTAATTTTAATTATGAGGAAGTAGCGAATTGAGGAGAACTGAGGTATATTGAGGTGCCAGGGGGCACCAGAGCTATATATAGGAGAGTGAATAGGCTATTCTGCATATGGGTAGGTTCATGGGATAAGTAATCAAGGCACGTGACGTATATGTTCACAGTCTTCGTAGAAGCAGCGGTTTGCGATTTCCATGCATAGCAAGTGACATGGATAACGCAGACTATAAAAGGCTTCCGTGGTCAAATTTCGCAGTAAGAAAGCCGGGATGCCGCGAGGCGAAATCCCGGAAGGCATTCTGCATGAAATACTTCGTGGTCGTGAAAGATGGAGTGCAAAAGATAGGAAACAAGTTATAGTCCCATTTCAACTTCAGAACTAGCGAAATGAAGCGGAGCAAGGACGAGAAACTTCTCCAAGATACATGGGGGAAAACGGATATGGAGTTCGGGAAGGAAAGACTAGGTATTAATTCCTAGATATTATTCATTTGGAGCCTATGCTCCTTTTGTCGGTTTACAGATCATAGAATGCATGTATTCTTCTTTGGTTGGACCGACTAATCTGGGCGAAGAATCAGTATTTGCTGGAGCATCTGGAGTAAATTTGTCAATAGAGAGAGAATAAGATTATAGGCTATATGTAGTTTATTTTTGAATAGATCTTTCTTTGAAAAAATCCGACAAAAGGTACTCAAGCTTGTATATAAATTCATTTTGCGATGCGCTTCAATGCTAATGCGGGGAGTGGAGTCTCGTAACAGAAGTCATTAAAAAGACGCTTAGAGTGGACGATATTCGAGACAGTACTCGGTGACTTTGTGTACTTGTGTCGCAATTAAGATAGAATACTATTCTTGGGAAAGCTATTTGCATAAAGGATGAGATATGCCTGAGCCTTCAATCTTCGCAGCTGTTTCCGATCATGAATGTGAATCGAAATACCTTGACTTTTGATAGATCTGAGAACACTGGGGACCAGACTTTTCATATGGATCGCAAGGCCTAGGAAGGTTTTACCGATATATTCGCTACATTTATACAAATTATTACGTAGAGGAAGAAGAGAGTGACCAAAATAATTATTATCAAGTTGCTTATGTACAACCCAGGGAGATATTGAGGTCGGGCTGTCGGCATTTCTCAAATCTAGACGCCTTTCCGATTCCAGGCTAGCTCTAGGAATTCAAGGGCTCCGAGGACGGCGAGGGGCGGCGAGACCAGATCGTCATGCCCGACAATTTACATGCATCCGACTCACAACCACCAAATTTTGTAATCCGCACATTTATCCCGAGTTGCCGTGAGTGAGTCAATTGCTACTGCACTTGGAATATATAAATCAGCCCGGGTCTCGTCCGTTTTCTTAAAACACCATCCTTTACTTTTTGCGTACATTATCTCTCATCCGCAAGATTGCCCCACCATGGACGGAATCAAGAAGACCTTCGCGCAATGCAAGAAAGAGGGTAGGGTGAGTGAAGCGGCCAAGATCATTATCGAGCATTAAGAACTGATTAATTTTAAGGCCGCCCTTGTCACCTATGTGACTGCTGGCTTCCCCACCGCTCAAGAGACGCCTGATATCCTCCTCGGTATGGAAGCCGGCGGCGCAGGTAATTTTTCTCCCAGAATGATTTACGTCAAGAGATAATTGACACGTAACAGATATCATTGAACTTGGAATGCCATTTACGGATCCCATCGCTGACGGTCCTACCATTCAAAAAGCCAACACTGTACGCTGACCTTGACGCATTCGCCACCTGTCCCCTACCCAAACCTCTTGGAACACGTTCTAACGGAATAATCAATAGCAAGCGCTTAAAAATGGAATTACAACCGAGAAATGTCTTCAGATGGTACGAGATGCGAGAAAGCGTGGGCTCAAGGCACCCGTACTCCTCATGGGATATTACAACCCGCTACTGAGCTATGGGGAGGAACGCATGCTTCAGGATGCCAAGGAAGCTGGAGTCAATGGCTTCATCATTGTCGATCTGCCGCCTGAGGAGGCTGTGCGGTTCAGGAACTTCTGCGCGAGCTATGGGTGAGTGCAGCTTCGGGTAGCCTGAAATCAAACATAACTAACGAGACGACCAGACTATCGTATGTCCCCCTGATTGCTCCGGCTACCTCAGACCACCGCATGCGAGTTCTCTGCAAAATTGCGGACTCCTTCATCTACGTAGTCTCTCGCATGGGCGTTACTGGAGCTACTGGGACCTTGAATGCCGCCCTTCCCCAATTACTTGATCGAGTTCACAAATACTCTGGAAATGTTCCCGCCGCAGTCGGATTTGGTGTTAGCACCCGCGACCACTTCCTGAGCGTGGGAAAGATATCCGAGGGTGTCGTCATTGGCAGCCAGATCATCAGTGTCATTGCAGCCTCAGAGCCTGGAAAGGGAGCCAAGGCCGTGGAGGAGTATTGCGACTCGATTTCGGGAAAGAGCAACTGGGCGAAGAACACCCGCGAAGTCGGTATCATTGAAGCATTAGCCGAAGCAAAGGAGCCTACTGGGGTCACAGTTGATAAGGTCATTACAGATGCAGATACACCGAATGGACCTGGACTGGCAGACCAGATCGACGCCTTGAACAAAGATGGATTTGACGATGAGCACATTCTTCCGGCACGCTTTGGTGAATTTGGAGGCCAGTATGTGCCCGAATCTCTCATGGACTGCCTTGCCGAGCTTGAGAGAGGCTTCAATGAAGCAAATGAGGATCCTAAGTTCTGGGAAGAATACAGGTCTTACTATGACTACATGGGTCGCCCTGGCCACCTTCATCTGGCCGAGCGTCTTACTGAGCATGCTGGAGGAGCAAACATCTGGCTGAAACGGGAGGACCTCAACCACACTGGAAGCCATAAGATCAATAATGCGTTGGGCCAAATTCTCGTTGCGCGTCGATTGGGAAAAACAGAAATCATTGCGGAAACTGGAGCCGGCCAACATGGTGTTGCGACAGCCACCGTCTGTGCTAAGTTCGGAATGAAGTGCACGATTTATATGGGCGCTGAGGATGTGAGACGGCAAGCTCTGAACGTCTTCCGAATCAAGCTGCTCGGCGCGTCTGTTGTCGCCGTCGAAGCTGGGTCACAGACTCTTCGCGATGCAGTAAACGAAGCTCTGCGAGCCTGGGTAGTGAACCTCTCATCAACGCATTACATCATTGGCTCTGCTATTGGACCTCATCCCTTCCCGACCATTGTGCGGACTTTCCAGTCGATTATTGGCAACGAAACAAAACAACAAATGCAAGAGAAACGTGGAAAGCTTCCCGACGCTGTTGTCGCCTGCGTTGGCGGTGGCAGCAATGCCGTTGGCATGTTCTATCCCTTTGCTAACGATCCTTCTGTCAAGCTTCTCGGCGTCGAGGCTGGCGGTGATGGTGTTGACACCGACCGTCATAGTGCAACATTGACAGGCGGCACTAAAGGTGTTCTTCATGGTGTACGGACCTATGTGCTGCAAGACAAGCACGGCCAAATCAGTGACACACACTCTGTCTCTGCTGGTCTTGACTATCCTGGTGTCGGTCCCGAACTGTCATCATGGAAAGATAGCGACCGTGCGAAGTTCATTGCCGCCACAGATGCGGAAGCTTTTGTAGGCTTCCGCCTGATTTCTCAACTAGAAGGTATCATTCCTGCACTGGAGACTGCCCACGCGGTTTATGGAGCGATTGAACTGGCGAAGACCATGAACAAGGACCAGGATGTTGTCATCTGTGTTTCCGGCAGAGGTGACAAGGACGTGCAGAGTGTTGCGGATGAGCTACCGAAGCTGGGACCCAAGATTGGATGGGACTTGCGATGTAAGTTGTAGTGTATGATATTTCCCTATGGTAATTGGCACTAACGAATCTTTAGTTTAAATTTATCTGATGATGATTACACACTAAAGAGTAAAATGTAAAGGTAGAAGTAAGCGAGATAGATGGTACTTTGTATGCTAGCAAGCCTGAAGTTATCTTGAGTAAATAGTCGAGTAATCTGCATTATCATGTTCGATTCCATTTTTATTTTTCTTGATTCGATGTTTGTCCGTCTTGAAGTCTTGAAGTTTGTTGATGCTTATGCTATAAAGGCTATCAAAACCGGAAATCTTGACGCCTGATTTGCTTTTTGCAGCGCTATAGCCGTTAGCTTGCTGCTGGCGCATCGCGTAATGGCTTGGCATGGATTAGGCCGTCTCTTTGTCCATGGACATATGGCATATGGCTTTTCGAATGCTGGAGATGGGGAACAAGAAGCTATCACGGGATATAATCTTTGCATCGTTGAAGCCTATAGGCGTGGTTACAAGTTCACCGGGCGGCCCAGAGGGTGGCTTGAACCCTACAAAGGCGCAGGAGCGTAGGCGTGCCCCTGTTGATTGGCTGTGCACTGTCGCCGTTGATACGGTCCGAACAACGTCACTCGGAACGACATCAGCTTCCAAGCTTCTCCACCACCAACACGCACCCGACCCGCCAATCCCGCAATGACTGACTGAAATTACCTAGCTGCAACTCATCGCGTCTATCTTGCGCCTGACCATACGTTCCCCAGGTGATACCTCGCCCTGTCATTTTCGCACAATCCCACTTCATCGCCTCGCCCGCATAACCTGTCGCTTCCCAGCGCCCTAGACGACACTTTGGCGTATCAAGATATACTCAACGGTAACGCCCTAGAGCTCCAGGAGCTTCCACCCCCCGTAAACCCACTCCCAGAAACCCCCGAAAAACTAGCAGAGAGCAGGCGAGAGCAGAGACGGCGTGAGAAGCTCGAGAGGCTTCGCGAGGCGGACGAGATGAAGTTTTCGCACAGCCTCCAGTTCAACTCAGTGCCGGATTGGAGTAGCCACTACATTGCCTATTCCAATCTAAAAAAACTGTAAGCTTCATGAATCTATTTATCCATTGGATGGGTGTGTGTAATATGCCTAACACGGCCATCGTGTATTGGTGACTTGTGGGATAACTGGGATCCATGCTGACAGGTGTTACCTTGGACAGGATATACACGCTTGAACAACGCGTGAACCAGCACACCTCCCAGACCACCGATGCGGAGTCCTCGCCCCTACTCAATGGAAACACGGAAGACCCGGATAAGACTTTTATCAATGCACTAGACGCTGAGTTGGAAAAGGTCGGCTCGTTCTACCACCTAAAGGAGGCCGAAATATATCGCGAGTTGGATAGCTTGATGCAGGACGAAGAGTCATACGAGGAGGAACAAGAGGTTTATGAGCACGAGCAGGAAAACGTGCCGGGCAGACGAGCCAGAAGCACGAGCATATTCAAACACATCGGGTTCAACCGTGCGAGACTGGGAAGTGCGCCAAGTGAGCAGTCTGGCCTGGGGGATGGGGACTCAGACGACGAGGCGGATGAGACTTCGCGACTGCGGAGAAGGAGTATGGACGGGAGACGAAGGAGTATAGATGGAAGACGAAGGAATACCAATGAAGGTCAGAATGATGAGGATGGTGCATCGACCGACTTTGCCTCCTCGAAACGACGGACTAGCGCAGTTTTTGACGACTACAACGACATGGCGTTTTCGGCACTCTATGACGAAGGCGTGTCACTAAAAAAGCGGACTGCCAGCATCTACGTTTCGTTATGCGAGTTGCGGTCCTTTATTCAACTAAACAAGACAGGTTTTGGCAAGGTACTAAAGAAGTACGATAAGATACTTGACCGGAAGCTCAAGAGTGTTTACCTCTCCCAACATGTAGAACCTGCGTATTGCTTCCAACAGAAAACCATGGATGATCTTGCGAACAACATTGTCAAGGTTGAGACAGCCTACTCTCGCATCTGCACCAAAGGAGATGTGGTCGAGGCAAAGCGTGAGCTTCGGCTACATCTGCGTGAGCATGTGGTCTGGGAACGAAACACAGTTTGGCGCGAGATGATCGGCATTGAACGGAAGGCACAAGCCGCAAACCTTGGATTTGGCCAATTGCTTAGTGGTCAGCATGATGGTAGGCAAATCCGCTTGCAGGGCGATGAGCCGGAGACAGAGGTGAAAGAGGTTGTCACCCCTCTTGGCAGGTATCAATGTCCGCGATGGCTTGTTAGTCGAGCGTTTTATCTTCTTCTAAGCATTCTCGCCATATTCTTCGTGCTGCTTTTTGTCCCGATTATGGCGGTACCAGAACAACAAAATTGCTTAGCACTGGTGGTTCTTGTCAGTCTGCTATGGGCCACCGAGGTTTGTGCTCTACCCAAGCCTATTATCACACGACTAATTAGAAACAGGCTATCCCTCTCTTTGTAACATCTCTCCTCGTACCCTTCCTAGCCGTTACCCTTAGAGTGGTCCGCAGCGATACAACTGGTGCCCGTCTCGATGCAAAGCCTGCTGCCACATACGTTTTCGCGGCTATGTGGACCCCTGTCATCATGCTACTACTCGGAGGATTTACCATCGCCGCCGCGTTATCCAAATACAACATCGCGAAAATGATGGCAACATTTGTACTCAGTAAGGCTGGGACAAAACCACGGACTGTGCTTATCACCAACATGTTCGTCGCCATGTTCGCTAGCATGTGGATCAGCAACGTAGCTGCTCCTGTATTGTGCTTCTCGATCATCCAACCTATCCTCCGCAATCTTCCTTCAGACTCCGACATGACCAAAGCCCTTCTCTTGGGCATTGCATTGGCTTCCAACATCGGCGGTGCGGCTTCACCTATAGCTTCTCCACAGAACCTTATCGCTCTTCAGAATATGGAACCTGAGCCATCGTGGGGTGTTTGGTTCTTTGTCGCCCTTCCTGTGTGCATAATTTCAATCGTGTTAATATGGCTTCTTCTTCTGGTTACTTTCAAGCCTGGACGGAACACCACCATTGTTCCGATTCGCCCACTTAAGGACCGCTTCACCGGAACGCAATACTTCATCAGCATCGTTACGTTGATCACGATCGTACTGTGGTGTGTGTCTCACCAATTAGAACCTGTATTTGGCGATATGGGTGTTGTTGCCATCATTCCACTTGTGCTCTTCTTCGGCACAGGGATCCTTACTAAAGAAGACTTCAATAACTTCCTCTGGACGATCATCATCCTTGCTGCTGGTGGGCTGTCTCTCGGCAAAGCTGTCAATTCCTCTGGACTGCTGCACACTATTGCCCAGTCAATTACAGCATCAGTTGAAGGCATGTCTCTATACTCTGTACTTTTGGTTTTCACTGCCTTGATCATGGTCGTCGCAACCTTTATCAGCCACACGGTGGCAGCATTGATTGTTCTTCCTTTGGTGCAGCAAGTTGGACAAAGTATGACGGGCGACCCGCATCCAAATCTCCTCGTCATGGGTAGTGTCTTGATGGCCAGCGCTGCTATGGGATTGCCAACGTCAGGCTTTCCCAATATGAGTAAGTCAAATCCATGCCACTATATCTCCCATGCATCATTGCTGACCCCATATAGCTGCTATAATGATGGAGGACCCTCGCACGGGACAACGTTACCTGGGGGTCAAACATTTCTTGACCCGCGGTATCCCCGCTTCTTTTATGTCCTTCGTGGTCATTGTAACGGTCGGGTATGGATTGATGCTTGCTGTTGGTTTCTAAGGTGACAATAACCACTTTACTCGCCTATTCGATTCAAGTGTACAGTATTGACTAGGTAATTACTAGTGGAGTTTCTGTTGGCGATTTACGTTAAGCATTTTTATATATTGTACTTGAAGCATTTCGGCGAATTTTAATTGGCGCATGTACGCATGCTCGCCTGTGGATTAATAACTTTGTCATTTAAACCTATCGTACCAACAGAATTGGATCGAATGCCGATTTTCATGTTTACAAATCTACTCTGGGCCTAGAACTACAGCATTTCGGTCGACAACACTGCAGGAGGCTTGCTTGGAAGGAACAGAGAGAAAATATCCATCCGTGTGTGACCTTTTGTTGCTTTGTGAGTAGCATGTAACCCTCAAGGTATTCGTACACGTCTAGCCCTGGATTCGGATCAATGCTGCTGCTATTGGATAGAACCTCGACTTCTGGACGCACATAAGCGACCATCACTCCAATCCCAAGGTCCGCATTATATTCGAAGTTCTTCCAATTATTCAACAAATGAAAATAGAAGACGTCATTAGAAGTCTGACATTCATGTAAAGGAAGCAGCAGCCAAGGATTGGATTGCCAAACGTCGCACGTATTCTCTACTCCGAATTTTGCAAGATCTCGTCAACTCTATTCAAGATGAGATACTTTCAGGTATCAGTGTTGTTGTCAATAGTGACATCGGTAACGGTATCGGCATCGGCCATTCCACATGTTCCCCGCCAAATGGACGAGTTCGATATGCTCGAAGACCTACCCTCGACCTGGCAATTTGCGGGGTGTTGGTCTGATGACACGGACAAGAGAGTGCTAGGGCGGGAGTTCTACTTTGACACCGAGGCAATGACGGCTGATAGTTGTGTACGCTTTTGTATGAGCAAAGGATATACCTTTGCTGGAACAGGTCTGTCACCAACACTCTGTTTTGACAACAATGGATCTGATGAATCCTAGAGTATGGCTCACAATGTTTCTGCGATCTTGAGCTCTCTCCTACTGCACAGTGGTACCCTACAGAGATGTGCTCTATGCCTTGTTCCGGCGACCGCAACCAGACGTGCGGTGGCGCATGGAAAATATCGGTATATAACTCCAAGAGGCCAGGTCCAGGAACGAACGCGGGAAGTGATGGGTATAAATCAATTGGATGCTTCCAAGACTGGATTACACCAAGGGTTCTCGCATATCCGGTTCCAGTTGAGGGCGGTCCACAGGCAATGACAGTATCAAAATGTATGTCTGCCTGTCGCGCTAGGGGCTATGTGCTTGCGGGACTCGAATACGGCGGTGGTGAGCTTCCTTCTGGAACCAGATTCATGGAGAACTACACACTAACGAAAGCATAGAATGCTGGTGTGACAACAGAATGCAGACGGGACCAAAGAATATGCTTGGTGACACAGGACTGAACGGTTGCGACATGCTCTGCCATGGAAACTTTTCTGAATACTGTGGTGGGCCCAGTAGACTCAACATCTACAGATCTATGTCTCAGACGCTGCTACCAAGCGTTGCTGCTACACCAGCACCGGGGTTAGTGTTCAACAATCTCTGTCAGCTGAATTTCAATAACTTATATCTATCAGAACCACTACATCCGCCGACTCAGCTCCACCTACAGTGGGATCCATGCCGCCTGACACATCCATGATGTCGAGCGACGCAAGTAACCAACCACCAGCTCCAGTGATGACACCAACGCCTGATGCGACCTTCACTGTAGCATCAGATACACCCATGCCAAACATGTCGAGCACGTCCACTTTCGCATCGAATCCACCTATGTCGAGCCAATCGAGCACCTCCACTGTAGCTTCCAATGTATCCACGTCGAGCACAACCTTAACGACACGCCCACCCGCCCCATCCGAAGTCCTCACAAACGGCGACTTCGAAAATTCGACTTCCGGCTGGACCATAGTCCCCAATATGAACATCCCAAACACCGCATTCCTGGCCGGAGCCTGGACATCAACACCGCTAGCCCGTAACGGATCCGGTGCCTACACATTTTCCACCACGCTCCTCCCCAGCAACAACTACCAACGCTCCCTCTGCATAACGCAATCTGTAACCTTCGGCCGCTCCGGTACCTATCAAATCACTTCCTACATCGGCCGCATAATCCCCAGTGGTGCCCAGGCCGGTACCACCGCCGACTCCATCACCTACACCATCTACTACGACAACATCAATTTTCTGGCTGGTCGCGTGTGCGATCCGCGACTCACGAATTCGTGTCCGTATGCTGCTGTGAATGGGAACTATGTCTATGATGATATTTGGAGCGCAATTCCGATCCCGAAGACCGCTGTCGGGACGTGGCATAATATTACGATTTGTGCGACTTTTGATAGTGTGAGGGCGCTGGAGTTTCAGGATCGGTTTGTGGTGGATTCGGTAAGTTTGTTCGGGCCAGGGAGGGGGGGTTAGGTGTGTGATGGTAGATGGTGGATGGTGGATGGTGTAGGGGAGGAAGGGGGATCCTGGAGTTGGGAAAAGTAGTAATAGTGATTATGGATTGATTGTCCCTTACGAGGATATTGAGATCTGATGGAAGAAGTGTATATCTTCATGTGATATTGCTCTTAGATCTTCATTGATGCTCGGTGATGTGAAATCCATTTTCGAAATGTTTGGTTGCCTATTATTCAAAGGAAAGTAAAATGCATAACATAACCAAATGAGTGGCGAAGTGGCACACGCATAGTGAAAGGACTCAATTGTATTAGGGCGGGTGGGTGAGTAGAGACACGTGATTGAAAACCCAGGTACGATATACTCTTGCTTTTTTAACTTTCTACATGCTTGGAGAGAAGAATCCATGGTATGCCATGAATATCTTGGTGTGATGTATATAGCCTTGTATGATGTTAAGATAGGGGCTATGTGGAAGTCCTCTGGTTACGAAGAATGTTTCGTACAAACAAAGTTAATTAGTTCCAGGATCTCGACGTCCAATTATTCTGTATAGCTCAGAGCAATTGTCGCAGGGATTATCCATATACACACATAAATGTTCATATTCGAGAACAATTTCCAGCCGCCTTGTAGGAATGCGAAACGACCCCTTCTCTTCTACCAATTTGGCGAAGCCTGATATTCTCTTTGAATCAAACTCGTAGGATTGACTTGCAACACAATAAGTCCTTAAGCTTAGGTTTCTGAGATCAATCCTTAAGAAATTCAGTTTATCAAATCCAGATTCTCCTGTCGCAATTTTTCTCAACCACTGGATTTGATCCAGGAACATTTTCTCGTTCTCGCTATCGGAACGGAAAGGGCGAAGAAAGATGTACTCCATGCTGCGAACCCACTTGCTGGCAGTTCGGGGTGGGTAGCGAATGGTATAATAGTCTGCCATATAGGGGAAGTACTTATAATAATAGGCGTGGTGATTCATGTGTCCTTTAGGTTCGATGACAACATGATTTTTACTGTAGAACGCTTCGGGCACCACTGAGGCGAAATCTTTGATGCAACAGAGCGCATCCACTCTTGCGATTTTCCAGAATCCCCAGCGGTCTGAGGAAATCGTAAGACCCCGGGATGGGAAGCAGTAGCGGAGAATTTGTAATTGGATCTCCGGAGGCAGGTAAGGAAGAGGAACAGCCCGGGCTAGGATCGGTTCTTTTTTTGGTTCTTCTTCGGCTTCGAATTTCGTGAGTGCGGATAGGTCTTCTGCGCTGATGAATTCCCTGGTTTCTGTTAAACAAGACGACATTGAATCCCGGAATATTGTTCAGAAATAGACTTACATTTTTTGGGCGATTTCGACGTTATGGAGACAGTATTTTGGATTTGATAGTGGGATGTAGGTGATCTTGAAGTTTGTGAGGAGATAATGAAAAGAATCTGAATGCAGTTTTTCGAGAATTAAACGCCTTTGCCGTGTTCGTGTATGCCAACTTTAACGCGTTGATTCTTGGTAATGTGAGGAATTTAGCGCCCTTGAGGGTATGGATTGATGATTATGGAGATCCTCAACGGTTTTAATAACCTTAGTTTGGTATGACTAAAGCGAGAAGTGCAACTAACTCAAGCTTGAGCACTCGTGCTTACAAGGGAATCAACAACTGTTAGATGATTCTTCGTAGAGCTAGGTGGTGGCGTTCCTATCCTTCGGCCCTTTGTCATGGATGTGGACCTGTGCGAACCTAATGTAAATTCTCCATGCATGGGAAAAGACAAGGGCGCTGGTGGGTCCGGCTAACATCTGCATGTGCAACACAAAACATAACAGTCTTCTAGAACAGTAAGCATTCACATGCTTCCAATTTCATTCTCTAACACACTGTCCCTCCCGTGCTCCCCACGTACACCTGAAACCCCTCCCTTAACCAGTGCTCTGTTTGTTATCTAAGCACCAGCAAACTTGAATTCAGCGTATAGATTTAATGTTTCAACATTGCGCGGTTTCCGGGAAGGGCTATAGGCAGGTAGTTGTTGGCAATGTTTGAAAGCGGAAGCCAAGATAAGAAATTCAAATTTTGACTCATTTTTCGTGTTGAGGAATCAGAACATGATATCTCGAATCGGGAGATTGTGTCAGAACCACTCTGAACAATGAATTAATTCGTTACATCAAATTAGTGACGAGGAAAACCTAGGTGTAGAATTTGCAACATTCTCGAATCACATGTCTTCTCTAATCGACATTCTACACCGTATTGTACAGAACTGATTCACAAGTACCCTTCATATAACTCATCATCTCCACAAACCCAGTCTCATCCAAACAGGCTATACAAAAACCAAACCCTGGATATATTGGCAACAGTTCTCTACTACCTCCAACCACCAGCACTCGCACTCTTCCTCCCCAGACTCGACCTCATGCATCCTGAATGCACCACACTATTATCAGGGTACACACGAATCGCACTACCACCAAACCGCTTGTGACAAACCGCGCAATGTCTATCCTCGTCAATCACTACCCTGCGATTTAAACCGCCTGGTATTCTTCTGCCATGTGCATCCACTTTACCATCTCCCAGCAATACTTGTGCCTCAACGTCGATCTTTTCGACAGCTCGGAGACGTGTGACAATGCGCTCTTCGTTCATGAGAGAATTGGCGTTGCGTATGCGGCCCCGGAAATAGGATTCTAGTTCTTTGACGGGCAGAGTGGGTGGGACGAGATTAAGTGTTGTTGATGCGGGTAGACGGGCACCGTGCTTGCTTAGCAGGTCTAAGGCTGGTGGCCAATTTGGTTGGTGGGGATGAGGAGGTGCGAGGTAGAGTGAAAGTAAGATGTGATATATGGAAGGCTCGGTGTCTTCCGGATCAAATGCAGACGGTATTGTGGACGTAGGAGTAAAAGATTTGGTCGGCGAATTAGGTTGGGGCATAGTGAGGTAGGTTTGGTTGCAATATCTGTACGTGGTCAGTGATTGCTTAAGTACATTGTTGAAGAAACTTACTCCTCGGCTTTTTTATAATCTTTGAGTTGAAAGACGTAGATTTGTAACGCTTGTTTGTGTTGACCCAGTTTGCTTAAAACAATTGCGCGAGGTTCGAAATAGTCGGGATCTATATACGACAGTATAAGCTTCCATCTGCTGTAATGATTTATACTTTATATTACCTTCAGGTGGAAGTTGCTTCAAAACACGAATCTTATTGTATTGAGAGCTTGTCTTCAGGAACACCTGCAATCGCGCACGCCATTTGGCTCTGTCTTCATCACTGTCGAATTGGTCATGCCCTCCCCTTAGTCTTTCTAAGAAAAGGTCGATGAGCCTCTGATGGAAATCAGGAGCCAATTCGTTCAACTCCTCTATGATGTGCTCCAAGTATCTGACGGCAAGCTTAAGATCGATCTGCTGAAGAAAGTCGAGCACGCGCTGGCGAGGCAAGGTTTCGGCGTTCTCAGTGTCAGCAAGAAAAACTTCCATGCCCAATGAAGGATCTACTTGAAGAGGCCACTCTGCAAATTCGAGGATTAGATCGATCATTTCTGGCGGAAGCTGTTGTAAATATCCCACAGTTCGTTGAGGGCCTTGTAGTGCTGGTGCCACTTCCTCGTCTGCTTCATTCCTGCCGAATTTCTCAAGCAACTCTAATGCATGACGATGGAGCTTCTTCCCATGAAGGAAATCAATTAAATCAGCATATCGACCAGTCTCATATAATTTCTCGTTGACAACGTCCGGCTCGCAAAAGTTGGGAAGTCGGAAAAGTGGCCCTGCCAGACTTGGGCTTGCCAGCATATACGCTCGAAATAGGGTTGTATCCACTAACTGGGCCACCTCAAGCAGCTTTGCTTGCCAATTAATGTGTTCCGAAGAAGACTTTTGTTGAATGAAGAAATGGAAAGGCGGTTTATAGTCCTCACTTTGGCTCTCACTAGGTGGTGGTAAGGGCTCCTTGAGGTTTCCATCCGTGTCGATGTATCGTTTGATTTGGACGCGACATTGCGCTAAGAACGACTGTAGGGCATGCACAGCGATCTTCAAATCTTTACCATCAGGCTTATCAGATTGAATTTCTTCCTGACTCTTACCCTTCACAGGCGTTGATTCAGTGGAATCTTCCTTGATTGTTGATTTGATCGATGCGGTATCGGAGTCGACTTTCTTGTGCCCCCCGACAAGCCTACCCATCATGGATCGACCGATAGTCGAAACTGGCGTAGAGCTAGTTGCTTGACTGTCGTCCAATTTCTTTTCGCTGCCCTCTTCTGGGTCAATTTCGCTTTCTGGTGCCTTAACGCTTTCTGGCGCGGAAAGCCTGCCGGCAATAGACTTTGGATAGAGAGCAATGACTCGCTCAGGAGGGGCTTTAGCCTCAGTGAAAAGGTCCATGGCCTCACGGAACTTGCGCGCCTCAAACAAAGTCTGTGCTTTGAGCATTCTCGTTTCTCGGATTCTACCCTCTTTATCTTCTAGAAGCGTGTCCTCCAGCATGCTGACCAGACTAAGAGTCTCGTCGTATCTTGCATGAGCAACGAGTTCATCAAGTTGGGACTCGTAGTTTTGTGCCCCCATCCTCCAAATGCATCTATCACTAGCAACCAGGAAACCTTTCCCTGCATGAGCAAGGCTGATATTTGGCCGTGGAACATGCAGGAAGTTTGCGCCAGGTAGAGATATTGTTTGTAGGAGATTGAGTGTATCAGGATTTCGGACTTCCAGTCCACCTTTTGCAGGAGGCTGCAGAGCCAACATGTATGGGTAGGAGTACGCAATCGCCTCTGGTGCTGATGGCCACGGTACTTGACGTTTGTCCTTGGCATTGCCGGCCGTGTCGATAAACAAACTATTCACATCTTTCGCGAGTAACAACTCGCCTTCTCCAAGCGGGGTAGCCAGAGGTTTCGGGACCCAACTACCCATACCCATGTACCCCATTCCTGAGGACGAGACTGCGCCAAACCTGGTGCCTCCTTGTCCACCTGCTTCGCCCAACGCACCTGGCTTGTTTATGTCTTGGATTTCCTGGCTCTCAACATCGACCATAACGAACCCTGGGTCCATACCAGTGACGATCTTTGTACCAGTTGCCCATGTGAGACTCTTGACCGTGGCTATTAAGGAGATTTCTTGCGCTTCACCATTCAATTCCATGTCTTGCCATGTCCAGAGTATTATCTTCCTCTTCACCGCAACTGCCAGCCTGCTCACGATGGATGGTATGCCAGTACTCGAATCCTTGACGATATTGCTAGTTACAGCAAAAGTAGTCGCACCTCTTGTCTTCTCCAGCTTCTCCTGTAGCGTGTACGTTTGTAGATCATGGATCGAGACATGATTGTCTGACAACGAAATCAAGATATTCGCTTCCTTAATAATCGCAAGCTGCTGAACTGGACGGCGAGAAAACTTCTCCTCTTCGCGCAGGAGGTCAGCAGGTGTGAGTTTTGGAGTGGGCGGTTCTGCCTGTTGACCGTTCGATTCGCCGTTTGGCTCGGGCTCGGACTCTTCGGCAGGATCATTGACACGGTATATACGCAGGGAGCCAGTATTGAGGCCGACAAAGACTCTATCACCTAATGAAGCTGTTAGTGACATGATCAGGAGCTTGCAGGATCTCCCATACCATCTGCGAGTATCGATTCGATCTTGGACTTGTCGCGTTGCTTGAGCTCGACAATAGGTCGAGCCGTGAAGGCAGAGAGCATTGTCAGGGCACCTGGGCTTCAGCGTCTGTACTATTGTATATTTCAGATATCATGCGATCATCGGGCATGCTGGGAGTTGTGACAACTTCATGGCTTTGGTTGTGAGGATCAGCTTGGGATGGATGGTCGGAGCTCAGGCGTCATGACCGAGGAGGACCAGGGTCTGCGCATGGGCCACCAGATGCAGAATGACGCTTCACAACCACACAGCCTTATACAAGCTGTGGAGAGACAATAATTGTTAGAGTAAGAGAAATAATGAACCATAACTTCATGAAACTATTCGCACTATCATGCAGTCAGATGCTTCACAATACTCTAGAAATCTTGAATAACGTTGAAATATCGTCTTCTTGCGACTAAGTTCTACCAAAGTAGTCATAGATTACATTATGCATTAGCTTAACGAAAACTGAACACTATGCAAATGCAAAAAAAGGCTCATCAAAGCATACTCCGCCTCTTCGCCAGTTTGGCATACTGTCGCTGCGTATGTGTATGACCATCTTCCATCTCATAATCCACTTCCACCACACTTGCTGGCCGCATTAACGGCTGGTTCTTGCTTTTCCCATTAAACAACCCTCGCTCGCGTATCCCATCAACTGCTTTCGTAATGCTTCCAAAAAATCCACCTTTAGGAGGTTGCTGTTCTCCATGGTGATGGTGATGTTGGCCAGGTGGATGAACATGGACATTGCCGCCAAGGAGAGGCTTCTCTCCGGGCTCCATGTAGAGGTGATCGCCTTCGGTGTTGACGAACCAATTGACCATGTATTGTTTGCCTTCTGGTCCACCACCGCAGCTTCCAGCTAGAAGATGCGAGGGCGGCGAATTGACGGCGAGCGCGAATAGATTCGGTGGTTCAGAGAAGTCGGTAACTAAACCGCGGTGTACTAGGAAGTAGATGAGGACGAAGATATTCATGAGAAAAACAAGTAAGAGGATGATCATCCAGCCTTGAGAAACCGCGTCCACGCCACCAGACGCGTACTGTTGGGCTCTGACGCTAGCATTGAACCACTGCGGCTGTGGTTCCTCGAGCATCGGTCGGGTATAGTTCTTCTAGGATGTTAGTCTATGCAGCAGAGAGTAAGGAATATATGTCCAACTCACCCAGAACGTTCTGAACGGAGCATCAATGGTACTTTTCAACAGGGTACAGCCCGACATCACCGCAATCGCTTCCGCGACACTGGGGAGCGCAGGGCTCAGGTCGTAGTCTCCGTCTTTGTCCTTTTGTATGATCAACTGGTTCAGGAGCCTTGAATTCGAAGCATCTCCATCCATGATGCCAGTGTTCAAAGAAAGTGAATTGGACCAATCGAAACCTATGTCTCTCCAATCTGCAATCGCTTCAACCTCAGTAGCGTTGGGATAGGACTTAACGTAGGCGAGTTTATCTGCATCATCCTCGCATAAACTTTCCATTGTACCTCCGCTTCCAGTGGCATTATATCTCGTCGAACAATAAGGAGTCTTAGAAACATGGATCTTACAGAGAACGAACTGGCCGGTCGTATTCTGCATAGCATCTGCCCCTCCCTGGCCAAGTAGGTAAATTGAATCCCGACCCCATGCGTGCGAAGAGTGATTCATGATAGTGTTGAATGGCTTGGGATATTTGGCAAAAACGGGGGGGTAATCCACCTTTGTAGCGTTATCCTTCTTGGTCCATCCAAATATTTCGTCGACCACGGTTCTATTGCTAGTGGTCGCGTTGGCCTGGAGCCCGGCCTTTGTCCAACTTGTGATGTTAACGATCTCGTGCGTGTTCCATGCATCGTAGACGATGGGCTCCAATTCTGTTTTGTCCATATTTGCGCATATAACGTTCATCACCAGTGATGGCACCGAAGCCCGCAAAGAGTAAGTGCCTTCCGAGTCGAGCTCCTCTGGCTGCATGATGCCGTTCCTCTGATCGCGGGCAGCCGCAAATACGCCGGCGTGGGGCATGGCTAGAGAAACGTTGTTGATTCCTCGATTATATTCCTTAGATTTTGCTTTGGTGTCAACGACGTTTATCCATTGCGCGGTAATTGTTGTGTTCTCGTACAGAAGGCCAAATCCTGGTGGTCTTCTCTTCTGATCAGTGGTGCCGTTGCCATTTCGTGCCGCAATGTCCCAGTATGCAAGATAACGTTGGTAGTTGTGATACCCTTGGCCTGCATGCTCGATTTGCAAGCAGGTTGAACCTGCGTGTTCTGTATCGCTACGAATGGGAGTTGGACAAATCTTAGAGATATATGCAGGATTTGCGAAAACCGTTTTCACACCTCCAACGAGGGTCCTGTACTCCCACGCGCCATCCTTCAGCATTGGCTGTACCAGTGCCGTAGCAGCGGGGGCATATAGTGTCGCTAGGACAGCACTCAGTAGACTAAGAATGCCCAGAACAGTCAATCCAGAGTATTTGGCGGTCTCCCAATGAGTGATCAGTGTGCCTGGCTGAACAACCCATCTCCACATACTCAAATCAGAAAGCGTAACGCCGCGTCCTTGCTCTTTCATAAATGCCCTTCGGCTCAGTACTTGGCCGAGAAAAGCAACAAACGATGTGACAAACGAGAGTTCGATAAGTTTGGCCATGACGGAAGTGAGGAGGATGGCGTCTGCAGGTTTGAAATGCCCCTGAGATGATATTGATCGCCCGTATCGAGGTTTCTTAAGGGCAAGCCCAAGGAAAATGCCGGAGAAAACGGTGGAAAACAGACATATCAGGACGATGGTGATGGATACCCATGAGAAACGAGATTGGTAGAAGTCTCTTGTGGTTGGACATTCCTGAGTCGGCCGAAAGTCGTTTTCGTAGGCAGACTTCATGGAAGGGGCCCCCTTGCGAATCCTCGTTGAATCTCCAGAGTGCAAGAATGCCTGGTAATCCTCGTTTCCCTCGTTTCCTTCGTTTCTCTGCCCATTCCTGAAAGCACCACGCCGAAAGTCATCGTTCCCTACAATGGGTGTATTGCTCGGACTGAAGCGGTCGCGGGTAAGATCTGGCGTGCTGGCCGCAGAATCTTGAGGGAAGCCTCCCAGAAAGGGATCTCCAGTATTCGGTGGGCTGAAGATCTCTGGACTCTTCACAGACGGGCTCCTGACGCCAACAGGTATCCGACGTATTGATTGTACAGAGACGCGCCGAGTAGGGACGGTCGTCGGACTTGCGATGCCCAGCCCTGCACTCTTGCGGGATGACCCCGAATTGTCCGTTGCATCCCCGTCCCCCTCATCCTCCTCGTGTACCGTGGGCGGCGTGCTCCTCTCAACGGCGGTGGTATCGCTCAGCAATCTCGAGTATCCGGGCCGGCGCGGACTCGTGGGCGGCGAGACATGGGGAAATGCGTTGAATCCGAGCGAGTGGCTCTGTGGGGAGAAGCCAAGGGTGGGTAGAGAGGTGGGTGCACGTCGTTCAATCGCGGAGGCGGCATTCGAGTCGGATATTTCAGAGCCCTCGCCGATGAGCGGTCGTCGGTCAGATGCCATTGTCGTCTCGTCTTCGTCCTTCGCACAAGGCCTGAAGCCTGCGCTGGAGCTCTGGAAGCCTAAAGTTTCAGCCTGCTATCTGCAACCACCTGTATCCGTCGCTTGTTGGTTGGGCGGGCGGGAGCTTGTGGTCCAACTGGTTGGTTTTGTACTCCACGCCTCTTTCGCGCGTCGGTTATATTGTATGAGCTTGCAGAGGGTAGATAAGAATGCTCTCGCGTTTCGAAGCGACCGCGAAGAGTGAATGCGAGTCGAAGCAGCAGGATACCTATTCAGAATGTGATTGCGACCCGTTGCGCAAGGCTATAAGGCCTCGATCACAGTCTAAGCTGTAAGGTTGTGCAGCCACCTCAGCTCCAGCTGGCTGCTGTTCTGTGTGGTCAACCAATGCGGCGTGGTAGTCTGCTCCTCCGGCCCCCAAAACCAAGCTGCCTTGGCCTGCACGCTTTTCTTCAATCATCCTGGGACGTGCGATGAAGGACGAAGACTAAGGAAGACAAACAATACGACGCAGTACCCTGCCCCGAGTTTATATTCCCAGCCCTGGACCTCGGGAGTCTTCATACATGTATCGGGACAGTTGGGCGTTGAAGCTGAGTACTTGTATTTGATCTAATTGCGGTCCGTTCCTCAGCCATCGACAGGGCTGTCCGTCAGCATCGCGCAGTACAGCAGGCGCTTCGACGACAGGTTGCTGAAAAGAGTCAACTAAGAGCCCCGGTTATCTCGTTTGCTAGGGTTTGCATATGAGCATTGGGCTGTGCCGCTGTGGGCAAGCACTGCATGCTGCATGTGATGGATGATGGCAGCAGATGACATCCAACTTTGGCTCTCATATTCTGCGTGTTTGACGGGTTGCAGTCGTTGATCTAGCTTCTTCGTCATGACCAACTCCAGCGATGAATCTAACGACAAACTTTTTGTGGTTCCAGTGGGCCGTGTGACTCCGCCTCTACCCCTTCCACCTCCACTTCTAACGAGCGTGAAAGCAAAGGTCCCAATTCCTCCAGCACCTCCACTTCCACCAAATCCAATCCCAGCTATCGAGAACTCAGACTTCCTTCGGGTAATGACCGCCTCGAAGCCGCCCGAATCCCAACGCTAGGCCGACTCGGAACCCCACTTTCAGCCCTGTTACATGTTTTTCTATGGCTCTTTGATGGACCTAGAAGTGCTCTAGGTTATTTTAGAATCCCCAGAGCTCCCTAGAGTTATGCAAAGGAGCGTCGCCGGCTTTTCCGTCAAAATGTGGGGAATATATCCCGCTCTCGTGAGGGACAGCAGTGGGGCAGTCTCTGGTACGGTAGGGAAAGTGACCTCCGAGGCACAATTTCTAAGACTCGAGGCGTACGAAACTTCCGTTTACACATGGTGCCTGTGCGATGTTCGGCTTAGCAACAGTGAAGTACTGCGGAACTGTCGAACCTTCTGTTGGGCTGGCGATCCAAAGAGTAAAGAGCTGGAGGGCGGTAACTTCGATTTGGAACGGTATCAAAAATATTTTAAATCATCTTTTGCGAGACGTTGAACCATATGGACTAGCCACACTTCTGATACTCGATTTTTTTTACTATTGAAGAAAAAGGTAATCAATTACCTAGGTATATACGATCAGGGCCTTTGGAAATATTTACCGCGTGTGGAAACCCGCATAACAAAGAAAAACCTATACAACAACTAACCGATCCTTTTGATATGCTCGTCGACCAAACATTTCCAGTCTGCGCTGCCATGGTAGATGGTATGGCCATCGTTGTGCGTTTGCTGTCCAGTACTTGCGATCTTGTCACCCAACTGCCAGAACGTGTCCCCGGCCATTCCGTCATCTTTCAATGCAAGACTTGTCTTTTGCCATTCGCTCTCCACAGGACAATGATCACTGGCCTTTGTGACCCCATATTCTTCAAACAAACACGGCTTGTTAAGCTGCTTGCAAATTTTCGCATGCGCTTGGACCCATCCATTACCAAACGAGTTGGAGACGCCCCACGAATCGGGATAAAGATGGAATACACCAAAAGAGATATTGGGCAGTGCAAGATTCGCAGCCCAGTCGATGCCTTCGACAAACTGGTAGGGATACGATCCATCGCCGGGAAGCCCGAAGCCCTCGTCGCCGGCCGTGATCATATGATCACTGTCGAGAGAGCGGATATAATCTGAGGTTTTACGTATCCAATTCGTGAGTACCGATGTCTGGCAGCCTTTACAGCGGGGCTCATTGGCAAGCTCCCAAGCAAAGACCGCTGTGGAAGTTCGATATCTCGTCACGAGAGTCCTGATGTAGTTTTGGTAGATGGTTTGACATCGCGCAGCGCCGTACCATTGCTCGTTTGAATTGACACCACAGGCCGAGAAATACGCCGCCATACCTCCGTCTGTTCAAATTGAAGTTTTTCCATCAGGATAAGTTCTTTTCGAATTGCGGTATCAGGAGACTTAAACTTACAATCGGTCCAGTTGTTCACGAAGTTGATGATGAGCTTTATTCCATACTTCTCAGCTGCCTTGACAACCGCATCGAGGCGCTGTAGGCCATTTGCACCGGTGTTGATCGTAGCAGAACTGCCCGAGAACAGCTGGAAGTACACAGTTCCAGAACCAGGATTCGATTTTGCGTCATTGAAACCCCATATACGCAAGATCTTGAGTCCCGAAGTTTGAAGATGCGACATGATGGTATCAACATCGTTGTTGTTCGTTAGGAACGGGATCCAGTAACTGTTCGTTCCCGCATAGTCTTTCGAACACTGTCAGGTATATCCATTTTGTAAAGGAAGATACTTAACAACATTTTGTAACGCCATCAATATTGAACTTGAGGCCATCCACCTTCGATATCTTACCACCCTGCCGTGGCGCAAGATTGCTCGCAGTAGGCACGGCCGCAACCGCCGCCGCGAACGAAAACAAAGTGATCAGCTTCATATCTCAGCGCCCCAAAGACAATAAAAGACACCAATCGATATTTAAATTCTACAGTTCTCGTCGAAGAATCGCTTTTATATACCCGATCCCAAATCCTCCCTACCATAGTCCTCCCTTCCTACCGCGGACCATCCCCTTCCGTGTCCAATCAGTCTAGCCATGACCGAGAAATGAAAATTCCCCAACTAACAGCGCAATTGATTGCTGCTAAGCTATTTGACGATCTTGGGTTTTGCGGGGCTGGGTGCGGAGGTAATATATTAGCAAAGTACCGGATTCGGGTGTAAACGGTTATGCTGGGTAGCGCACGCGAATGTTCTAGAGTTTTGGAGGCAATTTATTTGAGAGATCGGAGGGGTTGATGCCGGTTCTGAGCGGGTTAGATGCGGGTTTGTGTGGGTTTGGGGAGTGCGCGGTTCCTGGGTTGGGTTATGTCGGTGGTGGTGCTTGCGTTGAATTGATTCCGAGAGTGGTTTGGGAGGAGGTGCTTACGCTCTAGGAGAGTTCAGGGTTCATCGTTTTGTTTCGTGTACAAGGAGATTTGTGAATCGCGGAAGCTGTTTGCGATGGTAATTTTTGTCAAGCAATAGTCTAAGGACAAAATTCACTTGGACTGACGGTTTTTTCCTTGTTGACTCATCGAATATGAATTTATTTTTTACTGAATCTATCCAACTAGAATTCGAATCCGTGGAGCCCACTCATGCGGTACAACAGACGAGGCTTGGATTTTTCCGTGCGTGAAATTCTCCATGTCATTAATATATCTAAAGTGAGCTAGTTGAGAGTGACTGGTTGGTTGAGCCGGGAAACCGAAATGCGGGGACTTTTAACAGCAACGACATAGAACTAGATTACGTTATCATCTTTTACTTCAGTTTCAAGGAAGGAATAAGTATTGTTTGTACGATGTAGTATGTTCACGATATGGGTGCTGCTGGAGAAAATAAGACTGAAAAGGGCATTTGTTTCCTGGAACCGATATCAGTAAACAGATGTCTGACAATTTTGATAAGAATGGTCTAACAAAGATTCACCACCTCTCTCTTATTCTACAATTACTGTGTGCTTGATCCTTCTACTACGATGGAGGTTGATGTTGCTGGTTTCCATTCCATTTTGGTGCCGGTGTGGTCTCTCAGCACACCTGGATGTTCACAACGAGCAACTAAATAATTCCACACTTCTCACATAGCCCAGAGGAATCAAATGCGTGATTTGAAATGCCGTGCCTGAGTGCGACTATATTTTGAGCTTCTCCTGTCACTGTGTTTCAAGTGTTCGGACACTCCACTCCCTCACTACCCCGCTATTCCGTAATGTTGCTCGGGCAGCCCTCTCATGGACCTCTCCAGGGCTATCCAGAGCGGACCATCTAACACCCTTATGTCAGCCCACCTTGGACACGTGTCAAACGCCACAGATAAAAGCAGAACAGGATGAGCTTCCCATTGACAGTCTCTCCGGAGGGGCTCATGCCTCATATTGGTTGGCCGATTCGGCCAATCACATGGTCCACCCTCACACCGTCGTGTAGCGGGCCAGCCTTACGTTACGCTTGCTCTCCAGACGCAGCGACCGGCAGACGACATAAAAAGCTTGTCTACATCTGAATGTCAGCAGAATCATTGGATCGGCATCTAAGCTGCAGAGCCTATAAGTGGCGCCTTCGCACTTGTTGATCGGTGCCCCACTACCTTCCTGAAAGCCCCCATGTGATATAAATATCACGAACAGAATCGATAGCGATCCTATACATCTCCATAAGAAACCCATTTCACCATGTCGAGTGATGCAGATGCAGATGCAGCACAGCGAACGGCGGAGGCTCGAGCTGCCGTGGCGGCTTCTCTCGCTGCAGTTGGCAGTTCTATTGACTCGGATATGCGGACACGCGCAATAGACCTTCACGCGAATTCTGAAGCCATAACGAAGCAGGAGAAGGAATTGGCAAAGCAGACAGCTGCACTTGCCAAACAGAGCGCACAGTGGCAGAAGTTGGCCGACACTAGCACCAAGAAGTTGAACGAGATAGGAGATATACAAAATTGGGCCGAAATGATTGAGCGAGATCTGTTGGTGCTGGAAGAGACTCTGCGATTGGTTGAGGGAAAGGATGCTCCTGATGCAGCCAGTGGTAGAGGTGGCTAGGCATCGTAATGGAAACCTCACCAGATCTCCTGAGGCCGTATGGTTTCAGCCTTGTGTCTACTTGGACGTGCGGAGTAAGCTACTGCTTATCACGAAAAGAGAAGGCTTTGACATCGAGTAGGCCTCATATGGGAATACGAAAACCACGCTGGTAGATTGGCTGGGTCGTTGAGAAAGAGTTGATGATGGAAATTTGTGGTAGAGAAATGATCAAAGTGGTGGCGCGTTTGAGCAGAAGATACTGGACTGCAAGGAAGCTATTGGATAAATCCATGCGTATGGATAGAGTATTCTTCTTCTTTTTTGGCTTTCCTATGTTCTTAAGTTTGACAATTGGCATGATAGGCAGCTTGATCTTGACGCTTGATCATCAATTATCTCTGCATTAAGTACTTGTTAGGCTGTGGCTGGATGCTCACGATATAACTTTCCCAAACATGTTCCGGGCCAGTGAAAGCAAAAGTTCATGCTCTGAGTTGATTTTTGTTGTTGACAGAAATGATTCTCAGTGCATATAGAGTAGGTGTGAATGGATGAAGATTTACACAATGTATTGTTTGACATGAGACAATCCTAGCTCTATGGAGGATTTCCAACGTTTACAATGATTCCCTTCTTCGATTCATGCGGCATAGTCAGAAAACAGTCTACAGTCAGATTGTCAATAATAGGGCGGCGCGTTGTTGCCGGCAAACCGCGAGGTCCGAGCTCACATGCCAAGCGCGACATCATTGCAGGTACGCAGAACACTAGAAAGCTCCCCAACTGCAACCGTACCTCTTTCCCCTCCCCTCTCACTCCCGTCCCTTCAACCCCCACCACATCGCAACAGATTACCAACCGCTCTCTTCCGGTATCCTAATTTTTGCCCGGAGATCTGCCGTCCGCCCTCGAAGATCCACGCCTGCACCGTGGCGTCTTGCAAGGTCACTCCGACATTCAGCGCCTGCGTTCATCCAACGCAAAACTCCTCCCTCCCCACATACCGCCCCGCCTGCGCCCTCACCTTCTCTCACCAGCGACTGTTGACCTGAGGGGTTCTAGATCAACCGAAATCATCACGCCCTCAGACACCGCCTATACCGTTCCTTCCTTGCATCCTCGCCTCTCGGCTTCAGTCAATATCCACTACGCCTTACGGCAAAACGGCCAACGGCTGTGAACGTTGCTGCCTCTCTGTCAGTCATCGCCTCTAGGGTATTTATTGAGGACATTGTTTGTGAGGGCAACTCGCCCGCCGAGTCACCTTCACAGCCATGAAGATCAAGAAGCAGGCTACTTTTCGACATGAACCTACTTTGGTACGAAGGTCGCCGCGTATGATACTTGAACTCAGAACTAACATGATTCCAGTCGCCTATGATCAGGGAATTCGTAGAAGCCACGTCGAAGATTCCTCTTTTCCAGATACCCGCCCACCTCGACTCATTCCCGAAGCTATGGCCTTTTCCCCGCGGAGACACTTATCACTGGATACCTGTTCTGAACCGGTTTGACACTATCCTGGAGTTGTTCAATAAAGAATACGGCCTGGAAGATGGACCTCAGACCGAACAATTTGGGCGGCGCCTCCTGCTCAAAGGGGACGCAAATGAGTCGGATTCTTCACTAGACCAGACCACGTCAGATCAGACCACTACCGACGCTGTCCTCGACACTCTGCGTATCTCAAAGGATGGTGACCGCGAACTCATTGAACATATTCTCAACTTCACACGACTGTTACTAGAGAATTGTGGGAATAGGAGCTTATATTCAAGCAGTGGGCACCTAGACAAGCTACTGAACACCACATCAACGTCTCTCCTCCAGACGACCTTGCGACTCAGTCTTCGTCTTTCCCAGCGCTACCATGCTGCACGAATGCGTCTGGCCCCAGCCACTTTGCACCCGACTCTACTTGCCAGCCACTACAACCTCGACCTAGACAAGGTGCAGAAGTTGGCAGCACCTTTTTCCAGAGGTTCTACGATAGCAGCTCCGCTTTTTGGTACACCGGCAGGTAAAGGAAAGGACAAATTGTTCGGTGAACGGCGCAATGAACCAGACAAAATTAATCCCGCTGATCTAGTTGGACTTTTTGCTATGCAAGATGCAGCACTCAAACAGGAATTTGGCGGAGTTTATATATCGTACTATGAGCCTGCGTCTAGCTCTGAAGACGGCCCTCTAAGGTCAACGTTGACTTCTCCTGTCAACGAGGCGCCTTCTACTCCTACTCCAGCGCGCCGTACGTCAAGTATTCGTCCCAATCAAACGCCTCGACAAGCTCAGACTTTGTCTACGGCCGATTCCCCAATCACGCCAGTCTTTGGAGTGGAGGTTGGTGACATAGCTCGCTCTACTGGTCCTAAGATATACGAATTGTCAAGCGATATCATTGCTAATGGTGATATAAACAACCTTCTCAAGCAGGGTCTTGCTGAACTCCCAGAGAGCACACACTACGAGTTTTTACATAAGCTTAGGACTGCTCAAGCAATGAGCACAGGATCTCGGGGTCGAGAAGATGTAGTATCCATCAGACTTTTAGCCCTTGCCAATTTAGGATATGTATACGCAGAGAAAGACTTCCATGCCAAGGTCGGCCAGCAGGATGGAGACGAGCCGCGTCGACTCCAACTAGCGTATCAACTGGCAGAGCTCGTCCACCCACCCGGGAACGGAGAGGTCAACATCTCACAAGAATTGCAGACCTTCGCACTTTACACGCTGGAAGCACTTGCAAAACACAAAATTAAAGCTCAGGACGTCTGTTCCGCACTCGCTGTCAATGTCAATCATGGGGTCTTATTCTACATTGTCCGGAAAGCTGTCGCCGAACTAGGTGTTGAAGAAGCGGGCGATGACGACGGACAGGATGATGAGTGGCGAGAGGCCTTGTTCTCGTTACTCAATACGCTCCCCGCTGCCCATAATCGAACCGGTGAGGGCATGGTGTCTGCTGGCCTCCTTGAGATTCTAGTGGACGTCTTAACATTGCGAACGAGAAAGGCGGAGCGAATCCATCCTAGAGTACTCCAATTCCTGGATACCTTCGTGCACAATCTGCGTGATGCATTCACAGCATTAGTCAGCGCAAAGGGTCTCGAAATCATCGCTGAACTGATTGCCTATGAGGTAGAGACATCACAAAAGCTTGCAGTAGACGGACAGGGCATGCCAAACGAATACAAGACGCAACTCACAGACTATCAGATCCCTTTCTATCATCAGCAAACGTTGCGATGGCTATTCAAGTTCTTGAATCATATGATGTCACATACTGGAGGCAATTTTGATCGGCTGATGCGAAATCTGATCGACTCCCCTCAGCTTCTTGGTGGCCTCCGAGCAGTCCTCTCAAATGCCACTATATTTGGCTCAACCGTTTGGAGCATGGCAGTGAATATATTGACAAATTTCATTCATAACGAACCAACGAGTTACGCCGTTATTGCCGAGGCCCGTCTCAGCGAGGCTTTCCTGGACACGGTTGCTGCAGCCGCTACCCCTGAGACGACTACGCCTCCTAGCAAGCCCAGTGAGGAAACTACGTCTTTTACTACATCTCAAGGCCCCGAAAATCAGTATGCCCCTCGAGATCCTCCACAACTTCCCGGAATTCTCCCTGTGGCCGAGGCAATTTCAACACTTCCGCCTGCGTTCGGCGCCATCTGCCTTACCGAAGCAGGTATGAAGGTCTTCCAGTCATCCACTGCTCTGAATCGTTTCTTCGAGATATTTGAGAGCCCAGCACACATCGAAGCTCTTGATGGAGACCTCGAAATTCCGGGGGTGATAGGTGCCTCCTTTGACGAGTTAATACGACATCATCCGCAACTCAAGGAGAATGTTTTGAATGTTTTGAGAGACATGATCAAGCGAGTGGTTGTGCTGTGTTCGAATAAGGCTCAAAAAGAAGGCGTTGGCGCAAAACTTTGGTACGGGAAAGATGGTGTTAGCTATGTTGCTGGTGGACAAGATGCCCTTGCTGGTCCCAGCGGTCCTATTCACCGGCGCGTATCTGAAGCTGCTAGTACTACCAGTGCCGTTGGGGGCGACCTTGATATGCAGGATGCGAAAGACGGATCAAATAAAGAGATAACTCTCGACAAAGTCCCCGATGCTCCCACCGCAGCACAGTACATCGGAGTTGTTTGTCGATTCCTTTCCGGATTCTTTGGCAACCACGCCGCCTGTGTTGCTTTCATTGAGGCTGACGGTGTTGAATCGATTCTTGACTTTGCAACCCTTCCCTGCTTGTCTCCACGGTTTAATGAACCGGATGTCACTGGTGAAGAGATTGGCCGTGTACTCCAGGTTCTAGTGGAGCAAAAACCACATCTGACGATTCCCTCGATGCTCAAACGCGCCCAAGCAGCTCTGGATCGGCTAGAACTTTTGACGAGCCATGATGGAACGGAGGCTTTTTTCGCACCTTTCACAGCATCCAACGTCTCCGAATCAACAACCCAGTACACGGAGCGGTTAAGCCACGGAACGGAATATGTCAAGTCACTTGTTTCCTTGCAAACACTGGTTGGAGCATTGACCATGACATTTCAGAGTCAAGTGTTCACCCACCGTTCCCCACACAATGTTTCCAGTCAAGTTAATCTGGCAGATATGTACGCTCGCTTAGTTCATAGCCTAGGTAAGTTGCATCGGAGCTGTGTTTGGGAGGAAATCCTTCTTCAAAAGAACATGCCCACAGAGTGGGAAAAGGAGACACGCATCAAAAGTTCAGGATTTGGTACCATTGAGGCGGATGACATTCTCCGCCTAGGAACTAGCGACCAGTCCCCACCTGAGCCTGTCCCGAACTCTAGTGGTGATGCTCCTCAAGGCTCTACTCATAGTGTTCTTCCAGTCAACCCTCAGTCAACCGAAGAAGCACACCCTCTTAGTCCGATTGGCGCCCGGTTTAGAAACACGCAAACCTTGCGTTACCTGCTCAGCAAAGTTCCGACTGGGATTGCGCCATTTTTCCAGTCACTTGGGAAATTACTTCTCTTTAGGCGTAACCTTGAGAGCTACCAGCGCCAGAGTGCCACAATTGTTGCTGATCAATTGGCACAGGCTGCCATTGATCAACTTCAATTCGCAGGACCGAAAGAAGCTGCATCGATTCAAGATCGCTATGCGTATTGGATCGTTATATTGACATCCATGTCTCAGCTCATGATTGAGAATAGCATCAGCAGCTCAAGTCCTCATACCTTGACTTTGATTCTTGTTTCCTTTCGCAATCTTGGTGGATTGGCGGTTCTTGCGGAAATCCTCGATTCTTTCTACGAGACCGCGATCTCTATCGTGAAAACCCCCGACAATGACATAAGCGAGGACACTCAGAGACTTCTTAATCTCTCTCTTGGCGGAATTAAGATCATTCTCACCTTCTATGGGCAAACCATAAACGCCAAAGTTGTTAATGAAGCGAGTCAGACTACTGCGATGCAAACGCGTCCGGATCGTGACCGTGACCGTGCAGACTTTTTCTCTACCGCACAGTTTCTTGTCGAACTACGCCATTCCGTCATTACTCAAGTCCAAAAGATATGGAATTCCAAGCTTGTTGATCGAGCAACAACTTCCATCGTTAAAACGTCCATCAGTATCCTTAAAACAGTGCTCGAAGGGGAATCAGAGAATGGGGCTCAGAAAACAGCTCTCAGCATTCCGCCACGAAGTAAACCAATCATCAAGCCATGGAAGCCACGCAATGACGATTCTGTGAAGCGGCTCACCGACATGGATTACGACAAGGACTTGGCACTAGAGGCCCTATATCGTTGTTGCGATAATCTCAATACTGCACGAGAATACTGCCAAAATCAAAGTCGTCACGCTCGAACATCTCGTAACCCACTTCCGTCATACGAAACAGAACTCCGATTGCCGCCCACAACGTCACCTAGCAGGGCCGAATTAGTGGTTCCCGAACACGCAGACGATACCAGTGAGACAGGGAGTGACGATTCTGACGAAGATGACGAAGGATCCGATGTTCCCGACTCGCAGTCAGTGGAGATGCAAGATGTCGATGAGTCCCAAGAAAACGATGCACCTGCTTCTGACAATCCGACCCAGTCAAGCCAACCCACAGTAGCAGTCGATAAGTCTTGGGATTTCTTAGCCTATAGAAAGAGGATTCGCGTGGGCAATGTCGTGGAGACTGTCGCACTAGATGATCTAGATAGCGAACGCGCCAGTCTCAGAAAAAATCTCATTGACCGGTCTTTGGACATACTCGATTCACACGATGACGTTACGTTCGAATTAGCTGACTTAATCACGGCAGCCATCACAAAGGCTCCTGATACGTCTGCAATGCGTAGTGAGATTGGTTCCACACTAGTTCAGTCACTTGTCTCGCTGCAGACTGGTGAAGATCTTCGTGAGCAAGGCAAGAAAATTGCCGCATCTGCTCATCTACTAGCACTGGTTCTTCAAGATAAGGATTTCTATGATGCAGTTGTGGAGGAACTGAAGGAACACTTCGAGATTCTTCTTGAGTTTGTGAAAATTTTCCCAGACCAATCTCCAGACGAATCATCACCCTGGATCGGGCAGATCCTCTTGATTATAGAGCGGCTACTGGCAGAAGATCAATTGCCGCCTTCAATCCCGTGGACATCTCCAACGGAAGACAACCCAGAACCCCTTACTACAGAGCAGATACCAGAGCCTATCGTTTCCCTCGAACACAAAAACCAATTGTTGGATAAGATAATGGACGTTCTTCCACGGATCAGCAAGGACGAGTCATTGGCACTGTCAGTAACTCGAGTTCTCGTTATGATCACACGTACTCGCAAGATTGCCGTGCGACTATCAGAGAAGAAGAATATTCAGCGTCTCTTTCTCATGGTTCGGCAACTTGCTGGTATTACAAACGAGGGTCTAAGGAGTGCGTTTATGATTGTATTGCGACATATCATCGAAGACGAAGCCACCATACGCCAGATCATGCGCAGTGAGATTCAAGCTACGTTCGAGCAGCGTGATCGACGGCAAACAGATACTACTGGATACCTTCGACAGTTGTATTATCTGGCCCTTCGTGATCCTGAGATCTTTGTGGAGATAACGAATGAGAAACTTCAACTTGCTCGCTACGATATGAATCAGCGACCCCAAACTCTTGTACTCAAAAAGGACGAGGAATCAACTACTTCAGACTCGGAAGAACAGGACGCTCTTGTTGACGATAAGCCACAGGATTCTGTGGAGCCAAAGAAGGGTGCTGCCCTCGAGAGAACGAAAACCTCGGATCTCAAATTGCCAGTAGTCGAGCATCCAGATGGCGTAGTCCACTATCTCCTTTGCGAGCTGCTGGCGTATAAAGAAGTTGACGACAAGCTTGAAGTGCAAAAGCCGCAAGAGAATACTTCGAGCAGTCAAGTATTGTCGTCAGAATCATCCAACGTGCCACCTGCTCCTCCCAGTCCCATTACTGAATCCACCAAGGCCGACAAACCTGAGTTCAAGGCCGATGCACATCCGATTTATATTTATCGCTGCTTCGTCTTAAAATGCCTGGCAGAACTTCTCCAAAGCTATAACCGTACGAAGATCGAATTCATCAACTTTTCAAGAAAAGCGGACCCTCATGCCAGTACACCTTCCAAACCTCGATCCGGAGTACTCAATTACCTTCTCAATGCCTTGATTCCTGTCGGAAGTCTCAACCATGAAGGCGACTTGACTTTCAAGAAGAAGGTTGCAACCTCCAACTGTGCGATCGACGTCATCGTCTCGCTTTGCGCTAAAACTGGAGAATTCAGAGTCAAAACAAATCAATCGTCTCCCTATGTGGAGACGGAACCTGATCTTCTCTTTGTGCGGAAATTTGTTCTAGAGCATGCTCTCAAAGCATTCAAGGACGCCAGCGCATCAGATGAGCCTTTGGAGATGAAGTATTCAAGACTCTTAAGCATCGGTGATGTCTTCTCCCGAATGATTTCACAACGTGCCGATGGACAAATGCTCAACCACAATGCGGAATTGACTCCACCTCTCAAACAAATGGCTCGAATCATGTACGAGAAGAATTTCATCACCATCTTGACCACAGCTATTGCTGATATAGATCTTAACTTTCCAAACGCCAAGCGTGCTGTCAAGTACATCCTTAAACCTCTCAAGTGGCTTTGTGCTGTTGCGGTAGATTTAAGTACGCAATATGATAGTTCCTCTACACCTGGGTCAATGGACGAGTACGAGATATCATCAGCCTCTGACGATGATTTGATCGACACGACTCGTGAAGAGACTCCAGACCTATTCCGAAACTCAACCCTTGGAATGTACGAACCATCCCAGGAATACGAATCTGAACCCTCTGAAGAAGAGGACGAGGATCCATATGCCGATGAAATGGAGTACGATGATGAGCTGGGGTATGACGAGGATATGGCCGATGAGGATGTCGTATCCGACGATGATGAGGACATGGAGCTAGGTGATATGGGCCCTATAGAAGGTCTTCCAGGTGATCTTGGGGATGTTGAAATCATCGTCGAGGGCGATGAAGATATGCTCTCCGACGAGGACGAAGACGACGACGACGACGATGAAGACGACGACGACGATGAGGACGACGATGATGACGAAGACGACGATATGGATGAGCTAGAAGAGCTAGAAGAAATTACTGGGGATGGGGAAAACGCAAGTCTTGCTGATGAAGAAAGCTGGAGTGGAGACGGAGATGATTTTGTAGGACACGTCGACGCAGGTAACGTCCCACCAGCACTTGGTTTTGTTTTCGACCCTAGAGCACAGATGCTGGACCCGGTGCACGATTTGAACGATCTCGACGACTTCATGGAAGACGGAATGCAGGATGATGATGGTAAGTAACATGACTTTAATATAGGGATTGGCAACTAATAATGACTCGCAGACGAAGAGGACGAAGAAGAAGAATTTGACGAGGAAGATATCGTGTATCATCCTGGTCTAGAAGACGATGAAGAAGGCATGGCCGAAATGAATTGGGGTTGGGACGAGCCAGTACCTCCTGTTCGCCACACCCATCGTCTAAGTCCTTGGATGTTTCCAGGTGGACCTGGCGATCGCATTCTGGTACCAGCCTATCGCTCGCATAGGCCAGGCGCTGGTCCTCGAGTCGCTGACGATGGCGTCAATCCCCTCCTTCAGCGTGCTGGCCGATCCTCTGGCCGTGGTATAGACTCCCCATTTGCTGGTTTCCGCAACGAAGGAAGTGATTGGGTACATCTCATGGCAGACCGTGGCCCACGCGCCTTTCCAGGCGATAGTCCGGTATCCTTCATTAGTAATCTGCTCAATGCGATGACCCAAGGGACCACACTTCACCAACATAATGGTGCCATTCACCTCTCGTTCAACAATCTTCCTTTAGGCCTTCCTCCTCCTTTCGACCCTTCGTTCCGCCGGGATGTGCCACGTGCTCGAGACAATCTATCTCGTGCTGCCCGTGAGGATCCTCACTCGGCGGTTGCATTCCACAAAGCCTTTACCAATGCTCGATGGCAGGAAGAAGTTCGCATTCTTTATGGTACAAGCGCAATTGAAAAGAGTGCACGCCTCGTGAATTCGATTATGAAAATCATGGTCCCCCCAGCAATTGAAGCGGCTAAGAAACGTCAAGCTGAGAAAGAAGCCGAAGCCGAGCGAAAACGCAAGGAAGATCAAGAGCGACAAGAACAGAAAGAAAAGGAAGAGAGAGACGCTAAAGAAGCTCAAGAACGCGAGGAACGTGAGCAGCGGGAACGTGAGGCCGCCGAGACCCAAGCTCGAGCGGCAGAAGATACCGCGGAAAGTAATGCACAAGCACAGCCAACCGCTCCTCTCGTTAATCAATCCATGGAGGGTGTAGAGACACCCCAAGCCACCGAGGATGAGCATTCGGAAGCCGGTCCTTCAGAGGCGGTGCCACGCGTTACGATCAACGTACGTGGTCGGGACATTGACATCACAAATTTGGGCATCGATCTGGAATATCTTGAGGCTCTCCCAGAAGAGCTGCGCGAAGAGGTTCTCATGCAGCAAATCGCGGAGAGTCGGGCTCGTCAGACCAACGCCCAAGAGGCGAATCCCACTGATATCAATCAAGAATTTCTAGATGCTCTTCCGCCAGAAATTCGTGAAGAGCTACTCCAGCAAGAAGCCCAAGACCGTCGTCGTCGTGAGCGTGATGAACAACGGCGCCGTCAAGCGAACGGTGCACCTCAGCCTGAAGATATGGACCCTGCGAGCTTTCTTGCTTCCCTGGATCCTGGGCTACGACAAGCTGTCCTCATGGATCAAGACGAAGATGTTCTTCGACAATTGCCTCCCGAAATATCTGCCGAAGCTCGAGCATATGGTGGCGATCGTCGATTAAACCAGTTCAATGACTATCTTCCGACAGGGTACCGACGAGGTGAACGACGGGCACAACCCGACGATCCATCCCAGAAGAAGAAAGCGCGTCCTTGTGTGCAGATGTTGGATAAATCAGGAGTTGCCACACTTCTCCGTCTCATGTTTATCCCCCAACAAGGAAGCGCGAAATCCAGCTTGAGTCATATTCTGCGAAATGTTTGCGAAAACAGGCAAAACCGCGCAGAAGTTATAAGCATTTTACTGTCAATTTTGCAGGATGGAAGTGCCGATGTCAACGCAGTGGAGCGCAGCTTTGCTCAACTATCACTCCGCGCAAAACAACCCCAACACGGCGCTGATAAAACACCGAAACTTTCCAAGAAGAATGGCGCCCTTTCAATCAACCCTGAAGTATCTCCACTGATGGTAGTTCAGCAATGCTTGCACACTCTGTTCCAGCTGACCGAGAAGAATCCCGCGGTGTGGTCCTTCTTCCTAACCGAGCACGAGACCATGGTTGGCTTCAAAAGCCGTGGAAACCGCAAAGGCAAAGCTAAGGAGACGAAAGCTACCAAGTATCCACTCAATGCACTTCTAGGCTTGCTCGACCGAAAGCTGATAATCGAGAGCTCAACGATCATGGAACAACTTACAACACTCCTGCATGTCATCACGGGTCCCTTGCAGGGATTAAAGAAAGATAAGGACAGCACTACAGATGATACTAAGAAAGCACCCTCATCTGAAGACGCGCAGCCCATTGATAGCTCGAACAATACAGCAGAACAGACGGCGGCGCAACTGGAAGGCCAGTCGCAACAACCTCGGGATACGGAAATGACTGGAACAGTCGATGTCACGACAGAGCCACCGCGTCCAGCAGAGGCAGAACGGGAAGAAAGCAATTCAAAGGCAGGTGATAAGAAATCTGACGATGAAAAGGCCAAAAAGAGTCGGTCGCTTGTACCTCCAGATGTTCCCGACAACAACCTCCGGCTTGTCGCGAGGATATTAGCTGCGCGAGAATGCAATGCAAAGGTTTTCCAAGAAACTTTGTCTGTAATCAGTAATCTTTCGCCTATTCCTGGAGCGAAAGAAATATTCGGAAAAGAACTTCTCGGCATTGCACAGGATCTTGCACAGTCTACATTGAACGATCTCGCAACCTTGACTGGACAAATATCTCATGCCAAAAACCCTACAGATGTGCAAGGTATGGCCTTGTCGAAATTCTCTCCTGCGAGCTCCGATCAGGCAAAACTCCTTCGAGCCCTCACAGCGCTTGACTATCTTTTTGATCCAATTAGGGACAGCAAAGATAAGCCCAGCAACAAAGCTGAAGCCTTGGAACCTGCCCAAAAAGAGGATATATTGCTTACTCTATACGAAAACTCTACGTTCGGCGGATTATGGCACAAACTGAGCGAGTGTTTGACTGTTATTCGCCAGCGCGGAAACATGCTCAACATTGCTACAATTCTTCTTCCACTCATTGAGGCTCTCATGGTGGTCTGTAAAAACACAACGCTCAAAGATACGCCCTTGAGCAAGTTGATGCCAAAGGAGTTTGCCCTCTCAAGTCCGCCACCGGAGAGTAGGATGGAGAGCCTCTTCTTCACCTTCACGGAGGATCACCGCAAGATACTCAACGACCTAGTGCGTCAGAATCCTAAGCTTATGAGTGGCACATTCTCGCTGCTTGTCAAAAATTCAAAGGTACTCGAATTCGATAATAAGCGCAACTACTTCAACCGAAAGTTGCACGCTCGCACTAGCGATCGAGATCGCCATCCACACCCACCACTTCAACTGTCTGTTCGCCGTGATCAGGTGTTCCTCGACTCATTCAAATCCTTATACTTCAAGGCCGCTGATGAGATGAAATACGGCAAACTCAGCATTCGTTTCCATGGAGAAGAGGGTGTGGATGCTGGAGGTGTCACTCGAGAATGGTTCCAGGTCATCGCGCGACAAATGTTCGATGCTGATTATGCTTTGTTCCTGCCCGTCGCATCCGACCGCACTACCTTCCATCCTAATCGACTGAGCGCCATCAACCCAGAGCATTTGATGTTCTTTAAGTTCATTGGACGAATAATCGGCAAAGCCTTATACGAGGGCCGAGTTCTAGACTGCCATTTCAGTCGTGCTGTTTACAAACGCATGCTCAGTCGACCTGTCAACCTCAAGGACATGGAGACTTTGGATTTGGAGTACTACAAATCTCTGCAATGGATGCTTACAAATGATATCACGGATATCATCACGGAAACATTTTCGGTCGATGTTGAAGCCTTTGGTCAAACTCAAACAGTGGACCTCATCGAAGATGGTCGAAACATCCCAGTCACCGAAGAGAACAAGCAAGAATATGTCCGACTCGTGACAGAACATCGGTTGACTGCAGCTGTTCAAGAACAACTTGAACATTTCCTCAGAGGCTTTCACGACATAGTTCCTGCAGAACTTATCTCTATATTTAGCGAACAGGAATTGGAGCTCCTCATCTCTGGGCTCCCCGATATCAATGTGGATGACTGGAAAAACAATACAGAGTATCATAATTACACTGCAGCTTCGCCGCAGATCCAATGGTTCTGGCGGGCCGTTCGTTCCTTTGACAAGGAGGAGCGTGCTAAGCTTCTTCAATTTGTGACCGGCACAAGCAAAGTTCCTTTGAACGGCTTCAAGGAACTTGAGGGCATGAATGGCTTCTCGAGATTCAACATCCATCGTGATTACGGTAGCAAAGATCGTCTTCCGTCCAGTCATACTTGCTTTAATCGTAAGTTCCTCCAGTATTCACACTATTGAAACAAATACTAATAACCATACAGAACTAGATCTTCCCGAGTACGAGTCCTACGAAGACCTTCGCAAGCAACTTTACACGGCAGTGACTGCGGGTGGTGAATACTTCGGCTTTGCTTAGATGGTTTCTGGATGCTGGGGCATTGCGGGTATTGTATCGGAGTGTGTGAAATCTTTCCACGCAGCTTTTGCATTCCAGGCGCTTGGTCGGTTTGCCTGGCATGGCATAAGAATTTCGTTCAGCATTCCTGGAAGATCGGAAATTTCGGGGTCCATGGTTTATTCTAAGACTGTATGACTACGCGGCATCTCGCACGGGGGAAGAATGGCGTTCGGCGGGTGAACAATGAAGGAGGCAATACTGAATCAGGAGTATTGATGGCCATCATGGAAGAAGGAAAGGGAGTGCAGGCCCGTTCCTTCCTGAAGTGTGGTGATGATGCATCGATGAGCGTTTGTCTTCTTCCGTCATGTTACGTGGACATCGGGTAATGAACAGTAGATAGTTAGAATCACGGTTCATCTAACCAATCTGTTTCTCATTCTTTGTGTTTGTGACGATCATATATGTGCCGTTCAGGCTCCCTAATTCTATACAAGCAGCATGGCAAGTAGTTGCTCTGTGGACTTTCCGTAACACTTTACCTGTGTTGGAGAAGATGCCTATCAACAATCAATAGTCGATATGTCAAGCACAGATGAATCCAAAACACTGATTAATTATCGTAATTTTAGAAGACCGTCATTCTTTCAACAAATCTTGAATTTTTATCCCACTCAATCAGACGGAGACAACTTGGAGTGAGAACTACCGCGAACAAAAACCTATTCGAAAACATCAGTCACATACCGATCCTCTTTAACCTTCTCCAGCCACTCATCCGCCTCTTTCTCACTCTTCCCACTCTTCTCCATATAAATTTTCCTACAAACCTGTGCCGTGCTCTTCGCCAATTTGCTCGCGCTACCACAAACAAAGATCTTCGCATTCTGTTCCCCAAACATAGTAGCCAGCTCTTCGCGATCCTCCCACATCCGGTGGGGAACGTGTTTCGGTGCGCCTGGTCCCTCTTTAGAGAAACAAGGTCGCACAGAGACGATGCCTTCTTTCTCCCATTGCTGTAACTCATCGCGGTAAAGGAAGTCGCTTGTGTGGTCTCGACAGCCGAAATACAAGATCGCGGGCCCGAGTAGGGCATTGCGGGCTTTTTTGATAGTGGCGCGTTCTTGGATAAAGCCTCGCATAGGTGCGAGGCCGGAGCCGGCGGCGACCATGATGATCGGGGTAGTAGGGTCCAAGGGTAGATGGAAGTTTGCGTTTGTGGAGCGCGTGAGGCAGCGGATGCGGTCGCCTGGCACTTGGCGAGACATGTATGTGGAAGCGACGCCGTGGAATTGGCCGTGTCCAGACCATGCAGCTTCTTCGTGAACGTCATAGGTGATGGATGCGGTGAGCTTTTGGGCTGAGGTTCCTTCGGGTGTTGTGACGAACTCGACATGGGCGAGGGGCGATGATGAGATGCTGTATTGACGCGGAGTCAAGGGTTTCAGCATATCGAGATAGGCGGGAAACGGGAGTTGGCAGTCGGGGTTATCTTCAAGGAGATCAATTACTGTGAAACGCTTCGGAAGCACCTCATTTTTGTAAACGTCGTCTTTTGCTAGGTTCTCTAATTTGGCGCGGGACTTTTCAGGAGTCGCATTGCAAAGAGCTTGGATTTGTTTCTGTGAAGCTGGGGTACCGAGTTCGGTGCGACTCATCAGAAGATCAAACACTGAAAGAGGGCTTTCTGGTAAAAGGAACGCTTTCTGGGTACCAGATATGGTGATATCGTCATCTGGCGAGATATTAAACCTTCGAACAATGCGTTTGACGATTTCTGGATCGTTCAAAGGGAGTATGGTAATATAGTCGCCTACGATGGTCAGAAAATTGAAGATCGTTACAATTTAGGGAAATATACCAGACTGGTACCCACTACCAAGGGGTAACTCAACCTCCATGTGCTTTTTGGGGAGTCCAACTTCCTTACCACCAAGATCTTTGTTGACCTTGACGATTCCGTATCCAATGTTTGCGCCACCGAGATGAGTCGCAAACTTTGGACATGTAATTTCAGCTTTCAGGGCGCCACTAGTCACCTCTGAGGTTGTGCCACTAGTTTTTCGTAGGTCTTGCCAGAATGTGTCGACCCACTCTTCCCAAGGACCGAGAATGTCGTATTTAACGTCAACAAACCCAGTGTTAGTAATCCTTTTCGCGCCTGTCCTTTCGAAGTGTTGGTCAATGATTTTAGGAACAAGATGGAAAGTGTCAGCCCAGTCACTGTTACCGACACTGAAAACAGCATACTGAACACCATCGAGCAAGTTCTTGTCAGTGCTGTTTTCGAGCCAAGTGACAAAATGTTTTGCGTTGTCTGCTGGCTTGCCCTCGTACGATGGGCAAATTACAACAACGGGCTGATCCTTAGGAACATGTTCTGTAGCGGAATCGAGAGTTTGAACAGTGGCTTTGAATCCAAATCGAGGAGCATTTGTTTGAAGTTCTTCCGCGTACGTCTTGCAAGTCCCAGCTTGAGACCCATAAAGAACAGTAATTGGCTGAAGAACTGAGTCACTCATTTGCTGATCATGCGGAGAATCGGCCCGTGTTGCGGAGTGGGCTGGTACTTTGGTAGCACCGCCACGTAAATTGGAAAGATCGCGACCCGGCCGCCTACGGACCTTGATTTTGAAATCATCAGGTTTGAGTGTGAGAGTCACTTTGACATCTGTGGGCAATCAGTCTGGAGAAGTTCAATAAATTTGGTTGACTTACGTAGCTCATACGAGGGGTCTGCCATTTCCACGTTGAAATTTTGCATGATCAGCGCAACAGCCATGATCATTTCCTGTTCTGCAAATCCACGCCCGATGCAGGCCCTTGGCCCATCACCGAACGCCTTGAACGCGTTTGGGGGAAGTCTCTCATATCCTCCATTCAAGAATCGCTCTAAAGATGAGAGTATGATTAGCATTTGTTCTGATAGACTTCTGGGGGGAGGGATTGACTCACCAGGCCTAAAGTCATCGGCATCATCGCCCCAAACAGCTGGATCATGATGAAACCCTCGCAGATTCAAAAGAATTTGATCTGAGGGATCGACCTCATATTTCTGTCGAATACGTGTATGTTTTATGGCATGTTTTGAGCTGAGGGAGATGGGCCCCATAAATCGCAGTGCTTCGTAAATAGCATACTTGATGTACACAAGTTTGGGCAAGTGTTTCGATTCCAAACGGCCGTCACCCAGTATCTCATCCACTTCCTTCTGTACCTTCATGTATTTCTCGGGATTCTTGAGAAGATGATAAAAGAGAAATCCTAGGGTTCCGGAAGTTGTTTCGTGGCCTGCTACCTATTGGAAAGTTTGTTCAGCGCGTTCTGATTGCCTTGACACTTCTGAGGCAGTGAATACATACCAGGAATGTACACATATTAAGTCGCACATTTTCCTTACTCATTTTCTCTCCTGTTTCCGGATCGACACCATTCAGCATTGGATTTAACAGGTCGATGCTGTCGGGTTGTGGATTGTCTACTCTATCGGCAATGATTTGATCGCATAGATCATGCATAGCTTTGACATTTGCAAGGTTCTCTGCGGCAGAGAATACGCGCAGTGAATTCTCGATGGAGAGCCTGCTTGCTCTCTTGCCGCTTTCTATCAGCACTGCTGACATCTGATCAACGAAAGGGTGTGAATGCTCGGAATAGAAGTTGTTAAACCGGTAGCCAAAAGCACAGAATCCGATCACGTCGAAAGCCAATCTATATTGTTAGGTTCTGATGCAAAACGAAACGGTTGTATAGGAAACGAACCGTGTAAAGTCATCACTGCAGAGAATGTCATTGCTTGCGCCAAAACGATCCCACCTGAGAAGCATCTGCGAGATAATATCCATCATGCTGTCGAACATTCGAAGTATGCCCATGGGTCCAAATGTAGGCATTAAAATGCGATGGGCAATACCCCAATTCTAATTGACATTAGTGTTGATACAGGGCGCTGAACATTTTAACGTACCTTTTCTCCTGGATAGGCTGTGAAGAGACCATCTCCAAGTAGAGCGCGTACTTCCTTCAAGCCTCCATTGATTGGCTTTTCAAAGCGACTCCCGTCAAAGATGTCGCTAACAATGTCGTAGCTGGAACAGACAATAACATTTCGGCCTGGTAAGGCCAGTTTGAATATTGGGCCGTATATGTCGGCAAGCCGCCACATCGATGCGGGGGCATTGACTGGGTCGATATCTCGTAGGTTGCCCAAAAAGAGCTTGGTAGGTGGCTGGGGAATCGGTAAGGCTTCTGTTTGCTCTGCCATTATGTGAATGATGTAGTGAATTAGGGGGAATAACTTGGAAATTCACGACTGTATGTATAATAAATCAAATACACGGGTAGTTATGATATGGAGTCTTAGGATGTTTAACTTTAATCTGCGAATACATAGTGCTTATATATAGAAGATTTAGAGGCGAGTTGATGGTGATGATAGTTCGGCCGGCTCGGAGCTGTCAATGGTATCACAATGACCTCTTCCATGCCTGAAGCCAAAAGCATACTGCAAGAGTTGCTTGGGCTGGGATTCCAATCGCGCGAAGCGATCTTTCTGCCTTCCGGCCGAGCATTCGTTGAAGGTTTGAGACCGACGCCCGAACCCCTTGGATCGCAAGTAATGGATGGCACCTAGCGGTTAGGCAAGACGGGTACATGTTGTGGAACAGCGGTATGGATGAAGTTTGGTGCTGACTCAACTTGATGCTGCATACGAACTTAGCTGTTAGTCATGGTAGAAAGTCCAAAGTGAAGGAATGTGGATGCGGTTAATTGCCGCTACCATTGTTTGTAAGGGTCTTGCATTATCGATGACGTAGCCACCTGTACAACCAACCATTGCACTGACGACCTGGTTAATCGTACTTTAATTCAGAGCAGGAGGAACACATTAGGGAAAGCGAGATTATGGGCGGATTGAATATGTGCTTACTGTGACTGGAAAAATGCACGGATCACCAACAAGGAAAGAGGTGCTGGGTTGTGGTCGGCACAATAATATGAATGGTCGCAGCGGCCCTCGGCCGGGCTCGCCCGAGGCGTAACCAATGCCGTTGAGTCGTAGTGACAGTAAGCTGATACATGCTTGCAGCTAATAGAACTGCACACAAGAAGCATTGTTTTGGGGACATATTATCACCAGTGAAAGTAAGTTGTTAGGTCAACATAACTCACTCTAGTGTTTGGAGGAATCGAAGTATGCAGTTGGTGCATCTACTACTTTATTTCACAACAATGGAAAACGTGGCTGCACAAACAGAATGCCGCAGTTCGTTGATATGAAGAATCGAATTTTTCGGGCGTCGTGATTGTAGATTCGTACGTATACATAGAGTGGACTTTGCGATAAAATAAAGTGCAAGTGACCGGGAGAGTTCTACCATTCTTCATGCTTCTCACTGCGCCAGAAAATCCCTGTTTGATTCTGGATGTCTCCGATTGCAAGCATCACCGGCGTTTGTGCCCCCTCGTCAGGCGACGCGGTCCCATTACCACGAGTCATATCGGTGTTTACGTATCCTGGACAGCATGAGTTGATCAATACCGAGCTACCCTTCTCTTTCTTGGCTAATGCAAAGGCTTTAGTAGCACCGATCAGTCCGGCTTTGCTCACTGCGTATGCAGCGCTAGGAAACCCGGCCTCCTTCTCCTTTCCTACATCAACCGCAGATGAAAAATCTTGCAAAATACTTGTAACATCGTCCTCAGATTTTGAGGCAAGAAATCGCGCTCTGATTTGTGGAGAATATTGTTTGAGTTTTCCGGAACTACTAGAAACGTTTACAAGTCGCCCTCCGGGTTTGACAAGGGGAAAGAAGGCATGGCATGCCTTCATCGTGGAATAGTAATTACAATTTAGAGTAGTTTTCACAACTTTAGAGTCTAATGCCCAAAGGTCAGAACCCATATAGTAGGTAGGCGTTCTTGGGCACCTACCAAAGCCAGTGAGTGCGACTGCCGCGTTGTTGATGACAAAATCAACACCAGTTTCATGGGTTTGCTTTAGGTGCTCCACAAACGCAGTCAAACTGTTCTCATCTGTGATATCGAGAAGATGAAACTTGATATCCGTTGCTCCTCCATCAGCGACCAGGGCCTTTGCCACCTTTAATTGAGTATCCTCGGAAAGACTACGAAGTGCGGATTCACCTCGAGCCTTATCCCGAGCAGTGAGATATCTATAGATCATGACGTGATTAGCGTACCGGATGATACCTAGGTACTCGACTGCGATATATCTTACATTAGAAGGGAGCCATTGTTAAGAGTCGACTTAGGATACTGGAGTGCGAGCTGTCGAACTACACATAGTAAGTTTCAAAAATCGATAAAAGCCATTGTACAGAAGAAGAATTTGGATCATACCAATGGCCAATCCAATCCCCTAGACTAGCGTTAGCGATGCTAGATGAGGTTCGGGACGAGAAGATATCAAGTTAAAGCATACCTTATTGGCACCAGTTACTACTCCTATATGTGAATCTAACATGATGATCTATGTAATTGGTTAAGAAGAGCCGTTTGGTTGTCGTCCGCGTGAAATGAAGTTGTTGAACGTCGCCGGTCGCCATTTTCCTGAAAGAGCTACTCTAGCCAAGCATTTTTAGCGGCTGATCATTTTCAAACTCGGGCCGAGATTCAGTCATTCACTAACATCAAACATCCAACATCATCTCGTCTTCATTCCAACACGAATCTTCAAGCAGCTGAGAAGCCTTGTGCTGATATGCTGCCTCTCGTTACGCGTCAAGCCACTTGCCCCCCCTCCCCCCCCCCCCCCCCCTAGACGGAATATACCGGTACATGTCAGCTGGCCATGTGCGGCTGCGCCAAAGCTGGACGACCATCCTCACCCCCGCTCTTTGCTTCGAGAACGAGGGTAAACATCTGCCCGAGTCTGATCTTCAGGCAACTGCTATTTATTCTTGAAATCTCTTCGTCACCGACTGTTAGCCTTTTTCCTTCCAGCCGTTAATATGTTAACTGGATCCAAGCGTAACACCTGAAGGGAAGGCATTAAACTTTTTTACGAGTCGCCAACACATCAGATTGGCTGTATCAGAACTACGTCCTTGGAAACTACCCTGCGCAAACATCATGTCCAATCATATTCCTATATTGCTATTTGGAGAGCTGTAGTTCCGCTTCTCCTGCCCAGCACAAGCTCGGCAGCTGTGGAGCCACCCACTGACACATCATCTGGCCCTGTAGCCTGATTCAGACCAATGCTCAAGCTCTTGATTCCAAGCCCCCAGATTCTTCAGCCTTCAACCGCTAGTGCTCTTGCGCAGAAATAGGCGACACTTATTTTCTCCACTTTCCTCATCTTCCATGGATGATGTACGGAGCAGGACTCGTCCCTTCTGAATAGGAGTACCCCGCGTGTATGTTATTTGTAAATCATGTTTACGTGCACTGGGTTCTTTTGTCTCTTTGCCCTTCTTTTTGATCATTATCTTGTCTCTGCCGCACAATTCCAAGAAAAGTTATTGATAACTGCTCCGCCAACACCACAAGCAACACACTGTAATCGGGCACAGATCCTTGCACGACAACAGACCTGCCCATTTGGACAGTGTGGAGCTTCATGCTTATCGCAAGGTGCATTCTGTTGTGGGCCTGCTGGTTCTCTGGTGACATCACCATTCTGTGAGTTTTCTACACAAATACAGCTGTGTAATCTAACCACGCATCACAGGGGTTTGTGATAATGTGCGTTCACATTCAATCTCACCTCAAACAAAGTATAGAGACTTATATTTCTTAGGGCGCGTGTATTACAAGCGTTCGTGGAACGACTGGTATAGTGGATTGCTACGATCCCGACAATCCTTCCGGAACAACGCAATCCTGTGTCGATAATGTTCCTACTACTACTTGTAAACCGACTGATCGTTGCTACACTTGGTATGCTTACTGCTATATGTATTAAAGGGTAGAAACTAATATGCTTGTGGTTTTAGCAGTATCGACTTCCCATTCTGTCGATGGGAGACTTATATTGCCACCAGCGCTGCGACTTTAAGCTGGTTTTCTTGTGTCAAATCGAAGTTACCTGACACGACCTTTTTCGCCGCAACAATTACGACCAATTTACCAACATCATCGCCCTCCACAGGATCCGCGATCGCTGGAAACCATAACACACAACAAGTCCATCTGTCAACTGGTGCTATCATTGGCATTAGTGTTGGCGGTGGTCTTACTCTCGTCGGAGTTACTGCGATCATAGCATACTGGTGCTTAAGGGGCCGTGATAAAGGTGATAGCCAACGACAAGAACTGAGTGAAAATGCGATACCAGCTCCTATGATCCAACAATACCCGACAGAGTTAGATTCACGAATGTATACACGTAGCGAATTGAATAGCACAACCGCCTACTCACCACACAGCCAACCAACTACGCCGTTCAGTCCACCAGAGGGATACTCGGGAAACAGAGAAGAATTTGAGTCGTGGAGACGAGGGGTTACCGATAACCCTGTGGCAGAACTACAGGCTCGGAAATCGGGCTTCTTCGAACATATACCGCGAGAGGTCAATAGGGAACAGCATGTCACAAGAAATAGCTGGGGAGAGGGCGATGACAGAGAACACATGAGTCCTGGTACAGCCTATTGAAATCTTGAGGGATGCAAGGCCAAGTCAGATCGTGTAATATATACATCCTTCGTACATTTATGCATTCGTGGACCTACTGGGAGCCAGCCAGGAGAGTGTCATGTGGCCCGTGCCTTGGCTTCCTATCTTCCTACCTAGAGGAGCGGATACAATAACAATGAAGGGGAATTATGCGTGAGATATAATTACTTTCTGTCGCTGCTAAACGTTACCAATTCACTAATGCGAGGAAGGAGTCTCGGCAACACATCCATCTACACCCTGGAGCTACATATCGAGGAACGTTGGATGACAACATCATAATGTTTGTCTTGATAATCAAGAATCCTTCCTTAACTCCGCAACCAATCCTTGGAAGCTCGGATCCAATCACCTGCCCTACGCAATGTCCGTATTTTGTCGGGGCTGGGGTTAAGAAGGTGGTTTGTGCATGCACTAGAGCTTATTGCCTCATACAGCTAGCTTAATGGCTGCCGAGTAATATCTCCTACGACATCCCGAGCCTCGTCCTGAGTTAATAGGCAAATACCAAAATAATTTCCGAAGACTCAGATGGAGATAACGTTATGAAATCCTGCAATGATGACATATCTAGCAAATCCGACCATCGACCGGTTCCCTAATGCAGACTATAAAGGGTTGCGAAATGTCCATGGGATGGTCAAAATACTATATTCAGATTCCCCAGCAATCGATCAACAGCTCCTTTGTTCAGAATCTTTAGTCGCGATCTTCAACATGCACGTCTCAGCAATCATCACCGCTACTGTCCTGCCCTTTTCGGCGCTTAGCCTACAATTTTCATATCCAAAAACGATTTACCAATTTCCCAACACCACGTGGCTTGAGAATATTTATGCTACTAGGAATGGAAGTCTCCTGACCGGGATAATTGGTGTTCCGGAATTATACCTTATCGACCCTTCCAAGACCCCTGCGACGTCAAATCTAGTCTTTACATTTCCAAATGTCTCGGCTGTCTTTGGAATCGCCGAGCTCGTGCCGGACACATTTGCAGTCGCAGTTGGTAACTTCTCGGTTGCGACTGGCAAAGGTGGTGGCTTTAGTGTCTGGAACATCGATTTGCGAAGGAAGACCATCGGGCCAACGGCTCGGAAGGTTACAGATATTCAGAACGCACAGCTTCTCAATGGAATGATCAGTCTCAATGATCGAAATCTTATGATAGCTGATTCTGGAGCTGGTCATGTCGTCAAGCTAGATGTCATGACTGGAAAGTACGGTATTCTTATCGACCACCCCAGCATGAAACCCGTTCCTGGAGCAGCTCTGAAAATCGGTATCAACGGAATCAAAATCCGAAATCAATATCTTTACTGGACCAATACTTTCCAAAACACTGTTTCGCGCGTCAAAATCGATCGTGATGGCAAGGCTGTGGGAACATTCGAGACGATCTCTAATAATGTTTCCATTCCTGATGACTTCGCACTTACTGAGGACGGAAGTATCATTGTTGCAAGGCCTTTTGCCAACGTTGTTGATCGAGTAACGCCTGATGGAAAGATTGATACGATCGCGGGAAGCGTCAACTCATCGGATGTGGCAGGATCTACCGCCGTAGCTCTAGGGAGAACCGCAAAGGATCGAGGTGTTGCGTACATTTCCACCAATGGTGGTCAAAGTAGCCCAGTGAACGGAACAATCGAAGGTGGAAAAATTGTTGCTATCGACCTCTGCTGAGATATCTACAGATATGCGGTATCCAGGGCCGTGGGAATATTCTTGGGATTCTTTTCTTAACACCTAGATATACAGCCATTATTGTACACCACTAAGCAATAAAGATCATGATTTTTCGTCAACTCTCTTCGTCACCAAGTATGCTCTGCTTTAACGTTGACTTGAATCTTTCTACTTCTTCGTGATTACTGATAAACCATCAATCTTATCCAGGTATCGAGTTTTGATATAGGACGGTGCGGTGCATGAAAAGGAGCTTCTTAGCAAATTATCTTAATGTCAACTATCATTTGTGACTCAAGAAACGTTATGGTGTAGTTGTTAGAAGTCGGAAGTTTAATTGGCTTAAATACACCACTTATTCTACCAAGTGAGAGGTCTTATCGTGCCGGTGTGGTTACTCATAGAGTTCTAAGCGTCAGTATTGGTAGAGCTATCCTTACCCATCTCAGCAAACATGATTGTTTATCGATTGCTCATAGAGGGGGGTGGCATGTCACAATCGGAGTAATCTATAGATGCGAGCTACGCAAATGGATATGGAGGTAAGTAACACGTGACTTCGCGTTTCCAGATTCCAGATATGGCTAGCGCCTTGCCACAGTTACCTACATACAATGACCGGACAACGTTGAATGAGTCGATTTCTGCCTAGCTCGCTGCGCACACATACCGCCCTGTAGCAAGATGATTTCAAAACAAATACATCAATATCCATTGAGAATTGAATCATGAGTCGATACGTACAGATTAAGATCCCATCGCAATCCTTTACGCAACCAGCGTTTTCATGCAAAATTGCGCGCTGTCACGAGTGCAATGGCCCTCAAACAACCAACAATGCCAGGGAAGCGAAATGTGGACTCATATATGTCTATCGGGCTCGATTAAGAGTTCGACACGTGGTCAGAAGCTCTGTCAGACCTAGAAGACGATGGCAATCTTGATGCCTTTCGAGCGGTAAATGATCTATCTGAGATTGTAAAGAGTAGGACTGAGGAACTTGGTCTGACACGATCCTATGCCCCGGAACGAAGCCGTAAAGAAGGATTTCGGGAGATATATCAAAACTGGTGAGTTCACGTCCATTTACATCTTCACAGCATCTAAAGGTGACTAGGAGAGATGATATCCTCCGATCTTTCCAGTTCGACAGCCGCCGATTCCTCACCGGATTAACAGAGCGAGACCGTTTGATTAAGGTGTAGGTTTTTTATCCAGACTCGCCACCCAATGATCAACAATCTAACTTCGACATCTTAGTATAGGAGAGACCACGAAAGCAACCGACTCCAACCAAGCTAGACTTCATGGTGAAGGACTCAAGCTCGCAGCTCTCACTATGGCTCAATTTCCTCAACATTATGGGATGTGGATTGAGAGCGCCGGATTCACGTGGTATTTCTACTTCGATTTCAAGTCCCTGTTCATTTGCTATCTTGTTAGGGGCAGCAACACTAGAATCGAACAAGCCAAAGCCAAGGCCAACCTCCGCCAGAGAAATGGACACAACAGTTTGCTTTGGAGGCGTCAGGAAAACAAAAGCTAAAAATGGAGGTGTTCAGATTACTAGAAAGGTTCCCAAACACATAGCAGGCCATTGCTTTCGCCATTCTGCCTTTGATTTCTATCCGCCATCAACCATCATCCGAACTCTAGAAGGGGAATTAATTCTGGGCGATGATCGTGCCTTCGATTTGCATGGAATTCTTCTTCCATATGGGAGTATTAGTCAGCTTGATTCCGACTATAGCTATAACTTCTCTCTGGCGAGACGGATTGGTAGCGAAGCACGTTACGGTTGGCTTCTCAGGAGGCCTCAACAATAGCCAAAATATGAGGATCCATACTGTAAGACCAAAAGGATGTTGCCGAGGAACACAAACTCGTAGAGAAATACACTTCAATGTTCATAAAAGACGGCGACTGGATACCGGAAACGCATCTCCTTCATCACCACCTATCAAATAAAGTGGCAATTATAGTCTAGAAGCATATAACAGCTATTCAAAGTAACAATGCTTGGCGCATCTTCCACCATGGACAAGAGGAAGAAAATGTAACTATAGAATATTTCAGATCAAGATCATCAGCCACTGACTATACTTAGATCTCAATAATCAGCAGCGATTTTAAATGCTAGCCTTATCTACTCAACGTTAATCTTTGGGATGCGGTCACAACTATGGCTTGTGCAGAACTGTTCAAGAGGAGCGCAATGCCCGTTTTAACAAAGTTGCCATAGTTAAGCTGAATCAGCATAGTTGCTTCGAGATGCATATAGCTGAGGGCCCAAAGGCTTGTATTCAAGCCCATCAAGACACCCCCACATGGAAGTTTTTCTTCGTGAATCGAGAGAGCCTGGGAGAAATGATCAGCTTTGATCATCCTGGAGAGTTTGAGATATCTGATTACTGGCTCTGTCACAGCCTGGTACATGAGAACACCTTCTGCAAAGACTCAACCTCCTATTTGTGGGCATTTCACCTGCGATCATATCATCCTAGATCTCTATGAGATTATGTTGAAAGCCGCTATTCACGAGACTGGCCAACATGGATTTGGTTGGAAGACAAGTTCCTGCCGGGACAGCGCTGCGGAAAAACTGCGAAATATGCCCCGAGCAGTCACAATTTCTAGAGCTGGCAATACAAAAGAACTGGCCGTGTCATGGTCGTCAATGACTGGTATATACGAGCCAGTCTGATTTTATCTTCATGAGGCAACCTGTGTTTATGGACACGAGGGGAAAGTTGCTTCTCTTAGGGTTTATCAATTGGGGCATGGTGTGTTGACCTTGATCACTCTGAATCTTCTCTAACACATCATGAGTATGTTCCACCAGATGCGGTTGCCCTGTTAATATTCTATCGAAAAAGCAGCTTCGGTGGTATTCAGCGGCCTAACCCCAGAAGTCTTATACCACGCATAGACTTGTCGAGCCGAGGAGAAGTCGTTCTACTCTATCGCTCCACCAAAAACCACACCGTCAAATCCAAATTGAACTCTAATTCCTCCTCCAGTTATGAAGACCCAGGGTAAAAAGTATCGCGTTAAATTGAAATTACCTAAGCTGACGAAGTTCAAGTCGTGCAGGTGAAATCCACTTTGCAGATGTGTGTGCTCTTTTCAACAAAGTTGCCACAACAGCAAAACCATCGAAATCACTCAACACACCGCGTGAGACGGTGAAGTCCGAAGCATGCCAACATAAGACTACTTCTGCAAAAGCTTCCTTGAGATCAAAATCAGTATGGAGTAAGTTGTTACTCGAGCACATTTCGCTGCACAACTCTTTGAATTTCTTCAACAGAACCGTTCTCATACGATGAGATGCCTAATCCATATGAAAACGACTAGATTAGTATGAAATATAATGGTACAAGGACAAAAATCTATATGGGCAAGTCCAAGCCAGATAGTGCCAAAGCACAATTGAAATGCTTCATCGAGGATCTTGACTAGGAGGTGCCACTCAAGAAGGCCAATACTACATGAACGGCCGCCATACGTACCATAAAAGATGAATAATATATCTCTAAGATCTTGACTTGGGATCAAAATACCGGCAGCTTGGCACGTGGTGTCGAGCTTGACGTTTAGGAGATTAGGAGTTCATGTGGAATTCCGCATAGCTGGTGAGATCATCCATGGGTACGGATAACGACAAATACCAGAACAGGGAGTTGGGAAATGGGCGCTTTTCAATTCGTCCACTATGCAAGGTGCAGGCACGACTTCTCTCCGCTTTTTGGAATTGGATGGAGAACAAATTACGGGTGCGAAGGGGTCTCCGCTTCTCATTCGACTGATTAGGGGAATATGATAATCTTCCGATGCTCTCACTATTCAATATTCCTTTTCCGGAAATCTCAATAATATCTTGGACTCAGCATTCTCTATTCCAACGTGTGCTACTGGGACCGCAGTTGTCCAGAGAAACGAAATAAACGTTCAAGTCATAATATCTGTCTAAAAGTAATACGGAAGATGTACTGCAAAGGAATTCTTGGCCAATCGATACAAAGGGACACAAACCCTTACCCCGGATTGACCTACCAGGATCGGGGAAAGGTGCAGTATACAACTGTTACAACGTGCGATCCTCCGTAACAACGAGCTGCGGTCTTCTCCGGATCGCTCCTCATGTCGTCTTCTTTATGTTGGCGTCGGATTGCCCCTTTAGCCTCCACAATTTAAAATTCCAAGTGAAATACCAATCGAAGATCTTCGTGGGGAACCACGTCCACGTAAACCAGACTATCCAGCTCATCTTACCCTCCCAGATAACTCTTTGTCTCCCAACCCACCCATCACCCCTGAGTACTTGCCGTACACAACTCTTTGCATACTGCTGGGTGTCCATGCCCAATTGCTGGCTGTGCGTCAATCGACGCTCGTACTCCCCGGCTAGCGGCAGCATATATGAATCAGATGGTAGCTCACGGTGCACCCGTGCAATGTTTGATTTAACCCCGCCGGTTATCACATTCACGACGCGCACACCAAGTGGAGCGAGCTCGACCCGGAGAGTGTTGGAATACGAATGCAATGCGGCTTTAGATGCGTTGTAAGGTGCACCCCAGACGTACGGCAGGATGCCGGCGACACTGCCTGTTTGAACAATGGTTCCCCTGGCTTCGATGAGAAGTGGTGTAAACAGCTTGCATAATTGCATTACGCTGAACACATTCGCTTGGAATAGTTCCTGGACCTCATCATCGTCGAAGTCAAGAGCTGGGACAACGTAGTTTCGTCCGGCATTGTTGTAGAGGATATCGAGTCTATTTCCTGTAATTCGCGAGACTTCGTCCTTCAATTTACGTATGCTCTCGTTCGAGGTGAGTTCGAGGGGAAGAAAGGTCACATTCGGATGCGGGGCGGCGTATTTGGTGGGGTCGCGAACGGTTGCAAGGACGTGGAAACCTACAATTGCTGTTAGACGATCACTCTAGGCATTTTGCGGATTCTCCAAACCGTTTTCAGCAAATTCTATAGCAAGAAAATGCCCAATTCCCCCCGGAGTACATCTGTTGTGCGTAGCATAGTTAGCGATAGTTGTCGAGGTGTTAACGACCATTAAGATCGACGATAGTACGCGACTAACCCGGTCACCAGTGCATATTTCTTTGCATTAGAAGCCATTGCATGCAGGTTGTATACTGTATTGTGAAGAGACGGTGAGAACAAGAGATGTTGAGTTGCAGGAAAATCTTCTCATTGGTGATGATCAATCAGCATCGCGAGATTTCTTCCCGCAAAGGTTGCAGGTAATGGATGGATAGCTTGAGCACGGACCTCTGCCTCGGCTCAGAAGCCTCCCCTCATTCAGCTCCTCTGGGAGAAGACGAGGAGGATACAAGATATGAGGCTCATCATCAATGTTCCACTGCTATCATCGGGGAGAATACATCTAGATATGATGGGAGCGACGTGAACAATTATTTATATCAAAAGGTCGGATCGTTAAGACTATTCGTGTATCAAGCTTCTCCTCTCCGCCAATAACCAGGAGCCCTTTGTTAACTATCAATCGAGAGAAAGATCGACGACACAAAAGAAAAAGTCATTGTATACCGAAGGATGCCTCCACCGGCATGGATTGTAGACAACATTCCGACGCTCTTGCGTCCATCAATTCTCCTTAGCATGTCTATTTATCGTACGTATCTCGTCTTCAAGCCAAGGAATTGGCCACAACGCCAAAACAACCTCCTCCAAAAACATCACTGACAACAACAGATTTTTTCATGACCATATATGAAGTGTCCATAATTGAATTCCAGCCATGGAAACTTTTTGAGCTCACAGCGCTTCGATTCAGAGCCTTTGCCCGTCTCTGGAAAGACAAGGGTCATTACCCCTAAACTCTCAAAATTCTATGAATGAGGACTAACCCTACCTCCAGGCAAAGAAATGTCGAGCGAAATGCCTGGCAATACTTTCCACCTCCTAGCCCAGTGTTCGGGTATAGTTTTAGACATTGGCCCCGGCTCGGGCGAAATGCTATCGCGCTTCAACAGCTCGCAGATTGCCGCCATTTATGGTCCAGAACCGGCCAAAGATCTACACCCTAGTCTGTTGAAGAACGCGGAAAAAGCCGGATTTGGTAACAAGTACCACGCTCTCCTCTGTGGCGCTGAGCCAGAATCTTTAATTCCCGCCCTTCACAGGTCTGGAATTCTTGGGCGCTCCGGTACTGGTGGGACCGCGGAGGACGGAGTCTTCGACGAGATCTGCTGCGTTAGAGTATTGTGTGGGGTTCCGAGGCCGCAAGAGACGATTCGAGGACTGTATGCACTGTTAAAACCAGGAGGGCGAATGGTGGTCTGTGAGCATGTGGTTAATCCCTGGAGAACCGAGGGAAGTTTTCTGGCAAGGTTTATGCAAATCGTGTATACCGTTCTGGGATGGGCTTTTTTCATGGGTGGTTGTGAATTACAACGGCATACTGAAAAGTTTCTCAAAGAAGCAGGAGATTGGGAACAATTTGAGTTGGAGTATGTGGGGGCCCAAGATGCAATTCCGTTTGTGGTGGGCGAGTTAATCAAAAAAAGGTAGATTGGGGGTGGAAACACGAACACGATGGAACTCGAATGATGAGGAACAAAACAAGAGGAACAAGATTATTTGAATCTAACTCAAGAGTAGTCTGAAAGTTGGCTTTCGATCTCCATCCGACCACAATCGCTTCCTTGTTCTCGAGAGGCAAATATCTCCAAGCTTCAAGTCCAATTCATTTCCATGAGGGATTAGCAGGTGACGATCCCGGCATCCATCCTCGGTTGTTTCCACATAGGGAGAATGCCATCTGCAGGCCCAGCCCTGCCAAATACGCCCGTAATGCACACTTTCCCTCTCCTATCCGGTTGTCCTTGCCCAATACGCCCGTAAAATTTAGCAAAGATATTAGGAGTGAATCCATTCAGCGATAGTTCTTCCTCAGTCGTAACTCTGGCTACGAGCCCGAAGGTATTGGAATAATGACGACAGCCCCAGAGAGGGCAGTGAGTTTAGGATCGCTCATGTCCCACAGCTGGTGTTTTTGGGGTTGATTTGGTGAGGTTGGGATCGATGATGGTAGAGGGAGTCTTTCGTCACACGGTGCTTTCTGAGGGAAATTCCTTCCGGTCGTTTGTTGTGTGCCGTGGTTTTCAAGGGTCTTGTTGTTGTGAACTATATGCTCGAAAGTAAAGGCCATCGTGACAGATACTTATATATGTATATGTAAATCTATTTTCAACGCCCAACATGGTAGGGTCCACACGTGTAAACAGAATATCGGTCTGGTGTGCCTTAGTGTACTCCTAATATGGGCATGTGATGCGAGGCCTTGGCGATCCAACTCCGAAAATGGGCAAAATCGTGCAATTAGCTAGCCTATTGTGTGTTCGGGGCCGTAAGCTTCAAGATGTCCAGTCGAGGTACTCAAAATATCAGCAGCTTTGGGGCTTTGGGGCGGTCTTGGGACCTTTACCGTTCATGGAACTATGCGCGATTGAAGACGCTGCCAACATCGAATATCGGGTAAAGGGCTTTACATTACATCAATAGATACTCCTGAAAGTTAAATTCGCTCTTGCAGATGTTCTGCCGTGTGGATGGGGGCTGAAGCAAGAAAAGGCTCACCTCAGAGACCGACTGGGAAAATACGCGCGGAGAACTAAAAAAAACTTCGTTGTGGAGAAAACATGGTTGCAATGATTTAATAAATACCCAACTACGGAGGCCTTTAGATATTTTATAGCAATAAAAAAGAACACATTGCCTCCATAGTGTGATGTTTGACATGGAGTTTTGAAACCATAGAACAAGAGACTTTCGACAAGAGAAATATTAGACCCCCGACTAAGCCCCCAAATTCCATGCAACCCATCTCTAAACCCGATAAATGAGAGAACAAAGCATAAATGAAAACAATAGTAAACGCCCCGATTTCCATGAAACATCTCTTCCCCGAGCGCCGTCACAATGCTAGAAGCACTTTTAGGTTGTCACCCAGAACACCACATTGTACTATGCCCATTCAACAGGCTCTTTTATCGATGGTGACGGAAGAGGATGAGGAGTTTGGGGCCTGAATGGCATGGTGGGATTTTGATCCATGGTCAAACTGATCCCACTGGCAATGGGTAGAGTGGGCTGCGGCCCCTCTTTCGCGATCGGCTCGGGATGTGGGTCATAGTATTTATATAATCTTTGGCCCTTTTCACCGTGAAGTCCCGGCGCCCTGAATGTTGAAATTCCAGTGGTTTGGTCATACTCTTCATGGGAGGTAGCAAGTCGCTTACCACCTCCACCAGGCAGATCAACAACAAATGAAGGCATCATGAAGCCTGCGATGGTTCCACGAAGGTGTTGTTCAATGTCGAGGATAGTTTTTAAGGGTGTACGAAGATCCTCGATGCCACGAACAAGGTCGCATTGATACACATAGTACTAAATACCAGTCAGCGGAATGTGACAAATTAAATGTATGTATGCCGACAGTTCAATTCTAATACGTAAATACGAATAGCACCAGAAACAAGCAACGAACTTACTGGTTGGATATTTATGTCGGCAAGGTCTCGAATCAATTTCCCCATTGTTTCCGCGGTATCATTGACACCTCTTAAGAGCACGCTCTGATTTCGCACAACCACACCATTTTCCCAAAGTTTCTGTGCGGCTGCCCTCGTGACCCAAGTGATTTCACTGGGGTGGTCAAAATGTGTGTGTAGGCACACATGCTTTCCTTCTCGCCGTGCCCTATTGCTGATGCTAATGAGGGTTTCTGCCCAATGGTCATTGGGATCTATAATGCGAGCAGGAAGAACGGATATGCCTTTTGAAGCGAACCGAATCCTTTTTATATGGGGTATGGAGAGGAGTCTGCAATGTCTTAGCCGGTGCCATGAATAAGTATGAGGTTTTGTCTGACCGGTCCGCGATTTCCTGAACATCAGACGGCTGGAGCATATAAACATCCCCACCAGATACAACAATATCCGTCAACTGGTCTGTTTTCTCAATGTACTGGTAGACTAATTCCCACCGCCTGCGCGTAGGCTTTTGATGAGCCTTGGTGACAGTCTCTGTGTTAGCGCCAACTGCGTGTGCCCTAGTGCAAAACCGGCAATACGTAGGACAAATGGATGTTGCTATAATGGGTCAATGGAAAGAATTGTATGTCGCAGCTTTGAACACTTACCTAGAAACAGTGCTTTATCTGGATATCTATGAACCAATCCATCGACGGCTAATGTAAGTTAGATGATGAGCGTTGTACTACCACAGGCCAACCTACGTGAGTCGTCTTGCTCGTGAAGCGAGTCCAATGTCAGCTGAGCATGGTCCACCACATAAGACGATTTCAAAGGGATGAATTGGCGTCTAATCTGGTCATCAAGAGGGTTATTCCAGTTGATTCTGCTCAAAATATGGGGCGTGATGCGAATTGACATTGGTGCTTTGGCGAGACCATCTAGTGCTTCTTGAATGAATTCGCTCTTAGACCTGACATGCCTGAGCTTCTTATCTTCAGCCTCTGCCAATGTTTCAGGTAGAGCCTGGTCTAAAAATTTTACAAGTTGCCTTGTACTTCCAACTGTGTGCCTTACCTGGAATTTATTAGTCAGACGGGATGGAGGGCAGTGAGTACGACTAAGACTTACTTGCCAACGATAGCTTACAAAGTCTTGTTCAGAGACATCTTGCCATTGAGGGACAACTTGCCAGTATGGGGGACGATCGGGTGCAGAAGTGCTAGTCATGTTCCTTCTGGAATGAACCACAACGAACGGTATATTCATTACCCCCCGTATCGTTTGGGACATAACCAAAGGCCTCCCGAGGCGGACAGTAGATATAACCATTCTCAAAAGTTTCCTTGTTGCAAATCTATGAAAGGGTAAGAACACGGTTGAATAACTATCTTCTTTTTCAACAGGGGCGAGCCAACCTTTCTAGTTGTTCAGATCACACCGTCCAAGAAATGTGGGTGGGCGCCCGGATATTTTGTTGATGATTGTACCGCAGGAGTACGTCCGGGCACCCAGGTACCCTCCCGAAACGCCCACTATTTCGGGGCAGCGTACGTCGTGCAACAATCTAGCGCGTTTTGTGGATATATTCAAAGGCAGTTCTTTGGTTCGGGAATACAACTAAAAAGCAACGGAATTTAGCACGTTCGAATTACCGGCAAATCTCGAACAACCCGTAAGAGCCGGCGCATTTCTCGATCGAATTAGTAGCTTTTATTCAAGCCCTGTCCCATATTGTAAGCATTAAAAGTGGAATTAGTCTGAGATTTGAGCTGTGAATTGAATGAAAAACTGCGCTAGCTCATACGAGTTATTCGAGATTTACCAGTACTTGTAAGAATGTCATGGCATTCCCAGTACCATAGATTTAGACACTTGGAACGATCTGAACACAGCTGAGTCCGCGGAGCTCTGAAGCAGCCTACAAGATTGGCATATATATTTGTTGGACCGCGCTTGACACCTTCTCTGGGCTGACCAGCGCCCCCAACATCGTGAACATGGAAGACCAGGTAAAGACATTTGTACTACAATGCCTCTCCGCCCTCACAAAGGAAGAAGGTTGAAAGATTTTCAGTCATGTGGTGCTAAACTTGCATATCTGTTCCGAAGTTTGTCGCGTGTATCTGTGGAAAAGATAATTACATCCTTGCCTCGCGTCATGCACCTCTCGGTTCGCTTTGTACCTCCGGATCTATCATACCAATTATTTAGTCATTTGGCGACATGAAGATCTCCCCATTCCTATACCTCGCTATCCAATGCCCGAGGAAGAGATTGACTTGGTAAAAGATGATGGCGCCAGGGAACTGGTCTGCCATTGGTAGGAGAGCCTTTGTGTGACGCCAGCCAGCTAGCCCGGTTGCTCAGCTAATCCCATACAAGCGATGGTTTCCGTATGTTTTCCGGTAGCGAGAATCCAGGAGAATCAAAGCAACAAAGTGCGAAATGAATGTGAGGATTGCAAAAGGAACAAGCAGATGCACGGGGATGACGAACAGAAAAGAGAACAAATAAGTGACAGTGATTCAGGTTTGACGGAAATGCTCGTTCGTAGTCATGGGTGGTCAAAACATTCCTCAACGAAAAGGATATATCACACGCTCCGCACGGAATAATGAAGTTCTACTTGCGGTGGAATGCAAGAAGAAATGGTAGAATGTAGGGGAGATTGAAGGGAGAGATTTCATAGGAAGGTGTTACCCAGAGCGTATTAGCGCCGGTTCTAACATGCGCCAAGGCTGAAGACAAGAGACGTCACTCGCTGATGTGTGGTACACGGCACTTCACTAAATAAACGTTTTCGAATACTATCCCACTCTCCATTCGCCTCATCTTCCCCACTGTCGCGACAACGACCATGGCAGATTCTTCGCCCGCCTCCGCGACTGGTGGATCACCCTTAGAGTCCCCTGCACAAGAAAAAGCACGCCTTCGACGAGAGCGGAGAGCTGCAAAGATCCAGTCTGGGGGTGCTAGCAGGCTTCAGGCCATCTCGTCTTTGCAGGGAGGTTCTCATCGTGATGTCTCCAATGACATACCTGAAGGTGAGTGTCCCCCCCCCTGTTGAGCACGTCTCTTGTACTGCCAGACGGACTCACCGCTCCACATCTGAATGGGTGCATTTAACTTATCATTCTGTAGTCAAGCCCTCTCCCACAGCATCGCCATATGCGGCACCACCCACTTCCATGGGGACGGCAACACCCGACCCGGAAGAGATCGATATATCTCAACATCATTACATGCCAGCAAGCCAGCCGAGGCTTCCCTCACCGTTCGCTTTTGACAGCAGCTCGCCTGCTACCTTCCCAGGCCAAGGTGCTGGAATGGGACAACACGTGGATCCGTCCCAGGATCCAATGTTTGGCCTTCTCCAACAAATGATGCAAGGACAGGGCCAGTCAGGTCAACCAGGCCAGGCTGGCGAGCTTCCTCCTGGGTTGGCCAACATGTTCCAAGCAATGCAAGGCGGTGCCCCCCCCGAGCCGTCACCTAGTCAGTCATCCGCATGGGTCTGGCGACTAATGCATGCGGTTTTCTCCCTTGCATTAGCTGTCTACATTGTATTTCAGACACCTTTCACTGGATCGAAAGCAGCGCGTAAATCCATCCCGGTAGCTGAAGATGATTGGGCGCAGGACAGTACACCAGCGGAAACCTTCAGGCACTTTTTCTACCTCTTTTCCACATTAGAGGTTGTTCTTCAGTCGAGCAGATACTTTATTGAGAAAGGTCAACTCCAAGGTACGGGAGTCTTGAACACGATTGGTCAAATACTGCCGGAACCGTATGCTGGTTACGTCAGAGTTGTGGGTAGATATAGTGTCATCTACAGTACCGTGGTCAGCGATGCCATGGTGGTGGTTTTTGTCCTGGGAGCAACAAGCTGGTGGAAAGGAGCTGTCGCGTCTTGAGGGCAATGGATAACAATAGTATGTGTCTCGTCGAGACATGAACTCAAGAATATCTGATTTCGGATGTTCCCGTGGAACGAATGCTCATGAGCTGGAAATATAATCCGGCCTCCCACAACTACAGCCGGAGACGCTTCCATCATGCAAGCGAAGGTCTCGCGTATTAGTTACCATTGGAATGGTTGAGAGGCGGGCCGATGAAAACCGGGGTGATGCCCATGAATTCCAACTCAGCTCCCCTTCGACCTCTTAATGCGTAACCAAGCCCAATAATAATCTCCGACCATGCGCCGGAATCGCAGTACAGCCTGGGACGAAGAAGAAATGCTTTACTCACCGCTTTTCGGTAGTGTAACAAGTAACCGTTCTAAGCGATGGGCATGAACGGACAGTGCAAGCTACCTACAAATCCGTCAGCTACGCGCCACTGATGCTATAACATGTCCACGTGAAGATGTGATAAGTCGAAACCTCCAGAAAAGCATAGGGCTCCACGGCCAGATGGAAGTGATCAAAGGGCATGATAGAATATACACAATATACATATTTCCCCCGGTCATGCCAAATCTATGAGCCACCATGACATTTATCATACATAGACCATCTTTCAGATCTGGAAGTCCAACGAATAATTTTGCCCATGGACTCAGAGCGATAGGTAATCCATTCTCAACTAAGCAGCAATCTCTCCCCTAGCCAATTTTAACAACCTGGCCTCCTCCCTCTCCTTCAATAACTTCTCCCTAACCTCTACCCGATCAGCCTCACTCTTAAGCTTGAACTCCTCCACCTCTTTCAATTCCTCTAATTCCCGCTCCGTAGGCTCAATCTCAACGGCGTCTGTGCGTGAGATGAGATGTTGCAGGATCTCTGATTCGGGCATGTCGCGGATGTCGACACTGTGAGCGGGTTTGCTTTCGGAGACGTCGTCGGAGGAGGATGTGGTTGTGGAGGGGGAGGAGGTGGTCTGGGAGATGACTTTGGTATAGATTTTCAACAGCGAGGGGCCGTTGGCATCTTTGTGGCGGAGGACTTCGATGGGGAGGGCTGGGTTGCGGTATTTTAAGCGGGGGAGCATTTCGCGCCAGAATTTCCTAAGAGAGGGGATTGGGTTAGCTACTGGCTCTCTAATATGCTTATATTCCCAATTTCAAAGAGTGATTGCGATAGAATCTTTCGTAAGACCAAAGTTCTTCGGTTTGGTATAGGATAATCATGCGACTCATTCGTACCTTGCGCCTCTATGCCCTCCCTCAATCTTTTCGTGAAATTCGAGGGAAATTTTAGAAACTTCCTTCGGGAGGATAACCGATCCCGGACCAACCCTTATCCATAGTAACTAACACCATAAAATATTAATACACGTGTTCTATCGTCTCATGCGTCTTCGTACATCGGCGAGGGCGGGGGTTTCGTTTCGGAAGTGAAGATTCGAAGAGGGAGACTTACTCTCTGGATATAGGTTAGCAGGTGCCAATTGACATGATACATGATGGATAGGAATTACATACCTCTCGTAAGCGGCGCGTACGACTTATTATGTTAACCATGTTGTGCAAGATGGTGTTGTAGACTCTAGAGCTGCGAAGTCGACAAGCATCGCGAGATTTCTCGGAGCCAGAGCCGAAGTTCTGCCGAGCGCTTCTCATTGGTCGCTTGTGTCACACTTTCACAATTACGCGATATCAGATATTACAATGCACATGCAGAGTGAGTGGATTAGGATAATTTCATATAGCTATTGGTATCTCCGATATAAATTCCTCCCCTAAGTATGTTTTCCTTGGCTTTGTCCGGATCTTCCTATCCAGCTTAGCTTTGAGTGTACTAAGAAATTCGACCGTTACCAATCGTCCCGATTATAAGTTGCTAGAAGCCCAATAAAGACCGACCCTATGAAATGAAGCTATATGATCTGAACTAATTCGGGCAAGCCCGCGAGACATCCAAAGGTGAACAACCAAAGCGAAGAAGCCGAGGTGCGTATAAAATATGCGGCGTACGTGGTGCATATGATTGCTGGCAGCCCGTTTACTGTGCTGGACGCTGGGCACCGGGAGCAGGTGCGGCGGCTCCTGGGTTCATGCGCCGGCCCCTAGACATGTATTAGATTTGACTCACTATACAAGAGACAAAAGGTAACTTACATAAAGGACCTGCTGACGAAGGAAACAAGGATCATTGGCAACCAGGAAGGCATCTTGGAGAAACCCCAGAGAACGTAGCCTAGGGGAATCGCAAGACCGTAATCAACAAGAGGGCTGGTGAATGGGTGCCACAAACCCTCATATGGTTCAGTCTGCTCGTACTCCTTGTCAATGATGAGCTTCTTCAGGGTGTCGACAGTGGTCGAAGTGCGGTTCAGGGGAATGTAACGAGCAGTAGGCGCAGGTGCAGATTGGTCGGCCAGAGGCTTGGGGATGTTGAAGTAGTAAAGCGAAGGCGGGCCAACAGACCACGCGTTGCAGAGAACCGGTTGCTCATCACAGTTGATGGTAGCGAGTTTAGGAGCGTTAGGCTTCGCGGCAAGGAGCGTAGCAGCTTGCTGAATAGCCGTTAGTACGATGAATTTTTCCGGAGGGCATATCTGGGAACAGGATAACTTACGTTCCATGCCTTGGTGGTGTTGCCACACATGCCATAGCAGGTGGTGTTTCCGCCATTAATGTACACTATCCAGTCCTGGGTTGTGGGAGCACTGGCGGTTGGATCAACGGTCACGATATCCTTCCAGTTCTCTACCGTCAAGTGGTGCTGCACACTTTCGGCAACCTTTTCGGCACCAGCTTGGAGGGGCGATGATGGTACAGCGGGGACGGCTGACGTGACAGCATTGGTGAGTTTGTTGAACCAGCCCTTTGCCTGATCAAGGAGCGGAATCTGGTCCTGGGCGAGAGCGAGCGCGGGAAGCGCAAGGACAAGCGACGATGAAACACGCATATTTGCGGAGTTGTCGTGTGAAGCGGGGGATGGATGATTATGATAAGAGGACAGGACGAAGCGGAAAGTTTCTAGAAGGTCGGAGGCTGCCTGTTGGATGACGCCTGGGGCTTCTCAATCAGGGTCCGGGAGTGGTTCGCGCAACCAACAAAATGTGGGGAATGTTTCAACGGAGCAGTCGCCGGCAGCGTGGGGGTGGATAGGGAGCGAGAGAGCAAGAAGGCGCGTGGATGGAAGAACTGCGCAAGAGAAGAAGAAGAAGCAAACAAGATGGAACGAAGTTCTAAAGGATGGACGGTGATGGATAGGGAGAGAGAAGGGAGAAGGGAGAAATTATGGCTAGGACGACAGACGGCGGAAAAGGATTCACAACAACGCGCGAGCGATGGTGAAATGTTATGGTCCCAAAGGCCCGCCGTAGCTTGGCAGCGAATCAAAACATTCAATTCCGGGAAGGCCCAAGCTCCCAACTGGCCCCAGGGTTCACCATGGGACCCCTTATTGCTCCTCAACATGACTATGGCCCTTCAAGACAGTTCTCCTCAGCAGAGAACGGTATTCATTTGTTGAACCATGTGATACTACCCTTCAACATCTTGATGTTGCTTCTCTTTCCTCGACTTGGGTGTGAAACTTCCTCGTTGTGCTGAGACTCGAATTCATCAGGGGATTTTGCTACCGTCTTGACATCTCTGCCGTACCGGCTGCCGCCTCCGCCATCCTTGCTGGCGTACTTGTCGCTGGATCGCTTGTAGGTAAGTTGGACTCCTAGAACCCTAATACGGCACAAAGTGGACCCAATTGCTAACAGTACGGCTGACAGATAATTCTCCCCTTCCGTCCCATCATCCCCATCCCGAAGTCTTAATCTACTATAGGAAAACTAGCGCCTGACTCGAGAGTTACCTGAAGCCACATGTACTATAAATTAGGAGAATAGGGGTCTGTGGAAAAGAGAAGTTGGACATAACATGGAGGGTGCTATCAAGCTGAAAGGTATACCTATCGCGATGGTTTCCCATGTGTCGAGGATTCGTGATTGTGAGGCTAGGCCGGGATAGCAATGGCATATATTGTATCGCTACTTTGGTAAATCCATGCTAACACGAGTAAAGTACATTATGGGCGTGTGCGTTCCGCCTTGGTAAAAGTCTGTAAGAAACATCTCACTTCAAGTAGGTTGGAATTTCATGTCTTTGCCGTTTTCCCAGTACAACATGTCCCAATGGTCTCTTGAGAAATCGGTCCTGATAGAGATAGAATGGTCGATGGGTCATTTCAGTCATACACAAAAGTCATGTTTTTAAGAATTGAAATTATCATCTTCTACGTAGCATATAGCTGGCAGAGCTCATTGCTCCATCAGGGTATTGTAGGGTTTAATCAAAGGAAATAAAAAGCCAACACGATTTCAATGCAATTCTCAATTCCTCAACCAAAGACTTCGGGCACTCACACCTGATCCTTCGAAAACAGTGGTATTACTGCATCATCATCCTGCATAGCGGTCTTTGCCGTACCCCAGGACATATCGGCGCACGTAAAGAGGGCGTAAATCTTGACAGCAGAGCAGTACCAACCGAAAAGAAGATAAGCTCCGAAGTAGGCCAATTGGGACGGGTGCTTGACGAAAAGAGGGCAGATCTTTACAAACTTCCATCCAATGATCCAGCTAGTTAGGGACAGTCCAGCAGATATGATCCTGTCATCAAGATTACGCGCATGAAGAGTCTTGAACAGCAAAATGTATAGTGTAGCTTCGTATAGAGCCGTGAATCGGAAGAGAGAGTACACAGTGTTAGAGTAAGTCGTGTACGGAAAGCGTAGCCAACTAACGCGCTCAGTGAAGAGAGCACGCGGATTTGAGCGCCAAGTCGTACGGTTCCAGCGAAGAAGTTGGTCAGTAGCAAACTTGGGCCATTCGCCCAGTTCCGTCTGGAGATTGGAATCCGGACCACACTGAACCTTGATCTTCCAGCCGTGGTTGTTGAGCCATCGAGTAACGAACTTGTCATCATCAGCTGCAATGGGTCCAACAAGGCCCCAGAAGATGTACTCATCCAAGTACGCATGCAGAAATTCTTCGTCTTGGTACATGCTAGTGAGGAAGACGGCGAAACGGCCTGCGAGGCAGGAAATGCCGCCATCGATGGTGTTGTTTGCCAGGTACTCGTGGGACCGACGAACGAGATAAGCCATGCCCATGAAGTTCCATAGGCCCTTCCATCCATATGGATGCTGACAATTGACGACCTCAATGATGGGTCCGACGCCGCCCATCATCGGGTCTTCGAAGAGGGCGAGTAAGGACGGCAAGAAAGTCGTCTTGACTGGCCAGAAAGTGTGGTCGTCACAGATAACAATATTAGATGTCTGAATCATATTAGTAGCCAGTGCGGTCTGCTCACGACGATTGGGTACGTCGCGATGCAGAACTTGAATCCTAGGATCGGTAAACATGGCCTTGAACATGTCAATGTCCTTCTTCACCTTTGGTCCGGCCGTGGTGATGATTAGAGCGGCAATGTCATGGCGTAGAATGGATACAACCTCCTTGTGAAGGGTTTCTAGATTGAGGGCCGTGGTAGGAATTACAATAGTGACGTCTGACGGCTTGAACGTCGGGTTCTTTGGAATAGGTGTTGGTCGATACGCACAGTATGCGAAGAAGTTAGTAATTACACGGATATACCTGAACATGAACATGGCTAGGAAAACCCAGAGGAATTTGTCGGTTGATGGACTCAGTACATTATCCCAAAACATTGACACCAGCGAAGCTATAGGATTACCCATGGTTAATGTCGTGAAGATGTTTCGTAGAGTTGCTGAGTCGTTTTGATAAGGGTAGATAACAGATCCGGCTGTTGATAGTTGATCAGTTGCGTTTGGGGGATTGTGAATGTTGTAGGAAATAGAGGCAATAGTCAAGGTGGGTTTTTATAGAATCCTCTATGAAACCAAGAAGTGAATGAGCTTAGAGCATCGTCCAGAAACTGTGCTGCTATTCTAACTCTGCCCGAGAACGAATCCACGAGGTAGCGCTGTTCACTGGCGTGGGGTTCTAGCCTCGAGCGAGCGTTGTATGTTTCTCTGAATGCAATGAATCTTACTGAAGAGAAAGAAAGGAACCTGGTCCGACAATCGATGCTCGTTTTCTCAATAGTGTATTCAAGTACACATGGCCGGGGGGAGGGTGCTATGCTTATTCAACGTTACAAGTGAACGACTTTACTACCGGTGAATGTTGCACGATGTCAATATATTAGGAGGTCCGGGATAGGAGTAGAGCAAAAGAGATAGGCTTCGGGTGTGATAGGAACTAACCAGGCATATTCCTGCAGAATTTTGGAGGGCGCTGGACAGGGGCAGAGAAAGGGGGATGGGGCCTAATATGTGTATGAATTTAGTGCTTATAAAGGTCTCCTCGTAGTTCAAGAGTATATACGAAAATATATTTTTATACTGCTACCCTGTTTTACAGAAATTCCTCCATACTCGGAGATGTTTGCCATATTGTCTCCTTCTGGCCATGCGGATAAAGGTACAATGTTCATCCTCACCACCATAGCATCGCCAACACGGTAGACGAATAGGTGTGCATTCTGGCCCCGTGGGGTCAGAGACCTACTGCCATTGTTGGCAACGAACTGCTATACAAAGGAGTGAATAAACATTAGTGAAGCAGCCGCATGGACAAGCGCTAGACTGTGGGTGTGGGCGTGGGCGTGGGCGTGGGCGTGGGATCCACCTTGGAAAGGCAGGAGGTCAGCAGTGGCGCTACAACAAACAGAGTCCAGCAAGCAGTGTGATGCAGTGTACATTCGTCCTGGCGGAAACAGGTGGCCTGTGTTGCCTAGCGGTCTATTGTCGTGTGTCTTCACGGCACGGGGTGCATGGCCTTGGTCGAGGAGCACCTTCCTTCCATTACCAGGACATACAAAGCGGCCAATATGACTCCATACCCACCACCTTCACCCACATCCACACCCACTGACCGCTCCCCCTTTCGGCATCCCCCTCCAATATGGCGATATACTTATTTTCGAATACCCCACAGCTGGTGCCTGATGCTCTCGTTTGAGCCACCACCTCCGAACCACCCCAATATCGTCATGGCATGCAGATGATCGACTGTTGACACCTGAAGCATGACCTGCTTGCTCACCAAAAAAACAGACCGCCTCGACAACGCCTGAAACCTCTCTACAATACCTATCCTCGAAGCATCAGAGGCCCCTAGAGATACCCCACCAACAGGTTATGAGCCCATTTCTGAACAGAAAGGACAAACAGACCTGGGAGGAAGAAAAAACCCACACCACCAAGGCTCCTCTTTACGATCACAGCAGCGATATCGAGGCCCTGAGGGAAATAGCATATAAGGAGCCCTCTTCTTTCCTTCACCTTCCTTCATTTTTTCTTCAGCATCTCTTTAGTATCTTGCTTCTTTCCAGACCTCCGATAAAAGACCCTTTCACATCCTTTTTTCTCTCACCACTATATTCCTTCTTCCCTTCCCATCTTGAGCCATGTCCTCCTCCATGTCCGCACTAACCTCCTTCCGGCCCTCTCCCCTCCCATCAAATGTTGTCTACTCCAAGGATGCCTCCATGGTCAAAAGGATGCAGACAGAGGTTAGGTATAATAGGTATTATACCTTGACCACTGCACAGCTGCCAGAAGCTGCTTGGGCGCCCCTAAAACATCATCCGGTAAGTGATCTTTTTGGAGCCTAGGACGCACTCAGATATATGCTAATCTTTGCTACTTTGTTAGGAAATGGAAACACGTCCCTGCCATTCATCCTTTTCGCGTACACACTTACTATCCTGCGGCCATGTAGTTGTAATGCAGTACGGAGCCGAACAGTGCAGTGGTAACTGCGCTGGTATGGAGACCGCGCTCGTCGCCGCTGAGACCGCCCGGTTGGACACTGTCCGGAAGTCGATTGAGCGAAATCCAAATCTAGAACCGATTGACCTTCAGAACTTCTCCAAAAGACGAGTGTCTCCCGATGAACATAGGTGTCTGGCTGTGAAGGTAAACCAGGAGTTCCTTTACAGACTTCTTCCTGTTGGACCAGCTTTGATGCAGCAACCATGGGCACCAGCGATCGTTTCCCGTCTGAATACATTTTCGCAGGCTGTACCGCTGAATATCCCCCATCAACGAAACCTCATCGATGGGGATTTCCAGTGTCTACGGTGCAAGCAGCAAGGCCTGCGCATTACCTTCCCTGGCCACATTCACTACCCATCGAATTTGGTGATCGTCGAGCGGTGCCAAGAGGATACGGATTTGGTAAATGCCATCAAGACAGGTTTCAACCCCGAAAACACGTACGAAATCATGAAGCGGCATGGCCTGATATTACGGGCCAATCATGGCGTATATCACGGTGGTCGAGGAGGACACCAAGCCGGTCGCGGTGGCGCTGGCAGGGGCCCCTATCCGACCGCAGGTCCTGGCATGGGATCCAGTGTGTGGACTGGGCGAGGTGGTAAAGGCCAGGGCAATAGGAACGTTGGCTCTCCAGATCAAACATAATTCTGAAACATTTGCTAACATTTCCGTTCTTCCAGAGCCCGTAGCAGGTCTACATATCGCCAGGTCCGAGATGGCCGCATTGAGAAGTATCGGCGCGATGAGAAACAACGCGTGCTGAACGAAATCGCCGCCGAGACCCTCGTAGAGGATTTGGGTCGAGTTAAAATCAGTTTGTCGACCGACACGGAGCACAGAGATGAGGACGTGATGGACCTGATAGACCTGTGAAGGTCTTGACGGCCTCAAAGAGTTGGATGATCTTTTCGAGATGTTATTCAGAACAAGAACAAGACTAACAGGAACGAAAGAAGGATGGTTGTTTCAGGAGTGGCTGATTGTATTCGGATTCGGAAGGAAAGGCAAGGAGTCTGGTGTCTTTATTTAATAGGGTGGTCATTCTTTGCTCCAAGAGTTGTATAATCGGTCAATTCCTTTTTGCCTTTCTCTATCTCTTTCTTTCTCGGTTGGACGGTTAAAGGTTGTCGATTTCCTTCGTCATGTAAGTTAACCTCAGGGGATGAGACCGGAGTGATCCACGGGAAGATCCCTGACAGATGTTGTTTTGATTCAAATATAAATGCTCATCATATCCATGAACAAGGAAATTCCGACAATGTATGAAATCGAACATCATTTCCGCTGAGAAGACAAGGAATATCTACAGGCAAAACATTACTCAATAAGTTGTCGTTCCTCACCCTTCATTCCTCAACCCAACCTTACACCCCCCCAACCCCGTACATATCAACGTCAACTTCTCCCTCCAGGGTTCTTCATCTCTACTCTCAATTGTTCCAAACTCTTGCAACAACCTTACAATCACATATCCCGTCTCCGTAAGCGCAAAATTCTGCCCAATGCATACTCGTGGCCCGCCACTGAACGGAATGTATCCCCAACCTGGTCGTAAAGGGGCTGAGGGATGTTCATTCACGAGCCAGCGCGACGGATTGAAGACATCGGCGTCAGGACCGTAGATATCGGTCCTTCTGTGTAGAGACCAGGAATGGTAGGCTACGTAAGACCCTTTTGTGATTAAGACGGGGGACTCGCCATCTTCGCCGCCTCCGCGGGGGAGAATGGTATCTTGCAGCGCTTGTCGCGAATTCGTGGGGACGATGGGATACATTCTCTGGGATTCATTCATTACGGCACGGAGATATTTCATCTCCTTCAACTTCTCATACGTGGGTTGGTCCGTTCCGATGTGTTCTGCTATCTCCTGACGGAGACGGGATAGGATTTCGGGATGCCGGGGGAGTTCAAAGAGGATGTTGGAGAGGAGGGAGGCGGTGGTATCACGGCCAGCGAGGAGAATGTTGAGGAGTTCGGAACGGATTGTGACGAGGTTGGGGGTTGTGGCGTGCAGGGCGGAAAGGAAGCTGTAGCGGGTTTGTGGAGGTGATGGGGAGGAGGGGTCCAGGGGCTTGGGAGAGAGTTGTTGAGATATATATTTGTCGGCAAAGTCTAGGAGAGGAGTGAGCATTAGTGTAGGGATTAGGCAGAAGAGGGGGTGGGAAGGCAGAGTGGTAGGTGAAAGGGATGAGAGACAGTGAACAGTATGGGCTTAGATGGGAAGTCAAGCCACAACACTACGTAGAGACGGGTGCAACAAATTCAGAATCAAACTCTGTTGCCCTCGGGGAACTTGTTCGAATACTGATGGTGGATTTTATAACCAGCGACGGATCTCCTAGCTCTGGAACCCCGTCTTCCACATAAGGCTCTGAAAGAAGGGAGAGTAGCATACCTTGCATTATTTTGGCGCATCTCTTGAACTTCGAGTCCGGAAGGTATTGGCCAAAGAATCCCCATCTCTTCGTATTCTCATTCTCGAACGGATTCTCACAGTACTCGAAAGCCTCGATAAACTCATCGACACCTTCGTCTTCGCGATCAGGATCCAATCCATTCGTGCTCTGGCCGAACAGGAATTCCGTCGAGATGTCCAAGGTGAGTAGATGGAACAGCGGCTGGAGATCAATGGTCGTTCCGTCCTTGGGAATCCGATCAATGAGGCGCTTGGTATGCCTCTCAAACATATCAACATCGGCAACCTGCGACCGCTCGAAGCACGGACGTAACGTATCGCGCGAGTGTTTCCACGCAGCGCCTTCAGTGCAAAAGATGCCGTAGCCAAGGAAGGAAACCATTTGAGCGATGCGCTCCTCGCCCAGGCTCCATTTGTCGAAGTTGGTAGCGAGCATGGTCTTAATGTTGTCGGGATCGTCTGTCAGATATACCCACCAGCGTAATGGGCGCAGGAGAACGGTACGATTGCCACTGTTTTGGATTCGGCGGGCCCAGCACCCGAGGAGGTCGCCACGTCTGTAGGCTTTGTAGGTGTCGTACATGAGATCGGAGTTGAGGAGGGGATCTTTGCAGGGAACTTGCTTGGGGTGCTGGCAGCCATGTTGTTTTATGAGAGCGCGGCGACGGATACCTACAGTTAGTTCCCAGTGGACGCGACGAGCAAGATAGAGGGCAAGTAGGGTGAGTGCGAGTTTAGGGAGAGTTATGAGAGCCATAATGGAGATGGTGATGAGAGGAGGGGTCGCGAAGAGCAAAGCGAATAATCATAATGGGTAGGCTGAGGATTGGAGGAGAGGGCGGGAGATATAGTGGGTGAAGTTGTTAAGGTTATGGTTGTAGGCAGACAATTTCTGGGATCATAACCCGAGGGGAGGCTAGGAGACAGATGGGCGTATGTAAGTACGCGTGTGCGTCAGCACGATCTTGAAATCGCCTTCCCATACAGGACTTGGACACTACAGGCAGACGAATGAGATCAGTATAGATGGAAGTAGTGCCATTGCTGCGATACCATTCAGAGCGGCATAACGCAAAGCTGCCCGTGAAAGACGCAGGCGCCGGCCGAAATTCCCAACGCAGCGCAGCCCCCTCCCTCACCAAGAGGGTTTTCCCTCTGCGACGACCTACCTCACCCCCACCTCCAACAATAACACGATACTCCGACTCCCATCGCCGTCAACGCCGTACCTCTGGTTGGCCAGAGAATGACTCGCATGAGCTACCATATCGATTCTTTCACCGTGCGATTGACCCGAAGGATCTGCCCAGGGGCTTCTGTCATCGGCGCGTTCCCTGCAAGCCCAGCGGAGAAGGGAACGCCGAACGCCGTTGTTCACCTCCGTTCAACACCGATTCTTCCACACACAGAGTAGATGCTCGCTGCCTGGCCTGAGAGTATCATCGTCTAATGTCTGTGGGTGTTCCGTTATTCTCGACGGCATGAGGAGGCGCAATGGGGAGACGCAATCACTCAGCTTAGGCGGAGGGGAACGGCAGCAGCATGCCACATTAGCCACACCACAGGCACCAGCACTCCGTCTTGGAATAGACTGTGCAAGCATGTTTCCATATTGAGCAAGTCGGTCTTCCAAGCCCATACACGGTTGACCGGAACACAAAGCGATACGGCGCCCTATTTGAATCCAGAGAACCAACAGGTTTGATGCGTTTCCCCTCTCAAATCCATACTGCGAATTGCCTATTGGCATTGCGCCCTTTGGAGTCCCTTGTCGCCATCGTCGCCAGGATGGCAGACAGCGCAGGAACAATGGCCAACATCCAATGAGGAACGTCTTGACGAGTCTACAACACACCATGCCTGAGCAACGGGAGGAAGAGATATACAATGGATCAGGAGCGGCCTGATTGAATTGCAGAGCTCTCGTGACAGGGGTAGTCAACACGATTTCTGCCAAGAATATTGGGAATAATCGGTGAAATAGAAGGCCACGTGATTTCCCGTCCTTCGATATAAGCATCTTGGACGGTTGTCAACATCCAATGTCTTAGTCTGGGGCTCAGAATTGGCATCATGCTTTTGATCCTGATCGGTGTATCCTTCCATATTACTAGCTGCCAGGGTCGATCAAAGGTTGAACATTAGTCGGAAACGATTATCCCCGCCGGTAGTGAATATGCACACGTACAGGACAATGACCAAACAAGAGAACCAACCAATGTGGTCACACCCGGGATTTAGTAACACTCCTCCGAAGACTTAGGCCATAGTCATCCTGCCGCTCTTGAGATTCCTGGAATGCGATATCCTGTTGTCTATTCACGATAACAACCAAGAGAACCATCCAAGACCGTCATAAAAGAACCTTAATCCAGATTAGGGCCATGGTCGCTCCTTCGTTCTTTAATCTCCTGGAGAGAGATTGATATTCGCTTTTTAAAAGAGAAAGGTATTCCATTTGGTCTCTTTATTGGACACGCATCCTATTCCAGAGCCCGAGTGGGGCCAGAGAGGATCATTGGTCTTCGCTGCTATGATTTCGACCGGAAAGCATCCTGGGGTTTGACGGAACTTCCATGTGGCCGCCGTAGGGAAGCATCCACAATCGTTTTATCCAGCCACCAGAGGTAATGACGTCCGATATTGGAGAGAACTCGGAATACATCTACCAGTCAAAAGAACCCGGGTCTCATATGCAATTTTTTAGCATGTATCATCGATACTCTTTCCAAACTTGAAAAGGGGTGCTGTCCTATTCACTTCCCGTCGCCCAAGGAGCCGTTGCAAGCTATATTTTTCTGGCATGGGTGGCCACAGAGAAGTGCATTGTATGCAATGATTGTGGTATTCTGGATTGTCTTTCGCAAAGTGACGGTCCCCTTCCCAGAATCTCAATAGCGAGCACAGAGCCTTTTGCCAAAGTGTGTTTACAATTGTTATTCCATCTTTGTTTTTCGCATTCCTAATGAGTGTTGATTGCTTTGCGGTTACAGAGGGCTCATCAGCTCGGTGCTGGCATCATGAGACTGTCATATCTGAAAGAGTTAGCCTTAGGGTCTGCCCGACAGATTTTATTTCAATGCTCTGGCCATGTCAGAAGTCGTAGTTCGTTACTAGAGCCTGCTAGAGCCGGACGTGTCCTACAATGGCCCATTTGCTCTCATGTTCTTCCAGCGTAGTTTCGTTGTGTGTGGTCGAGCCAGCAGCTCCCTGCCACTGTAATTGGTGTCCATACCAACACTTTCAGCCGGAAAGAGACGTGCGTGTCTCTCCAACGTCTATTGTCCAAGATCCTGGGTCTCAACATACGGTGTTGCTGTCTGTCGCTGAACTATGTGTCGCGAGTTTGCGCTATTCTCTGGCATCTCCGTACGTGTCTTATTATGCACCAGCATGCACGATCGTTTGCGAAGTCCCTAATCACTGTTAGATGCTCTCCTGTGGGACGAGACATCGTGGGCTACTCCTGAGACCCTAAATTCAGAACACGTAGTAGCGGGGAGGGGGGAGACACGGGGTCTAGTGAGTTGGTACATTGGTCGGGGGAGTTTATTGCTGAACAGCTTTGAATCGCCCACGGATGAACCTGAGAGCCACCTGCTTGATTTTCGACAATTGGGTTATTGTTTGCTGCATATACGCAGGTAGTTTGCACTGCCTTCTGCCAGCTCAAGCTATCTTGCTCCCTTGGTAACGCCAGCATACTTGCTCTGTGTTGAAGTCGTCACGTGTGCGCGGAGGGCCTTCACCTAAGTCGAGCCTCTGCCTTAGCGACACAACCTGCTACACTCCTCACTCCAAAGACATAATCACCGCAAGCCAAAATCCTTACTCTCACGAAGACCTTTTTGCTGTCACCACAAGCCCAACGGCAGTTCCTCGAGCCTCTAGGCTTATAGCTCTCGAACGACGGTACGTCACTCATCTACCTCCGCTTTCATAATTGAGGGTGTAAACGGCAGACCTACACTGCCGCAATCAAATTTCCCTTCTTGCCGCGAAGCTGAGCAACGATCTGGTTCAATTCTGACTTCAAAAAGACCCAAAGCCTCCATCCATCCGGGCACTGTTGTGTGGCCCTTCTGCACCGTAAGCCATATTCAAAGCCCATATACCGTCTTTTCAAACATTACTGACCCAGAAACCCAGTCCCAGCCGCCCTCGCCGCTACCCCACCACCTCACCTCCCAACAAGCTACCATCGGCAAGAAGATGGCCTTGTTCTCTCTCTTCCGTGCCCGCGCCAGTGCAGGCCGCCCACGCCCCCTCCGTCCAGTTGTCCTCGCAGGGGACAAACTGGGCGAGAAGCGGGTCCAGCAATTGCTGGACCCAAAAGTCGACGACGTCAAGGCGTACCTTGACCAGATTCGCATCTGGTCAATGGTACGCCTGGTGGAGAAGAAGAGGGGTCGCGCCCTCGAAGCCAAGTCGCGAGAGGGAGTCGTTTTCTTCTGAAAACTTTTGGGCCCGCGTCTTGGGTCTAGACGGGGCCGCGAAGGCGGAAGAAGAAGCCAGCGGGTTCTTCTGTGGGGCGGGGATTACCCGGGAACGAAGATTGTTTCTGTTTTGAAGTGGGGGTTTGTGAAGGGATGGTTTCTGCGCAATTGAAGAAGTCTGGGCGATAGGTAGATCCCGTATCCCGCGAGCCCCGGGCTCTTCGATGGAAATTTGAACACCTGAACATTCCCTCCCATGCATATTCCAGAAATCACAAAGCTACGAAGTGAACAAAGCATCTGAATTGTTAAGAACCATTTCATTCTCAAGTCAAAATACCCTTACTCCCATAACTACTAACTCCACACCCATACCCTATATCCCATGTCCCGAATCCGAAACTCCAAGGTCATGAAATTGACCCTAAATTCATCCTGTGATCCAACCATCTGAGTGAGAAAGACAAGAATCCAAATGCACATCCACACAAGGACACATGCAAAAACCCGAACCCGTCACAGTTTTTGAACGCCGAAAAGGCCAGAAGTCGAGAGCAACCGAAATGGAATATACACCGTGCATTCTCCACACACTCTGAGTTACCGAAGATGAACTTGGACGAAAGAGGTAGAAATTCGATGTGGTGTCGAAGTATATGTGTACGAGTGTCTGGTTGTTTGGTGTAATAGTGTTTTGATTGTCTGTATGCTTGCATTCCTGAATCCAGTATGCCGTTCCTTCCTCATCGCCTCATGAAAGAAGCCATAGCAAACTCATATTCTGAGCCATATTCTTCATCATCATGAAGAGTCGTAACCACCCAGTACCATTACCGCAGTCATGAATCAGTCATGAATCATGAACCGATCATCCACTGCTCCCTAAGTAGGAAAGCCCGCAAAAGGAAAGAAAAAAAAACATATTCAAAATAAAAGATGGACAAAAGAGAAAAGAAGTCCAAACCAAACCCATAGCCAAATCAAGACTTTTCCCACACAGCACCGAACCTAAAAGACAAATGCTCCAGGGCAAAGTCTAATCAGAGAAAATCCAAAAGAGGAGGAAAGAAGGCATGAAAGCCGAAGGAGAAAATCAAAACACCACACACACTCCCCACAATTTCAGTCACACTCACACACGCACTCACATCGCACCAAATAGCACCGCACCACACCGCACCCACAGGACACCATTGTTTTCAAAAGAGAAAAGAAAAACGGAAGACAAAGAGAGAACATCCGCACTTCCTGGGGGAGAGGAAGGTAATGAATTTGACACTATCCATCATTCTAGAGCTCGACTCCTCAGCGCAAAGCCATGAAACGAAACCATGGATACCATGATTAGAGAGGAGACCGAAGAAAAAGAATCCAGTCGATTTGAGACGCGAGCACAGGGGAAAAAAAACAAAGGTGGAGAGAGAAAGAGAAAGATCTTTTGCCGGAGGACGGTGTGAATCGCCTTTTTTTTGTCGGAGAAAGAAGAGGACTAGACTAGACCAGACATGACATGACGGGTTGATTGGATCCTGGAATACTGGATTTAGGATTGTTATTATTTCTTCTCGATTTTTTCGGTGGTTTGATCTTTGGAGGCCTTCGGTTAGCGGAGACGAAATATCGATTGAATGAGGTACGGGTCGCTGGGGACGTGCAGAGCCATCCTCTTGGAACTCAGGTGCATAACTCCATTCTCCGATTGAGCTTGACTGTGTTCGAGAATGCTTAGTATTCATTTCGTCCCGTTGATTTTTTTGTCGTTTTTGTCGTTTTTTGTGACTCGGATGGGCGAATGAATGGAGACTAGCTGGAAGATCGATTGAGAGCTGGACTGTTGATCGAGTGGTGTGTGGTGGAGGAGCGAAAGGTTCCAGGGTCTGATCTCTGAATCTTGTTCTCGATGGCCCGGATCAGGGAGGTCCAGCTTACTTGCTTGCAGTCGGATATTGGCAGGCAAGTATGGGAAGATGATGTTGAATCGATGCTATGTGTGCTGTGGGGGAAAACTGAGGGGAGTGCAATGATGGGAACACGCTTTTGTTGTGTGGGGTGTAGGGGGATGTGCTAAGGTTTACTTACTTCGTAATGAGATGGATCTCTCGGCGTGATAGTCGCTCGCTCGCCTACCTGCTGGAAAAAGAAAGGAATGGCATTGCTGATGTGTGTTGTACAAGTTCGATCATGAAAGGGGACGTAGGAGACGACGTCGGGAGACTCAAGAGTCTCTTAGGACTCCAAGAATTCGTCAATGGCGTCCTCGAGGTCATGACTGACAAGATAGTACTTGACATCATCCTCGATTTCATCGACGGGAGCGTAAACATCTTCCATGGTTGGGATTCGGCACACCTGATCGAGGGGGTATTGATCAACGACTTGCAACTGGGACCAGATGATACCGGGAGCACCCATCTCGCGAGGAAGAGGAAGGAAGCGACCAACGGCAGTCTTTGCTCGGTCATCCCCCTCCCACTTCATCTCAGCATAGGTAGGCCATTCAGCGACCTCCTCCTTACCATTCTCCCAGTCGTGGCACCAGATAGTCTTCTCGCCGAGGACGAGAGATGCATTCCCCTCAGTGTGTAGGTTAGCGACGACTTGGTCTCGAAGAGAAGCACTGTAATCGTCAAGCGAGGAAGACAAAGACCGACTGCTCGAGGCATCTTTCGCAGCAAGTTGACGATTAAGATAGTGTTGTTGTGAGGCGATCATGGCGTTCTGATGAGCGAGATAGTCTGCCAGCTTCCATTTGGAGACCTCGGAGTTCTTGAAAAGGCGACGCATGGCATTGCGGACAATGACGAAGTCCTGCATGTGCTTTTGCTCGGGCGATTGCCAGGTATACGATGTGCTGCTGCGAGAATGATATCCACCGCGGAGGCCATGACTACCTCGACGGGCGCCATGGTCCTCGAAGTAGTTACGATTGCGAGGGTATCGGCCGTTGTTATTCGCATTGACGGAATTGTGGCTAGGGCCCGAAGGGATGCGTAGCTCTTGCTCAGCAAATGGTCGAGTGGTGGAAATATTAAAGGCGGAAACATTGTGGACATGCTGTGTAGGCGTTGATGAGAGTAGGCCTTTGATGCCGTGGTTCATAGGAAGCTCATGCTGCTTGTTGATGGTCAATTTCACCCTTCTAGTTCGGATACGGGGCTTGGTTACCTTTTTCTCTTGTCTCTTGGAGTTAGAGTCTGGGGCACTAACAGCGATTCCACCAGCAAAGTCATCATCGGAGCCAGTATCCTGGTCCTCCTCCTCGTCGTTGACGTCAGCGAGACTGCCGAACATGTTGTTGCTGAAAAAGCGGGAGCGGTGATCAGAAGCGGCAGGGCGGGTGCCATTGGCATTGCTGTCAAGAAGGTTCATCGTGTTGATGCTCTGCAGTAGCTTCTCAAAAGCGTTCGGGTCGTTGTTCACACCGCCTGGTTTGTCACAGTCAAATTGGAGAGGAGTCGTGGTGTCAGTGCTGTTGCGGACCCCACGATTTGGGGTTCTATTAGTATCTTGCGCCATTTGATCCGAGCGAGAGGCACTAGAAGTTTCCAATATCTATCGAAGACTTTGCCGAGTTGTGTGTTCGAGGTTATGACTTTGTTTGGAGACTGATTCGGTGATTATGGACCCAGTAGATAGAGTATGGAAGTGACCTGTATAAGGGAGGAGGATGTAGGAGAGAAAGGTTTAAGATAAAGGAGCGGGCTCCCCAAGGCAGGGTCGGTGTCGATCCCGGAGTGAAAACCTGCTAGTAGAAAGGTCTGCACACATTTGTTAATAGTATTCTTCGTGCAGTGAGAAAAGAATTCGATCGTGACAAACACCCGTACACCGATCAGCCTTTCATCTCCCACACCGCCACATATTTCTACATCCTTAGTGTACGTAATATTAAAAGATAACAATCATGTCTTAGAGTGTACGGGTCTTGTCGGGGTAAATTGGGTCTCAAGAAAATCTTTGCTTACCAAGTGATGAGGTGGTTGGACAGGCTGTTGTTGTTGAATATCACGAGGTGATATTGGCTCCAGTGAATTTGTCGAGAGGTGATGGAGGAACTGGAATCGTCAGGCCAAGCAGATTTAAGCAATGCCTCTAAGCTTGGTAAGATGTGGGTGGGTGGAGTGACGGCTTAGGATATTTGGAGCCTTGGGCTTACCTGAGGGTGAGAATTCGTGCTTCGGCCTGATTGAATTGCTGGGCAGTAGAGGTATAGAGGTTATGAAGGTGATTGTAAGAAGCGACTCTGAAAGAGGTCAGAAAATTTTGGTGAAGGTATCAAAACTGGTGCTCTTGCTGCCTGATTGAAAGAAATGACCAAAATGCGGTAAGCAGGCCATTCACTGTTAAGGACAACAGCAGCTAGGCTCAAAGTTTATCCCGAGGAGGGGAATGCAGAACCAAACAAAGCTTGATGACCTCTACGAGAGGAAATTGCTGTCACAAATATGGTGTGGGGGTAACACTTACCTGCGAAGCAGATAATTCGATTTACTCTAATCGTCGTAAGGCGGTGCCTTGGGGGTGCGAATCTAGGAACAGAAACCGGTATCGTCCTCTGTAAGCTGGACCAGTTTTTGAGCAATGAAATACAAGACGCGAAATACTTATGATGGAAAGCGCGCCTGAGGTGATCAAGAACATTGGGTGGGCTAGGATTTGCTGAATTTGAAAATTTGCGTTCGCGAGGAGTAGTGGAAGAGAACTCGTGGTTTTCGCGGGGTTGTGTGGGGTCGGTTGTAAGGTCGCGAGGGCAACGATAGATATGAAAATTCTCACGGGCACAGTTATTGGGGTGGTGACTGTGCTTTCCGGTATGAAGCACTGGACATTGCATGCGCCGGTCGTAGGGCACGATACCACTGTACAACCACGTGTGAACATTCACGTGCTGATAAGACTTCGGGGTCAGTTTCTTGGAACGAAGAGAGAAGCATGAGTTGATATGGAGAGATTGAGATGTTTGTTGCTGGTGTTCATTGTTTGATTGTTTGGGGCTACGGGTCAGCAGTGTGGACAGTCAAATATAGACAAAAGCCGTTTGACAAAAAAAAAAAGGTTATGTTGCGTGCAATAAGATGGTCCGCAACAATCATTATCTCGGTTAGACTAATAGGTGTAATTGGTTCGGGTGTGGTTCTTCTTGGATTGTATGTATTGGAAACCCGATGATGTTAACTGCATCGCCAGAAGGAAAATAATGCATGTCTTTGAATGAACGGGTGGTTTGCTTGTCAAAAAAAGATCTCTGTCGCAATATAGAAACTACCTGGTAGCGAAAGGGAAAAAGGACTTGAAACCAAAAGGAAAGTGTGGGTTATGCAAGAAGAGATAGGGTAGAAGGTGTTGGGTAGCCCTATCAAAACGTATGAGAGGAGTAAGACTGGACAACGAGTATAATAAAAAGAACAGCGCCAGGGAACCGAAAGCAACAGAGAGCGACAAGAAATGAGGAATAAATAAATCAGGACTTTGTCAAACGCATGCATGACTCTAAGAATCAATTCAATGAATTGTGAAAGTGGTACCGTGTGAAATTTCTGGTTGTGTATTGAGCTGGGTGCTTCCAATGTCCAGGGTCGTCCATCTGGTTTATGGCACGTGAGTATAATTCGGTTCAGTCTAAACAGGGAGGATTGGCGTTGCCATAATTTCAACACGGGTGCCAGGATTGACTAAGCATGTTCAGCCTGAGAAGAGTAATCGCAATGACAGCTCAGTAAATGATGCCAATGGCGCCAACTATTCTCCAGAAGGGGATCCAGGCGCCCGGAGGGAATGGATCTGGCAGGAAGGGGAAATGAGGGTCCCACGGGGGCGCTTGATATAGTGAAGAGACGAGAGACAAGACAAGAATAGCACATGGATCGGAGAGATTCCGGGTGGCATGACATGGGGCATGTTGGGTGCGTGTTGGGTGCATGGTGGATGCGTCGGAGAAAAAGAGGGAGATGAGATGAAGTCGCGATGAGAGGTGGATCGAGGATGGATGTTGAGCATGTTAGCACTGGCGGCGATGATTGGCCGGGAGCGATGAAACGCGCACGGACGATCGGAGGCTAAGCGCTGTGCCTCAGCCACTGGCTGCCAGTCGATGCTTCGATGCTTTTCGCGGGGGAAAGAACGACTTGGCGCCTTCTATGGTTGCCCAGAGCCTCCAACGCGCCTGCCTGTCTCGCCCGTCGTCGTTGCCATGGTCGCTGTTGGCGCCTCTCTGCTATTTCTGCCCTGGGGAGGATTTCCATGACAGAGAGAGCGCGTGACGGAGCAGACCACTCCACACGGGCCAACTTCACCACTTTTCATCGTGAATCTTTTCAATCTTCATGTGGAAGTGTGATGATTTATACAGTAATGTCGGATAGAGTTCACTGGTAGTGGTAGTGGTAGTGGTGGTGGCGACGGTGGTGCTGGTCTGGATGACGTCGAGCTAGAAAAACAGGGAACAGCCACAGCCGTCCGTCGCCCCCCCGGCTGGCATGGCAGCACGCCCGCAGTCAAAACCGTCGCGAACCCCATTTTCTCCAAGCCTTTGAACACCTCCTCTGTCCTCCGACCGTCACCATCATACACACAGAGGGGGCCGTGTTCCCTTGTGCTCTCGACAACATTCCACTGCGACACCTGGAGACGTCACGAGATCTCGCCAGCACGACCTTCAGCTGGCCGGAAACCCTTTCGATACACGTCGTCTTTGGGTGTCGTAGGCCAATAGAGCACAAGCCGGGGGAACAAAGGACTGGCGCGCGTTGACAAAGCAAAACCTAAACGACCTCGTCCGCGACAACGACGACGACAACGAGCACGAGAACAAAGCGCCGCCAAAATTAAACCTCGTTGCGCTCTCAAGGGCCCTTGTTTTGGGTCTCTTCCCAGCTTGGCCACGGCGCAACCCAACGACTGGTCCCCAGAAGCTCGCTCCCCTCCTGCTCCACCTCCACCAGGGCGCCTATTTGGGCCGCTCACAATACCCAAACCCTTGCGTTCCACCGTAGAGCCTCATCGCCCTACTATGCGCTGCTGAAACAGTCCGACTGCTCAGGCCCTCTGTGTGTCTGAGGTTCCATTGGTACCTCGCGACCCGGGGGCCTGCCAATCGCTGTTCATCGTCGCTTCATCGCGGTACGTATTCCCTTTTCGGATATGCCCTTACTGTGTGTATTGTGTTTTGGTGACCGCCTACCTTCCATACAAAATTGTCTCCCCTCCCCATCACCTTCACCGTCACCGCTACCTACAACTTCACCTTTTCTTTGTTGCATTGTGCGGCGCACGGATTTTCTTATCTCTTTTCTTATTGTTCCTTTCGTCAATTCTCTATTGTCCACTTCTATTGTAATAATCTCTCTGCCCTACTTTCACGCCTGGTCGCGTCATCTCTGGAAGATATCTTGATTTTCATTTACACCACACAATACACACGCCCACAACCCCATTCCAGTTTCATTATTACTTCCTACAACCAAAAAATATCCCAATATAACGCCGCAAGGTCATCTAATGCGGTTCCCAGAAGTCAACATCAGCGGACCTTTCCGCAGCCATAAGACAGCCGATATGGCTTCCACAACGAACCAACAGCAACCCTTCCCAGTCGTACCTCCATCTCTCTCCGCTGGCGATCATGAGATGCGAGACTACTACGCCCCACATGATGTACCGCGACCTACTGTAAACCATGCACCATACCTTACACCATACCTCGGCCTTAGAGCTAGACTCTCACAGATATGGATCAACCGCTGGACTATTCTTCTTCTCCTCGTACTCGTTCGTCTTCTTTTCGCAATCCAGGGAACAAACTCAAGCCTTACATCTGCCCGTAGGGAGGCCCTCAGCGCATGCATTCAGGTTGAAAACATCGCGAGCTCCATGGCCTCCGCTCCCCACTATTCCGCCAAGGGCATCAACGAATTAACAAGCTCCAGTGTCGAATTAGCCGTCAAGGGACTCATATCCATGTTGGAGATGAGTGTCACTGGCGTAGAGGAGATCGTTCTCTTCGTCATCCATATGATGACAAGCACTTACCTCTGCCTCATCACCCTTGCCGTCCGTGGCAGTGTCGGCGCAGCCGTCGAAATCGGCAACAAGGTTGCCGACGGCCTCAAGAAAACCGTCGAAGAAGTGACCCAAGGCATGGGTGATGCCACCAAGTCGGTCAACTCTGCCATCAACGAGATCATCGATAAGATCAGCGGTGTCCCCTTTGCCCCAGACTTCAAGAAGCCCAACATTGACCTCACAGATGAGATCAACAAGCTCAAAAGCTTGGAATTGCCCAAGGACATGCAAGAAGGACTTCAAAAACTCAACGGCTCGATACCCAACTTCGAGCAAGTCCAGAACTTTACCGACAACGCCATTCGATTTCCTTTCGAAAAGGTCAAGGAGCTCATTCGAGGCATGGACAACTTTACCTTCGATAAGACCCTCCTTCCAGTTCCACAGAAGGAAAGTCTTTCGTTTTGCTCCGAGGGCAATTCCATCAACAACTTTTTCGACGATCTCATCAACTTGGGTATCACTGCTCGCAGAATCGCACTTATCGTTTTGATCCTTGCCGCCGTGCTCGTGTGCATTCCCATGGCTTGGAACGAAGTTCGCCGATATCGTAGAATGCAAGAGCACGCCGAGCTTTTCAAGCACGGACACGAAGGCATGGACGTAGTATACATGGCCTCCCGCCCACACTCGTCCTCCTGGGGCATGTGGCTGGGTCAAAAGTTCGGCTCAGGCCGCCGCCAAACCGTTGTCCGCTGGGCTTGGGCCTACGGAACATCGATTCCCATGCTCTTCCTGCTCTCCCTCGGTCTGGCTGGTCTCTTTTCCTGCTTCTGTCAATGGCTCCTCCTCAGGAGCATCCAGCAGAAAGTACCAGAGCTCACCGAGCAGGTGGCTGACTTCGCCGGGATGGTCATCAAATCTCTCAATAATGCATCCATGTCATGGGCAGGCGGAGTAAACGGCGTCGTCGGCAAGCTTGATAACGAAATCAACGAAGAAATTTTCACTTGGGTCAATACAACAACGTCAGCTATCAACGATACTATCAATGTTTTTGTTGACCAGATGAGCAAAGATCTTGACAAAGCTTTTGGGAACACCATCCTCCGTGATCCTATCAAGGATGTGCTCAACTGTCTGATTGGCCTCAAGATTGCTTCGGTTCAGAAGGGGCTGACCTGGGTTCAAGACCACGCCCACGTCAATTTTCCGGGCGTGAAGAACAACACTTTCTCCCTCGGCGCCCTTGCTGAAGTCAGCAACTCTTCGTCCGCCTCCGAGCTATTCGCAAACCCAAATGGAAAAGCCAAAGATGAGGTCACCGAAGCCGTGAACCATGTTATTGAAAAGCTCGTCTCCGGCATCCGCACTGAAGCCCTCATCTCAACAGTTCTCATTTGCATTTGGCTGTTTGTTGCCATCTGTGGTGCCGTCTACGCCTTCTTCCTTCTAGCACGTACCAACAGGTTTGCTCCCGCAGATCCTTATCTCATCAATCCAGTGTTGATGGCAGACGCGGCACCCGGCCAACAAAAGTCCGGCCAACAGGAGTTCGCCGATCCCGTGCCACCGTACGAGTATCATAGCACCAAGCCCAACTACACACTTACACCCCGACCTCGACCGTTCCTCACTCAAGGGCCCAACCAAGCCCACGATGAGGAATCTCAATCCGAAAAGGTCAGCCAGGTTGGTGCTCAGCACCCGATCGCCGAATCCTCGCGCCCTGGCCACGCACGCGCAAGCAGCCACGGCACCCTCGCAGATCCCTCCCCCCTCGACGAGAAGCGAAACCCTTTTCTTACCGACCATGAGCAGAAGAAGAACCCGTTTGCGGGTTAAAAAAAATCCTCCATATTTTGTCGATTAGCACAACAGTTTCACACCTGACCTTTTACGCTTTTAGCCTTTCTGCGTCTCCCGTGAAACCAGCGTGCTAGTTTTACATGTCGACCTGTGATGAGACGTAATTGCTCGGGTTACGTACCTTGGTCCCTCAGGTCTATTTACTTCAGATGATGCTTTGCTCTCTGTTGTAATAACCCCAGATTGTAGAAGTGGAAATTTTTTTCGCTTCTCTCTGGGATGGAAACTGGTGTTTTCCATAACTACATTTTTCAATTCAAATACCCCACTCACGTTCCCGACTTGCTACCTATTTTTTCCTCGCGGGGCAAAGTGGAACATAATGTATTATTTTTTTCATGGTTTATTTGCATGTGTCGCGCTCTGCATTTTGTTAGGCGTTGGATGATATCCCCCTCGAATTTTTGGCATTAGTGGAAAGGCGATATCTCTTTTCTTTTTTCTTATAACAACCTTTCAGAGTGAAAATCTTCTCTTTGTCTATCTCCATCTTCTTCTCCGTCACTCAAATCTCCGAACTCATTTCTAAATTTCCCCACGTGTCGTGAAAAGATGGCGGTATTCACTGAAAAGTTCCTCTCTCTCTGTCTTCGTTTCTCAAAGAAAGAAAGAAAAAAACATCCCTTTCATAATTCCTTTTGTCCAAATCTGTCGAGCAGCGTGTGTGTATCATTTCCTTCGGTATGTCTGTTCCCGAGGTCCTTCCCCTCCCGCACCTCTCCAGCGCCCCTCACACCACTCCCACCCTTTCCCTCCTCTCCTCGAGCGCCCACGCCTTCCTCCCGTCAACGCCCCGCGCCCGCTCCTAGTCCAGTAAAGCCGCGGCTTGCCCGCTTTTCTGGTGCTGGGACGCCGCCGCCGCGCGTAGGCCGCAGGTTGTTTTGTGTGGAAACTCGAGTGAGATTAGGATGCAAGGGTTGTCGCAGTACCGTGAGCGTGTTTGCACTGTGACGTGCCGGATATGTTGGATATGATCGTTCTTTTATCGCCTCTGTACCTCTCCCCTTGTCTCTGTCCCTGCACGTTTGTATCCCCACGCAAGCATGTATTTTTCTTCTGGCTTTGTATCCTCTGGACCCGTTGAGATTCCGGGACGCGAAAGGAGCAAGGAGCCATATCGTTTCCGGACCCATCCCCATCATCTTAGGAGAAATGGAGATTAGTGCTGTCCGTTTACGAGGGAGGGGTTTAGTTTGATTTGTTTATCCTGTTAAACAGAGTGCTGAGACTCTGATAACGAGCGTCTGGATCTGCGTGCCTCCTCGTTCTTTTTTCTCTTTCTGTGCTGTCTATGGATCTCCCTTTGGGGGCTCGGTAGATAGCACGGGGGAGATGGGAGCGAGTTCGAGTGACACCGATCCGAGAGCGATGTGTTTGTTTGTCACTTCTGGTTTTCTTTCCCCCGTCATCATTCTTCTCCTCACGGAGAATTGAGCGATGCTCGGAGGAAATCGAAATAAAAGCGAATCCTCGTCCGCAGGATTGAGGGTTGGTTTTAGCTTGCTGAGCGTTTTCTAAACGCTCGCGCCGTTGTGCTGTATCCCGTTGCGCTTCTTCCTTTCCTTGCCGCATGGCGAGTCAAGGCTTTTTGTCGCCGGGACTATGGTTGTCCGTGGAGGATTTGGGGTTTTCTTTTTTTTACTATTGTTTTTTGTTTTCCCTTTGTAATGGTAATGGGTGGATTGTGGTGGAGTGGAGAATGAGACAAAGTGTGGAGCGGAAAGGCTTTGTCGGTCACGTTCCTTAACGGCGGTTTTTTCTCTTTTCTTTTCTTTTTTTTTTAACTCTTCGCGGGTTTCTCCTAAATGTCATGGCTCGATATGTGGCAGACAAGCAACAGATGGGAACCTTCGGGAGGAGAGAGAAAGAGAGAGAAAGAGAGACTGCTTACGCAAAGAATTCAGGTCCTTTTGTACCCTGGAAGCTGGTTTTTATTTTTTTCCTTTTGGAGGGACGGAATGATTCGAAGGTCTTGGTTTTCCTCTATCAGATTGGACAAATGTTTTTGGTTTGGATCCAAGACTTGGTCGCTATGTAGGGTATCGTTGATAAAATTGATATACTCTCCCTCCAATACTGCTTCTTTGGTTCTGTGTCATGTGCAGGATGTGATACTGTTCTTGTGAATCGTGCAGATATCCTTGATGATAAGATAAATGTTCAATATATACCAATAAATACGCTACAAAGGTCAAAAAGTCGTGGTCTACATAAACGGACATGTCTTAGCGATCTTGCGCCCGTGACGCTGGAAACCTCATGCCTAAATGCAGAGCGTAAAAGGTTCAACAGACAGAAAAATACAAAGTAACCTCCAACAGCATGTCGTACCAGTCCGATACGTTTTGAACTCCAGGAATGATCCGTCCTATCTTCTCCGAATAATACAAAAAGGGAATGCGATCCCGCCTTACAACCCAGGAATCGCAATAGGCCCAGCCGCAAGATTGATTCCGCCACCGCGTCGAGGTCCTACAAACCCTTGTCGCTGCCTACCCGTTCTTCCACGCCCTAGCCAATTATACTTCAACTCTTTATTCAGTCTCCCCATCTTCTCCTGTGATTCGTCTCCACTCTGTAAACTCACAAGCACACTGACGCATTGCAGCATTCTGCCCACGGTCTCCGTGACCTTTGCAGAGTCCATGGGCTGCGGACGCATGGCGGGTGGGAGCTGGACGTTCGGATTGAGGAATGTCGAAGGATTGGAATGTGTTGATGTAGCGGAGAAAGAGCCGGCGGAGGTATTGGATGTTGCACGGGAACGAGAGGAAGAGGCAAATGTTGAAGAGGTCATGGATATTGTGCTTTCTAAATATCCACCCGAAGAGCTCTGCGATGTCGAGTTCAGACTCCCCATCGCATCGCCCACAGAACCTGCTGTGCCGGGGCGAGCCGGGTCGTTCGGTAGCGGAGACGGAGACTCAAGACCTGCGTTAAGGTTTTCGAGAGACAAGCGTGAGAAGATAGCCATGAGGAGATCGTTTCTTGGCAGGATAACGGTATCGCGGAAGGTGAGGAGGGTTATTCTGCGGACGTCCAATTCGCCGAGAATAGGGATATTTTTGTTTTCCGGTGATTTTGTGTTCATTTCGTCGGGGAGCAGGACCCCCCAGAAATCGGCAGCGGCTGAGGAAGTCATGATTCCTTTTCCCTTGAATTCGAGATCGAGTGGGAGGAAGACAGCTTGGAGGAATGGGAGGATTGTGGTGAATACTACCAGCCACATTTCTACCAGATGCGGAATGAGTCGGTCATCGGGTACATGTCGCAGTGTCTGATCTAGAGAAGAAAACCCCGTCGTCAAAAGCTCGTTGAGATCCTCTATTAACAGAATTGGCGAACGTTTCTGTATGCAGCGCTTGATGTGTACACTGACGAGGGCATTGAAATCCTCAACTGGTGGTCGAGGATCTTCCCCTTCGAATATATGCAACAGTCGTGCCTTCAGCAGAGGCCAAGCATCATCTGGCGACAATCCTGAAATGCCAAATGCGTTGCCCAGATTTGACATATTGTCGCTTGCGTATGCTAAACCTGCACCCGGAGACGGGCCCAAGCTTGTCGCAGGTGTAGACCCAAGACTTCCTGAGATTGAGGGCCATTCGGAGCGCTCAGTGCTGAAAGATTGATTTCGCTCCCGGAAAGGGGCTTCTAGTGCCGTGTCGAGATAGGTCGCAGCCGCCTTCTCTTCCTTTTTTTTCTGTCGCAAATGACGACCGCCGTGTCTCAGATCTAACCCAGTCACCGAGTTGGCAAAAGAACTTGCGTGGCCTGGGGATGGTGGGACAGCAAACGAGTAGAGTGGTTGTGGTGCGCTCGGATCTGTTGGTCGGGAAGTACTGCTTGCTGAGGATAGAGGTAAATAATGGTCGTCCTTCTCTTTGATCTTATGCTTTTGGCGCGACAGAAAGTGATGGTGTTTATGTTTCTCCTTCTCTCTCTCCTGCACCAGGGGAACGAGGGTCGATGTCGAGCCATTGGCGGAGGAATATAGTGAAGCGTTGCTGCTTATTGTGGAGTCCACGAGACTGGTAGTCGACTGGTTCAGCATCATGCGATTGAGGGCTTGTGAGCTGTGAATGCCAATGCCAATTTTGCCGGGTGAGGGCAATGCCTGGTTTCGTTTGTCCCAGTCCTTATCTTTATCGATCCGTATGTTCTTTGGCTTGGAGAATAGCTTCATCTTGCTCTTCTCCTTGACGGGTTTCTGCATAAACTGGGGCTCTGGGGTTGACCCAGGCTTTGGCGAAGCATGTTCCTGGCCGGCCTGCGGTATGCCCGGGGAGTGCAGGGGACTTCTTGGGAAGGCAACATTCGCGGCGGTAGTGGCCGCCATCCTGTTCCCGCCCACGATGCCATTCTGATACGTCATTCCGTTCGTCTTGAAGGTCACACTATGCTGGCCAGGCATCGGCGGTGGGCTCGAGGGGCCTGCATTAGCACCAGGCTCTGGTATTGTCGTGGAGCGCTTTCTCGCGTGTTGGGGATGCATGGCCGTTTGGGCAGCGATTTGTGAGGCGGTTAAGTGGCTCTGGCTTGCCATAGTTGATAAATTGGACATGGAAGACAGGTTTGCGGAGCTGGAGGGCAAGTTGGGCTCGAAGTAGCCCTGGGAACGCTGTCGCGGGCGGTGTCCTAGTCTTGCACCTAATTCAGCTTGCGACACATGCTCGTCGCGGAGAGGGGCAGTCGGGCGGGAGTAGTTGTGCGGCGGCTGCGGTGGTTCACTGGCTGCGGGCGATTTGAGCGAGCGCGGAGGTAGAGGAGAGCGGCGATGCGTCGTCACCTGCGAGCTATCTGAGTCGGAGTCTTCGTCGTCGTCGTCTTCGTCGAGGGGATCGGGCCGTTGGATGGTGGGAGTCTGCGGAGGGGGAGAAGAGGCGGAGGAGGAATACATTGTTGCGTGTGTGTTACCGGCGGTACCAAGGATGGGAAGGTTGCAGGTTGCAGGTTGCAGGCTGCTGTGTGAGACAGGGTTTGTGCTGGTTTAAGGTTGAGAATACGGGCAAGGGAGAGGGGGGTTCAATGGTCAATGTAGACGGAGACAATGGAGAGAGGAGGCGTGGATTTGTGGTTAATTCAGCCAGTGAGAAGCATGGCCAGCCAGCATAGGGAATGTGAATAGAGGCAGAAGGTCGCAAAGTGGAGTCGTGTGTCGTAAGAAAGAGGCCCAGAGTACATGGCAGATGTACCAAGGTCCAAGTCCTAGCGGCGCCGCATTGATTGTGAAGCCAAGACGAGATAGGCTGCATGGCTTGGTTTGATCGACATCTAGCTCCTCCACGGATTCTTCTCCACATCAACTTCGTCTTCCATTGACTTCACAACCATTAAATACCCCCTCCATGATGCATCGGAAATAGTCGAAAACTCAAATTAACTTCACGCATCTACAAACCCCCAACTCGCAGCCATGTCTGCCCCATCTGCTCTCTACAAGTCGCCGACCGCCGACGCTGTCCACAACATCTCCCCCTCATCTACCCTCCCCGCGCTCTCCTCCGACCCCACCACCAATGACCGCGTCGCCTACCTCGCTGCTCTACAATCCTCCGTTAAAGATCTCCAGGCAGAAGTCAATACATTCCTGACACAAAAGATGGAGGAAGACAAAGTGATTGTTGGCCAGATTGGCGCAAAAGTAGACGATGCGAAGGAGGAGGAGAATTATGGAGAGGAAATCGTTGAAGACGACTGAAAGTTTGAGGCATGCACTACACATCGGGGAAAAGACAAAAGATGCCGATGCGAGCTGGATAGAGTCACTCTCTCCACTGTATCAGGACTCTCTGGCAACTTCGCCTGTAATTGTGAGAGCTTGTCTTCGTTGACAGATCTTTCATCAAGAGCAAGCTATAGAACTCACGCTTCATTCTTGATATGAAGGAAACCGCCTTTGATATAGGGCACAGTCTCATCTAGTTTTATTGAAGACCGCTCTAAACAAGACCACTGCAACTACTTCCGTGGTATACAAAGATTCAAGTGAGTATGAACAGGAGGTAGACCAAGTTATCCTTTAGCTATACAGGAGATAATGGTCTACAAAGAGCTAGCATATACAGCATAGCAAGAAAGAATCCCAAGCCAATGACTCCGTTTGACTCCAACCCATTCGCCAACTCAACATGGCTACAAAGCCCTTATTACTTCTGATGATTATACACCAAGACTCTGTCGATCACCTTACGCCAATGAACTCAAAACCATCAACTATTCGGCCTAGTAGGCCCCGGAGCAGGTTCTCCGTTGTCATCATGGTTTCCAATAGATTCTCTGTCGTTCTCCGATTGGAAGTCTTTGAGGGAGTCTTTGTTCTCACCACCCTCCCCTCTGACGACAGACTCCACCAGGATAGAATCACGGAGTCGTTCCTCTAGCACTTCCGTATCTCCTCGTGTCTCTTGACCCTCCTCGTTTGCTTGTGCATTGCCCTCCTCAACTTCGATACCAGTAGGGTTTTCGTCACCGTTATTTGAGCCCTGGTCTTCTGCACCATCGTCTTCTTCCGCTCCTGGCTCGTCGTCTGATTCTTCCCCAGCTCGTCGAAGCACCATACCCCGATCCATAGCTTCTATTTGTATCTGTTGAAGAGTTTCCTCGAGTTGATCTTCAGGTAGATTAAGCATCATTCTCCTCGCTTCGGCATCGATACCAAGCGCTTCCAGGTCACCTTGATGGAATATGGCAAGTGGATCGCCGTCAAACTCGTCATCGTTGTTATTGTCGTCGTCGTTGTCGTCGTCGTTGAGGTCTGCTTCCACTTGTTGGCGAGTTTGTCCAGCACGGTTGAGGCCAGTGTCGCGATGGAATCCCTCTTGATTGTATCCCTCCTCGTCGTAGGCTACCGGCCCATAGAGAGGACATGCGTGCACACCTTCCCAGGCTTTTCCACAAATGTAGCAAAAGGAGTAACCGCATGTGCATCTATCAACGTCAGTAAACTTCTAGAAGCCTTCGAATAGTACTTCTTCGACAACAAGGGCACTTACGTCATGTGATTACACGCCTCCTTGAGTTCAACGGTACCACCACATCCGTCGCAAACTTGATAACCATGCTCCTTTGCGGCGTCTCTGAATTGCTTTTCAGACTCGGTAATGTCGCAGTTGTGCGCTGCAAGTGCCGGGCCAAGCTCATTGTCTTCACATTTCTGTTCGTGGAGAAGGTTCTTGCATTTCGTACAGGTGTGTTTGTCGCAACGATCGCACTTGGCATAGCTTACTGTATCAGAAGTGCTGTAGTTTTGGCGATGGAGAAACTGTGCGCAGCCAGTGTTGCCACAATATACACGATACCTTCATGAATTAGTATGACAATTTTGGGTTGTGAAATAGAGGACTTCGACAGACTTACTTTGCTTGGGTTGCATATTCGAGCTCCTTCTCCTTGAAGGCCATATAGAGTTCAAACGGGATGAGGTCAGGAATATACTCTTGGTAGTCGTCAATCAGTAGGATCTGATCGCAACATTTTACTGGGTACAGCTGTTCGTTATCCATGGCCTTCGTGAAAGCGTCGGCTAGGCATTTCGATTCTGGGTCCATGCAAACGTGGTGCCTCCCGCAAGCTAGAGCCAGGAGTGGGGTCCCTTCGCCCTCCTCGTCCGCACATACCAAGCACTCGGGGGTCATCGTTGATGTTTGTTAGAGTTTCCGCAGTGGATGTAAAGGTGGTAAACTAGGTCTAAAAGGTAAGTTGTTGTGTGATAATCGATTGCGGTTCGAGCTCAAAACCCGTGGCATAATTTTTACCTACAAGTGGCAGGTGAATATTCAAAGATGTTGAAGGCTGAAGTTTGAAGTTGTTGAGGCCCTTGACAATCAAACAGCCACCCAGCCTAATTGAGCGTCACAAAAAGGTCGTATGCGCAAACCGTTGAGAACCATGCCAGGAGAATATAGTCGTAGTAGGGGAGTGAAGGAAATATCACAAATGACAAAACGAATTGAAAATGATAGAATTATTCTGGGGATACCGAAGGGAAATAGCAGATGAGACGTGAGAGAGGGCATGGTATGATTCACTTGATGCCTTTCCGCTGACACCACAAAGTAGGCAACCGCCCATATGTGGCTTAGTTCGGGTTGGGGTGGCTGAGGTGCCATTTGGTGCCTGCTTTGCTATTCATCATACCCTTATGCCACATACGTTTGTAGCTAATAGAAAACACTTCACATCACTATTCGGGATTGAAAGGTTGTACTGAGGTCTATTTTCGTACAATGGAAGCACAAATGCCCCAATGCGATAGATGGGCTTGGCCCGTGCCCTCGGGAACCTTCCGATAGAGCAAGGCGAGAAACCCCCTTCGTCGAGAGCATTCACGATTTCATCCAGCACAACGAATGTTCACCATCATTTGTGTACATGCAATTCTGACACAGGAGAGATAAATTTGGTGTCTCGCGCATTTTCCTCCTTCCTTTTTTCGTTTGGTCGCTGTTCTCTTGGTGCGGATGTTTACCCAGCGGACGAGCCGCGCATTCAGGCCGACTGCCTCTTTTGCAAAAACCTCAAGTCTCGTGCCAACAAACACGGTCTCGGACTAGCCAAAGCACCCCGCGAAGTAGTATATCTCAATTCACAATGGTCAGGTAATTGAGAGATAGTGTCTTGAAATCGCCAAAGAAGACGTGTTTGGCTATGAGGCAGAGCTCGATCCGTAGGTGTTGAAACGGAGAGGCATAAGGGATATTTTCAGGATGGCTCCTATGTTTTGGTCTGAGCATTTTGTATAGTGGTTTTGGCCATCTGGTGTCAAAGAGGAGAAAGTGAAATGTACGCTGGTTCAATGGTTTGCGATATAGCTAGAAAAGAAGGGAGGAGGTTTTTTTATGCGGAAGATTAGTTTCTAGTACTTTTTTGTAGAACAGAATCGTAAGTGTAACGATGTAGATACTCAATATTGTTCCTGAGTTCCTTTCACAGATCCCCCTTGTTCATCACTCATACTCAGGATCTGTATTTCTTCGCTTCGCTTTGTTACTGGTGTAATTGACCACTCATGCAGCATGCCGCATCCGTAAAGCTCTTTGGCTGGATAAATAGCGTTACTAAGCGTCGTACATAATGGGGCTTAATTTGGCAACCTCACTATTGGAATTATGCGTCTCTGAGTTACCTGCGTGTCTTTAGACCAAACTTTAATTAATTAATCCCCTCCGTATTGGATGTAGTGAGATCTATACTCTACTTGTGTGTTCAAGATTGGCGTACGTCGTGTACAATTTTATCGAGTTGCTAACTAGACACGTGAGAACGTTTCTCGTCCAAGATCATAGCTGATGATGCTCTTGCATATTTGTACTGTGGGATTGTTCGTTCGAACATGCGGCTATGGAAAAATAGTTGTTTCTATGGATGCATAATGTCCTTGGCATCTTATACTGCATTGAGTATAGAGCCAGTCAGCTCGGAATAACAGTATATGCAGTATGCAGGAAGGCAAACTGTATGGGAAGTTCTCGAAGAGCAAGATTCTGGACTATGTATATATATACTCTGCCTTTACGTCCATGCATAGTTACTTGAAATTTAATGGCATTGGATCGATTGGTCGTACATAAACCGTTACGTGACGATGTCGCCTCCCAACGCAATCCACAAGCAGTCATATAGCAAACTAATCCCGGCGCTTCTCACCCTCACTCTCCTCTTCACTTCCGTATCTTGCACCCCCGCAGACTCCATAACTGGCCAATCTCTCCTGGGCTCCTCCTTCGGCATCCCCGGCCTTAATTCCACCTTCGACTACGTAATAATCGGCGGCGGCACCGCGGGCCTCGCCCTCGCCAACCGGCTTACCATCTCCGGAACCAACACTGTGGCCGTTATCGAAGCAGGCAGCTTCTACGAACTCGGCAACGGCAACCAATCCCAGATCCCGCGCAATGTGTGGAACGGCGCGGGAAAGACCCTCACCGATGCGAATCCGCTCGTAGACTGGATGTTTGAGACGGAGCCGGAAATGGGGATTGGAGGCGTTAGGATGCATTATACGAGAGGGAGGTGTCTGGGTGGAAGTAGTGCGCGGAATCATATGGTGTACCATCGGGCGACTGTCGGAGCGTATAAGAAATGGGCCGATGAAGTCGGAGACGCATCGTACGAGTGGGAGAACTGGAAGCGATATTTTGACAGATCGACTACCTTCCACAAGGCGGATGGAGCGAAACGGTTTGCGAATTCAACTCCGGAATACGATCCTGCTGGAGAGCGGGCGAGGGATGGACCCGTGGCGATTTCATATCCGAATTGGGCTACGCCGATTACGAGCTGGATTCTAAGGGCTACGGTTTCGTTAGGGATGGATGCGGTTCCAGGGTGGATTGATGGAGTTTTGATTGGGAGCAGTTGGGGGTTGAGAAGTATGGATCCCAGAACGCAGGTTCGAGAGTCGTCAGAGACAGCTTATTTGCGACCAGCGCTGAAAAGAACGAATTTGATTGTTTATCATTCGACGATGGCCACGAAGGTATTATTCAATGGGACTGAGGCGTTTGGTGTAACTGCTAGTACTTTGGGAAGATCTTTCCAGTTATTGGCTAGGAAGGAGGTTATTCTCAGTGCTGGTGCATTTCAGAGTCCGCAGCTCTTGATGCTGAGTGGTATCGGGCCTCGAGAAACTTTGGACAAGTTCAAAATCCCTGTACTAGTGGATGCACCGGGAGTTGGACAAGGGATGGAGGTAAGAAATCTTGTGTGACGCCCGTTGGACCAAGAATTGACATTGACAGGATCATCCAGGCGTCAACCTAGCACACAAAGTGAAAGTCCCAAGCTCCACTGTACTCGATACACCCAAAAAATACCAGGAAGCAATCCGAGAATACCTCCAAAATGGAGCTGGGCCTTTAACCAGTACCGGTGGTGAAGTTGTTGGTTAGTCAATTATGTATCGTGAATTGGTCTCCACAAAACTTTTAACACTATGCTATAGCTTGGGACAAAGTTCCTCGTCGCCTGATATCAAACAGCAGCGCAGCTGTACTCGACAAGTTGCCAGAAGACTGGCCAGATCTCGAATTTCTCTCCACAACAGCTTTCCCAGGCCCTAAGCCCCCGGACAATGGCGATTACGCAGGCCTGACTGTGGTCCTTGTGAGCACAGTCTCGCGCGGCAATGTTACCATTTCTTCCAATTCCATATTTGACCCTCCTGTAATCAACGTAAACTTCCTGACGCACAAGATCGACCAAGAGCTCGCTATAGCCGCTATACGTCGAGGAAGGGAAATACTCGCACACGCCTCGTTAGAGCCGGTCATCGATGGCCCGGAAGTTGTGCCAGGAATTGGAATAACTACTGATGAGCAACTCCTCAAGTATATTCAGGCAAGCGGACTGACTATAAGTCATGTCAGTTGTACGAACAAGATGGGAAAAGAGGGCGATAAATCAGCTGTTGTCGATGCGAAAGGGAAAGTTTTTGGTGTTCAGCGACTGAGGGTTATTGATGTTAGTGCTATACCGTTCCTGCCACCAGGGCATCCAATGGCAACGGTCTACGCTTTGGCAGAGAAACTTGCGGATGATATACTGGGGTAATATTTGTAGGCTCGGCTGTTAGAAAATTCAACTGGGTCTAAATAATTTGGACATTTGGATTTTTCATTGCGAGTCACGTGAGAACGTTGAAGCTTCCATGGTTGGTTTCAGAGAGCAATCAAGTGCTTTCCAAAGAGGAATCAGATAGTAGAGGTGGATATTAAGCACGTGGTGATGACATGTATCATTCGAAGATTGCTCGCATGCGTACGATGAAAGTAGAAAGTTGGTTGACGTGCAGCCTGGCTTCTTCAGTCCATATGGTCGCCAAGACACTAACTACATACTCTCTAGGCGTAATCTCTCCTGCAACCCAAACAGCTTGTGAACCGATCGAATTGTATCACCAAACTCCCAAACTGCTAGCAAACAGTTCATCCTCGAATCTCCCTTAACTCGGTCACTTGGTAGATAACTAATAATGTTACCGCCAGTCGATCCAAACATTTTGCAGCGAAATCCTAGTTTTGCAATCCTGTACAAAGACCTGTATACACGGAGGCTCAACCCCGATGGTTCAACAAGAGATACTAAGAAACAGAGAGTGCATGATGAGATTCGTAGGGTAAGTCATGATCTCAAATTACCACTCCAATAAAATCTCTATTCAGCGATAGCAATACTTGATCTCAGTATGCCCAAATCGAACATTACAGTGCCATTGTTGACATTCATTTCTTGGCATCATTTGTCCAAACATTACACGCTCTCAATTCATCCATATTCTCCACCCTCTGCTCTCACAAGGTTTTTTATTCATCTATAAATCTGATCAACTAACTCGTATCCAGAACCTCACCCACGCCCGCACAACCCTCCTAACGTCCCAAATCATCCTCCGCACTCTGTCAACCCTCCCCTCCACCTCCCACACCCTCCCACCAGACTTATACCACACAATATCCATCACAATCTCCCAACTCCACAACCAACTCTCCAGCTCGGACCTCTCCATCCTCACAAACGATACCGACCTCTTCCTTGACAACATATCCACCATCTCCACCGCTCTCTCCACCCAACTTACCCTCCTCACCACGCAAATCTGTAAAATCGCGGACCCGCTCCACGATCTGGAAATCGAGCTTCTCCCCGCAAAAGCCGCGCAACTGAAAGAGGAAGCAACGATTCTGCTTCCCACAGACATTGCACAGGCTCGCGCTGCTCTCGCAAACACCGCTTACGACGTCCTGACGCTGCATCGCCAGATCCTGACTACAGCAATCCAGATCCTAGAGCAAACGAAACACGGCTCCATAGCTCGCGCGACGAAATCGAAAGCAGAGCTCTTGCAATCACGAGCGTTGCTATTGAGTCTACAGGCTAGGGTGCATGGGTTAACGCATCCACCGCCGCAGGAGCTGGTCGTTGCGTTGGGGAATTTTAGTGCGGAGCAGGACGTGAGAGAGGAGGAGTTAAGGGGGAGAGGAGATGCGGCGGAGAGGACCCTGGGGCTGTATGAGAGAGCGGGGGAGAAGGGGATGAGGGATGTGGCGAGGAGGAAGGAGGTTTTGAGGGGGGAGATTGAGAGGATTAGAGTGGAGATTGAGAAGTTGGAGAGGGGGGATGCTTGAGAGTTGGGAGACAGTGGACATATAAGAGGACACGTCTATGCCGATTGATCATATCAAGCAAGCAACAGATGTGTAATTCCTTCTCTCTTCGAAATTTTATATTACCTTTTCAAACACAACCTCATACTTCTCATCCACAACCTCCCCATCGTCACCAACTATCTTCTTAGCCCCCATTCTACAAATCTGCACCCTATCAATCCCCACATCTTTCGCCCACACCATCTCCGCATAATCCTCCACCAAACCACTCGCATCGAATCTCATCCAACTCTTCGCTGCAGGTCCGTGCCCTTCCGACCGCCCACCCGCACCACCAGCAGCATTGCCAGCCTTACCCCTTGCTTTGGGCCCCCGCGGCTTCGCATAAATAGTATTCACAATCGTAGCATGCAGTTTCAGCTCTCTGCTGTCTTCGACCAGAAATCCTTTTTCTGTGAAATGGTGTCTCAGGGCCTCCGCAAAGGGATAGAGTCTCGCGGAGGGATCCCGGGGTTCGGCGTACAAGATACTCGTTTTGGAGGGTGCATGCATAGGGACCAAGGATTGGAGATTGATCACCAAAGGTGTGAAAATGCCTTCTGTACCCCCTACAGCTTCCTCCTTCCCTTTGGTGCTGTCTACTTCCATTTCTGTACTCGACGCATCTCGTAGAATCGACTTCAAGTCGAGGTCTTGTAAGCACTTGCCCGCATTGACCGCTTCCTCATCGCTCAGGGACATCACTCCTAATGTTAGGTGTAACGTCCCGAGAGGCCTCACAGCCTTCACTGGTACCAATCCGCCATATGGTCTCCCGCTACCGATCTCCACATCTCGCACAAAGCCCTCTAGCGCATCCCGTAGCTGGGGTTTGCTCTCCGGATTGACTAATGGCAGGCAGAGGAAATGGGTCAATGGCGGTTTCTTGGTAGCTGCCTTGTTAGTTTTCCCCTCATCTTGAGCTTCCTGTGGCCTTCCCCAATGTGTTGTTTGCTGCATAGATGTGATTGGAGTTGCAGAGGATGATGCACCAGGGAGAGATGTGCGGATTTCGGCGTTATCACGGAGTTTCTCCCCATCGAGGAAGTCATTGTAGGTGCCTTTTTCTTTTCTTTTGCCCATGGGAGATGCGGAGATGTTGCGGCTGGTAGAGTGGTAGTGTCGCGTGAGTGACCAAAATGATTTTGATAGGCGACAATCCCAAGACGCAAGCCTTGGTGTGCAAAGTAGTCGTAGGGCCGAGCTATTATATGCCGTTCTGGCGGAGCAAATGTTGGAATGTTTCAATATTTGAAGAATCAAACGTTGTGGGTCCAACATGGAGAAACGTTAACTCGGGTCGATGTGTAGTATACACAAAGGTGAGACGAGATGAGCGGCAATGTCCCTTTTCGGCGAAGCGTGACAGGCAGGCACAGGGCTGAAGAAGGGGCGTGGAATATGACGTAAGGGGCCGAATGTGGGGTTGTGCAGGAAACGTGGAGCTATAAGTCGAAGACAGTCGTCCGACAATCGGGCCTTTGAGATGAACAGGCTCGTATAGGGCTACAAAATTCAAGAAATCACAGAGTACTGTTTCTGAGGGTTGCTCTGAGCTCTGCGCGCTCATCTCCACAACTAGGGGGGTAGTGAACGGAAGTGGGATGCTCTAATAGACCCCTCATTCCAAGTTTATGCACAAGCGATGCAGCCCCTCAAGACCTCAGCAGATATCTAGGCATAGCCCACCGAGGCGGCCATTTGAGCTATTCACAACTGGATCATCTAGAACAAGTAGATGGAAAAGAAAAAACCATTGAAGCGAAAGCGTGAAGAGATTTGCTTTTAGGACATAGCACCTGTGTCACTGTAATCGCCAACCAGAAAGGGAGCGGCGCCGGGGCTGCAAGCCAGATAGCCCGCAACCAAGTATCCACAAACCCAACATGCATCCGCATCTTGCACCCAAAGGTATCCTTCTCGAGTCAAACCAAAGACAAAATCTATCGCTCTAAGCGCATCGTTTCCGGGCGTGATGAGGGGGCGAGCGCGCGTGCGCATCACGGGTCTTTGTAGAACTTCTTCAACACCTTTTCCACCTCATCAAATTCCTCCTTAGCCTGCTTGATGATAGCACCGAGCTTTTTCTGCGCCTCTTCTTTGGTGATATCTTTTGTGCCTGCCTCGTCCTTGAGCTGGCCGAAGTTTTGGATCTTCTCGCACGAGTCCTTCACTTTGGTAAGGCCGAGTGTTGCGGACGAGCCCTTGAGGAAGTGGCCGAGCTCGGAAAGGTCTTTGAGGTCACTCTTCTCGCTGCGCCCGGAATATTAGCATTTAGAGTATCAGATACATATACAGCAACTCACAGAGCCTTATCCATGTTGTCAAAGGTGGTCTCAGCCTGGGAGAAGAAGTCGTAAACGATGCTCTTGCTAAAGTCCCTCTCATCCTCGTCATCGTCCATTTCAAGGATCTGCTCGAACGTCGGCTGGTCGATGCTATCTGCGGCGCCGGGGATAGACATGATGTTATCGTCTCCGCTAGTCTGTGGGAATTAGAGACCTTTTAGGGTCGAGTGCGCGATAAAGAATAAGGGGGATGTAATGGATCCAAGGATGTATGAAGGTAGAGCGCAACGCGGGAATGGGGTATTAGGTTTAAGGGTAAAAGTAGAAATCGGCAGACGGAGACTCGCACGCAAGTAAGAAGGGGTCGTGCGCAAGGGAACGGAAGGGTGTGGTGAGTGATGAATGTGGTGTAGGGAGTGACAGTTGTCTGTGGTGGGATAGCGAGATAGGCGGGATGGTGCTGGAATGGATGGAATGAGGGAATGAGGGGCAACTAACCCTGTCTTCGTCCTTGACTGAATTTGCCTTAGCCATGATTTAACCGTAAGCAATGCCTGCTGCGTTGCGCTTCTGTGCCTCTTGCCAATAATAATTCCTGCGAGCGCGAGTGCCTGGGTAAAAAAACTCGCGAAGTCGTCAGTCAACTCTCGTTGTCGCGTCACAGAAAAGAGTCACGACTGCGGTCGCGCGTTAAGTCTGGTAATGCTGGTAGTCGCACCCGAAATGGAGATGGTCGCTTCGCGGGGTCAAGGTTAAAGTCGAACAATTGAACAAGTGAGCCGGACTGGCTTGGCCTTTTGGTGATGTTTTTTTTTGCACGCTGTGGGCCGTGCTGCTGCTGTTGGGTTGGCTTGTCTGCTGCTCTCACGTTGCTGGATGACGAAACAAAGCTCGGCCCGACAAAGTGCTATCGGTTAATGTAGCGGGCTGCCGATTGGAGATCCTAAAAAGAAGAAGGGAACCTGTGAGGACAAGTTTGGGTGCGAGACTGTAGGGCTGGATGTAGATGTTGGAGGGGCAGCTGGGAGGGGACCAAAGGTCGTCAAAAGAGACTATGCGAGTTCCTGGATGGAGCACTTGTTTAACACTTCTGACAGCCCGGCGCCCGATGGGATCAAAAGGCGGTGATGGGTACGAAGAGGGTTCCTCTTTAGCTTGGAAGCTGAATTAGACGCAATATTTCTTTTCGGGGTCTCTCCTCCACTGTCGCCCAGGACCCCGCCGGTTGGCTACAAGGGAGAGAGCTTGCTCGGATGTATGTGCCGAGCGTGGTGCTGCGTCTTGGATGCTGGGTTGCTCAAGCGGGTACCGTGCTTAAGCTGCTTCTTATTCTACGCGTCGGGCAGCTGTGCGAGTGCGAAGCGGACCTGGTCGTGAGTTGTAACTAGGTACAGAGGTGCGGTACGGAACAGATGCCTTGCTGCCCGTGTCCGCTGGCTAGCGGGAGGGCCTCCTCATATACTGTGCCGCAGAAAACAGAGATTGGGAATGCTCGGTTGCATCACCACGGGAGAGGGGATAGCTACATGATGGGCAAGGCAATAGTGGTTTATGTTTGACTACTACATCCAAGTGGGGTCAACCCTCAACGTCAACCCACTGACACCAATACTTTGACTTTGATCATCGTACTTCATCCAGCTTCGTCCAACTTCGTTCCTGTACCCTTGACCTGTTAATAACTAAAAGCAGGCTATTCTGTTTGTACGATTGTATCGTCAAGACGGAAAGTTGGGCGGCCTCTGATTACCACTTGTGCCGCTGATGGACCCCCCATCATGCCTGTCCCCACCGAACGAAAATGTGGTGGAGAGACAAATTGGACTTGATGGAACAAAAGGCAACATGCCAAGCGGTCTGGAAGCGTCTGAAGATGATGATAGTCGTCCGGGTGGGCATTCGAGGGAGGTAAGACAGCATGACCGTGAACTCCTTCGGGATCGAAGTCGCTTTTTGAATGCATGACGGCAGCCATGGCTAGGAGACCCTACGTCAATGGCGCTGCGTCGTCACTGTGCATATGTCTGTGCATTCCAGACCCGCGGGCGTTGGCTTGAGGCCCTGCGTCTGTAAACTCCGGCCACCGCTCCTGTGCTGCTGAATGCAATATAATGGCCATGGTCTGCCCTCCTCTGCTGGCCTGTGGTCGGCAGTGCGCCGACCAACACGAGAAACGGAGGAAGAAAGTGACCTTCTGAACAAGCTCTTCAGACCCGGCGCAAGTGCAGCGTGCCATCGCGATACTGCCATTTATGGACCCAGACAAGGTTGCCATGGCAAGTGCCCAAGCCATCCGTAACGAGGATGCCGATCTCTTTGGACACCTTCACGAGCTGGGGAGCTGCAGGTCGCAAGCCGCAGGATTAATAACCTCTCCATCCGGCCTATCCCGAGAGATTGACAGACTGGAAGTCAGCCTCCCACTGACGACACAACTCCACACCGTAACTCGCAAAACGACCTAAATTATCAGACGATACAGCCAGGATATATGCGAGCGCACTGATGGAAACGGCTCTTCCGCGGATCGGGGGAGGGAAAAGAGGGGTGGAATTTCTCCTCGGCATATCTGGCTACTCCCTGGCGACCGTTCGGCGTCTGCTTGGAAATATAATTTGCTTTCCCCGCGATGCGGAAAAGCCATATTGCGTCTGAGGCGAGGTGGGATGTTGAAGCAAAGTTTTGTACCCCGGGCCCTGGGAAGAGTTAGCGCCAATCATGACGTGGTTTCTTATCGATAGAGAACGGAGGTACCACAGTACTTAGTACTTAGTCTCCCATGTCCCGCTCTGCATTCCCAACCTCCTCCCCCTCAATATGCCATCGCCCATATTACCCATCTTGCTATGCCTTCGCGAGGCTACCGCACACAACGAGGGTTCTTCCCGCCCGAGCTCAATCTCTTTTCGCACACGCGACCGAGTAGTTGTATCAGGGTGCATAGGGACCCTGGCTCGGCTCGCATGACTAAATCGGGCAGTGATCTGCACGACATGGGTGCGCACTTGTATGACCAATAGTGTGGGGGGGAGGGGGAGCGAGAACGGTATCGGCGTTAGGCAAGCAACCGGAGCATCCAGTTCAAATTTAGCCTCCAAGAAAAAGAAAGCGGAACAGTATTGGATTGAGTATGGATTGATTCGATGAAGGAGCTTCAATTCTCGCCTCCGACTACAGAAGGATAGAGTCTAACCATTGGAACTTGTATAACTCTAACACGGTACTTTACAGAGCAAGCTTGCACGCTATGCCATGCCGAAGGCCCAACTGTCATTGAAGCGCGCCATTAATAATGGCAGGAGCTTTAACCAGTAACCTTGAAAATGGCCTCGGCGAGACGCTTGACGTTGCCGCTTGTGATACCCGCAACTGATATTCTGCCGTCCTTCGTGGCATAAACTGAGTGCTAATGATAGTCAGCCTGCTGTATCGTAGGGTTGCAAGTATAAGTGTCTATGGGGCAAGGGTTATAGCGAAGTTAAGGATACTATAACTTACCTCCTTTGCCAGGACATCCATCTGCTCAGGCTTCAGACCGGTGTACGCGAACATGCCAATTTGGGAGGTGATGTGGCTCCAGTCATGCTTGCTTCCGAGCTTTTCAAGGTTCTCCTTAAGAAGAGCACGCATGGTGATGATGCGGTCAGCCATATCCTTGACCTCTCCGAGCCATTGTTTGTTGAGTGCCGAGTCATTGAGAATCTCAGAAGCGATACGGGCACCGTGGACGGGGGGGTTGGAGTACAACGGTCGTACGAGGATCTTGATCTGCGAATCCACACGCTTCTTCTCGTCGGCGGACTCGGTGACGACAGAGAATGCGCCAACACGCTCACCATAAAGACCCTAGACAAAAAGTGTCAGCTGTGAGTCGAAGAGACAAACCAGGAAATGAATGTATTCCATACCATGTTCTTTGCAAAGCTCTGGGCCAAAACCGGTCGGAGGCCCTCTTTGATGAAATGTCGGAGAGCAAAGGCGTCCTTATTGGTGTCGCCGCTGGCAAAACCCTGGTAGGCCATGTCGAAGAATGGGAAGTGGCCTCCTTCCTTGACAGCATCAGCAATCTTCACCCACTGCTCCTCGGTGGGGTCAACACCAGTGGGATTGTGAGCGCAAGCATGAAGGAGAACAATGCTACCCTTGGGGAAGCTCTTGATATCCTCAATCAACCCCTCGAAGTCGAGGCCAATGGTATCCTTGTTATAGTATCGGTACTTCTCAACCTTCAGGCCCGAGTCTTTGAAAACGGCGGAGTGGTTTGCCCACGAAGGGTTGGGGATATAGATGGTCTTGTCGCCGGGGAAGAATCGTTCGAGGAAAGCTCCACCAATGCGAAGAGCGCCAGTTCCTGAAATGGTCTGGGTGACAACGATGCGGCCTTCTTTCAATGGTGTGGAGTCTGCACCGTATGCGAGCTCGAGAGCGGCCTTGGTGAAAGCGGGAACACCGGTGATGCCTGCATACTCCTTGTCCAAAGCTGCATCGACAATCTTCTTCTCGGCTTGCTTCACAGATGGAAGCACATAGGGCTTTCCCTTGTCATCCCGGTATGCGCCAACACCTATACCCGTCAGCTGCGATGTCTGATTTCCATGCGGGCAAGTATCATGACGCACCTAGGTTGATCTTCTCAGAGTTTGAGTCGGCCTTGAAGGCTTCAGTGATGCCTGTCTGCTGTTAGTACCAAATACGATATCAAATGAGCTTGAGGATGGAACAACTCACCAAGAATTGCCTATGAAAGAAGCAGGCGGTGAGTGACGGATCCACGGTTGCACGTCGGACTTGAACTTACATCCTAGAGAGCATTGTCAGTCTTCGTTACGGCCAATTGACCTTCCAGTATCTCCAATGACTTACGGGAGGGCCCTGTGGCACGTTGGACCAAGCAGATGCAGCTCTGACTCCAGTCTGGAGGTTGATGCGCTTGGAGACAGCTTGACGCAATGCGGTCCTTGATGAGGCGAGCATGGCTGCGGTATGTGTGTGTGCGGGAGGCAGCAATCGAGGAAGGAGCAAAGAGGCGTGAATGTCTTGAGAAGAAAAGTGAGAGAGGGATAAATAGGATTTTTCAGCTGTGGGATTGTTTAATCGGATAGGCGGTGGGTGTGAGTGCGTGGGCTTGTGAGAGTGGGTGCGTGGTGTGACAGTATGACTACTATACCCCAGAGTGCTCCAGCGCTGCCAACTGCCTCCACGTCTGGTTACTTTTTTGGAGCCCTGTGCGCAGCAAGCTTGGAGCTCGATGCGATCTCGGTCCTCCCATTTCTCCCACGCACTGCCGTCGGCGCCTATCACTGGGGGAAGTGGGAGACACCGGGGGTCAGTCGAGCCGAGGACTGACGCGCTTCCCCAAGCCGGTTAGACTGTCTAAACCTCTCTGAAAAAACGTGAAGTCTGGAATACTATCAGAAGAATACTAAACAAATTATCACGCCTCGCACTTCTTCTACCACTTCCCCATTCCACCAGGCTATGAAACCGGCCCTCCATCAGACACGCAGTTTTGCAACTTTACACCATGCCTTGATTCCGACTTTCCTATGTCCCGCGCTTCTTCGTGGAGCGGTAGGACATGCTACGCACCCCCTCCAGTTCCGATATTCTTCCTCACCTTCTCCTCGTCCCATAGTACAATCGACTCCTCCGCGCAGGACCTTCTCCTCGAATAGAGTATGTCGGCAACACGCTGGCCAAGCTGCCCAACATGGGTCTAATATCGACTCACCCGCCGTCAACCCGCCTGACACACCCACAGTAGCCCAGTCGCTACCTCGAGCCTGTCCGGGATGCGGAGCACCAACCCAAGTGTTCGACAAGAAGGAGGCTGGGTACTATGACATCGATCGGCGACGGGTAAAAAGCTATTTGGAGTACGACCCTCAAGACATCGAACAGTCTAAGCAAGAGAACGATGTCTACACTCGAGCACTGAAACAAGCAGACCCAAAGCTACTCGAGGGACTCGGCCTCGACCATGAGACCCTCGACACTTCAAATAAGGTTGATCAGACAGCTCCAACCACCCCCATGTGCGACCGCTGCCACAATCTTATCCACCACAATATCGGCAACCCGATCCACCATCCGTCCGTCGAAGCCATTCACGAGACTATTGGCGAGTCCCCCCACCGCCGAAACCATGTATACCACATTATCGATGCTGCCGACTTCCCACTGTCCCTTGTTCCGAACTTGCAATCGTCGCTTCGCCTACCCAAACTTCGAACGCAAAACCGCAGAGCCAAGCATAAGGGATGGGTTTCAAATAACAGAATTGCGGAGGTCAGTTTCGTCATCACTCGTGCGGATCTACTTGTGCCAATGAAGCAACAAGTGGATGGCTTGCTTCCGTATGTAACCCAAGTACTACGGGATGCGTTGGGTAGGGATAACCGAACGGCGCGATTGGGTAACATCTACCTGGTCAGCGCAAAACGAGGATGGTGGACTACAAAAGTTAAGGAGGACATATGGGATCGCGGTGGCGCAGGTTGGATGGTTGGTAAGGTGAATGTTGGAAAGTCTAACCTTTTTGAAGTTGTCTTCCCCAAAGGCCGCGGCTCAGATTACGAAGACATTCGTAAAATTCGGTCTGCCGCGGAGCGCGAGGCAATGTTGAACAATGCCCAAACAATGGAGGAGATTGCAAAAGTTCAAGGTCAATTGGATGAAGAAGATGCCAGGATCGAACGTCGACGAAGCCAAATCATGGAACCTTCAACCAATGCAGAGGATTTTCCAGAAGAAGATGAGGAGGAACTTGATCTAGATTCTCTCCTACCTCCACGACAGACGTATACTCCATACCCTGTTCTTCCTCTCTCATCATCTCTTCCAGGAACAACGGCATCTCCAATCCGCATTCCATTCGGTCGCAATCGCGGTGAACTCATCGACCTTCCTGGACTCGCCCGCACATCGCCCGAACTTTCTACTTTCGTCAACTCCGAGAATCGCGATGATTTGATAATGACCCACCGAGTGACTCCCGAACGCCATGTACTCCGCCCCGGCAAGTCTCTCGTTCTAGGCGGTGGCCTTATACGCATCACACCCGTCAACGAGGACCTAGTCTTTCTAATCCACCCATTTGTCCCTCTAGCCCCACACATCACATCTACCGAAAAGGCCATCGGCCTCCAAGACCAAACGCGCGGATCCGGCGTGCCTTCCATAATGGCGCCCAACATCGGCGACAAGATCAAATCTGCCGGTCGTTTCAAGCTGCAATGGGACGTGACCAAGAAACTTGCCGGTCCGCTCACTTCCTCCGTCGCCGGCAAGATGAAAACAGACAATCTCCCGTTCCGTATCTGGAGCACGGATATCCTGATCGAGGGTGTTGGATGGGTAGAGGTGAGCGCCCAGGTCCGTAGGCCACAGGGCTGGACACCAGTCGGCATGGCGAAGAAAGATCCGAATCATGCCCGCGCACAGAAACTGAAAAAGCAAGAGGAAATCCGCCACAAGAGGCAGGCTAATTATGAGGCAAAAGTGGCCACGGAGAACGGAGGTGATGCATTTGATCGGGCGGGAATCCGCGGCGGCGGAGATGGTCGTGTTATGGAGAAGAAAGTAGAAGAAGTCGTGCAAGAGGAAGTATATCCTGAGATCGAGGTCTTTAGTCCTCTGGGAAAATACATTGGGGCTCGCATGCCGATGTGTGGTAGTATCCTTGGTGGGCCCAAGCAAGTGTCCAGTCGCGAGAGGAAAGCCCGGCCGAGACGCAGTATGGTCTCTGTAAAGAGCCAGCGGAAGCCGCAAGTGAAGGGTTCCGAGTGAGCGGGAGGTATTGTATCTGTAAAATTATGTAAATGTATGTAAAATTGGAGTTAGCTGGACGATCGGTTGGAATCTGTAAAGGGACTGTTGTCTGGATACTGTGCAATGTAAATACCAAACAATGGTTCACATCACAGCATACATGTCAATCTCAATCGCATCGTGGAAAAAATCGATTAGATAGGTATACATGGTGATCAACCGTTAACTCGATTAACTCCCGTTATGTAACTCCTGTGCTGATTGGAATATTCGCCCAATAATCTCAAAGCGGTAGAAAAGATTCTATCCAAAGTAACCGGCTTCAGTTTCAAGTATTTCGCCATGGGACTATAAAGATGCAGCCTCAGACCGTCTCCTCTATCCCTAGTTTCTTAGGTTGTCCCAAAGATTGCGTATGGCGAATGCGTCAATGAAACGCCATGCGCATTTCTACCACCATAGAAGGGATCAGCACTCATTTATATAAACTTCAAGTAGTGTGTCTTTGTCGTTCTCCGTCCTCCTGACTAACATGTATCCGCTTCCTTGCTTCCCACACGCGGACCAAACATGTCCGACCTCCCACCAGGATGAGGCAATCATGTCTGGATAGTATCTTCGTATGTGTATTGTCAATACCTAGTCATCGCCCTTCTTTCCCTTTCCACTGAGCCGATCGAAAAATGGCTGCATCTCTTCAACACAGTTCCCGTTTTCTTTACCACAGCCGGGAAAGTTAGCAACTAGATCGCCATCCGTGAAGTCTCCGTTTTTTGGATTCGCGGGTCCCGAAGCATACGAATTGATCAGGTTTTGGGGAATGAGGGCGAGTTTGGCGAGGATAGTACCATGCCACCTAGAAAGTTTCAGCAGTGACCATAAACGATGTCAATGGAGTGGATCACGCGACTTACTGCACAATATGCTCTAAAGCATGCTGCTCAGCCTTCTGGAAGTTGTAGCTCCGATAAATCGGGTCGAACCAAGCATCTAAGAAATACTTTGCCCACTCTCCATTACGTATGATAAAGCTGCTGTGGCTAATTCCATCCTTATCCTGCGTTACAACTAAGTCTATCCTATCTCCTTTAAGATTTCCGAAAGTCTTAATGACGCTGTCAGGTGGCACGACAGGCTCATTGACGATCATGAGTTTTTCCAGCTTGGAGGGTGCCAGCACGTGGGATTGTAGGGAGACGGTCGGATTCATGATCAGCGCAGTACTGTCAAGATACCAGAAAAACGTCGAGGTCGGGTGAAGTGTCATGGCATGTCGCATAGCGGGGACTTTCGCCCAGGAGGCGGGTGCGTTACGAAGAGGATAATCGGTACTGCTGGGGAAGAAACATAGGTAACCTAATGAAGTCCATGTCAGCCATGCTCTTAATTATTTTTTAATGATCTCAAATGTCCAGACGTGTATCATTTGAAAGCACCTACCATGTTTCCTGGCGTAGTCCTCTCTGTTCTTCCTGATATGCCTCTTAAAGTCATCGCTGGCAGCAATGTCGAGTACAGTAACGATAACTACAGGTGCACCCGTGCCTATCACAGGTTTTTGGAGGCCAGACTCTCTTCCACCTATCCACCCCAGCAACCACAGAACAGTTAGAAGACCTAATGTGCCTATCGCGACAGTCCTCAAAGTGAGTCTCCGCATAACATTGCGCAATGCATATGGAATCGGAACCGAGTTCGAATTTCTGGCGGCGTATGGTGGAGGCCGCGAGGTCTTGCGCGGCGGCATAGCGAAATGCATGTTTCTCAAAGACGTTGGGTGAATGATAAAGGTGTCGTCGCTAGGGAGGATCGCTGGTTGAGAGAGGAGATCACCCCAGCGCAGTTCGATTGTTTAAACGAGGGATGGGAGTTGGAGGAGTTTTGCTCGGCGGAAGGAAACTAGGAATGCATTGTGCTTATGCGCAAATATGCCGACTCGAAAAGGGAAGAGGAGGGGAGGTCACGGCGACGATTGAGGGAGTTGAAGTGAAGACTTACGTGGAGGGTTCGCAGGAGAGAGTACTGTTAGGGTAGGTTCAAAATTAAACTACGAGCGTATCTTGCTTGGCGTTGCACATGCGGAAGGCGTACCCTTGCTTCCTTCTGCCGCTCTTCCCTTTCCGTTGTGGTCGTCCTGGACTACTCCTTACACAGTATTATTTGATTATTACCCCCCGAATCTCTCTTCATAAGCGAATACCCGAGATGGCAGAGTTTGTATCTGCTCAGCTCGCTGACTCCGGTTTGGTCAGCATAGGCCAGATGATTTACGAGGGGCTTGTACCTTCGACACCGCACACTGTCCTCTGCCAAGACTCTCAACCGCGAGCTCCTGATCGTTGGCATTGATCCACCTCATTTCCTCTGTGCACACAAATCCGATTGTTATACAACACCCTACCTCCCCCAAATCTTTACATTAGTTCTGAATCATATACTGGATGATTTCTAATCGGCTACGACGACAATTAATCGTCATGTCGATGGGTCTCTGGCTGTGGGCCCTTCCGGCTTCTAGGGTTAGTTATGACGTCGAAATCTAGTCACTAAATATGATCTTTGTGTACATGAAGTCGACATGCCCGAGTTGTTGTTTTCGGTTCAAGCCACATCCCTTTTTTATTTTTTGCTCTTACATCACAGACCTTCTTACGCGCTGATCATTAGCTTCTCGACACTTTAATTCCTTCAAGATGGTAGAGAAAGTCATTCAACTCCGATGTCAATGCAACCAGTATCCATGGGGGAAGCAGGGATCGGATTCACTCGCGGCACGACTATGCTCCAAGACACCCGGTACTGACTTCAAGATCGACGAAGGTACCGCCTATGCTGAAATGTATGTTCAACCGCCAGTTTTGGTCACCCAGGTACCTTCATCACTAACTTCCAACAAGGTGGATGGGAACTTATCCAGAACTACCTTCATATGTTCTATCTACAGGAGAAGATCTTCAAGATGTTCTCGATAAGTATCCCGGAGATCTTATCGGCGAGGGTGTTGTGCAGAAATTCAATCACACCAAACTCCCCTATCTGCCCAAAGTACTATCGATAGCAAAAGCCCTTCCGTTGCAGTTGCATCCGGTAATCTAGTCTCAAACTCCCTGTTCTCCTTTCCAAAACTAAAATGTACACAGAACATAGATCTGGCGTCGCAACTACATTCTAAGAATCCTTCACAATTTACCGATCCAAACCATAAGCCCGAGATTGCCCTTGCTCTCTCCGACTTCGAGGCCTTCTGTGGCTTTAAACCACTTGCTGATATAAATCGCTTGATGCAACTTCCACCACTTCAGGCATTCCTACCCCCCGTTAAGAAACCTGCTTTTGATGATCAGACACTGAAGCATGTGGTCAAAGCCATGCTCGAGGCTTCGGCTGAAGCAATAGAGAAGACGAACAATGCCTTACTTCAACTGTCCAAAGATTCATTTGGCAAGGACACTTACATCCAGGATCTGATTCCTCGTTTAGCAGAACAGTACGACAAATCCGACAACGGTATCGTCGTCGCGCTTGTTACAATGAACTATCTCCAACTCAAAGCCGGAGACAGCATCTATATCCCTGCAGACGGCATTCATGCCTATCTTTCGGGGGATATAATTGAATGCATGGCTCGTTCAAACAACGTTTTGAACAGTGGTTTCTGCCCACGTGCAGACCGTGATTCCGTGGATATGTTTTGTTCTGTCCTCACTTTCATGCCACATGATGCCACGGAGGCAATTCTGCCTTCAAGAAAGTTCGACCGTAGCAAGAACGGTAAAACCACAGTTTATGGGCCGCCCCTGAATGAATTCAGCGTGTTATCAACGAAAGTGGGAGCTGGTGAGAGCGAAAAAATAGGTCAATTGAGTGGACCAAGCATCCTCATTGTGACCAAGGGAACTGGAACCCTGGAGGCTGAGGGCAAAGAGCATAAATTGAGTGAAGGATATGTGTTTTTCATCGCGCACAGTGTTGAATTCGAATTTAAAGCCGAGGAAGACCTGCAAGTTTTCACCGCATTTGTAGAAGTAGATATGTAGAAGTCCTTCGGTTGCTGTTTGGAATGAAGAGTCTCACTACATACGAGATAGGTTGCCGCTTCGCGATTACGCGGAATTGACCCGTCGGATCCGCACCTCCACACCCTGACGTTTCCCCGCACAGCACCAAGCATACATGTCTCCACCTTTGCCTCCGCACCGCCGGTACATTCAGTATAAAACCCCTCTTCTATGTACAAATTGTACTTTCTTTTGCTTTTCAATTCATGCAAATTCATACGAGCACCTTGATTTTACCAAGCCCTGTACAAGCGACCACTTCTTATAGTCAGTTTGGTCTAGTATCATTATTATTATCATCTCGTCATGGCGACCATCATCAGCAAGCGGGATTCCATGGACGTTACAGCCACCGAATTGGAGAAAACCCTTAAAATCACGCATACTCCAGAGACTATGTCTGATCGGGTGGGGTCACCCAAGTCGGCCTTTACGACTCTTCCAGCACCTATCCGTAACCGAATCTTCCAGCACGTGCTCGATACCGAATTCGTAAACGTAGGCGAGGAAAACGTTTCCTACAAATTCTCCATCAAGGATAATTTGCTGCAATTCAAGGCTTCTCGGCCCCCTTTTCCGATTACCACGGCATTGTTCTATGTCAACAAGCAGATCGGAGCCGAAGCACTCGAGTATTTCTACGCCAATAATCTTTTCGTTAGACTCGCGGTGTATTCATCTGATGCAAGGCATGCCAAATCATTCTTGGAAGACTCGGGTCTCTTGTTTTCGACATCATCTCTAGTAGAGCATGCATCAAGACACGCGATGGATTTGACTATCCGAGAAAAAGACAGCACACAAAAACGGGCTGTAACAATGTTTCCGGCTCAGTATCTACCAAGACTGATCAACTTTCTGGACCAAGCAAGTCGAACGACCAAGACATGGGCATCCTCGCGATCATTGTCTATGAAAGTTTTAAACACATACGGATTCCCACTTGCAAAACTCCAAGGCGATCTCCTCGAGATTTTCAGACTCCTTTCAAACTTCGGTTCCGTTGATATCAGTTCACAGAACTTACTTTCAGGGTACGCAGAAGCGTTACAGTCAAACATAATGGCTTCATCTCTTACTGCGGATATATTCCTGGATACTATCACACAGATTGTAGATCGGGCTGACAAAGCTTATGGTCTGAAGGACTGGGAATTGACTCACCAACAAGCGCGATCAGCGATAATTGCTTTAACTTTTGGCTACTTGACTCACCCGGAGCTCCTCCATATGCAACGTGACACCTTCCACAAGCAAATTCAACGACTAAGATGGCGCTCCGAGCTCGTCATTGGAAAAGCCATTTTCGAGCTGCATAAGTCAGTTACGTATGGTTCAGCAAATTGGCTCAGCTCCTCAACAATCACAGCAGAAAAGAAAACAGCTATCGCTAAAGATCTTCTCATCGCCGAAACCGCCACCTCACAAGCGTTAAGTCTCGCAACGGATTCGCCTTCTCCAACGTCAAACCCATGGTTCCAATCACTTCCAGCAGAGTTGATCCCGCCAAACAAAGGCGAATGGTTCACGGACGAAGATCGTGCCAATTCATGGTTTGCTTGTGGGCTTGTCCATATTGCGCTTCAAGAACATCTTTTCGCCGCAGGCGATCTGGAACGAGCGAGTGGGCTCTTCCCCGAGGGCGAGGAGTTCATGCAGCCCTTCGAAGAAGCAAGAAAGGGTATTGATTGGGAGACCAAGCCAGGAGTATGGCTAGAGAAAGCTGCGAGATTAGCAAGGGAGTGAAGAACTAATCGTAAGTGGGGTCTCAGCTTTCAAAAGTGCCTGGGCCACAGTGGCTACACTGGGTGGTTTCACACACTATGGTAGATACTAGAAAGAAAGAGATAGAATATCGGAATGGGTATGAACGCCTCCATCGCGGTCCAAAGTTGTGATCGAAATATTTTTCCTTATCAAGCTATTTCGGTAAAAATCAGTTTCAGTGGCGGTAGGAGTATCAATGCCGAATCTTGAAACTCCTCATCAAAGTCGTTCCCCGTCTCCTCCTCTGCAAAGTCAACTTCGAAGTTCAAAAAAATCGCTGAAACGGATGACCTAAGACTCGTGTACGCTAAATTATTCCCAGGACACATGTGTGTACCTTACATAGGGTCAGTTGGTAGCTTGATACGAGAAAAACGGCAACATACCCATACTAAACGGCAGAAACGGGGCATTTCTAGTTCCTAACTCCTCCATCCTATCGCCGAATCTTTCGGGGATGAAAGAATTTCCTTGTTTCCACCACCTTTCATCTCTCATGATTGTAAATGTTGGAATAGACACATTGATATTTCCAGGCACGAAGACCTCGTCTACATGAATACCCGCCGGTGGCGTTTCTCGGGGAGGTATTTGCATAACTGGGGGCTTCAACCGGAGAGCCTCGTTGATTATTTCAGTAATATAAGACACAGACTTGACTTTATCGTAGCTCCATGACTGGTACCCCTCTGGAATGGCTTTCTGGAGAAGATATCGAAGTTTCCTCTGTACATTTGGATTTTTTGCCAAATAATACAAAATGACTGCGAGGGTATTGGCAGTCGTGTCGCTTCCAGCAATGATGACAACACGAGAATCATCTGTCAGGGATTCCGACGTGGGGGACGCAGAAGGGTCTTTCTCTTTCACGGGCTTCAGCAACCAGGACGCAATATCTTTTGGTAAGTCATTCGTTTTCCATTCCAACTTTCATGCAATTAGCTATTGGCTTGTCAGAATCTAATCAAGGACTACTTACCTTTTTCTTTTCGTTCATCTCAGTCTCACAAAAGTCAAAGAAATCAACGAATCCCGCAGCTGCACCAGGTATACATCCAAGCAGGTTGAGCAGCCAAGGTACTTCACTCAAGACTCCAAGCATCTTTATATGCTTATGTATGCCTTGAATGGCGAGATGTTCCACACCACTCTCCAAATTACCAAATGTTTTGCTGAATCCTAGTTCGCCCATCAAGTCGAATGCGAAAAACATCGTCATCTGGGTCACGTCGATCGGTGTCCCCGCAGTTTTTCGCAATTTTTCAATCAGTAAATCGACTTTGGATTTAATGCGAGGCTCGTACGTCGAGATGGCTAAATTATCAATACGGTTGGCAATCAGCATTTGATAGGAATAGAACTGACCTTTGAATGATAGGCCCCTATCCCAAGCTCGTCGGCGCAATCTATAACTCTTCTCGTCCCTGGTCATGTTGATGGAAACTTTATTCGGATCATTTCCTGATTGGCCATACCAACTTGATTTTGTACATGCTGGATTGGGTCCGTACAGGAGTGGAATTGCTGATGGCCTGAGTATGCTCAATTGCCGAGGACCTGTAGGATTTGCCAACATCAGCAGTCACTTAATAGATATTCCGAGGCTTTAACAAACCTGTACGAACAAAATCTCCATATTGATTATGCCATTTAGTCAGCTCTTTTCGGAACTGGACATTCTTCCCGGATCTATACATGGCATAGAATTTCGTGATTCGAGCTTGGAATGGACCATTGAATTTTCCACAGCGATGGAGGAAGACTCTGTAAAATACGATACTGGCTCCCAGACCTGTGCTAAAGCATATTGCAACAAATGAAGCTTTTCCGGTTGCGATCGAGACAGAATTTCCACTGACAGCGAATGTGGAAACGGCAAGGAAGAAATTCAAAGTCATGAGGCCTAAGAAGTGGAACATGATAAATTCGAACTCGAAGTTGATAGAGGAAATGCTCCAGTGGAAAATAACCCCTAACAAAAATGCGACACTTGCTATTTGTGACAGTGGTGTCTGGGAGATACTGGTAAACGACGCCATTGTGACAATGTATGAAAAAGGGATCAGACACTTTCCACATTCAACACTCAGTGAAGAGGCATTGAAAAACCCGGATTTGCAATGCGTTCCAACATGGGTTTTATGAATTTGGGCTCAGTCATGATTCAGCTTGACCGCTCTGTTCTAGCCTTACTCCCCTGGCCTGCATCATACCCCGCATAGACGAGAGAAATGCGAGGCGAGTATCACGGCACAGGGGTGCTCATAGGTCAAGACAGGGTTGATAAACAGGCTGTTGACTAACGACGCTAGTATAATTGGCCGAGGAACAGCTTTGGCATCAGTCTGCAGTATGACTTATCTCGAGCCGTTTTTGGAATGGGCGGAACAACAAAGTCGATTGATTTGGATCGGCGCCGAACGGTAAACGATGCTAACTACGATAAGTTTAGAGACAACTATTCTTGGATGAAGATGGAAAAACATGTCTCGAAAACCAAAAACAAACATGCAATGCGTACCTAGAGAACCTCATTCCTCTCACTTTTTCATCTAATGCATCTACTGATCTTCAACGTCGACTTCTTACATTCTCTGAAGATCCACCAAATGGTTGCCATGAACGTCACTCTCATATCCCAGCCCAGTAAGATGATAATCGTTATCTTCTCCCCCCTCCCCCCTCCCCCGATCTTGAACTTAACAATATATGTACCTTCTTGCGCAGTCCCTTATTCTTGTTACCATTCGCTTCTTTCTCCAGATTCTTCGCCTTCGTCGTATAGAACGTACGGTAGAATATCGTACGGTAAGTTTATGAGATACGGCATTGTTGTTCGTTTGCTTGCTAGTTGGAGAAGGAAAAAACCGTAGGTTATAGTTATAGAAGCCCGTTAAGATATTGGTAACGCATTTCAGATGGAACCCCTTCAGAAGGAGCTTTCGCGAGTTTATATAGATTAAATTGCTTGGGTGATGTGGGAAACATGGCCTTCGTGGTATGATTGAATATATCCACGTTTCTACACACAAATTTTACTATCATGAAGTGGTGAACAGATTACTGGCCTCGCTGTTCGTTTATACATACGTCCTGCATAAAATCTTGTGTTACAAGGCGACCATTTATCAATATCTTATCGACTAAGTGCCTCTGTCGTTGACCATGACACCTTCCTGGGCTCTTGAACATATGGCACAGAATTCAGCATGCTTTGGTGCTTTCCATTCATAACATTCACCACCATTCTGGTGCTCTTAACATAACAAATTTGAGAGCAATTTCAATAAGCGAAGGTACCTAAAAACACTAACAAGAACGGATAACGTCTGAAGTCAAGGATACAAATCCCAAATGAGTGGCTGAGGGGAGAAAGAGTAAGAAGCAAAAAAAAAGGAGGAAACCAGTGACTAAAAAGGATCAAGTTTCAACTGGTCGGCCTAATGTTGAATGAGGCGACAGCTTACAAGTCGAACATTCAGCTCCATATGCATGTACTGACATGAACACAAGCGGGTCAGTACCAATGACACGATCAGAGTTCTTGTCTTTGGACAGTAAACCCTCGATTATGATCATTTTTTTGCGCTGGCAAGATCTCAGGTTCAGCCTTGACAATTCGAGTAGAGCGGATTATCTTGCCGTCGGCATTAATAGCTTCGGCTACGGCATGAACAACTTTGTGACTGATCTTTAGACTAGTCTCAAAACTTGTACGTGGCACCTCGCCTACAAGAGTTCGAGTTGCAGGTTCAGTTGTCACCGCATAGAAGTGCCAATGAGCAGTCTCAGTGTCGCCGTTCCACGAGACGTGAATGCTGGTCCCAGCGTCGTTATGAAGCGCAATGATTGCTGGGTCTTCATGAGGTATGCCAGTCCAGTTGTATCTGAACCCACGGTAGTTCTCGACACCGAGGCCGAGGAATCCAGAGTCGAAATATGTGTGGAATAAGACTTCTCCTTTGCTGTTGAACTCTGTAAGGGCCCCCGAAGAACCCCAATTGACCACAGCATTACCGTTAGGAAGAAGTTGAGTCGATCCTTGAGACTTTGAGCGAAGGTTATCAGGTGGATAGAAGCCCTGGATAAGTTCCGCCGTCCAAGCCTCGGTATCTAATCTGATTATTTTCCCGCTGCTGGTAGGTGCAGTATGTACCTCAGAGCCATCATCGTTTTCAGATCCGTGTGCAGAATTATCGTACAATGAGATGATCTCAATGTTGTCTCCGTCGTCTTCGGTCTTAAGCTCGGGGTGGAAACGAGCATGATGCTGAAAGCAGAATGTAGTGTTATCTCCCAATGTGAACGAAGAATTTCTGCCATCTAGGCGCCATATAATCGAGCCATCGGTGCCATTGATCTTGTGAACGGAGCAAGCATCACGTGCCGAGATGATATAATCACCTTCATCATTCTTGTCAACACTGTTGATATGGAAATAATCCCAAGCGTCGGAAGAGTTGTACCCCGAACCTGCCTGACCAGGATTTATAGGAAGAATAGCCTCTGGTACAATTAGCGAGATGCTTTTGCGGGTAAGTTAAAGCAGCATCTTACCATCTGGTGTGACATGATCTAGACTTTCCCATTCAAAGAGCAATTCACCTGTAGCAATGTCCAGCTCTAGATTTTGTTAGTATACAACTCTCTTAACATGACTCTAGTTAGTAAATCATACCCTGGAAGATAGAATTGACGATCCACTGCTGCTCCTCGCTTGCACCCCATAAGGACAAGTTACGCGGCACAGGTTGATAGACCTCGATCAAGGCCGTCTTTTCATTGATAATATGAAATTCGTGCTTATCGGTGAGCTTGTGGTTTCCGGCTCGTAGCTCTCGGATGGTTTCGTAATTCTGATCTAAGATAGTGGTATGCCCATGTCCGTGACCATGAATGTTGTGGTCTCCTTCGAAACTGAATAAGACATCACGCCCATTCCATCTTCCAGCTTGGAAATTAGTCGACCAAATAGAATATATACTGTTCAGTGTGAGCAGGAAAAATATCGGAAGAGTGGAACAATTCTTTACCCATATCCTGACCAGACCAAGTCGCCATTATCGTGGAAAATGTAAGGGCCTGCCTGGCGAGGACCATGCTGCTCTGAAGTTGTATCTGGGAACCCTGCGAAAGGTGCGATAAACAGATAACCTGTTTCAACACCTGAGGCCGCGGGGATTGTAATGTTGAGACGTGGAGGAGACAGATCGGGACGAGATTTGAATTGCCAATCAGCTCTCACTAGCTGTAGCACAGCTGCTGCTGTGAAAGCGGAAAGCTTCATGTAGAAGATGGCGAGAAATACTGCCGTGGTCAGGGGGTGATGAATACATGTTTGTTAGGAAGGGTACATTGACCTTGATCAAGTCTGCAAACTGTAAGAACGGCTTTGCGAGTTAGACTGTAGAAACAGTGGGAAGAAATCGAGGTTTTGGGTGATTTCTTCTTCCTAATATCAGGATCTGGAGTCTATCCAGGTGAAGTAGAAGTTGTGTCACGTGGGAAATGTTGGTCCGCGGGAGAGTCGAGCAAATTGGTAGCGGGGTGATTACGATCGGCGCGGGGCAACTAGACATTTACGTCGTGACTCTTTATCTCGACCTCAACCTGCGTCAAGTACGGCAATAATTGCGTGCTTGCCCATCCACAAATCTGAGAGAGCCATTGCAAAGAATATGACAGGCTATAATGCTTGTGATTGGCTAATGGAAAGTCAAGATCTATCAGATGCGTGAATCAGTGCAGTTACACCAAGTTGCCGGATATTTCTCTACGCCACTTTCTCTCGCAGGGCTTTAGAAGTCTAGGAATTTGCTAGCACAAGCTTTCTTAGAACATAGACAAAAGGATAAGAATAAGGTTATACAATGCAGTATATCTATTACATTAGTTTTTAGAAAACTCAATTATAAACCTAAAACTATATATAATACTAATGCTAGGAAATTTCTCTCAAAAGGTATAGGTTTTCAGGGACTGCTAGACTCTAGCTAGTCCTCAAAGCCCTGTAAGAGAATGGGTGAAGAGAAATACTCAGCAACCTTGTGCAATTGTACTGATTTACGCATTTAATAGATGACTAAACAGGCGATCTGCATCGCGACACCGGCGTCAAGGATTGAGTTGAACGACGTAATTTTATTCATTTTGCCGTTCAATTGCGACCTCGGAATTTCGGCCGCGTGGGGGTTTGCAACAATTCATTGTTCAAGCCTTTTCTCTTAGAAGATACTCATATAACTCACTTTTGAGAACTCATTCTTAATTCAATTCCCTACACATTATCCACAAATGGATGCTGAAGCCATCGACGAAGAATCCGCCCATATATCGGCGGATGAACAAACTCCTCTACTGAAAGCGCCAGATGAGGCTAATTGGTCACCTCCTCGAGGATTTATATGGATCGAGATAGCCATTTTCGTAAACGTTTTCTTGTACGGCTTTGATTCAACTGTAACTGCTTCAAGTTATGCGGTTATCAGCTCGGATTTCGGTGCAAGCAACAGCGCCAGCTGGCTGACGACTGCATACCTGGTAAGCAGTACAGCTTTCCAGCCTTTGTACGGTCGTTTCTCGGACATATTTGGCCGTCGAGTGTGCTTTTTCGTGTCAACTATCACCTTTGCAGCTGGTTGCCTAGGATGTGCACTTGCAAACAGTATCCTACTGCTTAACTCCATGAGATTTCTGACTGGGCTTGGAGGAGGAGGGCTCATGACTATGGGTTTGTAATTTAGTTATTCTAACGGTTGTTGCCTACTAACACCTTGCATAGCTACCATTGTTAACTCAGATATAATTCCATTTCGAAGAAGGGGAATGTTCCAAGCTCTACAGAATGGAATGTTTGGTTTTGGTGCCATTTCAGGAGCCTCTCTTGGTGGCTTCATATCAGATTCAATTGGCTGGAGATGGATTTTTGCCATTCAAGTTCCTATTTCCATCATTGCTCTAGCCGTGGGGTATTTTGTAGTGAAGAATCCTTTGGAATTGCATCCAACATGGAAAGAAATACGAAAGAAGGTTGACTTTTCCGGCTCTTTGGTGCTCGTCGTAGCAATCTCAATTCAATTAGTCGGTTTGAGTCTAGGTAAACGATCTCCGATACCAATTGAGGAGTATGCTAACCTTCAAACCAGGCGGTAATGATCTGCCTTGGAGTAATGGTTGGGTCATTGCATCTCTCGTTGCTAGCATAGTATTGTTGGCTCTATTCTTTTGGATAGAGGCAACCACGACCGCTATACCCATTATCCCCTTGGGGCAACTAGTCGGTCGAAATCCAGTTGCTGTACAAATTGCCAACATTAGTGCGGGTACAGCAGCATATGCCGTAAGACCCTCGCTAATTTATAACATTTATTTGCTAAAGCCCTTGTAGTATTTATTCACACTCCCATTGTTTTTCCAGGTTGTTCTCTCGGACTCAGCCTCCAAAGCTGGCGCACGCTTAGCTATACCCTCTCTTGCGACTCCCATTGGAGCCTTGTTCTCGGGAATAGTGATGTCTCGCTGGGGAAAATTAATTGGCTTAGTTCGGATTGGCGCAGTGTTGATGACGGTGGGAAATGGGCTCGTAAGTTTAAACATTTCAATGTGGATACCATGTGAAACATTTACTGATCCAATTACATAAATACAGGTTACGTCATTGTCTTTCCATGATAGCACTTGGAAGTATCTCGTCTTCATAATCCCTGCCAACCTAGGACAAGGAGTGATCTATCCGGCAATATTATTCACGACTCTAGCTTCTTTTGACCACTCAGGTATACATAACTCAGCAGAATTGAGTATTTTCTATAGCTAATACGGACAGAACATGCAGTTTCGGCATCTACGGTCTATCTGATAAGGTCCCTAGGGAGTGTGTGGGGTGTCGCCATAACCGCAACCATCGTGCAAAACACATTGACCTGGCGCCTTCCTAGTGTTCTAGCAGATATACCAAACAAAGAACAGGTTGTTAAACCCAATGAATATGACCATGGTCAATTTCATCCGATCAACGCTAACTGATTGAAAGATAATCGATAACATTCGCCACTCTGTTACGGCGCTTGAGACACTACCCCCAGACATACAGCTCAAAGCACGGCTTGTGTACTATGAAGGAATAAGATTGTCATTTGCTGCGTCGACGGGTATTGCTGGACTAGCCATTGTGGCAAGCTTATTCGCATACAACGCTGGATTACGCAACACTCACTAAGTCGCCGCCATCATCAAAAGTTGGGAGCGGAGAATACGAATAAGCACTCGAGCAATGGATGATCGATACAAGATATCAATGGTCCTTTATGAAAACCCAGGGATGTACTAACTATTTTCAAGCACTCGATCCTCGTAGTGCATTACATTATCTGCACAATTTCCTTGCTCTTTATACACACCTTTACAAGTCATTAAATCATCTGTTGCTCCCTTTGACTTGCTACCAACGGTTCTATCAAGATCATAGTACGTGTGACATGAATTCAACTCGTGGGATATGTTTGTAGGGTTTGAACGAAACCAAGTTGATGTTTTTCGGAATTCCGACCAAGATGACATTTTTTGAAACAATGGGCCATACGTTGGGAGGCAGGCCGCAACAACAGAGGTATTTGGCTCGATTTCGGCCCACATGAAGGCTTTTGTGATATAACTGTATCTGTAAAGAAAGTATTAATATGGACAATGTTTCCAAATATAAAAGGAATAACCACGATGATACGATTTCCTATATCGGTCGCTGAATCTTGACAGGATATACTACGATGAGGTGGATGGACACTCACTGGTTGCTTCCATAGTCCTTGAGACGATATATGGTCTGGTGTAGGAAAACAAATCGAACAATTGCAGCCACACAGACAAATCCACCAAGCCAGAAAATTCCAAGAATAGATATCTTCTGCTTGGTGTTAACATGGAGCTTCTTGATCATTGGAACCGGGAAGCCGAGAATAATAAAGTCAAATGATATAGAGAGGCCAGAATAAACGATGTACCACGTGTTAAAATCAAATCGATGGCGAGCAAGGGCAGCATTTTGCCAAGCTGATTCGATTGGATCTGTCGAAAGAAAAAGCAACTGCTATTATTTTAGGCTGGTATAACGGGACACAGGACCAGGAATCTTACAATCATTGATGAGAGCCACCATAGGCTCAAGATCGCCATCAGGACGTACGACGCCTTCATGAAAAGTCGATTGATGAAAAATAGTTGGTTGTAGAAGATCAAGATGGACATTTTGACAGAGTATAAAGCTGTCACTAAAAAGAAACTTGACACCCAGAGCGTTCTTAACGCCAAGTTGACGTAGGCTTGTGGGGGAATCTCTGATCGAAAGTATATTGCGATTAGTAAATCTTCCATAGTAGGAATTGTTGCTGCTCACTAATGTTGTTAACGCCCCCTACGCTAGCCGCCACAAGAGTATTAATTGAGTGTGCCCAACACAGCATCTTCAATCTTAAGTTAGTGCTTCAAAATTATTTAGTACAGTATATACTTACTAGCGTCGCCAGTAAGATCCAATCATCAGCGCAAAGTCTCCCGTCTGTTTTGCTCATTCGGGCCCAAAATCGTAGAATCGTAGCAGCAGTGGCTATAATAGGTAAAGATATAGCAACACCCATGAGATCAGTATTTACAAATGAAAGGCTCATATCTGACGGTGTTACCCGGGACAATAGTTGGGATCCATGCATCTTGTCTCACAGAACAAAAGACTACACTGATGACTAGGAAACCCTGGAGAGGTTAGGTTCATATACATACCGCATGAAGGATTTCGGAGTGCTCCTATTGAAACAACAATCTCCAGGGCTACGACTCGCAGCCACCATTTTGGTATTGAGGCGGGGCCGAGTTGAAGGATTCATTGCCGAAGTAAGACGTGCAGAAACACGAACGGATTTCGGACCATTTCAAGTTTTGCTCGTACGGAAAGGTAATCCGCCTAAAAGCTGTCGATCCTTCCCGAGTCGCAAAATATGATAGGTCGATCTCGTCGTCGGAAATATTATTCATGAGTTGACACAGGGTCGAAGTTACGAAATATATACTTCTTCCAGTGTGGAAAAATCATACCAACTTAACGGATGAGGACTTGATCCACGGCTAGTATTCGCTCTACAGAATTGGGGTGCTTAATTGGTACAGAAATGACAATTTTGGAATTACGAAACTTCATCTGAAAGATTCTATACAAGAATCTGTCGTTCTAGATCTTAGTATAGATGCTGTATAATTGAATTTATTTGGCACAATTCAGAGAATCTGTGAAGAGTTCGAGCCTTTCAATGACAATCACTAGATCAGAAAGGGATGAAATAAAACTCACCCAAGAAAATAGTTTCAAAGATACAGCTGGCTGACATGGATTCTCTTCTCACGTCAGCGTGGTAAAAGCCACTTGCAGCATTCCAGGGTGTACTCAGGTCGCAGGTGAAGTATGTGTTACTACATTGAGACTCTTGAACAGACACTTCCCGTATCAATAAACGTACTTGATACGACCAATCTATTTGAGGTTGATGCTGGAACTATGGAATCGATCTGAGAGTAATTTCAGGTGCCTAGGGTCTACATATATAGATATTTCCCCTTTACCAGGTTGTCTCCTCACCTAGGTAATACTTGACGAGTCGTCTAGTGGACATTGGAATGTTGCGGAAGTCACACACATATATTCTAGACTTTTCCTACACTCTGGTTTAGTTCAAACTACGTACGGGGCATTGGTGAATATTCCGTCAATTAGCGAGGTATGAGCTCTACTTATCTAGGCATTCGCAGAGTCAAATGTATTTATGCAAGGCGTTGGGCAGGTGTGATTAATTGTGGAGATATGGCAGTAATATTTCGGTTGTTGAGGGTTGCAACAGGAAGACGAAACCATCGAATTGGGTCAAAAGAGGGGCAAATTCAGAGCAGGATATGAAGATGGAGGCGATGGCAGATTTGAATGATGATTGTACAAGTCTTATACGGCATATTGATACATTCGGCCTTTGCTACCGAAAAATTTACTGGGCATTGTTTCGATAATGTGCTAGGCTCGTACTTGTCCCTAGAAACGTTACGAGATTAGAGATTGGGTCGTGAATCTGAATGGACCTTCTTCCCGTCTACCAACGAACCCCATTCATCCTTCTGTTCCTCTTCGAGTGTTTCAGAGACTTCTTCCTCGACTAATCCCCGTCGCTGACGATATGACACCTTTGCCTGTTGTATCAAGATTCTTCGTGCTTCGAGTCGAGCGAGCCAGTCCTCGTCCGAGCCCACCTCAGCAACTGCCCCACTCGATTTTGCCTTCTTCCAAGCCACCCAATTCTTTATGCTGCCAGCTGAACGTATCTCACGGTGGTTCTTGGCCATTTGAGCTTCGGCCAGAGCCCATGCCGAGGCCCAATCGGGTGCTGCTCGCCCTCTTTGATACTGTGATGCGAGTTTCTCTAACCGGAGTTTGCGGTTGTGATTACTCCTTAGTCGAGTGGCGTGTTCTTCCGATAATTCCTCCCGGTCGCGCAATTTCGAGGCCTCCTCGCGGAGCCGTTGCTCTTTCCGCTGTGACGTCTCCCGTCGAGCAGGCGAAGACTGAGGCCATCGCTCGTCGATAATATGCTGAGCGAGTCCAAGCGCAGCTGCTTCGGCCCTGAAGCGGGCAATCACTTCGGGCTGCTGCATGAGCGTCCATCGGAGCGCCCAACCAAGGGGACCTAACTCCTTGATCCGAGCAGGACTTTCCTTCAGCAAATATTCGTCCAGGCCACCCTCGCGGTCCATTGTTTTGAGAACTGTCGATGTAACGTTGAGCCTGATCCTTTTTTTCAAGACGATTGAGTAGAAGCCTTTCGTGACAACATTGGGTTTCCAATATCGCCGTGTCTTGGTTTCGGTCTCTGGTGATACGTTGTTACCGAATTGGATCCTTTGGCCGCCATACAAGCCCCGGTTTGACTGTTTGAAAAGCCGCGCTGGGCCATGAGGATATTCAGGAATATTTGCGTCCTTGGGTATTACATGTTGGGGTAGATGGGAGCCCAGGTCACCACCTTTGCGGCCAAGGAGGGGTGTGGAGGTTGAAAATGGACGCCCGCTGAGCAGTCTGAACACCGGAGGGAGGCTCCCCGAGAGCAATTGGCAGCGGGGTGCCATCGAAAGAGTCGTGGACGTCGGGAGTGATGGTAGTGGACAAGAGAGGACAAAGGTCGGTGGTCAAGGATGCACAGGGAGGAGGTGATGATCGATGGAAAGATTTCGGTAAAAGCGGCCCGTGCATATCTGCTACCATGGACCTATCCAAAGATGAGAAGTGTCGCAAAACTCCAACCTGCCCACATACAATCACCACCTCATGACAACCGCAGCTACACGCTAGATTCCAAGCCGAAAACTCAAAGAAAATGTCGGATCACCCCGCGCCAACCACTGCATCCATAGCCATTGCATGCGCCCTTGTTGCGGGCGTCACAGGATACTTTGTCGGACAAGCAAAATCACTGGGTCTTTTCGGCGGAAGCCCAGTATCAGCGTCGAACAAACCGCAAGACTCTGATGATGATTCCAGCGACGAAGATGAGCAAGGGGAGCTCAGCGAATTTTCTGGTCACAACGAGGAGTGCAAATTAGTTTTGGTAGTGAGAACAGACCTAGGCATGACAAAGGGTGCGTGTAATTCGACTCTTGGGAGCTTTCAGCATCTACATACATATCAGACACTGATTACATTGTAGGCAAGATTGGAGCACAGTGCGGACATGCGACCCTTGCCTGCTACAAGCACTTCCTCCGTCATGCTCCCAACTCCCCTATCTTAAAACGCTGGGAACGATCCGGACAAATGAAGGTGGCCCTGCAGGTCAAGAGTGAGGAGGAACTTGAGTTGCTGCAGGCACAGGCGCTGAGCCTTGGACTCGCCGCACACATCATACATGACGCAGGGCGGACACAGATTGCTAGCGGAAGTGCTACAGTGCTTGGAATTGGACCTGCGCCCAAGAGTGTTGTGGATCAAGTCACAGGGGGCTTGAAACTGCTGTGAATCAATCCAACAAAGTGCATATCTAGATACCTTTCTTGCATTTGAATGTAGGCTAGACTGGGTTTGCCCCCAACTTCACGAGCCGACGGCCGTCAGTAAAGAGGATTTGGAATCAGTCGCCCAGGAACGTCTCCTCCACCGAGCTCGAACCCGAAGGTGAACTCAAGTTTGAGAGAACGCACCATGTTACTCTTCGACCTGTCGACCGGAAATTGACATCATGAGATTTGATGGCTCCATAGATCGGACGAACTGCCGCGCCATCAACCATCACGAAGAAGGGACAGCGCGACACAAGTCGTTGTTGTAAAGGAAGAAGAAAACGAAACCGTGAGATTTCGCGAAATATTTTTGTAGCTCGAAATCTTGGCGCGCTAGGGCCAATTTACTAGCGTGACTTTTTCTTCCGCTAGCCAAGCCAAGCCGTGCCATCAACTTCGTAGCCTCCACCTCCAACGTTCGCAGTATTGTAATCCCATTCCCATTCCCACCCCCTTCGAACCATACTCATCACCCACCTTCCTTCATCTGACCCATCTCCAGCGCCAGCCAGTTGGACTTGATCATACCTCTAAAATTGCCTTAGACTTTGACTCTACCTCCATCGTCGCGCTTGCCTTCACCATGGGTGACCTTGCGCTCTCCATCGAGGAGGCGAACAAGGTCCGCATCGCCATGGGTATGGCGCCGTTGCCAGTCCCTGGTGCCGCTCCTGCTTCATCCGGACCTACTTTCAAGGAATCGCGTGGTGATTCTGATTCCGACGATGATCCCGCGAGCACATTTGAGACGCGCCAGGCCGCTGCTGAAGACAATTGGATTAAGCTACAGGACGAGGCCCAGGCGAAGAAGAAGCGCGAACAGAGGGCGGCTAATATCCGGAAGGAGCGGGAGCGAGCTCAGCGCTCTGCGAAACTCGACGGCGTGGGCCTCGCTGATGAGATCAATGACGAAGACGACCGCGCTTGGCTGAAGGCATCCAAGAAGCGTCAGAAGAAGATCGCCAAGGCAGAGCAAATCCAGAAGGAATTCGAAGAGCGCGAGCGGCAGGAACGAGAGGCTCTTCAATACACCGAAGCCGACCTGGCTGGCGTGAAGGTTGGCCATGAGGTCAAATCTTTTGAGGACGGCGAAGATCAGATCTTGGTACTAAAAGACACTGCTGTAGATGCAGATGAAGATGACGAACTTGAAGCAGTCTCTCTGAGAGAAAAGGAACGTTTACAGGAGCGCCTAGACTCCAAAAAACGAAAGCGAGCCTACGATCCTAATGACGTTGACGAAGCAGGGCACGGGTCGATTTTGGCGCAATATGATGAAGAGATTGATGGCAAAAAGCGTACAGCCTTTACATTAGATGGGAAAGGCAAGACAGTAGAAGCTCTCCAAGCTGAAGCATCGGCTGCCACCCGACCTAAAAAAGTTGCTATCAGTCTAGATATCTTGAACGATGATACCCCTGCGAATGATTACATGGACGTTTCCGAGGTCAAAATCAAGAAGCCGAAAAAGAAAAAGTCCAAGGCATCGCGACGAAAGCGTGTCGAAGAGGACGAGGATATATTCCCTGCACCTGACGAAGACGCTCCAGACGATATGGACGTTGATGAGCCCCAACCCATTCAACCGAAACCAAAGAAAAATTTCTTTGATACTTCATTCGTTGACGATGATGACTTACAAGCCAACCTCGCTGCTCAACGACAAAAGGCCCTGAAGAAGCGCAAGAAGGTGCGACCGGAAGATCTTGCACGACAGCTGCGTGAAGAAGCCTTGGCAAGCCCAGATGTTCGTGAAACGACTGAAGCAGATGACTCGGCGCTGGTTATCGACGAGACTACCGAGTTCGTCCAAAATCTGGAACGTTCGAAGTCAGAAGACGCAGAGGAAGAAAATCGACGCAAGCGTCAAAAATCCAGTCACGCTCGAGACGAGGACATCGAGGCGAACAAGTCCGTTGATGGCGACGGAGACATTGAGATGAATCAATCATACGCCGACGTCGCTAATGCTGATGATCGCCCTGTATCTCATGAGCATGAAAGATCTGTGCATATAACAGGAACAGGCTTGGAAGAAGAGGAAACTATCGACAGAGGCTTGGGTGCGACCCTGAAGCTACTCAAGCAGCGAGGTGTCGTTCAAGAGTCGGATGGCGCTGATCTTACTTCCCAATATCGCCAACGCCAGAAATTTCTTGCCGACAAGCAACGTGCTGAGGAGGATGCAGAACGTTTTGCTAAGGATCAGCGGGAGCGGGAGCGTGATTCTACTCGATGGAATCAGATGTCCGCTCGCGAGCGAGAGGAGTGGTCACGGAAAAACAATGTTAATCGTGACCATATGACGAGCCGGAGGATGGCCGAGATTTTTAACAAGGAATACAAACCAAACATCCAGCTCAACTACGTAGACGACCATGGCCGTCACATGAATCAGAAAGAGGCCTTTAAGCAGTTGAGCCATCAATTCCACGGCAAAGGAAGCGGAAACACAAAGACACAAAAACATCTGGACAAGATTGCCGCTGAAAGGAAAAAGGAATCCGAGAGCGCTCTGGAGACTACACTTGCTGGTGGAATAAGCAACGCACAGGGGCAGCAGAGTAAGAAGCACAAACAAGCTGGTGTTCGTTTGCAGTAATCCAGGTAGGCAACATAATGTGTTGTCCAAGGTTTCCAAGGTCAGTAGTTTCTAAGTGTTTACCACTAGAGCAATTGTTAATGAAATGTTTTCGTTCAGACCACCAGACATCCTCGCGACGATGTAAACATATATTTGCGGCTAACAACGTAGGATTCTTTGAGACATGTCGTAGTACTACTAGTACCCTTTGTTCATTCATTGGCATGCTAGGTGAGTATGCCACTTCTGCCGTGTATTTGAGTCCTCACCAATTGCATGTCCACTTAATTGGTGGAAACCGTTCACATGTGCGCAAGTATATGACCTTAAAAGATTCTTGTGCCACTCACACCATTGGCTTGATGCCTTCGACGTTATTCTCCTCGTAAGTTGAGTGTTCTTTGAGCACAGTATACTACCATGATTTTCCATTTGTGGACCGATGGAGCGCGTGATAGAGGAGCGGCTAAATCGATATGTACGTACGAAGCCTACGATTGAACACCGGCGTAAAGGAAACGTGGGGTAAAACTCCTGGCGTCTTGGCCCTATATTTAGTACAGTCTACTCAAAGTATTCATATCGATAACTTGAAATAATTTGCTCCGGAGCCCTTTTCAGCGGCATTGGATTCGGGTGGGCGTGAACACGGCTAATGAAATCGAATTGCTTCAGAGTAGAGTCTTGGAAGTGGGATCATCCAGGCCCCACAATGCTTTCCTTTTGGAGATTCACACATAACTAGTCCCAGTACGCGGCGAAAGACATACCTTCACAGCTATTCGACAACAGGTCCATCATGCAACTCCTCCTCTCGCTTGCTGCTGTGACAGCCGTCACAACAGCATCCCCATCTATATATCCCCGACAATCAGGATCCAAAGTAACCATCGACACGACCAAAAAATACCAAACCATCGACGGTTTCGGATTCTCCGGCGCCTTCCAACGCGCCAACTTGATCGTCAATCTCAAAGAACCCAAGCAATCCGAAGTCCTCAACCTACTCTTCAACACGACCTCGGGCGCCGGCTTCTCAATTGTACGCAATGGCATCGGGTCGTCTCAGGATAGCTCCAAGGACTTTATGAATACGATCCTGCCCAAGTGTCCCAGTAGTCCTGATGGAACGCCCGATTACAAATGGGATGGCAAGGATTCTGGACAGCTTTTCTTGAGCCAGCAGGCTGTGAAATTTGGCGTCAAGACATTTTATGGGAATGCGTGGTCGGCGCCAGGGTGTATGAAGACGAATGGGCAGGATTCGAATGGGGGAACTCTGTGCGGGGTGAGTGATTATGACTTTTTCTCTTGTTTCTTTTTTTCGTCGGGTAACCGACTGACTGGCTGACTGGTTGATGTGGGGAGTAGATCTCGGGAGGCTCATGTTCCAAGGGGAACTGGAAGCAGGCGTATGCCAATTATTTGGTCAAGTATGTGCAGTTGTATGCTGAGAGTGGAGTTCCAGTAACGCAGTAAGTCAATATCCCAAACGAAACTCATCACTGATGAAGTGTACTAATCCTCAATCACCAAAGTCTCGGCTTCCTCAACGAACCCGACTTCACCACAAGTTACGCCTCCATGCGCTTCGACGGCAATCAAGCCGCCGAATTCATCAAAGTGCTCCGCCCAACTCTCGACAGCAACAACCTTACCCACGTCGGCATCAACTGCTGCGACGGCACGGGCTGGAGCGTAGCCGGCCAGCACGCCTCAGCAATCGCCTCGCAAGGCGCCGAACCCCTCGTCTACGCCATCACCTCTCACGAATACACGAGTCGACTCGGCAGTCCGCTACGCACCAAAGCCCGCGTCTGGCAGACGGAATATTGCGATTTGAATGGTGGATGGAGCACAGGCTGGTGTAAACAAATCTCATTTCCCCCCTCACCCCTCACCAACTCCAATCCAAACTAACAAACTCCTTACCCAGACTCCAACGGCGGCACAGGCGACGGCTTCACCTGGGCCAACAACGTCTTCAACGGCCTCGTGAACTCCAACCTCTCCGCCTACCTCTTCTGGGAAGGCGTCCAAGACCGCGCAACCAACAACAACAACAACGAAAAACTGATCCTGATCGAAGGCCAGAACTACATCGTCAGCAAACGACTCTGGGCCTTTGCGCAGTACCGCCACATCCGGCCCGGGGCCGTTCGTATCGGCGCGACGGTCAGCGGCGGGAGCGGGATCAAGAGCGCAGCGTTTCTGAATGCGGACGGGAGTGTGGCGGTTGTGGCCATCAATTCGGGGACTGCGGCCCAGAGCGTTGGGATTAGTCTGGGGGTTTCCGGGCTGGAGGGCAAGGTCGTCACGGCGTTTTTCACGGATGGGACGAGGGATGCTGCGGCCGTAGCTGTCAGTGTCGGTACGGATGGGAGCGCGAGTGCGAGTGTGCCTGCACGTGGTGTTATTAGTTTTGTGGTTGCGGGTGGGGAGCGGGTTTGATTTGAAGGGGGGGGATTGGACTTGTATGGGGTCGCGTAGTATACCTGGGTTATTCTTTCTTATGCTGTCGTAGGACTCGAGCACATACATAGGGAAGCAAGAACCTTAGAGAACCAGTTGACGTGGTCTCAGTACATCGTGTTTACCTCGTCTGTGTCGAAGGAAGTGATCGTTAGCGGCGAGAGAGCGAGCAGTTGGATGCACAAGACTGGTGCTACATAGTACATGATGTGTGTTTATCAAAGGGGTCACTTTCATAAAACTCATGTGTTGATCAAGGAGTACGGAATTTTGATAACAGGTTCTGCTGGAGGTGGCGTTGGATTTTTGAGACGATAAGGCAAGAATCAATTTAGGGGAAATAGAAAGAAATACAAAAGCTGATGTAGCGGATTATCTGAGGTTGGAGGCGGTTATGGAGAAGTCGTGGAGGAGAAAGTACTCATAGCGGACGTATCATAGATCATGTGCTTTGGGAAATTCTTTTCTTTTGGATATCTTTTGAAGACGATTCTTCGGTTAATGGATTGGTTATAGACTCTATTCATGTTTCAAGCCCGCTTCGTTGGCGGCTACTAAGATTTTCCACAAATTTTTATCCCCCTCATTTACAACTTGCTCGACTCTCCAGTCGTCCTGTTCAAAGCCAATACATCATCGGTCGATACGCCATACTTTTTGCACAAATCCTTGCCCTTCTGGGTTTGAGCCTCAATGCGAGACTTATGCGCCGGACCACGCTTGTTCTCGTTCTTGCCCAGCTGTAGCAGATGAACCTCATCAGGCCCATCGACAATGCGCATGGTCCTGCCATTGGCATACATAGCGGCAAGGGGTGTGTCCTGGCTGACACCAGCACCACCATAAGCCTGGATGGCACGATCGATAACTTTGAGGTTGACATCTGGTACGAGGACCTTGACCTCTGCAATTTCCTTGAGAGCACCCTTGGCAGTGGCCTCATCAATCTTAATCGCTGCGTTCAACACAGCAAGACGTGCTGCATCGATCTCGATACGAGAGCGAGCGACACGCTCTAGCATGATGCCATGCTTGTGTAGCTGCTCACCAAAGGGTGTCTTCTTAGGGTCATTCAAACGGGCAAGGAACCACTCGAGAGCCTTCTCTGCGGCACCGATACTCCTCATAGCGTGGTGGATACGACCTGGGCCAAGACGTCCTTGGATGATCTCAAAACCGCGGCCCTCCCCGAGGACCATGTTGGCGGCAGGGACGCGTACGTTGTTGAACGAGATGTGACCGTGGCCATGGGGAGCATCGTCGTAGCCCATCACGGAGAGCATACGGTGGATGGTAATGCCAGGAGTATCGTGGGGGACGAGGATGACGGATTGCTGCTTGTACTTCTCGGCGTGGTTGGGGTCGGTCTTTCCGAGGACAATATAAACAGAGCAGCGGGGATCACCAGCTCCAGAGGACCACCATTTCTAGGCATACAAGTTAGCATGATACGCCGTGTAATCGTAGGATGAGTCTTACCTGGCCATTAAGGACATATGAGTCCCCATCACGCTCTATCCTCATCTCAATGTTTGTTGCGTCGGATGAAGCAACCTGGGGCTCTGTCATCAAGAAGGCAGATCGGATCTTGCCCTGTAGAAGCGGGTCTAGCCATCTGCGCTTCTGTTGGTCATTTCCATACTTGGCAATGACCTCCATGTTACCAGTATCTGGGGCAGCACAATTAGTGGCCTGTAGGTGGTTAGCGGGTGTACTGGGTTCATATCTCCTATAAGTTGTTGCATACCTCGCTGGCGGTTCTGCTCTTGCCCAGGTACTCGGCCATCAATCCATATTCCAAGTTAGAGAAACCAGCTCCCTCCTTGAAGTGTGCCTTGGGCAAGAACATGTTCCACAAGCCGAGCTCCTGTGCCCTCTTCTTGAGATCCTCGATGATGGATGGATGTGACGAGAAGCGCTGCTCTGTGGTTTCGCCAATCTGGCGGAGATAGACGGCGTCGGCGGGAATGCATTCTTCCTCGACAAATTTCTCTACCTGTTCGGTATGTTAGCTCTCAGACCTAATGAAAGCAAGATATAGGACAGTACGGACAATGTCGAGAGTCTTCGCTGCCCGCTCGCTGACAAAGGGTCTAGCGATAACGGGGATACGCTGGGAGGCGGAGAGGTGGCCATTCTGGCTGTTGATGAGAAGTTCTGACATGTTGAAGATAGAGGAGTGTGTATTGTGAAGGAAGGGGAGAGGATGGAGGGACAATTATAGAGGAAAGCTGGGGTAAATGAATGGGCAGCGAGATGGAGCGGGCATGGCGCGGCGACTTTTGAGGGGAGTGGTGCGGTCGGATGAGCTTGAGCTCCCCGCTGGGAATCCTACCTCGGCCCAGACGGAAATCGAGCGCAGCACTGCTTGGCACTCAAGAAAGATTGGCTCTTTTTTCGTAGTCATTCATCGCCAACCATGGCAGCGGGGTATGTTCGTTGAGAGTAATTGTCCTGCAACTTGTCTATGTTGATGGACATTTTGAGACAGTGTTGTTCATTTGCAATTGACTCTAACCAGCCAGCCGAGAATAGGTTCACCACCCATGGTGTATAGCAGCCAATATGCCACATCGACCTTTCCAGTCAAGTGATCCCTAAAACAACATTAAACAGGCATCCTATTTACCTGGACTCGGATGGGATGATACATGAGTAATCGTAGTGAGGAGTATGTATGTCGTAACCGGGGACAGTCTCTATGTTCCGTATGAACCTGGAATGGAGCCTCGGCTGTCTCCACGAACGCCTGGTCCGAGCGTCTGGAGTCCAGCCAAGGGGGGCCTTGAGGCACTATTATGCACACCAAGACGAAGCACGCAATCCCCTCTATGTTCTTATTTGCGGCTCAACTCCACCCCTCGCCAAACTGTACATGAACGACATGCCGCCACAGAGTCGGGGCACTCCAGTCCCATCCGGATTCCAGTCCAAGTCCACGCCCAATCTACCCACCCTGCGATCTATAAGAACATCATTGCCCTCTCCTACGAACAACGATGGCCCCCCGCCATCATCCAATTCCACCGCAAGTTCACTTCAGAGGGTCTTGCCTCCCGAATCCGCATCCTTGGAGGATGAGAACGACGAGACACGAGATCCCTTGACATTTGATCAATCCGATGACGAAGACAGCGACTCGGATGATGCGGTGGCCAATCCACCCACTGCACGCCCGCTATACACATCAAGATCACAGACACATCTGCCACCACACACGTCGACTGCGTTGTTCCCACCCTTCTACAATCGACCTCCAACCCCCTTACCTCCATCTCCCTCCTTGACCTCGCTCCTGAGACCCTCATTCAGCGCCACCAATTCACGGCCCACCACGCCCGATTCGTCTGATGTTGAGGTTCCCGCGGGAACAAGGTCGGTGACAACGGGCACAAACACACCAACATCCAGTACCACCAACCTTGCAAGCATTACGAAGTCGGCGCGCTATGCGGCAGCAGTACCTAGAGCGTCGCCCAAGGTCCCCACATACGAGTATTATGGCTTTGCACTCTACTTGGCTAGCTCGGTCGCGTTCCTACTCTACATCATATGGGCATATGTTCCGTCTCCTGTGTTGCACCAGATGGGCATCCATTACTATCCGAATCGGTGGTGGGCGCTCGCAGTGCCGTGTTGGCTGGTGGCCCTGATCGTGTACATCTATGTTGCACTTGCGAGCTACAACACTCAATATTTGACACTCCCACTGACAAGCTGCGAGAACCTCGTGGACGAGTGTGGGCAAATCGCAGTAATTGACACTCGGACAGGTAAGATTGTCCGCAATCGAGCTGGATCAGGGAAGACGGCCTCCAAACAGCCCCAAACAGAACAGGCCGGTGGACGTAGCGCTGGAGGAGGTCGAAGTAATTCTCTCTCGGCATATCAATTCGATGCGTCTGAAGAGGTTGACTGGAAAAGGCTCTGGAGCTCTGGCACGGACGCGGTACTAGACGTGCCCATAGGTGGGGTATGCGAAATCCTGTATGGTTCTGGTCGCGATGTGGAAGGATGAGCTAGCTATTCAAGCTATCTACAATATGCACGGTCAACGTTACTCATCGCGGGAATAAACGACTCTCCGCCCAAAGGCCTTCGGGCATGGCTACCGCCCAGTCGTATGGCCGGTGTCGTTGTTCTTTGCGTCGCCCGGGGATATCAGGCAATGCTGAAAAAGCAGAAGAGGCAGAAGAGGCACAAAAGGTCGAGCCAACAAGTCAACGAGTCAACGAGTCAACGAGAGCCAACTGCTGCTCCCAGGCTGGAATAGAGGCGATCCCCACTCTTTTCCGGTGTCGGGGCAGGCGCTTTGCAGAATCCAGGATGCCGCGCCGCCCAGCCCCACTGAAAGCCGACTCTCGCATTGGATCGCGTCCAGGTGCCTTTTTTTATCACCGTCAGAGTGCAGCAGCGAGCTTGTCTCTGCCTTCTCCGTGGACTGATGTCGTATCTTCCCAACCTCCACACTTCCCGAATGCATGTGTCCACTACTGCTTTACTACTTCCTAGCACGTACGTCCTAGCTACATCTCTAGGTAGATAATCCCATGGATCCCCCACCTCATCTTCTGCCTCTTCCTCGTCTGCTTTTTTTCTGCATCTCACTCCCCCTGCCTCTTTCTTTTTGCCTGGTCCTAGAGTCGCTGCATTGATTCTTCTAGCCTTTGAATCAAATCTCTGAGGGTTCAATTGAATTGCCCGCCATGCACTCCACCGTCACAGCCTCTGTGCTGTCTCTTTTGCTCACCGGCACAGCTGCCGAGACCATCCTGGGAGCTTATATTTTCCACCGCCATGGTGACCGCACTCCCAAAGCTCTCGCTCCCACCAACTTGACAACCCTGGGCTATGAACAAGTCTATACTTCCGGCCAATATTTCCGATCTCGCTATCTCACGGGTAGCGATAAGATTCGCGGCATCAACCAAGATCAAGTCAAGCTTTCCCAACTTGCAGTAACGGCACCCGTCGACAATGTCCTCCAGACTTCCGCCATGGGCTTCTTGCAGGGCCTGTACCCTCCAACCGAGAATGTGCAGCTTCTAGCAAACGGGAAACCAGTCCAGGCCCCAATGGACGGATATCAGCTTATTCCCGTCAACACCATCTCCACTGGCGCGGGCAGCGAGGATGCCGGATGGCTTCAAGATGCAACGAGCTGCTACAACGCCAAAGTAAGCTCCAACAGCTATTTCGACAGTGCCGAATATAGCCGCGCTGCATCTATCACCAAGGACTTCTACTCCTCTTTAGTCCCTGTCGTCAACGGCACTCTAAACCAAAAGGATGTCACCTTCAAGAACGCCTATATCGTCTACGACCTCATCAACGTCGCCTCGATCCACAACAGCAGCATCCCCTCTTCCGGCACCCTCACCCCAGAAACCCTCTTCCAAACCCGCGCCCTCGCTGACGCCCACGAATGGGGCCTCGCCTACAACGCCTCAGACAATCTGCGCGCCATCGCAGGTATGCAATTGGCCGGCGAGATCCTCAAATACATGAATTCGACCATCAGCGCCGGCAAAGCCGGCACCTCCGCCAACAAACTCGGCATCCAATTCGGCGCATACGCCACCATGCTATCCTTCTTCGGCCTCACTGATCTCGACAAGGCGAGCCAGGACTTTAGGGGCGTACCAGATTATGCGAGTGCGCTGGTATTCGAGCTCTTTACCACCAAGGATGTAGCAACTGGTGGCTTCCCGGCCACCGACGATCTCCAGGTCCGCTTTCTGTTCCATAACGGGACGGTAACGAATACCAGCACACCCACTGTGTACCCACTTTTCGCTGGAAAGCAGAACGCCTTGTCGTGGAACGATTTCTCAACTCAGTTGGGCAAGGTGGCCGTTAGTACGACGGAGCAGTGGTGCAAGATGTGCGGGAACTCGACGAGCTCTTGTGCGGCATCTGGATCAAACAACAATAACAGCAACGGCCCTGTTGTCGCCAAGGGCAGCGATGGTGGACATCACATGTCTGCGGCTATTGGGGGCGTGATTGGTGCGTTTGTGACGTTGGCGGTTGTATTGGGGAGTCTGAGTGCGTTGATGTTGCTTGGGGGGTTCAGAATTGTGAGTAAGAAAGCACTTGCGGGGAGTGCGGAGAAGGATGGAGAGAAGGTGATGGGTGAGAAGGCGTAGGAAATGTTCTGGAAAGAAATATTGGGAAAGACAATATTGGGGCATGGTGAAATCTTTTTGGGGGAATCAGGGACGGAGAATAAGGGGAAAGGGGGAAGGGTGCCTTATGGGACACCATGATTTCATGTTGATATGATGATTATGATTTTGACGAACAAGATGGATGGAACATATGACGATACGGACGAGTATGAAATTTAGTTTTTTTTATGTTTTGTTTTTCCAAAATTAGAGAAATTGATTCCCATGACCAAAACTTTTACATCATGCAGTGTAGTGCAGTGTCAGTGTCAGTGTCCGAGTCAGAGAAAACACAACCAGGAGAAGAAGAAGAAAAAAAGGAATCCGTTCCGTACAACAGTCTTTCCCTCCCTTCCTCCGCAGGTATCAGCATTCCCTCTCATACATACACACCACCACATGGTATCACGCGCAAAGCATCCCAGCCACGAAGAAACCAAAAACCCTAGGATAGATATCCCCACACATGCATGAAACATCCCATTGACTATTTGCCCGCCTCGCTCAGGCGACTCCAACCCTTTGCATACATCTTCCTTTGCCCCTCTCCTACCCATCACATAGCCGCGTCCGAGGCGTTTGTTTTTCTCCCTCATCTGTGTACCCGGTCCAAGACCCAATGCCGACGAATAATAGAAAACATGAGAATAGAGGGCGAAAGCAGAAAACGCCGTGGTGCTCCGGAACGAAAGAAGGAAAAGAAAAGAAAAGAAAAGATAGATAGATATAACTCCACCAGCGCCTTGCGTGAAATGAATATGCTTCGAGTTCGAGGTCTGGCTCGAGACTGGAATCGCGCGATATAGAGGGTCTGGGACTATATATATGCATGAAGAAAAGGGTTGTATCGAGAATGACCATGGTACAGAAAACAATCCATAACGAACCCAGGAACATGTCATGCTGAACAGGTATATACAAATCGTTCCGTATTCATCAATTTTTCACCTCTTTTTTTTTTCGTTCACCCAACACTGTACAAGCCCTCCGCCCCGTCGTCTTCAGGGCTGTCATCAGCCCCCACATCTCCATCTCCATCTCCATCTATATCGTTCAAAACCTTACCACTGTCATCATAACTGTAACTCTGCGCTCTCCTCAGCGGTGACCGTTTCTTCCTCTTGACACGCTCGTGTTCGACTTTGAGACGTGTAGCCGTCGTGAGTGGCGATAAGGAAGAAGATGCGGATGTCGAGGAGGTGCTCGATTCTTGACCCTGGTCTTGCGCTTTATGCTGTTCTTCCGCAATGAGTTGGTCCACGGCGCGATCGACTTCTTCCCAGGAGGGTCGGCTGTCGCGTGTGCCGTTCGGGGTTGCGGGCCCGGATTGCGTGGCGAGGAATTGCATGCGTTTCGCCTGGTCCGAGTCGGAAGAATTGTCGTCTGGGTTGAGAGGTTGGAAAGATGCTGCTCTGCTTGATGATGGGCGGAAATTCGTCTTCTGAACCGAAGGGGGTGACAAGTTCAATTCACCTCCTTGGTGCGAGAGTCCGCTTGGAGTTCCTGGACTCGAGGCGTGGAAACTGACTTGGTGCAGAGGACTGCGGTGGTCGTCTGTTTCCGCGCCGTCGCTGAGATGACCGCCACTGCGTTCGCTGAAGCCAGCGGAGGTGTCGCTGCGCCAGATGTTGCGGAATGTGCGGCGACGTCGGACGCTGGTTCGGGGATCGGGGCTGCCGGGTGGTGATTCGAAGAAGCGGGAGTATGTGCTGCCTAGGGTCTGGACGATGGGCATGTCGGATTGGCTCCCTAATGTTCCGGATCGAACGAACAGGACGAGTCCGAGACACAAAAGAAGGAGAGTAGATTGAACGACGGCCATTCTCTTCTGCCAGACGAGTTCGTCAGCCACCATGCTGAGTCGAGTGCCAATCTCCCCAATCTCTGCCTTTTGCCTCTCCTTCATGCTTTCAAGTTCTAGAATTGTGCTTTGCCAAAGCTGGTCGTACATGTTCCGATACGCTTTGAGTTCGTGCATGACAGTGGAGTTGAGGTGATCCAGGAACTTTTCCGTCTTGGTGAGTTGTCTCTTTTCAACTTTCATAAATGCATCTCTTAGGATGCGGGACTGTTCCTCGATATACTGAAGTGACAGGGTGCTATTGGCTTCTAGATTCTGGAGCCGTTTACTGATTGATTTGAAGAACGACTCTTGCGTAGTTGGCGATGGTGGATTGGGCTGGCTCTGTGATGGGCTCCGTGCCTGAGGTGGGGTGCCATTGGAAGTCGAATTAGATGGTCCCCTCCCTGCTTGTGCCCCAGGAGGCATATTGGTAGCATCGTCTGTAGATTTACTTGAAGGTTTGTTGTCTTGGCTTCCACTACTCACACTTGCAGTCGGCCTTGACTCTGGTGGGGTAATTGACGACGGGCTTCCATCCTTGGGTGGTGTATCGACATGTTTTACCGTGTCACTGTTTTCCACATGTGAAGAGGTCTGCTTGCTCGCTCCACCACTACTGACTTGTGGATGCGGTGATACCCTCGGAATAGCGTTAACCCTCTCTACGGGCACCTCAAGCCGCTGACCATGGTTGGATACGTTGACATCTTCCGGCTCAGGAAGCACTGGCTTAGACTTCTCGTCAGGTGCCACGATAGTGACAGAGTGGCTAGTGGGATCCACTTTGGCTGCAGCTGCAGACTCATTGTTTTCTCCATCTAGTGAATGGGGCGCAGCTTTGTTCGGCTCAATCGGCAATTGCTCGGCTGCTTTCTCAGCCCCACTACCTGCCGTGACAGCCACAGCTGTTTTGACTGGGTCCCCATCTCCAGCCTCGATGGGTTCCGCGAAGTCATCGTCACCTCGAGCTTCTTCTTCCTCCCTGCGGAACTGCTCCATCATCGTCGTCCCGTGAACTCGCAGCAAGCTAACGGGGCAGTAGAACTCGTTGCCAAAATGTGTCAGAAACTCAAGGCGCAAGTATCGGGCCCATATTTGTGGCTCTGTGATCAGGAATGGTTGAATATCTCTTGAATTGCGAGCCTCAAATGTGCCCAGCGTACGCCATCTATCCAACTTCACCGGATATCGATCGGAGACACTGACGCGGAAATGACGGAACATGGAGGAAAAGAACTCGTAGTTGGCAAGAACCACAGTGTCGACAAGAATATCATCGCAGAGTTCCACTATTACAAACTTGTTATCCACCGAACACTCATTGAGCATGTAGCTATCTTTGTTCTCCACCAGGACAGCCGAAGAGCCCTTGACTTTTGAGTTTGTCTTCAGAACAGTAGCTGCACAATCAAATGAGGCGTAGTTAAAGCGCTCCTTGCATGTCTTCCCCGCATCTTTACTAAGGGCAAAAGACGTCGGCGCTACGTTACCCTCGGCGTCCGCGGGCTTTGAAGATTGCTCATCATTCCGGGTGCCGGATAGCGAGCTTTCTGTAGCATGTTCGCCCTCGCCGGCGTGGCCGAATCCGCTAAAATCTATCTCGATTTCGGATTCTTCTCCTAATGCGTCCAGGGCATTGATATTGACAGGTCGCTGCCGGTTACGTGATTCGGGTGACGCTGCTCGACCCTGGCCAACATTCTCCGGCGATTGACCTGCACGGGCAAGATTCTGTTTTTTCCACTCTTCGAATGACAGAAAGTTGGCATTGTCAAAGGGCGAATCCGTCTCCACCTCGGGCTCAGGCTGTGTGTTGGTTGCAGAAGCAGTAGCAGCAGCAGCGTCATCAGGAGTGCCGGGGGTTTCTATTTGCGAAGCATCTCTTTCATTTTCCCCATGAGACTCTGCCTTTTCATTGTCCGTATTGTCTCCTGGGTTCGCCGAAGTGCTCGAAGCATTGCCCACTCCAGCTGCCAACTCTTCTATACGTTCTCCTGGTATCTCTGGCTGTGTAGCCGGCAATGGCGACGACCAACCCGTTCTTAGGCATTGCTGAGGCAAAGTATGCGTTATGTAGTTGATAGTTCGATATGCACAAGTAGAATCGACGTAGGAATAGGAATGGGACCCGTTCGAGGACTGCAGTGGCGATGGGGTTACGGAGGCTCTGGCAGAAGACGGACTCAGGCTGTTCGACGACTTTGACGATGCGGAAGATGGTTCGGTGGTTGATGCCGTGGCAATGGTCTCATTCGCTGGTTGGGCGGAGGTCGGAAGGCTGCATAGGAGCAGCAACGTCGTCCAGGTGCAGAGAGTTGCGCCAATCGCAGGCATTGCTTGGGCGCATAGCTTAATCAAGCCGCGATGGTTGGAAGAAGCTGACCTGTATCTTGTGTAGGCAGCATGAGGCAGCTCTGGTGGTAATGGGGGGGAGCTGGCGGCGGAGAAGCTAAGCGGTGTATTGGTTGCTGTGACGAGGTCGTGTTCCTCACCGCCTGACACACCTGTTCTTTGTCTCCCTCGAGCCTACCTGTGCGGGAGAAAGCGCTGAAATTGCCAAGCGGTTGGATTGTCCGCGGGTGTGCGATTTCACCACGAACACATCACCCACATCCTCGCTGACTAACCACAGTAAGACAGAGCCTCCAGCCGCATAGGCTTGGAGTGTGTGCACCGTGCAAGCACCTGAAGATATTCGAATATTCCAGGATCGACCATAAACAACCCGTACAATAAGTGAAGAGCACAACCCTTGTACCGTGTGAACAGGTGTCATTGGATCGTTGTCCCGGAATCTACACTATTTGTACACTAGGGGCCTGGTAGCGAATGAATCATCAAACACTTTCAAGCAGACCTCACAGATGGAATCGGCGCTATAAGGGAAACCTGACAATCATGAGGCATGTGTGCTCTATACACGCTAAGCAAGCGCGGCACACTGCACGCTCCAAAAGATAATAAAAAAAATACAATGTGCGTGCTAATCGTTAAGAGAAAAAGAAAAATCATAAGGGGAAGGGCTCCTCAGCCATGTATTCCCGTGCTCAAAGTACAACAATTATTCCAATCCCAAACGAGTGCAAGAATACTCCCACACCGCCACCCATAACCTGCCCACGCAATCCCGTCTTGTCCTCGTCGCCAGTGTTCAAAATGTCCGCCCTTGATTGGTTCTACGTTCTTCGTTCTTGTTCTTGATTGTCGTATCTAACGCCGGGGCCCATGGAAGAAGTCCACAACGCCAATGCCAGAGTCGTCTCTTGGGAAACGTGTGCAAACAGTGCCGCTATGCTGCTGCATCATGCCGAAAGGGTATGTGTCGTCTGCGCTGAGCCGAGAGAAGTGGAAAATAATGACCGTTGAAAATTGCAAAATCTAGACGTCCGAGGGGGGAGGCCCAGAAAGTGGGGTTGCTTGGACCTTGACTACAAGTGGGGGCTACGCTAGCCACAGAGCGTTGCCGGTTTTACGAGGCCAGCTCTAGAATCCCTCTTCGCCGGCACGGCAGACCTTGATCTCTTTTACCCATTCGGAGAAGAGAACCTGGTGGGCCGTGAGGCGACGCGTAGGGTTGGGGTCGAGAATTGAATAAATAACATTTCGGCATTGCCGCTGTTTCCGTCTTAGCACTGTTGGAAGAGAGTAGTCGGAGGAATCACTCACTCTTCGGAGGACTTCAATGGGCCGGTAGCCATCTTCTTCTTTGCGGTCCTCGAGGTACCGATCAAAGAATTCGTCCTCGCCCTTCTGGGCTACTCGCCAAAGATGACGCCCGGTCCTCATGGCCATGTAGATGATGCCGCATGCCCACACATCTACCGCACGAGGGTCAAATTCTTTGTCAACGTACTCTTCAGGAGCAATATAGGGAGCAGAACCGCATAAACCAGCAGTCATGTGAGCTTCTTTTTCCCAGGCCATGCGGAAACACTCTCCATTACCGAAATCCGTAATTTTGATAGACCCGTGTGTGGTGAGGAGGAGGTTCTCGGGCTTGAGATCACGATGTGCCACACCCATCTCGTGTAGGTACTCGACACCACGCATCAGCTGCTTAAAAAAGCAATCGGCCTCGACGACTTCGAGTTGGCCGGCGGCAAGAACGAGCGTGTACAAGTCACCGCCAGAGCAGTATTCCATGACTTCGCAATAGACGCCCTTGTCATCCTGGAGTAAATCCAGGGTATTGATTACATTAGGGTGCTGCATTGAGGAAGAGATACAAAACTCGGCAGTGAGACGCTTTTGATACTTCTTTGCAGACTCGCCCGGTCGTTGCTTGAATTCTTTGACGGCGTACAGCTGCTCGCGTTTGGGATCCTTTGCATCCGTCTTGTGGGCAACACGGACTATGCCAAAGGCACCACGGCCCACCACCTCCTGGCATTTGCCGTACTTTTGAACCAGGGTTTGTGAACTATTGGCTGCCAACTTCTGCTCTGCAAGTTTCTCTTTCTCGTTGCGCATTACATCAACCCAATTCGACATGAGACTCAGAGGCTGCTCGTCGTTGTTTCCCTCCTTCTTCTTGCCCAACATGAGGCTCTGGAACATATCCGACAGCTTTTCCTGGCGCTTTGCGACCTTGAGGTGATGCTCATGAGAACCATCATCGTTGGTCCAAAACCTTCTGTAAGGTACAGGAGCATCTTTTGGCTTGGTTATGGAACCTTGGCGGGATGGGGGAGGGCGACCGTTGGTGGTACCGTTTGTAGCCGGCACAGTCTTGTCAGCATCATCTTTGCGACCAAACATGCCACTGATGCGCGAGGACATGGTGGGCTTTTTCGGTTTCAGTTGTGCATCGCTGGTGGGAGTCGAGGTGCCGTTGGTGGGGGCACCGTTCGTTGTGGGGTTCGTGGAGGGCGGGACAGTGAGATTGGTATCGGGTTGTGAGTGTAATGATGAGGCGGTCGAGGCGGTGGCGGAGGGGACAGGTGAGGCAGCAGGTTTTGCAGTGGCGATTTGGGGATTACCGATTGCAGGAGCAGCCATGGTCGAGGAGCGCTATGGGATGTGTGCGACGAAGGGTGTGGTATAGGTGAATTGCTGGAAAATATCGAAATTATGGGAATGAATAGTGAGCGAGACGCAGGTGTCTCTAGGGCTGGGGCGCAGCCCAGAGTATGTTATTGAAGAACCCGCAAAACGGCGTAGATTCGACGGCGGTCGGTGGTGGAGATCAAGTTGGGGAGAGTATGTTGAGTGTGACTGGCTTTTGTATAAAACGTCACGGTGAAGACGCCGCCGCCGGAGAGGGCGAGCGTGCACAGTAATGCTGGGGGGGCAGAGGGAGGACGGTGGAAGGTGGGCGACGGCTTATAAACGCGCTATGAGGTAGTCTGGCGTATGTGCTCAGGTGGATGTTCCAGCAACAAGCACAAGCAGCCTACCGGCAACAATAATGCGGGCAGCAAGTGGCAGAAGCAGCAGCAGCAGCAGCAGCAGCAGTGCAGCGCAGTGCAGTGCAGTGGGCGACGGTGGCTGAGCAGCGTTCGGGGATCTGCGGGCGCGGCGCGCGGCGGGCGGATGATGTCGCAGAGTGCGCGCGCAGATGACAGAGAAGCAGGAGTGGTGGGTGTGTCAACTGGTGTGCAGGTGGTGTGGACTCTGCAAATGCTTTTGGTCGGGCCTGTGTGGCGGCGGGCACTCGCTGGACGGACTGATTGATTGAATGACTGGCAAGCTAGTTGGCTGGATAGCTAACTGAGTGATGACCAGACGGACGACGAGAGCGGTTAATGTTTTATGAATGGGAGCGGCGAAAAGTTTCTTCTTGGTTCTTGTGCTGGTGGTTGGAGAGGGGGTGCGCGCGCGAGCTGGAGGGCCGGACAAGTTGAGCGAGACGAGAGAGGGACGACGGATGAAATAGTGATTTCACACAGAGCGGGGAGATTGGAAATCGAGAAATTGAATCTGTAGCCGCCGCTGAGTGTGCACAGCCGCAGTCAGTGTGCTTGCGCGATTTTCCCAGTACCGTTATTTGGATAGGGCCGGAGTGCGAGTGGTAGTGTGGGTAATGGATAGTGGATAGTGGAAAGTGGAAAGTGGATAGTCCTGGGGGGAAAGGTGGAAGTGTGCAGTGCACTGAGTGCAGTGAGATGCATAGAATTGCCAGGTCAGGGACATGCACACACACACAAGCGACGACTCCAGGACACACCAGGGTCATGTAATTATCTTGTCGTGCTTGTACACCTGCACCCGTGCGTGAGTCTCTGCTGACGGATGGCTCTATCGCTGCCTCTCTCCCTCTCCCTCTCTCTCTCTTTCTTTAGGTCCTGTTATCTTTTGTCTCATCGTCATTCTCTGTCTTTCCCTGTCTTTTTCTTTCCTCTCTCGGAGGGAGGACAAGAGGGGACAATTCAAGCAGCAAGGCAAGCAGCGAGGCACAGAGGAAGCCGCCCGGCGCCGTGCCCTTTGTCCATCGTGGCCTCCATTCACCACATGGGCCTAGGCCACACCTCCCAGGGCAGAGGGCGTTCCTCTCCCTGCTCACGCGTGCTGCTTGCACTCGGGTCACTCCAATGACCCTCATGCTGTCATCACCGACATGGCCGCCATGGGCCCGCCGTCTACCGTAATGACGTTTATAATCCTCATAACAACGAGAACATCAATATTGTTGTTTAGTGACCCTCCGGGTGGCATCGTGGGAAGCACACGTATTAGCTTCATAGGTCATGGCCGGATTAGGCGGTCGAAAGTGGGTACGCTTGTGTGAATGGTGCCGACGTCACTCCAGTCCCAACCCCCAACAACGACTTGGATGGCTAGGTATCCTGCTGAGTACGTCTCATCAGAGTCAATTCCATCACCACATGCCGCCGCCCATGGAAAAGGCACAGAGGTTCCCTGAGGCCGGGAGGCCGGGAGTACTACGAGTGTACTCGGTGCACCAAACCCAGTTAGCCACATGGGGATGTTGCTCTCCAAGCTCCAAGAGCCACCATCGCTCTCCCCACCAAACTATGCGCCGCCGGCAGCCTGTCGTGGGTGCCCTAGTTGCATGTGGTGTGTGGGCAACGAGCTCTCTTGGGTCTCCCTCGGGTCTCCTTCAATCTCCCGCAAGTAGTGTTAGCTCCCTGGGGGACCCAGGATACATGTATACTTTGTATAGTGCTGAGAGTGGTGGGTATTGGATGGCCTCGACCAGCTACTGTTTCTCAAGAGTCCTTCCTCTGAGCAGATGGAATGCTCCTTCTTCTGCGGGGAGGTGTTGATTGTTATTGTTGTTGTTGATTGTTGATTGTTGTTGTTATTATTGTTGTTATTACTATTATTATCATTGTCGTTGTTATCATTTTTACTGTTTTTTTATTCGGTCGTAGTCGCTCCTACTGCTCCTGCTGCTGCTCCTGCTGCCTGGCGCCTTCCTGTATGGCTGCCGTGCATTATCACATTCGTGTTGCGCCTGCCTGCCCTACAGCTCTCGTGCTCCCGCAGCCGTTGAAGCGAGCTTCTGTGCTCTGCAAAGGGCAAGCAGCTTTCCGAATGCTGATTACCCCTCACTCTCGACATGGAGTCTTGACCTTTCGCTAGCTACTCTTCCTTCTCTAGTCTTCTCCTCTCTCTGTCTCTCTCTCTCCCTCTCCGTCTCCTCCTGCAGCCCGCAGGCCTTTGTCCCGAGCTGTACCTCAATCGACTGGAACCGCATGCCAGCCCACCACTCACAAATCCCTCAGGCCATCCCATCTCGTCCTTGCCGTGACGCACCCTGCTGCACCACCCTGCAACTCATGTCCATGTTCAAAAGAGAAACTGCAAAAAACACCTGCAAGCCTTGCCAACATGCACCGATCCCTTCACCCTCAATTGCCCGCACGGACCGCTCTCGGGATCCGTCCTTCTGGTTAGACCCATCCACTCGGGCTCAAGAAGGCCTATACGCTCACGACTGTGAATACACTTTACATCAGAGACAGCCAATCTGGCGTCTCTACCCTCAGTCCATTGGTGCTGCTGTGCCCGTAGGCGAAGCCCGCCTACCCTCTCCCACAACCACAAGCATGAGATCACAGCTCTTGGAGCCGATCCAAGTCGACCATGCCTCACCGTGCGGTGCACTTTTGCCGTCCGGCTGGATGAAGACGCATATTTGTGCCCCCAGGCCGAGGTTAGGCGAAGCATTCGTGGCAGCGGGACGAAAAACTTCCAAGCTAATCCGCTCTACCCAAGTTTGAAATTACTGTGGAGAATCCCGCGGATGGCTTCATTATCAGAACTTGCCATCCTGCAGCTGCTCCTTGGCTGCTGTCGCCGTCTAGCGATCTAGCGGTCTGACATCTGACAGATATCTTCTTTTTTTGGCCTTGCAACTGCCCTGGGAGAGCTGCCCAGAGCCGTCACACACCGACACAGCAGCTCCTCAGCCGGATAGGCAATCTCGCCTGCAAATCGGTTCTTGTCCCTGCTCCCCTCTGAGCTCTGCACAGTAATATCAATCGCTGATGTGCTGAGCTCGTGGCTCTTGTTCCCCGATCCATTGGTCAGCTATATCAGTGGGCCGCTTTTCACAGCATTGGCACTCCTCTACTGTTTCATGTGCACTTTCATCTGTCCCACCACAAAACCCTCCAGCCAGAAAGCAAAAGCTTGTAGGTCGACCAAGAACCATGGCGAAGACAGGCGAAGACAACAGCAGTTCGGTAGACAATATTACCCCCCAAACTCTAGCTTCGTGGCATGGTTCCGCCGGAGAATGACCCGCAATCCCTACGGCAGAGTCCAGATTTCTCATGGATACAGAGTTTATGTTGATATATCCCAAAGCGGCAATGGCGACTACACCTTCCCACTACACCCGACCTGGGCATCTCCGTCGGATTTGCCATCCTGCCGGTTCACCACGACGGCAGCAATCCACCACTGCACAGCCCACACGAGTCAATTTTCCCTAGTACCATCTGTTGCGCTTTCTTATTTCGTCCGCCTTCGTGCCGTCAGTCGAGCCTTGAGGGACACCCCCCCTCCCCCCCTTCCCCCTCCACATCCCCATCTCTGAGTGGGCGATAAATGCCTCTCACCGCAGAACTATACCGACCTGAAGCTGTCTGAAAACTCCTTCCCCTGATCAATTGCCAGGGAAAAGGGAACGGTGCGCTGGATGCGGGTAGTAAAATAGTCTAAGAATGCCGAGATGACCTCGCGTGATTGAATTCGTGTCCAGTCTAGATCGACTCGGCACACGCGACTTTCATCAACATCACCTTGGCATATTGGAAGTCCGTCGCTATAGCTTCTCTCGACTGCATACAACAGTTGTCTACTTGTCTGTTCATTCCCGCCAACGTTACTCCTCCCATGCGCTAATGCCAACACGAAAGACCAGCTAGGCCTCTCGGACGAGATAACCTAAAGTGCAACGTTGCTTCTGTCGATCACATCATCTCTGCCATCACGAGACAATTAACAGCCACCGGAATGGCCAAGTAACATCCATGCCGAAGTCCAAGAAGATTCTCCGCCTCGAGGCGGCTTAGCCTTGCTTAGTGCATCTTGACTTTCTTGTAGGGCAACACGAGCGACGACCTCTCTTAACAGGCAGGAAGGTCACTTGACGCCCCATTAGGTCATTTCAAATCTTGAGGGGGCGACAACATACAACTCCATGGTGGATTGAGGGAGCATGACATGCTGATGCCGTAAGCAAGACTGAACCATGGCAGCGTTACCTTGACGATGATGCACTGGCTCGCAGGCGCTCCCAAAGGCAAACAAAGACGAAAAACTACGCGAATACCCCACGGGGAACCTAGCATCTTCATGTACCTATGGCGCCTCCATCATTGAAAAGTCCAAACAACGGTGGTGTCATGGCGTTTTTCGGAACAGCCCTATCCACCTCTGCCAAGGCGCGACAATGCTGCCCAACATCCCTTAGCCATAGGCAATAAAAAGGGCCAGTGCTTCACCATTTCCAATCTATGTAAGACAGATCCACCATTGTCCTTGTATGAGTATTCAGCAAGGGCCCCTTAATTCCAGAGAGACGTCTTGTTAAGCTTTCAGACCCCTTGCCAACACCCAACTAGTTGTACTAGGGGCGTGTGCCGAATGTTCCGGCCACCAAGTGGTTCCTGACTACTGTTTGTGTCTTGCGTAAGGGATTTTCTTTGGGTTGGGCAAGATGGTATTGGTTGGAGATGAGTGGAATAGATGGGTTGGGGTGTTGGACGGTGGTGCCAAGGTTGCGGGGGGAGGGTTTGTCAGTCATGTCATAGCATGACATGTTGGAGTGGATGTGAATGGAGTGAGTGACCTGATTTATCTTGGAAACCAACACATCCTACACTAACAAGCAGGCAACCAGTTGTACAATTGTATGACCTCACACCATTTCAATCACACAGCTCTGTTGTTTGACTGTTTGTTTCTTTTCCATGTCAATCAGAGGGCCCTATATGGAAATCCTCCTTCTGCTCCTCCACTCCCATCTCCCAAAGCCAGCACTGGAACCCCCGGCTATATATATGTATATCTCAAACACTAACTACAAGTAAGATAGATAAGTGAGAAGAAAACCCTCAAAGTCCCCCAAGATGGAAAATAATAATTGTGGACTAGGTTGTACGCTGGGAAAAGATACAGTCTAAGCAGCAGTAACAGCAGCAGCAGCAATGGCTAAAAAGGGTGAATTCGTAGTTCCCCGAATAATGGAAATCCAACCCTGGGATTGAATTGAAGAAGTGGAGAAGATAGACAAAAAAAGATTACGAACCTTTTTTTGTTATTGTTTCTCTGTTCTTTTGGATTCAGCCAGGGATTGTTTCTTTTTTCTTTTCCTCCCATTCCTCTTTCCTTTTTCTTTCCTTCCTTTCTAAGAATTGATATCAGTGGCAATAACAATACCGGTTGGTATATACTCAGAGGGACACAAATGCAGAGTCCAGCAGCATCTATCTTATCTGATCTTCTATTCCTCGTTTCCTTCTCCGTCACCACCACACAAACTCTTTCTTTTCCATTCCATTCCATTCCCTCCCACCCCACTCATCACTTGGCCTTATCCGCAACCGGCGTCGCACTCCTACTCACTTTCCCCACCGGCGTACTACTCCTCGACCTCTGACCCCGTTCTTCCTCGCGCACAATCTCTCTCGCCTCGTCAACAAGGTCCTTAAACTCTCTGACATTGCGCCATCCGCGACTAACCAGATCCTCTTTGCCCTCGAGCCGTTGAGCCTCGGCTCGCTCATCGAAACCCTTCTTCGCCCGCTTGCCCAGCGCCTTGAGGTTGCGCTTGACTTCGTCGCGGGTGCGGCCGGCGTCGTATATGCATTCGTTGTCGTAGATGGCCTTATTGTTTTCGACGCGGCGCGTGAGGTAAAGGGTTGGGCTGCGGCCGTCTTGCTCGCGTTTGGCGATGATGCGTTGCATTTCTTCTTGGTAGGCCGTTTCGTAGACGTTGATGTCGACGGCGCCTGGGGATTCCGAGACGATCATTCCGTCGCTTGTGGAGGAAGGGGTAAAGTCTTCGCCTGTTCCAATGTTGAGGAACAGTGTGTCTTCCAGAGGATCGTGGGCGTGGCCTTTGCCGATTGTGGGCGTCGAGGGCGCGGAGTACACGGGTGTGCTGGGAATAGCGATAGGTTGCGAGGGGGTTGGTCGATAGGACATGTTGTCATGTACCACTTTCACATCAATAATCGGTGCTGGTTGAGGCGAGCTTGGCCTGGGAGTTGTAGGTGCTTTTGGAGCAGACTTCTCTTCAACAGGGGATTCGGGTTTGGGTCCCGGGAGCCCAAATGCCATCTCATCGATACTCTCCGGGACTCGGTGACAGTTGTTATCAATCTTGATTTCTCGATGGATACCTTCAGTTGTTAATGCACCTTCAATAGGTCGGCGGTTGTCCGTATCTTGTGATTTGGATTTTCGCAGTCCCGATGGTCGCATCGAGAGTGGAGGTTGGACGATTCGGGATGCGCTCCCCAGAATACCTTCCATACGCTCTGGTCGTTTACGGAACAAAAGTTGTTTAAAACGTTTTACCGCTCGCACCTATTGTGGTATTTAGCATTCTCGCAGTGATGAAAGGTAAACCCTACACATACCACAGTTACTAGATGACCCATATTCCCTGTAATAGCGGCATTCACCTCTTCGTCTGTCGGCTCAACAATGATAGCTACGTTTTCCGTTGTCGGCAACAATTGATCTGTGTCCTGTCTCGTCACCCATGGATGTTTCTGTTTCAATTAGTCTCTAATTTTGCACTTGATCAAAGAAATCCTACTTACCCGAATTTCGTCCATGGTTATTCGCTTGGCGGGGTCTTTTTCCAAAAGTTTGAGAAGTAAGTCACGGGCATCGTCAGTATATTCGATGTCAAACTCAACGCCATCCTGCCGTATCGCCTGGTATAATTCAATCATCCCATGCTTCTCAAAGGGTATGCGGCCAAACAGGAGGCAGTATAGTGTCACTCCCATAGACCATATATCTGCAGCTTTTCCCGACACATGACCGTGCTTGGGTACGCACAACTCGGGCGGCATGAATGCTGGCGAGCCGGCGGACTTTGCAGTCTTCATCTCTCCCTCTTTATCGAACATTTCCGAAACACCAAAATCCACTATTTTAAGTACGTCATCGGCCGTGACGAGACAATTGTCCGGCTTTATATCACGGTGAATGATCCCTTGGGCGTGTACTGGACGATTAGTAAGAATGAGCTTTGATGCCGGAGTCACCAAACATACGGTATTCAATGCCCAGAATCATATCTCGAAACCAGCATCGACACTGTTCCTCGTCGTAGGGATCTGCTCTGTCTTCCAGTCCCACGCGCATAACCACACCCTTTTTGCACATTTCCATGACCATGTAGAGAGAGTCCTCCTCTGGATCGTCGAGCACTTCGATTAGAGAAACCAGGTTCGGATGGTTGAGCTTCTTCATAATAGCAATCTCTTCCTTTATCAAATCCAGTGAGTTGTTCTCTTCGGAAGAGGAATGTCGATGGAGTGGGGAATTGAACCCCATGCCTGCGCCAAAAGCACCTTGTCGTCGCCGCCGCGCACTCGGACGACGCAGCAGGTTTGACTGGGCTCGTTTCCGAAGGCGTGATTTTGAGAATTCCTTAACAGCCTGTCCTCAGCGCGTCAGCGAGAGCCAATGCCATCATGCTCGCAGGGCACCCGCATTGAGATTGAAGCTCGCACTCGTCCGCTACGTGCTCCTGGAGGGTTGGATCCTCACATATTCTTGGCCATATTGGTCCACGGCAAGATGGACAGCGCCAAAAGACCCTCGCCCAATTTCCTGCTTTATCAGATATTGATTGATACGGTGCTGTGCGGTTCCGTCATCTTCGCTGTTGCTGTACTCGGAGCGGGCGTTGAGGGTTTCCTGCTCGGGTTGGTCAGATGCAATTGCGGCTTTCCAAAGAGAATTGGGGGAGGATTGGAGTGGCGGACCTTTACACGCCTCGTAGACGAAGCAGCTCGTTTGTGGTGCCGAAGAGGTGAGTGGTAAGCTGGTGTGGACCTAGATATTGTACAGAATGTCAGAAGTGCGGGGGACCTCCGCGGGGGAGAAAAGCGCACATATACTTGACGGCCGGCGGTCTTCCCCCCTCGGCGAGAACAGGTACGTCAAGGGTGATATGGTTGGAAGAATATATGCCCGGAATTTCGGAATCGGTAGCTTGTCTGTGGGGCGGAGGAGCGAGAGAGGAGGCGGGCGAGGGCGAAGGGGATGGGGAGGGTTGGACGCTCATGATTTGCGTGAGGCTGGGCGAACGATGCCCGTCTTTCTAGTTGATGGGAATGGATGCCGCGGAAGGCCCACCAAAAGATGAGACGGTCGGACCGACAAGACGGACAGAATGAGCAGCGAGGAGCAACGAGGGATGCGTAGTCAGCAGTGGGAGGACCCTGGGTGGCAATTGATGGTAGGACGGGAGGAGAGCGGGGTTTTTGGTGTCAGGTATGATTATGGTTCTGAGGGGAGGGTGGGTGCCGGTGACTTTTGGCGGAGGAGGAGTAGGAGGAGTAAGAGGAAGAAGAGGAGGAGAGTCTCTTTGCGGCGACGGTGGAAGAGAGAGGGGGGGGGATGGGCAGGCAAAAAGAACATGAGCAATGCACCACAATTCTTGCCTTAGGCAGGACAGGGAAAAGGCAGACAACAAAACGTCAGGGCGTTCGGTCGCGCAACCTAAGCCCAAGATGCCTTGATATCGAAGGAGATGGCTGCTTGACCCGATGGCCGCTATCTTGCCATTCCATCCTATCGATCATGGACAGCTCACCCACTTCCACCCACTTCCACCCACTTGATCCATTGGCAGCGGGGGCCAATCCCTTTCTCCACAGCTTGGCGCTCTCCAACGTCGTTCGCCAGAAGTCGAGACCAACCGCCCAGATATTAATTGGCCCAGCACCGGTGAAGACGTCCCCCTCCCTCAGGCACCGAAAAGGCCAGCATACGAAGTGCTGCACACCACACCATTACCATATACACTTGCTGCAGCTTGCCTCCAACAACCACCGGGCGCATTAGGCCAACAGTACCCCGGGGCAGACACGCACACATACACATACACATACACATATACATAAGCCTCTTCCAACACCATGGTCCTCTACTCATTCTACATCTTCGACCGCCACAGTACGTCGTCCGCCCCCGCCTGCTGCTGCTTACCTCGACTCTCGAGTGTGGACCGGCGCGCTGATACTACTTGACGCAGCCGAGTGCATCTACAGCAGGCGTTGGCCAGCCCGCCCCGTCTCCTCATCCACCAAACCCGCACCCACACGTCCACAGTCCGGCTCCAGCATCACCTCCGATGCCGTCGTCGCGCCCGTCCGCAGAGGCATATCTGATTCTGACGACGAGAAGCTGGTCTTCGGCCTAGTCTTCTCCCTCCGTAACATGGTGCAGAAGCTCGGCGGCGAAGACGACACCTTCCTGTCCTATCGAACCGGAGAGTACAAGCTGCACTACTACGAGACCCCCACCCGCATGAAGTTCGTCATGCTCACAGACACCAAGCAGAATAACCTGAGGCCGTACTTGCACCAGATATGGGCGAATTTGTACGTCGAGTATGTGGTGAAGAACCCGCTGTCACCGGTCGAGCACCCGGGTGGTGTTGGGGTCGCGAATGAGATGTTTGAAAAGGGCCTGGAAACATTCATCAAGGCCGTCTTGCCAGCCTGAGGTTCTACGAGGCTGATTCTGAATCACTGGAACGTCGAAAGCACTGCCATATAAAGTGTTCGCCTTCATCGTACGCCTCAACCGGCATACATAGATACCAATGTTGGACTTGGCGGGTGGTCTGATGCTATCAGGATGATAGTGCCCAAGCTTCCTGTTTACCGAGGAGAGAGGAACTCCCGAGGGAAAGCTTACCTCGCGCTAAATTCATCAAGGTGCATGTCATGACTCTTGAAGTGGCAGAAGCTTGGTCTGTTTGAGCCAATACGAAGTAGAAAGAAATCTAGGAAATGGTCACCACACATATTGACCATCAATAGACATATGAGTACATCATATACGATATGTCCTTCACACGTGCAAATGCATTTCATTGAGTGTTATTTGGGGTATACCAATCCGCCAGCCCTAAATTACTGACCAGCTTTTCCGAAACGCCATCATCACTCATCAACTATTCATCAAAATTCATGCTTTTCCAGTCTTCAATCTCGCAGGTCCGAGGCCCTTTCGCACTTCCTCCAGCTGCTCTAACCCAGTTTGATGCCCGCTGCGCTTCACTCTCCTCTTGCCCTGCATAGAGTGCGTACCCAAGAAATCATCCATGATGCCGTCAAAATCTGATCGAAGCTGCGGAACGTCGCTCATGTTAGACATGCCTGACATACCCGACATTTTGCTGAACCCAGACATCTTGCTCATTCCAGACATCATCGACATGTCATCTGGGAAGTCCTCTGACGCATATTCTTCCTCAATTCTGTCAAAGCGTTGATCCAGCAACGTCAATGCATCGGTGCGGTGCAGAGCCGAGGACGACATACTATAGCTTGAGGTTGATGTGAGAGCACCCTTACGCTTCTTCTTGCGGCCTCCGGCTGTGAGTGCTGAAGCACCTGTCATTACCGATGATTGAACGTCCGATGGAGCAGCAGGCTTTGGTGCTTTGGGGGCTTTGCCATCTTGCTTGAACTTCTTGAACTCGTCCATCCAGGCGTTGTCGCCCTCTTCAGTGGGTGCTGGTACGGAATCAGGAGCGGGCAGTGACTCGGGATCTGTTGGCTGAACTGGCGAGTGCTTCTTCTCTTTCTTGAGTGATATGCCACCAGATGGCGATGATGCCTTTATAGTGTCATCCGTTTCCCAGCCTTCATCTTCTTCTCCTTGGAAGTAATGATCTGGTGTGTATTCATCATCCCAGGCGCCAGCTTCGAACTCCCTCTGACCGACTTCGTAGCCGTCACCTGCCAATTCCCCAAAGATATCATCGTCATCATCCACATATGCCTCGTCCTCGAGAGCCTCCAACACCTCCCGAAGTCTCGGATCCATGTCCGGCTGGAACCCAGCAATTGCATCTGGAATATTCTGCTGATCTTGGTAGGTAGTCTTGCGTACGAATTCAGATGGTGCCATGTCTTCACCAAAGACGTCACTGGCGCTCCTGCTAACACTGCTGCTCACACTAATGCCAGCATCGCTTTGCCTGTCATCCAAAGAGGCTGCCCGAATCGCATCAGCAAGATCCATCTTCTTCTTGCCTTTCTTTTTATCCTTGGCTTCTACGAAGTAGGCATTTCCGCCACCTGTGCCGAGGTCCCGCAAATGTTGCATATAGTCGTAGTTCGAATCGTCATAGTAAACACCGAAATTGGCAGCTTCGCCTTCATTGTTTCTGACTTTAGTTCCGAATTCGCCCTCTAGTTCTCGTCTTGACTTGATCTTACTGCGGCCTGTTGCAGCCGAATATTGTGACGCTCTTGAACTACCCGCAGCCTCTGGGTCTTGACGCAGGTTCGGAGTGGTGAGCTCCTTGAAGACCATGTCCGAAGCATCGGCATCGTGAATCCGGGGGTCATTTTGGGCGCGATGAACGAGCTGGAAGGTGGTTGCGGACTTTTTGTCACTTGCGCGGGGTTAGCGGGGTTACCGAGCAATATGAATCCAAACGCAAAGCTTACATGAACTTTCTGCGAGGCATTTTGGCGGCCTGTCTTGTGGTGAGTGTGAGATTTCTAAGGTGGTAGAATATGTTGGGCAGCAGAAAGCGGAGGAATGCGCTGACAAAAGGGTGCCACTGGGTGCCCAGATGCTCGCGTTGATGCACTAGCACTTTTTCCAAAAAAATTAGGCGAGGGTGAATGACGTGGGGCAAATCCTCCGAGACTTTCCCACTACTTCAACCCCTCTTCGTAAGAGGCGAACACCAACCTACACGATACCCTACAACACAACGCAATCATGGTTTTGGCGAAGTCGAAAAAGAGCGTCGGGCTAGGGAACAGCCTGATGAATGACCGTTTTGGGAAGGGAAAGAGCTCGGAAATGCACCGTGGGAATGTAAAAGACCAAGGTATTCAGAGGACGGGCGCAGATGGAATGACTGTGAGTATCGCCTCGATTACCTTGGTTTGAGCGCGCACTAACCTTATACTATAGTATGTCACCAACGCAAGGAAAGAGGCTGCCTGGGTCAAGATGCGCTCTGTCACAGAGCAGAATGACCTCGATGAATTTCTCTCCACCGCAGAACTTGCGGGAACCGATTTCACCGCGGAGAGGCTCAACAACGTCAAGATCATACACAAGGATCAGAAAAACCCGTGGCTGCTGTCCGCCGCTGAAGAGCGCGCGATGACACGGAAACATCGTGAAAACAAGAACCGATTGACTGTGCCGAGGCGACCTCCGTGGGATGAGAAGACTACACCCCAGCAGCTTGACACTCGTGAGAGAGAGTCTATGCTACAGTGGCGAAGAGGCTTGGCCGAGCTCCAAGAAAATAACGACCTACTTTTGACACCTTTTGAGCGAAACTTGGAGGTTTGGAGACAGATGTGGCGAGTTATCGAGAGGTCAGATCTGGTCGTCCAGATTGTGGATGCGAGAAACCCACTTCTGTTCCGATCTGAGGATCTGGAGTCCTACGTAAAAGAGGTGGATCCCAAGAAGAACAATCTCCTGCTGGTGAACAAGGCAGATATGATGACATTGGAACAGCGACAGGCATGGGCAGATTACTTTGATTCCGCCGGTATTAACTTCAAGTTCTTCTCTGCAGAGTTGGCCAAGGAGATGAATGAGGCTCGGCAGTTGGCTGAGGAAGGCGACTCTGACGATTACTCGGAGGATGAATCTGAAGAGGAAAGCGAAGATGATGAGCTTGCTGGGCAGGCGGAGAAGATTAATCTTGAATCCACCGCCGAGACAAGCAATACGCCCGACGAAGAGACAGTGTTGACGGCAGAGGAGGAGAGCGTTAGGATATTAACAACAGATGAGCTTGAGGCGCTATTTCTGGAACACGCGCCAGAGATAGACACTGGACCGGATGGAACGCCACGAAAGACGCAAATCGGACTGGTCGGTTATCCCAACGTCGGAAAATCCTCCACCATCAACGCCCTGATCGGTGCAAAGAAAGTATCCGTCTCGGCCACTCCTGGAAAGACGAAGCACTTCCAGACCATTCATCTCAGTGACAAGGTTGTTCTGTGCGATTGTCCCGGTCTCGTGTTCCCCAACTTCGCAACTACAAAGGCCGAATTGGTCTGCTCTGGTGTCCTTCCAATCGATCAACTTCGAGAATACTCGGGACCCGCCGGTCTTGTTGCAAGACGCATCCCACAATCTTTCTTAGAAGCTATTTACGGCATGAAGATACATGTTCGTCCTCAAGAAGAAGGCGGTACTGGCATTCCTACCTCAGAAGAGGTTCTTAGAGCATACGCCACTGCTCGAGGATTTTCAACTCAAGGTCTCGGACAGCCTGATGAGTCTCGAGCAGCGCGTTACGTGTTGAAAGATTACGTCAAGGGAAAACTACTATTCTGCCACCCACCACCCGTCGAGCCCCCCATTGATGATAAATACTTTAATCGGGAACTGTATGACGCAGCTCATCTGCCCGAGAAGCGACGTGCCCGTCTGGCCGCTATGGACGAGAGCGCATCTATTGCCGAAACTGAGGACACAGATGTTGAATTTGATATGTCAGCGCCAGTTCAGGGTGAGAAAACCACTAGGCTTGACAAGAGGTTCTTTGGGCCTGGACAAGGCATGGGCCATGTTAGTATGCCGTTCCACCATCAATACACTGAACAAGGGAAGCAGCTCTCGGGACGGAAGCTTAAAACAGTGGCTGCACTGGAGAAGGACGTTGATCCTAGCGAGGTGAAAATGGGTAGCAAGAAGCATTTCAAAGGTAACAAAAAGGCGGCTAAAAAGAAGAGGGTAGAGTATGAGTGAACGATTTCTTTGGGTTGGCGTTAGACTTTGATGCATTGTTTTAGAGGTTCAATACTTCCACGTCCCAATTTGATGAGTGGGGCGTTCTGATTTCTTCATGATATCTCCAAAAGCTAAGAGTCGAATTGATACGGGTTTAGTTATTGGTCCTTGCATATGATCCAATGAAAATCCTTTGACCTTCCCCAATCTCAGTTTAGAATCTGCTCCGATGTGAGGAAGGGGACACTTTAACCCATCTGCAAGACAACATGTAAGGAATGAGTACAAGTGAATTAATTTGTGCCTGTTAATGGCAAATAGAAGTTGTTGCTGCAGTTGCGCAGCATGGTCGCCATTTTCTCACGGGCTGATTACTGTATAACGACAAGTCCGAGGGTTCTCGTCAACAATTCGCATAGAGGAAATTTAGTATGCAGTTCGGCTTCTAAATTGTGTCGAAAGGCAAAAATCTCTAAGTGGTGGTCGCTTCGTTATTCTTCCTCTGCCCATCAATCCTTGCGTTTCTACAGCAGCCCCCCTTAGATGTGCTAGGACTGTCTGATATTTGCCAAAGTTTTACAAGCAAACAAGTATGATGTCAACAACCATCCGTAAAAGGAGTTATATTCTGTGTTTCAAGATTGACCTATGGCCGACTCCGAAACTTTGACATCCTGGGCCCTAAAGTTTATTAAGTAACAAAGCAATAAAACAGCCTCTCCCGTGCATCGTAATGGACTGCGTCCCGAAATCCGGAATTGTAATCCCCTGCCGAACCTTACATAGAACCTTCACTCCTGATCGACGAACAGGCCAGTCTCCACATACTGTACATCGCCTGTTTACACTCGACCAGAGCACTTCGTCACCTGAGTAGAGTCTGTTCGCAACGGGATCAGAACAAACTTTTTCATTTCCATTTATTGATGTTTCTCTTATGCAGAGGAATGCGAGAGTATGCGTCAAATTGCATACACTGGGCGAGCCGAACTCATGTTTCTGTTGGTAATGACAGAAGTAATCACTCCAAAGTCTTGAATACATAAAAGCCTTGAAAGCAACCCAGTTTCTTTTTTCACTATCACACTCATTCCTTCGTTCAACACAGTGTCCATTCTCTCGCTCTAATAATTCACTAGCATTAATTCGTCAAATACCTCTTAATACCAGATTTCTTGCACAACATTCCAGTCGTTACCTTTGAAACCCGCAACAAGAAATTATTCAAAAGTCTCAAAATGCGCGCCGCTGTTATCTCCACCATCCTCGCTGTCGCCTCCGGCGCTGCCATCAAGCGTGAATATGGCGACAACTACAACAAAGACAACAATGACAACTACGGGCAGCCTGCTCCAGCGAGCAATTACGATTCTACCTCTACTTCAGTCAACAACTATGGCTCTTCCCCTGCTTCGGCGACTAACTATGTCAAACCTGCTCCGGCCAAGCACTTCTCCCAGCCAGCTCCCCATGGGAACAGCTATGGAGCTCCTTCTGGTAGCAACGATTATGCCCCTTCTTCCTCTACTAATAACTATGCATCTCATCCAACCCCAACCAACTATGGATCCACTGCAAACGGAGTCGAGGGGTCCAACAGGCGCCATAATAATTACGGACATGGCCACTCTGCTTCCAAGCCATCTCCCGCCTCTCATCCAACTGCCTCTCACCAAGCTCAGCCTATCTATCGACCTGAGACCGCTCATCAGCCCGAGCCGGCCCATCAGCCCGAGCATGCCAACCAGCCGGCTCCTACCCCTGAGACCCAGGACAAACCCTCTCACGGTGGCGATTACGAAGATGAGGATCCTCTCTACCGCCGAACTGGCGAGTACAAGGAGGCTCCTAAGTCTAGCAAGGGCCACCCAAGTTCCCAGAAGCCTAAGAATGAGTTCGGCGAGTTCAAGGAAAAGCTTGATAAGTTGGATGATATACTAGGAGGCTTGTTTGGTAAGAAGGAAGGCGGTGGTGCTCCCAAGAAATCTTCTCCTTCCAAGACTCCTCAACATGGAGAGCATGAGGAATCTCAGGATAAGAATTCTGGAAACAAGGGCAGTGGTCGCCCCTCTCAACAACCCTCTGGAAACAAGGGCAGTGGTCGCCCCTCTCAACAACCCTCTGGAAACAAGGGCAGTGGTCGTCCCTCTCAACAACCCTCCCCCGAGGGCCACCAGAACGAGGAGAGCGGTGGTCATGAACAACATCAGAGCGGTGACCATGAGCAACAGCAGAGCGGTGGTCATGAAGAGCAGCAGAGCGGCGGTCACGAGGAGCAGCAGAACGGTGGCCACGAGGAGCAGCAGCCCACTCCTGAAACTCATGAGGAGACTAAACAACCCGATTCTGAGGACGACTACTTGTATCGCCGGCATGGACAGACAACGCCAGAGCCCAAGGCTGGGGACCAAAAGGAGGGCGATTCTGGGGAGGAAGGTGAGAAGTCTGAGGAAGGTGAGAAGTCTGAGGAAGGTGAGAAGTCTGAGGAAGGTGAGAAGTCTGAGGGAGGCGAGAATGAAGACGAGAAAGAGGACGACTATGAGGAGTATGGATACAAGAAGCGTCAGGATGACGGTGAGGGAGAAGAAAAGGAAGATGAGGAAAAAGACGACTACGAAGAAGACAAAAAAGAAACCAAAGGCAAAAAGTCAGGAAAGTCCAAGAGCGATACCAAGGAAAGCAAAAAGACAGGAAAGTCCAAGGGCGACTCCAAGGAAAGCAAAGAAGAGCAAAAGTCTAAAGGCGTTTCTAAACAGACCAAAGAGGATGATTCTAAGAAAACCAAAGAGGATGATTCTAAGAAGACCAAAGAGGATGATTCTAAGAAGACCAAAGAGGATGATTCTAAGAAGACCAAAGAGGATGATTCTAAGAAGACCAAAGAGAATGATTCTGAGGAAGGCAAAGAAGACGGAGAGTCTTTCAACTTCCTTGAAGGTAAAGAAGAGGAAAAGTCCGAGGGCGACTCCAAGGAGACCAAAGAGGACGATTCTGAAGAAGGTAAAGAGGATGGAGAGTCCTTCAACTTCCTTGAAGGTAAAAAAGAGGAAAAATCCGAAAGCAAATCCAAGGAGAGCAAAAAGGACGATTCCAAGGAGGACAAAGAGGATGATTCTGAGGAAGGCAAAGAGGACGGAGAATCTTTCAACTTCCTCGAAGGTAAAGAAGAGGAGAAGTCTGAGGGCGACTCTAAGGAGAGCAAAAAGGGCGACTCTAAGGAGAGCAAAACGGGCGAGTCTAAGGAGAGCAAAAAGGATGAGTCTAAGGAAAGCAAAAAGGATGAGTCTAAGGAGAGCAAAAAGGATGAGTCTAAGGAGAGCAAAAAGGACGATTCCAAGGAGGAGAAAGAAGATGACTCTGAGGAAGGCAAAGAGGACGGAGAGTCCTTCAACTTCCTTGAAGGTAAAGAAGAGAAAAAGTCTGAAGGCGATTCTAAGGAGAACAAAGAGGACGATTCCAAGGAGGACAAAGATGAGGATTATCCTGATAGCGATTCTGAGGAAAGCAAAGAGGACGACTCCAAGCAAAGCAAAAAAGCCGCTCAGCCTTTCAGCTTCCTTCAAACTACCGGTTCTGCTCGTCTCCGCCGGCGCCAGGAACACGGCGACCGTAGCCGCCCCAACCACAACCACGGTTACTGGGACATCAGCACCGACATCTCATCTCTTATCTTAGTGAAGAACACCCAGCTCTCTGCTACTTACCACTACCCTGGTCTAGAGAAGCCCCTCAAGGTCACTTGCAAGTCCACCGAAGCTACCAGTGGTGAAGAGGAGACGGAGATCGAGTGTGATGACACGAAATTCAAGTATGACATTACCGACAACAGTGAGTATTTCCCCCTACCCCATTACCTGACTTTGAGAGCGAATCTAACATTGGAAAGCCATCTATGTTTCCCACACGGTGAAGTTGCCTGCTGGATGGTTTCTCGTCACTGGATCGGCTCCGCTTGAGGTCAAGTGCGACGAAGGTGGCTTTTCATGCGGTGGAGAAACTACTGTCGACGCCACCACCATCCGTGCTGCTGAAGTCGAAGAGTAAGTCGAGGTTTAAAGGATGATAAGCCCCATTACCCAGATCCTATTCTCGCCGGTGGATAAATTTTTTGTCGGACTTTCTCGCATCAAATTTGTAAAACTATAACATTGTGATCACTTACGCTTCACATCATTGATACTTTTCATTTGTCTTTTGGTAGTATTTTTCTCTAGGCAAAAACATTTTATTTCGCCTCAATTTTTCGATTTACAAAAAGTGTGCTCTGGTACCCTGTGAATAAGACCTCTTCGAATAAAGACAAGAGGGGAAATGTAACAAACCCCATCCGAAACCGAACCCTGACGCCATTGCATATGGAACCCGAAAACGCCCTATCTCTACTAGATGAATGTAGTCCTCGTAATGCCTGACAATGATAGAGAGTCTTCCTGTGATTCGTGATCGCTATAAAAACTTGAAAAAGAGAACTCTGCAATGTTAATTTCCAGCGTTCCGGCTACGCTTCTCCAAATAGACGAGCAGTGATGTCGCCCATATATGCCTCTTCCAGCTCGTAATCCTCCCCACCCATTCTATCTATACCGACGTATTCGAAAGCCCCAACGACGCTCTCAACGTCGAAGCCCATAGCGACGAAGCGGTCGATGAGGTCCTTGTTGTAACCGTGATACCTAATGTTGTTGTTAGCCTTTGTAAGATTGGAGGAATAGAAGGATTTCTTACGCAGCAAGTTTGACCTTCTCTTCATTCTCCTTAGCCTGTTGAGCCTTTCGCTTTATCGAGTCTGCGGTCGCACCACCGCTACCCTCAGCAGTCTCCTTTTTAGGAGCACCTGCATGTTTGACGGCCCAATCGCGAGCAACATGGTCAAACTCGGCCACGTTTCTAATCATCATGGAGGCCACCTCTGCATCTTGTGGATCCTTTGGCTCGGGGGTGCTGAGTAGGGACTGAAGCGAAATGAGAGCAGACTTGATCGTCAAGACAGGCGACCATTGTGACGATAATGTGTCTAAGCAGATAGCACCAGTCTGGCTGGAGACGTTGGGATGCCAGATTTTAGTTTCGAATTTCATGATCGGGGGTCGGAATGGGTATTCACTGGGGATCTTGATGTCGACGAAGAAAGTTCCACCCTCGTATGGAGTATCTGGAGGACCCCGGAACTGTCCACGAAGATGTGTGAGGTCATCGCCATTGCCGGCAACCTCGACGGAGACGTGGGAGTGGGTGTCGGCCTTGATATCAGCAATCTCCTTCTGAATGCGGCGGTTTCGGTTGGAGGCCATGATACGTTTGTACGTTGGGAGAGAGTATTATCGCTGTTCGAAAAGGGTGGGAATGAATGGACAGGCGGAGGCGCAGAACCAGGATTTAAAGAGGTAGGCAGCAGGCTCGTCACTAGTAACCTGATTGAAGCACAACGTCAGCCTGAGGCTGCGAGGCGCCAGCCGATTTAGAAGGTGAGTCAAATGTCCAACCGAACTGGTTGGTTTGAAACAAACTTTCTAAGCAGAAGATCTTATAAAGAAGAGTCAAGGGCTGTCACGGTGCACCTTGTTGGCCCGAGGGAGAGACAGAGGTTGGGAGAAAGTCGACCGATACGTACCTGCGGGGAGCTTGCCGTCACTGGTGGGGCAGGAAGCCGAGTTGCTTGATGATGAAGTTGTAATGGAGCAGAGAAGAGGGAATCAGAATCTTTAAGAAATGAATTCGGGCAGAAATCCCAGCTATCCAGGGTGGTTCGACGTGTCTGGCGCTCTGTGGACAATGTGAGGCGGAAGCGCTCGAGGGTGCAGCACACCTTACACTTCATCGAGCTTGTGGTCACGTGTGAGGCGTCTTGGCATCCCAGCAGCTCCGAACTGAATCAGCGAGGCGACGCCATCGTCGTTACAAACACACTCCCTCGCCGTCGCCGTTCTCACCGGTCGCCTTCAACCCCCATTCAACATCACTTCATTGCCGTACTCCGGACTTCCTGCATCCGCCATTTTCATCGTCGGGTCTAGGGTTTCTTTGTTATTTAGTCGCTCACAACCCCAAACCTCCGTGATCGCGCATCATGGTGAGCTACCACTCTGTGACATCTGCAAGCTTGTACTAAAACACATAGGGTAACCAACAATCCAGCGGAGGCGGAGCCCCCGGTGGTGAGAAAGACAAGAAGGATAAGGTATGTATCATCAACTACTTGCCATCATGCTATCGTCCACCCTCTCTATCTCCCATTTCGCCTTGTTGCCCGTAAACATACTGACCACTCTTCCTCAAATAGAAAGATAAACCCAAGTACGAGCCACCGCCGCAACCCACAACTCGCATCGGCCGCAAGAAGAGAAAGGCCGCCGGTCCCAGCGCCGCCGCGAAGCTTCCCACCGTCTACCCAACCGCAAGATGCAAGCTAAGGTATCTGCGAATGCAACGAATCCACGATCATCTACTACTCGAAGAAGAGTATGTAGAGAACCAAGAGCGTATTCGAAAGGCAAAGGCCGTGAATACTACGGCGCCTGCAAGCGCTGGAGGGGACTCGGATGCCATCGATCGGAATGCAGACGAAAGGTCGCGAGTGGACGATATGCGAGGCAGCCCAATGGGTGTTGGAAACTTAGAAGAACTCATCGACGATGACCACGCCATTGTTTCGAGCGCCACCGGCCCCGAATACTATGTCTCCATCATGTCTTTCGTAGACAAGGATTTATTGGAGCCTGGAGCAAGCATCCTGCTACATCATAAATCGGTGTCAGTGGTCGGAGTCTTGACCGAGGACTCAGATCCGCTTGTCTCTGTCATGAAACTGGACAAAGCACCCACCGAGTCCTATGCCGATATTGGTGGTCTGGAAAATCAGATTCAGGAAGTGCGAGAAGCCGTTGAGCTTCCACTTTTACATCCTGAGTTATACGAGGAGATGGGCATCAAACCACCGAAGGGTGTCATTCTCTATGGTGCCCCAGGTACTGGAAAGACCCTCCTTGCCAAGGCAGTTGCAAACCAGACCAGTGCGACTTTCCTACGTATCGTGGGAAGTGAGTTGATCCAGAAATACCTTGGTGATGGACCTAGGCTTGTGCGACAGCTGTTCCAGGTTGCCGCTGAGCACGCTCCTTCTATCGTTTTCATCGACGAAATCGATGCCATCGGAACAAAACGTTATGAATCAACGTCAGGAGGAGAGCGTGAGATTCAGCGTACCATGTTGGAGCTTCTCAATCAGCTTGATGGTTTCGATGATCGAGGTGACGTCAAGGTCATCATGGCAACGAACAAGATCGAGACTCTCGATCCTGCACTTATTAGACCTGGTCGAATCGACCGAAAGATCCTCTTTGAGAACCCTGATCGTACGTATTCCCCGCGTTCCGGCAGTTAAACTTTTGCTAACACAAGTCACAGAGACTACCAAAAAGAAGATTTTTACTCTACACACCTCCAAGATGTCACTTAATGAGGATGTCGATCTTGATGAGTTCATCAGCCAGAAGGACGACCTTTCTGGTGCTGATATCAAAGCTATATGTTCCGAGGCTGGTCTCATGGCCCTTCGTGAACGCCGCATGAGGGTACAAATGGAGGATTTCCGCGCTGCTAGGGAGCGTGTGCTTAAAACGAAGAGCGAGGGCGAGCCAGAGGGCTTATACTTGTAGTGTAGTGGATGTTGCATGGTGGCTTTTCACGCTTTACTGCGAAATAGGTACTCTGTAATATTAGATCTCAGCTTGGCGCTCGAAAACCCAAGGAATTGGTGCAATCAGAGTAGAGAAGTAGCCCAACAATAAGCCACATGTGGAAGAAAATCATGTTCTCCTCCAACTAAACGAACATCAAGTTCGATTCTGCATGCTGTGACTTAAATCATTGTACTTATATAGAAAAGAAGTTGGAGACTGGCCTTGGAAGAGTGCATTTTAAGCCCCTCCACATGCTATTATAATGTAAGATTTAATGTTTATTTTTGTTTCTATCGTACAATACCTGTATGTAGCTTACCTTTGAGGACATAGTTTAGCTTGTTCTTCTTAACATTCATGTGATGTAGCACTCCCGCGGACGAACAACCTCGGCAAAACTTGCCCTTCACGATCAGAACGACCTCATACAAAGATAGCTTTGTAGGCTTGTCTACCACTTAAGCTTCTCCACCTCAACCCTCGTCCACCACATCCAGAGAGCTTCACGATGCAGGTCAACGAAGACTTTATATACCGATCCTCTTCCCAATATCGAAACTGGTCCTTTACTCCTGCCCAACTCGCTGAACAGCGACAAAAAACGAACCTGCAGGCTGCGGAACGCGTCAAAGCCAATGTCGCTCGTCAACGAGCAGAGCGCAACAGACAACTCGATGGTGCAAGTGTCAGCGAAAGCGAGCGCGCGAATGGCTCCGGCCTAGATACCGGTACTAGCACACCAATACCACTAGATAGGGAGGTGAATTGTTTGACGGTGGCGGAAGAGAAGCGATTGCTGGACTACTTCTGTGCGCAGGCGCAATTGCTGGGCAACTTTTTGGAATTTCCTATCGAAGTTACTGTATGAATCTCCAGAAACTCCTGGTGGAATATCCTTCGAAATGCATTTATGCTAACATAAATGCGACAGGCAACCGGGATCCAATTCGTGCGCCGCTTCTATCTTTACAACTCGCCGATGACCTATGAGCCGCAAACCATATCTCGAAGCATTATGTTCATCGCCAACAAGGTTGAGGGCTTTGGCTTGAGTGCCAAAAACTATGCGCTCAAACTACCCAACACGACGGCTGATACTGTCATCGCGCCTGAATACCTCATAGTACAGGGCCTCCGTTTCACTTTCGATGTCCGCCACCCCTTTCGCGGCCTAAGAGGCGGGCATATCGAGATGATGGAGATGGCAAGCGGGAACGCCCCAGTTCTCCCCGAAATCGGGCTATCGGCAGATGATATCCAAACAGCTATGCTTGTTCTCCCTAACACACCAAATGGCCCGCCCACGGATTTAGCAGTCCCAGAGCTTGTGACCCGCATTCAGAATGCGTACGCAGGCACCTCTGATATTCTTAAGTCTGCCGCCCTTCTCACAGATGCCTATTTCCATTATACACCCTCTCAGGTCTGGCTCGCAGCGCACCTGATGAAAGACGAACCTTTAACCCTCTTTTACATCTCTACTAAACTCCCAACTTCGTCGCCCACATACCCAAAGCTTCTTTCTACACTCCGTGCTTGTGGCGATCTCCTTCGCACACATAATACAGATCTTGATCGCCTCACCAAAGAGGAGAAGGACGCCCGGCAGAAGCGAGAAAAGGAGGAAATCGGCGCATTGGTCAAGAAACTGAAGGCATGTCGGGATCCGGACAAGATGGATTTGGTGAAACTCAATGAGGCACAGAAGAGAGACGCAGTGAAGGCAAATGGCGAGTTGGAAGAGAACAAGGCGAAAAGAAGGAAGGTTGCACGAGAGGGCTTTCAGAAGGAGAGCGATTCCTTCTGGGGCCCTGAACTTCCGAAAAATAAGAATAGCGCGAACGGGGCTGGCAATAGCAGTGCAGCATGATTGGAGGGAGCAAGGCGAGAGAGAGGACTTCTTTGAACAGCATTGCGTGGAGTCTGGGATCTATTTGGGCATATAGGAGGAGTTTTGGATTTTCATAGGTTTCTGGACAGGACCGGTACACCTAAGTGGAATAGCCAAAGTAAATGCTTAGTGCATGACTGGTGCTGGTTCGTCTGAAGTTGGACGATCGAGAAGTATGCCACACCTTTCTTAGGTAACATTGTGAGCATTGTACTATATAGCGATAAGTGCGAAAGGCTCCGAGAGTAATTCTACTTATCATTCCAGTTCATCGAGGTTTGAACATGATCAGTCTGCATACTAGAATCACTGTTTATACAGACGCAGATGCGATGAGATGGAAATCTCATTGGGATTGCACGTGGCCAAGATTCTTCCACTTCATCTCGTCAACTTGCTCTTACTCCATCATCCTGAATCGGAGTCCTTGCCCCCGACTTCCTTATCTTACCCAACTACCTCTATACCCTAACGATCAGTTCCCCTCATAGGTATATCTCTATACTCTTAACCAGCGAATGGCCCAGAGTCATCGCCCCTTCTCCTCCAGTGTCGATTTCGCCGACCTTGCCTAATGGTTTCATATGATAACTGTATACTATGTACAGAGGTGGGCCGGTAGGTTGGAGGGCGAGGTGGGGCGAGGCGCATGATATACCGAAATGGATAAAACATCCATTGGGAACGTGGGCGGTGTGGTAATGGGGTTTGACTCTTGCATGACGAATTGGATAAATCCTTGATAACGGATGCCCTATACCATGATAGTGAGACCTGTGAACACTCAAACAAATATTTAAGATCATGTGTAGCTGCAGCTGTTGCGGAAAATTGGCGACTGTCGCATAGTTCCGTAGAATTCTCCTAGATGTTGGTGACTACCACTTCCACCAGGACATCGCTTCATATTCCGTCACGTCTTGATTTGGCCAACGAAAGGCATGACGAGGGCGAATGAAGACTACATATTAGTCACTTAACACGTGACGGAATACCTACCGATACCGTTGACCCGGTGGAATGCTGTCTACCTAGATATCTTTTCTTGACCCTATGTTGGGACAAACATGATGAAGGATGTCGATCTACACGAGAGTTCTGTGATAAACTCCATTTAACCGCCATCCAAGTCTTATTACTGTTCATACGTCCATGCATGTAATAGAATCGACCCCAAAGCTCTCAACATGTGGGGCAGAAACGCTTACATGGACTATCCACTTCAAACATAGAAATTAGTTGATTTATGTCAGTACGGCTTCTCCGATCAGAGAAAACTGATGCCAGGGCAGACCCCCTCCAAATCAGTCACATACACAGGTCGTGACTGCCAGGCATCAACTACTGACCCCTCCTATGATATCTAGGTTCCACATTCGATTTATAAACCAAACACTCTTTCCTTGAGAAATCTACATTGTTTTTGTCAAAGGCTCCCCATATGCACATGACTTTTGACCGCAACACCGCTTAACTCACCGAGCATGCTGTGAGACGATGAGCAGCTAGCGAATACCATCAACTTTCTTTCTCCATCACCTCACCTACACCCCAACACCATTCAAAGCCTATTGTCGGACAGCCACTTATCCAGCTTCAAGGTTAATTTTGTTTCAGCACATCTAAAGGTCTCATCGAGGACTACGATTCATTTGATAACCCATTAGCTTGATACCGGACCAATATTTCCTCTGGCTCTCTGTGAACGATAAATGAGCAAAGACAACGCTATCTACAAGTAGAGCTCATTTTCTACGCTTCACACACCTCCAGTTTTCAGGAACCTTTTTTTCTTCGCTTTACGATTCTCTATTGAAAAGAAACTCACCTGAAGCCTATGAGAATCGACAGCCTACTTGAAGCATCAGGATCAACGAACGCTCCGTTTTCAAATGAGTAATTACAAGACGGGTGGAGACTCCCACCTAAACAAATCACAACTACGCGCCCTGCAGATTAGCGAAGAATTCAAGAATTTGAGCAGAGAGCACCTACTAACTTTCGTCAATGGTATCTCAAACCCAGAACCACCTCACTACCAGATGATCGATGGCCAAATCTCTCCCTCACTTGAGCTGGTCACGCTTAAAGTCGGTGCAATTCAATATGATTTTGGCAACGTACAATTCTGTAAATCCTCCGAGGTCAATCAAGTGAAGATAGTCTATGAAAATAGATCTGTCAATCAACATCTGGGAAAACCCTATCAGGGTGACGATAAAGCGAATCCCTCCATTGTCCCCATTCTCGACGATGTTTACATCGATTTGGTTTATTTATGGAAAGCCAAGTATGATGCTATCATGCTGCTTATGTACCAAACCAACGATATTCGAAGGTACGCCCATAACGCTCTCAATATTCCAGCACCAAAAATCCAAGTCGGGCTTTCAATCATCGCCCAACAAGAAGCAAACGGCAAGGTGAATGGAAATTCTGGCATCACCTACAGTAAAAAGCGAGAGCATGGAGAGCCCGTCCTTCGACATCCAGTAAACAAGCGACTCAAGTTAGGCCTTGATTCGATCCCCAGTTCAGTCAAAATGGAAGTCTTCAGCAGAATTCCAGAGCAATTCAAACTCGAGCTCTTTGACTCCGTCACTAGAGCGGCCCTTCCCAACTTTGAAGACCTCATGACGGCCTCTTGGAATGTTGTCGAGCTGTGTGCTTACACTCCTTCTTCAAAGACACTCAACGCATGCATAAATGAACTGCGCAATGTTCTTCTCCAGATCGAGAAATCATATGGCAGAGGCTTGCCTGAGAGACAATCCAAACAAGGTACGAGTAGACCTGCCGACCAAAATATTGGTCAAGAACAATCAGGCCAGGCTCAGAGGAATGATAATTTGCAAGAGTTGCCGGCGCTGAACCGCTTTCGACAAGGTCAGGAAGCCTACCAAAATGTCAACGATCTAAGTCCCAACATAACCTTAGCACAAAACGGTGGCAATACTGGAAAACCCTCATTCCCAAAATCTCGAGTAATCCCGATGCAGAAAACGATACATTCCCAAGTTCAATCATCAGACAATGATCTCCTTGTTAACGGTGGGAATTATGCATCACAGAACACAGCTCATATGCCAGCCAAGGGTGTGTCAGAGAGAAGCCCTTCAGAACACCGCATTGATGGCTCTTTCATTATCCCCGAACACAAAACGGCGACATCTGATGCTGACCTATCCACTGAATGGCTGAATTGTGAAGGAACTCAGAGCGCAAGCAAACACAAACTACAGGAGATAGCGAGTGTTGTCGAGGAAACCAGATCAGTCCAGTTCCCACCGTCATATGAAGATGCTGTGAGGAGGAAAGCATCATCAGTCCATGCTCAAACTTCCACCCTGAACCAGTCATCTCCAGTGCGATATATCTCTTTGAATTCACTTCGCCACCCCATTGCTTCCACGCCGCCGGGATCAAAGACATCAGCCCCTTCTTCCGAGCAAGAGCAGGCCAGGCGACATCCAGCAGCCGATTTGGAGCAGCAGCTCAAGGCTCGAGGTGAAGAGTTGAAACGAATCGAACAGCGCCACCAACATCAAACCACTCCGAAATCCGCCAACAGGAACAACGCAGCGAGACAATTCCCTCAGAACCACCCCAGTCCTATCCAAATCGACAGTTCCACCTCACCCCACAGTAGCCGTCGCGAGTCCACAACGCCCCACGAAACGCCTGCGAAGACGAAGAAAAGCGAGATCATCCAGCTCGACGGTGAAGAGGAAGAGGACAGGAAAGAATCCAGTGTTTCGCCTTCTTCGGAGGCATCTGCGTCCACCCAGGATAGTTGTGGCCTGGTTCGTGGAGTCTTTCTGGGTGATTCGAGGCTGGGGGTTAGGAAGACGCCAACTGGGACTGGAACTGCGCCTATGGCGCCGATGATGCATGTTGTTGGTAAGGAGGGGACAGGTGAGGAGAGTGTGGTTGGAAATAGGGATGGGGATGAGGCTGAGGCTGAGGCTGGTGGGGATTAGTCGATTTTGAATGACTACTTCATTGGGTTTGAGGGTCAGAAAGGATGATTGTGGCTAGATAGCAGGGCCATGACTCTTCCATGACGTTTGGTTTAGGATTTCATGAGTGATTCAAGTATGAGATTTGAGAGGGTGATTTAGGTTTTCTTTTGGGATCTTTCTCTTTTTTCATTTCATATTTCATTTCTGTGCGGTTTGGGGGGCGTTGAATTTTCTTTCTGGGCGGCAACGCATCTTTCCCCATCTCGGTCGTGGGACTGGCTCCATTCCAATTCGAATTTCCACTCACGACTGCTGCGGAGTCCAAGACCGGGAAATCCGGACTTGCGAGGAAGTAACGGCATTTCCTCTTGATGATGAGATCCGAGTCTGGGTCTGAGTCTGGGTCTGGGTCTCTTTATATATTTTCATATTTCTCAATGGTTTTGGAGTGGAGGATTATGCATGACATTTCGGCATTTCAACGTCCTGAAATCCTTTTTTTTTTCTCTGTGAAGGAGATAGAACAAGATTTTCTGGATTTTCATGTCCTCCTCGTATAGGGTGTGTATATGAGATGGAATGCTGTGGCATTTATTCACTGCGTTGTTGATGATGATGATGATGATGATGATGCATGGGTGATGAGACCGACACACACGCAGTCAAATCAGGATTTCTAGTCCTCATCTTCCAGTATATGAAGTTCTTGGTAAACCTTTCATTTCATTTAGCTGTGTGGGCTTCTCCTCCTCGACCCCCCATTTGAGGATGAAAGAGATAAAAGAGATGATATACTAGGCACGTGAGTTCCAATTCGATCTGTCAGTGCTGTCATCATTGTCCTTGCAGATTGTTTTATTCTCTCACTCATTTGTCTCTGTCTCTCTTGTAACCAAGAACAATGAATGTAACAGCGGTATTCAAACAAAACGGACAAAAAGGTGAAGAGAGATGGTTATGAAATTTCAAATACAGAGACACCCTCAAACGCGTACCACAGCACCAAATCAATCATTGCAGATTGCACGCTCTTTAACAATCGTTCATTCAATTCATCCTATCTTCGTCATTAACATTTCTAAAATCTGCTGCTGGATTCGCTGAACCTGCCTCCCATTCCCATATCACCCTTCGTCCTCTTTCTTATCTGTAGCAACCGGTAGTATAAAGCCCGCATCCGCATGCTTACATGCCTGTTCGCCGCCTCTCTTTCGACCCGAGGCGCTCGAGAGAAAATCAATTCAGAATGCCCAGCCGTGATGTGATGCCGTGACAAATAAAAAAAATGAACGAACGAACGAACGTTAGAGGGGGTACTATGATACGCTACTACATACACAAGCGCCATAATGGTGAAGGACGGTAGCCTGGCGAAGCCAGAACACGGAGGAAGACAGAAGAGGAAGAGGAAGAGGAAGAGGAAGAGGAAGAGGAAGAGGAAGAAGTGTATCCACTACGCCTGAATATGAGACTGAATTTGAATATGAATCTGAATTTGATTGAGAAATCCACCCATCTAGTCCATGGATTGGGTGGGTTGTTGAAAAAGGTACCGTACCGTACAGTACCATACGCACTACACACAGATGTCCCCGCTACCCAACCCGCTACGGCCGTAATGAAAAAGAAAAGACCATATTCATCATGAAAAGCCGATGGCGGCGGCGGAATGAAGCGTAATGACAAATTTCCATAATGCAGAGAGGGGCATGTTTCGCTTTGCATACTGAGCAAAAGATTTTTTGTTCACCTAAAGCCAGCCAATGTAGGAGGCCAATGGAGAAAAAGGGTATCGATCCGAGTTCCAAGTCCGAAAGAGGGATAAGAGATGACGAAATGAACAGCACCTAGTGACTACCGTTCTTCCTGAAGTTGAGCAGCTGAGATAACGTGTTCAGGCTGCACCCGCTCTTCAGGAAATCGTGGCTCATCAACTCTGACGCACTGGCTCTTGACTTGACATCGACGCAGAGGCAGACGGAGAGGAACGCCTTAAGCTCCTTCGACAGCTTGTCCGGCTTCTTAAGACGGGGAGTTCCGTTGGTAGCGATGAGATAGAGGGCCTTCAACGGCTCCTCATTCAGATACGGTGGCTCGGACTCGATCATCTCGATGGCCATGATACCAAGAGACCAGATGTCTACCTTGTTACCATACTCCTTCTGTTTGACAACCTCCGGAGCCATCCAATAAGGTGTTCCGACCATGGTGGCACGTTTGCTGCGTTGCTCAGTGAGCTTGGCGCAGAACCCGAAATCAGCTGGTAGGAAATTAGTGAATGTTGCAAAAAAATAAAAAATCTAATCAATGACTTACTGATTTTGACGTGACCGCGGCCGTCAAGAAGAACATTGTCACTCTTGATGTCTCGGTGAATAATGTTCTGATTGTGGAGATGCTCTAAGCCTTTGCAGGTCTGTTTGATTGTTAGTCATGCGGTCTTACAATAGGGAGTCATTTCATGTACCTCGAAACAAATGGTGGCGATCTGGTCTTCGCTGATAGACGGATTGTTGTCAATAACATCAGTGAGTGCACCGCCCTCCATGAACTCCATGACAACCCAAAGTTCAGACTGCTCTTCCTGCAAGAAGGCGTCGAGGAAATTGACAATGTTGGGATGTTTGCTGTCCTTCATGACGATAATCTCATTGACGATGAGTTCCTTTCGCGGTTGGTTACGGAGATCCATCTGCTTGATAGCCACCTGGGCCCGAGGTCCGTTCTCTTGCAGAATCCTCCTTGCCGTAGCGGAAGTGGCACTTTCGCGGATACGAGCGACATAAACGGAACCAGATGCACCTTGACCGATCTTTTTCTGCTTATTGTAGGAATCCAATGGCTTGTCCTTGGATACGACTTCTCGAAGTTTGGCCATGACTTCACTTTCAGACATGCTTGACATGCGAACGTCCTTGCGCGGGGCATCTTCCTTCTTGGTGAGGGCCGCTTCCGCTTTCTTGACGGCTTCGCTCGGCTGCGGTTTAGCAGCAACATTCAAAGGCTTAGGCGCGGCAGATCCTTGGTAGTTCTTCTGCTGTTGGGGTTGACCATTCGCGGGACGAGCTTGAGGTACCTGCTCCCTAGAATCCTGGTATCGTGAATTTGGCTGCACAGGGGGACGTTGAGGATTAGAAGTGGGGGGTTTCGATTGTGGAGATGTAGAGTAACCACCGCCATTCTGCTGTGGTCGCGGTGCTGAAGGCGCGGGGCGCTGAGCAGCCATTTGGCGCAATGCAGGTGGTTGCTGCTGTTGCTGTTGCTGCTGCTGTTGTTGTTGGGGTTGTTGGGGTTGCTGGGGTTTAGAGCCGCCGGGAGTGGATGGTGCAGGCCGGCTTGGATTATATCGCGATTGTTGGCCATTCGGGCTTGAGTCACGGGAGCCATACTCGTAGTTTCCGCCTCCAATCTCCTGCTGTGCCATTGGGAGCTTCTTCTGAGGGAGCGACGCATTGTATGCAGCCAACTCCTCGCGTTCTCGTCGTTCTCGCTCGATTTCTTGACGTTGTCTCTCACGTTCTCGTTGCTGAATGCGGGCTTCCTCTTCCTGTAGCCGGCGTCGCTCCCGCTCCTGCTGCTCAATGCGAGGGTCCTGCTGGTATTGCGGAGTAGTGTAGCCGGATTGTGGAGGCGTGTTTTGCCGAGACGACATGCTGTAGCTGTCTTTGCGTGGGTAGTTACTGGGAGGAGCGGGCCGTGGTGGTGCAATTGAGTTTCCACCTCCACCGTAGCCTCCGCCATAACCCAACTGCTTCTCGGGACCTGAGCTTATCGGAGGAGTCGGAGTAAGACTTGGGTATTGCTGTGGGTCTTCCGAGCGCTTGACAAGTTTCTCTGTATAGAATTCCAGAACCTCAAGCACAGCCTTTGGATTCTTGGCATAATCGTCTTTAGTAAGGGCCGAGGCAGTAAGAAGTTTCTCCCACTCAACAGGCAGACCAACGAAGGCACCGCTCGTGGGATCAAATCCGACATGGACTCTATGTGTGAAATTAGTGGGGTTGCTGACACCACCCATGCTAGGGCATCGCTGGTAGATGCTATCTATCCACGAATAAACATCGTCATCGGTGTCGACTTTGCATGTAATGAGCTTCGTCGGGCCATCCCGGGGAGGTGATGAGCCCTTTGAACTGTTTGCGGCTTTGGTTATTTCGAAAGAAAGAGGCTGAGTATCTGATCGCTCTACGCCGAGGACATCGCGGAGCTGAATGGTCATGGCAACTTTGCTTGTGCTGGCGCTCTTGAAGAAGGCAAGTTCGAACTCGCGGAGAACAAGCCATCGGTCGGCCCAGACGAAGGATTTGAACAAGCCGCCTTCTTCCTTGACTTTGACGTTGCCCTCCTTTACTATGGAGGAGGACGACATGCTCTTTTCAGACTGGGTCCTGATGAGCGAGGTCATGGAGCCGTTGCTGTAGCCGCCCGAACTGTAAGTGCTGCTGTTGTATGCGGGGGATTGGAGACTCAGGCCGGCCATGTTTCCAGGCAAGGTGTTGCTCGTGTTTGGTGTGAGGTTGAGGCGGGGAGGGGGTCGAGGGGCGGGCCCTGGGTTCTCGAATTGACCGCGCGAATACATGCTGAAGCGGGCGTGTCAGTACTGGCAGCAGTCGACAGGTTCAGGGGAAATAGGAAGGACCTAGCGCATGCAGACCAAGCTGCTGTTGTGTCGTTATGCAGCCGGGAGACAGGCTGTTGTGAAGAAGAAGGTGGGTGGGGATTTGTGCAGGCAAGGACAAGGAGGAAGTGAATGGCAGAATAGCACAATACTTACTTGGCGCTACAGGCATGCAGATAATAAGGAGCAAGTGTCGGTGAGGCCCCAGACAACAATATCTAGAATATGTATTGTGCCCTTATTGTGGCCGTCAAGTGAGAAGGACCAGTAGCGTGTGTGAAGAAAGGGTGGTGACTGCGGCGGCTGCGGGGGTCGAAGGCAGGCTGGCACTGAGACAGGATACGACGACGATGAACAGAAGAGAGAAGAGAAAGAGAGAGAGAGAGAGAGAGACTGGTAGACGGTAGCGCAGGGTCAGGCTCACGGATGTTGACGAGAGCACAACACGCTTCTGGTCCGAGGCGGCGGGACAAAGGTCTTCTGGTACGACAGGTCGTTGGTGTGGAGAGCGCGTGTGTGAGGAAGAGCGAGATGGGAGGAGCGAACCTGTGGTCGGCGTTGCGGTGGAGCTGCGGTACGGGCAGGCAACGGGCGAGATGTGAATGGGGGGATGTGTGGTTGGGCTGCAGTGGCAGTGGCAGCAGCAGCAGCAGCAGCAGCAGCGTGAAAGCAGCGAGCGAGTCAACCACGGGCCAATCGATATCGCGCCGAAGACTGGATGTCCTAGCAGCAGCGAGCGGTCGTCATGGGAGTGGGAGTGTGGGCTTTTTGCCAGACTTTGCAGCGTACACAAAAGGTACCAGCCGGAGACCTCTGCACAGTGTATGTGTGTGTGTGTGGTCGGAGGGGCGAAAACCAATCCTTTGCTTTCAAGGAGGAGATGGAGGGGGGGAAGAGGGTGGCCTTTGCTGGGCGGGAAAGGCGCGGATTGGGTGTAAGCAGGTGTGGGCGGGTGTTTGCAGGGTGCAGTGAGATAAATGTAGAGCCTCGGCCGCGAAAGAAGGAGAAGGAATAGCGAAAGGGTAGGAGAAGAGTAAGAGAGAGAAGGGGGAGAGAGCAACAAGAGACACGGCGCGCGTCGGACTGGCGAGTCGTGTGGTGTCGTGAGAAGTGGGTAGTGTGTAGTGGTGATGAGTGGTGAGTGGTGTGGTGAGCAAACAGCTCCGCCGGAGTGAGGTTGGGGATTCGGGGGTCTTCAAGGTCCTCCCCACCTGGACAGCAGCAGAGCACACCCGCAACCAGTTGACCAGTTGACCAGTTGACCAGTTGACTGCACCCACCCACACGCGCACAACCAAGCAAAATGGTCCCAGGTTGAGCGAGAACAAGTCAGTGCAGTCGGCCAAAAGGCTAAGCTGCAGATGTCGACTGGCCGGCTGGCTGGCTGGCAGTTCGTTGTTTCTTTGATGATTCCTGCTCGAGTCCGTTGCCGCGCGCGCTGTTTTAGTCGTGGGAGTCCGCGACCTTGTCCAGAAGAGGCTTAAGGCGGCAGCCGGGCGCGGAGAAAAAGGCGACCACACGTGACACGCACTCCCGGTTCAAACAAAGGCAACCAACATCATGGACATCTTGGACATTATGGACATGATCGATCATCATCAGAATTTCCCATCTTCTGGAAGCATTGCCAACAGTCAGTACCTCGTGAGCTTGGTGTTCGTCTTTGCTTTCGCTCTTCATTTCGCCACAACCTCTCAGCCCGTGCGTGGTTTTGCCTTGACCCTTCCGATGCTCTGCCGTCTGTCCACAAACAGAAATTCATTGCAAGTGTTTCAAAATCGCGGAGCCGCGACACTTACCGTAAGCTCATCATTTTATCGTCCGGGACGCCTCTCAATCGCTGGGCGATGAAGCCCAAAAGCTTGCGTGCAGCCTTCCCCGTTGCAAACATCTGCCGCTTAACCTTTGCCTCCCAAACTTGTTCTCCATTTCTCACTGCTCATGGATACATGATCATCTCTTTGGAGGACGTTCCTTCCAGCACGGTGTGTGCACGCACCTGACCTCAACTTGCCAAATGCAATTCACCCGCCTGCCTCCAATTCCCCATCATTGCCACCAACACTTGCGCCCGCACCCAACAACTCCACCATCCTGTCCCGTCCCCCTCGGGATCCTCAATGGCCCGGCTTAGCCAACTGACCAACGGCCTGGCGGCTGCAGCCTCCACTTGATCTTCGTCGTTTCAGATGAGGTCCTGAATCAGCAGGTGAGCCCGCTGAAACGCTCTCAAGTTGCACCAATCCTCCATCCCGTCAGCCGCCACCGGCGCTCAACAGCGTTTGATATGCCGTTGCAGCCAAAGGGACCGCGTTCCATCTTCTTGACACGTCCAGTACATCGTTCCGACAAAACGAAACTTGACGTCAGTAATGACTTTTACATCTGCATCTAAAAGTGTAGTTGCGGCCTTGCTAACCGTCATTCGTCTTAGTGCCAAATCTAGTACCAGGCGCCATGCACTCTTCTTCAATTTCTCCGTACCGACCAACCTCTTCCCTGGACCTTGTTCTCCAGCCTTTTCAATTCCTGTTCTACCAATTGGGAACAACTTAAATTGATCCAATCGATTTTCCCCATCCATCGAATCAGCGTTTTAATTGCACTTGTGGAACACGCAAAGCCAGTATCGTCCCCGCGTCTTCGCAAAACAACTCCACCCTCGGGGCCTATACTCATGGTCACGTCCGAGAGAGGTGTCTAGGAATGCTCCGAAATCAATATTCCCCATATGTGCAGCCCACTTCAGACTCCTCGGCGAAACTGAAGAGACGCCGGAAGTCAGTTGAGCACGAGGTGTCCATGCATGTCGGCCACGCTTCGAAACAAACGTCCAAACTTCGTGTCAGGAGAACTGCCCAGCCGTAGGGCTGACCTCAATCTAGTGCAAATGCCGCCCGCGATCCATCCAAAGTCCGTCTAAGCGATCCTCGCTCTACACTCTCAGGGACACCATGCGGTCCAAATCGCAATCTATACCCATAGATGCGCCGGCACTCCCGCAGAGCATACACCACACCGCCATAAGCATGCTTTCATTAGGTGAGCGGGTCGAAGTTTGTTCAACATCTAACATCGTGGCGTCGCTTGACGCAACGTGCGTGCACCTATCGAGGCGGTCCCCAGACCAACCGGTGCCTACGTCTCGGCAGATTGGCACGGAAAATAGTCCGTAGCCTTCTCATATGCGTTTCAGAATAGTACCAGATCCAGTTTGTCACCCCATGTTATCAAAATGAGAATATGAGTCCACGAGGCCAGTAATTATAGCCAGTAATCAACGTGCTATCTCTTTATCGTGTTCAGCATACAGGATGGCGTCGAGATTGAAGAAGTGCAGACATTTCATATAGATTAGCTTTGGAGAGGACAACTGTACCTGACAAGGTCTAGGTTCGGAAAGAGATGTTGATGTTAGAGACAACAATAGCCGTCGAGGAGAATGGAGATGTGGTCGAATGAGGTCGTCCGGTTCTCAACGTCGGTCTACCTGATGACAGTATTAATTTACCCCCCAAGGCCCCAAAACATCCCTCCCTGCACCTTCTTGCTGTTTGTTCTTCTTTGCTTCTAGGTTCTTTACCCTCCGCGCGCAAAGTCCGACCCCAAACGGCCCGATCGTTGTGCAGAGAACAATAGCCCATGTCACAATCAGAAAGAGGTCCGATTCCCCTTCCGAGCTGTCGTTGGCTGATGCAAAAATGCCCTTGGACTCAGCGACCGCCGATATCAGGAACCCGATTTCTCCGCGGGCAGTCATAGCTAGAGCAAGGATAAGAGGCGGGTGTATGGAGAAAGGCTTCGGGGCTGGAGGGGTTTGCATATGTGGTGCACTCCGCGAGGAAGATTCGCTCAAGGCAACTGGCTCTTGTCCACCGTGGTGGTTCCTTGCTTCGCCCTGTCTCCCCTTTCTTGCGCCTCTACCCCAGATATGAGGCATCGTCGGTAATTTGGTCTTTATCAAACTCCTAAGGAATCTTAGATCTGGTATCTTTGCAATACGCACGAGCCAAAGGCCACACACAAGTTTGCCAGATGTCATCAGGATGGTGTACACGATGCCGCGCCATACGATATTGCCGTTGAACATACGGGTGATGGGTATTGAGAACCCAATGGACGCGAAAAAGAAGGGCTGCAGAATTCTCGATACGGCTTGATGATAGTAATGCTCATAGATAGAAGAACCAGAAGTTCCTTTGTTGTAAGATAATAACGCAGTCGAGGTAGTAGATTCCGCGTTTGGTGCAGGCATCGTGGAATTACTAGCTGACTCCGGCCGAGATACATTTTGATTCTTTGAATTTGCTGTTCCGCTCACTGCGGTATCTTTGTTTGTAGTTGATTTGGGACGATCTTGCTCCGGGATTGCTGCTTGAGTATGGTCTGATATATGATGGTTATCGGGATGGGAAACTTCCAAGTCCCACCAGCTAATACTGGCCCCTGCAATGTAGGCTGCGAACAGATTGGACGTGCCTGCATATGTGGCCGCGGCAACAAGTCCTACAAGCAGTAGCGTGTGGAGGGTAAATGCGGTATGACGCGAACTTAGGATTCTGCTTGGGACGCCAGATGGGTGGGCCTCGCGATGCCGGTTCAGAAAGAGAGTGGCAGGTTTGACAAGGAACTGACAGATCAAGGGAACTACGACAGCAAAAGCAAGTGAAACGAGGATGGGTCTTACGACAGTGACAACACCAAGGTCACCACCGCCGAGGTTTGAAATGACCTGTACCATGACCAAGCCAACTACGTCGTCCATCATGGCTGCGCTTGTCAGTACCACGCCCAGTCTAGAAGCCGAAAGTCCACTAGAATTCAGCACTGTGAAAGTAGTGCCCAGGCTCGTCGAACACAAAGCAGCTCCAGCAGCAAAGGCCTGGAGAGGAGTTGCTCCAACTATAGCTTGCAAGGAAAAGGAGAGTGCAATCGGAAGAGCAATACCAGTCAAAGCAACAGCGGAAGAGAGAGGAAGGTTAGCTTTCAATGATTTGAAAGAAGTGGAGAGGCCGCCTGCTCCGAGTTAGCGGCGTATTAAGATCCTATATAAGTAGGCATAGACTATACGCTGCTTATTCAAGAAATGGGGAGTGAAGGAGCAAGGAGTATGCTAATCAGAGGGGGGGAAATGTCCAACCTTCATATACAAGCAAGAGGAGACCTATGTAGCCCAGTTGAACAATGACTTCTTGCGCACTTTTCGAGAGCCACTCTGCACCTGGTGTTCCCCACGCGATCCCTATGAGGACCTGCCCAAGCAGTCCACAATACACGACACGGTCCAGGGCTGCATTGAGGACATTGAGCAGTAACAAGAACGACGTCTGGATCAATATAGTGACTATGCCCGGTTCATGGTAGGGCAGCGATGGGGCAGTTTCAGTGACCATAGTGATGCCGGAAAAAACAGACGAAAGACGAGGGAGATATGTTGGAAATATTCATGCGATGACGTTGCACGGGGTTTCGACCAACCATGCACACCTGGGCAAGAGCCAGCAGCCGAGACGTGGACGGCCGTGGTGGCCTGAGATATGTGCAGTTATTGTAATAACGGATCGCTTTGGCCCAGTTCGTCTCAGTTGGTTCTCGTCGGTTGACGTGACGAGACGAAGTAATATCGCAGTGCTGGCTCCGGGCAGAAGATTGGTGGATGGAGTGTGCCACTGTGTGGTGGTAACTTGAAGAGTGCCGGGGGCGTGGCCAACGACAGCTTGACAACCGCCGAAACCCCCGCCGAGCGCCGCAGCCCTTCGATTGTTTAGGCGGCTTTCCGAAAACAATAGAGCGCGGCAGTCGCTTACAACCACCACCACTCCCAAGGCTCCCCAAGCATCGCAATCCACATAACATCCCACCGCCGATATTCATAACCCGCCAGCACGCCCACGCCTGCATTTCTCTCTGCTGCACACAATAAAGACACCTTGGATGCCCACAGCCCAACATGGCGCCGCTCGAGCAGCAATGGGTCAAGGTCCAGCAGAAGACATTCACCAAGTGGTGCGCCGTCCCTCCCCCGCAATCCCAGAGAACTGGCTGCCATCATACAACGGCTACTAATCAGGGCGCAATCCAGGATGAACAGCAAGCTCAAGATCCGCGAGGTTCAAATTGAGGATTTAATCAAAGATCTTTCCGATGGGGTATGTCCTCCCTGTGTTCCGCGACTCCCCCCCTCCTTGGTGTGTAGATGTGACTGACCCCCCATGCAGATCATGCTCATACACCTCCTCGAGATTCTAGGAAATGAGTCCCTCGGCCGATATGCCTCCCGTCCTAAACTCCGAGTCCAGAAGTTCGAGAACGTCAACAAATCGCTCGACTTCATTAAGCGCAGGGGTATCCAGATGACCAACATTGGTGCGGAGGATATAGTCGACAGCAATAGCAAAATCATACTGGGATTGATATGGACTTTAATTCTACGCTTTACAATTAGCGACATCAACGAGGAGGGTTTGAGCGCAAAGGAAGGTCTCCTTTTGTGGTGTCAGAGGAAGACGGCATGCTACGACGAGGTCGAGGTGCGCGATTTCTCTTCGAGCTGGAATGACGGTCTGGCATTGTAAGTGATGCACACTCGGAATCCGGTTCTATAAGCTGACTGTCGCATTAGCTGTGCTCTCCTAGACATACACCGTCCCGATCTTATCGATTACGATGCCCTCGACAAGAGCGACCACCGCGGCAATATGCAGCTGGCCTTCGACATTGCCAGCAAGGAAATCGGCATTCCAGATCTTCTTGATGTAGAGGATGTGTGTGACGTTGCCAAACCCGACGAACGTTCCCTCATGACGTACATCGCCTACTGGTTCCATGCCTTCTCACAGATGGAGCGTGTCGAGAATGCTGGTCGTCGAGTAGAGAAGTTTGTACAGAATATGCAAGGGGCTTGGGAGATGCAGAACAATTTCGAAAAGCGTATGCGAGAACTACTCCGTCAGATTGTTGAACAACGGAAACGGTGGGAGGAGGCCACATTCGACGGCACATATGTGGATGCAAAGAAACAATCCGCCGACTTCACAGGCTACAAGCGGAAAAACAAGCGGACGTGGGTTGCAGAGAAGTCAGACCTTGTGGGCTTATTGGGCAACATCAAGACGAAATTATCCACCTACCGTCTGCGGCCATACGACCCACCAGCGGAGCTCAGTCTTGAATCACTAGACACAGCATGGGCCGGACTAATGAAAGCAGAGCGAGATCGTTCCCAGACAATCAACGAAACTATTCGAGATATCAAGAATGCGCTACGGAAATCTTTCGCTGACAAGGCAAACGATTTCGCCCTCGCCTTGAACACACTCTCAACATCGATATCTGGGCTCGAGGGTGATGTCGAGGATCAGCTCGAGCATACTAAGCAGCTTAGCAAGTCGCTTCAACCACTGGATGAATATCTCAATATCATTGCGACTCTCGACGACCAGTGCGCTGAAGCAAATATCGAGGAAAACGACTTCACAACATACACCTACGATGAATTGGAATACGAGCTCGGTCTTGTACGATCGTCTGTATCGAAGAAGCTTGCCTTTTTGGAAAATCAAATGGTTGCTCGAAATATGACAAACCTAACCCCGATCCAGCTCGAAGAGTTCGAATCTGTCTTCCGACATTTCGACCGCGACCTTTCTAACTCATTGGCTGAACTAGAATTTTCGGCCGCACTTGCTAGTTTAGGACTTGTTTATGATGAGGAAGAAATGCACAGCAAATTCCGAGAGACAAGCGGCGGTCGGGACCATGTAACTTTTGAACAGTTCATCCGATTTATGGTTGACGAGACCGAAGATCAGAACACTGCCGAGCAAGTCTTTGAATCATTTAAGGAAGTTGCTGATGGAAAGGTGAGTTCTGCACTTCATTTGGCTAATATGTGTATAGAGAACAACGCTAACGTTCGTGTAGCCCTATGTCACGGAGCTCGATCTTCGGCACTCACTTGTGCCAGACGAGATTATCGAGGATCTAGTTTCACACATGCCTGAGCACAAAGGTCCCGACATGCAGGAAGACCGCAACGTTCCCAAGTACGACTACATCAGTTACATGGAACGTTACATGGGCGGCGACCGCGACAACGGCCAAGTAAACGGCAGCTAAACGTAATCAAAGTACGAAGGAGTTAATATTCACGGCATTAACGACGACAACATATTTCCTCGATGGTTGTGAAATTGGCATGCAAGCAAGCGCATTATCTTGATCTTTTTATTGGTTTGGTTTCGCTTCGGGGAAGGTCTGGTACTGGTCTGGCTTTTGCATTTCAAATAGGTTTTTGCATAGGAGTCTCTCTGCTCTATTTCTTGTACCATGAGTGCATTACTTTTTTCGAAACTTGGATGGAAGAGGAGGACAAGGGAACGAGGAAGGGAAAAACGGTCATATTGGACCCGATTGCAGTGTGGAAAATTGGAAAGGAACTTGAGAGAGCAGAGTCGGTCGGTCAGTTGGATACTTGGTGGATCGATTGATCAATCATTCAGGCAGCAAGGCAGAAGTCAGGCAGGCAGGAGTCAGGCAGACAGAGACGCAAGCATCAATAGATTCCAAACGAAATAGCTAATAGTTGTTATACCCCTTCCCTTTACACACCCTATAGCGAAAGAAAAGATAATGAAGTAACAATCATCCTTTCCCAGTCTGTCTGTATGTCTAGAGTTAACTAACTAGCAGTAAGGTGGTGCAATTGCCTTGGTGCATTCATTCGCATACACAGGTTATCACATGTCGGTTTCTTTTCTTTTCTTCTCAGTGCTCCGCTCCTCTCCACTCCCAGCCTAGACCCGCATCGGACCCCGATTCTGGCATGGCCTGGCCTAGTCATGACATCTGCACAGTCCCCCAGGTCTGGAAGTCCGAACCAAGGTTGCAGCTTGGGTTGCAGACGCGAGAATTCCAAGGTTTGACGTGGACCCTGCGAGAGTGTGCTGCCTCGTGTCCGTGGCTCGGGGCCGGGGGGGAGAGAGAGAGAGAAGGAACTTAGTTATTGGTATTGCAGATATTCGGCGAGAGAAGAGGATGGAAGAGGAAATGGGATGGAGGGGGGGTGGGATGGGGACGGGGGAGATCCTGGGTCATAGAAGGAGGGGGTTAAGTATTGTGGATATCTTCTGTTTTTTTCTTTTTTTTTGGAGTGCGCAGGAGTGGCATGGATAAGGGATCTAGAAGGGTAGGGGAAGGGATTGGGAAAAAGGAAAGGGATTCCGGGATACTGGTCTCTGGGATGGGACGAAACGGGATTTGTTTTCTTGATTCTGATATTCTAAACGGAGAGCAGGTGGAGGGGTTGGTGGGGGCTGTGATGGTGATGGCGATGGCGATGGCGCTGGAAAAGATGTGTTATTGTGTATGTGTGTGGCTGAGACGGAAGGATGGGCTTGGAGTGAGGAGGAATTGTGTGGATGTGACCGTTCAATAGACTATGCATGCGTTGAAACGACCATGATCGAGCTTTCTAACTGGACGATTGGGGATTTCTATTTATGCATACATGGCATCTCTTATTGCATATGACAAAGTGTGTAGCGACACGTTCGTTCGATATTGCTTTTGCTTTTCTTCTTTTTGCTGTGAGGCGGTTGCATTGTTGGGTTTTTGGACGAGTAGCAACAAAGTATTCACAGATATGTACCTACACACATATTCGCCAGAGCCTTGAAGCTAACCTAACCCACCACGTCTGTCCATCTACAAAGCAAAGTAAACTTTATCGCTAATCTAGCAATCTCTCTTCCCGTTCCCGTCCCCATTCCCATTCGTCCAATCGTCAGCTTTCCCGCCATATCGTGGCGTGGAGTTTGGTCATATTGTGGAAGATGCTGATAGATTTGCGACATGGAACTGGGGTTATTGGAAAAGCCAACCATTTTCTTTCTTTCTTTTGTTTTTACTTGGGGGCTTCACGCCAGACGCTGACGCCCTTTTGCTTTTTGCGGGAGAAGCTGGGAACCCCTGATAACGGAACGGTACATGGGATGCGGACGGGACGGGATGGATTGAGTCAGGAGGTGGTGGATTGGCAGCAGGGACGAAGGGAGGAGAAAGAATGGAAGGTGTGCTCACGTTTGTTTTGATAGGCGTTTTGAGGCTGGGATTTGCGAGGGGTATACGAATGAAGTGGGGGGTGTGGAAGATGGGGGCGGTGATGTGTGTGGCTTGGGGGACTTACGTGAGGAGAAGGGGGAAAGGTGAATATCTGCACAGTACTAGTGTTTCTGATAGTTTCCGAGTGCGTATGTGTAGGTAGTACTAGGGCGTTGTAAAGGGTCCAGTCTCTCCTGAAGATGTGTCAGCAGGGCAAGCTGTCAGGCACTGCACCCCCCTCTTTAGCAAGGCAGAACGACCTCAAGCGTGCCAAGCCGTTTTAAGTAGTCGCACACAGTACATATAGATCTGCACAATATCTGTACCTGCACGCTCCCCAGAAAATTTCTCCGAATGGAGAGATCTTGCGAGCTGGAAAGGTCCCAATAACCGCTGGCAGGCCGTGTCAACTAAAGTATCTTGTGTACCCTCACCGAAGGCCCTGCATGCGTGAACTGGTAAGGGGAGAGGGAGAAAGTGCTGCAGGTCCGATTTAGGGTTCACCACACATATTTGAAAAACTGGGGTGATGATTTTTACCGTCTGATATTGTCGCCGACCATGATGCTGTGTTGATCAGAATGAAGGAAGGCAAAGAGAGTGCTACTCACGAACCTTTGCCTCGTTGTTAATAAACCTGATATTCTAGATGAAGATTGTGGAGTAACAGCACTCTAAACCCCTTTTACTCGCGGTGCGAACCACTCCCCACTCCATTTGCAGACGATTCAATGGTTCATGCATTGATTGAACCAACTCACTCAATGAATCTCTCCATTTCTTTCCTGACATTCCCGGGCCCAAAGAACCTTCCAGAACCACTCCATCCTTCCTCCACCCTTCCAAACTTCCCGCGCTCATCACCTAGATGCACTTCGCAGCGCCCAAACAGGTATGTCAGGAAACAGGATCCCGGTACCCGTCCTCCGCCGTCCTATATTGGGAAAACCACTCGTTCGCATCGAGCAGGAATTAAATTGAACACACCTGGATACCATCTAGTCGCAATTTGTTACCTCTCTTTTCTCCAGCCGTGCTTTGCCGTGGCCTCGCTTGCAATTCCCGGTCCCACGCGGTTTACATATTAACGAAAATGCGATTTTGATGCGGAATCCCATTCGAGGTAGGCGGACACGAGCGCCCTTGCAGGTGCCCTGAAAGTACAATAGCGGGTCGAGATTGATGGCAACATGGCGGTACGGTACGTGTATAGTGGATCAACCGGGGATCCAGAAGGTCCAAATAGTGTCTGTCGGTGTGTTGTTGAGCGAGTCTGAGGGACGACGGAGGAACGAGAGCGAGCGAGCATCTGTGAACCGGGCCGTTGCACGAGATGATCGACGCGGATGCAGTATCTGTTCGTCCTTCGGTGTTGGGCCTACAATACATCGCATGTACGTACCTACATTAGTCGTCAGCGCAATATGTGTAGTGGCGTATTGGTGGTGTTGAGATTCACGATATTTGCCGCCATCGACTTCCGCATCTGCCATTACCTTTTCCAGTCCCGAGAAGAATCAGAATCGGAGATGATCGTCGTCCATATGTATTTCTGGCTTGTTTCATAGTGACGAGAATGGAAATGCCCCTTGCGCACTTTCTAGACACGTCGACAGACGAAAGCGGTGCAGTGGGTTTTCGTAAACCAGGCGGTTGAATGCTGACAACAGCCTGTATGGCGTGTTTCTTCGGGATAACCGTTACACAAACCAGGTTGGCTGTAGACCGCGCGGCTACGCATGTAAAATCCATGCAATTGCGTTGTTAAGATAATGTGTTATCGAAGTATATGATCGGCCGGCTGAATTGCTTCGCATGTTGTGCATGACGGGATCTCTCTGGGGTTCAATATCATAACACAACTGTTTAAGGACTAAGATAGACTGGGAGGCGAAGTCCGCCTCAGGCCAACATGCACGCATCTCTACAAAAAGGGGACGTTAAGCAGTGCTGGTATTCTGTAGGATCCCCGATGTGTTTATCCGTGCCGTGTGTGGCTTCTCAACGGTCCCTGGACGTCGACGCGATGTTGTACAGCTACTGCAGACACACAGCCTCAAGGAAAAAATCTTCCTCTACAGCAAATCAGAAGAAAAGAAAAGATAATAGAGGTATATGTGGCAGCAAAAACAAGGGTCGTAGGGGTAGCGTACCTGCGTGCTGCAAGCCTATGATTCATCCTTCACGTCGTTGTGCGTTGTTCTCCATGTAGTCAGTCTTAGCATGTCCTCACTGAATGGAAGAATGGAAGTCAATGGAAGACGATGTTGTCATTGCTTCTGATGTATGCCTTCGATCCGTCTTGGTACACCAAGATGATCAATGGGTAAAAGATTAACTCCACCGCTCTGCGACACCAGATGCAGTAACCCCACTCATCTCTTCATTACTCGTCACCAGACATCAGCCGCCCTTCTATGCATATTCGACAAAGGAAAGGTAATAATGCTTGTGATAGACGGAAACATATCTCCGCTATTTGTTTTCGGCTTGCAAGTTTGCTGCCAGGATATGAGAAACCAAATGGAAAATTTCGACCGAATAGAAAAACGCAAGGAAAGACAGTGAGCTAACGCGCCTTTGACGAAAACGAATCCCTACTTAGATCAATTAGAATACCCAACCCAATCCTTTTGTCTTCCTGATTGACCCCAACCGTGCCCTAAATCCTGGTCCCTTGATATTAAGGAAAGAAGCTGCAAACCCTGTTTCGTCAGTCGTCGTAATATTTACAGTAGAAGTAATGAATAATGGCATGAACATCGTTAGAATCGAAATTTCGGCCCGCCGTATTTTCAAAAAGCGACAAGCAGAGAAATGGTAGTCGCAATAGTGGTACCGTAAAAGTACAGAATATGGGAAATGGAAGCTAGATTTGATTTGAAAACCCATCACCAGGCAATCATGGAGAAGTTGGTGTATAGAGTGGCGAATGCCTTGGGGGTGCAGGGAAGAGGCTTAAGTAAGGTTGCCTGTTTCCTCGAACGGCTTTACTAGAACTGGCAGATCGATTGCGCGATTGTGTCTGAGTATCCGAAGATCCGAGCACTTTTGCGGCGCCATCAGACGAGGCATATTTGTGATGATGAATGGGGGCACGTGCTGCTGAACGTATTGACCCTTGGCGTGCGAGTTCCAAAGACGCTCGGACTTCACCCTCCACTGAGTTATTGTAGGTGGGACTCTGCTGCTCATCATCGTTAACAAAAAAAATCTTGTCCTGTGATAGTCGTCCCGGGGGTGTAGTATCGTTATCCTCGTTCTCTTCAGGGTCGTCCTCCCCAAGGGTAGAGAAGGATGCGACCTGTTCAGAGAGCTGCTCGACCATCTGGCTGAAATCTTTTCGTGCTCGACGAGAATGAACAAGCTCTGGAAGGCTTCCTGATGAACTTGCAGAGCGACGAATGGGGGAACTCCAGGATCCAGACATGGGTCCCGAAGACATCAAACTACTGTCGTAGGAACTGCGTTGCATCTGACTGCTACGGGCCGAGCCAGCAATGCTGTGACTTGCGTCAAGGAGAGGGAAGTGTCGGTCAGAACCTTCATAATCGGCAAGAATCTCGTCGTAAGCGTCTTCGCGTGAGATTTGCTCCTTAAGATCGGGTGGTGATAATAGCGAAGAAGAGAAGACGAAACTACCCGCTTCGGGAAACGAGGACTCGCGGTATTCCAATTGAGTGAAAGAGAATGGGTCCGACGGGGTTGGCAAACTTGAATCTGCTGTCGATGCCGAGACTGCAGACCGTGCCTCGAGTTCTGGGGTATGACTGGTACTAGGAACCAGAAGAGAAGGACGGAAGACACCCGAAAAAGATGGGTTGTGCATTGTTACCTCTTCTTGAGACAGTCTAGAACCGAGTTGCGAGTCTTGAGATGCTGAGACTGAGGTTTGCGTTTGACAGAAACGGTCTGGCGTTTTGTCTCTATCCTCGAAGACTTCATCGTCCGACATACAATCCCAATCGAAGTCACAGTCGGCCTCGAGGGCATTGTCGTAAATGTAGTCAACATCATCCTCCCATGACTCCTCGATCACCCGCCAGGTGTTGGACTTTCTTCGAACCGTAGAAGCCCTTCGAATAGATTGTCTACGTGATTGCACGGGCGATCCTAGCGTGTCTGACATCTGCGATATAGGGCGTGTCATCGTAGTTCTTTGATTAGTGGATTTTGGTGAGGTATACGAGCTACCCCGACTACTGGATCGTACTATAGGAGAACGTTGGGTGCTGCGGAAGGAGAATGAGTCAAACAACGGAGAACGAGGAGACATTGGAGTCTTTGCAGGTGGGTGGGGAGCAGGCCTGGGGCTGATGAATTTCTCCGTTTCTTCTGCAACATCTTCAAGGCCAGGAGTAAAGGGAGGCTTGAACGGGTGAATTGCCGAGTCATCCGGGGTGGTTACCGCGTGTCCAACATAATCTGGCTCGTCGGCGATAGGTGGGAGTGGTCCACTGAACAATGAAGGGCTGAGAGGGGCAAACATGTCCCAAACCCCCGACTGCCTGTTGCTCTGTGGCCTCGAAGGAGGTGGCATCCTTTGATGATCCGACTGTCCTTCAGACACATCATCATCAATAGAAGCTAGCGGCATGCGAGAAGACGTTCGTGGCGGAGCGGCAACAGATTGGGTGTGACGGTGCACACGAGGGTTGATGCCTGGTCGAGAGAAGCTTTCAACTGATCTAGTCGTACGAATGACTTTTCTAGTCAGCTCGTCATGAGGAGATTCAGGGAGTGTTGACTCATAAGGTGGCTCCGGGCTTAGTGGTGGTGATCGAAAAGTCATAGTAGATGGAGATCTTGATTCAGGCAGTACCAGATTCTCGGAGGAGAAATTGCTGAAGTGGAGGTCCTCGGCCTGTATGCCGTTTAGGTCTCGGCAAGGTTGCTGGGAAGCGCGAACAGCCCAAAAGTTTGCCGCCAGATCAGTTTCAGAGGTTTGTTCTAGCGCAGCGAATTGATGTCGGTCGGTGTGAGTAAGGTGTTGGAAATCGAAAGGGCTAGATATACGATGCTTTAGATGAGGAGCTGGCCACATATTAATAATTGAGGTCAATATGGTTGATTTCTGTATACTTACGAGAAGCGGCCGATTGACGATTACTTTTGCGACCTTTCCGCAAGACCGAGGTCCTCTTGCCTCCAGCATCCATTTCTTCTACAAGGTCCACTTCCAAACCCGGTGAAACTCCACCACTCGTCCTCTTCCCTCTCTTTCCACGAGTAAAAAGGGTTCGTTTAGGTACAGAAAAATCCATTGGGCTTGGACGTAAGGAACTATCAGGGCGGGCCATACTCGGGGACAGTGAGACGAAAGACGAGGTTGTGGAGGTAGTAGTGTTGCTCCTCGATCTCAAAGTAAACACGGAGCTCCTCTTTCCAGGATAGGATCGTTCACGTTGGTCTGGTGAGGGTATTTCCCCGTAAGAGGATGCATCGGAGCATTGAGAGATCCAGATTTCAGAGGTCGAGGTTGAGGTCGAGCCAGATGGGTCGGTGACCAGGGAATCTATAGAGGATTGCCTCGAGCGCGGCAAGGCATTGTTCTTATTGAAAAGAAACATGGCTCGCTATTAGGGGCAAGAGTCCAGCAAAGAAAGTGGCACAGGAGTTGGCGATATAGGTTGGGGAATGCTGGAATGGCGCGCTCAGAGCCCCACAACTCGGTGGCAGAGGTCGGAAGGTTTGACAACCATGGAGTGGCCAGGAAATAGGACAGGCCGTATATTCTGGGGAAACCCTTCACGCACGCGTGCTCGGATGTTTATCAGGTCAAGTGTCCAGGCTAAGTTCCTGCTGGACGTGTAAGTGGACCATGCGACCATATATCAAGCGAGAGTCCAGAGAAATGGGAGAAGCAAGGCAAGACAAGGTTGGGTTGGGACGGGATGGGGTGGGATGGGATAGGATAGGCAAAGAAAAGCACGAAGAAAGCGCGGACCAGGAGCGGAGAGGAATTGACTTGTAACAAAGAGAGAGGACGAGGGAAGGCTTGATGCAATAATATTTGGGTAATATGCGTACCTGCTATGCGGTGCAGCGCCCCCAGGGCCCTAAGGACACCCAGGTCTACTGCTGACAGAAGGAATGACTACAGCCCTATTTGCAGTATTAAAACGGGGGTACGCTGCTGTGTGTAAGTTGGGTGGACGGGGCGATTGGCAAGGTAGGCGGTGGACGTCAGAAATAAAGAGGGACAGGGAAGAGGGCTCCGAGTGCCAGATGGAGAAAAAGAACGAGGTTCTCGAGAGATAGAGAGGGAGAGAGATGATATTGCGGCGTCGACGTAATACGGACTGAGGTGGAGGGTGGTGGAGGTAGAGGTTGTGCAAGGACTCGAATGGGCAGCAAGAGGGTATATGTGAAGATGTGAATGGATCAGTGGTGGTTTTCGTGGCACAGCATGCTGCTAGACTGGAGCGTGTTGTAGTGCAACCTTTTGCAGGAGGCCAGGACAAGTAGGGATGGCATCAGTAAGTATGGCAGTGGGCGTATACATGGGCAGCATGGCAGCATGGCAACATGGCAGCATGGAAGCGCAGACTCCAGAGCATGTGGAGATGGGGTGAATTGTGCGCAGCAAAGGCCGCCAAGCCAAAGGGACCTGTAAGAGCAGGGACAGGGGCATCTGCACGCAAGGGAAGGGTGTCGACATGGGCCGGCGGAGTGAGGTCACCAATTGTGCGTGCTGGGAATCCTGGGATGGCTTGGGATAGCTGTTGGAGAGGAGGTTTAGTGGTTGAGTGGTGGGAGTTGGACGGTGCGGCGGGCCAGGGGCAGAGCGCACTGAGCGCAGACGAGGGCTGATGTGCTCCTCTCGCGCTGCTGCAAGCACAAGGGAGCCTTAGGGAGGAGGCCAGGATGCTCTAATCCAAGCACGCCCAAGGATTCTTCTAATGTGCTCCCGGATGCTCCAATCATCAATGTGCTTCTAATGTGGCTCCAGTGCGCTCCCCCTCCAGGGTACTCGTGGGTTTAACTGAGCCCAGTGTGAGCTACTCTCGGTATCACGGCGGCGCGCCCAGTCAGCAGCGAAGCCATACAGAAGGCCGCGCCGGCACAGCGGTCGACCAGAACAATAACATTGCAGGGGAATAAATACGCGTCCTCGATTGGCTGTCCACGGCTAAATGATGCAGCTGCGGAGCGCGGGCCCGCTGTCGTCGCCTGCAATATGATTTTTCATTTGCTGCGCTGCCGTTCTTTTCGCAGAGGTTGCACCGCACTCGCACCCCACTGCACACCGACGACGCCCTCTCTCCCCTCGAACCCTTTGCCGGGCGTCTCACGAGCGGGCCTGACACAGACGGATGCCATTGCGGTGTGAATAGGCTCTCAGAGTATGTAAAGAGGCGCTTGTTGTCCTCAACCTTTAATCCCGTGCAAGACCGAAAGCAACGAAAAGAGTACCTAGCATCTATTCCAACAGCAATGCAGGACAGCGGCATCATTGCGGAATCAGTCTCCGGACCGATACCTGAGGGAAGAAGGTGGAAGGCCGTCGGCCGTCTGCGACAAGCTACAACAGTAGTCGCCCAACCGCGACGACGATCAGGCCAAGCACCAGCCGGCACCGCGGGCGTGAGCGTTTGCGCAGGGGTTCGCGCCTCAACGGCATGGACTGCCTGGACTGAAGATACACTGGACTATCTGCTGCTGCACTGCTGCTGCAAGTCCACACGGCGTGGAGTCGTCAATGGTCGATAGCCGGTTCGACTCTGGCGCTGCAGTTTGCATGACTTTGTTGTTCTCGACGTATTGTATCGATTTGTATTCCGCCTCCAGGTGGGACGATGCAGTACGAGGGACGAACTGCTCCGAGGCGGGCGAACCAGACGGCCTGCGTGGTTTTCGTGCACAATACACACTGCATAGTAGTCTGAATCCCACAGCAATATCTAGTCTAGGACGCGGAGAAAGATCGCGAGATGCACTGCCGGATGGAGCTTAGCCCGCTCCGCCCGTTGTGAGTCTCCAAACAGCCGAAGAGCCTCGGGGACCTGGGGGACTCGAGAACGGTCCGGGTGTCCCCACTGTAGTTTTGGGTCGACTTGAATTTTGAGAAGCTCTGAGCTCTCTGAGCTCTGCTGATCTCTGTGCTGCTTCGTGAAGGGCCGTTGGCAGGCGATTGTCACTCGATCCAGCACCGAATGATACCCATTAGAAGTCCTGACAACCATTGGCCTCAAACACGGCCAGCCCAACGTCGTTTCACCCCAGTCTACCAGGCGTGGAGGTACATCCTGTGGTATGTACATGCAATGTGTACATACCGCGCCAAGGTGGCTCCAGGGCTGCCAGAGAGGCGGGGCAATGTGTTCCTCGTAGCCAGACCAAATTCGGAAGCGATAGACAATGACTGGAGCCCGGGTTACAAAAGGTGCTAAGATCCAGAAGAGGCTGCCACTGCACATTACGGCAGTCTACCCCAACCCCGACGACACGTACTGCTGGACTCTAGTTGGACCTCTAGTTGCTCTACTGGCGGGGATACAGGCCGATGGAGCCCACTGGAATGGTGGTGCATCTCTGCCCCATGACGGCAGCAGTACGCAGTGCTGGAAGGAGCAGTGACGAAACGGTGGCAGCTTTGGGAATCTGCTAAGGTCCACGTAGCGAGAGTTGCATTGTGTGCGCCATTGAGAAACGTGAGTGGGAAGCTGGGAGCCATGGTCACTCCAGCCGCAGCGGTGCAACCCACGGTGTCAGTGCGTGCTGGTATCAGTGCCCCAAAAGAAGATGTCACTGGCAAGAATGGCGAACATGGCGATAGCAGAGCGCGTATGGTTGGTGAGCATCGACGAGCAATCCCTCTCCCCACGCACCATTCTAGAGGAGCGCCCTCGTGGGGTGCAAGAAGGATGCTGGCTTGAATGAATGCAGGACGGCAGGACAGAGTGATGGTGAATTGAGCCACAGCAGCAGCGTGTTCATGGACGGGTCGAATTTGAGGGCACCCAGACACTGTGTGAGATGGAGGAGCGTGCTGTGTGGTACGTGCCGTCTCTCAGGAAGGCCATTGAGAGGTCATGTCTGCGAGACTCTGCGAGACTGGTGCGATATGGCATCGGAGAGTATAGTACAGCACACGGTGAGCAGTGAGCAGTGAGCAGTGAGCACAGGACAGCACAGGTGGTGAGGTGGTCGGTGCACAGGTGCACAGGTGAATGGGTGGAGTTGGACGCCTGGGCAGGGCCGACGTCGGTTGGAAGCTGGTGCCAAGGCGGGGCAGCCCAGCCTGGCGATGGTCCGGTCACGTGGTGTGTGCAAGGTACCAGGCATCCGGAAGGGGCACAGCCGGCGAGGGCTGGGAGCAATGGCGGCGTCGGGGCCAGCTGGTAAGAAGCCTTGGAAGCTGCAACCCACACGGGAACATCACCATTTCCCATTCCAGTCCATTACAACATCGCTCATCACTACCCACTGTTCCCCACTCTCTTTCGTGTGAGGCGCCTGCAAATAGAAAAAGAAACGAAAGCGAGGAGAAAAATCTGCTCCAACACGTTTCCGATTCTTTCCATCGCTGGAGTGCCGGATCAACGCTAGGAACTCGCAGCTTTCCACGTCTTCGGGACCACATCGCCCTACGGAACGTGTCCGCGCCGGCCATACCCATCTCACAACCTACCAGCTACTGAAACTTCTATTCGTAAGCCGGCACATTGGATAGTTGGCGCCCTGTGTGTCCATGCTACCTATTTCGCCCTGGGATCAGTTGGCGACTCGACACGAGAGCATCCTGTGCGGCGTAGTAGGAGACATGTCAATAGCTTTGCACGTTGCCAGTGCTGCTGTGAGCCTCTGACTGTAGCACACCGAACATCCGTACATCGATTGTCCCTCTCTTGCATCAATCCTCCACAGCACAGTTGCAACGTCCTCCTCAATCCACTATGTGACTCGAATACAGTCACCCTACCCACCCGGTGAGAGTGGTGATGTGCACTCTCCCCTTGTTCCTGCAGCTCTTTTTCTCCTGCACTAGAAAAAGGGTCTCCGTTTTTCTTGCTCAAAGGCCCTATGAAAGCTGAGCATCCAGCGCATCCAGAGCTGCCCCACCGCGTACAAAGCATGCGCGCCTCTTCACACCGCACTGCTCGCCTTAGTCATACGTTCCACACGCTGGCCTCAGTGCCTCGCATCTTGTCACAGCTGCTCCTCAGCAATCGATGACGGCCATTCAATTCAAGAATTAGATACATGTAGCAAGCGCTATTCTTGGAGTTGCAGCACTGGGGGCCACCCTATCACATACGAATGCCGACGCTCCCAAGCACCTGGGAAGACCAACTTTTCGCAGGTTCCACCCACCAGGAGCTGTGCGTTCAATCTTCCGAGTCTACATGCTGCATCGAGATGCGACAGATTCACAATCTCTGCTCTCTCCCATCAATACGACCGATGATAATCAATGGTTACACCGGGACCCGCTAGCAAAGACCATTGTCCATTGGCCTCACCATTAATGGGTTTGATTAGATGAATATCAAAACCTTCAGGCAGCGCCCTCTGGAGTGCATATGCACCGCGACGAGCTCACGCCACCCTACTTTTAGTTTTCGCCGGTCAGCGCTTGCAAATGCCGGAACCCTGTCGGCATCAAAGCCCGTACCTGCGTCTCCAGTTCATCGCTCGGCTTTATTCTCCCTAACGAAACCCCTCCAACAAAAGTCTCGTGTTATGTTCTGTTACAGCTATTTTTTCTTCTCGCGACATATCTATATCCAATCTTCAACGATGAGCCCTCGCTGTAGCAATACACTTGGGTCCATACATCATCAACTGCTCATATCTCCTAGCCTCACTATCCTCTGCCGCCCCTTCTCTAAATTACTGCGTATCTGCAATCATTGAAGCGGGTCCCTGAATACGAAGCCCAAGTTTGTGCATCGTCAGGGTTCAACGATGCAGCCCGCCGCATCTTTTTCGTTCAGCCCAGCATCATCTTGTCAGTGATGACGAATACCTTGATTGCCGGTTCTTCCTCGCTGCTGGTCCTCGTTCAATTTTCGTCATTGTCGGGTCCGCACATATTTGGACACTACCTTCTCCTAATCCCTAATCCCTCAACTTACCACAACACCTCCGATAGGTCACCCCCACTGCCTAGACCTTTGTCCGTTCGCTTGTTTGACTTTGCTCTGTTAGTACAGAATGTGATTTGTCGCCTGATCGTCGAATGTCCCATGTGAACTATGTTGTAGTAATCTTTAGATACTCCCGAAATCCTCAGGAGGTGGCAAAACTCTATGTTTTGGTTCCAGTGAATCCGACCAAATGTCGCACTGTGACCTTGCAGTCGCTTTGGGTACACTTGTTGAATGTTACAGATTCTTTGTAGCGCCTCGCGTCCACAGTTCTAAACCGAACGCCGTCATCCTCTAGATAGAGGCTCTGCGTGTGGCTGGTTAGTCGAACATGCAATACTTGCAGAATACTATCAACTGTCGATAATACCCCACGTTCCATTTTCCATGATTGGAAGACTCCACGATCTAGAAAACGGCCACTCAGCCCGGAATGAGTGACTGGATTGGCCGCCGCTTGGTATCCATTCTCAACAACAAAAGCCACCATCGTGGATCCGCTGATCTCCCGCAACGGTGAACCTTAGAAGCGACCGGTAAAAACTCCTGTTTCTCTAAACTATGCGCAGACTATTGGAGTCATTCAATGCGACGAAGCATTGTGGCGTCGGCAATAGAGAATGGTCCGCTACTCACTCATTGGGTGGTACTTCCAGCCGCACTATCACGAGTCGTCAACACGACTATCTGATCATCTCGAGAGAGGAGCTAGAGGAAAGGGAAAACAAACAAACAATCGCGCGTTGAAACAATGTTTAGGGCCGGTTGCTTGCCAGTATACTTTTCGTTGGGGTTTCGACTCGCTTTCTCTTTGCGATTTTCGTAGACAGGGCACAGCGACGCGCTTTCAGTTGGGAACTCGTTGCGAGCTAATATCTAGACCGGACTGGTGGGTGGACCCCGATTTCGGTCGATGTACAGTATTCGTACGAAAGGCCATTGATGTTCCAAAAGCTTGCTTACACATGTTTTCATAGGGACAGGACAATTGCAAAGTCGATACCGCACATTCACTCGAGCCCCATTGACATTTGTCCAAAGTTCGATGATAGCCATAGTCTTGTTCTTTCGAATTCAATTCTGGTGTCAATCAAATTCCGTTCTGCGCGATTTTTTACATCGTTAGTTCGCCTGCTCAGGTTCCGATCGTCAAATATTATGTCACAGTGACAATAGTATCGATAAAGGACCCACAAGCCCACTCTAGCATCTGCAGTTGTAGTTGCATGTGCTTCTAAATTATACATTCGAAATTCTCTTCGTTCGGATTTTGTCCCGAGAAATCTTCTCTGCTTCTCGTATGCCGTCACTATGGGTGCTGGACACACAGGAAGCGGAAACAGTAGGCACTGCGGAGTACAGGGTCCACCTATTTTCTCTGTTTTGCTGCTTTTCCTGTGTTTAGAGATAGCCATGTGATAATGTAACTACTAAGACAAAATGTATGGACCAATCATTCCGAGTCTGAAGCTCCTACATTAAACACAAAAGCGCAGCAAATACTAAGGGACATGTACCTGATGACTGTATCGATACATTCGTCGACACCAAGCACTCGATGCTAAAACCCAACCTCAGCAGCAACTCATCGCAAAGGTCCTCATAGGTAATCGCGAAGAACACGATCCATGATCGTTCGGGCAATTCCGTCCTACTCCACTCACAATACCCGGCTCGATATGCAGTAGTCCGAAACTCAGTGCGGCAACCCACGACCACGGGTTTGCCTGATGCACTGCACTACCTCTACCACACAGGTACAGATAGATACATAATTTTTTTTAAAACCAAAATGCGATGGTCAGCGGAAAAAAAGTACCCCAATTCATCTACTTGGTAACAGACAAAAGTGCATATGCAATGCAAGCGCAGACCTAGATTCTTCCACCGTACCAAAGAACCACTCCCAGAAAACAAAATAAACTACAACCATTATCCCTTCCCCCCAAGCGCCTTTGTTCATGCCATGGGTAAATTACTATGCGCCAACCTCTTCTCCTCATCCTCCTGTATCTGCATCTTGCATCTCGCCTACACCCTCACGCATCTCTACAACTCCGGCCTCTCTATCGCTTCCCCTAGATACCTATCTAGCCTGCCCGCCTCCACTTACCTCCCGCATACTTCTTCGCCGTCCTCACTATCCCCCCCATCCCTGGCTCAAAAGTGCAGATGCATGATATCAGAAAAGGATTCTAAAAGTCTACATGCATCTGCACGTCCAGTGCGAATCAATCTGCTCCGACAGAGAGAAAGCCAAGTAGTTATGCATGCATGCATCTATATTTCCGAATTCCTAATTCTGATTCTGATTCTGTTTTGGAAGGGAGCGATGCTGACTGGATGGATAGGGAGGGTTGAGTTTTTGATAAGATGGTTTGTTGCGTTTGTGCGTCCATGGGTTGGCGATGCCGGGAACACTTTTTGCACTTGCACTTGCACACGCGAGGGGGGTGCGTTAGTATACGTCAATATGCGTATGTGTATGCTTGGACGGAGCGTCTGCTTGTTTTCCTGTTAGAGGATTAAGGTAATAGGGGTTTGGACGCATGAGGATGTTGCTATTGTTAGCGATGTGATGCAGCAGATGGGTGCCTGAGGGGAGCAGTGTGTTGCGTGGACTTTTTCGGGCTTGCTTTGGCATGTGTGAGAGTGCATGCATTTGCACGTGCGGGCGGGGTGGACGAAACGTGATCTTCACATGTGTCAAGTGGTTTGGCGGAATAAGGCGGAGGGAGGCCGGGTTGGGATTCTTTTGTTTTCGTGCTGTCAGAATAATGATAAGGAAGGGTTGTCGCCGATTGGGTGGATATGATATGTTTGGATGTATGTATGCATGCGTAGTAATGGGTAATGCTGTCTGTCTGTTCATGTCGGTGATGAGATGATGTGTACGGGTACCTGGGCAAAGCGGTGTATGAGTGTGTGAGGGCGTAAGTAAGGGACCAATCATTTCGTGCTGACGGTGGGGTATAAGGCGGAGTGTTTTATGTGTGATGTTTTGCCCTGGAGGTTAAAAGTAGAAAATAAGTCGAGGTTTGGATTGGGACGCAGTATGTGTTCAAGAGGGGCAGTGATGAGCATTCTGCGTTGATCGTGTAACCTGCCTTGTTGGAGGTGCTGTAATGCAGCATAATTATGTGCCTGAATAAGCCGGACCTTAGGTCAGATGTCAATTGGTCCTTCTATACGAGTTTTTGTCGCAGGTATATGGGATTTGTCCTACAGTTATGTCGTGGAAAGGACCTTAATTCGTAATTCGCTTTCTTCAGTTGAGTTTCACCAGCGCTTTCGGCGAGAATGTTTCGAGCGTTGTTGATTTATTTTTCACCAATTATAGCCCTTTGTATTCTTGTAAAGACATTTTGGCTATTTTTGAGGAGAATCATGATGTTAGAAAGTTGTCATGAAGGACTTAAGGATTCAGCAAATTGAATTGTCAATCATTCACCGTTCATGGTAAACGCTGCCTCACATCTGATCCATTCACATCGATGTAAATGATTTGAAAGCCACATAGTCACTTTTTGTGATTGTTTCATATGTACAGCCATCGTAGCTTCAATATTCGAATCGACCGGTACGCCCGAAATGTGTTATACTCTCCTCTTCCTAGACTCTAATCTTGCTTTAATGGTGACCCTTCTCATCGTGATGCGCATCCGCACCGTGGTGTCCATGCTCTTCCTTAAGGAAAAAGTGTTCGTACGCCAGATATACAGCAAAGGCTACCGATGCGGTGCCGAGTCCTGGTAGAGCTTTCTTGAATCGGTTGAATCGTGTGAAAGGGCCGGTGTATCGCCATGCCTCACTACGGAGCACTTAGTATCGAGTACGTCAAGATATTATGAAAGGACGAAGCCTACGCTCGTGCCCACGGATCATTTGCTGGAGAGCCAGATGCGGCTGCGAACTTCTTGGAGTCAAAGCCGGTGATGGAGGGGCGTTGCGCCAGAAGCATACTGGAGTGGCTAGTTAGCTGTTGGACTCCCAATGATTCAACTGGGTCAATCGGGGAGTTTGAAGTAACTACTCACCGTGTTGGTCTCATTGTGTGCAGTTGAGGAGTGTGTGTTGGACCTGAAGCCGATGTTGTCGACGGATGCTTGAATTGAGGTTCAATTGGAGTTCGGTCTTGGCAATGAAGAGCTTGGGCCGCATTTCAAACGCCCGCGAGATTCAAGTTCAACGATGCCACAGCGCGAACATAACTCCTTCAATAACGAACTCCCCGCCCCAGCACCCACACTGTGACCTTTCTCACCACCCCATATTCATCCCCCTAATCTTCTTTGTTCTCGACAACCGATCCGCGCTTCTCGAACTACACGCGACACTCGTTCGACGACCGCCACACGTATGCGAATGACCCTCGCACAACCCACACGACCTCGACCCCATACTCGATAGCCAGACATCATGCCACCGCCCGGGGGCCGTTTCCCGGGCCACAACCTCTCCAATCCCTTCGCGCATATGCAGCAATCGCATATTCCGCAATCCCACCTCCAGCAGCAACAACAGCAACAGCAGCAGCAACAGCAGCACCAGCAGAACATCCAGCACCCTGGCTTCAGCAGCGCCAACCCGAACCACAACATCAACCTTTTCGGACACAACCAGAATAACTTCCAGTCGAACGCAGGTATCGGTGGAGCTCTTGGAGGAGGTCTCGGTGCTGCAGCTGCTATAGGAGGTGGAAGCGGAGGGACCGGACTGGATGGACACGAGGCACGAATGCGTTTTGCTCACGGCGCTCAACTTCAGCAGGATGCCGCCCTAGGTCGCGGACAAGATGGTGCGAAAGGCAGCCAACGAATACGTGATGTCTGGCGTTCCAATCTTCACCAGGAGTTGGAGTTGTTACGCTCGCTCATTGACCAATATCCTTATATCAGCATGGTTAGTACTCTACTCTCTCTGTTGCCTGTCATTGTCATTCTTGCTATAACCATGCTAATTTGTCCTTCAGGATACCGAATTTCCTGGCGTAGTCGCTCGACCTATTGGAGATTTTCAGAGTAAAGCCTCGTATCACTATCAGACAGTGCGTTGCAACGTCGATCTGCTCAAAATTATTCAGCTTGGCATCACTCTCTTCTCGATTCAAGGCGATGTGCCCCCGCCACATCTTGATACCTCAAAGTTAATATATCAGCCCAAAGCCATTCAGCAATACGGAAATGGTATTGTCGTGTGTCCATGTACATGGACGTTCAATTTCCAATTCTCCCTTGAGAATGACATGTATAATGAAGAGTCTATCCAGCTACTTAAGAAATCCGGTGCCGACTTTGAGAAGCTCGCTACGCAGGGCATTGATCCTGAGGAATTCGGATCACTATTAACAACATCTGGCCTTATTCTGACTGATGATGTCAACTGGATCTCATTCCACTCCGGATACGATTTCGCATACTTGGTGAAGATGCTGAGTAGCAAAACACTGCCCGAGGATGAAGAAGCGTATCGAGACTTGGTAGAAATCTACTTTCCGAAACTTCTGGATGTTAAGTACCTCTGGCGACACGCCTCCAATTTAGTCCGCCGTGGTGCCATAGGATCGCAAGCTACCAGCATCCTTAACAACCTTGGTTCAAAGTCTGGGCTTCAAGATCTTGCAGATGAACTTGGATGTCAACGTGTTGGAGTCTCGCATACAGCGGGTTCCGATGCTTGGCTCACTGGCTCGGTCTTCTGGAAATTGAGGGAGAAAGTTTTCGACGGAACTGTTCCTGAAGACATGAACGGTCAAATGTGGGGATTGACTGGTGTTGGTCCGCCAGCGAGCGCAACCCAACAAGCAGCCGTTCTTGCAGCACAGGGCGCTCAAAATATTGCTGGATACCCAGGCATGAATGGCGGGATGGTGTACGGTGGCCATAGAGGGGACGGACCGAGCACCCCGACAAATCACCCTGCCGGGCTGGCATCTACGCCAGGTCCGCACGGAGGAATGATAACTCCAGGTGCAACTGGTGCGTTCGGAGAGTTCAGGTACGGGAAATAGTTTTCCCCACCACTCGACGAACGGAATCGGGAGCCTATCTCCCAACCGCCAAGTTTCGCCCAACCTCACTTCCCACCTGCTGGTCCATTCATCCCCCCTGATGATCCATACTTCCCACCTCCTGGTCCATCAATGGCTGGACACATACACCCACAATTTTGAAGTCACCCATCAAATTTCCCCCAGCCCTCAGATTCTACCCCTGGCCCGTCAACGGCTGGACACTTGCACCCGCGATACGTGTTTCCCATCATCACCAAGCGGATTGGGAAGCCCAAGAGCAGGAAGGAAATGGGGAAAACGGAAACCAAGAGGGAATTGATGTCGAATATGTTATTTTTGTGAATCGGCTGATCAGAGCGATGGTGTTTTTTTCAACCGAAGTTTCTTGTTAAGGGGTGTGTTATCAGTAACTAGTTCTTTGCATTTTCCCGGCGCTGAATGAATGGGTTGTTAGTTCTGGGGGATTTCCGGGGTCTGGTTCGCTTTTTCTTTTCTTTCCCTCCACTTTTCGATAAGACACATAGCTCAGTGATATGGATTCGAATATGTTCTTGCTTCTATTCGACGAAATAGAGTAAGTTCTATGGTTTATGTCGTGGAAACTTGTATGAAATCTATACGGGGTTTTCCTCTTTCAGTTATGAGAAATGGGGTCTTTGTATTATACATGCACTTTATACGACTAGAGTAGGCTATTCTATTGGCTTTTCAATTAGTTGGTATGGTGTAGAACTAATTGATGTAGCGACCCACTGAACCAGGCAATCTTGGGGATAATTATATGTACTAATATGTCAAACTCGTGACTTGCTAACCCTTCTTTTGATCGAGAGAAGCAAGCGTGTCGATAACATTTACGTGGAATCGTAGTGCCTTTTCACGATCAATAGAAGAAAAAGGACATATGTATACATCGTTCTTACTTTAGTTTTGGGACGATTGCATTTGCCGCTAACTTATCAATTATACAACGCACATGCCCTGGAGCTCCTGAAGTGTCTCACAAAGATCGAATGAGCCATGATTAACTTTGCATTAATCTGTGAAATACGACGCAAGACGGAAACAATTGAAATTAAATTTCAAGAGCAAAGTAGCCGCTAAATGTAAAGAACAATCTCTTCATATGTAAACATTCAATGACTTTGGTTCGTAGATAACGTTTAAATGTGACAGCAATGTTTAGGAGACAAACAGAGATATTCGACTACAATACCTAATGTCTAACCTGATTTTTATTAATAATTTCTAGACAAGAATAATAAGTAATGTGGGAAAACACCTATGCCTATGCAATTGGAAACAGTGTTTCTACCGTGGAAGTGTATGAAGTGTATGAAGTGTATGAAGTGTATGAAGTGTATGAAGTGTATGAAGTGTATGAAGTGTATGAAGTGTATGAAGTGTATGAAGTGTATGAAGTGTATGAAGTGTATGAAGTGTATGAAGTGTATGAAGTGTGTGCATGTATGCCGGAGAACTCTTAAAGACAATAGGTGTTACTATATCAGTCATATAGTACATCCTAGGATGATCGCGCCTGGATGGGTAATCAAAATTTCGCTTTAGACGGGCTCAGGACACAACACGCTTGGGAGTGTATAAAGTTTGTTCTAGTTTCTATCACCCATATCAACGTGTAACTGGGCGATGGGAGGGTTGAGATCAAGAAGATACAGATCCAACCCAAAGGGAATGCATGAATCAAAGCTATACACAAACAACAAGGCTCTGCGTGCGCATAACCGCACCGTTTTACATAGCGAATCTTGTCCTGTTCTTCTCCGCCTTGCCCTTCCATTCCCATTCCTGTCCACTCCTGAACTGTACCCCTCTATCAATCCTCCTCAACTTCAACGTCATCCGCGGCCCCAGTTCTTGCAAACCCGTCTTGACATCCTCCATGAGTGGTGTTTTTCCATCGCTACTTATCACCGGCTTCTCTGTTTCGCGCTTCATACGGAAGACATATCGGTGACGTCGTAGAAATATGTAATCACGCTGATTGTGTAACGTAACAACCGTTCGGCCTTCGAACTGAGGTTGCTGGGGGTATAGTGTTTGGAAGAGTTGCGCTGAGAGGAGACCTAGGGGTGTTTTGAAGTTGTTGAGTATGAGCTCGGGGATGTGGCCTGTGGGGTTACCATGGCCAGGGAGTTTTTTGGATTCGATCCAGTTAGTGATTGTGAAGTGGAAATGTGGTCCTGGCTTTTCACCGGCGACGTATATTATGTCGAGGCCGTCTGCCTTCTTTGCGTGCATAGCCTGATTATTGAATTAGTTTGTTGTTCTAAAAAGTGCACACTGAATCGCTCCACTCAGGAAAGATGGGAAAACATACCTGCATGAGAATGGCGACGTGTGTATATCCCCGATTGTGAGCAAATTGTGCTATATCAGTTACACTGTACTTGTGCGCATGCGCATGGGCTGTCCTGCGTATGTATGTGGCATTTGGAAGAAGCTCCTCAAGGACGCCAGCCTCTTTATGAAGAGTTGAGTTTAAGCTAGTTGTGACCAAAATCTTTGGCTCCTCCGGTGCACTGTATAATTGTGGAAATTTCTGCTTCAAAAATTCTGGCGAGAGTTCAAGATTGGCAACAGTGGATATAGTTGGGCTGGAAGCTCTCTTTGGGGCATCCGCTGCCTTGCGTTTTCTTGAAGGCTTCTCTTCCCCCTCCCCGTCTGAATCGTCCTCTGCATCTGAACCTGAGAAATCGAGCATGCTGTCTTCATCCTCTTGCTGTTCGCTGTCTTGCTCATCGCTATCCTCCCCCTCATCTGCATCCCTCTTTTTCAATTGTGCCAACAGCCCTTCCTCATTATCCTCGTCTTCCCCATCCGCCAGCTCTTGTTCTTTCTCTTCAAGTCTCCTCTTTTTTGCTAACCGCTCCACATCCACTGAGTAACCAAGCATGTCGATCTCCTCGATAGGTCCTTCGTCGTACGTTCGTTTGGAGTCAATCGTCTGTGGGATATTATTTGCCAATCTCTGTTCACGCAGAGAGACATCTTTGGCTTCTTCGCGCTTGCGGCGCATCTTCATGTCTCGTTTCTCAGCCTCTTTGGCCCTCTTTATAGACAAATGCGCAGCTTGTCGGCGCAATTTGTTCTTGGGTTTTGCGCCCGTCGCGACGGTTGGGCCCTTTGTGAACGCCATGATCGAGCGATGTGTTCTGAAAATTCAGGCGGTGTTTTCAATGAGAGATTATGTGATGGGAAAAAGTCAAGTTGTGATGGGAAAGGGCAGTTCAAGAAATTTTGATGGACCGTGCACGGCGGAGAAACAAAACCTCCGAGGCGGGCAAGGGTGGCATGGACAGAAGTCGAAAAACAGTTCGAAACTCTTGGCGTTTTAATCAGTTGACTGCGGAGTCATAAGTCGATATTGAATTGGCTGTTCATTTATGAGTCTATTGGGTTGAGTATATAAGATCGAGTCTATCCTCCTTCTCATCTCAGGAGGAACTTAACTGCATGCGCATATTCGCAAGCTTGTTGCGCGCCAATCGTTCAACTCTTCGGAATCCACCCTGGTATACCCCACCAACACCTACACATCCCACTAAGAGCTTCACTGAAAGCTTCCACACCACACCTGTGCTCCACCGATACCAACCGCCCAAGCGGAAACCAATTATCAACATGGCGTCCGGTATGACGACCAAGAACGGCCAGCCGTTCGACCGTGCAGCCCTCGAACAGCTCATGAAGGTAGGGCGCATTGCTCAATCTTACATTTAGAGTCACATATTAATCATAATTGCGATACAGCGTCAACTTTTTTACACACCCGCTTTCGAACAATATGGTGGTGTTTCCGGTCTTTACGATTTCGGTCCCCCAGGCTCCGCCCTCACCGATGCCATCATCACAATTTGGAAAGATCACTTTGTCCTGGAAGAGGATATGTTGCTAGTCGACTGCCCAATGCTCACTCCGTACGAAGTTCTCAAAACATCTGGCCACGTCGACAAGTTCGCAGATTGGATGTGCAAGGACCCAAAAACTGGAGAGATCTTCCGCGCGGATCATTTGGTTGAGGAGGTGTTGGAAAGTCGGTTGAAGGGCGACAAAGAAGCTCGTGGCCAAAAGGTCGAGGAGACAGAGGAGGACCCGAAGAAGAAAAAGAAGAAGGTCAAGAACATTGCAGCAATCAAGCTGGACGATGCTGTTGTCCAGGAGTATGAAGAGATACTTGCCAAGATTGACAACTACAATGGCGAGGAGCTTGGTTTGCTCATGAAGAAGTACGACATCAGGAACCCGGCCAATAACGGAGAACTTCTGCCACCAGTTGCCTTCAATCTCATGTTCCAGACTTCTATCGGCCCATCCTCCAACGCACCTGGTTTCCTTCGCCCGGAGACCGCCCAAGGTCAATTCCTTAACTTCGACAAACTGCTCCGATTTAACCTCCAGAGCATGCCCTTTGCATCTGCGTCGATTGGCAAGTCTTTCCGCAACGAGATCTCTCCCCGCGCCGGTCTACTACGAGTTCGAGAATTCACCATGGCCGAGATTGAACATTTTGTCGATCCTGAGGGAGGCAAGAAGCATCATCGTTTCGAGGAAGTGAAGGATATTGAGCTTGAGCTCCTGAACAGGGAGGTGCAACTTTCCGGAAAGACGAACGTTGAGACAACCAAGGTCGGCAAAGCTGTTGAGACTGGATTGGTGGACAACGAAACCCTTGGTTATTTCCTTGCCCGCATTCAGCAATTTCTCCTCCGCATTGGTATTGACAAGAAGAAGATTCGCTTCAGGCAACATATGGCTAACGAGATGGCCCATTACGCTGCGGACTGCTGGGACGCGGAATTGTTGACGTCGTATGGCTGGGTCGAATGCGTTGGCTGTGCCGACAGGAGTGCGTACGATCTGACGGTGCACATGAAGAAGACTGGCTCGCCTCTCTGTGTCAGGGAGAACAGGGAGGTGCCGCTCAAGATTGAGGAGTGGCAAGTCGATGTCAACAAGAAGAAGCTCGGCCCTCAGTTCAAAAAGGATGCCAAGGCAGTTGAAAGTGCTATTGAGGCTCTTAGCCAGGAGTTGCGTGAAAAGCTGTCTCTAGACCTGGAGAAAGAGGGCAAAGTAGTTATCGATGCCCCGGGTGTTGGCGAGGGCACGGCGGAGCTATCCAAGGATCTCATCACCATTGAGAAGCGCACTAGGGTAGAGAACGTGAGGGAGTACACACCCAACGTCATTGAGCCGTCTTTCGGTATTGGCCGAATAGTTTACGTAAGTGGAAATGTTTTTGTTTCATGTAAACATTGGATTGACCAACATACTACAGGCACTCTGTGAACACAGCTACTGGAGCCGCGAGGGAGACGAAGCCCGTGGTGTCCTTTCTTTCCTTCCACCCGTTGCACCCACCAAGGTCCTGATTGTTCCCCTGAGCGGACGACCTGAGTTCAAGCCGCTGGTGCGCAAATTAAACGCAAAGCTCCGTGCTATCCGCATCTCCAGTCGAGTGGACGACTCCAGCTCGACTATTGGAAAACGGTACTCAGTAAGCCATGGGACTTGCAATGTTTGGGCAGTGAAAGGTCATGCTAACACGATATGCAGCGTAACGACGAGCTGGGTACACCTCTGGGTATCACTGTTGATGTGAGTATTACAAATGCCCCTTGCGCATGATTGAGCTAACCATAGCCAAGTTCCAATCGGTCAAGGACGACACATTCACGCTCCGCGATCGAGACACGACAAAACAGGTGCGGGCCAGCCTGGATGAGATTTGTGGTGCGATTTCCAACATGGTCAACGGCACCGAAACATGGGCTGATGTCGCTGGGAGACTGCCGGCATTCGAGGGCCAAGAGGTGGACTAGGCGATGCGCCGTGGTGGTGGTGGTTTCAGAGCAGGGGTGCGGGCAGGCGACCAGTGCGGCGGGTTCCCCCAAAGGTATAGAAGTGTATTTCGACGGATGTATTACTTTCTCTCTGCAATCAAAAGATGTCAGCATCACTGATAGGGCCAAGTCAAGAGCAGCATACGATTGACGTGGAGAAGTGCTTTCTTTTTCGTAGACAAAACAGGAAACTCAGGCGCCACAATATGCAGGTTCGCTATTCTCCAAGCCTCCTTCCTACGACACGACAGTGGGTAGTACTGGACAGGGAGCAGGTGCGAGAGGTGGTGCTACCCAGGGACAGCCTAGGCATACCCGGCCATGGCTATGGTAGTGGTGAGGATGTTCATGAGTCGAAGATGGCCATCCCCCTCACTATAATGTCCCTATATCTTCCTCGGTGTGCTCAATAGGAGCAGGTTCGTACACGTTAAGGGGTCGACGATACGACGCCCATATCCTGTCATTTCAAATGGTGTTGTGTGCAGCTGCACTAGCGTACGTGCTGGGCTTCCACTAACTCCGTAAGCACGGAAAATCCATTATATGTAACAGCACAGGGACACAGGGATGGATTGACGGGCAAGGCAAGGCAAGGCAAGCTGGGAGTATGCAGGAGTACATGTCGAGTCGTCGGTATTCCCGCGTCTCCTGCACCACACAAGCCATCCAACCCCCCCGCTCGGGCTCATTGATGTTCATGTTGGCACTCTTTTCACATGCCTTGTCTGTCCGTGGGTCCATGGGGGTCATGGACAAAACGATAACTGCCATCCGTTGACAGCATGTACACAGTGCACAGTGTGTACATACGAAGTACAGTAATTAGGTCTCTCGGGGCGTTGGGCGGTGGTGCAACCGGAAATCCCGGCGATATGGAAGCCTGAACGGTGCGGGAGGTCGCCCGAATCCGACAGCGGCTGACGTGCGTGCGGTGCAGGTTGGGCGGCCAATCAAGGGCGAGGGCGGACTGGTGAGAAGGTCGGTGATATTCCAGCGGGCTGGTCGGCGACTTTGACTTGTCTGCGCCCGCCTTCTCCCAATCCTTCCTGCCGTCTTGCAGTATGCACAGAGGGTTCTGTAGAGGTTGGTGGTATGGTATGGATGCAGAGTCTGCCTGCAGAGTAATACTCACTTTGGGTTGCCCAAAGACAAGCAGAGGGGGGAGAGGCGTCGGGAAGCCTGAGAGAGAGCCCCGATCCCAAGGCATAGATTTAGTTTGATAGAACGGCTGCCGCGGGAGTGTAATGCAGGGCTGCTGCCATGAGTCGAATGTTGCTGTTGTTATTGTTGCTGCTAACCGTCTACTAATCTTTCGTGTGTATGCATGCACTCTTCACGCAACTATAATTATTTCATGTTCAGCAGCACACAGTTAGCGATGCATAGCAACATTGGCCTCAGCAATACAATACAATACACTGGGTAGTAGCAGGCAGTGTGAATGGAATGGAATTGTATTGTATCCCCGCACCCCTCGTCCCTGCCGTCCCAGCATCCCCCCTCCTTCCCTCTGCAGACACACCAGTCAGTCACTCCCACTCCCGCCTCGGCCCCCCCTAGCCTGCACAGGCATCGGCATGCCCCTCCAAGCCACACACCACCGCCCACCTTTTTTTCTTCGCTCTGTCTCTCCACTCCACTCCACTCCACTCCCCTCCCCTCCCCTCGCCTCAACTGCTCTTGTTGTTGCTGCTAATTAAGTCTCACGCAATATTGTATACTACCGCCCATGTACAACTACTACCGAGCATTTCTCTTCCCTTTTCATTATACCCCCCCACACAACCGTGCTTCGTCGTTGAATTGACAGCTGCCTACCGCATGTTCAGCACGCCCAATCCATCTTCCCGCCCGCCGGCAGCAACAAACACATAGACCTGAAAAAAAGGTCCGCCCGGCCGCTGCTGCACCACCTTTTCGTCCGGCCTCAGGTCCTTGACGGGCAGCAATCATCAGCAGTAACAACGTACCTAAGAGGCAGCACAGGCAGCGCAGGAAAGCATGAGCGCATGAACCAACTAGTTCCAAAACCCGCTGCAGAAGCCACCCTGATTGCTTCCACTTGCTGCACGACGGTCCCTCTGCCTGCTCGCTGCTACTTAGTCCTGCTGCACCGTCTGGGGTCGGCAAACAGCCAACAAGCTCTCGCCTTGGTCGCCGCGGCGTCACCTGCGCCTTTTTAGTCTCCACTCTCCACGGGACGAATGCTGGGTGGCAGCTGTTAGAGCAAGTCAAGAAAGCCTTCGTCTTTGAACAAGTAGGCCTCGATGCCGCCCTGTTACTAGCTGTGCGTGTGTGGATGCCCAGCTGCCTTTGTTTGTCGGTCGCTCTCCATTCCGAGCTTTCGTCGTCTTCTTCTTTCTCTTGTTCATCATCTCCTTCTGTCCATTCCTCCGTCTCTATTCCATTCGCACGTTCATCTCCCCCCTCCACACGTCCACACCACGTCAATCAATTCCTGGCCCTGCACGGCTAAACTTTGTAGCTCTCTTCTCCAGGATCCCTCTCTTCTGACCACCTCCCCCGCCTCCCCTGCATTGCTGCAGCCCTTGCCATCCCTCCAATCCTCCAATCCCTTCACTTCCTTCTTCTCCCGCATGTCGTCGACCGTTTCTGTGCTGCTTCTCGCTGATAGATAACGCACGCAATTATTATATTGCGCCCGACGTTGCTGTGCAGAGTTGCGCCCGGCCCTGCCCGCACCGCTATAGTCTGTCTCCTAACTCTCCATCTCTCTACATGTCCCGTTTTGCTTCTTCCCCGCTGTTGGTGGCCTGCGCCCGGCACTGATTGCTCATTGCTGACAACTCCCCTGCGGGAACGTGTGACCTGGTGTGTGGGAGTAATCTGCCCTTTTCTCTCGTCTACCTGTTGTGCTTCATACCCTTGCAGCCGTCACATTGCAGGTTCTGTCCTTTGGTCGCTCGCTCACACATCAACCCACCGGACCAAGGTCGAGACTTTCTGCTTAGACTACGCCGAAACCTGACTTTGACTCTCCATATTTTATCCTTTTTGTGGTTTAGGCCCGCTCCTTGAGCGTTCGCCCTAATTTCCATCCCTCCTGTAAAAGAGAAGGACAAAAAAGCAAAAAGCAACAAAGGGACGCCCACACGCACATCATCGGCACCCCGACAAAGTGGATTCCCGTCGGCCAAAATTTCCCCTGGGCCCCTCCCACGCCTCCAAGGCTCGTTCTCATCTCAGCCATCGGGTGCCCCGTGGATCAAGGATTGACCTGCCCGCCGCTCCAATCAACCACCTGTCGCCCACGATTTGCAACTTTTCAAAATAACAACCAACCCCTTTCCTTTGTCCACAAGCGTGCCCCATTGTCTGACAAGTGTTGTGCCGCCCCGAGCTCTCCAAAAGCATAAAATACTGTCCATAATCTCGTCCCGCCAGAGAGGGACGTTGTTGGATCCCATCCATCCGTTCCCAGCTCGCTTCTTTCCGGTTTCCCGGGTCTGCCCAACACCATGGAGGAGGAGGCGCCACCCGACGATCTGGTAAAAGATCACACAGCCGCACAACACAAGCGTCCAAGATCAAACACTTCGACTTCCTCGGATTCAGTGTAAGTCTTGTTTCTTTCCCATCTCGCTGCTCGCCTCGTCCGCTGTGTCATCGTCGCTTGCTCCCCAAGAGCCCGCAGCGGCTAACCACGCGACCTGTCTTCGCGATGTTGATGTCCACTGTCTCACATCTGGTCTTACTTGGGTGCCCGAACACTGTGCTGACGAGATTGTATGACAGACATTCTACTCGCACTCTACAGGACGATGATTACCAAATCATACAAGAAAATGATCGCGAGTACGGCAATGATCACTATTTCATGCCGTGCGATCAATTAGAGCAAGATCGCTTGACCATCCAGCATAAAGTCTTCCTTTATGCACTCAAGGGCAAGTTAACCACTACAAATATAGCACCATATGGTAGCCGAATATTAGATCTGGGTACTGGTCCCGGCGATTGGGCAGTTGCAATGGCCCACCAGTATCCGTTCAGTGAAGTTGTTGGAGTTGACATGGCCGTCTGGGACATCGAAACCACCGAAGAGAGTGCCGGGGGTGACGGCACCGTGCAGGTCAACTGGGAGATTGATGATCTAGATGTGTGGGAACACACTCCGGACGTAGATGGACTAATTGCTAGCCTCGAAACTTTCGACCCTTACAAAGATCCGGCAGTACGGCCTACTGCGATGGATGAGCTCTCCAAGTCACGGCAGTCACGCACACCGGGCGAAACATCCCATGCTCTCCAGCCCAAAATCGTGCCCGGCTGGAATTTCAGCGACTCGTTCGACCTGATCCACATCCGGGGCATGAAAGGCGTGTTCGCCGACTGGGAAGACGTATACGCCGAAGTGTATAAAAGCCTAGCACCAGGAGGCTGGGTCGAAGTAGCCGACTACGAACTGATGCTTCCCGAAATGGTCAACTCGCAACAACAGCCAGGTGACTCGAGCGGCGAGTCATCCTTCAAATCAACCGAACTGCCTCTACCAACAATACGCAAACTATACACATCCGGCATGCAAGCATCGTGGAAAACAGGCCGCCACCTCGGAACCGCCTACATGCACGCGACCTACCTCGAAGACGCAGGCTTCAAAGACATCAAAACAACATACGTCAACGTGCCTGTTGGCACGTGGCCCGAAGACCCAGAGCAGAAGAAGATCGGGAAGATGTTCCTCGTGGTGCTGATGGAAAGTCTCGAGACGCATCTGCTTCGGCTGTTGACCATATACGGTGATAAGGAGAGGAAGTGGTCTGCGGAGGAGGTGCGGGTGGAAATTGAACAGGGGAAAAGAGAAATTTTTGAGTGGAGTGAGAGTATTGCGAGTGAGAACTGGAAGGAGGGATGGTGTGCGAGTTTTAAGTGGATTATAGGGAGGAAGAGTAAGAATGCTGATTAGGGAGGATAATAAATGATAGTTGGAGGATTGGGGATTGGGGATCCTTTCGATGACGATGAGGATGATCATGATCGCATCGCCGCTAAAGAAGATTGGATGGATCAATATGGATGGCCGGATATAATGGATAAGACGCAATGACGACGACGACAGACGATGGACGAACGACAGGCCAATGCATGCATAAGCAACGATTGATTCATCGCGAAAAAAAGGAATGACTAAATACCAAGCGAGCAAGTTAAGTCAATGAGCGAACAGACAAGCAGGCAAACGGGCAAGCAGGCAGGAAGGATTGATTGATTGATTGATCAATTAATCTCAATCAGATCATATCGTATTAGATCAAATCATTGAATGTTTGTTATTAACATCTATGATGAAAAGAAATAGATCATGATTGCGAACTTATACCCAGCTACTTCCGTATTGTAGTTTATGGAATGGTTAAATACTCTCAACTCACTAAGATTCCTTTCCGCTCCTCTCCGACTACATTTTCAAATCGAGTATCTTTTCGAAATGTCTACTAAACGTTTCATCCGAAATCCTGAAGAGGTTGCAGAGATCTAGATACACGATGGACTTGTCGATATCCACTTTCTATATTGAATGCTTTCTCGAGACTCGAGTATGATGATCCTCGAGGCCGATCTTGGTGTATTCCCAGGCTAGTCCGCATGAGGCTTGGTGCAACGCGACCACTGTCATAGCTCGTCGTTCATGCCACCTGCCATCCATCACCGACAACTAGCGATTCCCTAACGTCCACTTTCTCGAATGGCAAAACCATTCAGCAATGCCCCTCCTATATTAAATTATTAACAATGCCGAGCCATGCCACGAATTCGCAGAGGCTTAGTGGTCTGACCCAGGCGCCTGGTGTCTTGGGCGCCATAGCCCGGTTTTGGCAGGTCAGTCGCGTGCCCTAGAGCTTCTGTGCCCAGTGGACCGTAGCTAATAGATAATACTACAGCGCTCATATGCTTCCGATTATGTCGGCATCGCGATTCTTTTGACGGGATACATACTGGTAGGTTGAATGGATTTATGTGGAAGCGACCGAGGTTGACAGTGGCGAATAGATGGTCATGTTCGCTGAACCATTTCACCGCATGTTCTCCCTCGATAACTTGGCGATACAATTTCCACACGCCGAAGTTGAACGTGTCTCTGTTGGTAGGTTGCAGCACTCCCTCATACTTAGCAACAAAAAGCTAACAAATCACAAGTATGGCTATTCATCTACGCAGGTGCTGTCCCCCTCGGAGTGCTCATCCTCTGGGCACTTATATTCAGGCCCGGCACCCACAAGTCCCATGTCACCATCCTCGGATGGTTCATCAGCCTCGTTCTTACCCTCTTCATTACGGATCTCGTCAAGAATGCCGTGGGTCGGCCACGACCGGATCTGATTGCACGCTGTAAACCGGAGAAGGGCACACCCGACCACCAGTTGGTTACGTTTGAGATATGCACAGAAGAAAACCATCACGTACTGCACGACGGATGGCGGAGTTTCCCCAGCGGACACAGCAGTTTCTCATTTAGCGGTCTGGGATACCTGGCGCTTTTCATTGCTGGTCAATGCCATGTCTTTCGGCCCAGGACCGATCTTGCGCGTGTGCTCCTTGCACTGGCTCCTTTGCTCGGTGCAGCACTGATTGCGATATCTCGTTGCGAGGATTACCGCCATGATGTTTATGATGTCACAATTGGATCGGTAATAGGGATGTCCATAGCGTATTTTACCTACAGGAGGTACTTTCCACCATTACGGAGCAGCAAATGCGCGACACCGTATCCGAATCCGGCGGACTCGGCGAATGGCTTTTCGAAAGTAAAGGACGAGGAGGAGAGGGTTAGAGGGGCGGGTGAATTTGAGCTAGATGAATTTGATGAGGAGGAAGACGAGAGCCATCCGTTGAATAATAGAAGGTAGAATTGTGGGGGGTGGATAATGATATGAAGAAGATGGATTGAAGAGATACACCGCTGCTTAAACAATTACTACTGTAAGGTATAGGGAGTTAGGTATCTCGATATTCTCTTCACTCTTCTTCTTGTCACCCTCTTTTCTACATTTCTCTTCTACTATCAGATATTGAAGCGTACGAGTCTCTCGTACAATCTTTCATCCAACTCTGTCTATCGTCTCTTGTCTGCTGTATTTCACGTTTGGTCGAACGTTCCAATCTCCGGTTTTTCTGGTAGGTTTTGTTGATGACAACAATCATGGTCTAATAAGTCGAAACCAGCGTTCCAAGACGGCCTCCATCAACAACTACTACACTACCATTAAGATACGCCCCTGCCTTGGACGCCAAGTAGAGGATCGCACCCGCAATATCTTCCTCCTGTCCTACCCTTCCCGCGGGCACAAAAGAAGACTCCAATACACCTCCAGCTCCCGATCCAAGACCAGCAATTATACCACCCGAAAGCTCTGACGGAAATATCCCAGGCGCAAGCACATTGCAACGAATCTTATACGGCAAAAAGGCCGTCGCGAGCATCTTCATCATATGCGTCACAGCCGCTTTACTACTGTTATACGCAAACGACGCACCGTTCAACCTACTGAACCCACCAATGCTACTCGTGGCAATGACCTGACTTCTCACATCCGATCCCATATTTCCCTGCGCATTTCCCGCGTCTAGTAATTCAAGAAAAGCTAAGGTAGAATAGTACACACCCGTCGCATTCACCGCATACGTAGCCGTAAACTCCTGCATCGGCGTTTGCAAAGCATGGGCTCGGTACTCCGCGATTGAGGGCGGAGAACCATCTGGTAAGGTCTTGAGGGGACGAGGGCCCATGATACCTGCGTTGGTGACTAGGAGATTGATATAGCCTGTTTCTGAATTCACGCGCTCGGACATTTCAAGGAGAGATGAGAGAGATGTTATGTCGCCGGGTAAGGGGATGACGATGTTTGAATCGATGGCTTGAGCGGCTTCGTGGAGAATGTCTTGGCGACGTCCGATTATATAGACGCGGCGGGCACCGTTGGCGACGAGGGCTTTAGTGATCATTAATCCAATTCCTGGATTGTAAGTTTTGGGGTGCTGGGGTGGAGCGCAGGTGATGGCTCACCGGTTCCGCCACCAGTGACTACGGCTACGAGGTTTTGGACGTGGAAGAGGGATGCTGCTGTGAGATTGTTGGCCATGGTGCTGGAAGGATGGGTTGTTTGTTATAGAGCGAGGGAGATGTTTGGAAGCGATTCATTATGAGCATTTGGTTGCTCGGCTCCACTTTGTCCGGCGAATGGAGATGCATTGTTGTGTGATTGGTGAGTGTGGACGTTGTACTACGAAGTAGTCGGAGTTGGATGCTGTGCTTATGTAACCACATATGTGTACTTCGTCAGAATCCCATGTGTGATCAAAACCTTAGCTCTTGACAGTATTCATCCTAAACAAGACTTCCAATTTCGAAAAACGTCGGTCTCTAATGGATCACTCCCCCTTGTGGTTTACGAACATAGATAAGAGTAATTGACAGACCAAATCCGGAATAATCTTCTGTCATGCGAAGCCGTAGTCTTTCAAGAGAAGGTCGCAGACCGACTTGAGGATGAAAGCCTTTAAATTCAACAGCGCCCTGTAATTCCCCGCCTTCAATAATGATTTAGTTGTAGTTCTGGTAGCAGCGCTTGTCGTGCTGACGCTGATGTCCAACACCAACACACTGGCACAGCAGATCGCGCCAGCACCCGCCGCCCTCGGATCGTGGGTAGACATGCCCGACGTGTTCTCAAGAATGGCGAGACAGCGTTTGCGCAGCGCACAGATGGATTGCAAAAGACACATTGATTTGTCCAGGTGTCTCGATGGTCTCTATCAATGGTCTGCGGCGCACATAGCGACTTAAAGCAGGAATTCCTATCCTAGAAGCAATAGCCACCTAGCATCCAAATACCTGTCTTGGGATAATCATGATGCAGTCGCCACCTTTTCCATTTCTTAATCTACCACCAGAGCTGAGGCTCATGGTATATGAAAATCTTCCGTCATGCTCCAAGCGTATTCAATTCGTTCGATCATCTGACGGGTCTACATCAGACTCGTGCAAAGAAGAGTCCACTCTGACTCTAATTGACCACTCCGCTCCGACCTCAATTCTCACGACCTGCCGCTTAATCTACCAAGAAGCCCGGTTGATCATTGGTAAAAAGGCGCGTGATCTCCAATTCGAAGTGTCCGATCCCAATTACGGCATTGTACCCCGTCTCGAGGCCGACCAACACGCTCTTCCGACTTTAGTAGGTAACGGAAGCATTATAAAAGCGTCAATCGAGTGGGCAAAGCGGCTAGTCGAAGCCGATGATTCTGCTGAAGAAAAGCCGGTTGATTTCAATCAGTGGGTGTCCGAGCAAGGATATGACTTTGAAGCAACCCTCGAAGCCTCGCAGTACCGCCTCAAAGGCGCGCAAACATCAAGAAAAGTAGAAGCACAATATCTCTTACGATTCGTCCGAAAATCAGGATGGGCGTTGTACTACCAAAGAAGGCAAAAATACATGCAAGCGATAGAAGTCATGGTCCCTATCCACGGAACCGAATCCACGGACGATTTCCGGGCCGCAGTGCAGAACTTCTCGTCCTCGATGAGATCGCCGCATGACCAGAGCACCTTCATCATCCTGGAACGGTTCACGCTGCTCACCGAGAACCCGGAAAGGCGGAATGAGCTCGCCGAGGCAATGGCACTGGGTGTGGCGGCCATTTGGCCGGAATTGTGGCTTGGGCCGTTTATTCCGCAGGTGTTGTGCATGAGCGAGGATGTGAAGGAAGGGAATTGTACCTATGCAAGGTTTTGGAAAGATAGGGAATGGCTGTGAGGATTCGTAGCTGGGCGTGGTTGAGGCTTGGGTAGTAGGGAACTTTTATATACATAGGATTCAGTCCCATCTTTGCTACGTACCTTTTTGTTTAATAAATTGCACTGTGCAGGTTCCAGTAATGCAATTACAGTATTTACGGAAGAGTAGATATGACATTGTGACTGTTTGTAATAGTGTGATTCCTTTAGCTCATACCGGCTCGCACTCTTCCCACAAGCCCTTCCAGCCCGGACCTTCCTTCTCATTCATCTGCGACGGTTCCTTCAAAGAGTAGCTCCGAGTATCAGATACGCTGAACCCTGTTTGATACCATGCAAGTTTCTGAGCTACCATGAAAGCCCAATAAATGCAATTCTCCATACCAGCACGGATGGTTACGTGGTGTGATGGCGAAGTCTGGTTGGGTTTGACTGAGTATGGCGTAGATTTGACTTCACACGGTGAAGAAACGCCGCCTTCCATGGTGAACTTAGTGAACGCGATATTAAAATAGACGGAGATCGCCGCTGCATGCAGCTATCTCTCGGCTATATTGATATATTTATTGACACCGTGTAGAGCTGGAGTTTCGAACCTTTGGGGCTCTACGCTGCACCGTTGAGCCAACTATCGCTCGAATTCTAGTCACTAAACATCCGAAAAGTGATTTAGCAGATGCTTTAACTAGTTTACGATGGCATCAAGCAGTCCTTCAGACAGAAGCACTATTGCGCGGTGTGTAGCTTGCATGATTGGCCTGGGAGGCTTTAACAGGGTATTGGCCAATTTTTGTTGACAACTTCTTGGGTTTGGGTTTTAAAGTAGATAGTACAACAAGTTGCTTTCATGTTTTTCATATTTAGTACATGTTCAACAATCTCTTCTGGGATAAGAACATTAGGTACTAAGATCGCAATTGTAGTTGACTAAGTGACAAGGGTAATACTGTTATCCCCCTCAGACTTCTGAAGTATATCGATACGGGATTGCATTAATTCATCCATTAATCTGGTAGCGCGGCCGAAAGAGAAAACATCAGAGGGTGGAAGATCGTGTTCACTGAAAATATGTTGCGGTAGTATACTGGAATAGAATCTTAGACCATTTGACGATTTTCCTTCGGAAAGTCTAGAAACCGGCAGCTTTCTAGTAGTGCAATGGGAGCCATTTCGAAGAGTGGTGGTGTGAGTATTGCGGTGAGGGCAGATGGCGCTCAAAAGATATCGAGTGCGGGCCCAATTGTGCCAACCACTGGTTGTTTTACATTAGAATATGATTCGGTTTCTGCGAACTGGATTTCTGTTGAATTTCAACGTTTCACCTTAATAAGGTATATACGCAAAAACTTAGCACAATCATGTGTAAGGCATATCTTTCTGCTAAGTTCTCGGATGTAAATCTCCAAAGGTGATACTACTTCATATGAGCCCTAATTGGCACTAAAACTTTCAACGTTTTGGGACGTCTTGAAGCTATGTGTAGATAGCCAAGAATTGTTCCGAATAGACTAGAAAATCGATACATGTACACACTTCATTCTGTCGATAGTGTATTTTAGTAACCGAGAATAGCCAAGTTCATCAAGAAGTCTGCTTGATGTTCTTGATAACCGCCTCAAACCTGCTATGTGTCAGTACAAGTCTACGAACCAAGCAGATGATTGCGTGAATAACTACCTTCTCAGACCTTCGTCCAAAACAGTCCTGTCCGCTGCGGAATAAACGATGCGAAACCAACCGGGAGCTAGAGAATGTTCCTCTCCAGGTTGCAAAAAGACCCCAGCATCCAGAAATTTCTGCGCCAGTGCTTGTTCTCGCAGTTTATCCGTCAATTCTTCACTCTGGGCCGCTAGGTAGGGTGACAGATTTACCCAGATGAAGAAACAGGCATTACTCCCAGTCAGATAATCGACCTGTAGTGTCCGAAATCTATTGGTGACATATTTGTAGGTCTCTGCGAGTCGTTCACGGCTGGTTGCGATAAAAGATTTAGTCCATTCGCGATCTTCCAGCATAGCGGTGGCAATGGCGATGGAAGGCCCTGATGTACTGTGAAATCGAATGGTCGCAATGAGAGAGTTTTTCAACTCCTCATTCTTGGTGATCAGTGCTCCAATGCGCAAGCCAGCTGCTCCAAAATCCTTGCTCATGGCATAGGTGACATGGAGAAGATCCTTATCAATGATACCCTCTGGATCTATTGAAAGTACAGATGTGAAAGGAACAGCGTTGGGCTCTCCAGAATCGAAGACTGAGAGACCATATACTTCATCACTGATGAAATGGATTTGATGCTTTTGACAGAGCTTCATAAGACCAACTAACGTATCTCGAGGATAGCATCGACCTAGAGATGGTCAACGAGCGCAAATACGATATATGCTGATGCATACCCAATGGATTATGGGGATTCACGATAAGCAGTGCGCGGATTGGCACGCCGCTTTCATTAGACTCAAGCAGCGCCTTTTCATAAGCATCTACAACGTCTGGCTGGAAGCATGTCTCGGCATAGGTATCTGCTGCAACGACCTTAAGTTCGGCTTTGTTTCCGAAATCGAGTTCGAATCTTCCATAATATGGTCGACTAACCAAGATTCCTTCACCAGCCTCGGCAAGACTGAATGCAAGAATTTCATGCAGCGCTGTTGCTGCAGATGTGGCTTTGATGTCATCACCAGTCAGAGGTTTATATGGTTGGAAGTGATCGTTCAAAAGCCCTGCTAGAGCCGACGGGAATTTGGGCCCGCCTCCTGATGTGCTGTACTTGTAGGCGAACGCTGCACCAGGGATGTGGACCTAGATATTTTAGTCGCAACTTCATTGAAGTTGATGCTGGGACAGTTTACTCTGTTGTTCGCGAAATCTTCGAGTTCTCCTTGTATCAACGCCTGAGATGTACCCATGTGTAAGCAATGTTTAGAAATACCTCAGTACAACAAATGTAAGGAGGCATTATAGACCCTTCATTAACTTACATTCTCTGCAGTTGCAAAAGATATGATCCCCCTTGGATTAGTCTTAGGGTCGTATGTGGTACCAGATGCAAATCTCCACGGGATGCCCAGTTCGTCGACATTTTTCTTTCCGCGGCGGGATAACATTTCAAGAAATTGGAAGATGGGAGGCTATAGTGAAAAGGTAGAAGGTAATTCACATTGAAGTTTGATGGCCATATTTAAGCATGTTGTGTCTGAGTTTACTCCGAGGGATGAGGACGCTCGGTGTATACTTTGTGGGCGCAGGTCGGAATAACGTGCTGATTAATTTGCTCGCTCGCTCTCATTTGGGATTACCGTACATAATCGTTCATGAACATATCCGATCGAGGATAACTGGGTGTGGTGATGAAACGCTCAAATAATAATGACTATCGGATGAGATAAAAGATAATATACCCACTTAGCAAGATTTAAAAAAGAGATGGAATATGTTCTCTTAGCAAATACATCGGGCTAGTTGACTTCTAAGGTTGCATGTGCCTACCTAAGACGCATACTTGCCTAGGTAAGAGGATCAATGCCCAGAGATCATAACCCTACGTTCCAAACTTTAACCACGGCAGCTTATGAAACTGCTGGAGGGCAAGGAACCAACACTGTCTGGCCTTTCGAAGATGAGAACATTGAATAACGCTTTGAGGGTTGAGGGGTAGGGAGTTCGGGGGTACTAGCCGAGCACGTGGCAGATCACCAAGATCACGGGCCGAACCATCTCCGGTCCATCGCCGCAAGAGACTGGGAAGCTCTAAGCTTAGGCGTCATGTTGCGGTTGGTGTATACACCACCACGCGGCCTTGATAGTGCATATTGTTGGACAAGGTAGCCTGAATGATGCCTAGAAGCTGCAGCTAGCACTTATCGGCATGATAACGATACCTGGACATTCGACTGTTCTTTACCCCTTCCCACCATGGCGTTTGACCTCTCCTCGACCGGCTATGCGCCTCCCAGTGTTGGCAATCCTCAAGACGCCGACACGTCCTTGCCCATTTTCAACGTAGAGCGCGTTTCTCTGCAATTCTCCATATCATCCGACTTCGTTGCTGCTGAAGTTGCAAACAACGTCTTGATATTAGCACTCTCCACTGGTCGCATTCTGCGGATTGACTTGGATAGTCCTGCCGACATCGACGGTTAGTATCTAGAATGCCCAGTCTAATAAGCTCATCTGCTGACAAGAAAGACATTGATCTTCCGAAGAAGCCTAGCGAAATCGGTATCATCAAGCGCCTGTTCCTCGATCCCTCCGCCTCGCACCTCATCATCACCACTACCCTCGCCGAGAACTACTACTTGCATACACAATCTCATACCCCGAAGGCTTTGTCAAGGCTTAAAGGTGTAGCTATAGAGAGCGTTTCCTGGAACCCGTCCCAACCTACTGCTTCAACCCGAGAAATACTTGTTGGAGCGTCTGACGGGAATGTGTATGAGGTGTACATTGAACCGTCATCCGAGTTCTATCGGCGTGAAGAAAGATATCTTAAAGGAGTGTATAAGACAAATGATGGGCCTGTAATAGGATTATGGACAGACATAGTACCAGGGCGTGCGGACTTGCGACGAGTTGTAATTGCTACACCTTCAACCTTTCACCATTTCGCGGGTAAGGTGGGAAGGCATGGACACGAAGGAAGCGGATCGATTTTCTCCAAGTTATTCGAAACTGAAAGTGCAACTGTTCATGAGATTGGCAATGTTTCCTCCAGTGCGCCATCCCGCCTGGCTGTTTCTCCAGACTTAAACGAAAGTCCCACCGCCGACCACACCAATGCTGAGAGGGCTTTCGCTTGGCTCACCTCACAAGGTGTGCTTCATGGAAAACTCTATCTCTCATCAGATATTTCTGAGTTAGGGAGTAAGGTCCTGTCGGATTCTAGAATGCTCCCTCGATCGCAAATTCCACCCTCACATACTGCCAGTGGCCGGACTAGGAAAGCGCAAGATGCTGTTACTTCGATGGTGCTGAGCCAATGGCATATTCTACAGATGGTAGAGGGCAGGATCATAGCCACGAACCGTTTGGATGATACAGTCGTCCTAGATCAAATCGTCGTGGAGCCCGGACAAAGTGCTCTAGGGCTGGTGGCAGATGCTAAGAAGAACACATATTGGCTTTTCACAACTCAAGAAATATACGAGATAGTGGTTACGGACGAAAGTAGAGATGTGTGGAAGATACTGTTAAAAGCGCAGCAATTCGAATCTGCGTCACAATTCGCAAAAACATCCTCACAGAAGGATGCAATCGCAACTGCGTCTGGAGACTACCTAGTCGGAAAGGGGCAATATCTGGAAGCTGCAGCGGTCTACGGACGAAGCACGAAATCTTTTGAGCAAGTAGCTCTGACCTTCATTGACAAGGGCGAGCAGGACGCTTTGCGAAAGTACTTGCTAACCAAGCTTTCGACTCTCAAAAAGTCAACCGTTATGCAGAGAGTAATGGTTGCCACCTGGTTGATTGAATTATTCATGGCAAAGCTCAATACTTTGGATGACACAATTACCACGAAGGCCGAGCTTTCGGAGGATATGAACGCGGCAGAAAGTCAAGATCAGCTATCGATAATCAGAAGAGAATATCAGGATTTTGTCACGAAATACAAGGCCGACCTAGACCGAAAAACAGCATACGAAATTATTAGTAGTCATGGGCGTGAGGAAGAATTGCTCTACTTTGCCACCGTTGCTAACGACTACAACTACGTCCTCGCATACTGGGTACAACGAGAGCGATGGCAGGATTCTCTTGATGTTCTGAAAAAGCAAACGGACCCAGAGATTTTCTACAAGTATAGCAGCGTTTTAATGGCGCATGTACCAGTGGAGCTGGTTGAAATTATGACGCGGCATGACAACTTGGACGCACAGAAACTTATCCCGGCGCTTCTGAACTACAACAACATAACGAAAGCTTCTCTCAGCCAAAACCAAGCTATTCGCTACCTTCAGTTCGAGATAAATCAACACGCATCGACCGATGCCGCGGTACACAACACACTGATTTCTATATATGCTTCACATCCAACTGACGACGAATCCGCGCTGCTTTCATACCTAGAGGCACAGTCATACGCGAATGAGCAAAATTATGACGCCGATTTCGCACTTCGCCTCTGTATTCAGCATAAAAGGGTGCAGTCATGTGTCCATATCTACAAGTCCATGGGACAATACGGACAGGCTGTCGACCTCGCTCTCAAGTACGATGAGGTGGAATTAGCCAGTAGTGTTGCTGATCGCTCTGATACCGAGCCAGCCTTGCGCAAGAAACTTTGGCTTGCAATTGCGAAGAAGGTGATATCGCAATCATCAGGCATCAAGACTGCAATTGAGTTCCTTCGCCGAGTTGATCTCCTCCGGATTGAAGATCTCATTCCGTTCTTTCCGGACTTTGTGGTCATCGACGATTTCAAAGAGGAAATTTGCACTGCTCTGGAAGACTACTCACGCAAGATTGATGAATTAAAACAAGAAATGGATGAAAGTGAAGAGACGGCCACTCATATCAAGGCTGATATCAAAGCCCTTGATCAACGCTACGCGATTGTTGAACCAGGTGAACGATGCTACGTTTGTAGTCTTCCTCTTCTTGCCAGGCAGTTTTTCGTTTTTCCATGCCAGCACGCTTTTCACAGTGACTGCCTGGCGAAAAAGGTAGTCGAATTGGCAGGTATTGCAAGAGGCAAACGCATCTCTGAATTACAGATGGAGGTCAGTAAGGGTACAAGCGTGGGATTGAAAAGAGAGAAAGCGATACGGGAGTTGGACGCGCTGGTGGGTTCAGCCTGGTAAGTACTCTTTCAAATCTGATTTACTGCAGCTAACACACCTCTACAGTGTCCTCTGTAGTGAGCTGGCTGTCAAACTTATTGACGAACCATTCGTCTCGGCGACAGACGATAAGGAGGAATGGGCCTTGTAATTATATTTGAGAATACCCGGGACCCGTCCTCAAGTGTATGTTTTATGCAATTCAATCAGGTCTCCTGTGTGATACCTGTGTGACCTTGCGGATCTCAGACTTGAACCATGGTATCCGGCGCCGTCCGGCCTCTGCTTCTGTATAGACCTTTACAAACAGATGTTGGATAATAACCTGCGCCTGCTCCAATTCGATACTTTCGTCATTGTTGTCGATCGATATAATTTTAGGATCTCAGTTGGGGCTAGTCGTAGGATTTGGCACGATTGGCTGAAGATCTACAAGGATAGGTTGCAGTGGCTGTGCAATGGTGCATGCGCGAAGGATCACAAAGACGTCGGGTTGAAACATAATCCCGGTCATTGGCGTTCATCTTCCCTGTGGGGCGCAGTCCATATAAGTCGCCGGTGCATTGCTCGAAATCTTGCAATTTCAACCTTCGTGATCACCTCTTCCCAATTTCGGTTCTCAAAACGGCATGCATGCATCCTGTCCACCACAATGGACCGCGACACAAGATACGGACGAGTTCACCGATCCCACTCACCCGGTGAGTCTCTGCCGGAATATTCTTCGCTCTGGGAAGATAAAGAAATTCGAAAAGATGGGATTCAGGTGAAGAAGAATGAACGAGGTGCCCTGTCGCTGAATTGGAGATCGTGGAAACAAAATACGGCAAATTTGGTTCGAGCTATTCCACCATTCTGGAAACACCTGGTATGGCCAACGATCAAGACTATTCGTGTATCGAAACGGCAGTTATTCGGTTTCGCACTTCTCTTTATTTGTGGCCTTGTGCCCTTCATCGTTGTGGGTCGTTTGACTATGTCAAGCTCCACCATCTTTGATAGCGCCTTTGTGGAAAAGACAATATCTTGTGGTGACGCCATAGGCATCCCACAAAATTCTACTGTCAGTGGAATAGAAGGATTGTTTGTTCTAGACTCAACATTTGGCAAACTACCTTTTAGTTCTGTCAAAATTATCGACGTTTCCTGGGATGTGTTGGTTGGACGCGGAGCGCAACTATTGGCATGGTGGATAGGCTATAATGTATTCTCGGATGCGATGCTTCGAGTAATCGAAAGGCACCCTGCCTCATACAACGCGTTCTTCGACATCTGTTTGCATGGACCTTCTTTCGGTGCTCTTTGGACTATGCTCAGAGACTTGGGCCGAACGAAGAGTAAGAGGACGTGGTTGCTCTACTTTTACATGGTCTGGTCCATCCTCTACATGGTCACTCTGCCCATCATATTATCGGCAATGACTGGATATGTTAATACCTCTATTGCATGGGTAGACATGGAGGGTACAAACAATATTGTACCAGCAGCTGGGTTCTCAGGTTCGTGGTTACATGCTCAAATATGAGTACACCTTGCTGATTAAAGTCTTCTACCAAGCTTCGCTTGTAGTATACAACGCCGGAAATGTATCGTTCACCGATCCAAAATGTGTACCATCTAACCAGTGGAGCGATATTGAGTCTCATGGCTTCAGCATCAGAGCATATTGTGAGTTATGTTGCACGAGTGTTTTCAACGTCACTGATTGATTCTAGGTGATTGTCGCTTGCCCAATGGCACAATTACCAAATTTAACGAATGGATCAAGAGACCCAAGGACGCAACTAATAGAATATCATTCTTCTCTGACTGTAAGTCGAATGATCACTCATTTATAAAAGTTCTAACGGTATTAGGCAACTACCGTTATCCTGGGCAGAACAAGACGTTTCTTTCTAATTCCAAGGATGGTCTTCAATACTGCAACAAGACCAACACCATTGAGATTGACAATAAAGAATATGAAGTACGAGGTCTCAACTATACGAACGGATATTGCTACCAAGGTCGCGGCTACGATAGAACCGTACTCAATGACAAAATTCGCTGTCTCCCTGACACACAAAATCCATTGTATCAATGGGGTTTCTCCACCATGCTTACCAGCGTTTTTGTTATATTTAATCTTATTTGGTCGCTGACCATGTATGCGGTCTGGCAAGATGCGCAGTTCAAGAGTAATTTGGTCAAGAGTGGTTACAGAATGACGCCGCTGCGAGCTGCGTTTACTCTCGCGATGATTGCTAAAAGAGAGACTGGGCATAACAGCTTAGATTTGATAAGAGCTGATACAAAGTCATTGAATGAGCAGTTATTTGGCTTCAGAAGTAGGAAAACACGACATAGCGGGGCAGAAGTGGATTTTGGGGTCTTTAAGGATGAGGGGAAGGAAGGATTCGAAGTCGCTAGTGCTGAAGGAGGATTAAAGCGTCGTAGAACCGACACCACTTCACGTACTACACAGGAACCCTAGATCTAAGAAATTGAATGTTTCAAAGAACTGTATTGTGTCAATGATGACCAATTGGTAACTTCACACCCACACAGGTGCCATATGTAGCGCACGGACCATGTCGGGTATTTTGTTCTGCCCGGTTCAACCACTCCTGCGTGCTCAAGGTGTTACTTTTGATCGTGTTACTCCGTCCGGAGGTCACCCTTTTATCTTTCTCAACTTACGCCATATATGCCTCATTTCCATCACTATTACATAGAGACGTTTCTCTCCGGGAGCGGTGTACACTACCTTTTTTCCCTTCGATCTTGCCTGCATATTACTGCAGCGTCGATCCCGCCATCTCCACGCAAGTCGAGCTAAACCTACCAATCAAGAAATGCATGGCTGCTCGTCCGAACATTACTTCTCAGATAGAGTTACGATCTCGGCAAACAGCACTGATAGCTTTGCAGGAGACGAATCATATCCATTACCTAACAAATCTTCGTTTTCCAAGCCTGTGGCATGTCTGCTGTCAATAACAAAGTGCAGCAAATCACCACAATTGACGGTCACACATCGATAAAGCAACTGCCCAATATCTTATCTTGTGCGCTCTCACTCTGCTTGAGGTCTGCCTATTTATGTAAACCTTCATGGTCACAGCCTCTGTTAGCGGCCCCATGGGAAAATCCACTCCGCTTCCTTGCACAACACCTCTCAGATCCACCTAACCAGGAACGCAATGGGCAATGCGAATTTTACGCGATGTGGGGACAAATACATGAGCAACCCTTCACTCATCCAACGATACAACTATAGCGGCAAAGTCAGACTCATTCCAGTAAATCAATCCACCCAGATCACCTATCAAGGATGCTTAGCCCTTTGTGGAGGCGGGAGTGAGTATGCCCCCTGGCCTCAGATCGCAACCTCAATCACAACATGGGTTCTCCCTATCATCGGAGTTCTTTTACAAGCACCCTTCGAAAGCAATGCCTTTTGGAGAACAGTCAAGGCAATTAATCGCTGGATCGGTAGTCCCATCAGCAGCGTTTCATTCATCCTCTGGAATATCGACATTTCAGGCAGATGCGCTCTATTTGGTAATTGAACATCTCTACTCGCTAAAAAATATGCACACTCTAAATCGATTCTACCAGTTGACATGGCACTGCCATATGATGAAACTGATGACGAGCATAGCGAATTCGCAAGCGTAAGGGACTCGTTCTATATTTTGATGAACCTAAATCAGTATAAAATGAAGCCGCCAATCTCGATGACAAGAGAAGCCGAAGGCTTGCTGAGAATCATGCTGTTTAGTAAAGATCTCAAGTTAGTTGGAACTCGGAAAACTCTTCTCCAAATGCGTCGTAAGTTAGCATACGACTTACGATGTAACCGGCGACGGGGAGTTGTGGCTGTTTTCATATCAACCGTCTGGTTTCTATTTGCTCTTGGAATTTCCGTTGAAGCAGGTGGGTACAGCCCTTAGTTTCAATTTTCTTCAACTTTTGACTGGTCAGCAGCATTCGGAGAATTGGGAAGTAACTCTCAAGCTCATGACTTGGCGCTAGGTTTATTCACTGCTTGGTTTCCCGTCTTGATTTTATGTTCAATCCTCGATCGAAATCCGATTGCATCTGATGATATTCAAAGAGTAAGAACTTGAGCAAACGGGGATAGCACTTACTGATTTGCAATTAGAGACTAAATAAAATGGTAGACTTCACATGTATCTCACTCCAAGACGACACGACAAGAAATGCATACATCAATTCGTTCCGCGATCTACCACACTCCCAAAAAATGGCGTACTGGGTGAACAAGATCGCAGGTAAATCAGAGTTCATCCAAGGCAATTTCTTCAATGGATTTGCTGGTCAATCTCGCACACGTTTTCATTATGGCGCTGCCCATGCGATTCTTTGCGACATTGAAAAAGCCTACATTGCTGAACATGGCCGTAACTGGTTAGGTCATGACCCAAAAGAAGCTCGCGCTGCGGTCGTTCTTGGCCAGGTAGATCATGGCCTAGTATGGTATGTTGCCTGTACTTATAACATGATTGTTTTATGAATAAAGCCTTACTTAACTGAACATCAGGTTCGACGGGCGCCAAATGTGGCAAACAGTAGCAGCAATTGTGCTCATAGTTGGCACCAGCGTTGGCGGCTTTATACTCTCGTTCAATACCCCAACCGTTGGCCTTGGTTGTCGGACCGGCGGCTATCTAGTGTACATCGTCACTGCACTTACTTTGCACATCACCGAGATGGCTGTATGGTGGTTCACATCGCCTTTACGAAAGAAAGAGCAATTCCGAGCAAATATCGAGCAATATACTCGACAGCTTTCAGAAACCCCCTTACCGAACTCAAGGCATATCCGACTGCCAGGGCTTGCTACTTCTAAAAGCATTGTGGCTAAAGCACTGACAGTCATTGAAGTTGTAACTGTTAGCTCAACCCTGAGCATGCTGCGCGTCATTCCAATGAGGCACAAAGAGTCTAGGACCAAGGATACCGAAAATGCTCTGAGAAATCATTTCAGAACCCTTCGTGGTCTTACTACTCGTGGATGGTTTCAGAGAATATTCTTTACACCAATCGAGTTTGCCAACACCGTATGGATGTGTTATATGATTACAGCTCAAACAATAGGAGCCTTCAATAATTGCTCATGCATGACATCGAGCTGGGGAGGGTACATGGCACTCCTGCAGTTTCTTTTGCACCAGACTAAGAAATGATTAGGTACGGAGGATACTTGGATTTCACACAATGGAATCATGCCGACAGTCCCCTGGTTGCGCAGTACTGGGTCCAGGGAACTGTCATTACTTGTGTTCTCATGGGTCTAGGGATGTCTTACATAGTCCTCGAGGTAAATAATCTTCCTGCTTTACACGAATTTAGCTGACAATTTGAGCAGTGGCTCCTCCAAGCACATTTGAGCACGGAGAATTACAAGGACGCAATGCAAGGATTGAAGCACGTTCGTCGTTTCCGCCGATATACACACTGGATCCGATATCCTGCAGCACTATTAGTTATCCTCATCAATAAATTGCTGAGGGCGTGCAAGCTTCGCTCAACCGGGAAGCGTCACGTTCTTGTCTGGTCTAAAGAAGATCGGCATACACATCGAGTCGCACAGAGTATCGTTCGCCTCACAACGGATGTGCAGCACTTTCCATTTCAAGAAGCGCTATCAAATTCAGATGCGTCGTCTCCAACGACTCCAATAACAAGCAAAAGGGTGCATTCATGTGAGACACCCCAAAAAAACAAAGGCATGGATCATTCGGCATATGCCAGGCCGCTGAGTGCCGAATCAGTTCGATTCGGGTCTCTGTCGTCTAGCCAATTGAGTCAGCACTCGTCTCAATATCCTAGTCCTCGTACAGTCTGGGACGAAGAGAAGGGGGGAATTCAGGAACATAAAGGAGAGACATGAGATGTGGATTTTGGATAAGGGTTTATATCCTTTCGAGAAACAATGTAGAAAGGTCCGCAGTAGCGGAATACGACAATGGAAAATATACTAGACACCATCTGTGACATTTCATTCTATCGTGAGACCATATGTTCGGCAAGATCCACTCTCTTCACACAATCACTCTACATTGGTCCTCTCATAGCCCCATCAACCTCCACCACCGCCCCATTCATATACCGACTACCCTCCCCCATCAAAAAGACCACCACATCCGCTACCTCATCCGGTGTCCCCAATCTCTCCAACGCATTCCCCTTCTCCATCTTCTCCACAGACTTCTTTCCCTCCACAACCCCCGCATTTGTCGGCGTATCAATGAACCCTGGCGCCACACAATTCACCCTTATCCCCTTCGGCCCCAATTCCAACGCCATACTCTTCGAAAACCCAATCAGACCGTATTTCGTCGTACAATAAACACTCATCTGCGCCGATCCACGCAATCCCAAATTTGACGAAACATTCACAATCGTCGAGCCGCGCGACAGATGCGGGATACACGCACGCGTCACGTTGAACACGCCCTTCAAATTGGTATTCACGAGCTTATCCCAGTATTCATCCGTCGTGTCCTCGAGCAGAATCGCGGTCGGATTGATCCCGGCGCAGTTGAAGACGTGGTCGAGCTTGCCTAAGCTTTTCACCGTCGCGTCGATGTATTTGGTCACTTCTTGTGTGGAGCTGACGTCGACGTCATCGAGGTAGGTACGTGTGCTGCTACCGCATGCTTTGCGGGTTGCGGAGAGGTTATCGTAGTCGATGTCGCATAAGGAGAGGGATGCGCCGAGAGAGGCGAGTTTGATGGCGGTTGCGCGTCTGCGTGGTACGTGTTAGGATGGGAACTAGGAAGCTTTTGGTGGGATGGGTGCAGGTGGGAGTGAATTACCGACCCAATTCCGCTCCCAGCGCCGGTGATGAGGATCACTTTTCCCTCGAATTCGTTTGCCATAGCTTTGAAATATTTCTAATGAATACAGAGGAAAGAACTGATATATGAAGTGGATCTTTATTTGGAAAGTTTATCGGTTGTTCGGAATGAGGAGGTGGGGTGAAGGAAAGTGGGTCCTACCTTATCGATAGACTTGTGTTCTTCAAGGTCAGATGAAATGTTATCACAGATAGCGGAACTTAATTTCGAGCAACGTGATACTGTGTGAGAGTATTACAGTGGTATGGTGAATCTTAAAGGTCCATATAGGACACTTGCGTATTGGAAAAGACTTGCAACACGCTCTAATGCACAAAGAAGCTAGAAGTACTACTTCGACATTAAGCCCTTCATCTTCTCCACGAGAGCATCAACCTTGAAAGGCTTACTGATCACTGCATCCATGCCCGCTTCGATCATTGCATCCTTCTGGGCTTTTCGTACGTTGGCAGACACGCCCAGTATTGGACTTCTTCCAGCATCGCCCCGCTCCTGAATCTCCCGAATTTCCGTAGTTGCTAGGTTACCGTCCTTTATGGGCATCTCTTGGTCCATGAGTATACAATCAAAGTAGTTTCGATTGATTGACGAGTCTGGAGTCGCTTCCCCACGTTTTTTAACGGCATCAATGGCCTCCTGGCCGTTACTAGCGACAAAAACTTCAAAACCACGTGCTTGTAATTGGCGTCGTAGCACTTTCTGGTTAATGAGGTTGTCCTCAACCAAAAGGACGGTGCGGTCTTGCTTGGAACCGTGCTCACTGTGGGATTGTGATCGGGTTTCGGCAGTATTCTTTTGACGCTCAGTCTCGCCTTCTTCGAGATTTGAATGGGTGGGGTTTGATCCTGGCATGGAATCAACAACTCTTTGGGTCTCTCTAGAGCGCTCATCGAATTGAGCCTTGGGATGAGCCTCTGCACGAAGTTCGGTAGGGGGATTCATGAGGGATTCATTATCTACCGCATCGGGGTCAACCCCGCCATGGCTAGTTAGGGTCTCTATTTTAGGTCGACCTTTTGCTTCCTCCTTAATATTATCAAGGGCGGAACGCGTGCGATTGTAAGATGGCCTTGGGGTTTGGGACCGTTCGGAATTCTTGGCAAGATCCGAAGCAGAGCGATTTGTGAATGATGGTCGGCCATCATCATATGTGATCCTTCGAACTTTGAAGAAAAATCCGAAAGTAGAACCCTCTCCGTATTTCGAGGCCACGCCGATATCCCCACCATGCAGTTGTAATAATTTGCGTGAGATGAAAAGTCCCAGACCCGATCCCCCATAGTTCTCTTGAGTTTTTGGGGTGGCCTGGCTATGAGGAAATTAACACTTTATCTTCGTATCCGACAAGGGTTCGCCGTAACATACCCAAACCTTTCGAATAATTTCTTCTGGTTTTGAGGACTGATGCCAATCCCAGTATCTCTGACAGCGACCATTATATAAAGCTCTGGTCCCGACCCCCAGTCGCCGGATCTAGTTGAATCGACCTGGGACGCATTCTTGTCTGGAGAAAAGAAGATGACACTCGGAGGGTATGATGTTGGCCGTTCTGAAGATGCCCCCATGGAAACAGTGATCTTTCGAGATCCCTGCTTCCGAGCCGTAAATTTTATTGCATTAGCTACACGAGGTGAGGTTAGAGTTTACTCAAGCCATGACGTAAAGGGAAACTTGCTGAGTAGATTTAACAGAACTAAATAAGTTAGTGACTGTTAGCTTAGAGATACCATACATCATGACAGCAACTGACCTTGCTTTAATCGGTTGACATCAGCCACTACACTGTCGATACCGTAGTCGTCATAGGAAATATCCATAGCGTAGTGGAAATCGATGTTTTTTGCCTTGAACTCGCTGTTGAAGACCTTGAGGGCCTTCGAGAATTCCCATTTGAGGCGGACTTCTGTAAGAATTTGTCAATTTACAACCCAGACTGAGAGTGAAAAAAGGTATTTACCCCTGGGTACAAGAGAGAGCATCATGGAGTCGAGCTTTGAGAAGGAGAGTATATCGTCAACTAGCGTGTTCTGATGATCAACACAGAGTAATATAGTGTCGGCAGCATCCAAAATATTGGCTGCACAGTCTACGACATCACCTTTGTTCGACTCTAACTGGCGAGCTATGTCTTTAATCTCCTCCGCGAGATGGAGTACGGCAGAGAGTGGGTTGCGAATCTCATGAGATACCATATCGATGAAGCGTTCTTGTTGTTCTTTTCGCTGTTGGGCTCCGATGGCAGCCTTCTCTTGCGTAATCTGTGCCTGCTTGATCTCTGTGATATCTACAACAGCGCAGATAAATCCTGCTTCGATTTCATCGCTCAGTGGCTTTAGTAGAAATAACCTCCACTCGCCTTCAGAACCTCCTTCTTCAACACATCTGAATTCAGTCCGCAGCTCTTGTCTCGAATAAAATGCTTCACGATACTCGCGCATGACACGTTCGTAATCCCCGGGATGAATACTCTCAGGCCAAGCCCGGAATTCATCTGAGGATTTTCTAGTGGTGAGCTTGAAGAAATTATCATTTACAAACACCGCCTCGGCATTACTGTCCAGAATAGCTAGGCCATTAGGGAGTAATTCAGCAAACCTGCTGAAGAGTTGGGTCTGCCTGGCATCACTTTGGGCGTCTTTCCCTTTGGTCTGTTGTGCACCGTGATCCTTGGTTTGTCGTGCCATGGAATTAAGATCAGACATAGGTAAAAACCTCTCCATGACCGAGTTATGCATTAGCTGGGCAAGAACACCTTGTCGCTTCCCTTGCTCGTCGATAATGGTGCTCAATACAATGGAAGTATCCGGGCTATAGTCTGCGGTCTCGGGTAGAAAATATTGACAAGCTACTGATACTCAGCATTTCGATTCGTTGAGCAGGCGTCAAGTACTTTATCGCTTACCCACCTTGACCGTACGTCCGCGAACGGCAGCGCGCAATGCATAGTAGGCCTCTTGTCCATAAATTGTTTCAGCGTGTGCACCTTGACCTGATTTACGAGTGTGATTAGTATGGATCTGCTAGCTTTCAGATCATGTTTCGACTGACTAGTTTTCCCCATAGCCTTTTCCCAAGCAAGATTGTGTATTGTACAGAATTCGGGGCCATAGAAAATAGCGGCGCAATGTGGAATAGGAAGAATGACGGAATTGATGAGGATCTGTAAAGTGAGGGGCCACTTATCGCGCGGTCCCAGCGTGGTAGAACTCCTATGGACAATCCGTGTTAAAGTTTGACTTTGATGTGACAATGGATGGGGACGCATTACCAATCTGTGCGATCAACATTCTCCACATTGAGGTCGTAGACGGGAAGGCCAGCCGCCGTGAGTTTGTCCAAATTCTCCATGGCTGTGGCTGATGGAGGGCATATAAGTAGCGCGCAAAAAAGCGCGCAGGAATAGGATGTTGTTGTCAATAGCAGTTTTGTGAAAGTCGACCTGGATATGTGTCTTGGTCTCGGAGTGCTAGGAGGGGCGCGTGTCTGTTCCACTGACGTCACACGCCACCACACCCTGGTGGCACCGACCCTCCAATGCGGAGGAGTGGTCCACGAGTAACAAGAATTGACCGGCGTGATCCCTTGCAGAGACTGTTCTGGCCACAAAGAAGTCCTCTCGTGCCTGGCAGAATGCCCAGGTAGGGCCAGCTTGGCTCTCCAGGATCGTCATCGTCAATTCCGATAGGAACCCATGGAGTGGTGATGATGACTTGTGCATGTTTCCAAGATTGGGTAGGCCCCGGTGGGATATATCCATTACGGGCAGTGGGGGGCTTTTCTCGATTCGCCAGGAAGTGATTTGCTACAACCCATGGGGACCAAATAAAAAGACCAAATAAATTATCGGCCTGTTTCAGAAAGCTGTTTTCACAACGTCGTTTTGTTTACACCAGGAACAATTGTGTGGCGCTAGGTGCGTAATGAGTTCTGAGTATGGCGCTTGGCCTCAGCCCCCGGACTTAGCCGCCGGCGTTTATCAGCAACGCGATTTCATCTGATGTGCCCAGGCGAGCTGTCACAGACAGCACACACCCAAATCCTCCACGCCTCCGCGTTGACTGGTAAACCCCCAGGCTGCTATCTCCTTCAATCTTGACTTTTAGTTCTCAAACCCCTCCATCATGGCTAATCTTGCCTCCGAACGTCTTCTGGATCTCGCTCCAGAATTACTTGAGCTTTGCCTCACGTACCTGCCCCCATCTGATGTGGTTTCCTTTGGACAAACATGCAGGCGAGCAAACGCATTCATCCACCCCAGCAATCAAACTCTTTGGAAAGCGGCCTTTTTGCACGTATATGATGACCCCAACCATGCCTGGAATAAGCTTGTTCCTACTGCTCGAGCTCAGAATCGTTCACGCGAAGCACAGTGGAGTTGGCATGAGGAAGTGCGAAAGCGTGGCATGGCCTTCGATGCCGTTTGCCAACCCACCAATGCTATATTACTACTAGACCCGGAGCCCATCATCACGACACTCTTAGATGTCCTACAAACCGCATCCTGCTCAGGTCTGCCAAGCCGCAACATCGCTTTCTTATCGCGCCTGTTTGAGACTGCCCCCAACCCTGAACGAATCGTACACGATTACCACAGAGATATCGAATCCGTATCGCTCCCTCTTCAATCAAGACTAGAAGAGGACAGGCCCGTTACTCGATCAATGCTCGAGCAAAGGGCGGTTGTTCCCGATTGGGCAAGCCGCTTTCACATTTTCTACGGAATGACTAGGAGAGAGAAAGATTCTGTGAGGTCCAAAGGATCTGCGAGAGCCCTAGTATACAGTTGGCTGGGAACTAATGAAACTTCCGAGCATGGTCCGTTCCTCAGAGACGGGAGTGGAATGGTCAATTGGCAACTACTTGAAGCCACCACATCATTGATGCATCGCATATTCGACATCGCTCGCAAGTTATATCATTATCGAATGCCTTCGGGCTTTGAGAATAATTATCCGTGCTGCTTACCTCCAAATGTATCCATGGTGGAGGATTGGGCAGGCGTCGGTAGAGCATGGATTGGAACATACGCATTCCTGGATTACAGAGCCTTGGTGCATTATAACTTCGCCGATCGTCTAGAGCATCCAACAGATTTAGGTCACCAAGAGGAAGCCTGTGGTGATTTAATGTGTTTGAACTTGGTGGTTTCCCAGTCAGAAGAAATACAAAACGATCCGCGGTTGCAGACAGAGCTGCCTTATTGTAAAGACCTCCCAATTCTTTATTTTACAGGCTCCTCAAACAACAATTCAACTGGGCGATTGCCCATATCTGTCAAAGGATTTGCTTGTCTAGTTGTAGGTGGACGTGAGGTGAAATGGAGATTTGTTATTGGATATGCGGGGACAGATCAGTGGCAGCTAGAAGGAGTTCAACCTGGTGGAGTACGATCTGGTGGTATCTTTGGCTTGTGGAGCCATGTGGATCATGAACCTAATGGGTGAGTCCCAGTCCGAATGCGATGAAAACATATTTTGCTAATTAGGGTTTTCAAATGAAGCCCAATAGGTCCTTTCAGTTACTTCCCTGTCGAGGTTTGCGAAGCAGTGAATTGATAAAGTTAACGACTGCATGACAAAAGGCTATTGGTATGGTGGTGTCTGTCGCGGAAATTGCGAGCTGCAAGCACAAGCATGAACGGTGGAGATAGGTATCGGTGCTCGGAGAAAACAACTCGGAGGTAATCCACCCGCTTACCCACCCTGGATCTAGCGTCTACGATTTCTCCGAACTCTTCCCAGCTCCATGAAACCGTCCACAACTTCTCTGCCTTTCTGGAATCCCTCCTCAAAAACAGTTTTTGCAGACTCATTGAAGTTTTCATTTTCTTTGCCATGGATACCATTCAGGAGCACAAGATCATCGGAAAGAAAAGAAAGCGAAGGGCCGCTCTATCGTGCAATGACTGTCGACGGAGAAAACTTAAATGTAATCGAGAATTGCCATGCAACACGTGTACAAAAGGAAACACCGCATGGATGTGTACTTATAGCCGAGATAATGAGTGCACTCTAGTCAACCCGGATGAAGGCGGATCTCCGCGTTCCCTTGAAGTGACTGAGGCCTCGTTCACGGCAGCTCTTCCAAGACATCTGGACAGTCGAATAGTACCGCAAGAGCTAGCTAAGCTTGAAAAGAAAAGATATGAATTGCTCGAAGAGCGAGTGAAGGTCTTGGAGTCGCAGCTGGCCACCATTTCCCAAGGCATGGTGGTCGAACCTCCGAAATCCGACGAGCATTCAGATGACCGAGAACCTGCACGTATACAACCCACCGCCCTGATTGGTCTATTGAAAGGAAATAACTACGGCACTTTTTCCTATGGCCCAACCAGCCCGGTCACAATCGTAGTCCATGTATGCTTTTTCTCAATCAAGACTTCCTATCCTATCACATGACCTAACGGTTTGAAGTTTCCAGAATTACGACCCTTCATGCGCTCTATCTACCCTAGTTCAGGCCTTCAACGTGTCCGTGAAGAGATGAGAGCCTGGGAAGATCGAGTCCAACCTATTACTCCGAATAGTGTACTTTCGGTCAATCGCCTTCGGGACCTGCTTCCCGATCGAACTACGACAGAGTTACTTATCAATCAATACATGGATACTTTTGAGACCACATATCGAATCTTGCATATCCCATCATTTTGGGATGACTATAAAAGCTTTTGGGAAGCTCCTCTAGGAGCCGACTCCGACATGGAAGCCCTTGTCATGGCTATATTAGCATGTGTGCTATGCACTTCAACGCACGAAACTACGCGGCATAACCCCAACGGATCGACTTTTCGAAGTCGCGCTATTACTTGGATTAGAGCTTGCGAAGCCTGGCTTAAGCGACAGAGTAACAAGCATAGGACATTGGCGGCGCTGCAAGTACGCTGTCTTCGTCTTTTGGCTTTAAAAACGACCTGCCTGAAGACGAAAGAGATTTATCAAGAGACACAGGAGCATATGGGATTCGTCAAGAATATGGGCTTACATCGAGATCCGAACATACTTGGTAGTAGATGCTCTATTTTCAATGGCGAGATGCGGCGCAGACTCTGGGCTACGTCTCTAGAGCTAGAGCTTCAAGCAAGTATAGACCGAGGATTACCATCTGCAACATCGAACCTCGAGCATGATTCCGCCGTACCACGAAATCTGAACGACTCTGAGCTTCACAAAGATATGCAACAACTCCCTGTGTCGCAACCAACAGCGGTCTTCACTGACTCGTCCTTTTGTCACATATTGATGCAAACTGCCGCTACTCGAATAAAGCTGTGTCAAATGACCAATGGTATAAAATATGGCCCTAATGATAAGGAAATCACAGAATATGAAGAGGAAATAAATAAGGCTTTGGAAAAGCTTCCTAACTGGCCGGATCCAAGGTCTACGCAAGTAAAAACCCATCTTGATCTCCATCTCCGACAGTTCTTAATTATTCTACACACTCCGAGAGCTCTCCAAGTAAGCCTGGGAAACAAACACCAAGCTCTCTATTCAACACTCGCTTGCTTGGAAGCTGCGGGGGCCGTAGTAGACAGCCATTATAGCCTGATGAAAGCCGGAAACTTCACGCTCTGTTCGATCAGATCCGACTATTTTCGTGCAGCCCTGGTCATCTGTCACATTGCGTATCATACAAATGATGACTCTAGTCAGTATCACTCCATTGCAGCACCAGTAGAGTGTTTTTAATGTCCCACAGGCAAAATTATTCTACGAGTTGTGCAGGCGATGTTCGATGATACGATGGACAAAGCTCTTGCTCTACTAGAAGAACGATGCATGCGTCCAGGTCGGGGCAGTCATCAATATTGGTATGTTCAGCTTATTCATCAAAAGTGGGGGGTCCCGGAGGAGTAGTAGATTGTATTACTGAGAAAGGTGTCGTTCCTCAAAGGGAAAAGTGCATGCTCAGTGTTTATGTTTCTATGATGGACTCGCGGCTAACTTGTATAATGAAGGTACATCAGTGCAGCACGATCCTTGGTTCAGATAAAACTTGCACCTCACCGTGCTGAACTGTTCAAGCGACAGGCTACCGATCGGGTCTCGCGTTTGCTTTACAAAACATTATCATTACAAGATGATCCCAGCGAGGACTTCTTGGCGAATGAGGTCAGTACTTTATGTTCCATCATGCGTTCTTCCTCAATAGCCCACTTGGCTAAACAAATGCTTAGGTTATCCTGGCGAACAACCCCAACTATTCTGAAGCCCGCAGTAACCCATATGCTACCTCAGAATTGCCAGTGGACCCAATTACGAATTCTGGACTCCGCCTCGATGCTCAGAGCCTTGGCGATGCATCTGAATGGATGCTTGACAACTTTTGGTTTCTCGACGACTTTCCCACTCTTCAATAGAGCATGCCTAGCCCAGGTGTGATCTAGAATAGCCGAATGCGGAAAAAACTCAGAGCGTTGCAGCTCCTCTCGATTAATGTGGTCCCACTGAGAATGCCAGCGCAGCTCATGCCCAGGAATGCTTGCGCGTTCCTTTCTTCTAGGATATTCATGTTTGGAGCAGTTGTGCAGGGACAATTTTACACAGTGCAGCAACTTTAATTCGATCGACCTATATCGAAGCCTCCCATTGCCTCACAAGTGGAAATAAAGCTTGGCGGATGCCATGTTTTCGACTTAGCGTCGCTTAGGTATCCATTGGGAGGTTTCTTTTGTGAAACGCTTGGAACGACGATCGTGCTTGGCTTCTGTCGGCCTCGTTGACTGAATGCGTAATGCGTGGCGTTGTTCCTGTCTCTCGGGCGCGGCTTCAAGATGCGGAGCAAGTTAAGCGCCTCTGGGGTCGGCTGAGGGAAGTGTGCCAAGAGCCTCCTTCAGAGACACAGGTGACAGGCACGACCCCGCTGCCGTGATGTCAATATTCTTTTTCTGCGGCGTGTCTTCGGAGCCTTGGAAGTTACAGGAGATGAAAAGTATAAAGATGTGAGGCGTTCTTCAACTTCAAAAACCATCTTGTCTTAGAAACAGTTTCTTCGATATAACCTAGAAACCATCAACAATTATTTCCAACTTCACCCCGATTCACGTCATTCAACAAAATGCTTGTACAGAACGTCATCCTTGGATTTGCTCTTTCCTCCCTGGGCCTTGCGCAGGATGTTGATAACGATGATATCCCTGTTCAGTGTACCGCTGTCTGTAGCGCCGTTGTTGCACTTTCGCGTACCTGCGATGCACAAAACAGTAAGATCGAAATTTGACGCTCCAAATTATTTTATTAATAAACTGATCAGATGACAATGATCCCGCATACCTAAACTGTGTCTGCAACACGGTCAATGCTAACAGCATTATTCCTCTATGCGAAGCTTGCGTTTCGCAATTCGATTCTGACCGAAGCGACAATGGTACAGCCATCCAGATTGTCATGTTACCTTGACATCTCAATTTGCTAATATTTTCTTGCAGACGTCAACGACTTGGTCCGATCATGCTCCTTCACAACGACATCCTTCAATCCCTCGGCTACTGCGGCTTCGGCTTCCCTGGTTACCGGTACCGGTTCCTTGCGGAGCCTTGCTACGGCTACGGGTTCCATCACCTCTGCTCCTACTGGCAGCGCAGCACCTTCGCAAAACCCCTCCACTCCAACAACTGGAACTATTGTTCAACAGAGCCCCGGTGCAGCAGCAGCTTTAGGCGCACCCGCCGGTGCAGTGTTGGGTGTCTTTGGTGTTATTCTTGGCATGATGTAGGAGGTGTTGACTTAGGGGATGAAGTAATTCTAGCGGAAGACATAGCTGATGATTGAGAAGGAAGAAGGGGGGGATGGTGTATGCTAAAACTACCTGATCAGCAGCTTCAAACGTTCCTTTCTTACGATGTATATGCTTTGCCGGGTTCATTCAGCGCTCCTTTCTAATACCCGGGTACATCAATTGAACAAAATTTCTTGAAAGAAATAAACTATGCCGTGTTTGAAGACTGAAGATTTAAGTCGAGAAATAATTTACATCAGTAATTGCTAGTGGCCATCTTATGGTTTCCAAGGGCTTGTCGCGTAACCGCCACTGAGGTTCTCAGCTTCTCCATCTTCTCGCACAACTAGGATGTCCTCATGCCTGACGCCGAATTTGTTCAGCACATAAACGCCTGGCTCGCTTGTGAATACCATTCCAGGCCTCAAGATGGCCCCAAAATTTCCCTTATTCAAGTACGGGCTCTCGTGGGCCTTGATACCGATACCATGACCCAAACGATGGGTGAAGTATTCCCCGTATCCAGCCTTCTCAATTATTGTTCGAGCTGCGATGTCCACAGCAGCGGCAGTACCATTTGGTACCATGGCTTTGACTGATGCTGCTTGCGCATCCAATACAATCGTCCACACATTCAAGTGCTCCGTGACATTGAACTCCGAAGGCGGCGGGTCTGGGAAGAAAGGCGGATAGAAAGTTCGGCAGACATCACTCGAATACCCATAAAGATGAGCGCCGACGTCGATGAGCACAAAGTCACCCTTTCGAAGCTTTCTCTTCCCGTCGTATCCACCGTGCGGCAGTGCGGCCGACTCCCCGAACTCAACAATGTCGAAGAACGGCTCAAACCCTGCAGCTCGCATTGTATTGTCGAGCACCTCCGCAACCTCGTTCTCCGTCACTCCCTCATACAAACATTGACGCATCGCTCGGATCGCCTCGACTGTTCCCGTGTTCACCGCACGCAGGATACCGAGTTCTCGTTCCGTCTTGATCTGCCTGACTGCCTCGACTTCGCCCGACAAACCGACGACGGTAAACCCGTTGGAACCCAGTCCCCTCTGAATGAAATCTCGCATCTCATCGTCGACCATCAATAACGGTGACAGCGTGTCACCCCAGATCTGCGACTCCCATAGCGTGGTGTACGGATCCCAGTGCTCTTCATACGTCACAGTGTTGATCTCGCCCTTAAACGGCATATTCAACAACCTTGCTCTTACTTCCTCGAAATGCGGGACCAGGAATGTAGTGTTTGCGATAATGGAGCCATCGTCGAGTTTAGAGGGTCGTATGACCATGATGAAGGGTCGCTCCTCGGGCTCCCAGACTTCCCATTGCGGCTGTGTGATGTTTGCGTAGTAACTGAACGTATATCCTGGCTCGACGACGAAGGCATCGATATTGTCGTGTGCCAACGCCCGAGCAAGATTATTGCGACGCAGGACGTATTCCGAAAGGGGTGGTCGAGATGCAGTTTTCAGAAATGGAAGACCAGTAGAGACGAAAGTGTCAATAGAACATTTCTGGAATTTCGATTTCGGGGATCTGATTAGTGACGTTGGGATGAATGATCGATTGGGTGTTTGCAGGGTCAGGAGAATCGTTCCGATGGTCAAGACGCAAATAAAGCGAATGGCATTGCGGAACCGGCCGCGTCTGCATGCAGGTTGCGAAGATATTGGAACCGGTAGTTTTCTTTCCTTCATTGTTGCCATCAAACTCCCAAGCTCTTTTTCAATTTTATTTTTGTGGTGGAAAGAGAGGTAAAGATAAGATGCCGACGTCTTGGAAACTGAGACGGAATGAGAACCCACAGTCAAGGCCGGACATCTACCGCGGCTTGCCCGATTCGGTATCGATTGAATGCGTAAATCAGTGCAGTTGCACAGGGTTTCCGAACTTGTCTCTAATCGGGCCTTGGAAGTCTAGAAATTTGTAAGCACAAGCTTTCTTAGAACATAAACAAAAGGATAAAAATAAAGCTATATAATGTAGTAACTCCCTTACATTAGCTTTTACAAAATATAATTGCAAAGCCTAAGATCACACATAATGCTAGCAGTAAGAAATCTCTTTTTAAAAAAGCTATAGTTCTATAAGTACTACTCAGCCATGCAAGAGAATAGGTGTAGGAGAAATAGTCAGCAACCCTGTGTAACTGCACTAATTTACGCATCTGATAGATAGCCGGGTCGGTATAGGATTCCGATATCCTGCTTTTCCACCCTTAACCTTCCTCGATACGACTCGTCCATCTCTGATCGGCCTCAATCGACCCTTATCTGGCCTAATGGAGGAATTAATGCCACGCGAGACTCCACTCATCGGCTGTTGCGATACGATATGCTCGCATGAAGCGGCATTTGAGAGTTCCTCCAAGAAGACAAGAAATCCGAGGTCATGGAAGAAGATTGCCCTGGTTGCCCTTTAAATTGACAGCTTCTCGAATTCGATCGTATGTTATCCCTGCTTGTACATTGCTTTTAAGATGGACAACTCGACTATTTCGAGGGCAGACGCGGTGGACGTCAGTCCGACTGTGGTGAAAGATGCCGATTCCAAAGTCGAAGCTCGGGCTGCGCCAGCGACCGAAATTGACTTCGAAGAGGAAGCAAGTACTCCGATTCTGTACTCGAAGCGATCTATTTTCTTCATGGTTATTTTCTCTGGTTTGGCTATTGGATCAGATGCGTACAACAGTGCATTGATGGGCCAGTTGCTGTTGCTCTTGACCGCGCTTTATCCGAATACATTGAATGTGGCAACGCAGTCTCAACTTACAAATGCATTCATTATCGGTTTGGTAAGTAACGGGTGCCTTGGATAATCGCATAATCAATTTTGTTGACAGGTTTCAGATTTTGGGTATGCTTGCATTTGGGTTCCTCTCAGATCGTCTAGGTCGAAAGAGTGGAGCTGTCTTGACCACATTATTTCTCTCGGTCGGTATCATTATGACTGCTGTATCGCATGGAACAAGTGATAAAGGACTGTTCTGGATGTTGACTATCTCACGAGGTATTGCCGGATTTGGGTAAGTTATTGTAAATGTTTAGTATGTTACATCCACTGACAACTACTCAGTGCTGGTGGTGAATATCCAGTGTCCGGTGCCGGTACTGCGGAATCTACAGATGATTCTGCTCGTGCTAGGAAGCATAGAGGATTTATTTTTGCCATGGTAGCTGATGTTTCTGCCTCTCTGGGATTCGTTTTCTCCGGTCTCGTGCCGCTCTTACTTCTCTTGTGCTTCCATGAGCGTGAAGAACACTATGAAAAAGTCTGGCGTATCGCATTTGCACTTGGTCTTATTGTAAGTCGTCCGCTCTTGGTTCCCATGAGTTCAAATACTCATAGTAGTTTCAGCCTCCAATATCAATCTTCTGGTTTCGATACAGAATGGCAATGTCATCTGCAGAACGACGTAACTCCTCTCGGAAGCAAATGATGCCTTTTCACCTCGCGGTTCGTCGGTATTGGCGACCACTACTAGGATCTGCGGGCGCATGGTTCATATACAATTACATCGCTTATCCATTCGGGCTGTTCAGTTCAACAATCTCTGCCAGTGTCGGTGCTGGCGATACTCTGGTGAAGTCTTACGGTTGGGGCACTCTAATCAACGTACGTACTACACCCCCCTTAACTATTTGCACAACATTAGCTCATTAAACATAGTGCTTCTATCTGCCAGGTGGATTTATTGGTGGTTATCTCTCCGATAAGATTGGTCGGCGCCGCACCATGGCTCTCGGTTTCGGTCTCCAGGCTATCCTCGGTTTCATCATGGGCGGTGCCCTTGAACATATCCAACACCGGACTGGTCTCTTCATTGTGCTCTACGGTCTGTTTTTAACGCTAGGAGAGGTCGGCCCAGGTGCTACAATTGTCGCTACTTCCTCAGAATTCTTTCCGACATCAATTCGAGGGCAAATGCTTGGCCTATGCGCCGCTATCTCCAAGGCCGGCGCAGCGATTGGAACTAGTGTTTTTAAACCGATTCTGTTATCTTATGGAGATGACACTGTTCGCGGAAATCAGGCAGTGTTTCTGATTGGAAGTGGATTCGCGGTACTCGGAATGCTAGTCGCATGGTTCTTGATCCCTAGCCAAACGCCGGATCTAGTAAAGGAGGACGAGGACTGGAAAGTATATCTCAGAGATCGTGGATATGAGATCGAGTGGGGTGACAATGCGGCTAAGGATCCATCAAAGGTCACTTTCGACGCCGTAAGGGATAAGGTGGTGTAAGTGAAGAGTGGAAGGAAAGGTGACTCCTATGGATTCTATCGTGACGTTCCGGTATCTATCAGCCGCATAAATCAGTGCAGTTGCCCAAGATTGCCGAACATTTCTCCACACCTTTTCTCCCACAGGGCTTTAAGTCTGGAGATTTGCTAGCACAGACTTTCTTAGAACGTAGACAAAGGAATAAAAATAAAGCTATGTAATGCAGTATATCTCTTACATTAGCGTTTACAAAACTTAATTACAAAGCTTAGTAATACATAAACTACTAACACTAAAAAAACTCTTCTTAAAAAAAGTATAGTATTAGGGGTACTACTAGGTTCTACAAGAGAATAGGTATGGAGAAATGTTTGGCAACCTTGTATAGCTGCACTAATTTACGCATCTGATAGACTGGACAGGATGATACTTGAGGATGAGACGTAGAAAACAGCCTTTGCAACTACATGTTTTGATTAAGAAGTTTCCTAGGCTTTCTAAAGCAACTAAAATAATCCTAGACTGCCCACAACGTCTCATCACCCAACGCGACTCCCCGCGAAGAAGTCGCACAAACATACACTGCTAAAGCTAAGCAAACAGACTGCATACGAGTCGTGCAGACCAACATGACTAGAGCCAAGCAAACAGACCATGGCAATGTCAACAACAAACCTATCCCAACAGAAACAATGCCAGCCGTCACAACGTCGCCAACGTTTAACGCGAGAGCTCCTCCCCATGTCAGCACTTCGACCAGCGCCTTACAAATGGCCATGGTTCCAGTACCCGTACGTCCTCTATAGCCTTTTGATCCAAACATAACTAAGCGTCCCTAACGAGCGACACTAACGATTATCAACGCTCCTATCGTACAGAACTACATAACAGACCTTAGATTAGTTGGTACAACAGACAAGTGGGACTAGGCTACTAGGACAGTCCCACTCGCATAGCTAGGCGTTATAGCTAAATTGCATGACGTCTTCCCTAAACTCACAAACCAGATTTCAATGCTTAAGGCAAATAGACAGAGACAGGTGAAAGTAACTAAAATCATAGCGTCTGCTTTTCACGCAACTTAGCAGGAAGTTGAAAACCTTAAGGCGGAACTTCGTTACAAGAACGATCTTCTTAACTGGACGCACAAGAGGAATAGCATGTTGTGTTTGACACGTGAAATCTGCATTAGAATGAAACTGTGCATGATCATTCATATAAACTTAGTGAAGCGTTAGACAAAGGATTTGGAGATTAGTTCTGTTTTTCGTTGAATCACCCAACGATATCCTAGAATCGAGGTGCAATGGTATACATCTCATTACTAGATCATGTTTCAATTTATTCATTTCACATGGTGTGTGCCTTTCCCTTGTATACTTATACGTGTTCACCAATCTTGGGCGTAGTGTTGCACATTGGCCTATTGGGTGCCCCGCGAAGTAAGAATACTCCACAATATCAGTAATTAATGCTGATACAGCGAGTATTTCCTAGCATTTGGTTCGCTCAAAAACCACCACTCATTGAAAGCGGACATGGAGTTAGTTGTCATGTGCGAATTTCGATAAGTTGTTGAGTGACACACAAGTCGTTGAGGTCCCACGCTTTTTTCTGAATAAAAGTTTCTACTATGCCCTTCTTATATATTCTTCCTCAACTCCATGGCCATCTCTAGTAAGAATTGCTTCTCCCTTTTCCTCCGCAAAGGTAACTATCGCAAGCACCACGAAACAAAGCAAACGCAGCTCTCCATAACTCCTGTCAAGGCTGGGGCAATTGTTCCCGCCACACCACTCCACGTTCATTCGAAACCGCCAATTCAGCAGATTGAGTCAACAAAATTGACACTGGAAGAACTGGTCTATCAGATAGCGAACGAGGTTAAGCAGCTAGAGCAGAATCTCACAGAGCTGGGAAAATCTTCAGGATCCACAAGAAACGACTCCGCTTATAATCTTCGTTGTTATAGCCCTCAAAGTTTCCTATATAAAAAGGGATTAAAACATGTCAATACCAGCCCCCCCTCAACCTCAGGGGTCTAAAATCCAACCCATAATCCTAACACCTCCCGCAAATCGCCTCTTCATCACGAACAAATCCGGCGCCATCCGAATCCCACCCTCTTTTTTATCGTCCTCTTGCCGATCCCCCCACGAGATTCCCGTCGAAATCGTGATCAACAACGATGCCGGCACCATAATTATCGAGTCCTGGGCCTCTAGCCTCGAAAAATCCGTGTTCAACGCAGCATGCGTAATGGGCACGGCCTGGATCTGGCGACACGAGCTCCAAATCGTTGGCCGGACCATCGGAGCTGGCGTTGGTGTGCTAGCTGAGAGGTTGCGCAACAGTGTATCAAAGAAGCAAGAGAATTCAGTTAAGACGACAAATGTAGTAGTAAAACCAGCGGCTACGACATCAGTGATGAATCCAGCATCATAAAAACCAACAACAACAATAAGGACAGGCACACTATCAAACGGAACACAAAAGCTACCAGGAAACAAATCTCTTTTACAAACAACCTCATTGTCCGCACAACTAACCCCTTCGACTTCTCATCCCCATCTTTGTTCCCTTACCCCACAGCCCAACCCGCACCAACACCACCTCTTCAGAACCCCTCCTGCCTACTCTCCAAACCAAGAACGTTTTTGAAGACAAAAGCATCAACACACCTTCACTCCTTCCAATATCCCACATCACAATCCCATTGGCCCCTCTCCAGCGCACTCAGATTGGACTATATAAGAGGCTCGGAGGAAAAGGCAGCCTACTTACCACGGAACGTGGAAATATGAGCGAACTGCACACTGCACACAAGAACAAGCACAGGGCAGCAAGTTTTCCGCTGTCGAGGTTGAAAAAAATGCCTTGGGTATGATTATATTTCTGCATAACGCACTACTCCGATGGGGGAAAAGAACAAGAAAAGAAAAGAACTGAAGATAACGGAGATACGGAAGGGAAAGCAAATCCTCTATTCTCATTATGCAGTCATTCGATCAAGTGGTCTATCAATCAATCAAGCAGTCAAAGACATCCAGATAGAACATCATATACCTGATTGAAAAGCGACGATATGTCGCATTATGACCCATTTCCATGACTACGCATTCCTCACCTTTTAGAACTGCGGTCAGGATTCTAAACCGTGATTCTTCAATTCACTCACACACGGTGGTGTCCTTCTAAATATCCCCGAACCACTACTGGTGGACAGTACAAGAAAATCACATGACTACTCACCACACCTGTTGGCATTTGTTGGCACCTGTTAGCACCACACCCACGCCCAAGACAAAATTCATCATCAAAAAGAATCTCACTTTCATTCCTCTCCTCTCTTATCCCTATCCACACAAAGACAAACAAAACAATTATTCAACTCCCAGAGCTATAAACAGAAAAAGGATAATCATAACATAGCCTAACCTAAGAGCTACCTGCCAAAGATGGAAAGATACAGAGCTACCAAGAAAAGAAAAACTTAGAACAATGATATAGTCGATTGATCGGTCGATTGGAATAGAAAATCGACTCACGTTAGATAGATAGATAGATAGACATGCGACTATACGATGCCATTTATTCCCCCGGACCTAAAAGAAAAAAAGACACACAAAAACCGTTCCTTTCACCATTCACAGTCCTTCCCCGCTCGCTTCATTCGAATAATTCCCTTCTCTCTCTGTACTATCCGCTATACGTCCATCGTATTTACACATTGGTTTGGTTTCTGATTCGGAGTGAAAGTAAAGATAACTGGGATGCGTAAAAAGTAGTCAGATTCTACGACACCATCCACCAAGCACCACCAAGGATCACAGCGAGCGCAATAGCGGTCAAGAAGCCAGCACCGGCCTTGTCTCCAGTTGTGATGTCGCTGAAGGTAATTGGCGTAGCCTTGGAGGCCTCACCAGCACCGGGATCGCTCTTCGAAAGACCACCCGTATTCATGGTCAATGGACCGGGTACAGCATCAACGAGCAGGTTCGTCATAACTTCCATAGCAGACATCTGTTCGCCAACACCAAAGCTGCCGTCGTTGACACCGTTTCGCCACCAGCGGAGACCGCAGGTTTGCCCGTCGGGGCCGGCGTTGCATTGTTTGGCAGCGGCGGTCGCGGAGGCTTTAAGCTTGGGGAGGATCAGAGGACGGGTGAAGGGGGCGGTTTGCATGGTGTAGCCCATCCAGCGGCAGAGATAGGCTTTGAAGGAGCGCTGGTCGACATCGCATTTACCGTTGACTTCACAGGCAACTTCGAACATGACGTTGGGGGCATCCTTGTTGAAGAAGATTTCGGTACCGTTGATAATGCCAACGAGTTTGGTTTCCCATTCCTTGGCCAGGGTCTCGTTTCCTGCGGTCTTGGTCTGGGAAGGGGGTTAGTGGAAGCGTGGAATTTCAAGAGATACATGTTCACTTACGAAGTTCCACAGAGCGGCTGCACCGGCCATGTGGACGCCTGCGTTGTAGGACCATTGGATTTTGTTAACGTCGGAGCAGTTGATCTTGTCATCAGTACCGTCGTAGAAATGGTAATCGTCGGTCATCAGGCCAATGGCGTGTTCCCAGTTCCATGCCCTTTCTGCCCAGGTCATGTAGGTTGTATTGCCAGTGTATTTGGCAAGACGAGAGGCAATGTTGAAGAAGCATCCGTTCGAGATGGTGTTCTTGTAGTTGTAACCGTTGTTGAAGGTAAAGATTTGCCACTTAAGACCACCACCACAAGTGGGCAAGTCCCATCGATACGCCTGGGTGTTGAAAACGGCCTGAGCTAGAGATAGCCATGAGGGGACTCCGCCCTCGGCGTCTGGGAATTTATTCTCAGCAGCTGACATGGCAGCCATTCCCCAAAAAGCCTGATCGTCGTTACCCAGCGTTTTAGTTTGATTCGGGGGCATGAAGGCGTTGTAATCGCCAATCTGATGGACCATGGCCTGAGTGGTGATTGCATTGTAGCTACTGTCGCCTGTGTAATACCAGTAGTCGATAAAGGCATTGAACATGGCACCGCACTCCCACCAGTAGTAGGGATCGGGAAGGTTGCCCGGTGTGTCACCTGGCTTATCACCGGTGTAGAGTTTCCTCAAACCGGCGGCCACGATCTTTGCTGCGCTCTTGATAGATGCTGTAGGAAGTGTTAGTGTGCGTTCGTGGCAGCGGTGATGGTGACGTAGGCCATACCTGGATCTTCAACGTTGATTTCGATGGCGCTGGTAGTAGTGGCCAGCAGCCCTAAGGCCGCAAGCGCTGTGGTAGAGAACTTCATTATGACCTCTTTTTACAAAGCCAGCGCAATTATAATCGATGTGTCAAAACCCCCTCCTGTGGGTATGAAGTGAGTGGGAGTGAACGCGCAGCGCTCTCGACGTCAACAACCGATGTTGCACTTATTTATTTTATACAAGCACGCCAAGCGGGACGCGACAGATGGCCAGCGAGCGTATTGGAGTGAATGTTGGGCGAGGGACGTCGACGTGCGGAGTCAAACGAGTGACAGGTCCGGGTGTGGTCGTCAATGGGCCAGCCGTCGAAGAGCGGCGGGACGCGGGCGGGGAGGCACGGGGAGCGAAGAGGCGATTAGGGGCTTATACGTGGAGAGGTTGCAAGTGAGTGTCGGTAGTCGCAGGCGTGACGGGCGGAGGAGAGGAGTGTAGTGGTAGTGGTGGTAGTGGTGGTGATGGTGTTTTGGCTGGACTGGGTGAACAATCAGGAGTTCAGGCAGGTTGGCGGGTCCTCCAGCAGCGGCCAGCAGGGGAAGCCCCCCAAGGCCGCAAAGCCGCACAGCCCGCAGACGCCGAGTGGACGCAAGCGCCAAGGGGTTCGCAGGCGGGCACGGCGGGCAGATTGGACCAGGTGGAGCGCACTCAGGAGCGGACTTTCACATCCTCAGGGTCCCCGTTCTCCAGATTTGCTACAAGATTTGCTAGCAGCTTTCTCCAAGCTTGTTAGCAGACGACGCAAACGGAAGCCTTTCAGCACCGCCAGCGCTGCCTCAGCAAGAGTTATGCCTCTTCGGGAGGGGATACGCCATTTATCCCGGTTTTCTTTACGAGGGCGACTTGTTCATTACGGGCTCTGGTGCGGCCGCAACGGACTGGTGCATTGCGTGTCGCAGTGTCGCAGCACGCGTGCCAGGTCCTTCCAAGCCAGCCCTCGTCGCTCGTCACGCTGCCTCGCTCACAAAGATTGCCAGTGCCACTCAGTGTGTGTGTGTGTGTGGGCAAGTCTCCTGGCCGCTGCCACTCGTTATTACTGAACGGCTGGCCCAAATTAGAATCTGTTGGTGGGTGCTACGTAACCCCCCTCTCCCGCCAGACACTCTGTGGTATGCGGCCCAGAGGATAGTCTTTTGTTGGCTACGCCGCCGCCGCTCATAGATGACAGACTGTCAAAGGAAAACTATGAGAGAGAGAGGAGGCGTCTGGAATCTGTTCGGATCGATGTGCTCTTTTTGGTTCTCATCTCACTCCGTTGCGCCCTAGGTGTGTCGTTGCGTTGCCCCGGTGGCGGGAATTGAGGCTGGTGATGGATTCACGTGACTTTACAGCATTTGCTGTGGCTGAGGGCACCTGTTGCAGTCGTCACAGCCGGCTTGCAATGGCACTGAATTAATTCCAAAGGTTCCCCCGATTATCAATATCTCTGAACTTAGTCCTCCTTTTCATTGCTGTCCATTTTATCCCATATTCATAATCCACCTTTCGCACATTGCTCCGAGATTGCGGCCTTGCTGGCGCCAGGTCGTCGCACGGGGAACATCAGCCTCACACCTAAGACACAGCTCGTCTCGCCAACCATCTCGTCTCTCACCACCCGGCCGCTCCTCTTCACCAACACACCACACCCACCACAACCACCCTCTATCTTCCACACCACCATCGCCCATTCAACACATCGCAGAGCATCGACTTCCTCTCACTACGCATATCGCACCCACTTCTTCGACATCCGACTACTTCCTCCACCGCAATCATGTCTGGCCAGCCACCCTACGATCCGTACATTCCCGCTGGCGGCAACGCCGCCGGTGGCCCTCCACTGAACAATCAACAAAAACTCGATGGGGTAAGTCATATCTATCGCTCGTTCTCCATGCCAGATGTAGCGCTTTGCAGGATATGGGGTTGTCTCTCCGAACCAGCTTCAGCTGCTAGCTGCAAGCTTTGCGACTCTACATCAACGATGCAAACCTACCTCCTCGCTAGTAGACAACAATTACTGACTACAAATTCTCTTAGGAAATTAGAGACACTGTCAACCAAATGAATAACAATCTTCGGGTGATGGCGGAGCGAGGAGAGCGCCTGGATTCTCTGCAGGACAAGACCGATAACCTAGCTACGTCAGCACAGGGCTTCCGTCGTGGCGCAAATCGTGTGCGCAAGCAGATGTGGTGGAAAGACATGAAGATGCGCATGTGGCTCATTGTCGGCATCATCGTCCTTCTCCTTATCATCATTGTACCAGTTGGTAGGTATTGTTTCGTCCCAACCGAAGTCCCAGTCTCTAACCATCTCACAGTTGTTACGACCACCAAAAAATAAATAGGTGCACAAGCACACAACACTTAACGACGCTACCTACAGTATTAATAGGGGACGTTTGCGGAGAGTTGGCACGGCCCATCCGGGCAACGAAGCGGAGGATAAGCCTCTGAATGAACACGGCTGCCTGATGATGCACAAGGTCCTTGTAATAACGTCCACGGCGAACTGGGGGCATTGGGTTTGGTGATATTTCAAGTCGTTCTTTCGGTTTCGCAACGTTCGGCCTCTGGCCATGAGATACCACCTTCAAGGATAACATGTTCTCTATGGACTGGAGATGGTGAGATTAGTACTCAGCCGAATAAATTGGAGTTCATATATAGGTTCATTCTTGACTTTTTAACATCTGTTGTTGTGCGACAGAAGCATTGCTTCGGCTCGTGATGTGTGACGTAGAGCTTGAGAGAGAGCCCTGTAGAGTAGAGCATTCTGGGGTTGCCGAGACTTCAACTTCGGCTCTTCTGCAACTGCTGGGCCATATGTATGCATTGGTGGATCCCTCGGGAACATAAGCAACTTTCTTACGGCATGTCACGGCGTGTCACGGCGATTTGCGAGTTCGCGGTGTGTTAAACCTTCAGCGCTGACAACTGGAACATAGAGAGTGCCGGAGCAGCGTCCTCCCTCCCCGAGCGCATTCCCGAGGCAGCGTTCGCCGGTGTGAGACGTCAACGGCGCTCGTAACGCTGCACAGCAATCTATCAAGTCGTCAGTTCGTATTTGAGTAACACTACCACGTTCAAAAGCATCAGCTTTCGGGCATAGAAATTTTCTCTGCTCACGTAGGGCCAATCATGCACATGGCTATCTAGCCTAATAGTACGATCTACTACCACGCCACTTGCGCGGGGGACAAAACCTAACGCCCTTGAAAGGCGGAGCGCGGCCTGGAATTGGTGCGATGCGTTATCGGAAGTAGAAGCGAATTTTGTGAAGGGCAAGAGCTCACCGACCTCACCGACCTCTCCGCATTTCCTCCCTCCCACCTTCATCAATTCATAGTCACAGTCCCTTGTTGTTGAACCTCAAAGCCTGCCCTCTTCACTCCTGCCAGACAGCCAGCCATGCAGGGCGTCGTGCGTTCAGGTGCTCGATCGGCAGCACGCTCGTCCCGCCGAGTCACCACCACCTCACGAGCTCTCCGCACCGCCTTCCCCCGTACCCTCGTGCCCGCCTCGACCCGTCTGTATACGTCGACCGCCGACAGCAGAGATGCTACTTCTATGCGCTCAGCATTCCTGAGCCTCCTCGGGAGTGTGAGTTCCCGCCGTGAAATCGACCAATATCTCGCCCAGTTTCGATCGGTGAGTTCGCAGCAATTCGCCGTGGTAAAAGTTGGTGGGGCTATCCTCACTGATCATATCGACACGCTATGCCTCGCACTCCAGCATCTCTATGCTATGGGGCTCTACCCCATCATCGTCCACGGTGCTGGCCCTCAGATGAACAAATTACTTCTAGAGGCGGGTGTGGAGCCCGAGTTCATTGATGGAATCCGAGTCACAGACAAGAAGACGCTAGGAATTGCAAGGAAACTGTTTCTGGAGGCCAATATGGATCTCGTGTTGAAGCTGAGGCAGGATTGGGGAATCCCCGCCCGGCCCATCACCGCGGGTGTGCTCCAGGCCGATTATCTGGATAAAGAAAAGTGGAAGTACGTGGGAGACATTACCAATGTCAACTCTCGTCCAATCGTGGATGCTTTGAAAGCAAAAGAATTGCCCATCTTGTGCTCCATGGCTGAGACTGAGGACGGTCAAATTCTTAACGTCAATGCCGATGTTGTTGCGGGGGCTCTGGCGAGGTCGTTGGAACCACTCAAGATTGTATACCTCTCTGAGAAGGGTGGTCTTTTTAATGGCGATACCGGCAAACTCATTTCTACCATAAATTTGGACGAGGAATACGACACACTCATGCAACAGCCATGGGTCAAATACGGTACCAAATTGAAGATTGTCGAGGTGAAGAAACTGCTGGACGACCTTCCTAAGACATCAAGTGTTGCTATCATCCACCCTCAATACCTCGAAAAAGAATTATTTACTCACACTGGAGGCGGTACTCTCATCAGAAAAGGAGAGAGTATCCAGTCCGTCACCCAGTACTCTGACTTTGAAGACGTTGCGTCGCTCCGCAATGCGCTGTTGCGCGATCGTGAAGGCTTGGACTCGGGCGACGTCATCGACCGCTTCCTTAACAATCTCAAGTCGCGACCTTTTGAGGCCTTCTTTGACGACTCCATGGGCGCTGTTGCAGTTGTGTATCCTCCATCAGACGAATCAGGCTTTGCTCAACTTTCTACTTTCACAACTACCAAGGATGCTTTCCTCACCAATGTTGCTGATAACATTTTCGAGCGGATGAAGAAGAAGTACCCAAAGATGTGCTGGACTGTGGAAACCCAGGACGAGAATCTAGGATGGTTCAAGGAGAAGGCAGACGGCACTCTTCGCCGGGACAAGGACGTCTTCTGCTTCTGGGGGCCTGCTGATCCTGCTGAGGTAGTTTCGGTCATGAGCGAATTCTCGCAGCACGGACGAGCAATGTTTGGTGACCACAATCTTGAGGCCCAACTTCGACGAGCCGCAGACTATGCAGCTAGTTTGAAACATGGCCAGCAAGCGCGGGCTTATTCGACAATGGCTACTGCTTCCCGGGCCTTTGGACAACAGTCAAGGCCATCACTCAGGACACAACAAGCCACCACGGCCTCATCTCGGGGGTTTGCAACAAGCGCAACACGTTCTGTAGAAACTACCAACCCTAACCCGCCCTACGGCCTCAAATTCAAGAGCAAGGACTGGCCATCTAAAGTTGCGTTGATTGGTGCTCGTGGCTATACTGGACAGGCTCTCATTGACTTGCTAAACCGACACCCAAATATGGACTTGAGACATGTGTCTTCACGGGAGCTTGCTGGCAAAAAGTTGGAGGGCTACACCAAGCGTAATATCACCTACGAGAATCTGTCTCCTGAGGACGTTAAGAAGATGGCCGAGAAGGGCGAAATTGATTGCTGGGTCATGGCACTTCCCAACGGTGTCTGCAAGCCCTTCGTGGATGCCATTAACGAAGCCGGAAAGCCTGAGACTGTTGTTGTGGACTTGAGCGCGGACTATCGATTTGATTCATCATGGACATATGGTCTTCCTGAACTCGTTGATCGCCGCAAGATTGCAGACGCCACACGGATAGCAAACCCTGGATGTTATGCAACCGCAGCTCAATTGGGCATTGCACCTTTACTTGAATTTATTGGTGGTCAACCAACAGTTTTTGGTGTATCAGGTTACTCGGGAGCTGGTACCAAGCCCAGTCCCAAGAACGACGTGAAGAACCTGGAGAACAACTTGATTCCTTACAGTCTTGTCGATCACATTCATGAGAAGGAAATTTCAAATCAGCTCGGCACTGCAGTAGCATTCATCCCGCACGTAGCTGTTTGGTTCCAGGGCATACACGTAAGTTATATTGTCTTGAAATGCTTAAAGTTATACCTATTAATTGATTCCAGCACACCATCTCCATTCCTCTTAACCGCACCATGACCTCGCGCGATATTCGTAACATCTACCAGGACCGATATGCAGGAGAGAAGCTTGTTAAGATCACGGGTGAATCTCCACTCGTAAAGGCCATCTCCGGCAAGCATGGTGTCGAAATCGGTGGCTTCGCCGTCCACAGCTCAGGGAAGCGAGTTGTGGTCAACGCAACCATTGACAACTTGCTGAAGGGTGCAGCAACACAGTGTTTGCAAAACATGAACCTAGCCCTTGGATACGGTGAATATGAAGGCATTCCTTACTAGGGTATCCGACATAATATGAGAAACGATTTTCGGTTCCATGAGACACGGGCATTAGAATCCAGTGTAGGCACGACAAAGTGGATGACTAGTTTGCGGCATTCTTGCAATGGTCGGGGGAAGGCCGGATGGCGTCCACGTTCTAGACAAGGAAGCGATTCTTTGTATATATCCAATTTCCAAGTTTTCTTCCGGATTTCCAATGGCAGGCTAGCGGCTGGGATAAAGACGCAATGTATGATTTCTTGCTTCAATGCATTCAGAAAAAAAATTATCACCTTCCCCCAAACGTAAGATTATGTATGGGGGCATTGATGGCATATGTTTGCAATCCACCGTGATTGTCCCCAAATGTTACTTGCATGGAACCTGATCTAGAATCGCTAGCGGGGGTCCTAAACAACGAGTCATCGTGAGATATTTGAGGCGGACATGGGATGACTGGATCATCTTCCGATAGATTGCCTCCAGTTCTTGTTTGTATGCTATGATCCCTTGGAGCGACATAAGTTCCTTCTGAAAGTAAGTGTGGAGACGTAGCTTCCGGTTCCGCCAAGCTAATTGTCGATCGTGACAAAGGTGTAGTTCCGTGCGGAGACACCCGTCCAGCATTACCCGACAACTGTTGGCTGGCGTCAATCGCCAATTGACTATTATAGGCGGTGCTCAATCTACGGAAATATATCAGTTCCTTTGATTCCAAAACTCTCGACTGTTGAATCGTAGAGGTCACAACTCACAGATTTGACACGCCAACAGCGGTAGTAAGCGCTGTCTTGCACGTTTCCAACTGGTCCGACATAGCGCCAATTTTCGATTCTTTGAAAACCCTCACATTCAATCTATCGAATAAGGACAGCTTTCCGCCTTCTGGTGAATGTCTTGTCCAGTTCTTGAGACTTTTCTGAAAGTCGCTGCACGCCTTCTCGCAAGAGGTGATGGCTGCCTTCAAGGCGGGTTGGTCGTCTTTGCCTCGATTTATCAATCTCCACTCGTCATCCGTTATATTCTTGATAGCCAGAAGTATCGCCTCTACCACCTCTACGTTCTTTTTTAGTCTACGAATCTCCCGCGGAGCATCGGCGATGCTGTTCAGGTCGTCCAGGAGGATGTGGGTTCCATGGAGGGCAAACGCGCTAAGACTGACAATACTGGCGGCAATGCTTAACGGATCTGACATTTCAACCAACGCTCTTACAACAAAGACAAAGATGCGAGAGGAGAGAAAATACGTTCAGAACGGCGGAAGAGGAACAAAAGATAGCTCCTGCGCGAAGGGGTGCGAGGTGACGAGGTGCAAGGCTGAGGCGCAGTCAGCCAGCCAACCATCGCTCCTCTCGAAGCGCCTAGATGTCTACGTGTGACTAGGATTTCTCAAACAACTTTTCTGCTCTCATCCGACATGGCTCAGGCTATCACGAAGGTGACGAACTTTGGGTCGAATTATGGGGGTATTCAGATAGTAGAAGTCAACGCTCCCTTAAACATAACTCATTATGGTAAGTTCTGAAGCCCACACATCGTTTTGCAACCATCCTGTATTGGGCAGTCACAAGCAAGGAATTATACTAATTGCTCTTACCCCTCCTTTAGAGCGACCAGAAACACCACCGAATCCATGTTCCGACATTCCTTTTCAACCTAACGAGCACTTTATTGATCCTGGTTGTGACGGGAACGATACGCTCTTACATCGCATATGTGCCAAGCTTTCTCGACCAGCAGGTCGAGTTGCCTTGGTCGGACTGGGTGGCGTTGGGTATGCATCACTTACTTCAAGATCAAACTCAGCATCTGACATAGTTGTAGGAAGTCACAAGTTGCCATCGAGTATTGCTACAACATCATAGCCCAATCGTCTGACACGTGGGTTTTCTGGGTCCATGCCAATACCGGGGACAGAATAAGGCAAGACTTCGAAAAAATTGCTGAGCACGCCAAACTTCGCGGCCGAAAAGATCCAGATGTGGACATTTTAAAGCTCGTGCGCAACTGGCTCGTTAGTCCTAAAAGCGGAAAGTGGTTGCTAGTCTTTGACAACTTCGACGATCCCACTGTTTTCTCAGACCCATCTACGCAGCATATAAAGGAGCAGACGATCAACAGCAATCATGGTTATATTTCTGATCCTTCAACTTTCTTGCCTACGAACAAAAATGGCTCAATATTGGTCACTTCACGGTACAAAAGCGCGGCAGAACAGCTTGTCGATGAAGACGACGTCATACGGATTGAGCCTATGCGTTCTATCTTAGCACAAAGTCTTCTTCGTAGGAGACTTGGAGAGGACTTCAACGCAGAATCTTCCCCCAATGATACAAACTACATTGCTGAGTTAGCAGAAGCCTTAGAGTATATGCCACTCGCACTCGTACATGCGGCCGCCTACATTCGCAAACGTAAGCCACAATACTCAGTGCAGCAATATCTAGAAGACTATCGAAGTAGTAATAGAAGGAAGGCAAACATATTGAGCGAGAAGACTGCAAACACTCGGAGACTCCGGGACGCCAGCAATTCTATTATTATCACATGGAATATTTCATTCGAACACATTAGCAGAATGAGACACACAGCTGCGGATCTGTTATCTCTATTGAGCTTTTTCGATCGGCAGGGGATTCCTGCCGAGTTGGTGCGGAGCCGCGCCATCACAGCAGTCGGCAGTGAGTACTCAGATCAACCTGGGGAAACGAAGAAAACTCCATATGGACCAAATGACGAGGAAATTTTCAGAAATGACGTGCTCATGCTGAAAGACTATTCCTTCATTACCCCAACCAAGAATTCAGACACGTTCGAGATGCACAGTCTTGTGCAGCTTGCGACTCAAGTATGGCTTGAAGAGCAAAACAAGGTTGAAAAGTGGAGGAACCAATACATTGTCAATCTTGCAGTGGGGTTCCCAGAGCGTCCGTATGACTACTGGAGTCGCTGCCAGGCTCTGTTCCCGCATGCTAAATCAGCAGTTATGCACCGACCCAATGTAAATGACCCGGACATTTTGAAAGCATGGGCATTACTTCTCTTAAATGCTGCAACTTTTTCTTGGCGAAGAGGAGATGCAGAGGAGACTGTACAACTTTCAGAATTATCCATGAAGGCGCGAGCCGAACTTTTTGGCGGAGACCACCCCGAAACTTTAGACAGTATGGAAGTCATGGCTTGCGGGAAAGGATTGCAAAGAGACTGGAACCAGGCCATCAAACTGAGTCAATATGTGGTGGACACGAGGTCGGCTTCGCTAGGTGCTGATCATCAAGATACTATGGTGAGCATGAACAATCTAGCAACAGTTTATCAGAGCCAAGAGCAGTGGGAAACAGCGAAGGTTCTGCTGAGGGAGGTCATAAGAGTCAGTACTGGAAAGATGGACAACGATGCCGATAACTACGAAATAACTTTACGGACTGCCAAAGCCAATCTAGCACTAATTCACAACAAGCTTGGAGAATGGGAGGAAGCCGAACGTCTTCAAAAGCAAGTAATGGAGATACTCACTGAGAAGAAAGTCATGAAACATCCTACAGTTGTGCTCAACATGACTAACCTGGCTGGTACGTACTACCAGCAAGGACGCTGGGATGAGGCCAAAGACCTCCAGGAAAAAGCCGTTAAACTCAGCAAAGAACTTCTCGGTGAAACACATGATCGCACTCTAACTGTCACCAGCAATCTTGCCCTGACACTCTCCAATCTAGGAAATCTTTTGGAGGCCGAATCCCTGCAAATCCATGTCCTGGCAGCACGAAGGAAAAACCTTGGAGATCGCCACCCCAACACTCTGGGCAGCATTTCTAATCTCGCCCTCGTCTACATGCACCAACAAAACTGGTCCAAAGCCCTGCCCCTTCTCGAAGAAGTGGTCCCAGCTAGCAAAGAGATACTTGGTCCCACTCACCTCAACACACTTACCTTCCAGTCCAACGAAGCTTTCACGCTGAAAGGCCTCAAGCGATGGAACGAAGCCGCCACCCTATACGACCAAATAATAACCTCCTACACGGCCCTCGATCTCTCCAAACCCCGCCTAGTAGCCCAATCCAACCTTGCCAGCATCTATACCCTCTGTGGGCACCTCACTCAAGCAGAATCACTTCAAGCCCAGGTCCTTGAAGAGAGCGAAACCGTCTTCGGCAAAGAGCATCCAGATACGCTAACAAATATGAACAACCTAGCTTTTACATGGAACGAGCTAGGCCGATGGGAAGAAGCTGAACGACTACTTTGGGAATGTGCGATGAAGAGACAGCGTATGCTAGGGGCACAACATCCCGAGACGGTGGAAACGCTGGCGATGTTGGAGGAGTGGCAGCGGTTGAGAGAAAGAGGGAAGAAAGAGAAGGGGAAAGAGAAGAAGAAGGATGGGGTGTTGAGGGAGTGGGGAAGGAAGGTGTTCAAAGGGGGTAGTGGGTGAGGGGATTGGAAATACTTGAGGTTTTTTGGTGTAAGTTGCATTCCATTTGCTTCAATTTCATATTTTTACAGATTTCATGCACATAATAGAGCTATACCAAACATGAACTTATCCTTCAAACGTCACTCCCACCCCCTGCCCTCCTCTCCAATACCGCCTTTCCACTTCTCCTAAGAAACAAGTTATTCGTGACTCACTATAATTACCCTTTGCCTCTTTTTCACAGAATCATGATGATAAGTCTGTACCACGTATTCATGAAACAAAATGTATTCACGTAAGAATTATTTCCTACTTCTATCTTCGGACTACTTCGTGACAGATGAGTTTATACAATAAGACTTTACCTCCTTATCTCCATTCTCCCACCCAACAATCCTGGTCGCAGTGTCGCACCTTCCCGAATTCTTACATACCCCTACCTATCCCTACTCCCTCCTTCACCCCACGTGTCCCCATGCATAAAGCGGCAACTAGTAACTAGCAACTACGCCGATTCCTTGCATCCAGGTCTATTTCCACGCGGGTGGCGCGTGCAAGGTCAGTATATATGTAATCCAGTAATCCCCGGACCGGAGATTTGAGCATCTTTACACATTATTGCAATTAGGTTGAAGATTAAGCTCGCCGAGAATAGACTTGGGAGTTAAGGTGGGGAGTTAAGGTATGGAGCCATGGAGGGGAGAAAGGGGATGTGTGACTGGAGATGAGTTTGAATGTCATGCTTCGAGTGAATGCATGTATGCAATGTCTCAACCATCTATGTTTTTCAAAATCCCCCAAGAGAGAACAAAACATATTTGCGTTACTATTCTCGTGAGCAGAGAAGTCGACCCTGTACTTCAACTTCCGAACCGGTTCTTCAACTCCTGCCATTCACTATGACAAAGCACCTTCCAATCTCCCAGATCCCATCCCAAGCAGCGCAACCGAATCTCCCATCTCCATTTCACTCTCAATGTAACCATAGTTGTATACCTCATCTCCACACTCTTACTCTATCCCATTTCCTCCCACCCTCATCTTCAATATCCCACCGGAAATTACCCCCAATATCTCACCCACTCCTAACCATCCATTCACACCAGTGCGCATAAATTACAAAATTTCCAATAAAATAACCGCCATTGAGAGAGAGAAACAATAAGATCAGTTTCAGGGGCTGTAATGTAAGATCTGATTATTGACCTTGGGGGTTGCATCGGGTGCCTGCAGCTGGTTGTTGGGGGTCGCGCAGCGCGCCTTCTTGATCGATTTGGGGGTCGAAAACAATGCAGCACCACACGATTGAGGTAGAGGGATAGACTGCACATGCATGCTGGCTCACATGATTACACGAGGAAGAAAAAGGCGAACATATGTGTCGGTGCAATGAATGGAAAAGAATAGGAAGGATGAACACGAATTCGCATTTCCATTCCCATTCCTTCATTCCTTCCCCTTTCAGAGTGGTTCGCCTCCATCACCACCCTCACCACCCTCTCACCACCCTCTCACCACCCTCTCACTCCCAAAAGCCTAGTTTCCCCCCCCCCCCCCCCCCCAAACACCACAACCGAGCCCCGAAACCCGCATCTAAACACGCCACAAAGCCACAACGGAGACGAAGAAAAAAAGCCAAAAAAAAAAACCGGTGCGGGCGCCTTGAGAAGAAAGAAAAATAGGACTCAAGCAAACGAAGGAAGAAGGCTAGAAAGAAAGAAAAAAAAGGCTTCTAGAATAGATAGATTTAAGGCGGGACTTAGGCCTCCTCTGTCTTGCTTGCGCTTGCGCTTCAACTCCACTGCACAAGCAGAGACTATAATCATGACATCCATAATCCGACTCCCCACCTACCCAATCACCTTCCGCCATGACGCGATGCTCCGGACTTGGGAGGAAAACCCAAAATCCTGCCATCTGGAACGTAGCGTACAATATCTGTATCTGTACTTGCACTTGCCCTTGCACTTGTATCTCTCTATCCACACATTACATGTTCGAGCTAGGCGAAGCGCGTCGAATCAAAGGGAACGCTGCGCTACGGAGTCCGACGACTCGAGTCAAGCCAAGCCACCCAGACAGTATGTCCGGCGCAGGAACACGAAATAGGACGCTTCAGATATATTGGGTTATTATTTTTTTCACCTTCAGGGTCTTGCGGCTTGTCGCGGCTTGTTTGTGAGAGTAGGTAGGCGGAATGGCTGGATGAATGGCTGGATGGAGGGATGGTGGCGTGTGTTTCAGGATTCGTGGAGTTGTGTGTTACAGGAGTTGGGTTTAGATGGGGTGCATACAGGAAATGATCTGGCATGGCATGGGTGATTGGGTGGAGAGGTGGGGCGTTGGTTAGGTGAACTGGTTTATCAGTTTACTAGCTAATCAGGTCATGTGTCCGTTATTGTTTACGTGTGTACGAAGTGATTGTCGGTTTTCTATGGCGAGGAGTGAGCAATGGATGAGACATGTTTTAGTGAGGAGGCGATGGGAAGAAATTTTCGTAAGAGGCGAGAGACATGGCGGCGAGGGATGAGGGGTGATGGGAATGTGATGTGATGTGATGTGAAGAGGGAATGATGGAGGGGGAGGTGGGGTACGCGCTAGATGAGTGGAGTTGTTGGAGATGGTGGTAGTTCTGTTGGACGTTGGTGTTGGTGATTGAACGATCGCAGCCGAACGATTCGATTCACACTTTTGCAGTTTCTTATCCGAACCAACAGTTCGCAGATGTTAGCTTCGATGGATCCAGTTGTGAACGGTTCCCAATAGTAGGCATGGCAGTCTTGTGATCTTTGGCCAAGGCTCTTACAACAGCAGAGAAGTGGGCATCAATCCATGGAATTGAGAGAACGGCTGGCTGCTGCCAGGCTGTGCCACAAGGGTGCGGCATCGCGGCGCTGCGACCAGGCGTTCCTGCAGGCGTTCCTGAAGGATTGAAATAGAGGAATCAGAGAGAAATGATTGCTGTATTGTTACCATACAAGGTGTCTAGTAAAGTGTTTGAGGTGGGATGATCAATCGTCGTCGTCATCTAGTCCTGAGGGATAAGGCATTGAGTCGATCGGATGCTGATGCAACGTACACACAACCGGTGCGGGTCGGACAGGATGGAGGCGTGGGGAGGGATTCAGAGGCGCGGACGGAAGCTCCCGTCCCCAAGTTGACAGATGAACGGCACAATGCATCGCTATGTGCACGAGGTGGTGTCCGCATGGGTAAGCGAGCGAGGGCGAGAGTGAGGGGACGGGTTGAGGGACTTGTCGAAGCACTACTGTTGGTGGCACGGAAACAATGCTATTGGAGGATAGTCAATATGTTGGAAAGATTGATTAGGGAAATCAGTGTTGCGATTAACCGTCAACGTCTCCAGCCGAGGGGTGAGAGGAGATGCAACAGGACAAATGTTGCAAATGAACTCGAAGCAGCAATGTGCAGAGCGGAGACTGGGAAAGAAGCGCGGATGTATGGGGGCCTTGGGATGAGATGAATCTGGAAATGGCATCGTGGGGCTTGGCGATGAGGCTATGGGGCACTGGCTGACGAACCTCACCCACACTGCCGAATGACTTGTCCGGAAGAGCGCAAAGAGCGCAAAGCGAAGTGCGTAATGCAAATAGTATGCGGCGCGGCTGTGCCTGTCAAAGTTCCAGAAATGGATGGGCTATTTTGTGATGATTTCCAATCTTCGCGAATTGACTTGGAACGGCATAGTACAATAACGATACGTGAATGATGATGGTTGCTCGGTTGCAACATCGCAAAGGTCGCGAAGATCGCAAAGGTCGCAAAGGTCGCAAAGTTCGCAACGATCTCTTTGTTGGAACTTTGGCGATTAGCTTGGTATACGAGGGGGCAGGGCGATTATGATGTAGTATAGCTAGGGGAGTGAGCGCCCCTCCAAGAGCAGATTGGCTGAGAGGTGTCACAGAAGACGAGATTTTGCATATCAGATGGAGGGACAGCAGTATGTCTCGCGCCAAAGTGGTGGGGCGGATACGCTGTGCTTACCGGGAGTGTAGGTTACCGAGGACGAGGCGAAGGTCGCGAGCTCATTGCAAGACGTATGGATCTCGCAGACCGGGGGTCAAGCATCATGGCACGGCTTGCACATGGCCATCTTGGTACATTCACGGAGGTATTCACGGAGGTATTCACGGAGGTAGCTCGTAGCTTGTAGCGTGTAGCGTACTAGCGTACGTAGTGGGATGCGAATGTTGCGAGGGGTGAGCGAGCCAAAAGACAATGACAAAGCCATTGGGATGGAATCAAAGTTCGAGGTATGCAAGCACACAAGCTCGGGTCCTAAATGATGATGGACTACCCAATGAGGTTGGGAGTTGTCGTAGCTGTAGCTGTAGCTGTTGCTGTTCCTGTTCCTGTTGGATGGAGTCCAGGCAAACAAGCTCGTAGTGAAGGTCTTCGGTGTCGTTGTCATCGCCTGTGTTAGCTCCGTCATGAGCTGGAGAATGGTAGTCATCTTTTTCTCCGTGAGACATTGGCGTCAGGTGTCGGAGCAGTTGGAGCTTGTTCGTCTGGTGGCAGCTGAGTTGATTCGGCCAGGCACGCCAGGTTAACCGGATTCGTCATGAAACGGACGAAACGAAACATTGGACGAATGAATCAGAAGAGTCGAAGCAAGCTGCGAGGAACAGCTGACTGCATAATTAGGGAGAATTATGGAATTATGGGTCCGGGCGAGAGACACAACGGAAGAGGCAGAGGAAGCAGAGGAAGCAAAAGAGAGAGTGCAGAGTGGGTAAATGGCTACATCTGTGCGGTATTGGGTTGGACTGGGTTTGGATGTCGGACAATTGCTCAAAGGAGCTATTTTAGGGGGGCGAGGTGATTGGGGGCTTGCTTGGGGGGGGGAGGGGTCGCTCTTGCTGTCTGTCGCTGCTGCTTGTGCTGCGCCTTCCCCCCGGTCAATTTTAGCAGCGCCAAGCAACCGCGCCTGCACGTCTTCGGAACCCGCCAGCATCCCGCTTGGGTGGGTCAGTAGCTCCACCCAACTGGACGCTTTCTGACGCTTGTCCACGCTTCCCCACCACCTAATACCGACATTCACTCTCACCTCACACCACTGACCACTCACTACTCTATCAACCCCAACACGGGCTTGCACATCATGGCCAGGGCGTTTTCGCGAGCGACTGGTGGTGATGCTGCTGCTGCTGCTGCTGCGGCTCAGTCCTGGTGCTGTGCTGCGCTCGCAGGCTGCACTGAAGCATATCCCACCAGCATGCCCGATACAGTGCCAGACTGATCCCGCTCATATCCCCGAACCACAATTATTTATCACAAGGCGTGCGACCTGGCCCTTTCTCTGGCCCCCCTTCTGGATTCCCTTTCTCCGTTTCCGTAGCCCTCCCATCCTCCGTTCACACTACGTTACCATCCTACACTACTGTCTATTCGGTTGCTGCTGCTCAGTGCTGTCCATGTCGTCTTCTCCTCGTATCCACTTCTGTCCAAGCACATCTCATCTCAGCCCTCCCACCTCTCCGTCCTCGTCTTGCTGCTTGTCCTCGGAACCTGGCGCCGCCACCACTTTACTCTCATCCTAACCCATACCTCCCGGTCCTCCCCCATCCTGACCATTGCTTACCCTTGTCCGTCGCGCGGTTGTAAGGCTATTGCTATTTTGAAACCTTGCATTGGTATACAGTCCTTCTCTACGCCTGTGCCACCACCATGGCTCACTTGCAATCGACCTCGACCTCGACCGCGACCGCCGAATCTGGCTTCTTGGAATCCTCCATATCGAGAACACGTTCCCTCCTCCGATCCCACTCAAAACAAACCACCGCCCTCATTCAACGTCGGAGTCTCCAAGTCTTCTCACACAAGAGCTCCGAACCCCCGTCGCGCACTGGCCGCCGCCTTACGCAGGATATCGCTTCCTCCTCCACATCAATCACCGTAGGCATGCTTTCACCCTCCTCGACCAAGAAGTCTTCCTCTTCCCGTTTCTCCTCCATCAGGCCAAAGCGACCTAAGAGATCGACCATTCTCCGCGCCGTCCCCGCCGCTACTGCTTGTGCAACTGCCCCCCTCTCTCCACTTGAGCGTGATATGGCCACCTTGCCCAATCAGGAAATCCTATCTTCCATCGGCCGCATTTCACCATCATCGGACGGACAGGCCCCCTCTCATCCTTCTCCTCAAAACAATCCCCTTCGCACTCACACCCGCAGTAGCAGTGCCGCTGCTTTCTCTCAAACACATTATGCTGCCGACCACAAGTTCCCAGATCTCAAGGGTATCATCGGTACTTACACCCACGGCAAGGTAGAATGGGGCCATAGGCACAAGGGCTCCACTTCACCAGGTTTTCGTTCATACAGCGCCGCTTCCACGAGGAGGCCACGGATACAAGTCGTCATCCCTCTTCCCAAGGAGCAACGGGATCGTCCTCTTCCCACCAGTCCCTTCTTTACATCACCTTCCAAATCACAATTCCGGTCACCATCTACCGATATGCCATCCATGGACGAAGTCTCTCCGCCTTCGGCCTCAAAGAAATCTCTCATTCGCGACTCTGTTGTTTCCCCCATGAATGTGATCCAGCAACGGCCAGCAAGGTCCTTCCACCCCGCCATCGACACCCAGATACCAAAACCGGATCTGGATTTAATAGGCCCGAACAACCTCATCTGCATATCTAACTCGTCATCAGAAGAATCGCACGGCGAAGACGGTTCTTCTGTGTCGAGTAATTGTTCATCGAGAACAAGCGTAGATGAGAACACCCCACGAAAACACGAGACAATCATCATTTCTCACAAACGTTCGGCAAGCGCCGTTTCCTCGACCAAATCACCAGTGCTTGTGCAAAAATCCGGCGCCGAGGCTAATGCAACTCAAAAGTCCGAAGATGCAGGTCCTGAAACCGGACCTCGTGTAGCACCGCTGACACTCCCACGCTCACTGCCACGCCGATATGCACCCCATCCCCCCATCCAAGAAGACTTTGAATTTAAATCTACTTGTCAACTTCCACCTTCACGCAGGACCGTCACCATGCCTGCCATCGTCATGTCCCCCGCCGCCATACCTGCCCCCTTACAACGCAGGCCGACTATCAACCGCAAGTCATCGAAGCGCAACAGTAGTCACAGGAGAAGCCTCCTCGTGAGCCCAACCATGGGCGTCTTCAACCAAGCCATCCTCCTAAGAGTCGAGACCAAGCAAACATGTCAACCTGTCCGAAGTCCCACCCTCAGCGAAGCCGAGAACGAGCTGGAAAACGAGCTTGACCAGTATTTGACCTCGATGACTGAGGACAACCCTTTCAAGTGGGACGATGTAGTGGGACCAATGTCTTCACTGAGCGAAGATCCCAACGACGATCTGTACAGCATGCCTCCTGTATTGCCCCCCAAGTCCAGCAAGCGCGATTCAGCCCTCATAAATCCTCACTTCCGCATGTCCAAAGTGCCGGACAACCACATCGCCTTCCAGCTCAAGCGACTTCGTAATTCTAGCAAAGCAAAAGGTCTCAAGCTTAATATTGTCGACAAGTCCAAACGCATGACTGATGACTTCATCTTGTCACCAATTCCGATACCCGCTAAGAACATCAATCGTGCCATTCCTTTAAGTGTGGCCGAGAATGTCCTTCTCGCCATCTTGGAGAGCCTAGACAGCCTCGATGATCTTTTCGCCGCCGCCATTGTGAACAAGGGCTTCTACCAAATTTACAAGCAACATGAGCTTAGTCTAATGAAGGGAGCTTTACGAAAGATGTCTCCTCCCGCTTGGGAGCATCGCGAGCTGTGTTATCCTGGACACGATCAGCACAGTGAGGATGACGACATCAGGATGGAATATACGCCTCAGGTGTATCTGCAGTACTACACCCGGGACTCGTACATCATCGATGCTCTCAAAGGTTTGATTTCAGAGAAGTGTCAATCATTCCTGAGGCCTGAAATCTTCTCTGCGCTTACCAGGGGTGACGCGGTAGAGTCTGCTCGTGTGGACGATGCTATTTGGCGCATCTGGAACTTCTGCAAAATCTTCGGCTGTGGGAAGGGTCGCGAGGAAGACATCGTCGCTCAGATGGATTGGCTAAAGGGCGGTGTGCTGGTCCACCAGAAGACTTGCACTTTCAGCATCCTTACAACTGACGCACTTGACATGAATGACACTCTGGCGAGCGCCCCGGAGTGCTTTGCTAAGGGTAATGAAGGAGGTTTGACCGCCGAGCAGCTTTACGACATGATGGAGCTTTGGAATTGTTTAGGTATGCTACTTCAGCCTTTCGAGGGTCGCACAACACAGGCACGCGAGTGGGGTGTATATGACAACACCGATGTGCGAGGTGGAGACATTGACGGAGAGGAAGTGATGCTTGGTATGTTCTGTCAGCCATTGATCAACGTCTCACAACTAACAATCTAACTAGATGAGTGGTACTACTACCTCCTCACCCTTGGCTTGTCCCCCATCTTTGACCTCGCGAAACCATGCCACGCGAAGGACTCATCTGCTTTTATCCTTGCAAAAAAGCGTGGCTGGATGAACTGGAGTCCTCCTGTCTTTGGCGGCACTCGTCGTAACTTCCTCAAGGAAGCCACCTCTCGTGTGTACGAAGACAAGATCGCCATGATCTACGCCGAAAGTTCTTCACGCGAAGTCCAGCGCCAGATCTCCAAACAACGAATTCAACGCCATATCACTGAATTGCGGCAACGTAAGAATAGTGGTGAGCGTATGCAAGAAGACGGTCCAAGTCAAGGGCGTCCCGTGAGTGAGTGGGGCATCACCCGTGCAAGACCTCCGCTCCCCCCGAATGCCAACCTCATCTCCCACATCCCAACCCTCCGCTCCGCTGCGCCAACCTCTTTCTTGACTCAGCAGCTCACATCGTCTGTTTCCGAAATGCCCGCCAACGAAAAGCCCATCTCCCCCGAACGGCCACGCTCACCTCCTCGCCGCATGGTCGCCCAACCCCTGCTTCCATCTCCGCCACCCTCGACGGTCCCCAGCGTTGCCGACCGAAGCAGCATTTTCTCTAGCATGCCGTCCATTGACGAGCATCCTGCCTTCCGTACGAACCCCTCCGAACCCATCCCTGAAGTACCCAACCTCGCCCAACACCCGGCCTTCCGCCAACATCTCCACCGACTCGAGACACAAACCATCTCACCCACTTCGCCGCCCACCCGGAGTCCACCATCGCCGCCCATGCTCTCACGCCCCGCCGCACCACTCCGCACAACCACCTTCCCCACCGTCTCGCCCCTTTCCTCCGCAAAAGCCCCTTCCAGCACCCAGTCCAGCCGCTCGCCTGTCTTTACATCTCCCGACTGCGCTGCCCACCCTGTCTTCGCGCAGCACCCTCTCCAGCGCGAGATCTACGCTACCGATGCTGCGGAGAATTCGGCGGACAAAGCTATCTTCCGCATCGTGGAGATGGGTTTCACGGCTGAGCAGGCACGACGTGCGCTCCGGCAGACAGATCTTGGCGATGGGTTGAGTATTGACCGGGCGGTTAATATGTTGTTGAGAGAGGGGTAAAAGGCACACGCTCTCTCTCTCTCTCTCTCTCTCTCTCTATACCATACCTTCACACTCTTCGCTTCACACTCTTTATTTATGCTTTTATTTTTATGAGATTAGACGACTACCTACTGGCTAGAATATTGGATATTTAACATTGGACTTGGATGGATATGATATTTTATTCTTGTTTGGGTTTGGGATATTGGGCAAAAGGAGTACGGTTGGGGTTACTCTTTTCTTTTTTTTCACATTCATTGACTCGAAGATTTCACCGAGACACTGAGCGAACGATCGAGCTATCGAGATACCCCTCTCTCATTTTCTTTTTCATTTTGTCATTCCTGCTGTTTTTTGGTTGAGGGCTGTGGGGAGGGGATGTGATGTGATGGGATAAGTTGTGTAGTGGGATTTAGTTAAACATCTACATGTTGTACGAAAATCAAAAAACAAAAGAATACCTATTCATACTTCTTTCCTGTGGATTTGAAGTGAAACTTTCAATGCGATTTTGTGATGTTACCTTTGTAGATGTAGACTTGGGTGTGGGTGTGGATTTGGGGTGTATTGGGAAGGGGAGGATGTTTTGAGGTGGAAAGGGGAGTGGAAAGGGAGATAGATAATAGTAGTATGGCAAGGCATGCCACGGCATACTGAAAGGGTGTAGGAGAAGAGGTTTTTTTTAGAAATTGAAAATAGTGTGGTTGGACTTTAAAAAGGGTTGGGCTAAGTTAGAGATTTTGAATGTGCATATACATGTGTATGTATATGTATATTTGTATGTATGGAGGACTAAATTAAGGTAGGAATAGAAGGGGCCATTAGATTAGTCGTGAGAGTCGTGCTTTTTGTTCTAAGCGTAGAAGATTACAAGAAAGAGAAATAGTTTTGTTATTCTATAGGTGTGGCGTAGATGGAAGTGTCGTGGTGCGCAGTTTTCTCATGATTTCCTCCGACATAAAATATAACAGGTTGACTTCATCGTGCACATTGTTGTACCGATTGAGGCGCAATGGAAGGAAAAGATTACTCAACAGTCGCACAGAACTTAGTGGTAGAAGTTTGTATATCCGTGATCCTACTGGGTCCTATACCCGTCATCAAGATATGATTGTCGTCCCACTTGCAAAGCCCCTCACGCTCTAAAAGACGATATTCCGGTGTGTGGCAGAACATCATCCCACGATAATGGTCGCGACGTTGGATCTCCCCTTCTCGTCGAATCCCACGGATTTCCACCATCCTGCTCCGATGTCCCCATTCCCCCCTCATTGCCGACTCGCTGTGTATCAGACGGCGGGACCTGCGTCAACCAATTTGGGAAAGCAGGACCGTAGAATCGTGGGCGGTCGGTGTGGTGAGGGGTGCGTTGGTCCATTCGCGCTGCGTTTATTATTGCCTGGTTGCTGGCGTCGTATTGGTGTGCGAAGTACGCTTGTTGCCAGAGGGCGTCGTTGCGGTCTGATATGTTGATTTGGGGGGCTTGCGGTGATGGATAGTGAGAGGGTTGGCGCCGAGTACCGAGGAGAGCGTCGATAGATTGGATGGCGTGGGAGGGGGCAGGGTTGGGGTTGTAGCCACCACCGTGTTTGCTTGGGCTGAATTGGGGTTGGAGATACGGTTGAGGTTGAATTTGAGGTTGTGGATAGATTGGATTTGGGACTGGAGAAGTTCTTGTTGGTTGAATGCTGGGGGGTTGGGGGATTTGGGGGATGGGGATAGTTGAATTGGGATTATAGGTATTTGTGGGGGTCCAATATTGAGACGATGAAGTTGGTTGGGTATTGGAGGATTGGGTCGTTCCAGGTATGAGCGAAGTTGAATTGCGGTAGTAGGTATTCGTAGGGGTCGAGTATTGGGAAGATAATGCTGGCTGTTGGTTGCTTGAAAGTCCGGCTGTTTCATCTGTTGGCCGAGGTAATGGGGGAAAGGGCGGTGCAGTTTGGTAAAGCTCTGCTGTTGAGCCAAAGGAACTTGTACTTGTTGAGTCTCGAGGTTGAATATGTGAAGATCGATCGTCACTCAGATGTGTTATATCTGCACCAGAAATTGCTGCTTCGGTAGGCTCAAATTGGAGTGGGGGGTTTGGTCTTGGATATGCATACAAAGAATCTTCTGCTGTGACAGATGCTGCAAACGTGTCATAGGTTGGAGATCCACCGTACGACGAGGAATCAAGATCGTCGTGTCCCGCACAACAAGGCCCGTAGTAGCCATGATCACCATGGTGGCCTATAATCTGCTCCACAAGAGAAGATATTGCGATTCTCTCTGAGCGTATGGGGTGAATCATAGAACGGATCCACGAGAGTGTAATATTATCCTGTGGAGCTTCCTCCAATTTTCGTAGCCACGCTTCGAGTGCCTCTGGATTTGCCCAGTAATTGGAGCTACCAGTAAATTTGTTTGTGAAAAATGATCTCCGATCGTCGTCAGTATATCCTTTCAGAACAACCTTTGGTTCAATCAGCACTACTCCGCTGTTCAAAGACATTCCAACAGCTTACAGTCATATCAACAAAGACACAACCCAGGCTCCAGATATCACTCGACTCACTACGTTTCTCCCGATCAACGACTTCAGGAGCTGCATAGTTGATCGATATTGGACCGGGATCACCCGTCGTAGTAGCTCTAGACTCCTCACTCCAATCTAGAGCAGTTCCAAAATCGGTGATAAGAACCTTGCTGCCTTTGACAAGAATATTTTGCGGTTTTAAATCTTTGTGTCGAATCCGGTTCTGGTGTAGGTATTGTATAGCCACAGTAAGGCAGCCATAAAATTGACGAAGGGTATTTTCCTTCTCTGGCGTTACAGGCCGGCCAAGGAAATGGCGGAGATCGCAATCGGCAACTGGTGACATCAATAATCCTAACCACTTAGGGTCTGTGTATGATCTAAGAAAATGAGAACCAAGTTGGCATTGTCATCTCTCTTCACTTACCCGACATAAACGACTAGATGCTCATGCGATAGCTTCTTGGAGATAGTCAAATCATTGACAAATATTCGGTGAAGCCCTTTGTCTTTAACAAACATTTTACCTCGCAATGATCGCTTTAGCTATAGATACTGTCAGCTCCGACGTCTTCACCAGCAACTTCCTTCCTTACAGCAAATTCATTAAAGGAGAGACGACTCCGAACGCGATGGACAAACCCAAAGCCACCTCGACCTAACAAAGATTCAAAGATGAAGCATTCATCTGCAACATTTCCTTGAAGAATGAGGCATTGTGTTAGATTGGTTGTTACACTGGAGAATCATCTGTGTCCTTACTAAGAATCTGGTGTGTCTTATTCTCCAAAGTTTCGATGTCCTTAGCCGGTGTTGTCACATGATCCTGTGCTTCAATAAACTTCAATCGGTCCGACATCTCAGAAAGACACGCCGGAAGTCGCTGCTGTGAGTATGGGAAGTTGATGTCGCGTAAGTCTTGGTTAACGAATTTGTCCATTACATCTATTCGATTGATCATGCGCAGAACTGTGTACGTTCTTGGTCGTGTCGCCCAATCATGTTTCTCAATGGCTGTGAGGAGACTTGACATGCGATCAAAGTTATCTTCCTCACATCGACCTTTGGTAATATATTCTTCTTGCATTTGCGTAATAAGCTTCGCGGCATGTTCGTCGAATATAATTTCGGGAATAACGGGTGGTCGGGACATGTTTACTTCCGACAACATCAGATTTGAACGAGTTGCTTAGAGAGAATTGCTTACCGCAAATTGATATAGAAGCTTTTCTTAGTGCTTTTGTCGTCAGTGAAGAGCTACGACGACGTGTTGAGTTGCGTTGAAGTTCTTACAATCCGCAAAATGAGGTTCAGCTGAGGGGTAATTAACTACGCGTTCCAGCCATCTATATTTGGCATTGTGGCTTTTGTCGATATCATCACGCTCTTGACGCGCACGCTGGCAACAACAGAAGGCATCCACTCCGCAAACTACATTTTGAAATCATAATCACAATGAGGTGGAGGCGAAAACAGGATGTGAGGGAGGATGGTGAGTGCTAGACTTGGGGCAACAGCGGCCCTTGCTGAAACGGGAATGGCGCTGACCAATGCGCTAGACATCAGTCTTCAACAATTTCGCGTCGTCGCTTCTGATGAACACATTCTATTCACAAGGCCTATTGTCAGTCGAAGAAAATATAGGGTTAGTCGCGATTATGTTACTCCGAGCGTGCTCTACCCACCAGAGCTACTCATACGGCACCGCGATTACTTTGATCGAATATGGAGTGGACCGCAAGGGGATATGTACCTTAGCCCCTTGGATGGATCCCTTCTCCCTCTCAAAATACAAGGAAGTGCGGATATACTCGAAACTGGCGGACATACATGGTTGCGTGTTGAGCTTGATTTTTCCAATTTACCCCTAGCCATTGCTCTAGTCCCTTGGAGCAGGTACTTCACAGCCCAAACTATGAGCTCTGTGACTGCTTCGATCAAGCTGGTCGGATTTTGGTCGTTCAGTTGCATTGGCTTATTCTTTATGGTACGTTTAGGCTCTGTCTTTGCTCATCTGTACTAAATGAACATAGCTTCCCACAGGCTTCGCGTTCGGAGGCAAAAGAACAAATAATGGCAGATACGATTCCATCTTATATAAATATCGAGCTTACCCAAAGATCGCTCGAAATAAATTAGAGCAAGATCGAAATGAGCCGGGCGCTGCTGATCCTTACTTTCAGAATCACTGGCGGCCAATTTTCCCGCGGTACTTATGTACCCTACGGCAACCTGAACTGAAGACGATGGAAGGTGTTTATCTTCGAGGGACCGAAGATATCATTTACAACGCAATTGAAAGTAAGGATATGGAGTATGCATATATTGCCTACACTAGCACACAATTCCCGTCTGCATATGTAGGAGAAGAAAATCTTACCGCGTTACACAAATTAGCAGAAAGAGCTACGCGAGATGCAGGTCTTGGGGCGTACTGGGTAGCATGTAGCTGCAGTAAGTCATGTGTACAAGTGTGAAAAACGGATGCGAGTACTAACTAACGTGTAATCTGGTAGTGCCTGACACTGATCGAATTGACTCCGACGTCTATACGCTAGACAGTATGTGTAGGAACTCTTCTGTTATGGTTGTTGCGTTAGGGGATAGAATCGAAGGCATGCCCGTCTCTCGCAAACCCCATAAGCTCGAACTCTTTCGAGACTTTGGAAGTCGACTGTGGTGCCGACCGTATGTCATTATTTCAGTTTTGGTACTTTCTAAGATCTGTTTTGGTCAGCTAATTGCTCCAGATACCTCTTGCACAGCCCAATCAATGCACGAATAAAGGTATATATCCGCGGTGAACCTCCGGAGAACCATCTCTCTTTGAGTAAACGAGAATTCGCCCTTTTAGCCTGGTCAGGTGAGGACGCCTTACTGGCATTACGGCTTATCGATCACCAAGAAGGAAAAATGCCACTAGCCAGAGTAGAGTTCTTCGTACTTTGCAGCAAGTTTTTATTCGAAGGTCATACAGTACAATACCTTCTTGGTGATACTTATTATGTTCTCATGGGATTGCTTCAAAAAAGGCCTGTCATTGATGTCACCGACGACCGTTGGCAAGCTTTTTGTCGATTGTGTCTTGCAAATGAAAGCGACAAGCTCCTGGAAAGACTGATTTGCCACCTCAGCTCAAAGCCATTTCAACTCTGGGCCGCATCAGACGATGTTTGGGGTGTGCCACTTTGGGATATAGAACCATACATTCAGGTTTCCGGAATTGGTTACAACGAAACAGTCATCATCGATGGCGCTTATGCGGCAAGCATCCGATGGGACGGGTTTTCGAAGGTTAACTATCGTCGAGAAGTGCTCTGGAGACATATGGTGTTGAACGTGTTAACGCGCAGCAGCCCAGTGCTGATAGTCATCAGTGTCATCCTTGTTACTGCAGGGCCATCCGAAGCGCGAATTGCAAGCCTCGTTATTCTCATCTTGTCTACAGTAATGATTATTATTTCGCCCTTGATCATCCGATACCTTCATCATTTCGATCCGAAGACACACGCCACCAACCCTTGCTTCTTTGGCATAGAGGGGTATGTTCCCCTTGGAAAACTTTCGTCCGCAATCTTCGGCGATATCAGTCCTACATTACGGCTTCGATGGTCCACGAACTCCAGTCTTCTATCCTCCCATGCACGTAACGATTACGGTGAATGTGAGGGTATCGACCCACTATCATACCCAAACATCGCAATGCTTGTTGAAATGTCTAAGAAAAGCCAGTTTGGGGAGCCAAGAGTGTTCACATTGGTCGATACGGGGAGTATGACAGTAACATTGTTTCTGGCTCGAAGACCGCCTATATCAGTACTTTGCTGTGGCCAGGAAGGAGGTATGCAGCGTGCGCTTTTGTGCAGTTACGATGCAGCCACTGCAACTTTACATCGAGAAACTATACTGAGGATGGAGACAACAGTACTGAATGATATGAACAGGATTGGTAGGGTACAGTTGAATCTGAACTCAGAGCGTCCGATACATCCAAAGATGATCGATCTAAGATCCTCAGAACTAGCGAACAACGATGCCAGACCTGACTCAAACTAGGCCACTTCACACGATAGATATGCATAAGTACTCCAGACAACTGCTCAAAGAAAGTATTTTCGCAATGGAAAGGGAAAAACACATGATACATCATTCGAAACGCCTATGACAATGATATTTCGGTATTGTGAGAGAGTAAGGTATCCATACCGGAAACTCGGATCCGTCAACATTAACGTCGACCCCTACAACGCAGGTGTAAAGGGAAGAGCTTCATCACTTAGAGCCCATTTTCCGGTATCTGACAAGTGTATCAAGGAGCCAAACCTTGATATTTATGATATCTGAGATCTGGGCAAGAATCAGAAAATATGTTTCAAGTTTCAAGTTCGACGGCACGATCATCTACATCTCCGGGCCTGATCAGTTCTAGAGCAGTAAGGCAGGAAGTACAAGTATGCAAGTAGAGATCGGAATCGAGATTGAGCCTAGCAATAGCGGTCGACCCTAGTTTGGAGATTGGGCTTGAGATAGTAGACAGGATAAGAGAAACGTGCGATCAATCTTTTGCGAGAACCCTCAACGATCTTGCACGTAACCCATGGCGTTTCTCCACCAATTCCAAACTCCTATCTCTTCCATCTTTGCACCAAAAACCTTGACACTATCCATCTCTTCAAGCTTCCCGTAATTGCAATCCATATCCTTTCTCTTCGCGTCGCTTTCAAATTGTTTTTCAGCAGCCTTCTTTGCAAGTTGGAAATCCTTGTATCGCAGTCTTTGCACCGTACCGACCCAATCCTTAACTGCAGCCTCGTCGCCTTCGCAGTACATTATCCCTGGACACCCACCACTGCGAAGGAGCGCGTAGATATTATAGTTGGATGCGGCAGCGCGAAGCTTAGCGACCTTTTTGCGGGACGTTATGTGGTGTGTCCGAATAAGAGCATTATAGACTGGCGACATGCCATCACAGACTAATTCGATAACTACCTGGATAGTCGCTTGGATGTGTTGTAGATGAAAAGAGGAAAAGCTAAGAGCAGACCGATGAAGACGATTTTAAAAAAGTGACGCCAACTCACGTGATACTTTCCCTAGCGCCAAGTCCCAGATTTTCCCATGACGAAAACGTCACTCCCGAGCTAAAGTTGAGAGCTTCAGTAACGACGCACCGCATGGATCCGCGCTCTATATTCGACTTTGCGAATGGAGAGTTATGAAGGGAATTTTATTTCGTAATTGTACGGCACCTTCACCCGCCGTACTGAGCTTCCTAAGGTCCCAAGTCCAGAATGCTTTCGATACCAAGGCCACCGGGGCGTGCGCCGCACTGCGAGGACCGAGTCGGAAATATCTATCGACAGACGTGAGAGTCAGACGCGGAGTATGCTGTTCCAGAGATGGAGATTATAATGGCGCGAATGTGAGCAATTCGATGGGAAATACATCACGATCGTTCGCATCGCCGAGAACACTGAACCTCGAATCCAAGATATTGTCGACACCGCGAAAGACATTGACAACGTCTCGACCGACCGCCCCCGCCTTCTCAACCGCTTTATCCTGCCAACGGACATTCTCGACGACATCGCAGAATAACGCATGGTTGAGTTGGGGTGCAAGGAAGAAGCAACGAATGCCTGCAATTCAAGCTCAATCCGCAACTACATCCAGCGTACTCGACGATGCCACAGGGGGGCAATTCAGCGGGCTTGGGCGCACGACCAGGCCTGCGAACGAGTTAAAAATGCGGTGTACGGAGCTTGACGAGCATGGAAATGTGACAATGGTCAGTGGGGAGTTCAAGAAAAGCGAATTGATCGCTAAGGTGCGCTTTACAATCTTCACTATAAGTGCAACATCGAACTAATAACTCCCTAGTACGGTCTCCTCCCTCGCGATCTCCGTAAAATTGATTCCTCCAACCTCCCCCATATACTCGTCCGTCCCTCTGCGATTCTCATAAACCTACTCCACCTCCGCGTCCTAATAAAGCACAATCGTGTTCTTGTTTTTGATGCATATGGAACAACAGACTCAAAATCCCAGTCTGTCTTCATGTATGACCTAGATATGAAGCTTCGCCAAAAAGCATCTGCAGAAACTGGAACACTTGCCTACGAATTCCGTGCCCTCGAAGCTGTCCTCATAAGTGTTACTCTTGGTCTAGAGAAGGAGTTTGAAGGCGTTAGCGAGCCCGTTGTCAAGGTCCTGAGGGAACTTGAAGAAGACATTGATCGCGACAAGCTCCGTTACCTCCTCATCTACGCGAAGAAACTTGGTTCCTTTGAGCAGAAGGCCCGCCTCGTGCGCGATGCAATGACCGAACTTCTCGAGGCTGACGACGATCTCTCTTCTATGTACCTAAGCGAAAAGGCCGAAGGCAAACTCCGCGACGAAGACGACCATACCGATGTCGAAATGCTACTCGAATCATACCATAAAGTAGCGGACGAAATCGTTCAAGCGGCAGAGAACTTGGTCTCTAGTATCCGCAACACGGAGGAAATGTACGTTTTTTTTCCAATTTCATTCAAGACAGTTGACAACATGAGATATAATGCTAATATTCCCCCAGTGTCAAAGCCATCCTCGACGCCAACCGTAACGCTCTCATGCTTCTCGATCTCAAATTCTCCATTCTAACCCTCTCCATCACAGCCGGCACCTTCGTCGCTGCGCTGTACGGCATGAATCTTAAAAACTTCATCGAAGAGTCCGATTTAGGATTCTTCGGCATCTCAGCCTGGTGCACTGTGTTCGGTTTCATAGTCGCCATCTACGGTCTCCAGAAACTAAGACGCGTCCAGCGCGTCAGCATGTGGGGACATGGCGGAGGCAGAAGCACGGGTTGGGGCTTAGGTGTTTGGGGTGGAAGGAGTGCGAGAGAGAGTGAAGGCGTGCTCGCTGGAGGCGTGCCGAGATTACGACATGGAGAGAATCTAGGCGATCTAGTACAACGGGAGAGGGCCGTTGTGAGACGATTAGCCCTGGCAGAGAAGAAAGTGGATGATGCGATGAGGTCCTGAACAAGAGTTTTTGGGACTTCTAAAGTGGATTTGCCGATTTTTCGTTCTGTTGAAGATCTCTGCTCTGATATCCCCATCTTCTCTCATAGCATGATTGGTAATGATATATAGACTTCGATTGATTTGTCAGGAAGCATAGCGCTGGCGTATGGGAACTCGACTTCAAGATTGTACACGGCCTTTTGGATACGGTTGGGATGGGAGCATTTCGGCTTTTGGACCGCATAGACAAGTATAACATGTATGAAGTATTGTAGATTAGATGTAATATACAAGGCATCGAGGCTATTCTTGGAATAAGAATTCTTATATCTATGAGTCTGGTACAGCTGGAGATTTGATGGATGCCGAGACGATACATTTCAATGAGAATAGAAGTCAGTTAATTTCCACCTGTTTGAGTACATAACCCGATATGAGGTTAGTGTTCATTAAGAGGCAACGTTATTCCTATTGAATCAGGACAGGGACTTGGCACAAGTATACTACTCCTGATTTCCTGATAAGAATACACAAAAGAATGAAGCACTTATATCACATCCAAATTCATCAAGCCTTTACAAAATTCACAGCAAGCATCTAGTGAACAAGTGAACCAAAAAAAATAATTGGTATCCCCAATCCTACACACACTTATACATGCACACTAAACATATATCAAGATAAAACTCAACCCTAGCCCCAAAAGCCCATTAGCTCCGAAACCAAACACCACATCAACACCCACTAACTCCCTCCGCCTCACCCATTCACTAATGCCCAACTAGCAGCTCTACCCCTACTGACGGCCCGAAAACGGGCATCCCGCACCAAACGTCTCCGCTGCCGAAGCCCCAGCCCCAGCCCCAGCTTCGGTTTTCGGGTGCGAAACCTTAGACCACTCGCTATCGACGGAGCTTGAATCCGCAGACCGGTGCACATCCGCTTCAGCGCCCGTGGGGTGCATGAATGGCGCTACGCTGTCTGTGGGATTGGTACCTGCGAATGGACATCCCATACCTTCGACTAGTTTGGACGCATCGAACGATCCAGGGGCACTCGTTTCTGTTGAGGAAGAAGCTGAGGCTGGCTGATCAGTTCGATCAGGCATGTTATTTGTAGAAGTTTGTATGGGCCGTGGCGTTTGGTCAATTTCGGCAGCCTGTGTGCTATCGAGGGCGTCTGAGGGGGAGAGGTTCTTGTTCACAGCTTCTTTCTTGACGACGCCGTTGGGAGCGATCTGGCGGAACATGTCGAGTGGGTCGAACCAGGTACGTACGGATTGAAGCTGAACCTTTTCGTTTACGGTGGCAACGGTGACGCCTTGGATGTCGATGGCGCCGCCATGGGAAGGAGCAGTGACTTTCTCGCCTTTACTAGTGGGTTGTTAGCACTATTTATCGAGTCATCAGAACTAGAGGATCATACTTGTTGAAACCGACGTAATCGTTTTTCATTACACCCCAATGTCGCCATCGAAATGAGACCGTTGGTGGCCCACTATACACCTCGAGCACCTCCCAGGCAAAGTTTGGCATCATTCGCTTGAAAGTCTTGTGGCTACTTGAGAAGTCTGAGTATTCCGGGCTGTAGTATTCATTTGGGCTGATAATTGCGTTGTATGTGCCGGTCTGTAGCATGTGTTCCGCCGTTTGTGGATCGGATCCGTTGATGGCGAATGAGTAGTTCTCGTGATCGATGGTACGCCAGTCGTCAAGCTCCATCTTGAATGAGGCTTCGACCTCCCAATTCTTGACTAGGTTCTGGACGAGATCTGGGAGTGAGCCGGCTTGGTGTGACATCTTTTTAGCTAGAGCTCGAGTCAGTATATTCAACGGGAATTGGAGCATTCGGAACGGCTCGTTTAGAGTTTATGCTAGTGTCTCCACAAGAGACTGTATGCCTTCTGTACTAGGATATCGTATTGTGCTGTGATATCGGATTTAGGGAGAATAACTTACTCTCCGCGAAGACTTTTCGCGTCTTCGAATAATCAGGAGCACGACCGTACCGCCATTTTGCCTCTTTGTCACCAAGAACCGCATCTGGATTGGTGAGGTAGTCTGGGAGAGCAGGCGCAGGCTCTGCTGGTTGGGTTTGGACGTCGGCGGTGGCCATTGCAGCGATTTAGCGATCTTTGAAAGAGATTTTGAAGTGGGAATCCGGGGAGTTTATTAATAAAAGCAAAGGATGCTGATGGTTCGTAATGCTTATATGCAGATAGAGAGATTGGGCCTGCCAAATTGAGGTGGTACAAAGCAGGAGTGATGATACCGTAAACGGGCAGACCGACTGACGTTTTAAGTAATTCCGGCTGAAGAGAAGCTGGGAGGAATCATGCAATGGAGCAGGGTCCGAGGAAACGAAACATAGCAGAAACGTGGTCGAGCTAAACTTGGCCACCTGTGCACCACCTTGAGCCGTTAGTGTAGATCCAGCAATGAGGAACAGCCCAAGCGTGCATTTGGCAATGTGGGCCTGACGAAAGTCCATGTTGTGCGTGGCGGTTACAGCAAATCCACAGGCATGAGCAGTTCGACATGAATCTAGATTGGACTGATATCCTTGAGCTGTAGGACCTGTTCATTGATCGCCATTAGATTCCATAGATTTCGCAGCATGCATACCTTCAATCATCATCTAGCAACCTTCCAAGTAGGTACAATAGAATGAGTGCACATGTGAATTCAGGGGAAGAATCTTGCCTACACAATAGTCGTCAGACTTGCGGAAGTCAATCCGCGCGGCAGACCCATCGGAGAGATTTTGCGGACCCTTCGCCTGCCCTCAGTGCATCAGTCTTGATTGAACGTCCCACCAAAGCAGGGATGCAGCACAATGGAACTGACGCCAAGCAACGGTTCTCGAGTAGTGGCGTAAGCGGAACTTTGCAATATCGCTGTGGCGATAGGCTCCCTGATGGTCCACTGAAGCTTTCGTGTTACAGAATGCCGACGGTGGGTCTTTGTCTCTAGTCCGAGTAGACGCGGTCGCAGACGGAAGAGGTCCGTGGAGGATCTGGGATGTTTGTTGGAGAGACAAGTGCATCAAGCCCTTGGTGGATTCCCAGTACCAGACTTCATCTACCCCTCCAAATCAGCTGAAGCTACCTCAGGAGTACATATGCACCATGCAACTCGCAAGTTGTATCGCGCACATAAGCAATAGATAACGCTCAGGAGACGGGGTTTTTCCCTAGTTTGGCGCACTGAGTTCGTTTGCAAATTCCATTGATGTCCAGTCGCCCCGACTCCACAGAGCTGCTGCCGACTAAAAGGCTCCGCAAGACGCTAACTCCTCAAGTTGCAGAGATTAAGGCCTCTGGTGCAGGTTCAGCCGCCGGCAAATAGGTGTCGTCTTGTTCCAAGTATACGCGCTCGGATTCGCTCAATCCTTGATGCTCTTTCTCCTGTATCACAGCCCAGACAAGCCGTTGTACCTAGTTGGTCCAGATTTATGGGCTGGCTACTGAAGCCCGCGGGGCAATATGGATCTCCTACCATCTATATTTTGACATATTCAGCCCTTGATACAACTTCTTCGACTGAGGCTGTGACATCCTGTGGTCAGGGGAGTAACACCAGCCACCCCGATTTGCCGTGAATATGAGGCATCTGGTACTACAGGAAAGTGGAGGCCGGTATCAAGGCAGCTGGTAAGGGGAAAGAAGCCCAAACTTGGCGATTGAGTTGCAATATGCGCCATAATCTGTGACCTGATGGCGCAATGCGGTTGAGGTTGAAGTTGAGTTCAAAAATCCCTGCGGCAATCTTGTGGCACCGTGCACGCCAGATCATCCAGGCAGGAAACCTTGAAAAGAATGACCGAGCCACATGGTAATCAGTCGACAGCAAGTGTATACCTGCATTATAATTTTTATTACGACGTCCAATATGCAAGAATCATGATAATCCTGGACTGAATGTTACACTATTCTTCTACATTCAAAGTTGATCTCATCATTACCTCTATCGACATTTCTCCTCCTGTATATTGAAAATCTCTCGAACTCGACGAATTGGGTACACTACTTGCGAAGTATACTATGCACCTATTTGAATTCAACTAATCAAATGTAGACTTGTGAATTATTCAAAAATCTTTTCTTTAGAGGTAATGCGCAGATTGCTTGATTCGAACAACGTGTGAATGTAGATGTTGCTTGAGACAACGAGAACGCTCCAGTGTCATGCAAGTTTGCCAATGAATTGATAAGAACACCTTGAAAGTAACAACTCTGATTCGGCCTTGCCTCCATCGTGCCATACATATACTTAGTCTAAGAGATGCACCACAATTTTCATGCATAACACATCCCTTGCCAAGAAATGACGTCAACGCGTTTGGACAAACTCTCACATTCACACCCAACCAAACCACACTCAACCAAATATCTCTGCAGCTGCTCCCCTTCCTCAAACGCCTTGGTCTTATTCAATATGGGTCGTCGTCAACGTCTCATAAGTACTTCGATTCTGCGGGCTATATTCCGCACCAGCTCCAAAAAAGACAAACCGTCACTACTGACCCGCATTTTCACCTTCTTCTCCATCTTCCAACTCGCTCTCTCGCGCTACCGCGAAACCGTTTTCAGGAAACTCCGCAATGAAATATGGGGAATTGAAGAAGAAGAATACACAGAAAGCTTCCGCTCACCAAGCGGCGGTAAACGTACTGATCTGAAAGCGATTGGCGACTTGGGATATTCTGGTTCCGTATGTCTACATCCACACCTCAACTCCTTCCATCCTATCTAACACCAGCATATAGACCTTTTTCACAACCCCCAACTCGGCCTACCTCCTCAAATCTCTACCTCGCGCCTTTGAACAATCTTTTTTCCGCACCCGCCTCCTTGACCCCTACGTCTCGCACATGTCCACCCACCCCTTGTCCCTTTTGGTCCGTATAACTGACCTCCTCTACACACCCTATCCCACCCTCGGCGCCCTCCTCGGCACAGCGGCATCCCACCATATCATCATGGAAAACATTCTCTATGGCCAAACCTCTCTCCCCAAATCCGCTCAAGATTCCTGGGAAACGTACGACCTCAAACCCTCCTCCTACTTTTTTCCAGAGCGCGACGTCGCTGGCGGTCGTCTAGCCCCCGAATCCGTGAAAGAACGCCTTATTGACGAGTTCCCGGATAAGATCCGTGTCACAGATGACGAGAAAGAAGATCTTGTGTCCCAACTCCTGATCGATACGAATCTCCTCTATGAAGCAAATGCCGTAGACTATAGTCTCTTTCTTGTCCGCTACCCCGCATCTCTCCAAGACCAACATTCTTCCATCCCCGTTCCTCAGGGGAAAACATCACCATGGCGCAGCGGCATAAGTTCCCGCGACGGCAAGTGGATATATCGTGCTGTTCTGTTGGATTTCTTTTGGGCCAAAGATGCGTTCCAGGCTCAAGCTATGACGGGGCTAGTCAAGACATTCAATTTCCTGAAATGGGGAAGAGATCATGGACCAATGAGTATCACGACTACGAGCGAGGAGTACCGGTCGAGGTTCATGAAGATGGTTGATGAGATGGTGGAAGTGACTGATAGTGCAGGGAGGCCTGCGGGTGAATTACGTATACCTGCTTCAGGAAGTCAGGAGAGGTTGATCGATGTTTAGCTTCGGAGGAATGGGATACCGGCCTTTAGATTGTAGGCTTTTTTTCTGGTCGTCTTTTCGTCTCTAGTATCAATGTGTAGCAATAATACGATACCCAGTATAGCGTTTATTGAATCTAACTCTTCTTTATCAACCATGAAGAAACAATACCTAAGGACTAGGAAAATTTCACATGAAAATTCCACACCTATCATTTCACTTCGTACCTCCCTCGCTGATTACTCGATTCTTCTACAATGCCATTTACACTACATTTCTTTAGAAATGTGCATTTTTCACCTTACATCCTTCAACTGTTCTCAGTCTATCCCCGGTCTGTGCTCCAACTAAACATAAGGAATAAATTATGATCGTTGTTGCAATGCACAATCCCAATCCCAGATCAGTGCAATTACACACAAGTCAGCAACCCCGGAAATGTAGTTTCTCTACGCACTCTAGATTACGTTCTTCTGATTCAACGTCGCGTACCAATCATAACTCACTTCTCAGAAACATCTGAAGTGAAGGGGTATATTTATGTTCTGGGAATATTCCAGTACGGCACACCCAACCACTTATTGTTAGAACCACATTCCCCAATGTAGAAAAAAAAATGGTGAGAAAAGACACTGCCTACCGCATTCTCTTTTCACTTCTGTAACTTACCCAATATACCTCAATCCTAAACAAAACAAAATGTATTACGGATTCTACGTGAGCTTTTCCCATCTCCAATCACCAGACAAATTTCCCGAAACATGGACATTCCCCATCGAATTGAATATCATGCTAAAGTGCCGAGATATTCTACATCAATTCACAACCACGACAAACCCACAGCATTCAACCTAAATAGCCTCCAGCCTGATCGTATTTCACGAACGAGACATGTGCAGGGAGATACACATTATCTCCCCCAACCCCGTTACCCACAAACTCCAAAAATGTCTGAAATATTGATTCCAGGACCTGTCACGCGCCATTCCGGAGTCATCACACAGCACTCTTTTCTGTACAAGTCAAATATGATACTTCCTCCCCCGCGAGGAGCCTGAAGGAGGGGAATGGTGGGGTGTCAAAACACAAGACTCGACTCGACTTAATTCCCTTCCCTTCCCTTCCCTTATCCCCAGGCCACGTTTCCAGGCCCTAAGCCGTGAAAAGGTGCAGCAAAACACGAAAAAAAAACCCCATCAAGTCACAAGCACACATCTCCTACAAAAGTAAAAAAAAAAACAGAGATATGTACGAATATGCCGCCCTGTGTGGCTTGTCTTACTTACCCTACCGTGCCAACCCACCAAAACTACTCCTCCATTCATCATCCATTATCCAACATCCCACAAACCCCGCGTTCTCGTCGCTGAGACAAAGCCCCCCAAAAAAAAACAAGGACAAAGACTCTCAAGTCCTCATGACCCCCGAATACCTGCCCCAGGTAGACACAAGTTATGACCGTGCCCGACATGGCAGCACAGAAACACAAAACAAGCAGGAAATCACATGTTCTAATTTTTTTTGCCACTCATTGTCCATCACTTCGACTCATCACTTTTCCGTATCCGTCGGAGACGCATACACAAACAGACACGAGGCTTTGCTACCGCTACGGACTTTCCTCCATCCATTCAAGAAATAAGAAAGTCGATCAATTATTCGTCTAAGGACGTGTCCGGATAACCAAGGCGTCGTAGTCGCACATCGATCAATCAATCCTGACCGAGTCCGATACAATACGACACGATATCACCAAACTCCAAATCACGAAGCGCCAAGCGCCGATCCTCATAACGATCTCCCCTCCATCCTTATTCCATATTCCCGTTTGTTCGCCGCCACGAACACAAAACAGTTGAGTTTGGAAGTTTGTGACGTTACCAAAGCCAAGAAATGATAGACATACAATCGGGCGCCTTTGCCTCTTTGATACTCCGTACGAAGGCAAGATAACACGGTGTCGCGCCACGACTAAAACGTTGAGAGGTGAGATGAAATGAGTTGAACTGCCTTTCGTTCAGCCCTACCACTACAGCCTAGAGGCTCAACCTGAGGCTTTCAAACATATGCAAGCATGTGTGTGTGTAATCGGGGGGCTGATGGAACGCTGGCTGGCTGGCTGGCTGGCTGGCTGGTTCGTTGGTTGCCACATTACTCTCACGCCTCACGCCGATCGATCTGTCCTCTTGCCTCTCTGCCTTGTTTTCCAAATTGAGAACCTGGTGTTGTTGTTTTTGTATATTTGGCAACATCGAGATAACAAACAGGCAGCGATGACTCTTCATCCCTCAGGCTGGGCCGCGGTTTCATGAATCCCCTGGCACTGGCAGTAAGATGAGTCTGAGTAACGCGACATAGGTTTCCCCTGTCTCGAACACGGTCACGCTGTCAGCAGACTTGCTGGTGCGCGCCGATGGTAGCCATTTGGGGCGGCTTCTACGGCTACGGGGCTACGATTTGCGATCACGGCGATAGCGAAGAAATTTAGCACTGATTGCGGTGCGGTGTTGAGGACTAGGCAGGCGGAGCGAAGAGATCCTCGGAGAAAGTACCGAGGACATCTGCCTGGAGCGCTGTCGGAGTTTGAAGGGCTTGGCTGATGAATGTGGTGGATGGTGACTCAGCCCAAGGCTTGTAATGTTTGTCCGCTGGCCGCCGGAACAAGTCGGCATCCGTGCGAAGTGATTATGTAACATGCTGGATGCCCAAGCATGGTTGGGAGGTGTGGTGGACTGACCCCACTTGGGTAGGCAGCGAATCAGAAGGGGGCGATTTGCAGGCTCGAACGTGGTTCTCGAAGCTTGGTGGAAGGGTCTCGAGCAAAACACCGCAAGAGCACACCTGGCAGCATTACACAGGCAGAGGCCCGAGGCAGAGACAGAGAGGGCGGAAGTCTCTGCATCGAGGCGTGGTATACACAGTAGACCGAAATCTGGCCTATGGTCTATGGCGTTGTGATGATATGCTGACCTCTGCGACCTCTGGAGAATTTTCGGTCGGGCGCAAGACCGAGATTCGTCAGTCAACTTACAAGTCGAGGGCTGTGTGGTGGGAGAGGGAGGCGAAGACCGTCGAGGTGTGGTCACGGTGGTGTGCCCCAAGAGGCACGACGACGGTTTCGGTCAAGCCCAGGCTGCTGCGTGTCATCATTCATGAACGACTTGGGCAGTTCGTGTCCGCGACAGCATCATCACGACCCGGGCATTGGTGGCATTTGGTGGCATTCTCCACACCAGTTTTTTGCGCGATGCGTTGGGTGGTCTGCCGCGGGAAATGGCGACTGCCGCAACCGCAGTGAATGCAGCGGCCGCAGCGACGAGATGCTTTGCCCCCAACTTGAATCAGTTTGCGTTGAAGCCGACCCGTTTTCAGCGTCATGTTATTATCGACAACGGCCGAAGGGATTGAGGGACTGCGGGCATTGCGGGATTTGTATGTATCAAACAGAACACGAAGGGATCCGGCTACCCAGATGAATTGGGCCTGCACGACCCTGTCGCGAGCTGATGGGCGCTCAGGAGGGAGGGGAGCAGCTGTGAATGCTGTAATGCCGTGAATGAGCCAGCCGTGGATTCCGATCGGAAGGCATGGAGGAGCTTTTGGCAAGGGATTGCGATGTGGAAAAGCCCCTCCTCTTCGAGAGCAAGCGTCGCGGAGACGAGACACCTTCAGGGCTGGGAGCGATGGGTGGTGGTGGACTGCCTAGGAAGATTTGAGTGCAGTGGGTGTCGCTCCTGAGGAGACACTGGAGGGGGTTGCGTGCTGGTTGGAATACGTGGGTGGGCAAACCCCCCAGTGCCCCCCTCACACTGAGAGGGCACGGACGCATTCTCAGAGAGGGGGCTGCATGGGAGATGCATGGGAGGATGCCTGAAGCGGGCAAATGACAGCCTGCTACGGATCCGGGCGTGGCCTGATTGGCCGAGGCTCGCAGCTGGGCTGGCCGTAGTGGCAGAGTGCGCAATCAAAGCGACGCCGCGCTGAGATGGAGTTGCTCTGACGCAAACCGAGCTTCAATAATGGAAATCAACGCAGCTACTCGTTGAGTACGCACTTCAGGAGAAGCACCAGGGCCGACGCAGGAGGCTGGCGATGAAGCAGCGTAGGGGTGAATGAGTGTACAGTGTACTATGGTCGAGAGTGCAGGTGCAAGGGGGGAGCCACGGCGGTAGTCGCAAGCTGTGCCCTGCCCGACTGCTCCCATACGTACAGGAGAGGAGGTACGTGGAAAGCGTAGCAGGAAGTGTACGTCTGGGCAAGGCTATTGTTGGGCTTGGGTCGCTGCTTCCGTAATTCATACTCACACACTGCACACCCGCTCAGCCCCCTAGGCACACACCCACCCCCAGACATGCACACCACCACCCAACAGTTGGAACAGCCTAGCCGGCAGGACTAATTGTCGTCCAGGCTGTTCGGGGCGGTGTTGTTGACTTTGGGAGAGAAGGAATGTCGGTCGCCAGGCTGCCGGCAAGCAGCGCAGCGCAGAGCAAAGCAGAGCAAAGCAAAGCAAAGCACGTACTCAGCCAGGCGTCAAGGGAAAGAAGGAAGCGAAGCATGCTCTGCTGGAGTGTCTGTTGTTGCTGGCTGATGCGGAGTTTGCGTGCCGTGTAGCAGCAGCAGGAGCGAGCGGTGTCAAGTTTTTTGCTGCATCACTCCGAACACCAGCTGGGGCAGGAGCGCGCAGGAGCCTTGGAGATGGGGAGAGGAAGCAACCAACGACCAACGACCAACTGGGCAGGAACGCACACTCAACACACACACAAGCACACACAAACACATGATGCCTAAGTAACCAAAATCGTTGACCAAAGAATCGTTTGCGTCGCTCGTGCTCCCTCACCTCCAGTTCCCCCCCCATCACATTGATGAGAAAGGGAGCCCTGGAGGGGGAAAATCACAAATCCAACCAATGCACCTGCTGCGAGTGATGAGTGGCTCGTCGTGCAAAGGCTGGCGAAAAAGTGCCCCCAAGTGGTGGCAAGCCGGCCATGGGAGTCATCACCCAAGACAAGCACGGGCCACGGCGCCTGCCTTCCCAGCGAGCAGCCTTCGCCTTCCACATAATCGCCCGAGACCCTCACCCTTCCGTCTGAACCCTCCAAGAACACTGGCAACAATGATCCTCTCCATACCCCCTCAACCCGAGCACTACGGTCTCATCTGATGCCGCAGACGCTCTCACGATAACATCACGCACCACGCATCCGTTCTCATTGTGCCAGTATCTCTCCCCCTTCGCCACTCTCCACTCCTTCGCCGTTTGTCTACCTAGTCTTTGTCTTCAGCCAGCAGCGAGCTTGTCAAACGCGCCCGTCGCTTGCCGCCACCTCTCCGCTGCCGCCTACCCAAAGACTCATACCCCCCCCCAACGACTACTACTCATCCTCCTCTTTGACGCCTCTACTACGCCGTTTATATCCTCCTCAACGGCCCCGTACCTGCGTCTCCCTCCAACTCAGCATTCCTCTCAGCCGCTTCCCCTCCGGATTCGCTGGCCAGTTGCCTCGTTAACTCGATTGCGATAGTCCGACCTCTCCACCGCCACTTCCAACTTCAACTTCCAACTATTCTCATAACCACCACCAATCTCTCGCAACCATTCTATATGCTTCAACGACGCCTAATATATGCTCAATAAATCAAAACTTCTCCCTCTTGACTATTTCCACTTCGACCATTAAAGCTGCTTTAGCTTGGTGACGCACGCCTCGGTCGCAGTCATCATCTAGAACAACTTCTATATCGAACACGATCCAGTCGCAATGATTCTCGCAGTCTCCGATTATACTCCAGTCACTCGTCGCTCAGAATTCACCCTAGTAAACAAGGCCTTCGTCAAAGGAGCCTTCGCCTGCTAGATCCCCGCATCCCCTCGGAACCTCCAGCTTTTACGATAGCGACAGCTATCTTACGAGCTGCTTCTTCGGAGTGCTTTGCGGAAAGGTCTCAATTAGGTCTTGTTTGGTGATTCTGTAGCTGACGGTGACTGGAGTATTCCTCTGGTGCGCGGACGGAAGCTTCTTCGACCATCTTACGACAGTTTGGACGAGCCCCATTCGCAAACCATCGTCTTCCTCTCTCTTATAACGCTGCAATCGTATCCGAAAACCTCGAATCCATCTTCTTCACTCCCCGACGTACTACTGACCCTCATATATCTCCAAATCACCCCACTTATAAATCACACGGAAACGTGGTACAATCTGGACTTATATCACGAGCATAATACTCAACACGGAGCGACACGAGATTCAAGAATCAAAATCATACGACGCACGTCATAAGGTTGATTCCGTACGGTTTGTCTATCGGTTAATATCTGGTCACCCCACGACCACCCGATTACTCTCACATTACAGTGGTGACGGAAAAGTTCCCGAACTGTAACGTCGAGTCATCACCCTCTCCACTCACTCCTTTATCATACATTCAGTTTCCTAGCTCTTGCTTTCATAAGCTTCTTTAACCTCTCTTTCATACCACCATGAGTCTCGACATCCTTGCTCCCCAGCTTGGCACTGCTTCCCCTCGAAGTCATCCATACGCATCATCTCTTTCCTCTTCCGCTTCTTCGTCTACTTCTTCCGTCTTCTCAGATGTCGCATCACAGGCATCTACTTGTAGCTCATTGACTACCCACTCTATCCCGACAGGATGGGAATCTGAAGAATGGAGTTCAAACTCCCGACTCGCGGCAGCTGCCGCTGTCGATACGTTTGCACCAATCAGCAGGGTGAGTACCTATCCTCAGTATCAGCCTTCGCTTTGCCGCGAGACTGTTCCTGAGAGGGTATTGCCATCCCTTCGAACCGCCGGTCTGGTTCTGCCCACTGAGCAGCGCCAACATCCCCGGCGATCATCGTCGACTATCCAACGACCCCCACCTCAGTTGGTCCGCCAAGTTGAGCGAAAGGTCAATTTTGTGGATTGTCTTGTCGGTCAGTATTTATGTTCTCCCTTCTCCTTTTCACTCGCTGAATCATTCTTTTTCAAAGACTCCGCCACTCAAATGGTAGAAGTCATTTGGCCTACTTCAGTTCCATCAAGTCGCTGCGAACCCAACGCGGGTCGTGGTGTGCTTCCCCTACGAACATTCATTCAGGAGACTCTCCGACGATCACGTACAAGTTACTCGACCCTTCAAGTTGCTTTGTACTACCTGATCCTCATCAAGGCCCACGTTCCGAAACATGACTTCACCATGGAGCAACCGGAGGATGCTGCATCTTTCCGTGCTCTCCAGTGTGGCCGACGCATGTTCCTCGCTGCTTTGATTCTTGCCTCCAAGTATCTGCAAGACAGGAACTATTCTGCTCGTGCCTGGAGCAAGATCTCTGGATTGAAGGTTTGTGAGATCAACACCAACGAAATGGCTTTCCTTGCTGCTGTCAATTGGAAGCTTCACATCACCGACCCTGTTTGGGAGCGCTGGCAGGAAGTGGTTCTCCGCCATACCCCGTCGAACCAGCCGCCCTCTCCCGGAGCCGCTATGCCAAACACCTGGAGGACGATCATTCCGCAACTGAATCCTGAACTGACGGTGGTCGAGGTTGCACCCAAGACACCTTTGACTCCTGTCCGCCCTGTACTAAGGTCGCACGCGAGTCAGTACAGTCTGCGCTCCCCTCTTCCTCTTTCAGATGCATTCAACTCACAGGAAAGTACTCCCACTCCAGCCATGTATCAGGCACCACGCTTCTTGGAACCGAGGCCGGAACTCCTGCCTCCTACCCCATCTCTTGCACGCTTGGGTCCTCTGCCTACCCCAACCTTGACACCACAATCTGTTGCGTCAAACACTCCTGCAGCGAGTGCCATGGCGTTTGGATCAAGGCGACCCTCAATGTGCTCAGCTATGGCACAAGCACAGAGCTCGTCCTTGGCTCGCTCCTGTGTTGATCAGTTCAACCCTAGTATTAGGAATGGTCTCGAAGCCTACCACTGGCCTAGCCGACGCCCGTCTTTGGCGCCCTCAACATCTTCATCCGCATCGTCACCAGAATCTATGGTGACGGACAACTCTCGCTCCTCCCGCGCCTCTTCAATCTCGTCTGTTTCTTCCGCGAACTGGGCGCCGAGTCAGGCCAAATTGGCCCGGCTGGCGACATGCCGCAACGCTAGACTGCCATACCCGGCGCTGTCCAAGTGTAAGGAGCAGTATGAATACGCACCCAGCGAGCCCATGTCCTCACCCGATCTTGAGAGCTTTCACATCGATGATTCTGATGCGACACCCATTAGGGTTGAGAGTCCTACCCCCATGGACATCCCAGCCAATCACTACGCAAGCCGGAAACGTGGCAGGTCATCTGTTGATCTCCAGCAGAATGTCCGTCACTTACTTCACAGCTCGCGCTCTACATCGTTCCTTCGCGGCGGGCAAACTGTCCTTCCCGATCGATCGATCTCGCAATCTTTCCTCTTCTCCGGAGAAAGGACTCCGTCATCAGGCTCAGGGCCTAAGGGACTCCAGTCCCCCAAGCACACTGTACCAGCGCGCCGTCTACCTATCCAGAAAGACCTTGGAAGGAAGCGAACATGCTGCAGCACAGAAGCGGCTCATGCATTCCGTCGAGAAGGACCGGGAATGTGGGAAGGTATTCTTTAAGAGTATCATCTTGTTCACACGAAGAACCTGGATCCGAAGAAATACGTCTGGCACATGGATGCCAACAACATTATTCACATAAACATCTTCCTCCGCGCTCGCCTGTGTATATTCTCTCACCCTCTGTACGAGTTGAGCAGACTTTTTTTCTCACATGGTGCTCCACCACCATTATACCACTACTACTACAACAATCCTGCCAAATTATCTCCTTTTGTCACTTATTAAGCTCAATTTCCAATATCTTATTCTTGTATGGAGTTGTCCGTGTTGCCTTTTTTTTTATACTAAACGCTCGAAATATCAGAGCTTGGGCGGGGTCGAATGATAGGAGTTATTTCCACATCTTTGCTTCACGCTCGGGGCTCCGGGGACCGGATATCGGAACGGAACGGTGCATAGTAGGGAATTGGCTATGCATAGGACGGGAGTCTTTTGGTGTGCGTGTGTGAAGGGGGATTTGGGAATGCTAGGAATGGAAGAAATTCGATCGGGTAAGGATCTGTATGGAGTCGGGGACTCGTGGAGGATGTACGTTTATTTGTAGTGTCGAGTGAATTCACAGACAGACAGTAAGTAAATTAGTGAGGAAGGTGCAGTTTTGGTAGGTTAGATGAATTGATGGGACTCAACAGTTCATATCTCTTCTTACATCTTGAGCTCTTGTTCATTGTCAAGTGGTGTTTGTGAGATGTCTATGGTTTACTCAACATTTACGGGCGTGGGTTGAACGGGATAACTTCTAATGATGGTATATGTTCATGATACACTGATCAAATTTCTGAAAATTTGTGATGTTTTATTTTTTTTTCTGGTTATTTTTCTTCCATCGGTAATCATTTCACCTATTGTGTCCTTTTCTCTACCTTTCTTTATCTTTTCTCGCCTTGGAAAACCGTGTGTTTAATACCTACTGCATAGATCCGCACTGCTGCAGCTCTCCCTTGGAATTTGCTCCTCGAACTAGATCGGCATCATTTCCCCCATGACATCACCCAGGTATCGTCATCTGCCACTTTGTACACACCTTCTCCTCCTCCTCGGGTCAGGTTAAGAGCATGGGTTCCCTTTCCTTCTTGTATTCAGCCACCCCGTCTCGGCTGCAAAAGACCGCATCTCCAATCCCCGACCCCAATTTTTGATTCCGAAGTCATTTTAATAGGCGAGTAACCAAATGGATAGTGTGAATCGAGCAGGTCTTCATGGAAAAAGATGATAATGCTCTCTTTCACACCCCTCCCGTGCTACACACTCGCCCAACTTCCAACTTCCAACTTCCAACCATAACCCCCTTTCAAACCTTACTCAACCAAAGCATGAAACCAAACTGGACCGGAAAACTGTACACAAATAAAAAGTTCGTCCGTCTCGTCTTATGCCTTTGCGGATATCCCACAGGTGCCGGCTGCCCCATCGGCTGCCCCATACCGCCAACCTGACCCTGCCTTCCATCCGGCAAAAGCACATACCGAATACTCCTAAGCAAAAAGAACGCATTCGCGCCAAAACAGTAGAGGAAAACAAGCCAACTGACCCAGCCGCCCGTCGCGCCGAACAGGGCCAGCAGCTCCGTGAGCACGATGGCGACGATGACGTGGACGAATTTGTAACCTGAGTAGGCGACCAGGTCGAGGAGTTGGGACGAGGAGGATATGGAGAGGATAAACGTGCCGAATTTTAGGAGGAGGAGTTCGAGAAGGAGGACAGAGAGCGCGAGGGTTGCGGTGTAGCCGAGGAGTTCGGGGTTGAAGGCGCCGCGGAGACCAGCGGTTAGGGTCGAGAGAAGGATGTAGGTTACCAGGGCCATTGCTGGGGGGTCGTTAGTTTTTGTGGTTGCAAGAGGAGGGATCGGGGAATTGGGTGGATGTGATGAGGATTGGGGTGGAGATTGGGAGGATCGAGTGGGGCTTGAATATGATGTTGGTTTCAAATGGGGAGGCGAAGTGGGATGGGATGGAAGGATAGGATTGATAGGATAATTCAACGTACTCGGAATGTACATGTCCGGTGAGTTCATGTCTTCGCGTGGAGCTGGGTTCCCGTCTTTGCGCGACCAGGGACGATGACGCCAGGGGAAGAGGACGATGTAGAGTTTGGTGACGACATAGGAGTTTGTGACGTTGAAATAGTGTTTTAGGGCGGAGACACTGACGAATCGACCGAGCTGGGAAAGTAGCTTAGTATAAGAATCGTATTTGGGGGTTATGGTATTGTTGTATAATGAAGAAAAGTGGGTGGGAAATATGTCGATATGTTGTTGACCTGTTCAGAATAAAGTAATACAGGAGACTTACGTTCTGTTCCACATACTCCTGGCCGGCGTTCACAGCACTCTTGCCGATCTGGAAGCCCATCTGCGCCGTGTGATCGTTCATGAAGCCCCCGAATGCGGGATGCTGGTTGTAACCACCCCCGCTAGGCCCGCCCTGTTGCTGCCCTGCGTATCCATATCCGCTATGAGGCTGTGACGGTGGTTGAGGCGGGGGCGGAGACCGTAATTGAGGGACCGTAGAGACGTGTTGTGGGACGGGATGATGAAGGGGGGGTGAGTGTGCGGGCGCTGGATTGTTGTATGTCGGGCGCTGCATAATGGCGGTGATCAAGATTGGTGAAGGCGGTTCGAAAAGGTAATCGCGAGTCGGAAGAGCAGCCTACTGTGCTATGTGTATTGACGAGGTAACGCAACAGGCGACGTGGCCGAATTGGTGCTCCAAAGTTCGTAAATGTGGTGTGCCTAGATCGATGAAGTCGGGGTTTCTGTAGGTATTTCTGCTCCTGCGGTAAGCTTGACACACGCCGATCTGGCAACTTCCGCCCGCCGAACCCTAATCCACCACCACTACCACCATCTCATTCGTCATAGGGCCACGCAGCGTGGTGCGCTGCCACCTCCACTCTCTCACTTCCATTCCCCGCACACGACCGTCTAATATTGTCGGCTGGCCCAAGGAGATATGTTGGATACTTTCGAAATTCTAACGACGTCAGGCGTTGTGCTGTGGTCGCGCACGTACGCCCCCGTCGGCGCAAACATTATTAACAGTCTGATCCGCGACGTCTTCATCGAGGAGCGCATATTGCCCCAATCCGGGGATGCAGGCCAGAAACCAACGTATAAGAAGGAGGGCTATACCCTCAAGTGGACAACGGCAAAGGATATAGGGTTAATTTTCGTGGTATGTGCAATTGTTGCCCATCATCCTAACTTTTGGCCCAGATGCAGTGGCGTTGATGCATTGTCGAATAGGCAGTATACCAGTCTCTGGTCCATTTGACATGGATAGATAAACTCCTCGATAACGTGCGCGCGCTTTTCGTCGGTTTATACGGCGAACAATTGAAGAGCAAACAAAGCAGCATAGTGGACACCAAGAAATTTGGTTCCTTCTTTGAAAGACAGATCCAGGAACTCGAGAAGTCGACTGAGGGATCCGCGTCCCTGTCTTCCAACGTCAAGCTTACTCCTCCTTCGAGTACCGATAACGATAGCGCAGAAGAAAGTGCTCTGAAGCTACCGGCGCTCCAGAAACCACAACGTCCGCTCTACGATACTTCGGCTGATTCTACACCTGTTCCTACCCCAGACACATCCCGGCCGACTACCCCGGCGCAGAGTCATTTGTTGACGGGCAAAGCAAGGACTGGGGCAAAACTCTCCCGAAGAGACAGGAAGAAGGTTGCGGTCGGCACATCAGCGCCAGCATCATCAGGCGATGAAGCAAGTATCAAGCGCAAGGGCAAGGGTGCCGCGAAGAAGAACCGCATATGGGGGGAGTTTGGTGCAGATGAAGAGGATCCGTCTATGGTGTTGGACTACTCACAAACAGATCTCCGAGGCGAAGCGTCGGAAGGCGAGGCCTTAGAAGAAATCAAACAAGAGACATGGGGCCGCAAGACGGGCAAGGGCGAGTTCGTATTGAAAGATTTAGATGAAGAGATGGACGCGATAATAGCAGAGCAGAATGCAAAGAAACAAACCTCAGCAGCGTCCAGTGGTGGTATAGTTGGTTCAAGCCTAGGTGCAATAGGAGGACTGTTCCGGAACGTAGTGGGTGGTAAAACTCTCACAAAGGAGGATCTCGTAAAGCCGCTCAAAGGTATGGAAACCCATCTCCTTGAGAAAAATGTAGCGCGGGAAGCAGTAGTACGACTATGTGAGAGCGTAGAACGAGACCTTATTGGTCTCAAGACAAACAGCTTTACCAGTATGTACCCCTTTCCAGCGACTTGATATCTATCGCTGACCCGTCTTTAGCTATCGAGGCTACACTCCGAACATCTATGGAGAAGGCTCTGACCAAGATTCTTACTCCCTCCTCATCCCTCGACCTCCTTAGGGAGATACAGGCCGTTAATGCGTCTGGTCGCCCCTATGTATTATCTATCGTTGGCGTTAACGGTGTTGGAAAATCTACCAACCTCAGCAAGATCGCCTTCTTCCTGCTTCAAAATCACCACCGCGTGCTCATTGCCGCCGCCGATACATTCCGTTCCGGCGCTGTAGAGCAACTCCGCGTCCATGTACGCAATCTGAAGGAGCTCAGTAAGCGGGAAGGTGGCGAGGTCGACCTTTTCGAGAAGGGCTATGGCAAAGACGCGGCAAACATCGCTGCTGATGCGGTGCAATTCGCCTCTAAGAACAACTTCAATGTCGTGCTTATTGATACCGCCGGTCGTCGACATAACGACCAACGCCTTATGTCATCGCTTGAGAAGTTCGCCAAGCTCGCAAAGCCGGACAAGATCCTAATGGTTGGCGAGGCGCTTGTTGGTTCAGATTCGGTAGCTCAGGCACGCAATTTCAACTCCAGCTTTGGAGCTGGCCGTGGGCTCGATGGATTTGTCATTTCAAAGTGCGATACGGTGGGAGATATGGTGGGTACACTTGTCAGCATGGTGCACGCGACGGGTATTCCCGTGGTGTTTTTGGGTGTGGGTCAACATTATGCGGATTTGAGGGGGTTAAACGTGGGAAATGTTTGCCGACTGTTGATGAGTTAGGACACTGGTTTTGAGCTACTACTATTATTCTTGTATAAGATTGCTTTGTTGAAGCCAGCATCATGGTATTATCACGTGGATATCAATGTATTCACTGTGCAGTGACGAGGCATATGATCAATCATATGCCCCCATCTTACCACACTTCTAGCTTCAGCATCCTACAGGTCAAATTAGGATCACGATGAAGTACACACATAGTCTCAGAGTGACGTCGACGCGGGGTTGTTGCGTGCTTTGTGGAGAAGATTAACCCACAAAAAGTATGGCAATAAGCATTGGAACGAGTCCCGTTGCAAAAGCGCTTAAGTCGTCTTGAATGGTCCGGACGCACACACCGGCTTGCCGCGTGTCCCACAGAGAAGCATGATTTGTGTGGGCAACCAACAATTGAACTGTGTGGAGAGACGCATGTGGAGGTCCTAAGTGTGCACTGGTACTGGTCCACGGGTGTGTCATTGTGGTGCAGGGCAATAGCCGCAATGCCAAGGCCGTTGAACGGCGGCGCGCGGCAGCAAAAATTTCTAGGTTATCATGCTGCCCACGCCCACTAGGATCGCCTCTCTTCCAGAAAAACCATGTGCCCGCTGGCTTTGACGACTCGGGACTGTTTCCCCAGCGCGACGAAGAAGCCAATTGATTCCTCACCTGCTAGTACAAATGGACCTTACGCCGCTCTCATAACTGCCCGTCGACCCTGGCCGCAGTCCCTCAACTTCACCCCACCTTCGTTGAGAATATTGAGTGGGTAGTAGCAAAAGAATCATAGGTGAGTCGGACACGCGTTTTCTCTGCAGATTTTCCCCCTCACCATATGATGATTTTGTCTTTTATTTTTAGATGTTAGACTTGCGATTCTTTCGAGAATGAGCGGCAAATGACGTTCTGATTCTGGTTATCTATGCTCTTGTTGAACAGTCACTTTATAGCGCAGGTACGATTACTGACAGACCCAATCAAGATTAGGTTTTTTCTCTCCACTTTCTTCACACCAACAACTATCTTCCAAAAATGTGTGGCATCATCGCCGTCATCCACGCAGATCCGTAGGTTGCTCATTCCCGCTCGGCCGGTGGTTCTGTTAACAGCGATAAAGGAAGTCTCAGTCGGCTGCCGTTGAAATCCATGATGCGCTATACCTCCTTCAACACCGCGGACAAGATGCCGCGGGTATCGTCACCTGTGGTAACGGTGGACGCTTCAGCCAGTGCAAAGGCAACGGAATGGCCTCCAGGGTCTTCAACGATGGTGCACGCATCTCTGAGCTCCCTGGCTTCATGGGCCTTGGTCACCTCCGATACCCCACCGCCGGCAGCAGTGCGAACTCTGAGGCTCAGCCATTCTACGTAAACAGTCCGTACGGTATTTGTTTGACGCATAACGGAAACTTGATCAACGCTCCCGAGCTGCGAGAGTTCCTTGACCAAGATGCTCATAGGCATATCAACACCGAGAGTGACAGCGAGATGATGTTGAACATTTTCGCGAACGAGCTCAACGAGACTGGAAAAGCTCGTGTCAACGCCGCAGATTGCTTTGCAGCCCTGGAACGGATGTACAAGCGATGCGTCGGAGGATGGGCTTGTACAGCCATGCTTGCAGGTATGTTTTCCTGTAACCGCTATGCATCCAGAATCTAACAATTCTAGGTTTCGGCCTCATTGGTTTCCGTGACCCTCACGGTATCCGCCCGATGGTTTTAGGCTCTCGACCCTCTGATAGCGGCCATGGGATGGACTACATGATGGCATCCGAGAGCGTTGCTTTGACACAGTGCGGATATAAAACGTTCCAAGATATCCTCCCGGGGCAGGCCGTAATCATCGAAAAGGGCAAGGAGCCGGTCTTTCATCAGGTTCATCCCATGCTCGGTTACACTCCGGATATTTTCGAATACGTTTATTTTGCTCGCCCTGATACGACTATCGATGGCATTGATGTGGACGAAAGCCGACGCAACATGGGCTTCAAGCTTGCCGAGACCATCAGGAAACGACTTGGCCCCGGTCTAGAAGATATAGATGTCGTGATGCCGATTCCGGAGACTGCTATCACTTCCGCTATTTGTGTCGCCGAAGCACTTGGAAAGCCATACTGCCAAGGCTTCGTGAAGAACCGTTACATATTCCGTACTTTCATTATGCCCTCTCAGAAGCTTCGACAGAAAGGTGTCCGAGCGAAGCTCAATCCTATGCGAAAAAAATTTGAAGGAAAAAACGTATTGCTCGTTGACGATTCCATCGTTCGTGGTACCACATCTCGGGAAATCGTTCTTATGGCACGCGAAGCTGGTGCAAAGAAAGTATTCTTCTCATCCTGCGCCCCGCCAATCACCAATGCTCATATTTACGGTATTGACTTGGCATCGTCATCAGAGCTCATTGCTCATCACCGGGACGCTGCAGCGATTGCGAAATATATCGGCGCGGACGATGTCATCTATCAGAATCTGCCAGACTTGATCGAAGCTTGTGCGACATTGTCGCCCCGTGATCCTTCTACTCAGCAATTCGAAGTCGGCGTCTTCTGTGGCAAGTACGTAACTCCGGTGCACGACGGCTACTTTGAGCATCTAGAGCAAATCCGAGGTGAGAGTCGCAAGATGAAAGTCATGGAGTCAGCACGAGAAGCAGTTGTGCATGGTGTAGCAGATCCGAAGCAAATTCGGATGGCAGCAAAGGGTGTGGTACGTTGAATACCAAGCCGAACAGAAAATCTCTCAACTAACACCTATTGTAGGAAGTAGATCAGCATGGGAACGTAATACCTGCTGATAGTGGAAGTCCAGATTGGGCACCTCTGAATGGTGTAAGCTCTCTCCCGCCTACAAATGGCGGCATTGCAGAGTCGAAACCCAACGGAGATCAAAGACCAACTTTGGAAAATGAAGGAGTTGGCTCACGTGAACAGGTGCGCCATTTGGGCAGTCAGGACATCAGTCTGCACAACTTGCACGATCATCAGTGAACGGGTTGAGTAGCAACTTTGTTCCCCATTTCCCTTTTACTCCTTACTTTTCGAGAACTATTCGGATCGAGAACGTAGATTCTGGCCTCTCGAATGAAGTACTATTATGATGATGCATGATTATCTCCTTTATCTTCTGCGCCAGAAGCATGCGCTCTATAAATCGAAGGATCATCAGATAGCAGTGAATGTCCAGTGTCTCTTTTACACACCGGATGTTGCCAATGACAGAGCATTTCCAATGGAAACGCATGATTTTAAGATTGAAAATTAGGAGTTTTATGCTCTCAGAATAAGCATATCCCCATTCGAATCGTTCATGCCTAGAATTGACATGTAGACTTGATTTTGCTTACTTCTGTCTTCTCGGCTAGAATTCGGACCATTGACCATCTACATCATTTGGCCCCCACTTCGTCACATTATAAAAGATCAAGCAACATAGCTGCAGCGGGCTGCAAGGCTGCAACATGTCCAATCAAAAGACAAGACACGTTATTCGGAGAACGCCGTGCCCCTCTTCTGCAAACATTGGACGCCTGATTCACTTGTCACCCAGCCTCTTTATATAACCACAACTGGTCAACTACCAATCTAATTATAGGATGAATATGAATGATGCAGTTGCTTCCCTTGGATCAAATCCGAGTGAAGATGAAGAGTTAGCCTCATTGAAGTGGCGTTGGGATGGTCGTTATGAGCGCAACAACGGGTACTATTAAGAAGGGATGGGGGATGATCTTTTGATAACAGACGGCCAGGTCACATTTACGCCGCAACCGAAAGCCACATTCTTATTCTCCTCTCTGCTTACCGATTGGAGCTCACCCAAGAGATCTCATTCCGGCGATTCTACTACACAAAGCCCAGTGTCGCAGTCTGATTTCAGTCGAGTCATCCTTTTTGCCCTATTCTCATTGCAGTCCCCAGAAGAGGATTTGGTCACAGACAAGTTCGTTTCGTGCAGTATACCTTTCCGCTCGCGATGGGTGTAAGCTTTGTGCTACTCTCTTCGGACTTGCCAGCAAAATCTGGAATGACAGCCTACAGACATATAAAATCCTTTGGAGTGACTGTCCAGATGAAAAAAAAACTGGCTGGATAACTATATTAAGAATGATATCTGGTGGGCTTCACGTTTCATTCGAATCCAACGTTTTCCATTCAAAATCTTTCGTAATGTATACATTGGAAGGTAAGAACCTCGTTTGGACTTGTAACATGCCTGTGTAAAGACTTATTTATTTTGTTTAGACGATAAACCCCAGATTCCCACACCTTTTTCGCAATGTGGGACTCTGTTGCGGATTCACAAGGATAGTGCTTCCCCCGAATGCCTTGATCGTGCGGTACAATGGTTATCAGACTGCCGGGCCAACCATTCAAACTGCAACCGTCCGCCACAAGTTCTTCCAACCCGACTATTGGATATCTCATATGACCATGGAGATCTATTAATCAAAATTGTAGAGCCAAATGGCTTGAAAGGTGAATATATGGCTCTGAGCCACTGCTGGGGACAATCGAAGGGATTACGAAGCACGACACACAATATAGACCGCCTAAAAAACACTGGATTTCCGTGGAGTTCTATGCCAAAAACATTTCGGGACGCTGTGGTGGTCTGTAGATACCTAGGCATTTCATATCTTTGGATTGATTCCCTCTGTATTCTGCAGGATAATAAGAAAGACTGGGAAGTAGAATCTTCCAAAATGTGCGACATCTACGGAAATGCGGAACTGGTCCTTGCTGCTTCATTGGCTTCTGATGACAACGAAGGTTTTTTGAATTCTCGTGGGACACCGACATTGGGCCCTTTCCCTTCCAAATTGTGTGGAAATAAAGAGAATATCTACGTCACAGAAACTCCCCCTGACATCGAGGATCCATTACATAAAAGAGGATGGTGTTTTCAGGAACGGCTAGTGTCGCGAAGATACCTGTCGTTTGGTACAGACGAACTAACTTGGGAGTGCAATGTCGATAGTCTGTGCGAATGCAGCGGCCATAATGCCTCCATCAATCAATTGGATACCTATAGAACATTATTTGCGACCCGAGATCTGGATCATCAACAGATCTATGAATGCTGGAACAAGATAATTATTTCTCCTTACTCGACTCGCAATCTTACTTTTAATACGGACACACTACCGGCGCTGTCTGGGATTGCCAAGTATTTCATGCAGCATCTACAAGATGAGTACTTGGCTGGACTCTGGCGACAGAACCTCATTGTGGCACTTTTATGGACCACTTGCGACAAGAGGGCGGCAACTAAAATTTCATCCTACCTTGCGCCATCGTGGAGCTGGGCATCAGTAAATACACCAGTGTCTACAAGTCATATACACAATCAATATTCGCTGCCGTTGGCTACACTCGTGGATGCCAAATGTGTACCGCTGGGTGCTGATCCCACTGGCCAAATCGCTTCCGGTTATATTATTATTAAAGGTAGACTTGCTCCCGTACTTCTACCCTTGCAGTTGCATTTGGAAGACACCGTTGTCGTACTACATGACTCTCAAGGGGGGGAACTGAAATGTGTTTTGGACCTAGATGGCGCAATCATTCCGGAGGTAGTTCCAGCGATGGTCCCAGGTCGTACGATAACGACCGGGAGAAGAGTCAATAGTCCCGACGACGACCACGTGCGCGTTTACTATATGATGAAGATACGTACAGTACAAGTCTGGTGCTTGCTGTTGGCCACATTGGCGTCAGATAGCGTGGCAGGTGGTTTCGAAGGATATGGATTGATATTGGCACCCTGTGATGCTTCTTCTGAGAAATATTGTCGCATTGGCATGTTCAGATCGGGAACAGTATCTGAGGAAGGTTCCAAATACTTATTTGATGATTGCGAAGAGACAAAGGTTATCATTATCTGAAGAACCGAGAGGCAGAGGAAGATGGAATTGTTGTTACAGGTTCTCTTTATTTATAGAGCATTCTTATTTTGTAAACTTTTTCTAATTGAGCGGTGTCTTTTCAATGTTGCTATTCATGAATATTGTTTGCTGCATCTTAGAAGGCTACACAGCGTTTAGAATACTGCCATTCTTCCTGGAGAATCTGTGCTGACAAACAAGTCCGGAATAAGTTGCCCTGCGAGAGCTACACGCGGCCTCGTTGTAAAATGAATAACTGATCAGTCTAGATGAAAAACAAATTTACTCCCTCTGTCTAGGAATCTTCACAATTTCATTTCCCACGCTTTCAACTGTAGACACACGATCTACTACTGAAAGAATGTCATGATAAAAAACGAATTTTCACGTCTGGAGCTCTTCATATTCACGAGATCAAGTTTACACATCATCACAGTAGCCAATCATTTACCGAATTCATGACAGTAAAATTACTCAGTCCTCAAGACCTAGAGATTTTGAATCAAATCCGCAGACTAAGTATATCTAGGTAAACCTTCTACCCCATCATTATCTTTCTCTAATAATCGTAGAAATGTAAGGATGCCGCATAAAATATTATCCAGATATCCTTCCCAATTCATCCCTTCTAATCGTACACTCATAATGCATTACACACCATCACCTAAACCGGCTGGCCAGCAAATGTTCACAGTATCCACTGTATTCCTCATCAGTATTCGATATCCCGTCGGAATTTATAAAGTTGAGAAAAGACGATAGAAATCACTTCCTCGCACTCTTCTTATACGGATTGGCCATAATAGGTCTTACTTTCTTCGGTCCACTCCCCTGTGTCCGAACAGGTAAATGCCGATCCACCATCACCACATCCTCGGGTCCCTCTCCTGTTCTCGTTCCCGTTCCCATGTTCTCTTTCTTGATTCCCACGGCGGTTTTAGCGGCCGGAGAGCGTGACGCCGGATTCTGGACCGGTTTCCGGAACGAGGTTAGGAGACTCATGCGCTCTTCTTCGTTCTCGGTGTCGGATGTTAGGTCGATGGTGTTGTCGGTTTGAGCCCTGAGGTGGGCGGGGAAAGAACGGGTTGGGGGAGAGGTGTGGGATGGAATACTGTTGTCGAGGAGGCGGTGTTGGATTTGGGATTCGTTCAGCAGTGGGGATGCGTGGGCCGGTTTGGAGGACGAGGCGTTGTTTGTTCGCTGTTTTGTGGGTTTGGATCTGGAGGAGGATGGGGCAGGAGAGCTCATTGATGCCGTAGGGACGCGGTAACTGTCCAGTTCAGCGATGCGATTTCGGCGGGCTTCGGAGGGGTTGAGGGCAGCTTTGCGGGTAGATAGAGGGGCAGACTGTTTTGGAGTAGTGTTAGGTCTGGGCGAGGCGGATAGAGCGGTTGATGCTGGACTTCCGGAGAGAACTGGAAATGGGATGGGCGTCTTTCGTGGTTTGGGTTTTGTGGCTGATGGCATAGGTATCTCTGTGGGCTCTTGTTTGACAGCTGAGATTGCTCGATGAGGTTCTACGCTACTATCATCAGAAGCCATGGCATCAAGATGCGTGATTTCATCCAAGACGTTCATAGAGTCGGTAGCGCCATCAGTGTGTATCCCTGAGAAGGGAGGATGTGGGGGATAAAGCGTGGTCTGCATTGCTGGAGTTCCGTTGTCCGCACGTTGTCTTTTACGCTTCTGGGTGCCGGACCTGGGGGTCTCAATACCTGATGCACCTACTGGCGGTTTAGGTCTTGCCGTACGGTCAATCTCGTTTCCTGGAATGACTCCGCGATAGCCTTCCAGATTATCAATAAATTCCCAAATTACCTTCCAGACTTGGGCGTTTAACCTAAGGTCGACGAAGTTTTCGCGAAGCAGATCTCGTAGAACCTTGATATCTCCTAGTAATAACGTATTGTTTCGCGTTTCTGAATATATCGAGATCATAACGGCCACAGAAACCATCTCAACGGGAGCAAAGGTCTGTACGTTTTTGAGCCTACGTCCAGCGTTGGTGAAGATTTCTGCGTTTTCATTGATCAGATCTTGGAACGTGTTGAAGACATTAGCAAGATGGGCCCTCGTCCTATCATCAGCCGCGGCCTTGTTGTTGATAAGCTTCGGAAGAGCAATGTGATTCGTTCTTAGAACTGGAATGCCGTTGGCGGCCATCGGGTGCTCGCACTCGATGATTTGACTGAAGCAACTAAGAGCCATTTGGAAATCCTTACCTCGACTTCGATCCTTGAGTAGTGAGAAGACAATGGGATAGTCGTCAACGAAAAGTCGAGCAAGTTCTTGCCAGGGCCCACTCTGGGCTCGCATCTTTTCGGCTGCTGAAAGCTGCATGCCCATTTGCACTCGGGCAAAGAGATCTTCCTCTTGCTCAGTAGAAATATTCTGGTATTCGAACGAGCAGAATTCTTTTCTAAGGAACTGCCGCCGAACTTCCTCGGGAAGTATTCTCTTGCTCTTGCCAACACTGCCGGGCGCTATACAAAACCACCATTTAATGCCGTGTCGGTCATGGCAGGGAATAAGTCCTTGAATGAAGGCGCGGACAGATGATAGTCGCTGCTTGCCATCCACGCACACGAGGGTAGACTCTTCGGAGTCAGAGTCGGCGATTGTCTTACGGTTTAGTATGATGGGTGGGATGTAAAAATTCTCTAATATAATCAGTCTGAAAGCTATGAGAATGTCAAAGCTGCTGTGTAGACTCACCCATTAACGAATTCACGAGGCCTGCCATGCGGTCGGCGGTCCAAACCACCTCTCGTTGGTATTCAGGATTCACGTCAATCTTGCCTGTTTCAAGACCATCTAGACATTACAATTACTACATGTACTTTGGCCTGCTACGATGTAACTTACTCATCAAGTAGGCCAATGTCCTCATGTAGACCGCTGGTTCTGATAGGCGAGGTCGCGGGTCAAACGCGAGAGATGCATCTTCACTCTCACCCGCGTCCTCGGTGAGGTAATCATCGCCGCCTTCATCCTTGACATGGTGCTGCTACATGTGAGACGAATGACCTATAGAGGGTGGAGGGCGCTTGGCGCTTACCTGGCTGTTAAGAGGCTCCATGGCTAAGCCTGGCATTGCTAAGTGAATGAGTGTGGTGCCTCAGAGGTGGGCCAGGCAGCTAGCAGGGCTAGCTTGAAGCTAAATTTAGATGCATTAGCTTGCTAATTACGCTAAGTAGGCAGTATTAAGAAAAAAGATAGAAAATAAATATTACCCTCTATTACTATTACCTTTAAAAGCCAAGAGAAGGTTAGGAAGAGGTAAAGGAGAAAATGCGTTGTTCTTTATAGTTTGATAGGAGTGGGGCAAATCAATAGGTAAGGGAGTCTATCATTGGTTCATGCGCTTCAAGCCAAGTCGCATTAGTATTAGTGTTGTCACACAAAGATAATGGTTCGTTTGCTCATCCAATGTCAACAGCAGACTTTTGCAACATTTGTATTCATGATTAATCGCTCCTGCTTACTGAAAATGTCCGCTTAGTGGTTACTGCTCATCTCCATGGTAATCTGCCATACCCTCTTTTACAATCTTGCGCATCTGAGAAGCAGCGCGTCCCAGTTCTCCTCCACCCTTGGTCGCCTGCTCAAGCCCGGCAACGATGGCGGCCTCAGCACGATCATGGAACACCCTTTGGCGGTCCTCTCTGTCTTCATACATCTCTGCCTCCTCATCCCTCGCAGCACCGAATAAATTGAGATGGGCATACGCACTAGATCGTTCCGACAACAAATGGTGCTCTGTTTGCCACAGCGGGAAGCTTGCGCCGGCAGGTTGAACAGACAGTGCTGCTTGAGAAGGTACTAAGCCGACGCGTAGGAATGATGTAAGAACATTCATTTGCTTGACTTGAATTTTTGCATCCCCCGCGGATTTCCCCGCAGCTTTTGGTGCCGACCATTTCCCTGCAGTTTCGCTCTGCCATCCCAAAAGTCCAAGAAAACACTTGAGCATCTTCACCCAGCCTCCAGCGCAACTGACCACCTCGTCTCCTGCAACACTAAGAAGCCACTCCAGAATATCAAGAGAAAAGATACGAATTTCAGTGGCCAGGTGCGTCATGCCAGCTCTTGTATGGAGCAACAATTGATCGCTGCATCCTGCAATATCCCCTTTTGGAAGAGCCTGCAGAAGCTTGAGGAGTTGCTGTCGGACAGAATTGGAGCCGTCCAGGATAAGTCGTTGTACCCCAGGAATGATGACCGATGCCGGTTGAGGGAGAGGAAATCCGGGAGGGACAGATGTAACAGCAGTGGTTAGATACGCGAGAGATTCTTTCCTCTGAGAATCAGATCTGTGAGAAAGTAGGCCCATATGATGTGAACACTGAGCTGCAAGCGTAGGTGCATTTGCAGAAATGGACTGTTGTGTCAAGACAATCGCTAAGAAATAGTCAAATCTCTGAGATACCCTGGAGATTGAAGCTATACATACATTTGGCCTTGAAATTAGTATCAGTGTGATTGGCAGCTTTTGGTTTAGCCTTTCCAACTCTTAATTTTGGTTTCTATTTATGTCAGTACCTAGTTTAGCACGTGAGGCCGTGTCCGCGTTCTTACCTGGAAATCCTTCTTCTTTTCCTTCTTTCTTTTAGCACTGGAACCCATATCGGCGCTCACCCACTGTCAATGTACTGTCTCCAAATAACTTTGCAGATGTAGCGATTGTATGGAAGCATGAATTCTGTTGTTTAGATTAATCCATTTATGTAGACATCGGCGAGGGTCATGATGTTAAGTTCAAGAGCGCTTGTCGAAGGAAATTTTTGGAGCCCCAAAGGTGCGCTAGCCATTTCGGTAATCGGTGGCCTTGGCGCGAACTAAATCGCCAAACAGCCAAACACTAAGCCAAGTGATCGAGGTCAACGTCACTCCACTCACATTGACACAGAGTTGTTTCTTCTTGAGATGGCTCTGAACGCCGTAAGATTATTCATTACTATACACACAAGAAATACTGAAAAAATCACTAGCCAGACGAAACACTCGCCCTCCTCACCCGCCTTGGTCAGAAGCCCGGAGTACAGAGCACACTAATACTCTCCCGAGAGAACGGCGCTATTGTTCGAACGTCCGGCCTGATATCAAACAGTTCATCCGCAAATCCAAACAGTACATTGCCTGCTTCAACCGAAAATGGTCCCGATACTTTCGCCAACGGGCGGAAAGAGGGCGGAATACATAGCGCGGAAGAAGTTGCGAGCTTAGTCTGGTCGTTCCTGAAAGCTGCTGGCACACTGGTTGATGGTTTAGATAAGGAGGACGAGGTCAAGCTGTTGAGGTTGAGGACGAAAAAGAATGAATTGGTAATTGTGCCAGGTGCGTACAACTCATCACCGCTCCCAATCAACTTCCGCATACTAATCTGTTACAGATTCGAAGTTCATCCTCGTTGTAGTTCATGAGACTCCACCCGCTTAGATACCCGTCTACAGTTCCGCCTGGCGCATGTTGGCATTTATTGATACCCCACAACTCTATTCCATAAGAGAGGCAAATGGTCCTCACCAATGGGCCTCGCCAATATCCACTTTATTCACATCGATACCTTCCTTGAACCATCGATCTACGACTAGTTTTAGAGACTGAATGCTAGGGACTTGATCCGACCTTGGCTTACCAGACTCGCTAATCTCGGTTTCATTCCCACTCATTTGTCGCTTCCTCATCTTGCCATCGTCGCCAAATGTCCAATCCTCGAGTCCATAACACCGCTTCCACTTCATACCGTCGTAGGCATCTTGATACTCGTACCAAAACTGGACTGCAATTTTATTATCGGTAAAGGCGAAAAGTTCCTTGCGAAGACGATAACTCTTTTCCTTCTCCCACTTCTTCGTTAAAAACCCCTCGATAGCCGCAGTCCCCGAGAGGAAAGTAGACCGGTTCCTCCAGATGCTATCGGGGGTATATGCCTTGGCAATGGTTACAGGATCTCTAAAGCCTGTTACTCCCGCAAATCAATTGGACTGAGTATTTTACTAACTGAGTATTCCAGAGATCTTGCGCCTTTTTCACCTTTGCATGTGCTGTTTCTTGCGTGAAAGGTGGTGCGAGAGACATTCTGATTAATGCCAGTATAAGATATAGGTTGGGAAAATTGATCAATAATGGCAATGCCTGATTGATACAAGATGCAATGATTATATAGTATTGGCAATGCTATTCTCTAACCTAGCTGTGTGCAATGTTTTAACCTCCGGATGATGCCGAAAGCTTGCCGTGCGGCAACTGTCTTCTTTGGCGGGGACAGTGGTTGTAAGCAGCGTTTGTCGTGCTGCTCACACCGGTTAGCTTACCAATGCATGACTGGCTAGGTGGCTGGTGGGGCTCCGAAGCGCGCACCAAGTTATCGCCGGAGGAAGTCCGTTTGTGGTGATTTGAAACTCAAAAGGCCATTAATTGTAATTCTTTTGCCGGGGACACGCTCAAGACTCGACCAGCACCCTGATTAAGCCGTCTGAAGCTAATTGATTGCGTCAGACTAGCGCGCTGTGCCCCGCGTCGGACTTGAAAGCTGCTCGCGTCGAGCCCCTCCAAAAACCCCGAAGTCGCCTGTCCACAGTGCAACAGCTCGATCATCACTTCTTCTACTTTCCAGCATTTGACTACATCTTCAAGCCTCCTTTCTCGCTCAAGCCTCAATTGAACTTTAGTCGACACAATGGCACCCCTCCAAGTTGGTGACACTTTCCCTGAGGGAGTCAAGTTCGAGTATGCACTCCTCTGCACCCCGCATTACCAAGAAATCCATACAGAGAGCTCTTTCTGCGGCATGTAACAAGGTATTGATGACTACACAGATGGGCACCGATTACCGATTCCGATCCCACTGCCTGTGGTCTTCCTCAGGAGTATGACGCAAGCAAGGAGTGGAAGGGCAAGAAGGTTGTGCTCTTCTCTGTTCCTGGTAAGTCTCCAAGAGCATGTATATTAAACCATACCACAATGGCGTGGCTAACTTGTAATCTGTCAAGGTGCCTTCACTCCTGGCTGCCAAGCCCGCCACCTTCCTCCCTACATCGAGAAGCTCAGCCAGTTTAAGACCAAGGGCGTTGATGTGGTCGCCGTCATTGCATCCAATGACTCGTGGGTCATGAATGCTTGGGGCAAGGTCAACGGCGTCAAGGGTGATGGCATTGTGAGTGATACAGGATAACTTGGGTCTCAGGCTTGAGCTAATTGTTCTAGCTCTTCCTTTCCGACACCAAGACCTTCTTCTCCAAGAACCACGGCTGGCAAGCTGGAATGGGCGACCGCAAGTGAGTGCTGGTTTTCGACATGAAGAATCGCTACTTATCATATCATAGTGGACGCTGGGCAATCATCATCGACAACGGCAAGATCACCTATGCCGAAAATGAGAAGAGCCCTGGTGAAGTTTCGGTGAGTTGCACATGGATTGAATGTAGCCTGTCTACCGTCACATCCACTTTTTCCATTTCTTTCCCCAGTACTTTCAAGCATGCTGACAATTGTAAGGTCTCCGGCGCTGAAGCCGTTCTCTCCAAGTTGTAAAAGATAGGCACATAGAGTGATATCACAATCAAATTGTGCAGAACTAATTGATGATCAATCTACACAACTCTATAGAGGAATAAATAAACTCGAAAACGAGCATAGTAGACAGAAATGAAATTGCATGCAAAGTATTTTGTCGTCACCATCTTTCAAAACCCAATGTAGCATGTTGATTATGTCTACCAGGCTATATATGGTGCCCAAAACCTGGAAGCCGATATTCTTTCTCTTGCACCCAGCCATCCTATTGCGTCTTTCGGAAGATATTATGTGTTATGGTGAACTATCCGAAACGTACCCCTGAATTTACCCAACATTTGTACTTCCATTGACCAGGATAAAACGATGTTATAATTGTTGTTCTTATAATTCAACCAATGTCTAGAAACCTTTGTTCTCCAGGTTTTCTACAAGGCCACCGAGAAAAGTCGCCAAGTTAGCCAAGGCCAATGCGAAAGATACGACGGCGATTATCACGACAGCTTACAAACACGTCCTTGATGAGTATTGCGGAGTTTGAAATATTTCCGCACTCAACTTTAGCAAGCGCTCTCGAAATATAAAGATAAGACGAAATCGAATATGACGAGGACACCACTGCTGAACAAACAAATATATAGTCGACAAAGATAGCGCGTGTTTCTCCGCTTGTAATCCTCAAAATATTTCCATCATGCCCGAAATCGCTGGAAGCAAGGCTTTGATTATCGGTGGTACGCACGGTATTGGCCTCGCAACGGCCCAACTCCTCGTCTCCAAGGGCTCGTTCATCATCGCAACCGGACGCAACCCATCAAATATCTCCTCCGCCCAGTCCATACTGGGCCCCAAAGCCCTGGTTCACGAATTCGATATCACCTCCTTAGATGCCATATCTACTCTGCCATCCAAAGTCAATTCTCACTTCGGCATTGATACCCTCCTCGACCTCGTCTTCATCAACGCCGGCTACGCGGCCCTCGAACCATTCCTTACGGTCACTGAAGCCTCTTTCCACCGCACCATGTCCACTAATCTCTTCGGCCCATTCTTCACAGCTCAAACCCTCATCCCTCTTATTAAGCCCCACGGCTCCATCATCTTCACAACATCCATCTCCAACCGTCGCGGCATCCCAGGCATGTCCGTATACTCTGCTTCCAAAGCCGCCATTCACTCTTTAGTCCAAACTCTTGCCGCTGAACTTGCGCCTAAGCAAATCAGAGTAAATGCGGTGAGTCCGGGGTACGTCAAAACGCCTACTATGGGAGTAGTGGGTGTGCCGAGGGAGGAGTTGGACAAATTTGAGGAGTTGGGGAAAAAGGAAACGCCGCTTGGCAGGATTGGAGAGGCGGAGGAGGTGGCGAGTGCAGTTGTTTGGTTGGGGTTCAAGGCGGGGTTTTCGACGGGGAGTGAGGTTGTGGTGGATGGTGGATTGAGGGATTTGGATAAGGGGGTGGATCACTAGGGGATATCTTGAGTTGTTCTACTATGAGAATACGGAATGGCTGACTCTGAGAATGGATAGACTCTAATAAGTCAACAACGAAGTCTAATTCTATAGTTTCAATACTTACATGTTTGGGTAAATCCTACCCTTTCAACCAGTTTCGTCCCCAAAACGCTGAGCATCACCCGATTCATAAATTGTTTCACACTCATATCAATTTCACCTGTTTGATTCCATTCCTTTGGAAGCGATCTAGTTGTAGGCCAATGTCACTAGATCACGAGGCTGACTTATCAGACACTAGTCTTGATTTGATTAGCGCCCGACCACAACTTCTTTCCAGTCTTGCATATCGATTTCAATCCTTTGCATCACACTTTGCATGCGATTTTATCAAGTTACTCATTGAAGAAACGTACTGAAAGACCGTGTCAAACTCGTATTCTAAACGCTTTTTTATCTACTCTTGTCACACCTCAGGGATGTCTGCATTGATGTACATGACCCAACGACCTTTCTGGCGTTGTCGTAACGCTAAGGAACCGCCTAGTCGATGATGTTGTACAGAAGGGTACATCCCATCTAGAGATTGTTCCTCGGGCAATGATAGATGCAATGTTATCCGAAAACGACCGGTTCGAGCTTTATAACACCTATCTACATCGTTCTGCATTGCACTCTGTCAGGAATGAGGATGCTCGAGTCGAAAGAGCTGTACATCGAGTACTTAGAAATGAAATTGGGCAATGATCTCCCACTATAAGTACCAGTTACTGATTCGTCATAGCAACTTCGCTATATATAGTCGACAAGAACTTTTCCCACTTCACTTAGATCCTTGATCGTCTGTTTGAGGAAAGATTGAATGTAGAAGACATTCCGTCGGATGCGGATCTGCCCCTATTCGAGACTCGCTCTGATATGTTATTTAGGCGCTGGAGAGATTATTTTCAGCACATACTCTATGTTCTAAGATTTGTGAAAGGGAACGATCACAGGTTCACTAGGAGTCGCCGACTTCCTTCCATCGGAAGACCGAAGCGAATAGATATAGAATCCCATGCAACGACTTACAAAACTGAAATCGCTGCGGGCCACTGGTTTGAAGACAACCTATCAAACGACAAGCCTCGATCGTTTGCTCAGAAGACATCTGTAGGTAAAGAGAATTTTCAAAAAGAGTTTCACAGCTTAAAAAGAATAATGACTGTCAGAGCGTTCAACTGGAACATCGTGGTCTGTGTTGGGAGTCCTGTTGTAGAATCGGAAGACAGCATACTCTTCCCTCTCGCCGGATACGATTACAAGTACTTTTATCGCACCTGATATATTTGGAGAGAAGGGGAGAATAGGGCAGAAAACTGATGTTTGGTGCATGACTTGCATCATATGTCTGATATTTTCCTTCTTTGGCGATGATATACGTACTCTGAGAGAGTTCGACCCCTGAGGGTTTATCTTTCCTCCAACAGAAGACATACTGTTGATTACTTTCACAATGTCCAAAGTAAGCCATTGGACAGCAATAGTGTCGACGAGAAAGGTGCAGGCGAGAACAAGCTCCACCCACATGTGCGATATTGGTTCGACATCTTGAAGAACCACGTCAAGAGTCGGGACGAATAGAAGTATCAGTACCTCGCAAGTCTTACTGGCTATCTCTTGGAGCATGTCTTTGTTGCGATTTGTTTCCGGGAAACTGCCAAAGATCTTTATCTGAACCAATATACTCAGGGAAGAAGCAGAAGAAGGGAACAAGCCCAGGAAGATTTTTATCATATTCTTGCAACGACACCCGCTTCTTCTCCTCTATTCATTATCGAAACAATGAACCCACCCCTATACCTCCTGCGCCCCTGGTGCTCCCTGAGAACAAAGCATCCGCATAATAATTACAAGGGGCTCCAACAGGTGAGTCCACCTTTGTTTCTGACAATGATCTGAATAACGGACCTCTTCCACGTCATCCTAGCACTTTCGCCCCGAGACTGGTATCAAAAAACCATCCACTATGTGAGAAACCTAACGTACCATCCCCATGAAGCTTAAGAGATCCATGGAGTAGTTGTTTTGACATACAACTGACCATATCAAGTATAAAATAGATGGTGAAATACATTTTTGTCTTTGCTACAGATAGATTCCACTCAATACCATCTAAACAGGTATTCTGACACAAGTCCAATGAGTTCATGGATTGTGATCAAAATCTGTGTGCTTCGCTCGCTTAGAACTTCATCTTATGCTTCCTTGTCTGTGAGTCACCTTGAAGAGGAAAATAAACACCAACACTTCCAACTCATGAATTCATTTCTAAGAGCCCGTCAACTTGTTTATGAATAGCTGAAAGATTTCGGTGATTGGGGAAGCAATACATGAGGTCGTCGCGCCTCAGCCATTACCAGAATGTATTACTTCGCTTATTGCACATTATCACAGTTTTCCTACATAGTGCAACTTCAAAACCAACGTCCCCATAAAAGGTAGGATTTACATGCTAGAGAATCCATCTCGCTCGAAATGCTTTGATGAGAAGTTGAAAACAAAACCCACTAATATACCACTCATAACGCTTACCACCGAACTTGTCGTTCAACCTCTAGGCACTCAGTATACCCAACCCTCTTCCAACACCGTATTCCTATCTAAGCACCGAATAAATCCGCATGAACCTATAAAGACTCTAAACAAATAACCAAAGCACTTTCCTCAAATTGAATGATCAAAACCATAGCTTATGCTCATCTTTCTCTATAACGAAACGCTCGAATAACGGAAACCTTCCATCAAGCTTTCTGACAAACATGCCCTAACTGTTCCCAATAAACTATCTAATCTGTCCGAAGATCAGCAACTCCCCAGAACCCTCCCCTCCGTATTCCCAATATCCAAAATTCCAAATCACCTATACCACACCCCCACCCCCATCGTCCCCATATCCTTCCAGGCCCCGTCCCCAGTCCGCCCCGGCTCATCTCATCCCCATCCCGGACCTTCACACCCCTCTACCCGCGCCCGAACCTTGGTTGAAAACCCCAACGGCCCGAACAAGCGAACCAGAAAACCACCAAAAACGACTTGGTGGCGCTATGTGCGCCGTTGAGTTTCTAGACCCTGATGTTTTGAGGGCGTTTGTGTAGGATTCTTGTGAGGCGTTTGTGCTAATAAACGAACGGACCAGCCGTACCAATTTTTAGATCTTCACACCACATGAACACATCACCGCCTCCGAAATTTTTTTGGAGAAAAAAAACCTAGACCCAACCACATACCCTCTCCAATCATCCAAACCCAAAAACCCCGTCTCCCCCAAAAACTTTAAAAAGCCCCCCCCAAAAATCCTTCCCGCTCCGCTCCGCATCAGAACCGGAAAAGCGTCATAGAGCCTGCCTACCCACGCTACACTCCGTATTTTCGTCCCCTTACTTACTTCCCCGTACCGGAACAACCGAACCAAGAACACACGAGCCGAAATCAAAATCAAAATCAATCGACTACACCACGCTACACACTAGCCATACACTTATGTATGTCACGCATCCGACTTCACACCCACACACGAAACTCAATATAATACAATACGATCATGCAGACACCAACAAATCGACTAAAGAATTAAGCTAATATTCTGCATTCGTATATGTATGTATATATATACACACATCTTTACACGCCACTACCGCGCCCATATGAAAAACGTCTTCGCATACGAAGAAGGAAGACAGTTAGCGTACCAAACACCTTAATTTGACCCTGCCTAAAAAAAGGGTCTGGGTTTTACAGAGCCTAAACAGAGCCAGTAGATACTGGGTATTGGAGACATGTGATGGGACGTGATATATACGATACGATACAACGTGATCCAGGAAAATTCCAATACACCACCACCACCACCACCTTCCTTTCCAACTCCACAATCTCATACAGGGCCTAAAAGCCATCCGCAGATGCAAATGCAGACACAAATGCCAAACTCAAAATCCACCTCCACACCACCTACCTTCCGGAATTCATCCTTCACATTTCCGTCGTCTCTTCCCTTCCCTTCCCGTCTCATCTTATTTTCCCCGCATGCAAACCGTCTCGCCTCATCGCATACCCTTCCACGACCGTTCTAGTTTCCAGCCCTACAACCCCACTTCCACTCCACTCCAACCTCCGTCTCCAAAACATCCTACCTCGTGCCTGACGCCTCGTGCCCAACACTTCGTACGTGCATACCAATATCTAGATCACACAGAATTAGAAATATTGATTTTTTCTCCCCTAAAGCCAAAAAGCCATTCCAAAGCCATCCGACATTTCGGTTCCACCAGATCATCACTCCCTGTTCACTTGTTCTCCCCCCTCATGAAAGACGAATGTGAAGTGTCCAAAATACACCGAGTGGCACCTTGAGTGTCTGTATGTGTGGGTGTGTGTTGCGATTATGGCCAATAGAGACGCGAACCATTTTGCCTTTTCACTCTGTCCTGTACGGTGCTGTACAGTACTGCACACTGCATGTTGGCCATGCGGAAGAAAAACCTGATCTGAAGTGTGCATTATCACTGCATCCAGAACCGATGAGAGGATAGTATGAGCACACCCTTTCACGCTATGTAGGCAAATGCGAGTTCTCAACACCGTGTGTATGTGCGGTCTTACATTCTGCTGCATACAGACAAAAGGCCTGATCGTGAATTTTCGTCGAGAGGAGAAGAGAGAAGAAGGCGGGTATCAATCACCTACCTCCCATCTCTCAAAAATCTTAGCCCACTCTCAGATAGCAAATTTTTACCACAACGCACTCGTGCCGACGTACCCGTGTATACAGATATTCGAATCTGCGCCATGACGACATGGGACTGTACCATGCAGCATGTATCTTAATGCTGTATTGAGTAGACAGAGCCTCATCGATCGTCGCCGGGCTCTCTTTATCGCACGCCCAGCAGTGACAAAAACTATAGTAACTTATAGTTCCAAGGCTGGCGACTGCGACCGTTGTCAAACCACCACATAGTTGTCTGAATGCGGCACATTAAAGTGATGAGAGTGGTCAGTTCGGGCACGCGTTCCGTATGCTCCGTTCCGTATTCGTACTCATCATACTCTTTTAGATCTCTGGGTCTCTATCGTTATCAGACATGCGAGACTGCCCTTGCAGAAGTTCATATACGGGCCAGGAATTGGAAATGAAAATGCTTGTGAAGACCGTTACAAGGCTGAGCATGGGTTCAGACACGATATTCCTGTAATATATCAGCGATCGCCTTTTCTGAAAATCTGGAAAGAGCTCAAGATTCGGCCGCCTATTGTTCGTTACGAATTCACGCTTGGGTATATAGACTGAGGCGTGCAGCTCGCTAACATGCATACGCAATATACAAAATTATACGACCATGGGAGGCAAGGATAAGGGTAGGCGAGGCCAACCGACCAGAAAAGTGACGGCAAAACGTCATTCCGCCAGGCTGTGATCTACCGTGCACATGCGAGGTAGATTATACAATCAAAAAATCGTGAATAAGATTTTCAAAGTGTGGTAGCGAGGGGGATGTTGCTCATTCGATGGCTTACTTTGCCATGCGTGGGTGATCTCTTTCCGATGCAGCTCGTGTAAAACCTGTTCCGACCGTATCGATTAGAGATGATTAAAAGGATGCTTTGTTGGATGAATAGGCGCGGGAGTGCCTTTGGATCCCAGTCTTTGGCATCTCGTCCTCGATCGATGAAAGGCACTGCGATGACGCCAGGCTCGGTCGGCGGACTCGGGTCGAGGGACACGGGATCGCAGACTGCCCCAACATAACTTGAAGTGCCCCACCAAGAAAGCTCCCGTGAGCATCATCATCTGTTGTGGACGTGGGAGACGGTCTACACTGCACCCATGCCGTCATAATCGTGCCATGTACTCATCCTGCTCATTCTCTTCATCGCTCACAGGACGCCACATGTGAAGTTGTATGTGTGAATCTTTGAGACTGCAGTAGGCGAATGCAACGCTATTCCCCGCGAAGCCCGCACCATTTTCACGTAAACCTTCTTACAATGACATGCGGAGTGATTTAGCGTTGCTGGTAGATGCTCACGAGCAATCATCGTCTGCACTGAGCCACCATCCCAGTGTCCAGGTTGCGAGTTACCTTCGACAATGCTGTTCCAATAAGAAAAATGCTGCCGTTTATTTCCGCCGAATAATTCTCTAGGCCCTTGTTCATCTAACCGATCTAGCGTTATCCAGTTTTCACACACAATCTCCAGGTTCCAATCTCCACCGTGCAGTAGCATCGGACCAAGATGCAAGATTTCGCAGTTTGTGCAGCCCTTGAGGTTCGATTAGGACCGTTCAGACGGAGGACGCGTCGCCGGAACGATTTGGAAAGTTAAAAACCTCATTCATGCCGGCCACACGTAGCCACTAAGTGAAACTATTGGTGAAGTACAGTAGGTCAACCCGACAAAGGCGAGAGGGAACATCTCCCGTTAGCCCCTGGGAGGAAGGGCATCGTCGTCACCGTTGTGGTCATCCACTTCACGGTTGGATTAAATCCCGCGAATTACCAAGTGCCGGTGAGACGGACAAGAAGAAAATGTCCCAATCTTGGTTTGGCATTAGGATTTAGTGATGACATACTGGAGATTTAGACGCAAACGCGGGGTCCGAAGCTCGCGGTTATTGCGAACATCATAAGTGTCATGGTCGAGTCAACAGGCCAGTGTCAAACAGCGTGTGCATACACAATAATATCAGGGAGTGTCGAGGCCCAGAGACGCGGGAGGGCAGGAATGCGGTTGGAAGCGAAATGGGGAAGGCGTGCAACATATTTCGAATCAAAATTAATGAGCGTGACGAATACTTGCAGGCCCTGAGATCGCTCCACACGTGCTGTGGGATTAGAGAGCTTTTCATGCAAGCAACACATACCCTGTGCTCAGATCCTGCTTCTGGTGGGATTGCGGTCGATCCTCATGCCTCGAGGCGTGGGCTGGTAAGCACTGATTTGCCCTCACTGGTGGAAATGTTCCGGCAAAATGGCAGGATTGTCAACTGTCGTACGATTCTTAGGGAGCAATGATGCGGTCGATGCCGCGCGGAGCGCCATTATCACAGCTGGCTATCTCGCTGTGTTATGGTTGATCGAAAACCTGGCGGTGGGACCAGTGTGTTGGTAAACTGCGGACTACTGCATTCTATGATTCTCCGGCCGATACGATGATGATTCAACCAGATGACCCGCAAGTGAGACCCGCAACCATGTTGTTCTTGCCAGGACCCTGAGGAGCGCTTTGGTAGCGGTTTAGCTACCGCTTCGGAAGGGAACCTTATTGCTTTGGCAGCTCGTGTCTGCGAATCAATTTCGGTGACTGGAGAGCGTTTGCGGTGCGCTAAGCATATTGAGTGTGACAGGGGCTAGAGGGCAAGCCGACGCGGACGTTACATGCTGTTGGAGGACGGGAGCGAGACGCTCTGACGGCTCGACTGGTAATTCGGTTGGCCACTCTACAAAAGCAACTGTGATAATCCAGCAAGCCTTGGAGATAAACAGGGGATTGCACATCACTACTGGAAATCGCGATCGCCTTGAACATGACTGGATGTGCCACAGTTCTGGTTCGTCACACCCAGTGTGAGCAGTGAAACCCAGCCAGAGGTCGTCCAGCAGTGGGTCTGGGGATGTGGCTATAGCCCGAAGTGGACATTTTCACGAGCCGCTCAAGTTTCAAGATCCTCATGTGCAGCTTGATCATTACTCGGTCTCTCAAGAGACTCTAAAGATCCGGCGCCGAGTCAAAGCCCGATACCCGTATCATTTATGTCTGAACCGGGGAATCCACATCCACAGGAAAACATGGAAACCCATTAGCTAGGGAATATACTGTTGCCAGGCCATAATAATAGCCACCCCCATGACCCAAGCAGTGCGGAAGAGGCAGTCAATATTCCGGCTGATCTCACACTTGGCGGCTCTGGAAGGGACCCAAGGGCGATGTACGGCCCAGAGCTGGGCGGTGTTGGTTGTCAGGATTCCAGATGGATCTACGTCAGCCGTTCCCAGGGCCCAGTATGGGCGCCGGAGTATTCTCTGAAAACGGTTTACGCATTGACTGGGGGTTAAGTCCATGAACCATGTCCGCCTCCGGCCTATTTGGATTTCGAGGTTCCTGTTCTGGCCATCCAGTATTACTTTTAGGCGCGGATATCCTTTTTGAAAGCCTAATCCCTGGCATTAATTGACCGTAAAGAGTCGCAGAGGCGCTTTGAATTTCATTGAAAGTCCTACTTCAGCATTGTGAAAGGCGGCAAGAACACAGGGGGAGCTGCCAGCATGTTTCCAACCACGAGTTCGCGAGGGTATACTTCGGGACGACGGCAGTATTGAGTGTTCGGCGGCTTTTCATGTCTCTCGCTGGAAGTTAAAGAAAATACACCAATGTGGCGTCGTCCCGGGGAGCGGTTATCTTCCGATATAGGGAAAGTGCAGAGCGTTGGTACCTAGCGATGATCAGACAAGTCCTTGTGAAATTCATCACCCTGCCGATTCGGCGATTTAGAGCCATTTTCCATCGGCTACATTAGCTGGATAGGTTGCCGAATTGGTACTGTGCACTCGCCCAAGAAACTCGGATAAAGATATCATCACGAACGCGTAACAGCAGAGGAGGAGGAGGAGGAGGAGGAGGAGGAGGAGGAGGAGGAGGAGGAGGAGGAGGAGGATGATAATGATGATGATGATGACGATGATGACGATGAACTGCTGGGTACTCCTGGCTGAATTAGCTGATAAATAGTGGACAATTCGTCCGAAGGAGTATGATGAATTGTAGAAGCGAGATTCTGTGTGGAATCAGGTTGCTGTTGTTGTTGTGATTGTTGCTATTGATGCTAGCCGAGATAGCGCGAGATATGATAGAGAGGAGTGACGAAGGGTAGACAGGGTCCCGTTGAATTGCCCAAGTCATGATGTTGCTTGTCACACGTGAAGCCGAGATTTGCAGCCTCATTCCAGTGGAAATTCATCTCGCAGAGATTACGGCTTGGATGACCACGACTAAGTTCATGGACCGAGGAATAGGGATTATTGCAGAAAGCGGTACAAGTGGATGTGATTTGTGCAGGGTCGTCGCCTGTTCCCACTCTCGATTCAGAGGTCGTGCCCCTCCTGTCTGGTGCGGCGGCAAATCCCATCATGATCGATGCTAGTATGCTCGAGGAGAATAGGATCCGAGATACAGACAGCAGATAGCCGCGGTAAAAGCGAATGTTACATAGAGGATGAATGTTGCTTCCCAGGTTATAGGTTTGTTGTTTCGCATAGCTGTGTTCTTTCAAGACCCAGCACCACAGTTCAGCTTCGGCAGGGTGGCGGGACTGCGTTCCGCTTGAGGACGGGCGCAGCAGCTGCAGCCGGGATGATCGTCTCGACACGGGAGAATTGGGTTCAACGTGCACGTAAGCGAGGTGATTGAGGCGTTGAATGAACCTTCGAGCACCCTTACGGCGGGCCCATCGTCCGAAACTCCCAAAATTTCAATACAGCTACGGACGAGGCTGCAGATCATGGGGTTGAATTCTGTCCACAACACCAATCAAAATGGACTCAATGTTATAGGCGAATTGCTGAATTGGGGCTGGTCGTGCAATGCAGATTAGCCGTAATCATTGCAGGGTGCCGGCGCTATGTTACCTGGTGACTCGTGAGATTTGCGTGTCGATGCAGAACCATACAGCCGGCCCAATTGATCATTAAGCCAGCAGGCGCCTGGACGACAACCTGGCAGATGTTCACGGGGGAACCAAGAGTGATGTGCCTTGGGGTGCAGGCGGAGCGTGGGGGGAGGAAGCACGTATGTGCATGGTGGGTAGTATGTAAGGAGGTAAAGACGTTAGTTGGACGTGGTACCTAGGTAGGACGTTGCAGCGAGCGGATGGCCGTCTTTCCAGAAGGATTTCGCAAGGCACGAGGCATGAGAGGCCAGCCGTCAATCTCTGGTGGTGAGGATGCCGCTGCGGTGCCGACTCGTAGGCCCCGAGACAGCCGAGTGATCGCTCCACGCCGCAACGAAGATTACTGTGGAAGTGTGCAAGTCAAGCTTGTCCCGCCAGGGGCGCGGCACAGGCCGGGTTGGACTTCGGCCCACGCCTCGGTATCCCTGCTCATCTCCTCCCACGCTGGGGTGGACCGCCCGGGCCATGACGACCTCGTTGGTACGTCTCCCGGAAGATCATGCATCGCTTCCCTGCACAACAAAATTGTCCGCCGTGTCGGGATCCTTTACGAGTTTGAAATGCCTCTGAAATGCCTCGTGCTGCCTGGAAACTCGTCGTCTCAGGAAGTGTGCTTCGCCGAAGCAGTCGCTGTGCCAGTCTTTCCTCAGAGTGCGATATACCATCTCCACACGTGATGTGACACAGCTCTCAGTGCTCCACCTGCAGGCCCATGTACACAGTACGTGCTATGTAGATACCAAGTGTGTGTTCACAATAGATACTGTATAGGTAGGCCTCAGCGACTGCCGAAGCCACAGTTGTTTCTGGTCGTCAACTGTCAGTCATGTCCACTGCAGACGCAGGATCCAGGGTATCGGGACTCGACGAGCGAATCGCGCGACACAAGACTATGCCATAGAGGGAAGATTATTTGGGAAGAGAACCCTGAGGCTTTCATCTCGCATGTCGTCGCCATTGCAGACACTTGGTCGACCAGACAAGTCCAACCAAGACGTAATTAATTCGATGTATCCGACGCGCGTTTGGGTCGTGAGCACCAAGAGAGCAGTGAGTAGGTAGAAGCCGAAGTTACTTGCGGTAACCCTGCTTGTGAGGGCTTCTGAAGCTGTTCCATGATTCTTCTAGGCTCGAGGACAGACACGTGGTCCTAGGTGACACGAAGTCGGCGAAGCGAGTCCACCCAGGGGCAGCGTACATACGATGTAGCCATCTGCCCCCCAAAACATGTCTTGTGCTCGTGGCCTCGTACGCACACACACATACAGAGAGCGGCCGGGCGGCCGTGCCCCGCGCGACGCGCGACGGTCTGGTCAGTCCTGAGCGGACAGACGGGCACATTGTGATGCAGATGCGCTCCCTGCTCTGCATCTGGCCAAGGGATGCTTCCGGTCGATAGGCGGACTGCCTTCATTGGGCTCACGGGTCGAGCGCCGACACGTCTGCTTCTTTGGTGTTGCTGCCTTTGAAGGCCCTATGGGGCGCGTGAGGCCTACACACCGTCGAGCAAATGATTGAGGAGGCCAAGAGGTCAGACCCAAAAGAGAGAATGAGAGAAAACTTACGGTACAGAGTGAGGGGGAGCGACAATGGCTTGCAAGAGGGTTGGGCAGCCGTCGCTCGGCTACAGCCATGGAGGCATGGAAGCACGGAGAGCAACGAAGGGTGACAGCAGGCCAACGTGGCTCCCAGGGTTTAGCTGCATGCGCTTGTTTTGATCGACCCGCCTCTCTCAGAGATCCTCCACAGGCGAACCGGGGGGGCCAAGACATGGCGAGAACGCCGGCATCCGCCCTCGCGGCGTCCAGAAAGCTCGCGTGCAAGGAGCGGACGGAGAGGGTTGCTGAATGGGGGTTTAGTATGAAGCCGGTTTGGGCGATGCACTCCCGCGCTTGCCACTGCGTGAAACAGGTGTTGCGGGCGACCCGGCCGGCGCCAGGAGAGGAGAGGGGAGGAGAAAAAAAAAGGACACTAGCTGAAGGAGGTTGCCGCTGGACAGCGGAACAATGAAGACGCGACGATGGAACGATGGGACGATGTACGGAGAAACAGAGGGGATCTCTTGGGTCGACGAGTCAGTCTTGGACTCCTGGCGGTAGTGGTTGCACTGTTGCAGTAGGAGACACGATAGGCGGGAAGAGGCCCGTATTCCTGATGATGACGGAGACGACGGCGGGCGTGATGATGGGCTGCCAGGACTGGTGTCGTACAGCGTCAGCATCAGGGTGAGGGTGAGGGCTGAGAGAGGGAAAGAGGTGGAGGACATCGGCGGTGGGTGATGGTGGTGGAGTGAATGGCGTGGATTGAGAGGCTGGAGAAGGGTCATGGTATTTGAACAAGCGAGCCAGCCACAAGAGGGCCGAGGTGGATGAGGTGCGCGAGATGGGCGATATGGGCGGTGGTAGTGGTGGTGGTGGTGGTGGTGCTTCTGCGGTGGTGGGTGGTTCGCTGTGGCTTGGCAAATACCTGGGTTTAGCAGTGGCAACCGCTAAAAACCACGAAGCGGGTGGCCGGCGCCAACATCGCGTCGCCTCGCGCCGGTACCAAACCCATTGACCCTCTTTTTTCCCTTCTCGTCTCTATTCTGGTTGCTTTGGCTTGCCAATGTGCCAGTGGTGAATAGTAGCATGTACTCCCCACGGAGGGAAATGAACAGGTACCGCCTTACAGCTTCCCAGTCCAGCAAGGTACAGTAGCTCGCCCCCGCTACTCCCTCCTGGATCCTCGACAATATCAATCTCGTCCGATATCTCGCTGTGGCGCCTGACGCCTCACGGATGGGTTGTATTGTAAGGAGTTGTCGTCGCAGTGTGTTAGTGCTGGTAGTGCTAGTAGTGCTGGTAGCGTGTTCGTACACGGTGCCTGTACCTAGGTAGTAGGTACGTACCTAAGCATTGGTGTGCTGCCATCTCGGGCCCAGCTCGCTCGAGACAGAGTCAGTCGCACGCTGTTGTAATTTTGTCCTCCGAGTGACATGACAGCCAGACGGACCCGGGACGGCAGAGGCAAAACGGCCATCCATCGTTCGCGACGGCCGACGTCGTCCTGTATCCTCAGTGCCTAGTCGGTCAGTCCCACCGCCTCTTCTTCATCGGCTCTTCCTACGCACGCGATATGACAGGACAGCGGCCGGGGGGGAACTCTAAAGCGCGCGGCGTGCGGCAGTATCTCACGCCTCTTGCGCTGCCAGCCTGCCAACCCTCACCGTGAACATACCGTGCTGCCACTCTACTGCCAATCTGCTGCCGCTCCCCGTCTCAAAATAATCCCACCCCCCTCTCGACGTCACGGCCCTGCCCCGGTTTCTTCTCAATTCGAATCACCGCTGCCCCCCTGCTGGTTGGTGCTGGCCCTGCTTCCCTGCTGTTCTCCAGAGAACACTGCGTAATCCTCCGTCAGCCTGTCTCTTGACGCCCACGCCTCAGGTCCGTCTCCACCCGCTTGTTTCTGCTTGCTTGCTTGCTTGCTTGCTTCCTGCCAGCATCATTCCCACCAGGGACGAGGATTGTATTGGAGAAGCACCGTCTGTTCTGCTTCTGTTCTGGTCCAGGTCGTTGTGTGCGCACGCCCATTCAAAACCCAAAGGGCCATCCCGTCCTCGCATATCAAGCACCTGTCTCGCGACTCCACACCTCCCCCCCTTCCAGGCCGTTTCCAACCCAGATACAGCACCACACCCTCCGCCATCAGCCCATTCTTCTGACTCCTGCCATTGTCTCAGAGGAAAAAGAGACAAGAGAAAGAGAGAACAAAAATCCACTGCACACGGCCCAGCGTGTAGCAGGTGCGCGGTCCCGCCGTCGATCGATCTCACATCCCGAGCGCAGGCCTGCAGTGTAGCTCTGCCTCGTCTTTCCCAGTTCCACCCGCTGCAGTCTAACCTCACAACTCCTCTCGCAAGTCGAGCCGGCGGCCAGCTTCCAATTCCATCATCTCAGCCTGTTGCTGGTCGGCGAAGTTTCTCACCCACGACGGCCGTTCGAGGGGCACGAAAGGCCGGTTGGGAAGTCGATTCGCCGTGGGAGCTGCACTCGACCCTGCACTCCATCCCATTCCTCCTCGTTCCCTGGCCTTTTGTTGCCTCCCTGCTCCTTGTCCATCTGCCCCCCAGAGGGCCCGATCTGCGGTGCATCACGGCCTGTCCTTGAGTGCTCGCCAGGGGACCTGGCAACGCCTCAGTGGCCTCATTCCCCAAAGCGTTCGATAGCCGGCGCTGTATAGATTGGCAGGACTGGGATTTGCAGCGGATCGCTCGGCCACCTGCGAATTCACGGGGGCCTGCACAATCGACGGCTCTAAACCCTTCTCGTCGCCTGTCTGCAATACCGTTGCGGGCCAGCCAACCTGGCTGTTACTGGCTGCTAGACCTGTTGCGGTCGCTGGCTGGCGTTGATACAACGGTCTGCCGCCTTGCCCACTGCTTGTGCTCGAGGCCAAATTGCAGCACCAGCAACGCTACCAGCACCAGCACCAAAACGACGACGACGAGGACCACGGAGGGTGAACACACTGACCATCACCATCACCGCCTGAACTTGCACCGAACACGCCGGCAGGGCCTGCACACGCCTCTTTGACGCCTGGCTCTCCTGCACGCCTGCAAGTGCCTCGTCTGGCCGGGGCCCCTCGCCCGCTGTCTGACCCACTCTGCTGGCAACGGTTTGGTTGCCGCGGGCTTCTCTTTTTTTTCTTTTCTTTGCTGCCCTCGACGACCGCTGCCGCTGCTGGTGGTAGTGGTGGTGCTGTTGCTGTGCGTACCCAGTAAATCCACTGTTCAGGAGTGTGTGTGCGTGCGCGCGTAGTGCGTGAGGGTCGACAACGGGTGTGCTAGGTTGTAGTAGGTTGGTTATTTCTGCTCCAGTTGCTCTGCTCCAGGGCTGCTGCTCTCTGCTTTACTACGTACAGCTGCTGCTGCCAACCGCCCGCCCTCCAACTGACCAGGGCTCCCACCTCCACTCTGCTCAGTCCCTCTCCCTCTCCCACTCCTCCCACTCCCAATCCTACAATACCCTCCTAGTCCCCACCATTCCCACCATCCCTACATAGCACTTGAACGCTGGCAGGCCCGACGAGTCGTCCCGTTGCAGTTGTCACGCCCCGACATCCTGGCACCCTACTCCCTCCTCCCCTACACACTACTTCTTCTTCTCCTCCCACTGCCCTATATCCCCCTCACCGTTCCTTCCTCACCCGCCCCTCCGCTCCTTCCTTCTCCTCGTCAACATCCTCCTCCTCCTTCCTCGCTTCCCACTCCCACCTTAGGTCACCGCCACCACCACTCTTGTCGAGTAACCCAGAACACTACGTTGTGAGCACCGTTTAGAAAGAAAGAAAAAAAGAGTAACGACATCCATTGTCGTCCACTTCATGGCTATGCATCTCGCCAGTATGGTACATGGCAGCGGGAGGGAACGTGAGGCGCACGACCACCAGCATCGTCAACTGCAACACCAACATCGCCAACCACAACCATCACCACCCCAACATTCGGCCTACTACCCTCCGCAACAACCGCAACCGCAACATCACCAACAACAGCAACAACCACAAACACAACCTCCACGATCGTATTCAAGTCACGCCCAGAACCTCGACTACGCATATCAACGCCATCCTCAGTCCCCGCCTTCGCCACCAGTGGAAGAGCAGAAGCCATCACTGCCTTCAATCTCGATGTTGTTGAGCGTGGCAGACGGAGAAAAAGCAAATGCGGAGACAGGTAAACCATCCCACTCGAACCTACACACTTTTTTGACCTCAAGTTGCTGACTTATCCACCCTTACAGCCGGCCACAGCCCAAAGTCCCAGCAGCATCCGTCACCCCAACTCAGGCAAGAGCAACAGGAGCGCCAGCCCCACCAACCAGAGGTACGACCCGAACATGCACAATCAACACACGCTTTCGGCCCTGCCACCGTGAGCAACCCCCGAATGACATTGCCTCCCACACCACCAATGCATCCGGACTCGATTGTTGACGGCAACCAGTCTCCGTCCACAGCATCCACGCACTCTACCACTCCCTACTTCCTGGGCCAGTCCCTCAACAACATGGAACCTCAACTCCAGCGACAGGCCGTTCCGGCGCCTCCCCCTTTGAAGCGCAATTCGCTCCCCCAGCAACCTTCCATGTCTCCGTACAGCACATCGCCCTATGCCCAGTCACCATATGCCTCCTCCCCCGGCGCTGCATCCACCGCTTCCTTCTATTCCCCCGAGCCACACTACAATACAGTGGGCATGTATTCACAACGTCCACTTCCCTCGAATTTTCAGCCCGCGAATCTAGCACTACCGGTCCCTACGCCATCTGGAAGCGGTTCGAGCATGTGGCAACACCACCATTACATTGGCGCATCAAGCCAATCCGCTTTCCCTCAATCGCAGGATCGCTATATCTGCTCCACCTGCAACAAGGCCTTTTCAAGACCGAGCAGCCTGCGAATCCACAGCCATAGCCACACCGGGGAGAAGCCCTACAAGTGCCCGCAGCCTGGATGTGGGAAGGCTTTCAGCGTGCGAAGTAACATGAAACGACACGAGCGAGGTTGCCACGCGGCCACCAGCACCACCATCACTACGACATAATGAATCCGTACACAGTTACCTATCGGCAAGACCATGGGCAAGTCACTTTGGCGTTAATAAGAACAGGTCTTATCGACTGTAATTTCAACCTCTATTTACGAGGAAGACACCGTTCGCTCTGGCATCTCTTATCCTCGGCTTGATACCATTTGGATGGCACCCTTGCCCGGCGTTTGTTCCCTGGACGGCGTAATCATCGATACCGCATTTGCATCGGCGTTTTTCTATCAGACTTTTCTTTATTCAACCGTTGGCAATTTCCAACTTTTCATTCTGTATTTTTGTTGTCGCGAAAAGAGCTCTGTCGCTGCATCGACTCCAGCGAGCATACCATCCTAGAAGATGATCCTGTTAAAAAGCCCTGCAGGGGTGATCCTCGCATGGGACTTTTCTTCATTTCTGTGTGTACTATAGGGAACAATATTTTGATCCGCCATAAGCGCAACAATGCGAGTCTTGGAGACTGGAAATCAAATCAAATGAAATCATTACCGTCAACCAATAACTCGACCATCTTTGCTATTCCTTTCTGTCGAGTTGATTAGTTCAGCACTGAGAAGCGGTGAGGCAACCTCGGAGGGGTCCAGAGGTTGTCGCGTTCCAGTTTCAATGCACGCATTGACAGGTACGTCTCACTTCTGGTCCAAGCTCGAAACTTCCCCCATGATTCTATGCAATAACCACGAACGATGGGTAATCCATGAACACCCGCCGCACGTCAAACGTCGTCATTCGCCGCTACTTGCTCGCCCTTACGGCGCCTGTCCGAGCACATTCTGTTGCCCAAAGATCACCTCTTACGAACGGACGAACCCCCTTTCTGACGTGGCCAATTCAATTGCATGAGTGGAACACAACATTGCATGGTATGTGCGTCGAGGGGTCCTTGATGGATGTACCTTGGAATAGCATGACGGACACTGCCGTTCTCGCGGACTCATCACTGGAGATCATGGCCATCATTCATGGTTGTGTTCCAATGTTTATTATGCTCAAGGAAGGCTTATTGTCGAGCAATTCTAGCAGCCACCCTCCCAGGAGAAGTTAATTTATGAATTCAAGACATTCCATATTAACTGGCTGACCCTGGGTTCTGTTTCGTTTCTTCTTCTGTCCTGCGGCGTCTTACTCGACTGCAGTCATCCTCTCACCACAGTTGCCCTTCTCCGGGCCTTATTCGATACGGTACAGCATATTAAATTATTGACTGGTGTTCTGGAGACAATGGGATGAAACCTCATGTCATTCATACTCCATGAATTTGCATTTGCGAACTGGCCTAGGGGGCATTGACACACCTCGAGGTTGCACGCAAAGTCGTTGTATTCGCATGCGCCAGCCCACACACGGCAATACAACCAATACGACTTGAAACACTTTACGAATCTTGAAGTCAAACAAGCATTGCTGTGGCGTCGTAGTCTGGACATTTGCGGACGACTTACCGACAACGGAACTGTGTGGGGACATGACCGCCGTATCCACCGCCCATCGGGGACATTATGTCTGTGAGAGAGAGAGGAAAGGGGAAAAAGGGCGATCATGCAACGTATTCCATCATGAGCCACGGAAAGATCTGTATCATCTAATTCTACACATTCAGTATACGACCATTAGTATATCCATTCCACTCAGTTGATGAGGGTCATGAATCGTACTACATACACGACCATTAACTGACGAAATCAACAGTAAGCTTACATTACTACCACTCTTCATCGCAAGTGCAAACGGCCTGTATTTCAAGTATAGCATGTGAGTACAATCATGACCAACAAGCTCCCGCTTTTTATTTGTCCGGGAAATCATTCTCCAGCCATGTGGGTTTTGAGTTTCGGCAACTTGCTTCCTCAAACCTATCGAGATGTATTGCGCATCACCGGCAGAGCTCTCCACATGAAAATGGGACGGGGTAAAGTTAGTAGCACTAGAGACATATTCTTCAGCACGCTCAGCCGTTAAAAAGTAATTCATTCTCCACGCGAGATGCAAAGAAAAAGCAATGGAGTACGGGCTGCTCCCGAACAGGCGGAGAAGGATTTACCGAGCGAAAGTGCCGCAAAAAACACACAAATCCACGCGAGAGGAAAAGCAAAGAGAGAAAGCAGACAAACGTCAAGCCGCACCTGCTCATCAAACCACATCCGGCATTCCGGACGCTACGGATCCGTCCACCAGGACGCCACTATCATTTGACCTGATCATCGGGGCTTGACTTACATTCGGATTAGTCGAGCATCTGGCGACGATAGTGAGGTCGATGCAGGAGAAGGCGGGAGAGATTGAAGAGGCAGGCCATCCGACCCTCTTTCTCGTTCTTGAAAAGAAATACCAGCATTGTGACGAAGTCATAGGTGCTCTAGCCAGCGCCTCACGTCTAGACGAAAATAAGCAAAGAACACAATCGTACGACTTATATTCTTCATTCCTGTGCGAATGTTAACGCAAAAGCAGAGAAAACTTTTCGTGATATTCAGTACCCATGTAGATATCTTTAGAGGCAAGTGGATTCATGGCAGAAACTGTCCCGTTAAACAGTGACAGGATGCTTGTCACTTCCATCTTCGGTCGACCCAATTTCTCAACCAAGCTTCGACGTTCCTCACTAGCTTTAGAAATCACCTGTCTGAATTGCTTTCTCCGAAATCGGTCCATTATCAACTTCATTTTCGGCGACACAAGGGCCGAATGCGATGGTTGATGTACGTACCAAGACTGACTACATGAGTTCGGCGAGAAGCCGAGCGATCGTGCCCGGAGGCCACGTTGATTGATATTGGTCTAAACAATCGACTAGACAAGGTAAAAACGGAGATGTCGTGAGCGGGTGGGTTACATCCGATGTTGAAGGTGCAGTCAACCAACGTCAAAAAAGATAGACACAAACACTCGAACTGCGAGCACCGGTCACTTCCGCGCGTACAGTGCGTCTCTGATTCTCTGGTATTCCAACTACCTGTTTTATCTCTAGCCATTATCCTGGGGCTTTTGTTCCTTCTCTACTGTGGTCTATCGTTCCACACCTTCTCCTTCAACGGTCCGCCGTTGAACCGTCTGCAACGCAACTCTCACCGCTAGAAAACGTGCTTGCATCTCTCCCCTCTGTATCCACTCTTCGGCCCCAGTATGCTTCATCTTCAATCTCGTCTTCATGTCTCCCAGGATCACCCAGGTACTGCACATCGGAATCCCTCGACACCTGATGCCTGGCGGCACGTCACAGCACGGTTCAGGCCCCAAACGTTCAAGGCTCCACTTACCAAACTAACAGGTGGAGTTTTCCGAACCGCGATCTGTCGCAGAGCTTGTCACGAGCCAGAACTCAGGCGCCGGCCGCTTTGGGCGCACTCTATCTGGATGTGCGCGCTCACTATACAGTGCTCTGCTGTCGCGCCAACTCTGCAGCTACCTATTCCTGGTAACTGGAGATGATATGCCACTGCGGAATGCTACGAACCGAGCGCTATAAAATTTGGTATGTGCACATCTCGGTCTTGGGAGGTGATGGATGAGGTTGAGATTGAGATTCTAGTGCCAGCACCGGTGCGAACTGACAGGAGCATCGAACACAAGAAACAAGAAAACCCCTGCTACGATCGCACCAACTGAAATGCCATGAGACCTGCGACATGGTGAACCTTGCTGGATAACTGGCAATAACTTCTGAAATATGTCACGATGTACACAGAACTTGCCGTATCAGCGCATACCGAAGACCACAGATCCCATCCTGATATTTTTGCCCCTCTATCCTCACTCCCTTTTCGAGTCAGTCCCCATCCTTCTCTGCCAAGCATACCAGTCATTTCTCTAGCCCGTCCATCATTCCACTTTGCAGCTATTCACCCCTTCCCTACGTAATAATGCTCGACCTAATTTCAAGAGTGTACTTGTTCTCGTCCTACAAATACGAAGGACACGGTACATTCCGGCAATTGCGTAGAAGCCAACATATCGTACATACGCCGAATCCTTCCCACTATCCCTCTTCCTCCCCTCCCATCTCCCATGTCCCCGGTCCAGAGGACGCCCTAGCACGCACCATTCCCATCTCCATCCGACCTCCCGTCCTGGTTCGGCGCGCACGCGTCCCAAAAATCGAACGAGGCTCCAGATGGGTCTCGTACTATGTAGACGGACGATGGTGCGCAAAACAGATACCCCCCGACCCCCATGGTGGCCTTAGCATCTTGACGTTTCGGTTTCGGTCTTCGGGTCACCGTTCTTTTTGCGGTAAACGGTCGCATCGATGCGATGAGAGTGGGGTTTGGCCGTTGCTAGTGGACCAGTCGCAACGACACCGAGGCCGGCCGGCGCCCGCCCGAAGATGGGCGCTAGGTGCCTGATTGTGCTCACTGCTACGTGTGGGTGTTGTGAAAGGGAGATGGCCGCCAGGCAGGAAGGTAAAGCGTGGAAAGAGGATTGTGCGCGGCGCGGCGTGAGCGTGGACGGGGGTGCGTGGCATTTGGGTGACGGGGGTTGGTTGATTTCGCGTAGAGGGTTGCAGGGGGGATGCTGGGGGGGGGGGGGCAAGAAGATGGGTATGGGGGTTTGGTAGGTGGTGAGATTTTTGAGAATTGGGGATGATATGGGTGATTGGGTTGGACTTGGATCGAGAAAGAAATACGGTTTTGCGGGATGGGTTAGTTGGGTTGGGTGGTGGGTGGGTAGAGGGAAGGGAGGAAAGGGCGATGAGGGTTGACGACACTGAGCCGCAACAAAACCAACACCCAGGGAGGGGGACTCGACATCGGATTACTGATTTCTGAGTTCATAGAGGTAAGATTAGGATTTATTTGTGGGATTGAGATTTAATGGTATAGCATAAAAGTTGTAAGAAACACGGTCGCTTTGCTAGATATCCGGGTGCAGCCCAACACCGACGGGGAGGAAAACAATAGAAGATATTGTTTAAAACAGGTTTGCATCTACATCGGCTCTTTGCATTTGTATTTTTATTTGCATATCACACAGCACAGCACTGCACTGCACTGCACTGCACTACATGGAACGACCCAGTTCTATTCCCGTGCATATTTATTTCCTTGATGTTCTTCTTCTCACATCTATGCCATTGACGATACGTCATCGGTTCTATCTCATCCCATCTCGTGCTTCGTTCGGTGCGGTGAATATCGTGAATCACGAATAACTGAATGACGAAATTGAGATCTTAATATCATGTATCCAGGACCGTTTCACATGCCTCCTTTCTTATAGCATCCATAGTCTATCTCCACATAATCTTTTTCTTCCTTGCAGGTAAATATTATCTCCCTCGATATCTGGATACTGAATGTGGATCCTGATTCAATTTATCCCATGCCTTCTTCGCTCTCACTGACAAAGGCAATCGCCCTGGATTCGAATACGACACTGAGTTCGGATATGAATCTCTTCTCGAGCAACGCTTTATATGTATACGAATATATTGTTTTGGACTGGTCAGTCTGGATGTGGGTTAGGGCTACATACATACCCCTGTGATTAAGGAAGTGCACAACTGGTGCTCTGAGATACATGCACATGTATGTAGTCTATCATATCCAAGTAATTGCATCTCTTCCAATAGTAAGTAGTACTGTTCGATGATACTAGAAGGTAACACTTGTATGTTCAGAAGCAGCAGTAGAATCTCTAGGCAGTAGCTGATAGGCAACTAAACGAGCAGTAACCGCAGTAACCGCAGTAGCTGCGTCAAGCTTAGTAGTATAGGAATACATAGAGAAAAACACGTAAACACTACATTCACAGCTTACATCTTCTCTATCCTTTGTAAGCATAACCTAAAAAAGGTCTGTAGTAGGGCAGTTACTGTAACAAGCAAGCTGAACACTAGCCTTGCACCCTCAATTCTTAGCAGCCAACTGCTACTGACAATGATGGATTAATCCAATTGTAGTGCCGTTGGTAAGTAAAACCCTCTTGATTAGCAATTGGTCACTAATAGCTACTGCGGTAGCAGTTACTTACTATTGAAAGCGATGAGTAATTGCACATATGGTTGATAATAGCTCGCTGAGGGGTTTAGCGTAGCTACGAACCAAAGTATTTTTGAGTTTACAATTTCTTTTCTTGCCTGGGGTGATGGGTGGGCTTTGTTTGACTGAATGAGATCAGTTTACACAATGGATAAGTTAGATTGTCGAGAATGTAGCAGAGAGAGAAGCAGATGGTCAGGCTGAAAGGCTGGAAGGTTGGACAGGGGGGTTTTGACGTGCATTTGCCGATGGAAAAGAGAGAAATACGCAAATGGCAAATTGAAAGGAGATTGCTAGTTAGTACGTTCATCTAACAAGATAAATGTACATATCTGCGTAAAAGGGGAAGTCAAAACCATCTACTCCGGATCTAGATGATATTTGCCTCAATTGAGAACCAAAACTATCCATCACTGTTTGTGAAAATGGAAGGTAGATCTAAACATTAAGTGTGAGAATTGAATGGAAATGATTTATGATAAGTTACTTTTGTGTTGACTTTGGATCTTGTATGGAGAGGCTTCTAAATTTGAGATGTGGGTTTTGGAAGGGGAGATGTGTGAGAGTGATAGGTATAAATGGGAAGTAGAGGATGTATACGACGGATTGGTGCGGGAAAAGTAGTATGTATGGAGTAGCTACGTAAATATATGGCCATCTACCGACATAGGTTGGGGAAAGGAAATAATTCTAGGATTAAAAAAAAAGATGCGATGGTGATTGGATCGAATGGAAGGGCATTGAGTGGAATGGATAAAATTAATCGGGGACTTTTGTGATGTTGCATGGGGATGTGTAATCGAGGGGTGGGACGCGTGGGAAGTTATGGATCAGGGGCCTGGATTTATGGTTCTTGGGATTCATTTGGGAGTGAATGAATGGACAATTGAACAAGTGAACAAGTGAACAAGTGAACAAGTGAACAAGTGAACAAGTGAACAAGTGAACAAGTGAACAAGTGAACAAGTGAACAAGTGAACAAGTGAACAAGTGAACAAGTGAACAAGTGAACAAGTGAATGGGTGGATTGGTTCATAGGAGTGTATTGGATTTTAGTAGAGTATTTGAAAGGTACTTAGAGGAGGAGAGATGCTACCCTGGTGAAACGTATCGGGCGTCGGAGCTTGTGAAATTTTTGGGATTGATGAATCGTAGGGTATTGTGAGAGGGTAGTTGTGTGGGGAAGGGGGACGCATGAATACCATTTTAGGGGTGAGGAAGTGCAAAGGAGCGAGAAGAGATGGTCTTGGAAAGTACAGCGGGTGATATAATGCCCTAGTGTGGAAGGGAGAGAGGTGTAATTTCGGAGTTCTTTAGAGTGAGATGTGATGGGTGGAAGGCATTGGATTCTAAAGTTTGTACTTTGAGTAATCAAGAAAAGGAACGTGGGTGTATAAGATTGTTGCTTTGCAATGCATGAGCGACGATTAGACTCAACGCTTGAGCCATAACCTTCCAGGGCTGTCATAGATCCACTAAGTTTCGGAACGAGGGAAATACTTGGCTACGCAATTTGTCCGAGTCTATTTACACTGAGATGATCTCCTGCAGTGAGAACTCCGTTATTGCCATGTCCATATCATCAGGCCGTCACTTCTACTACTTACAACTCCTGAGAACCAAATCCGAGCCACGACTTCCAACCCTTCTTGCGAGTGCAGGCGCTCTTTTCACCCGGCAGCTTGACAGCCTCAATTTCCTCCTCGGTAACGCTCTTCCACTCCTCCAAGGGGATCCATCCGATATACGCACGATCGCCGAACCCGCCAATCCAGTATACCTCCTGCACAACTAGCCTTACCCACTTGCTCGAGTGTATGCGATTGCCGGGCAACCACCATGCAGCATCAGCGTGTGTCTTGACAAAGCATGCCGGGACGTTTTGGTCCTTTGTAAGGAGCTCAGAGTTGGGGATATCTTCGAGATAGCCGATTAGAGAAAAGCGAGGGTCGCCGGCAACGGAGATGACGTGGGGAGACGGGTTGTGCCAGCGAAGGGAGAGGGTGATGTTGGAGCCGGATGCGACATTCTTGAATGAGGTCGCGATGGTGATGGCAAGGATGGTAGGGTTGCCTGCATTGTCGGTGCGTTCGCAGTCGCCAAAGTAGTCCATCAAACCGATGGGGATACCGGAGCTATATTTCGAAAATCTCTATTAGCTTAGCAAGATGTAGAGGGCAAGATGCACTTACACATCATGAGGGCGGTTCTCATTAGCATGCGCGCTACTAGATGGGAAGACGGTGGAGAGAGTACCGATTTTCTCTAGACGAAGGATGCGACGCGCTTGGATAGCGGACTCATGAACAGTAGGGATACGGTAGGTAGCCTCTTTCGGGGCTGCGTTGGAGAAGATGTGCTGGGGGTGGGGGACGTTGGAGGCGGCTGTAGCAGATAAGAGGGCGACAAAGGTCGCAGGAATGAATAAATGCATACTGATTGTTTGAATATGCACCAATGCGCTAGGCTAATGCAGTAATAATGGCTAAAAGTATATTGAGGAGGGGTGGAGGGGAGGGGAGGGGGATGTCGAGGGGAAACAGCAGAAGATGAGGTTGAAGTGAGGTCGCAGTAGTGCAATCACATCACACGATCTGAGGGGCACGGATTGCTTGGTCGGCGACTTCCGGAATGGAAAAAGACTATTGAATATCCGTATTCAGTTTCTTGGGTGCAGAGAATCATGAATCGCGCAGCGTAGAGTAGAAAATTTTCAAGTTGTAGCGTGTATACGACGTTGTGGTGAATGAGGTTATGTTGGTCGTTGGATAGTGGGTCATCATGGTGTTCACTATTAATTTCCTCATCTTATCTGATGATCTGATCTGATTCTATCTCGGAGCGCGCGGAGCGGGCTCGGGATGCTGGGCGTATTATATAATCACAAGCTTGTCGTTACCGACACGTGACCCTCGCTAAACGAACCACAGCCAAGCCCCAATTCTAACCTTCAACTATTCACAACGAGAGAGTCATCCACCACGAACGACAGCACCTACGTCTTGTGAGTAGCCCATCCCTACGCAAAAAATTCATAGCACCTTGTCTGAATGCAGACAACGACTTTTCGAACCCGTCCTCGATCCCTTTTCCACCCGACGCACGCTGACAGACTGTTCGCCACTTAGGAATTCTCCTTGACCATCACAAGCCCTCGTCGTCACACACATCAAATTCATCAACCGCAATCATGGGTTAGCTACTTCCAACGTATATATTCATAACATTCTTACTGACTTTACCTAGGTAAGGTTCACGGTTCCCTGGCGCGTGCCGGTAAAGTCAAGTCCCAGACCCCCAAGGTCGAGCCACGTATGCATATCCCCGCTATGCCTCAAGACGATATTTTCGCATACTAAACATCACATAGAGGAGAAGAAGAAGACTCCCAAGGGCCGCGCCAAGAAGAGGATCACTTACACCCGCCGATTCGTCAACGTCACCCTGACTGGTGGCAAGAGAAAGGTGCGTTGAAAAAGCTTTGGTTTGCCGTCTTTCGGACAGCAGAAATTGACGAGACTTGCAGATGAACCCCAACCCTACCTCATAAACGACCAATTATGATATGAGAGCGGATGGGCGGCAGAATAGCGGACGCATGTACGGATCAATGAAAGTGGTAGAAACACATTTTGCGTCATCATCAACATCATGAAATTCGATCGGGTTTTCTTTCCTACTCGGGGATTTGACTTATGGTTATGGCTCTGGATCAGGAGGCGACGGGGTGTTCGTGGTGGGATCGGGCTGCAGTGATGTGAAAGCGTTGCTGGTCACCCCCTGGTCCTGGGAATGCCACGACATCTCCTTGCGCAAGCTGGGAGGATGGGGGCATATTCATGGCGCTTGCGATGTACATGAGGATTGCACGGCTGAATGAAATATTGGCTTCTCAAAAGACGACCTGTAATGCATTTTGAGTGATGTGTGTGCTGTGAAACGTTTCTGAACATGTATACCTCTCTCAGTCTCAGTCTAAAGAGCTGAGACGATTCACTTATTCTATCCTGAGATCCACAGCACTTGATAATCTCGATATAATATATCTAAGCTCTTAGGGTGATTGGCCCCGCCTGCTCGGTTGACCGCTATGAGAGCTCTTTTGCGGAGGTTAGGCGGAGTCATCTGGTTGGTTCGTGCCTGAGGTATCCGCCAAGCCAGTGGAAGCGAGGACGATCCGTCGACGTCACCGTCCCAACCTCACCCCATCGAGCTACCTTTACAAGCTACCTCTAAGTCATTCATTGCGAATTCAATACAATTTCCACAACCAAATCACTACAATCATGTTCAAGAAACTATTTGGCGAGGTATGACGTCCCTAATTGGCCTCTAAACAGGCATTGTTCTGACTAGAATCTAGCACGGTGCGAAAAATGTCGTGACCCTCTTCCACAAGCCATCATCTACGTCTTCGACTCGTGTCCTCACTCTACTTAAGCAAGCCAATGCTCAATCAGTATCACACGCTACCGAAGATCAAGCATCTGATCATACAGAACATAACAAGGCTGAGAAGAACGAGTTCGAGCTTGATGTCACCGAGGCCCCGCCTACACCAGATCAGTTGAAGAACATTTTGGAATACTTGGGAGGCGGAGCTGCCGGCAAAGTAGTGAAGGGTGCAACGGGTGAGAGCGATGCCTTGAGAAAGTTGAAAGAGAGCGCAGATGCTTTCCAGAGGCCAGTGGTGGTGGATTGGAACCAAGGCAAAGCAGGTACGTGCATAATCCTGCTGCACTCGATTCCAGTAGGACTTCAGTTCATACTAAAATAACGCTAACCTATGTAGTTGTCGGCGAGAACGAGTCTGAGATCCTATCCCTACTCAAGTCAGTTTCGAAGGAGAATGAAAAGGCGTGAGCTATGAGGAGGAGTCGATCAGTGCGTGAAGTGGAATCATAAAATATGTACATCACCATCAGGGCGGTATTCCTCAATCTTAATCTCATGGCCGATTGCGGCCTCTAATTACTGTGCACTTACCCATAGCGAGACAAACATCGATGGCGGGCCAGCAGGTAGCTGCGTTAGCATGAGACAGATGTTAGGCTAGCTCACTATTTATAATTTTACCGTTACGCACTTTAGTGTAAACGATCTCGGGGGTCATTTCTCTCTGGTATGGTTACAGCGAGGAGCAGTTTGGTAGGTAATTGCAAGTCCATCCAATGGTCACTGTTTGGGGGAATGTAGTGGGCGCAAGCGCAGTGACCAGCCATGAGGACTAACAAAACAAAATCGTATGTCTTTCTTGTTGAGATGTTTTCTGTTTACTTTTCTTGAGTTCCTCAGCAGCACACCGCCGCCGACTCATCGTGGTGCCAAGCCCCGCACTTTCCTCCTACTACACTCACCTCGAGCACGCGCGCTGACCATCTCTCTATCCTACTTCCAATTTCTACCCTCTTCTCTACTCTCTTTAATCCTTCTTCTGCAACGGCGTTTGGCGCAAGCTTCGGCGTTTCTCTACTAGCCTTGCGCTCTACGCTCGTGTCGTTGCGCCCAACTCTCTTAATTCCTGCCGCAAACTCCACTCTCCGCACACTTGTTGCTCAATTCTGCGCAATGCCTAAACCCCTAGTCTCCAGTATGAGTGACTTTAACGTCAACGATGTAACTTCTGTGGGCGATGCCAAATCCGACGCTCGGGCTTTGGAGCACACGGACAATGCCCTCGACCCTCCAGATGCTGCCGAGATGGAGAAGCAGACAGTTGTAACGAACGAGCCACTGGAGCCTCTCGCCTGGTACGGAAAGGCTGTCTTCTCTACTGACTTAGGCCGTCGTTCCCCGCGCGAACCACCTTTTCCACTGCCACCGACCATTGCTCGCGGCCTGTATGTCTGGGAAGGTTTTGCTCAGGAGTCATGGTATTGGTTCCGACGGTATCGTCATCACTATCTGTGCTTCTTTCCTGGTTGCGGGCACACGATCCACGACCTCTTCGATAAGGACTTCATCCATCGCAATGATCCGTCTTGGGTTGAGCGTCTGCTCGAGTTCATCATGAATGGCAATATGGTATATTCTGAGACATACGCGACAGATTGGGTGGCGAAACACCCGGAGCATGTCGATATCATGTGCAGTGATATCTTCGGATCTGGCCTTTACGACCCCCAACACCCACTGGATGTAATCGACAAGCTATTCGTCAATGGAGAGACGGAAGATTTCCCTCGCCATTTCCTTTATCGGACCATGAACGTCATTCGAAAACGCCATCTCGGCAATAAGCAGTACAGCCTGCCTGAAGCTTCCTCTATGTCTGAAAAAGCAAAGGAAACAACAAATGCCCAAGTGGAGAGTACCAGTACCGTTGTTGAGTCTGCCAACAAGGACAAGCAGGATATTCTAGTACCCGTCATTTCAGTCGATTCTAGGTCTAGATCTAGGTCTAGGTCAAAGTCTAGCCAAGCTCGTAAGTGGATATTGTAGCTAGTGCCATTAGGAAGACTTCGAGCTAACATAATTTCTAGGTTCTCTAAATAGTGAAGTCCCTCCGGCTATTATTCAGACCATGATGCCGTCGGCTCCAACTATCTATCACACGGCCGGACCCAATTCGATCGTGGATCAGTCCGACATGTCCGGTGGACTTCGAGGTATACCTAATGATAAACATGGATCAATGGCGATGAATGGGCAATCATTCGTGCCTTCTTCTAGTTCTAACGGATTTTCGGTTCCCAAGAATCGGCAGTCTCGAAAAGGTGCAAATTATAACAACTACTCGCAATCTTTTAATCGACCGGAGAACGTTCTGGGTTCAATGGGCATGCCCCCAATGAGGAACTTCCCAGGTTATCTTCCAGCAGGACCTTCACCACAATTCTCTCATCCAACCCCAATGCCAGGGTTCTACAATGGTAACATCCCAAACCAACTTCCTGGCGTCCCCATGGTTCATCCTATGATGTCCTCGCCTTATATGGTATCTTCTCAGACGGCGTACGCTCCCTCTTATTCGTATGTTGGTCCTGGAATAGATCCTGGACTTATGTATCCTAATCCAGGTAATCAAACCGGTAAAGGTCAGCACATGGGAGAGTTAACAAACTTTGCACGTCCACCCATCACTGGATCGCAACAATATGGCGTGCCGATGGGACACAGTCATCCCCGAATGAGCTTGCACGAACAGAAGCCACATGGTCTCTATAACCCCTACGGTAGCGAGCGCCCGGACTTCGTCAATGTGCACACTCAGCACAACAAGAAACCTCGTGGTAGCATGGCCCGAAAGGGGTCAACTGGTTCATATGGCCAACAATATGATCACGGCCAGTTCTCACAGCGCGGACGTGAGGACGATGTTGACTCACACTCTGGCAGGCGTTATGATGAAATCAATACATCTGTGACCGACGACAAAGAAGGAGGCTGTACCGATACGTGGATCGGTCCAAAAAATACTACCGTAAATACGCTATTGGTATTTGAATTGGCTGATACGGTCGTGGACGCGGATCTTGCGAACCTCTTCAAAAAGGAGGCTGCAATCGATATTATGAGCGCTTTTATCAAGACTGACGTTTCTAGAAAGCGTTACGCTCACGTTCAGTAAGTGGGCTTTTTTTTTTAAAAAAAAGTGACTATGCTAATGGCACAAGGTTTCGAAATACTGTCGATGCTACTAAGGGCTTGGAAATCAGTGGATGTGAACTGAAGGGTAGGGTCATAGCAATCAAAGTCCCGAGGTCATACTATACCTTCCGAAACTTGTCTGGAGGCTCTCGAATCTCCAGTGATCGAGGCTTCCAGTCCGGTCGGCGTTTGTCGGGTTTTGACGCTAGTGTACACGAAAACTTAGGTGGTAAAGGTGGAGCGCCGTACTCACCACAGGACGCTAGGAGTGACCTCTATCACCGAAAGGAAGATGGGGCTCCTATCGCTACCGGTAGCCCAGAAAAACTGAAACCCATGAACCCGCCCAAGGACTCGACTGGGCAAGGCCCCGTGCAAAATAAGAAGCTATCGATGGATGGAGCCAATAATGTTGTGAAGCACGTAATCTTCGACCCGAAAACTGGTGTTATCGAGACAAAGTTTGTTCCTGTTGAGGATGAAACAGAGAATGTCGAGGTAAAAAATGATCCAGTTCAGATGGCTGAGAAGAAGACTGGAGAGAAGGTTGCGGTAAAAGATCAGACTCACATGGGTACTGACACCAAATCTTCTGGGATAAAGGAGGCATCAGTGATTGACGCTAAAGAATATAAACCTGCATCAGTGAAGCCTCCTGTTGAGGCGGCGCAAGCACAGACGCAAAACACCTGCCCATCGACAAGCCGGGCCATCAAGGACGAAGATTCCAGAGCAACCAAAATGAACGAGACACTCCCGATAGTCTCGTCACCAGCGCTAGAGTTAGATGTTAAGCAGCCATCTTCTATCGCCAGTGGTGTGGAACAGCTGGGGCAGGTGGTCGACATGTCCCATGTGCTAGTGGAGGAGAATTCCACATGTCCTCAACACAATGCCACAGAGGGAAAAGATGATCATGTTGTTGAAGCCAACAATTCTGCCGTTGATTCCCAGATTGGCAACGATTCAGTATCGGACGACGAGCAAAAGAACGACGTCAGCTTTCACTCGGCTCAAGAGGCTCAATCGGATAACGGAAAAGACGAGTTCAAGAAAACCGACCCTCCCGCTTCGACTATTGATACGCCCAAGTCTCCAAAAGCAAAATTAGAGCCTGCAGCAGTGTCTGCCCATGAGAACTTGCCTGCCACTGCTCACACTGTCCCTAGTGAGGGCATAACTACGAGCATGGCTTCGATTGACAAGCAGCAACAGTCTGGATCTAGCTCTACACCCACAGCTACCCAGACTCCTATGGCTAGTTCCAATAAGAAGGCTGGTCCTAATCAGACAGAGTCTCTGTCATTTTTTGCAATGAAGAAAGCTCAGGAAAAGAAGGAGAAAGAAGCCAAGAAAAAGCAAAAGAAGAAAGCTAAGGCCGAGAAAGTTGGACCTGCTACGAAACTACCCGATACACTGGCCGGATTTTCAAAGACCGCAGGTCCCAAGGTAAAGGTAGAGGCCGAAGGCACGCCAGGTGATGCTTATGTTCAAGAGACTGAGACTGGTGAGTTTCTTGATCCCCGATGTGGCTCTACTAAACATTTTGAAGCCGAAGAAGTTAAAACCGAAAAGGTAAAGGCCCCAGCTCCGAATCTGAAAGGGTCTTCAGTGCCGGCCGAGCCGACAGACGCCTTTGCGTCTTCCAGTGATCGCGGTACTCTTGCCTTCCCGGACGTCACTTTGACAGATACCAATGTACTGGGAGCAGAACCCGAGGGACTAGACCATCGTCCTCAAGGAAAGAAGAAGAGCAGCCTCTCAGTTGTTGTTCCCCGCCTTGCACAGAACAACCCAAAGTTATGTATTACTTCAGGGAATTTATCTGGGGCCGCAAGTGAAGTTAGTATATCTGAAACTCTGGTAGACGAAGACAATGGTCAAATCCGCTCTGTGAATGGCAAGTACAACCCCCTCCATTTTTCATAGAGCTACTACTGACGGGTGTACCAGAGTCTTCGTTTAACAGAAACCCAGCCGTGCTCCCACAATTGCCAACTATACATTCTGAAGGTATGATTAAGCTTTTTTGCTCATGTTCCTAAATTGACTCTAAACCTTATTCACTAGTACCACAAGGCTCTCTTTCATCATTCCTTTCTCTCCCACCCTCTGTCCTATCCCAACCTGTATTATATACGAGCCCAATGAACGAGGAGTTCCATACTCCAATGCAAACTCCCGCCCTCCCTCCTGCGCAGAATGAACCTCCAAAGAAAAAGAATAATCGGAAGAAAAAGAATAAGAAGGCTCAATCTCCTACACCAGACCTTGCTGAGATATTTACTGTCGATGGTGTGCCGGTCACAGAGCAAGTGAGTCATATCGCTTTGCTCGAGGCTTATAAAGCCGGTAAAATCCAAACACCCAGCGTCACTAGGCATCAGCGTCAACGTGAGCTTGAGAAAGTGCAGCGTGAGTGTCAACTTAACACTCAAAATAATAGTAACAACAACCCAGCCAAAGTAACTGGCGGGATGGGCGAGACTGGCGAGCAAATTTCTTCTTCCTCAGTAGGATTCCCCTCCTCCACCTCAGCAGATGCCCACCATGATGTTTCGACTTATCTAATCTTCAATACAGCGAACGGAAAGATGACGAGGCTGCAAAAAGCAATGGAGCAATCGCGCTTAGATCTTTACGACCTGACCGATCAACCCTGCGCACTCACGGACAACCAGTGGCAGAATGTCAAGGATGTATTGAAGAATGCGAGACGTTAGCTCTTCGGAGCACAATGAGTCCACTACAGTACGGGGAACATGTTGAGGTTCTAAAGGGCTTCTAGTGTGCACTCGGGCTATTTCGTCACTGGTGAGGCTATAGGATGGGGTTCGGAACTTTGGGCGGATTCAATGGCTTCAAGGGAAATGTGACATGTATCCATCACACCAGAGTTTGTGGATATGTGTCTGGAGGACGAGAGACAATGGGTAGATAGATACATGCTGACACAAAATTTCAAAAGTCTACCAAATATGTTGATAATACTGGGAGTTTTGTGATGGTCTGTGGGTAATGGTTGTTTCCTCCAGCCACGTCATATTGTCATATGCTAATTTTCCGAAGTCTTGCACATACAAGACACAATCTCAATCTCAATATGAGGTTGGTCTCCACTCGGATATTCGAAACTTGACATGTGAATATGGAGGAAAAAGGATTAGGTTTTATTTTCCCTAGTAAAGGCTGGTTTCCAGATTGCCTTAGCTACTAATATGTCCCTATTTGGGAAATAATGTCCTTAGCGTGGATGTGAATGGAGTCGGCGATGTTTGCACACCGATTCACCGACATACTCAACCTTGTGTACTGTAAATTGAGTGTGTGTCCCAGTACGGTACGGAAGTGCATCGATAGGTATTGGTGCTCCTTGCTACGGGTTTCATCCATGGATCTAGTATTTGTTTGTTTAGGGGTTGAAGGCTGTGGCCTGGAGGTTGGAGAATTGGTACTGGGTCAGGGGTTATGCACATTAACCATTCACTATGAATAGGGAAATCGGAACTATGGTAGCTGGTAGCTGGTAGCGATGACATCGGTGCGAACCCCGTTTTGGGAAGTGAAAGTCTCGTCTTTGGCACTGAGTGCGTCGTGTTAAAAACAGGGGTCTTGATGTCGCGTGCACACGACCAAGTAAGTTGTATTCCAGTCTAACATTAAACGTTGTGAGATAGCTGGGTAATAGTTTGAGCAGGGAGACAAAATGTCCTATACTATAAGATACAACGCGATGCGCAAAATGCGCAACGATTGGTAGTGTAATTCTGAACACACATCACGCCATGTACAGATTTTATCTCTGCATGGTTTCGTATACCTTGTATCCTCCTCTAATTCCAATCATCCATCACGAATACTACTCCACTCTCCCACTCCCACCCCCACCCCCTCAATACACACCAATTCCAAAGACCCTGATTCCAATCCAGGCACACCCACCTACACACCCTGGAACACATCCCCCAGCCCCAACAGAGCCCCTTACCTACGCACACACATAAACTCTTCTATGCAATCACCACCCCTCCCATCCCGAAAAATTCCCCTTTCCAGTCCTAGCTACCTACAACAGCCATCACATGCGTATCCTCCCCGCCCTCATATCCCCTAGCCTAGTCTCCAATCCTCTAACAGAGGTCGGACCCTCGCTCAAGCTTACCCAGGTACGTGTTCGCCCGCCCCCTACCCATACAAATCCCGGAACCACGGTCCATGCTTCCGAGGAGCCCAGAACGCCACCAGACCCAGAATCTCGTAGGCTCGCACCTACCACTAACAAGCAGACCCAGTGATTCGTATTGTTTTTATTTCTTTCTCGTCGCATGAGATGTTGTGCAAGGGTGGGTGTGTGTGTGTATGTCTGTGTGTGGGGAGGCGTAATGGAGGGATTCGGGACTCGGTTGCTTGTGGGAGGTGTTCGACGTAGAATGTCGGGATCTGATGGATGGGCATGTGTGTACATGGTGGTGTAATGGAGTTAGAGGTCTAGTTACGTCTATCCGACGTGCACAGACATATACAGCACGCATGCGCACGTGCTACATCACATACATGACTTACATAGTCAGCTCTGTGTGCATGTCTAGGCACATAGGTAGTCCGTGCCCCGGGGGGTCCAGGCGCATCTTCCCCGGATTCTATTTCGGAACTGAATTCGAAGGGCATTGATGGACGGATACATATGGAAAGGGGGTTGGGGTTGGGGTTCGACCGGCCCGGATTGTTGCTCCGGAGGCTATTGTAGGTGTGGGTTGGGTTTTGATTGTTGCTCCGGAAGGTGATGGGTGCGGTTGATGCGGATGTGCGAGGTACATGGGATTGGTGGATTGTTGTGAATAATATGTATGGGGAACAGTTCTATAGAATGTGATGCGACGGATGGGCGGACGGTACGGTACGGTACGAGGCGTATGCGAGCGTGGCGCTATGTACCTACGTACGTATGTGTGTTTGTATCTCCTATTTCGATCTCGTCTGCATGTGAATTGAATTGTTGAGATCAAGGGCTTTCCCAGTCCACCAAGGGAAAAAAGATCGGAGCGGCTAAGTGATTCTGAATCGGGACATGTATCGGGTGAAGAGGGTCGGATATCCGGTATATCGCCCCCAGTCTTTTGTATTCAGTTCGTGGAGTAATCAGTCAATCCATCACTGGATTCAATTTCGCCTGTACGTCCCATTTCCGATACCAATCCCAGTCACTATCCGATATCCGACTTCTAATCCACGGTTCAGTCTCTATCCGCGAAATCCAGACTCACTGATCCAGTCCACTTCTCAATTCAATTCGAGGCCACTGATTGGATAGATGTCGAGTTGAACCATCGTGTAGGAATTTGATACACTGGTTGAACTGACAGCCGTACCGTTAACTATACCGGGGGAAACCAGTCCATAGAACCAACCTCTTTTCTTCATTTTCACGGCTCCCGAGCCACGGGCGACCGTATCCAGACCCTATCAAACCAGCCAACCTGATACTCCTCAGCTAAAGCACCACCACCACCCACTGACCCAAGCCCCCCTTTACCACGGTCCAGTCCTCACTATGATGATGCATTTGACAACCACCTCCCCCTTTCCAATCCCCAGTCCCGGACCGTCACCCAATCCCACATCCCAACCCCGTTCAAACCATACCAGAGCCGAAACCAACCAAGAAACGCATATGTCGGTCGAAAAATCCTTCAAAACCACCCTCACTCCTCCAATCCACTGTACTCCCATGTTCTCCATCCACTACGCTTGACACCTACGCAACATAGTCATAGCCATAGCCATAGCCATAGCCAGGCCCGTCAAACCCGTCCGACCAACCCTAATTCACCCAGACCTCCCCCCCCATAGTTCATCCCCCGTCCCCTCCTCCACCCAAAAGCAACGCCCAACTGGCCCCCTCCCCCCCCCCCCCCCAAACCCCCGGTTCCAAAAACGTCAACCGAAGAAGCAACTGCCAAACCGGTCAACCAACCCCAAATCCTGCCTCGGACTCGCTCACAACGAGTCGACCATCCTCACATCACTAAGCGAGCCCCATCTTATCATCTCACCCACTGACTCCTATTCGTCTCACTCCCGATACGCCACCACCCAAACTACCCAACCCATCTATCGACCTACCCTACCTACCTACCCACCTACCTACCTACCTACCTACCTATTTTGCTGATGGGGCTTCTTATCTCCTTCCTTGGCCTTGCCTCCTCTTTGCTGTTTTCTCGAAATCCCAAAGGAACAATGCAGTGCAGTGCAGTGCAGTGCAGTGCGGTGATCAATCAATGCATCGGTGCATCCAAGGATCAGAGGAGAAATGATGACATGCATACACCAAGAACTCAAGAAAGAGAGTTTTAGGTCACGCCACTTCGTCGGGCAATATCTCACCATACCGTATCATCCATCCCATTCAAGACATGTTACTCACATTCTTCACTCAATCTCGCCATGCTGCCGTGACCCCCCCCGTCTCCATCAATCTTCATCTCCCATTCAACAACATAACAACAATCGCTCACAATCACCAAGAAGCCATAAAGAGTCAAGATATGCGTTCCCCAAAAAAATACCAAGTAGAATTTCTTTCTCTCTTCTCCATCTCCATCTGGATCTCTACTTCAACTGCCCCCGGCTACTCTACTCTTAATCCCCATCTTCACTCTCCTCCCCCCCGCCCAACAGAAGAAAAATAAAACAGTGCTTGCAGGTTGTAATTCAGATAGCCTCCCAATTTCGTTCATGATCTCCAAAAAAAACAAAAAACTTTGCCCAGTCAGTCAATTCAGTGTCCAAGGGAAAAAAAAACAATCGCAGCGCAATAACAAGATATGTAAAGGGAAAAATCCTCGCAGCCAGAAATGACAGAATGATCAAAAAGCCGAGCCGTTGTAGTAGAAGAAAGATGAACGGGTAAAAGCAGATGACCTCCTAACATGTTTCGGAAACGAAACGGAATTTCGCACACGCTTCCCCGATGAACAACGAGATAGGAAAACAATAATGCTGCTGCTGCTAATGATGATGTTGATGATGATGATGATGATGATGAGACAGGCGGCCCCAGCGTCAAAACGTGAATTGCAAAGATAACCACCAAAATGCACCATCACGAGTCTCCTTCTTTCCACGTACGCATGTTCCATAAAAAAAGTTTGTTGAGACAGCCTCCAACAACGTCCATGATGCATGGCAATGCGCCGTCATCCCACCCCCAGAACCTCCTTCTTTTGTCCCATCCCACATACTGCTCCGGACACGCGCCTCGTCTGATTCCCGGATCCGACTGCGGCATCGCGCGAGTTGTTGGGGTTTGAGGCTTGAGGTTTGAGGCTTGGGCTGACATCAGATCAGCCTTCTCCCCCAACCGAAACCCCCAATGCAGCCCATCCCAAAAAGAAATCCCACGAATGAAGCGCAGGCGCGCGCCTGAATAGGTCCGTGGTAAAAGAATCCCTGAGCTTATTGTTGATTTCCTTCGTCTTTTTTCGCTTGTGGCCGGGTATGCTGTGCTGAGCCCCTAGTCGGTTGGGAAAATGAGGTTTCGGGGTTTAAGTGGGAAAAACGTATGATGATGACACCCGACGGCCACAAGCTGTAGATGGCTAGTTTTGGCATCGTGCGTTTTCGAAAGTAGCAGGGTTCGGGAGGGAGGGAGGGAGGGAGGGAGGGAATACGCGAGCCGAGATGCACTAGGAGGGTGTTCTTCCAGGGGTATGTTCCCAGCGATGGGGGTAAAAGAAAAACCAATAGATCCGGGGGATTGAGGATATGGAGAGGGTTGCGATATGAAAACAAAACAGACATGAAATTTGAACATGCACTCCGAACGCTATCAATGAGCCGCCCAGTACAGAAAACCACCGATTTTGATCATCTAGTTCCGCGATATCGAGGAACGAGAAAGCCATGGCGGCGAAAAAAAAAGGAAAAAAAAGGTTTACACAATAAAAGAAATGAGAGAAGAAAAAAAAAACGTTCGCCATTAGGATCGCTCCGAACATCTTTGCCGTGTAGATTAGTTAACGTAAATCCAGTGCTTGCATGAGACGGGCCGTGTCGACACGGCCGATGCGGCCGACACAGCGCGAGACTCATGATTTCCCAGTGCTCTGCAGAGGGCCAGCTCGCAAGCACCTCCTCTATGTGCCACTGCACGGTCGAATTACATTGGTCGACGATTGAGCATGTTGAGCATGGAAGAATCGGTAGAGCTTCGTCCATTGCCGTTGTCACTCACGAGATCGTTGATACGCATACCCGGCCTACTGCTGGACGCCTGGGTTGTCGGGGGAGGTGGAGTCCTGCCATCGCTACGAGGTGGCAGCGCCGAAAGACCATTCTGAGGGGGGGGAGCAGGGTAGTATGGAGAAGTAGCGGATTGCGGAGCATGGGGAGAAGAGGACGAATATGTATTTGGCGGAGAAGCTCGGCGCGGCGGCTGGTGGGTATAGTAGGGCTCACTCGCAGGCGGGGGAGCAGGATAGGCAGAATTAGAAGGGGCTGGAGAGGCAGCACTGGTTAGAGACGTCGGGTCTGAATAACTATACTCTGATCCGGCGCTACGATGGGAAAGCTGTGACGCGGAAGTAGGTCTAGGCGGTGGCAGGGTCGGGGTATGAGGCTCTGCGTACGGCCTTTTCCTACTACTTGCATCACGGCCTGCATCGTAAGAAGCACCCGGTGGAGGAGGATAAGTAGAATGAGCTGGGTACGGACCTGACGCAGCCGTCGGGCTAGGCAGATACTGCGACTGCCGCGGTGGTTGCACGGCGTACTCCGCATGGGGAGGTGGAGGAGCTTGTTGTTGGAGAGGTTGCCCATATGCCCCGTACATGGCCGGAGCGGGACCTACTCCACGCCAAACAGTATGTGCCGGTACGAAGGCCTGAGTCTGGGCGGATACGGGGGTGAAGATGCAATCTTGGTTGAACCTCATGCAGTTTGTGCAACGACCGTCGTCCGTGTTCTCGAATCCAGAGCATCGAATCTGTGTAAACCAAAAATTATAAGCCGCGTCCTTGTATTGTATATAGTAGGGAGAGAGAGAGAGGAATGGAAGGGGGTTATGGTCACGGTACCTTGCGTCTCCGGCAGTAACGGCAGGCAATGGCAGTTCGCTGGCGAGGAGCGGGTGGCTGATGGCCATGCATATAGTTCTGGGGAGGAGGAGGCTGCTGAGGGTGGGCGGCATAGTGGCCTTGAGGTGGTGGAGGTGGTGGAGGATGCTGTGGAGCGGCTCGATTCCACTCGTGAGGCCCTGGGAGGCGATAGGGCTGTTGTTGTTGTTGCTGTTGCTGAGGGTGCTGGTGAGCGGCCATGTCGTGTCGTGGTTCTTGCGGAGCGGGAGGTGGTGGGAGAGTGGTGTTGATCTACAATCGGAAGAGGGAGGGTCAGCAAGTGGTATAAAGTGCTTATGGCGGAGCGACATGGTACTGCTTATAGGATGCAGCACATGACCGCAGGCGCATATGGGTACTTACATGAGCTGGCGGCTGAGAGGAGTGAGGATACGAGCCGTTTGCGGGTTGCTGTGAGGTGGGAGGCTGCCAATGGGTTGGGAGCTGGTGGCCCTGGCCGCCCTGGTGAGGGAACATTTGCAAAGTTTGCGAGGAGAGCAGTGTCCTGGTGGTATTAAGTTTCCGTCTGACAGCGGGAGGCTGTATCGCCAACCATGAACCGGGACGGAGCACAAGAAGCGATGGGAGGGCAAGCAAGAGGCTCGCGGAGAGCGGATGGTGGTCCGGGTGATCCCTTGGGGCGAAGGAGGGAGGGAGGGAGGGAGGGTGTCACAAATAACTGAACGGCCCGCGCAGGAATCGAGCGGGTGCAGGTCGCTGCAAGTCAGAAGTGAATTATGTCGATGTGAGGAAAGGGAAAAGGCGGGCGGTGCAGGCGAGAAGTCGAGCAAAGTGGCAGGGGCCAAGGCTAACGGGCGCGGAAGGTGCAGAGCGAAGCGCAGTCAGCAGGCCACTTTTGGGGTAGGAAAGGGCGAAGTGGTGTGTGGGCGTGGATGGATATAGTATATATTGGGGGAGGTTTGGGACGATTGGGCGGAGGCCGATTGTGTTGGTGGTGAGCGGATGTTGGTGTTGATAAAAGTAGTGGTGGTAGCCGGAGGAGTGGTAGCGGTAGGTGGTTGGTGGTTGGTCGGTTGGTAGACTCAACTCTGGTCAGGTACCATGGAAATGGTCTCCCAAGAAGAGAGAAGAGAAGAGACGAGACGAGAAGATGAGCCAATAAAATAAAATAAAATAAAAGACGAGATTGTGGCAGGCAATCGGTTATGTCGGCGACGACGACGGTTGATGATGGTGACGACGATGGCAAGTTGTTACTACTACTATTACTCGAACAGCAACAGTAATGACCAGAGGTGGCAGGTCGACAAGAGGGGGGAGAGGGGGAGTTGTAGGAGTGGATGGGGAGTTATGAGGGGGGCGGCGGTGACGGTGGTGTGGGGAAGAGTAAATCGAGTAGGAGCAACTAGCAAGAGGAGTAGGAGTCGGAGGGAGAGGAGAAGAAGAAGGATGGTAGGAAGGAAGGGAGGGAAGGAAGGACAAATGCTTCTCGAAGGGCTTGGGGGCCGGTAAGAAGAAGAGGAAGAAAGACGAGGAGGAGGAGTGTCGAGAGAGAGAAGGTAGGGTGTGCGTTTTGCGTGTTGCCTGGTGTGTGGAGGACGACAACGACAACGACTAGGGAACTGACTGAGCGGCTGCAATGGCGCACAAACACACGGACGACAGACAGACAGGCAGGCAGACAGGCAGACAGGCAGCCCGACAGCCAAATAGCCAGGTACAAGGGCGCTTCAACGCAGAGAAACCCCAGAAGACAAGTAACGCAGCAACAGCGACGGGTGACTGGCGACTGGCGAGAAGAGAGGGACGGAGACGAGAGAGCGGGTAACAGCAATAGGAGGAGAGTAGAGAAGCAAGCAAGCAAGCAGTCGCAGCGGTGGGCTTGGGTACCGACAGGAGGGAGGCGAAGGGAGGTCCCGACAAGAGAAGAGGTTTGGAAAGGACGGGATGCCCACAGACTATTATTTTAGCAGGGCAAAGCCGGGTTTGGCTTTGGCACTGGCACTGGCTCTGGCACCGGCTCTGGCACTGGCACTCACCACCACCACCACCACTTACCACCACTCACCACTCAGCGTGCACGTACATGGTCTCACACAGTCCATGTGTATCTGTAGCTCACATTGTGAATTGACGCCCAAGACTTCCGGGATAGAGAAGGAAGACATGTTTGCAATGACCTGACTCTCTCACACACACACTCTCTCTCTCTTCCCCAGATCAAACCATTCAAGATTGTCACATTCACATCACATCAACACACACCTACCCACTCTCACCCAGAGGATGCCACCACCACCACCACCACCACCACCGCCACCATTAACCCAAGCTCTCTCCACAAGCAGGCGTCGCATCGCACCGCACCGACAGCACCGACAGTCTGCACCTCACACGGGCGCCCACAGTATTAGCAGCGCGTTAGCAAGCGTTGGCCTCTTCAGCAGCCGCAGCAGAGAGAAAGCGGTACCAGAGAGCAAAGAGAGAGAGACACGGCTAGAAAGAGAGCTTTTGGCTGCCCAGCCCCAGCATGTGTGTGTGTGTGGTAAGAGTATGTGCGTGTGAGTGAGTGTGTGTGTGCGCACGCGGGCGAGTTCACTCCTCTCTCTCTCCTCTCCTCTACTCCCCTCTACTCCCCTCCCCTCCCCTCCCTTCCCCCCCAAACCAAAACCAAAAACCAAAAACCAAAAACCTTGCCAAACCTTGTCCTTGTGCCCCAAACGCAGCCGGGGAGACGCACAGACGACCGCGGGCGGCTTTTGGCAGGGCCTTTTCCCTTCCCTTCCTCCCCTCTCGCTCCCTGATCCCTGCCTCTCGGATCCCTGTCGTCCCTGTCCCTCCGTCAAGGGCTCAGGTTCTCCTTCCCTCCTTCCCTCCTCCTCCCCATCCAAACACCCCTGTCCCCTGTCCATCCCCTGTCCCCTGCTCCCTGCTCCCTCCTCCTTCTGCTCTACCACCCGTGACCCTCGCACCTCGCGTCTGAGCGTCTGAGCGCCTCTTTTCTCTTCTGTGCAATGTGCTCTTCCGCTTTGCTATCCTCTGCTCTGCTCTGCTCTGCTGTGTCCCTGTCGTGTCTTTATATATCCGTCATCTCAACCGATTTTGCTGTTTTCTGTCCATCGTCATCAGGGTTGTGAGAATCTACCTGTGTGCTCGCCAGTCTCTCTAGATTGGTTGTGATACTGCTGCGGTGGTACTCAGTCGTCTGTCACTTCTGTCTCTATCTCTGTCTGGATCTAGTCCCTATTCACCCCCAGCCCCGACCACGACCACGACGGCGACGACAACAACAACAACACTACCATCGTACTATCAGTGTCAGTGTCAGTGTCAGTGTCCATTCCCTCCCTTCCTTCCTTCCCTCCCTCCCTTCCCTCCCGCTTGCTTGCTTGCTCGACCATACGTACCCATATGCGCTCCGCTCTCGTTGGCCACCACCTGCAATACGTTGGCGGCGAGCCGATCGAGTGCGCGCGAGTCCGTCCCAGCCGTCTTCGGGCGACGGACGCAGGCCAGGGAGAAGCCGCTGCGGTCCACTAGCGCGACGTGTGGCCTCTTTTTCTGCTGCTCTCTGCTGCTACTCCACTCCACTTGTCCATGGTGCTAGGGGAAAAGGGAAAGGGAAAGGGAAATAGGAATGGGCAAGGGGGCCGGGGGTTGGATAAGGACACTCAGCACTGCAATTGGCGAGCCAAACTAAAAGTCGTCGTGTGTTGACGTCTGACGAGATGGGATGCTGGTGGCCTTTTTTCTTTCAGACTTTGTTCTCTTCGCCAACAGGAGTTTCTTACATGGCATGTTGTGCCTACCCCCCCCTCTCCAAGTGAGATGCATACATATTATACGCAGAGTAGGCTTAGTGTACAACAGATAGGTAGCAAGTCAGTCAGTCAGTCAGAGTCTCAGAGAGACCCATCAGATTGAGAAACTTTTGCTCTGCGCTGCCCTGCGCTGCGCTGCACTGCACTGCACTTTGTTGCCGGTTGGCACATGGCGGAGAAGCAGGCCATTGGCCAGCCCCATTGGCCAGCCCCGGGTGTTTCGCGGGTCGTTGATGGCCATGCCATGCTAAATGATGAGAGCCAGTGCCGCAACGTGCGTCTGTTCTCCACACACGCAGTTGACGTTGCACATTGTATGACAACAGCACCCTGCCGTCGCACAGCGCACGCTTGCAGGCTTGATCACTCTGGTTGCTCGAAAAGAACAGACAGGCCTAGGCGGGAGGCACCAAAAGAGACTGAGAGAGAGAGGCTAACCGACCGACTGACTAACTGACTGATTGACTGTCTGCCCGACATGGAGTGTTTGTGTGTGTGCGCGAGGTTATTAGAGCGGAGCGTACAATGGCAGCAGTAGCATTAGCAGCAAGCAGCAGCAGCAGCAGCAGCAGCAACAACAACAACAACAGACATCACACAGCCCCTTCTCCCCTTTCGGCACACCTGGTAGAATTCACAGATTTGCAAATTGCCAAAAAAAAACATTGCAGAGAAAAAGAGAGACAACAAAAAGCCAACTCACCTTGGCGACTCGTCCATATGATTCATCCACTAATAAAACACACTTGTGTATGAATGCCTGTCAATCCATGGCGGCGACTGGGATTCGGCTCGTTGGCTCGTTGGCTCGGAGTGAATGAATGAATGAGTGAGTGAGTGAGTGCGTGCGTGTGAGTGGACGGTCGGCGCCAGAAGTGGGTGTGTGGCCGCCATCGCCCTGGCCGCCATCGCCCCAGGTTGCAGCGACTTGGGCTGCGGGCCGTGTCAGCGTGAGGGAATCGACACCCCGCCAAGCAGCGGGAATGGCCGCTTACTGCGTCCGCGACCGCGCGCGTGCCATCTGCTCGAGAACGCTGTTTCCAGCCTACAGTTGTGTCCACCACCAAGCCCGCTCAATTCCGCCCAAGTTCCCGCCTGACGCTGACTGACTGAATGGGTGAATGAACCGGAATTCTCCCTCCCTCCCTCCCTTTCGTCGCACATGCGCACCCAGGGTATGTTTGCCGCCGAATGGTCCCGCTGCCATCGCCACGACTTGCGAGAGACATACATGTAATCCATCGTGGGGGCCCCGCGCGCAACCCGCCTCTACGCTGCTGCAAATCTCCAGCACGTCAACATGTCTCCGATATAAACTCAATTCATCCGCCATCGTCCTCGCCACCGCCGCAGAGCGACACCACCACCACCTGCTGTTGCTGTTGCTGTTGCTGCTGCTGCTGCTGCTGCTGCTGCTGCTGCTGCTGCTGCTGAATGATCATGCCGCCCCCCCATTGACTAGGTGGTCCTGCTCGTCTGCGTGTTGCTGCGCAGTCCTGCTGTCCTGTGGCAGAGCACAACCAACCTGTCTTGCCCTCTTCTCCACACCTCCCCATTCGCACCAACCACATCTCTCCAACACTATACAGTCCAATAGGTAACCTTACTTGTCCTGTGCCGCCATATTTCTAATTAGACGCGCAAAACACACGCGACCCATCTTGTGTCCCACGCCTCGATGCTGCTGCTGCCCTGTGGGTCCTCATCAGAAGATAGACACTGAATCCTGTGTGCTCTTCTTTCGCCCCCTCACAACCATGCCACCGCCAACACCACCACACATGCACCAGGCCGCTTAAGTCACTCTACATTGACCTCTCGCTTGACCATCCACATCAAGACCAGCTGTCACTGTTATCCTTCCAAATTCCCTCCATCCATCCACCAAGCCCAAAACCTCGGCTTTTTGCTCCTGGTGAAGCCTCTGCAGCCTCTGCAACCACTATTGCTGTTGCGGCACCACGGCATCCTCCACTCCTCGTCGAAAAGAGACAACCCCAGCCAAGCATCGTGTACTGTGTACGTGGTGGATCCGACGCCCCTCTGTACACTGTCCCACGGCTGTAGCTTGTAGAGGATTGCACGGTGGAGAGTCCATGGCCCGGTCTGTCTGTGCGTGACATGTCCTGAATACATGTGCGACTTTTTCTGTTGCGTGCAGCCTTCGCTTTCGCCAGTCTCTACCTGCCCGACACTACATGTCAACCGCGGATAGCCATCACTTTTGATTTCCCTCTTATTGGCAATCCGCCCTCTGCTGGTCGCCGAACATTCACACATGTAACCACCCGGCATTTGTGCCGCCATGTCGCTGTCATTGCTCCTTCTCCTTCTCCTTCTCCTTCTCCACACCCGCTTCCCGACCTGCAAAAAAAGGACATGATGATACTCGTTGGGTCGCCCCGTCGTTAGGTGGATTCCCACATCCTGGCCCATGGGACTGCAGGGTTTATCCGCGTGAGCTCAATCTGTCGCATACGAGATAGGGCTGGTTCCGCTCTTGCATTCAGCGTTGGCGTTCAATGCCCAGCCCGTCCTTTCCTCATCCTCGGTCACTTATTTCCTTTTTTTTCCTGCTTTTTCCTCTCCACTCCCTCTGCCATGGGGGCCGACAATGGTGGCATCATCCTGGCTGTGGCGCCTGGTTGGTGGATGACCCTGGCAGCCAGTAACGTGCCCAAACACAAGCTAGGATCACAGAGACTGAGCAGGAAAATGAGGTGTTCAATGTAAGTGCGCTGAGCATTTTCATGACAATGACTCGGCAGCATCAATTCCTGCTTCATTTCTGACGCGGGGCGTAGAAGCTCGCTCCGAGCACAATAAGCAACGGGGCAAACCGGGACGACCCAAAAGCCCATTGCCCGCGGTGACAATGGAAAGACTGCCGAACATGATCATTTGGCTGTGCTGCTGCTGTGCATCGTTCTCTCAAAAGTACCATCCAAGTCACGGAAATCTGGATCATCGTGAATAATAGAACCGAAGCAGGCCCGGCGAACGTCCAGGAGAGCCCTCTTCCACTGCCATTGGTGACCGTGCCAGGACCCGCATGACATGGCGGAACCCACTTCCTTCTCGAATCATTTCTCGAAACCCAGCCGTCGCCGTTTAGTGGAGATTCAGGATCACAGATTTAGACGTGCCGAACGATTGATGCCTCGGCGTCCTTGTGCCTTTCAATAGCGAAGAACACCATCTTCTCAACCACGGTTCGCAGCAGGAGATATGCCATTTGCCGTATGTGATTCGCCGGCGCCGGCTCCTGGTTTGTATCGATAGTGCCGGCCTTCCCGTCCTGGCCACTCTCTGGTGACGATGATGGCGCGGAGGGGTGCGGATGCGTGCATCATCAAGACTCAAAGAACAGGCGGAGGATGGCGAAACACACTCGTCTCGCCCCTCACCCGCCCCTCCACCGTGGCCGTTGACGTGAATTTTTAGCAACCCTTCGGATCCTCGTGGAAGGTTTGACTATCTTCGCTAGCGGGATCGGTGGGGAGTGAGGGAGGCGGATACAGAAGCCAGGGGGGAAACGGGCAACCCGCATGCCAGACCGATCTGAAAATGAAAGAGAATTCCTGAGGGTACTGAGTGCTGTGAGCTGCTACTGGAGTATTACTGAGACCTCGACGCGTCTGTCGTCCTGAGGTGACATGAAATGCATTATCGGTAGGCCTTTTCCTCTCTTCGCTCTTCGCATGGAACGTCCGAATTGAGTGAAACCTCACATCATCTCGAGAACGGAGTGCCCTGCTGAAATGACATCGTGCGGCAAATGCAAGCTGACGGGCCGCTGATTCACACCCGTCGGCGCTCGCCAATGATCCCAGGATCCAAACTCCGCATCCCAGCCAATCATGGCTGCCATGCCCATATATATCAATATTGCACTGCTCCGAGTCGAGTCGAAGCGGACAGCTCTCGTGCCTTGCATGAGGAAAGAAGGCAGATGAATAAACGGGTAAATCATACATACACGATCTCCCCGTGATCACTTTCCGAGTGCCGTGGACAGATGGCGACCACAAACGAAGCGCAATGGAAAAAATTGCTTCGGTCATAAGATCACAAGACCGCGTTGTCACCGGTCAGCCAACCCGCCCATAGCCGGCCTTGCAATAAGTGAACAGATGGAGGCACGAGGGAAGGGCTGACAGCGGGCTTGCAACCAATAGCTCATGGAAGGCTACTATTGTTGTTTGATTGATTGCCACACCGCATATATCGCCATGCGACTGTAGAGGCGTGCAGGCGCCGCGAACGGTATGAAATTAAGAACCACATGGAGGCCCTCGCCGCGTGTTACTACCTTGGGCAAAGTGCAGTCGTTCCCATGTCAGCCAACGTCCCTCTCTTTGACCTGGGTAGCCTCTTCCGAAGTATGGGCCGTTAGAACCCGCGTTTGTGTGTCTGTATCGTGTGTCACCTAGAAGTGTACGACAATGTCGAGCATCACCGGCCCTTCTCCCATGATTGCGGGCAGGTATTGCGATGGACCGTTGATCCTGCTCCCACATCCGATGACATCCTTCGTACGTCGGGACTACTTCCGGCGCGCTCCAAGACTATAGGCGAGAGTCGGTTGGACGGTATGTACTGCCTATGGAAGTATATACACAGGACTGTGTAGGGTGTAGGGCAGTACGTGGCACTCCGTTCCTGATACAGTGCGTCCAGCGCATGGACATCCCGGGAACTAAAGCAGATGAAACTGCAGGATGGCACGAGATCACGGGCCGGGACGAGGGGTCGTAAAAGTGGATTGTACAAACGTTGCAATTACCGTTTTCGTAGAAGGAATTAGATTAACGAACTTTTTGTGCGACCATGGCTGCCGGGCGCTTTGGGGGGCCTACTTTTCAAGATGCGGGGCGTGGCCGGTGATGGAGAGAGTACGCCTGCATCTATGCCCAGCAGGCGGGACTTCCTAGAAAGCAGTGAAACTTGCCGCTGCCCGAAGATTGTGTTGCCTCTGCCTCTGCGGTAACCGCCAACCCTGCACGTACTATCAAACAGAGAAATGTCAGACGCGGGAGCGACTTTTGAAGAATTGTGCCACTTGGACGCAGTTGGAATCCATGGATTGAGAGACATGGAGCATACTACCTATACAGTGCAACGGAGTGCAGGCGACAACTCGAACAGTACTCACCGATCTTCTAGCATACCAACACCGGCACAGCCAGGCAGTTATGAGTGGAAAAGGCACCTCAAGAGCCGTAGACGCCGAAAGTCTGCATACTGTCCCGTGTTGCACTTGAATGCCTTGATATAGTCGGCCATCGCCACAGGGCCGCAGAACAGGCTCGATGGCGCGCTCAATTATGGATGCAGCAAATTCCGTGGTTGCAGTAGTGCTATTCACTATAGAGTAAGCCGTGGTGAGGCACAGCCTACAGCCCCGGACGAAGGGTGGTTTGAGTTCACGATGGAAGGACAAGATTCCCTACCTCGGGTCAGCAATGAGGGAACGGCCTTGTCTCCTTGCTGTGTGCACGCATTGCCTCAAGAGTATTGTGCTGTGTAAGAACAAAAGACAGTGCAATCAAGCGCGAACCCAACAACGGGGCCTCGACGCATAGCGGGACGATCTGGCGCAATTGACAGGTCGCGGAGACGAGCTGAAGTAAGAGGGTGTGCAACATGGCCTGATGTGAGCGGAAGAGTTGAGAAATGTCGACATGGCAAGCTCCACCAATATTCTCTCTAAGCGTTGGGATACGAGATAAGAACCGGAGGGAAGGCATGCATTTGGAATCAAGAGGCGTGCGTACGTAGTCAGATGTGTGAGTGCAGGTGTGATTGTCGAGCTGCAATCGGTGTGACACTGAAGGAGAATGGTGAGGATGAGACGCGGGATGCACAAATTTAGCAACGTCGAGGGCACCCGCACGCCCACGCAGAGCGAGGACACACCGCCGGTCTGGCGAGCGGCCGCGCAAATACAGCAGGATCTTCGGGGTGTATCGTATCGTTGAATTTGGGAAAGGATTGAATTTCTCCAAGCAAGTTTGTTCGTGGCGGGGAGCAACGTGCCGGCTGGTGCGCTAGCCCGCAACACTGCTGTAAGGGTGCATGATGCGAAGCGGAACGCACCGATGCGGTGACCTGGGCGTGCCAGCCAGTGCGACGAGGTGTGGACGAGATGCGTGGTGGGTTGCGGGTTTGCGGGTTTTGTGGATGGTCGTTTTCTTCGAGATGCAGCGCGATGCACAGGGCCACAGGCGATGCAGATAGCCTTGGGCCGGGGCGCTCTGGCTTTGATTCGAGTTGCATGACTCTGGCTCTCCTACTGGCGGCCTAACAAGGGCCGCTCCCGCCCGCCATCGGCTGTGGGTGACTTACAGCACCAACGACAGGGTTGCCGGTGCAGCCTGTGGGGAGCAGCAGCTGATCGGAACGATGGGGGAGGCACCTCGGCAGAAACATCCATGCTGCGCCCGTCATCATTTTCTCGTCCTCTGGATAATGGCTCCTATCATCAATCAATGATTATCAGTGTTTATCGTTGTCATCATTGCCATCGCTGTCATCGCTGTCCATGGCAATGGTGATTGCTGAGAGGAGGGGCTGGCCGGCAAGGAAAGACCTGCAGCAGGCATCGGGGCTGGCCATGTGTTGGAAGACGAAGGAGAGAGAGTGAGGGGGAATACGGTCGTCATGCCGGGAAATGAGATGGCATGAGGTGAGGAGAAGGAGGAAGGAGAAGGAGAAGGAGAACAGAGGATAAGGTGGTAGTAGTGGACCGTAGACGTATGTGGTGTATGTGTGCATGCATGCATATGTAGTAGGTGTGTGCGTGTGTGCGTATAGGAAGAACGGGGGAAAAGAGGAGGAGGGGGAGGGGAAGAGGCAGACGGAGAGGGGTTTGCCAATTTGCGAACTGCGTTGAGTGCTGTGCTGTGTGCGGTGAGTTGTGTTGTGTGCTGTACTGCGCTTTCCCTCCTCTCTGCTACTTCCTGCCTCGTTCCTTCCCGACCTGGTCTTGCCTGCATTATCCGGTGTGTACGTATATGTGCGCGTATGTTGAGACGACCTGAACAGCAGCAGCGACCACCATAACGACCACGAGACGAGACGAGACGAGACGAGACGAGACGAGAGTGGGAAAAGCGCCATGTTGGGCTCGGCTGGTCCGCCGCCGTCGCCGCCGCCGCCAGCTGCAAGAACCACCAGCTGCAAGACAGCCAGCTGGCCCATCGCCAACCAGCGGGCCGCCCTCAAGTCTTGGTGGCCGGTCTCTAAGGCACCATGGGGGGCCAGGGGGGCAAGGGGGTGTACACATGGAGATATGGAGGGGTACGTCGACCGTGGAAATAGTATGGGCACAGCGTTGGCACAGCGTTGGCACAGTGTGCTGCTGGTTTGTGTATCGCGCTTCTCTCCTTCCTCATCTCTCCCTCTTTCTCTCCTTGTCTCTCGTCTCTTTCGTCCCATCTCTCCCTCTCTCTAAGCTTAAGCCGGGTAAGCGCTCCCAGGCCGCTCACATGACCATAAGTGTATGCAAAGCTAATGCCGCACTACGTCTTGTCCCCTACCGGTGGGGCCCACTGGCCGCCACTGCCGCCACACCATCGCCTGTCTACTGCTCCTGATTGGCCCTCGTGAGACGCCGGCGCTTGAAGCGGCCTGGGCGCGTGATTCGCCCCTCCCCTAGCTTTTCGCCTCGACATCCTCCCTCCCCCCAAGGAAGACACTGAATGGGAAGAGGAAAAAAAAAAGGATCATGAACACGCAGCAGCTGTGCCACACGACAACAGCCCAGACAAGCCATCTGCCTCCCGTCCTCCAATCGACTTAACCGTCCACTCCTCCCACACTTTCATTTTCCACCTCGTCTCCGCTGTTCCTGTTGCTTTCATTGCCTTCGTCCTCGCTCTCCGACGACTCCTCGTCCGGCTGAACAACGCTGTTGAGATACGTGACCTGCAGTAAACACCCTTAGCGTTCCATGTCCCTGCCTGTGTTCGTCGGCCTACCGCCTTCCTTGCTGGAGTGTGCCGCCTCCGAATGCGAGCTGCAGCTATCGGTGAACTTAAACCGGTCCGCTGCGTTTGCCAACGCACCCAGCCAGCACCACCCTCCTATGAGTCCCATCGGTTGCACTCGATGGAACAAAGGCGAGGATCCCCTTCAGCGTATGCATACTGCCTGTCGCCTGCCACCCGCCGCCTGCCATATGCCTTCATCTTCTCATAGGCCAAGCTCTTCGCCGCCCAATATGCGCCAGACTAGCTAGCACTACCACCGAAACGACATTTAGAAAATTTGCCAACTTACAAAGGGAAGCATGCTAGCAATGAGCGATGTAATACGGTCCAGGCCTTGCACTCCCACCACTTCCGAGTCTGATAGCTTCCGTCCGACTGTAAAGCTTCTGAGTCGAAGGAGCTCGATATCTCGATGGTCATTGTCATATCCCTATAGTGGCCTGTGTCAGCATTCCTACGTCCTCTGTCTTTTCTTCCTCGTCTTCAAACACATGCTAGCAACAAGATCGGTATGCAGCGCGCCTAACTGAGACTCTTCCGGTCTCCATTTTCCGCATGGGAAGCCTAGCATGGAGACATCAGCACCACCAGCGTGGGCGAAGCTGCCCTGCTAACCTCCTACACCTCTGTCAAAACGGTGAAGATACGGCACAGAACAATTCAGCCGGTCTTCACCGCTTGCTGTAGCAATCTGCTCAATTGTGCTTCAATAGTGAAGGCGTTTAGTTTTCGAGGCCTGCGACCTGAACACTGCGCCGCAGTTGGGTTTGGCAAATGCCAAGGCGTAGCTGTCGGTACTGTGGAACCACTTTGGAAACCAGCTCCATAGCCAGAAGGAATGACTGAGTTTTTTTGCGAGAGGCTGTGAGAGGCGACGTGCAGTGTGAAAACTGTACTACGTGGGCCACGGTATCCGGGTGCAGTCTGTAATGCGGACATGGCGAGCGTGATGTCTTTACGGTCGTGATGAAGTCACCGAAAGTTGCTGGGAACATCCGTGTCCGTTTCGGGCCATGGTTCACTTCCACGTCTGGTACCGAGACTGGCTGCCTTCACCACTCCATCGCACACTTCAAACCCATCCATTAGGGATTATTCCTTTGTCGATTCCATCGCAGATATGCTTTCAGATCCGTAATTTATCTCTCAACGGCGTGTTTGCCGCTCATTTTCTGTCATTGTGCATCCAGTATGACCTACCTCCATGCAGTCGCAACACCTGGCCAAAGATGACCCAGTTGTCATTTTAACCTGTGTAGCCGAAGCCCATCACGTATTGAATGCTCGCTGGGTTGCGGAATCACGTCCTGACTGTCTTGTTTGAAGGAGATTCGTCACTTACTTTGGGATGCTTCTTGAGCGCAGTTGACTTATTCTCAGATTGGTTCGTAAAAGCCTTGACAGCCTTCTTCGCATCATTGCCGATCCCGCCGAAATAGTCCTTTCGAAGCCTTGCGTCGGTCAATACACGTTTGATCTTGTGCGGCTTACGATCAATGTCACGTCGAAGCAGTGCCAGTGGCTGCGCTTCTGGCTGCCAGAGCCCACCCCCTTTTCACAACGTTAGCGAGAGCTCCCTTATCCCCGAAAAAGCAGGCTCAACGGAGCCATAGAAGATCAGGTATCGAGAACATGAATATCCATAAAGCACCAGCCGAGGTAAGTCGCTGGCGTATAGACCGATCGTAACTCAACGTCATCCCGGGGAGGAGCAGCCGACTCAAGGGGGCTCAAAGTATGTTGATGCGACGCCAGACAAGGCTACAGCATTGCAGCTTGAATACTCCTCAATGTTTCTTATCCGCGCTCTGCATCTTATTGTACTGCATATCTTCGCCATTGGAGTATTAACAAGCGAACAGTGACCCCATTCGTCTCAGTCGAGCCTAGCGAGAAGATCATCACGCCACGAACATTCCTATGTCTATCCGGTGTGACATCGCCAAAGCCATATCGGGCCAGCAACGAATAACTTCCGATCAGATCTAACAGTTGGCTAGAGACTGTTATTGCTTGTACCCAAGAGACCGCCCGCTCGACTACAGAAACCGAAGAATGTCGGAGGGGCTAGGCCAAGTAGATGCAGGGTAAACAAGCAACGGGATAGAATCGGCATGGAAGTAACTCCATTGTCGTTCCGCGCCTTTGAAACTGTTTTTGCCGCCGTACTGTGACCCTTGCAGTCGAGCGCTCGCAAAAGCTGGTCGAGGAAGGCTGCACAAACACCATATGATGGCGCTTTAGCTTGAACATTGTGCGACTCTGTGCAACCTTCTATACGTCTTAGGCACTTCACCACTGAGGGGAGAAATTCTGCCATCATATGCGTACACACCATCAGTCCAACTCAGGTGAGTGGAGTTGTTCTACTGGTGTTCGATGGGAGGCTAGAATGACTGGGTGATGCTAGCAAAGTTTAGAAGGATCCAGGACATCTGTGTAAAGAACTCACACGTTTGATGATATACGACTCTAAGCGACGTCGCTGGCGCTCAAGTCCGGATTCCCGTACAGTGTACATCTTGCATAACTCGCGTAGCAGAGCCGTATGCGCTCTCGATCCGGTAGATGCATATTGAAAATGATCACTTACCGACAAAACTTCCTCCAGGCTTCGATCTAGATTAGCCTATAGTTGGACAAGTGTCGGCAGAGGTACCTACCTTCACCTGCACATAGTAGGCAGCATAAGGACCTTTCCGTCCTGTACGGCTAAAAGCTGCGGAGAAATGAGTCTGCCTTTGATTAGTGATCCACATGCAGGAATCGGTTGTGGCCATGCGGCTTTGTTGCACGTATTATGCAAGAAGACTGCGGCCGTGCATCTTGTATTCCCACCTTATATGGAGTCTGATCTTTAGAGAATCGAACATCTAAAAAGTTAATAATTCGCATAATATGTTTTTCATATACGGACATCTTACCTCTATAGATTCGAAATATCTAAATGAGTCCAATTAGAATAATCATGTGGCCTGTCTTGGTTGATGACTTACAATATCCTTCACCGGAAGATCGGGAATCGTCTCGTCCACTTCAATAACCTTCTCAGTGAGCTTCTCAAGAAATGTTGTGAAATCTTGGAGGCCCATCCGGTAGTCTGGATCATGTACTACGAATACGTTAGCCTGCAGGTATGAGCATGTGAGGATTCATTCTTCCGTCGTCGTAACACTTCGCCACCAACATGCGTCGCAGGCTTCACCAGGAGGACAACAGCGATAAATAACGCATGTAGGGAGCAAACATACACTTTAACCATTGGCGATCATTATTGGCGGCAAGGTCCTTAAGAAACAACATGGTATTCGGATGGATTGTTTCGTCTGTGTAGGGGGTGTCTCCAGCATCTCGAGCTTTTGGTTTTTTAATGATAATCTGCGTTCCAGGTTCTAGCTTCGCCCCAGTTTTCCAAAGCTCTTGCTCGTTGGCCCCTTTCTTGTGCACTGGAAGTACAGTCTGCTTTGCTGGGCGGCCCCTTGATGTTCCCTTCTTTTGCGAGATGTCGTCACTTTCTGCCGCATCAGGCTCCGATTCGGACTCGGACTCTTTATCTTCGGGTTCTTCGTAATCCGAAGCTTCAGATTTTCCTTGGTCCTCAGGTTGATTGTCATTACCATCGTCCGAGTCAAGCTCGACGTATGATGTCTCGGCTGGAGTTGACTTTGTTCTCTTCGACTGTCGAGTAGGGGTAGCCTTCTCGGGCGCAGCACGCTTTGAGGAGCTCCTCGCCATAGAACCACCAGTAGCCTTTGTTGGTTTTCGCGGCATTGTTTGCTCGTGTGAAGCGTGCTTCGTTGTCAATACCAAAGTACCCAGACGCTGAAGTTGAGGTCGGCGTGCACAGGCCTCTTCGCGCGGTGACTCATGACGTAATCCAAAAACTTGGAACACCAAATTTGCGCGTTGTCACGAACGTCAATTGCCACGCGCACATTGGTATCAGACCATGCAGAATCGTTTCGAAGTCAAGAAGCGCAGGATATTGGAGCAACTTGATACTCCGGATGATACATACCAAGATCTCTCCCCCAAAGGATCTGTTGATGAGCCAATACGTCCTTTGATTCGCGACATTAATCGTCTTAATGGGCTCGTAACAACGAGTAGCTGCTCTGGAAGAGTTAGTGTGTTTCTTGAGGGAAAGAAGAAAACTGTCGGTACCCTTGAAATCACACAGGATGGAGAGGACTCCAGTGCAATAGCTGGACCGGGTGGGAAAGGTGGAGGGTCCTGGTTATACATTTCTCACGATCCTACGAAAATACATGAAGCTAGCTCACAATCAGATCTAATGTCCTTGTGTGGCATGAAATGTTCACAAACTTCAACTACACTTTCCGTAGACAGTTGTTTCATACACTTAAAATTCGAGCCCATGGTACGTCTCGGACATTTTAGAACTATCATATGCTAACTAGGCAATACCAGATTCTACACATATTGACAGCTTCGATCAGTGAATCCCAGCGTGTTCTTTCCGCAGCTTTAAGCGCCGGATTCCGTGAAAGCGGAGCCGTAGGTCTCAACGCCTCGAAGACGGGAGAATTGAATCCAATGGTTGCTATACGATCAACGGGATACTCATTCGATGCGATCATAGGTTATCAAGACTCCCAAGGTCACAATATAGCTATGGTTGACGAGAATTATCTTCTTGCCTTATTCACCATCGCGAACGAGCGTTTTAAGACGAACACTGAACGGATTGAGAGGTTCCGGATCGCACTTCTTGATCAATACGTCGATCAAGTGGAGGGACATACTTGTTCATCGCCCATTAAATCCACCAAAGCGGATTGGGAGGATCCTGAAGTTAGAAGGCAGCGCAAAAAAGAGGAAGGCCTTGCCCGACAACGTGCCCTGAAGGATTCTGCGGGACTATCGGCGGCGACTTTTCGACCTGAGTCTTTACAAAGTGCCAACATCGACGACGGGAACTAGACATCTAGCAGCTTTTTAGGGTCATATGCGCCGGACACTTTTGCGCAGACTTAGTGACGTGGACTGAATATAAGTTTGCGGGACGGGCCGCGAAAGTTGCCTTTCGTAACAGGGTTGAGTCCGGTAGAAGATCATTGTTAGCCTTCCAAATTTATCTTTCTCTATGAACTTCAAACATCAATTTTATCAGATAGATGTTAGGTTATAAGCAAATGGTTTTTGGCTATGTCAAGTGTCAAGGTAACTCGTCAGCGTTCCACCAATAGGAGCGATTGGAAAACTCTCCGAACTAGCGGCGACTTCATGGCGACTTCATGGCGACTTCCTCTCGCTTTCGATCAACTTTGCATTCTTGGGATGCTATCCTTCTGGATATAAAAGGCCACTATTACGCCTCCAAAATTAAAATTAAAATCACCACCATCATATACCCTCCACATTTTCACAAATCGCCTAAATTACCCCGCATCAATCTCACAAGCCATCTGTACCATTTTCTTAAAGCGAAAGCCATGTCGCATAATTCGTCCCCAGCAAAGATGTCCCTCGCGGAAGCAAATATGAATTACTTCAAGTGAATCTCCCATTATCTGATCCAAAACACTATCTAACTCTTTCCAGCAACATTGGCGATGCCTACGATAGCAAACCCTGGTTTGCCAAAGTCAACCAACAAGTCACCGACTACTTGCGAGCACGCCTCGATTGGGTCGGCATTCCATTCGTCAACACCGAATCTTCATCTACCAAAGATGTTCGCCTTCTGGACTACGCCTGCGGTCCCGGTCTCATGTCGCGTATCTATGGTCCCTACGTCACGGTAACCCGCGGCATCGACATCGCGCCTAAGATGGTTGCAACATACAATGCACGTGCCATTTCCGCTGGGCTCCCTCCGTCGAAAATTCGTGGCATTGTCGGGGATATTTTTGCAAGGGACAGTCCTCTTTCGGAAGAGTTGTCAACTCCCGAGTTCTGGGACTTTGATTTCGCAACCGTAGGGTTTGGATTTCATCATTTTGAAGATGTGGTACATGCATCTCGATGTTTGAAAGAGCGCCTACGTCCTGGGGGTGTTCTCTTGATTAGCGATTTCCTTGAAGGTGGAGATCTAAAGGCTGATGAGAATGGAGATCCTGTTCCGGGTACGGAGGGTGAGCATATGGATCATGTACATCATCATGGAAAACACGGTGATCATGATCACGGACATCATGAAGGCCAGAATCATGGCCACGATCAAAGCCATCACCATCATCATCACCACCATCAACATGGCCAGAAATACGACATGGACAACCCCGACCCTACAAGCCATGTTCGCACAGAGATGTCCGCTTCCATCGTCGTCCCTTCATTCACAATCGAAGGGGTCAAGAAGTTTTTCACTGAAGCTGGGCTCGTAGATGTAGAAGTTATCACTATGGAGGAAAGAGTTTACATGTCCTTTGCTGGGCGTCAGCTCTGGAGGACTATCCTGTTTGCCAAGGGCAGGAGACCATTCGAAGATGATGTTAAATCAGAGTTGTAAGGTGATATTGCTGTTTACGCGGCGTTTAGATCTATTTGGGCACATGTTTAGTTGACAATAGAGGGTTCATGTATCAGGAAAGACAAATAGGAACACGCAAACATCTATCTTGTCAGTCATGGTAGTTGCAGTTCATCGGAATGGGTGAAACCCCTTCTTCATTACGTATATTGCAGGTGTGGGCGAAATTATCTTCACATCCAGTTGTTTACCAATGTTCTACGCCGTGGTCCTTCAATGAAAAAAAACTTGGCTGAGATCTCGTGAAGTGCTGAAAATTATAGATTATTCTACTTTAACCGGTTATCCTGACTTCGACCCCAATTAACTTTTACGTGCACCTTCCCTTTGAATTATAGGTTGCAATTGAGAATATAGAAAATACGTAAATCTGCATCCATAAATATGATCTTTCCGTGGTGAGAAAGCCGTTTGCAGAAACTAACATACATTATCACAGAACAGTGCCACATGAAACACTTTTAACATTTCAAAACTTCAATATCTCTGAGATATGTCACATTCCTCTATTCAAATCACATGTTACCCAATTTCTTAGTAAAAGCTTCTTACTTCGAGTAACCTTCTTGCCATTTCTAACCACAAACTTTCTTACCAAGATCTCATTGATCTCAATCACCAAATCACCACCGAGAACTCGCCACATATTCTCTATCAATCAATGCCATAAACAACGAAAGATGGCCGATGGCAAGACTGGTGAAAAGACTCTCAAAGGCTTAAGATTTGCATGTTTAACTGTAGCCCTTATCTTCTCCATCCTCCTCATCACCGCCTGCATACCCAATGGTCCAGGGTCCTCCATCATGTACGAAGTCTACGGCATCGAGATAACCGGCAGTGCCTCTGGCCACAAATTCCGCATTGGCAGCTTTGCAATCTGCGTCAAGACTAGGGAAGGCGCGATCCACTGCTCCCCCACAGGCACAATGTCAGCTCGCGCGCTATTACCGGCAGTTTATAAGCTGCCAGGTGGTGTAGCAGAACAGTCATGTTTACCAGGCCTGGAAATCGCCGTGGCTGTGAAGAATAAGATCTTCTTTGGCGCTCCCGCCGTGTCGTTTCTCATGATTGTGCTCACCCTAGGAGCGAATCTCAAGTTCAAGGGTAATTGGCCGGCAACTTCATGGATGTTAGGACTTTGTGCAATGTTTGTGTCGATCGTCGATGCGTATGCGACATACCTTTCTGGTGAGTGAGACTTTGTTGTGAACACTACAGTGAATTATAATGAATGTATGGGCGTTTTTAGTATGGGCAATAGAATATGCTACCAAGCCGTACCTACAGCATAAACCACCTTACAAAACCCAGATCGGAATCACGTGGTAGGCATTTGCATGGTCTGTTAGTGGATTGTGTTTGATACAACAGATCTGTCATACCGTTCTAGTACAATGGTCTGGAGGGGAGCCGAAGAAGTAATCAGGGGGTCCTAAGATCAATAGATGTCTTTGGATTGGGAACTCTTCCAATATACCATCGATGCACAAGCTGTCAAGAAAATAACAGGAAACAAGATCAAACTAAGACTAGGATATGATGGCAAGCAGGTTCGCTTCGTATGTATGACAGGGATATTTCAGATATGGGTTGAGATAGTCTAGACTGGGATTCGGATCGAACTTGGCTGGCCCAGAATTTGTCCGACATTGGTTCTGTTATAGAGTAGGGAGGTGAGCTATTGCATGTTATCTCATGCAGAACTTCTTGAGTTTTTGTTCTTGTTATTCATATTCGTATAGTAAATGTAGAATATTTCTAATCAGGCTATCGCTGGTCAAGACGACTCGTGGGCAACGGTAGCAGGAACGAAGCTGCCGCGGGCCGTTTCCCGCAAAGAGCCGTCTTCATTATTGAAATAGCTGTCTTGATCTGCAGTCTGTCTGCGGTGTAGATCTCTTTGCTCAGACGTGCGTTTTTTGTTAGGAGTCCAACGCAGGGTAGTCGGCATTTCGGCCCACGTTCCTGGTTACACATCCGGTGTTGGCCCTAACCCAGTTCGTATTCTTCTATCATGAAATCCGGCATCAGGAACTCTTTCAAAACTGCACCCCATGTTTCTGATGGAGTTAGACTTGTATTAGCGCTCGTATTGAACGGGAAACCTGGCCATTGGAACCAGTTAGGCGATATGCATGGATAGGCCCGTTGACTCGCGGGTCTTGCATTTTTCACCTTGGAAACTTAAATTGCTCCTGACGGATTTTCTTGTGCGCTGTTGGTTCCACGCGAGGAATTGATGGCCGAATGCGCCGCACCCGGGAATTGGATGCAAGCTCCTTTTCGAGACACTCCAAAAGTATATCAAGCAATGCACTCGTCTCTTGCTTCACTTCGTCATACCTTGCCGTCAACATTGCTGGTTGCACCTGCAGTCTGATGGAGCCGGACAAAGTTACGTTCTCCTTTTTATCCAGTAGAGCTCTTATTGCGGGAGTTCTAATTCCTGATGTTGAGAGTATAGTCCCGGTCTCAGTTATGCCTCTGTTCTCCAGCTCCCCACCAAACGCGGATCGTAACCGTCGTCGCATCCACGTCCTTAGGGTACTTTTTTTTGCCGAGGTTGAGTTTGATGTAATGTGCCACCAAAGTCCGGTTTTCTGACGTGTTGACTCAATGCGCATGTGGTGTTGATGGAGGGGATGACTGTAGTCCATAAGGACATAATGTATTGCGAAGCTGGTGTAGCCTGTGCTATGTGAAACGGTGAAGGTTTGGAACGATTTTTTGGCGAGGGCGCGACCAACGATGTTCACTGGTGCCATGGTGAACTATGAAAAAAGACATCAGATACGGATGGAAATAAGGAGCGTCAACAGTGACAGTGGTGAAATGACGTTGTAAAAGAAAAGTTCCAAACTGTTGGTTCACTCGCAGATCATTCGAGGGCCCGTGCCATGGCGTTCGGCACTAGCGCTATTTCTGATTGTTCTTACGCCCACAGTGACCGGTCACCCTTTGCCTTCAAAACTCTACAACTTACCGCATTTCTCACCACATCACATAATACCGCCCAGCTGTCCAAACCCCCATACACACTTGCATCAGAAAGTCAGCCAACAGTAATTCACCATGCCTAAGAACAAGGGAAAGGTAAGTTTCCTCCTACTCCAAGCGCCAGCCCCACTACCCCGCCACCAGTCATTTCAAAGCCCGAAAAGTAGGAATTTACTAATGCGCAACTCTCCAGGGAGGTAAAAATCGAAGACGTGGAAAGAACGAGAACGACAACGAGAAACGCGAACTCACATTCAAGGAGGAGGGCCAGGAATATGCCCAAGTCGTAAAGATGCTTGGAAACGGGCGCCTGGAGGCACAGTGCTTCGACGGCGCTCGTCGCCTTGCACATATCCGTGGGAAACTGAGGAAGAAGGTCTGGATCAATCAGGGCGATATCATTTTGCTCTCGCTCCGTGACTATCAAGACGAGAAAGGCGATGTAATTCTCAGTGCGTTGGCCCCCACGACTTTTTCGTCCCAACATTTCAGTGCTAAATCTACCGTAGAGTATTCCGCCGACGAAGCCCGTTCTCTCAAAGCATATGGCGAACTCCCCGAAAATGCCAAAATCAACGAGACCGATACCTACGGCGACCAAGGCGAGGAAGGCATGGGCTTCGAATTCGATAACGACGATCGTAGCGATAGCGAAGAGGGTGAAGGTGGCAAGGATCTCGATATTGACGATATTTGATTGTTCCTTAGGGTTGTCCGCCATGCTGTGTCAGTCCTGCCCCACGTGCAGGTTGGCACGGCTCAAATGCAGCACCTTTTCATAAGGCGTGCGGGCGGACGGATTGGTGGATATTTCTTCGACTCTTCGTTTTTCTTCTTCAAAATATGTGGTTCAGTTCTGGATGCATTGCTGTGGAGTGTTTCTACACGACGGTGATAGAACCAAACAACAAGACGCATCTTCTTCTCATCAATATCTGAATACTTTCGTGACAGTTTTCTATGTGGAAAGATTTGAGACGAGGCGCCTATATTGCATCACACTCATGTGTAATGCCACGTGACCTTGTTTAAACTCTCCCAATATCCCAACTTGGTAATCCGATATTCTCCCACACACTTCTATTGAAGAATCTCCAAATCCTCCTCCCAATATCCATTCCTACGAGTGAACATATCTCTCTTTCCTCCATGTTCGCCAGCTCCTCCAAACTGCTCACTTCCAGCGCAATCGTCATCACAGCCTTCTCATTAATCCCCGGCAACGCACGCAACATATCTTGCGAAACCTGGTTGAAAGTTCGCAGCTCGTCGCCTTGCATGTTGGGATCCAGACCAATTTGGACTGCTTTCAAGGGGTCGGGTTCTTCGTTTGTTTTCTTGAGTTCCGAGAAGATTTCGGCGGTTTGATATGGAGAAGAGGACCAGATGATGCGCAAACGTGGGAATGCGAGTGTAAGCATGACAATTTTGGACTGAAGATCTGGGGCGACGGCAAGACCTGATGTGTTGGTTGGGGCGGAAAGGTCAGAAAATGGTTCTAGAGTGAAGGATTTATTTTGATCGAATTCGATTAGAAGCATTGGATGCTTATAGTGTTCCATCATTGACTCGACCTGGTTGTAGAGACGGCCGTTGGCGAAAGAGCCGATGAGATCGCGGACGGATTTACGCTCAATGCAGATGTTGGGAGTGAGGACGTAGTCGCCCACTGTAAGCATGCAAGGAACTACTACTATGGAACGGCCATGGAGGAGAGAAGGAAGTGAGGAGCGGAATTCGCGGACGTCGACGACTACTCGAGGGGGTTGTTCAGTTGCAGCAAGACGACCTCCCCCTGCAATACGTGTGTTGATCGTGCGGAGGAAGGATTCTTGCGGGTCGAGAAGCGTGGAGTTGATCGTAAGGGCCATGTTGCCTCGTTCACGGATAAGGCGCGCGAAGGCATCTTTTTCACGACGAACGGCAGAGAGGTATCGTTGTTCTTCGACGCTACCGCCGTAGTACATGAAAAAGACTTTGACAGTCCGGTCTGTATGCGAGGATCGATATACCTCAATTCGACGGATAAAGGCTGCGTCAGGTTCATACATAATCACATAACGTGGTTTCGTCTCTTCAAGGACATGTTCGTCCATGTCGCCTTCAAATGGATGGATTACAATGAGCGAGTTCATGTCAAACAGCTCATAGTAATCCTCCATGTTTTCCAACGGATCGACCCCTATTTCACCTTTCTGCATGGCCTCAATCTCACTTGGCTGAAGTTCAGCCATTAAACTGGCAATGTGTGCCTCCCGATCTCCCGCAGTTCGTACAGCACCGATTTCTGTACGTGTAGCCCCTGATCCTGCTGCCCCGCCCCCCCTGATCCTACGCCTTTTATTGGGAGGTGCTCTGTTATTCTTCCCGCTCTGGACTCGATGCTCATTGCTCCCATTTATAGCCTTCTCATTTTCAGAAAAGAGTGCGGCACTGAAATTGGAGAAGTCTCGTTTCCAGTTGAGATAGTTTCGAAGTTTTCGACGCATCATAACAGATGCTGAAGCAGGATTTTGGTCACCATCTTCATTATTACTTTCCTGGGGCTGGACATACATGATTTGCAGATACTCTCGCAACTGGCGGCACGTTCCCTGGTCACCACACATAATAAGTATGGTCCCATTCGACGTATCCTGGAGAGATGGATTCAAGTATGCATCTTGTTCGATTTCCTTCAAAATCTCGGAGAGCTGGTTCCATTTCGGCAACTCTTCAAGGACTGGTTCAAGAGAGTCGGGGACTGTATTTGGCCCGCCTGAAAAATCGACATTTGACATTTTACCTACATATACTCTTTTTTTTGCGACTGTGAATATAGTATCGGCAGCATCCAGGAAGAGCCAAGGTGATTGATTCTGTTTCGTCGAGTTGGGAGGCGGCTGAGAAGCCGCTAAGACAGTATCCAGATACCTGTTGAAATCTACTGCATCGTATGTCAAGAGAGCGTGAAGGATAGTCCGCAGTAATGTTAGATCTCGCACCACTTGTCGGGTCTTGAAGGTTGTACGGTGCCAGACTGGATCCAATTGTCTCCTGATGATGACATCAAAATTCCTGTGTAGTGCGCTATCCAGAGTCCAGTCTTCCATCTCGATACCCGAATTACTTTTTCTCAATTCACTGATGCTGGCTTCAACACACTCCAATACAGCAATCTGAATCTCGCGCATCGCGTCCGTCATTGGCACCTCGAGCTCGATTACTTCAGCCTTCCTGCGACCCTCTAGCGACTGTGCGACTGTGGCATGAAATCGAGGATAGAGTGCAGGCTTTTGCAGGAAAAGATTCTTCATCATATTGGTCAGCGGAGAGAATCCAGTTGTGAATGGTTCCGGGCTATCTGAGAATGCTTTCAAGAAGCCAGCCTTGTTCTTCTGCCGATATATACGCAGAATGAAAGCTTCCAGTGATGTTGCAATAACCTTCTCCGCATGCAGCACTACGACGCCAGTGACAGTTTCTGGATTCAGTAGGCTTGAAAGGAAGTCCACAATTAGGATACGCGAGGTGATGCTGAATATCCCGCCTTGTGCATAAAGCTTTTCGCGAGTTCCCACATTCATCAAGTCTGTATTCACGAGGGTCAGCCCTCGAGCCTTGGTCGCATTGCTGATGGCCGCATGTTCAGCCAACGCCTCGCCGATCCAGACATTCTCACGATCGTCCGCCCCCACTAACAGTATCAAGTTGTTCCCAGCTGCATCGTAAGAGTGTAGCAAGTTCGTCACGATGCGAAGTAGGCCGAGGCCGCGGGCGATGAGGACAAGTTCATCCTCCTCTCGAAGTTCCTTGAAGATGTCTTGTTGGAATTCCTATGCGAGTTATCAAGGCTGTCCACCATTTACGGTGAGTATACGTACAAGAGGCAAAGACAACTTTACCGGCAAATTCTCATCGCTCATCTGGCTGATTCACTGGGATTATTTCTTCCAGTAATTGGTATGATGGATGCGAGGAGGCGGTGACGTGCGTGTCTGTTCACTGGGATTCGCGTTCGCATATGGCCCGTGCACATGCCATCGCGAAGTCACGCTCGCCCCCCCTCACTTTAGACCTCCCGTCCGGAGTTGTGCCAGCTAGGACCGAGACTTTCATCTCAAACGACCAACACTCCTAAGGTTAATCCGCACATCAAATACAGCACACAGGCCAACAGGGCGGCGAACCAACACCTTGATGCCATGGCGTTCATGTTTGAGGCTGCTTTGCCGAAACAAACAGCCACGGACTCCTCTCCTTGAAACTGACACTACCCGCACCCTTTATTCTCAGCGTTCCGGAGTTTGTTCATAAGTGGTGAAGCTTTAAACATCCCTCACCTCTAACTAACCATTTTTTCAATGTCTTCTACTTCTTGGGACTGAATCACCAACAGCCTTATTTGGGCACTATCACGTTCGCCGCTTCCACCAACCGGCGCAGTCTCTTCCGCCTCAATATATTGATTCCGCATCTACTAATTGCCGCACCAACGCCACACCTCTATGGACCCGCTCCAAGCCTTCGATAATATCTTGCAATCAAAACCTCTCCACGCGCCTCTAGTTTTATGTCGGCAAATATCCAGACGAGAATGCATATGATTTCTGTATTCTGACACCGAGTTTCATCGTCCCTTACGTTCGCTCGTCGACCTTTCACTACCATTTTGATTGACCTTGCGCAAATATGACTCGGCTTCAGTCGCCCACAGATCAGATGGTTCTCATGCCAGAGACCACACCTCTCATCGATTTCGAATGCTTCCTGCTATCATTCTTCATTGTTATCTTCGTCTTCTTCGTCGTCCACCATGCTTTTACGTTTTGTTTGGCACGAACGAGTAAACATGGTAAGGAATGCCAGTGTTGGCAGTGTGAAGAGAAGGCGAGCTTCTATGTGTGATGCGACATGAATATTCCGGCCTCATGTGGTAGAATACCTCATTACACAATAATCCCCAGGTCGCATGCTGTGCGAAAATGGCGAAGAAATCGAGCCAGGTGCCGAGAGAGCCGAATACGAGCCTTCGCAACAGAACGAACAACGTAAGCATTATCCATTCCTGGACTATTCTCCATATCAGAAATGAAACTGTACTCATATTCTTCAGCGAGACGTAGTCAAGGATCGCACCTTATCCTGGAATTGGAAAAGCCACAGAAATCGCTCTTTCTGCTGCAGTAGCAACTCGCACTATGAAAGGCTATCAAATCGAATACGACGCATTGGGATTACGTGAATTGAAATTGGTATCGGGACCAATTCTCGTTATTTTGTACAGATGATGATAGTATACATTGGATTTGTACATGAGGAGAGATCAATGAAGTGTTTCCACCTAGAATTTGTCCTCCATATGTCTTAAATAAATTCTAATTCTTTGTAACACATGAATCGAAGTGAAATGAATTTTACGTACATCATGTCCATGTTTCCAGCGTCGTCAATAGCGTCGATCTATCGCGCACTATTTCTTATTTCTGCCTTCCGCTTCTCCTCCTCTGCTACAAGTGCTTCCTGCGCGGCCCTGATTTGCAGGGCCTTGCCTTCAGAGCGTTCCTTATCAATAGCAGCTTGTGCTGTCCAAACTGCACCATAGAATTAGTTCCAAAATATGTAAGACCAAACGAAAGTCATACTTGGTTTCTCCGATTTCGAGGCTTCCCTTAATTGCATTACAAAGTCATCGAACTCTTTCTGACGTTGATCGCGAGTTGCTAGAGCCCTTTTCTGTAGTTCGGGATTATATCTCTATATTTCTCGTTAATTTCAACATCTCTACTACCTAGTCTCCCTATGTCCATGGACTTCAAGATGTATAGCAGAAACAAAAGGCAAATATTTCGAGACTTCGTACCTTGAATATCTCTTCCTCAGTTGGAGTGACCCACATCACCAGCGCCGGACCACCAATGCATAGGACTGCACCTCTTCGAATTGTCAGTTATTAAGGTTTAGATTGGAAAGATATACACATGTGACCTACGCTGAGATAGCCTTCACATATGTCGTCACACTGGGCATAATGGCTGCTCGCTCGCTGTTCAGTGATGTGTAAGAGACTTATGAGTTCGATCAAGTTCGAATCGATGAAATGGGAGACGGCTTTGATGGGATTGTCGTCGAATAGGCGAGAGCTCGAATGATGATGATCTCAAAGTTCTTAGCGCGTGACCAGATTGGGCCAAGTGCAAAGGGTCCTTCGGTGTGACTAAGCAGATTACTTAATGTCGCATATTCCAATCAACCAAACTTTGATTACCCACAAGCCCATGAGCCATCTCATATTCAAATGGCACATGTAAAATCGCCATCTGCATCGTCCGGGAGTTTGTGTGGTTAATGACAAGGGGTAAAGGGACGTTCAATCATTATGGCGGCTTTCTTTCCCTACCCAGACACTTGGATGGAGCATCCCGTCATCGCCGCTACCGGCATTGTTTTTCGTCACATGGTCTGATCAACAAACCGATAGCTGTTTTTCATCTTCAGACAACCTTGGGGCCTCACAACTAGAGCCGGTCAAAGGTTTCTTTGATAACATACTCGCACCATCAACTTACTGATTTCGGGCTTTCTCTTATCGGTGTGCCACCTGTGCATATGTTGGATACTGGAAAACACCGACTCTTCGTATAACGCTCCGATCCAGTGCCGCACGCCGCATAGTCTCGCAGCGCTGGCTCCAGTGCATGACCATGACTTTTTACTCGCATCATATCGAATCAACTGTTGGGAAACTATCTTGCTCCCCTACCCCGCACGCCACTAGACTCGGCAGCCCTGCTTTGTATAGAGCCCTCGAACAACCTCGAGGTGAGGCTTACCGAACGGAGATGACGATTCCTATCTTTGCCTTAGCTACTCCACACCTTCGGGAGCACCTCGCGCCACATCATAAAGTAACGTATCCTCACTGGTAGGTGGGTAGGATTAAATATGTCCCGATCTGCAGCCGATACTAGGCTAATGACTTCCACTTTTCCTGTATTGCAACACACTATACTACATCAAAATGCTCCACAGAGTAGAAGGAGTCGGACCTCACGATGGATACTTTCCTGAAGATGGCCTAGATTTTATCGAACAACCTACAGGACCTGTCGACGCACCTAAAGTTGGAATTATATTTGAACTGCACGAAGCAATTGTGAAGTGTACGACAACTCGCTAAGTTTGTGAAGTAGAGAGCTAATCGCGAGAAACTGCAGCACTACCTATTCCTGGCACTAGGGTCATACTTGCTCAACAGTATGGAAGGTCGGCGTGGGCATGGACAAGTCAGGTTTTCGCGGCGCTTCCAAATGGAGAGAGAAGGATGTACTTTCTCAAGGTCAGTATTAGGGACATCTTCCACCTTACATAGTCTAACAAACGTGTAGCTTTTGACGCGTGGGGAGCGAGGCCGGATTATGGTGCATGGTGAATATGAAAGTTTGAAGGCGATTCATGCCGTGTCGCCTGAGCTTGCGCCAGAGCCGTACGCGTATGGGTCATTTGAGAGTGGGAGACTGAAGACGCACTTTCTCCTTACGCAGTTTCGGCCCATTGGACAACAGCCACCAGCTCCAGTTGCATTCACAAAACTACTTGCAGACTTACATAGACGTTCGCAATCCCCAACGGGAAGGTTTGGATTTCATACAACTATCAGTCACGTTACGCTTCCACAAATTACGGATGTCTGGGAAGAATCATGGGCTGTACTGTATCAAAGACAGTTCGCGCACATGGTAGAGCTCGACGAGGAGAGAAATGGAATACTAACTTCTTTCCAACGTCTTGCTCGCTTTACTATAGACAAGGTAATCCCACGCCTTCTTGAACCGCTTCAATCGCATGGCCGCAGCATCAAACCTTGTTTAGTACACGGAGATCTTTGGGATGAGAACACGTCCACTGACATATCAACCGGCGCTCCCTTCATTTTTGATGCATGCTCGTTTTATGCCCACAACGAGCTTGATTTAGGTAACTGGAGATCCTTGCGACATAGACTTAGTAGACGCGAATATGTGGAGAGCTATAAACACTTCTTTCCACCTTCCGAGCCAGGTACGAAACTAAATAGTCCCATGCCGCATACTACGTCAATGTATTGATGCTATTGCAGTTCAGGAATGGGACGATCGAAATCGACTATATTCTCTTCGATATGAGCTTACGTACATGATAATCATGCCTGGTAGGTATGCTGGACAACGTCAATGGTGAGATGAATAAATACTTATAAAATTGTAACAATGGCTGACATAAGACAGCATTGAGGACAGCATGCTTTTTCTTTGCCAAAAGTATTTTCCAGACGAGGTTCTTACTGCTGGACTCAAGGATGCAACTTCACCCGAGCTAGCAGAATGCATGAAACACCCCTAAAGGTACCAGACCTTGCAAGGCATGATAGAGAATGTTTACATCATTAGACTTAGTTCATTGTTTTCTGTTATAGAGCTCGATATGTTAGTTCGGCAGGATTGAAGCCATAGTCAGGGTCCTATCAAGACCTGTTTAGAGCTGAGGGCGTTGGTGTGGCTTGGGAACTTGGAGCAATTTGCATTCGGATTAGATTTGGCAACGCCGCTCCGCTAATATGCCGGACCCCACGGAAAACTAACATTACACAATTTCGCTAGGCTGTGGACTCTAGTAAGATGGTCGAATACGAGTCAAAGGTTCTTGCTGCACTATTTTTCTATTTTGTTGTAATAGAGATGGGAAGCTGGGAAGGTGTGCGTGTAGTGGAATTCTGGCAAAGGATGCGAGGAATGGATATTGCCGCTTCATAAGCTCACCAGAATCCAGACCTAAATGAAGATGTGTTTAGTATTTACAAGATCAAGGTCCATGCTGGCTTCCAAATAGTAGGAACTCCCTGAGCCCTGCATTAGGCGTGAAGTTGGGGGTTCCGTGGGGATCAAGAGCCTCTTTGGGCAGTGTGTTGGTGCCTTGCATGAAGGGATCATCAGCGGCTCTTACTTGACCTAATGCAATCTGTGCTTGATGCCAGCGCTCATCTCGCACATAGACGCGTAGTGCTGAAACACCATGTACAACTTTGCTCGGGGGCCGGGAGGAGGGTAACAGATTGGAGGTAGTTGTGCGATCGATGTTCTCCATCTGGTGTAATCTCACATCCAACCCGCCCGAGGACTTCATTTCTCGACCCCCTTGTGCAGTCTGATATGACAAAGTAGGATCCGGGGCACCATGCTCTTGTCCAGGGACAAGCTGCTTTCAATTCTAGTGGGGACGCCACATGCGCACAGCTTCCCAGTGGTTGAAACGCGCCGAGCGAGATGCTTGTGGCTTCGTTTCAGAAAGCCGCCATTAACATTGCGCGCACGGTAGCTGGGCAGCTTGCGAGCTTCCCGATTTCCGCCTCCTCTCTCGCAATTGCTCTGTCCCCCGCCAGGAACCTGGAAAAATCGGCCCTCCAGGGCTGAAATATGGTGCAGGCTCCCGCTCATGTGCCGCGCTCGGCAGGGCAGAAGCAGCTGACTACTATGTAATTACAGACTGAACTTGCCTCAAAAACCAACCCTTCGACGTACCACCGCCGCCCCCCAGCTTTACCTACCCGCGCACTTCCCACCTCACAACTCTCACGCCTGGACACGGTGGCACCGCTTGGGGGACCCTCGACAGCGACTACCCCTCGACGTGCTTCAGGTTTCTGCATATACGGCGCGTCATAGCGTTGTCCTTTTCTGCTCGACCGTCTCCACGCTCCCTCAAGCGGCCGTTGGGCTACCGTCTGTGCTCCTATTTCTTGCAGCAGCAGCAGCAAGCCTACCGTTAATTGGCACGCCCGCCGCATTCGCAAGTCTCCCATATCGCTAGTCAGCTTCTTTTACTTTCTCTTCTCGTGGAGAGTAACTACACACCATGGCATACCAACAGCAACCGCAGCAGTACGACAACTATCAGCAGCAACCCCGACAGCGGCAACAGCAGCAACCCCAGCAGCAACCCCAGCAGCAGTACTACGAGGAAGACTATTCCCCACCACAGCAACAAAATGGTCGCCAACCGGCCCGCTACAACGACCAATATAATGAACAACACAATAATGACCAATATTATGATTATGGCTATGATCAAGGCCAGTATGAACAATGGGATAATGGCTATCACAACCAGCCGCAGCAGGACAGGAATGAACGGGCCCCACCACGACAGCAACAGCAACAGGGCACATACGATGATATGAATAACTATGTCGAGCAACCCCGACAGGCTCGGAGGCCTCCACCGCAGCAAGAACAATATGCGCAAGACCAGGTCTATGACGATCGCATGTACGAACAGCCTCAAGGTCGTGACCCGCGGGGCAGACCACCACCACAACAACTACAACAACCACAACAGGGAGCTATGCATCGAGGAGAGTCGCAACGGGATCGTCCTTCCAATTTGCCGTCACAGGGACGTGGAGGGCTGAGACCGCCCGGTATGGCTGCAAAAATCATATTCAGCGAAGGTATTTGCAACGCTAACATGTAGTAGGTCTCGGTCGTGCAGCATTGTCCCCTGTTTCTCCTCAAGGCTTCTCGCAAGATAACCCATTCCCTTCGTTCCCATCGACGAAACCCAAGCCACGTCCGAAGGCTGGATCCATGGATGAAGCCATGTCTCTAATGAGCATTGGCCAAGAAGGACAACCACAACAACAACATGGTCGAGGGCGTGGTCCGCAGCAAGGCAGGGGACGAGGTGGTCCGATGGGTCCTCCACCGTCACAAAACCGGGGCCTACCATCAGGAAGAGGAGGAGCCTACCCGCCGAACCCCAGACAGGATTCCGGTCACTTTGAAGGAGATGGACGGGGCCAGCAGCCTCCACATAATCGAGGCTATCCAACGCAAAGGCCACCGCAGATGAACCTTGAAGGTGCTCGGGGTCTGCCCTTGCGACAACATAATCCGGTATCGCCCACGCAACAAAGCTTTACAAATCCAGGAATGCAGCGATCTGTGACAATGCCTCAAAAGTTAACGGGTGCTGGAAATGCAAGGACATCACATGAAGGACAACAGTGGGCAGAGCCTGGTCGACCAGCAGGTCAACGTGGACCAGAGCCTCCCGCGAATGTGCCTCCTCGACCGTCAACCGCGTCTGGGACGAACAGCAATAATTATAATCATCATCAGCAATTTGAAGAGCCGCCGCCTCCCGTACCGCAAGTTCGAACACAAGCTCAACCATACCAGCAGCATCCGCAGCTCCAGGATGAGGCCAATGGCGTACTGGAAGATGTGTACGATGACTACTATGGTGATACTACGGTAGCGGACCGTAAAAGTACAGCTACATCAATTGATATGCCCAACTTTGATGCTATTCCTGAAGCAGAACCAAATTCAAGACACCGGAGAGGGTTTTCAATCGAAGGACATTTAGCACCGATGGGAGGAGCTGGCGCACAAGGACAACCACCCGCGACATCACATAATGATCCAGCATACGCACAGCAAGAACCATTTCAGCAGCAAGAGTCTCGCAGCAGGTCTCAGCCGGATTTGCACGAGCAGCGTTCCCAAGGAAATGGTGCCTTTGAGATGGCTGGTGATGCTCCTGCCATGCCCCCTTACAACACGCTAACAGCAACCGAGCTATACCGAACGGCTTACCGGCTGGACCACGAGGAAGAGGACCTCCACCTCGAGGCATGACCACGGATGCAATTCCCCAGCGCGCTCCCTCCCATAACGATTATGGACAAAATCCTCGGCAGGACTATGATCCTCGGTATCAACAGCAGCAACATCCTCCGATGTTCAGGGGAAATTCAGGTGAATCTGCTTATTCAGAGCCCGGTCCTCAAGCAATGAGAAATGGATCACCCATGGTACCTGGCAACCAAATTCCTCGGCCTGGCACAGCAGGACCAGGTCCTATTCCTAATCGAATGCCAAGTGACCCTGTACCGCGTCGACCGGGCACGACCCAACCAGGCAATCCTGATGCACTCCCATCACACCCAAGCCCAGTTCGTCTAGGACACATGCAGCAGCCTCCTCAGCAGAATCGTGGTCCTCCACAAACAGGGAGGCCACCACCCGCCCCGGTGAGGCAGTATGAGAGTGATCCTGGGCAGAACAGACAGAGCAATCAGTCGGTAGGCTCATCATACCAGCGTCCACCATCGGTTCAGCAGCATCCAGTGACCCATGATGAACTCAATCGCCTACGGAATACCTGGAAGGCCACTCCATCTGATGACAAGACCGGGCTTCAATTAGTCAAGCGCTTGGTTGAGGCAGCCAGTATTCTCTCTGACGAGGGCGGAACCGCAGACAATCGTACCAGGAACAAGAATCGCGAGAAGTTTATTCTCGAAGCCCTCAAAACCGTCAAGAAACTTGTCCAAAGCGGTTCGCCAGATGCCATGTTCTATTACGCAGATTGTTATGGCCAGGGTCTTCTCGGCCTCCAAGTCGACACCAAAGAAGCCTTCACTCTCTACCAATCCGCCGCCAAGGCAGGCCATGCTGCATCCGCATACCGCACCGCTGTCTGTTGTGAAATGGGCCACGAAGAAGGCGGCGGTACCAAGCGCGATCCCCTCAAAGCCGTACAATGGTATCGACGCGCCGCCGCTCTTGGCGACACTCCCGCACTCTACAAAATGGGCATGATCCTCCTCAAAGGCCTTCTCGGCCAGCAAAAGAATATCGGTGAAGCTATCAATATGCTCAAGCGCGCAGCCGATAACGCAGACCCAGACAATCCACACGCCCTCCACGAGCTCGGGCTCCTCTACTCCAGCGACACCAACAGCGAACGCATCATCCCCGACGAACAGTACGCCGCCTCCCTCTTCAAAGACGCCGCCGCCCTCGGCTACAAATTTTCGCAATTCAAACTCGGGCAAGCCTACGAGTACGGCCTCATGGGTCTACCTATCGACGCCAGGATGAGTATCGCGTATTACTCTAAGGCTGCGGCGCAGGAAGAGCACCAGAGCGAGTTGGCCCTCTCCGGCTGGTATCTCACGGGTACGCAGGGCATTCTCGAACAGAGCGATACCGAAGCGTATCTCTGGGCGCGCAAGGCGGCTTGTGCGGAACCGCCGTTGCCAAAGGCGCTGTTTGCTATGGGGTATTTTACAGAGGTTGGGATTGGGTGTCCACGGAGTTTGGAGGAGGCGAAGAGATGGTATGGGCGTGCAGCTTGTAAGTCATGATTTCCCTTTTACCCTTTTACTTGCTTTTCATCTTGTTTCTTCGAAGATGTGGTTGGCTGATTTTTCTGTGTCTGATACAGCGTATAAATTCCCCAAAGCGCAGGAACGGCTTGAAGAGCTCAAACGGGGTGGTTCGAAAGTACAGATGAAACGTGAGAGATTGAGCCGCTCGAATCAGAAACAACATGAGCAGGAAAACTGTGTGGTTATGTGAGGGAATGCTTCTTTCTCTTTTACTCAACTGGAAATGTTGGATTGGGGTGCAACAAGAATTGTTATCGGGTTCTTTTCTCGTGACGAGAATGGTTAAGTGGATTTTGTTATGGGTGGATTCTTTTGCTTTTTGTGTGCCTGGTTTGGAGGAGCTGATTGTATGATTTTGGCCGGTTTTTGATGATGTTTGCATAAAAGAATGGGAGGGAGGAAGGGAGCAAGGAAGTGGAGGCTTTTTTTTGGCATGGGCGGAGCAATGGCATTGGACACCGGGGCGTGGGACCCGAAAACTGGCGGAACGGAACAATGGATAATGGGGTTAGTGATTAAGTGCAGAGACTTGCTTTTTCACGATCTAGGGACTTCAATGTATTGATATGGCACTTCAAATACGGAGGAGAGAATGAGCATGCTCTATGAAAGTGGTTTTATCGAGTCTTTGAAAGTTGATGGTATCGTGTTTGATTGTTTGCATTACGTGTATATTCATTACATCACCGCCATACAGGCCATTGCTCATTACTCGTCATCATCTGCATTACCTTCCCGATCCTCAAAGACCAGAAACTCTCCCACATCCTCACCGTCGCCTACAATCTTTCGCCATACGTCTTTCACGCCCTCTATAGACTCATCATCAAACGCCAGATCCAGTCCAGTAGGCGGAATGCGAAGAATGCGCTCATCCTGAATGGTGGACAGCGAGCTTGCAGGCGCAGCCTCGCTCCTCTCATACTGGACTGAGTACAAGACTGTAGGAGTAGGAGTGACATCTACGGTGGAGAGGAGAGAAGATATAGCAGAGCGGAGAAGGTATGGACCTTTAGGTGCAGGAAGCGCCGTTGAGGCATATAGGATACCTGTTTGAATTCGTCAGCTCCATTGTCTTCTTAAGCGATTCGGACAATGACGATTGGTAATGGAGGTGTATCAGGTTTGTTGATGAAGTTGTCTTCAATAGTTTTCAGACAATGTAGATAAGTTTTGATAAAGATTCATCATGAAATAAAATAAAATCAGGATTCGGTTTGAGAAACTTACTTTGACCTGTGGGACATTCTCCTGTGTCGCTAGAATGTACGAAGATGTGGACAGGGAAATTTTCCAAGTCTTCTTCAGTAACTTCGCCTACTGACAGTGTCCCCGAAGGGAACACGACAACGGCAGAAGCTGGTAACGGTGCGTCTTCGGCTATGGGTGGGAAGAGTGGCTGAAGTGACGACGAAACAATCGTGATAGATCGAGAGTGGGTCGGACTTTGTCTTGTATGTTCTGAGGTAGACTCAACAACATGTTTGGCAGTGATTGACTCGCCGTCTTTCAACTGTAGTTTTATACCATCGGCGGTGGCAACATCCGCTTCTGAACCTGGGTTAGAGAGTCCTTTTCCAAGGACATAAACCCCTCCTCCAACCGCAGAAGCACGACATCCGACTTGTGTAATCTCAGACATGCCTCCCCATTTTGGGATAACAGCGCCAAATCCAGGACCGAAGACCCCAATCGATCGCAGATGTCTGGCTATCCGTGGAAGCGCGTACTCGGTAGCGGTTTGATCTCCACGAGTTGAGGACAAAGCGAGGGCCAATAAAGGCGCCAGCAGGGTTGTGGGAACCTTGAACTGCTCTGCCAGAAATTTTGGAAAAGGCTTTGCGCGATGCTCCTCCCAGATCTCTGGCTGCTCTTCGTATTCACTGATGAATCGCAAGAACTTCATCAGGGCCCGTTTCGCCTTGAAGTCCAGGACTTGGTCTTGAAAGACATCTTCTCGACCGTTTGGCACCTTAAGTAGTGTTCCACAGGGACCGATCTGTGCATCGGAATCTACCGAGTATACCCACCAGCTTCCAACAGCGAGGAACTCGAGTTGACGATAGACTTTGGATGACACAAGGTACTGAAGAAGTGCCGATCGAGCATAGACAATCTGTGGGCTTAGGGCCAGGCTGTACGATCTCGAAGATGATAGCGAAGACGCGGAAGGTTGGGTATCCTCAGGCTTGGTGATAGAAATATTAACGAAGGCACCAGCGGATGCTCCTAAGAATACTATTAGCTTTTGGATAGCACAGACTCGGAAAACACACACACCTCCATTTACCTGGTCTGCCCAACTGTCCACTTCTTGAAGACTGAGAGCAGCTTCTGCTGCACCATAGTAGTCGTTCTCATCTATGTGGAGGATTTTTTTGCCAGAGCGAGACAGGGCTCTTCACATGCTACGTCAGTCAGATCGCGCCGAAGCGACCATCATAGACGGATACAACATACAAAGCAAGCAACGACTGTTGCAGCCCCGTGCCCACGATCACGACATCCCAATCTGTCTTGTCGAGTGTATCCATGGTGAAGAATGAAGAAATAAAGTTTGACAAGTTGAAGTCGCCCGGAAGAACGCAAGCGCCGAACTAGCTGATCACTAGCGCCATAGTGACTAAGCGAGATGGAAGAAAACTCTGCCGACGCGCCGACCTCTTCTGTTCTTCAACGCGCATGCTGAGGAGATAGCCCTACAGATGGTTTTGTCCAGAAAGCACAGGATCTTTATTGATACTGATGTGCGCGAAAGAGAGAACTGCCGTCCAGTATCTACTGCTTTGGATTTCAACTGAAAAAGTGGCTCGAATGTGACGATACATAATAACGTTTTTTATCATGGGGCTTGGTGTTTTTTCAAGCCATGACCAGAGAGAACTATCCACGTAGGCTTGCTATTTTGAATGTGCCTCTTGGCCAACTCAGAAGACTATTGAAATAACACATAGTACTGAAGAACAAAAGGCATAAACTCTTTTTTGACGTTCTTTTGTTTGCGCAGCATTACTAAGGTTGTAGTTGTTGGGCTAATGCGAAGTATGCCAAAGTTCCCATGCAGTGTGAAATCGTGAGGGCCCAAGTATGTACAACCAAACGTTCAGGTGCATTTAGGGGCCAGCCGTTCAGTGACTATATCGCGGACAACGTTTGTTCGCCCACCCACAGCTGGCGATAATTACACCGGAGTACATAGTTACAGCCCCTAGTTCCACTCCCTACCCATTTGAAGACCCAAGAATTGAGCAGCGTTCCAATCTGCGCCTTGGCCAATCGTCCCATCTCTTACTCAATATCGCCTAATCAATGTACATAAGTCACAGAGCACGCGGTCATGACACTTGCGGACAACCTTGTAGTTGATGATTTTATATGATTGGAGGATTGGCCATGTGATAAGAGGCCTCGCCGCCTCGGTTGGTTGATGAGTTGTACGGGTGCTCCAGACCCCTTAGTACGGTGTACAGCACCCTCTGTCCCCAATCAAGCGTTACACCGCTTCCAGTAGTCCCACACGCGCACCTCAAACGTCCCACTCAAAGAAAAAATTGACAGTATGCCGGAAGGATCTGCGCTATCGCGTCTCTCACTTTATCACTTTCTGATATAATATTACTAAATTTTCTTTCATTCATCAATCAACCATCTCACTAAGCAAGTGAACATCTTCGATGGTGTAAGTAGTTATATCTACAACAGCAGTCAGAACCAGCTTCTAACAGCGTTACAGCTAGTGGTCATGATTTCCGCTTGTCAATGACTTGCTCGCAAGGCGTAACAAGCGCGGGAGGTAAGCAACACAGTTCAATCACTCAACATCAGTAAGATACTAACAAATCATTAGACCGGGGTTCGATTCCCCGTCGGAGAGTTAACACATTCCTTCTTTTTTTTTGCCCTTATGAATAGATGGAGGCAAGTGTGCTGTACCGTAATGTCACATGATAATGGTCACGTGTTGTGATTGGTCACCTCCTGCTCAAGCGATCCCCTTCTTGGTTCAGACCATCTCATAAGGAGATAGCTGATCATATACGAACTACAAAAGTCTGTCAGTATGCGTGATTTTTATAAAATATCCGTGTATCTGATATTTGTTGTCCCTTTCCTCAGGGTGCATGCATAGCTCTTATAACTCTTTGGGCATTCAATTTTGTGGTATACATACATATTTGTATGTATATCATAATGCTCAGCCATTCTTGTAGCAGTACGATCTCTACTCTGTTAAAACAGTGTATGTGTAATGCGTTGGTTGGGTAGCCTGAGTTGGTGTAGTACGACGTCAGACAAGCAGTGTCGACAGCGTCGCATTACGCTGCGACAATGATACCTACTGCTAATTCCAACAGCATTTCTGTTAGTATGGTAACATACATCTTTGAAACACGGATTCTCGTTTTGCATTTTGCATGCGCCGTACGGGATCAACCCTGAGCGCGGTATCTTTGCGTGATCATTGGTCTCACGATCCACTGTGTGGAGACAGACCTTCGCGAAAACCAAATACACGATGCTAAATTTTCAAATTTCTTGTCGTCTAACCTTCGTAGAATTATAGACTTCCTCAAATATATCCTTTTACCACAAAAAAAAACTTAAAAGAAGACCTTTGATATCTCATGCCACCCATTACGTGCTAAGTAATAGCAATCATTTTCTCCGACTCAATATTTATCAACCTAAATATAGAGAAAAAAACGTGAGATACATCTAAGCGCTACTGTAACTACACACAGCCTCTATCAGAACCAAATAAGTCCTCGTGGCTGTACGACCCACTTAGCAAAGCCTCACGACTTATAGTTAGCGCTTATATACTCTTAAATCCCATTGCCAGTGCAACCTCCGCCTCCACGACGACTATAACGTAAGGCATATGTCTCATAGTAGGTTGAATACGCCCATTTAGGGTATTATAAGTATTGTGATGGCTGATTATCTAGGCTTCAACTCATTTCGTAAATGGTCTCTGCCTTAAGATGCTTTTGTCTTACTTTGGATTGTCGGCTACGCTTTGTGGATATTGCCCATCTGTGTTGGCTGGAGAGATATGCCTATGCTGAAGATTAAAAATAATAGCGTATCTTGTGTCCTGCTTCAGATTGTTTGGGACGCCTTGCTTGTAAGAATCTGGGGTAATATAATAACGGGATGGGGAGAACAAAATAAATCCAACGTACGGAAATAGCTTCGGCACCAGGATCGAGACGGTATAGCAAGTTTCAATTTATCGAGGTAGATAATCTTAGTATAGCTCGTTCAAAGTCTAAGGTACAATAATATACAAATTTGGGTATAACAGGCACTAAATGTAGTGCAAGAAAAATGTAATATAGCTGCGCAAATCTTCATATTCACGCGATAGTCCCACAGGCGGTATCTGACCAGAAACAACGTCCTACAATTAGAAAATAATAATCTAGTACCCTTCTTTTCGTTGTTCATACAATTTTACTCATATCACGGACGGCGCAGTTATCGTTGGCGAAGCTACCGAAGGTGAAGTTTCCCTCGGCGGATGTCTCGAAAAATAGGGATCAAGCGATGGTCCGGGGCTACTCCTCGATGACGGTCCAGGGCTGCTCCTCGGCGACTTGCCTCGTTGCGACTCTGGAGCGTTCGGAGGTGGATTTAGCATGAAATAGGGATCGATTGTTGGAACGGGCGGTACTGGCACAGGTGGTGGCCTTTTCGATGATGGTCTCTTTTGGGAGCTCTCTCCTGACATCTCAAATCTTTCTGATGTCGGTGATCGAGTGGCTGGCATCTCTAGTGGTGTTGTAGGGAGGGAGAAATTTCTGCTTGGTGCGCGACCGTTCGGAGGTAGAGGAGGTGGCGGATAATATCCATTCTGTGGTGGGCGATCCGCTGGGCTAAAACCGACTTCTGGTGATCCTGGATGTGCAGAGCCGTGGCTGTATTTCGACCAGGTGGCAGATGGTGGTTGAGATTGTGATTCGTGCCGGTGAATTGATCTAGCGTGGTGAATCGATCCGGCGTAAGACATAGGTGGCGATTTGACATCTCCTCCGAAATCGCTTGCAGGACCCAGATGTTTTATAACTGGGTTGTACTCAGACCTGCGGTTCTGTTTCCGTCTTCGTCTGATGAGAAATATGCCTACTACGGCAGCGATTAATATCCCACCAAGACTTCCTCCTACGGCACCGCCGATCACCGCACTTTTGTTCGAGTCTATGGATGCTGGGGGTTGGGGCAACTTTCCAGTCTCACGCGGGATATGTCGGGTGGGATCCCTTGCCGTAGGCGTATACGCTCTCGCGAATTGTGTTTGTAGATCTCGCACCTCCCATCCATTCGTCGGCGTGAGCAACGTTGCTCCTCCCGATGGGCCCCCTCCAACAACTTTTGCAATCTCAGTCGGTACTTGATACTTCGTGATACTAGCATTGTAAGTGGCCCATTTGGCACCAAGTGAGTTCCGTCTGCCTAAGTCCAATCCATGCTGGCCGTATACGACTGGAACGTCGCAATTAGTTGTAGAATTCGTAAAATGCCCGCCCATGATGATCATTTGCGTGTTATCAATCACGTCGCAAGAAAGGGAATGATGTGGGAAAGTTTCTCCGGCGCTATCCTCTGCGTTGGGCCAAAACTACGTTCGATGTTAATAAAAGATTGTACGTCAAGTAGTTACCTCATATTCAACTCAAGAGGGTTGGAAGAGATCCTACCTTGATCCACTTGAAAGAAGGGAGACTGAGCACATAGACATCGCCGAAACCAACACCATTCCCGATCGATGCACCGCCAAAAAGATATCTGAATACGAGTCAGCACTGATGAATTTCTGGTGATTTCCTTGACCCACATATTATACGATGATCGGTCTTCTGTCCAGGTAGCCCCTGCACAAAATCTGCGTCGTTGTTCAGGTACTTCTCCACTGGCCTTTTGCTTGTACCACAAGTTGTTACCAATATCATATATGAATATATCCTAGACCGGTGTAAGTAAAAACACTCAAAAAGGTACTAGAAACGTACAATCATGTTTACCTAAATACGTCAGCACAGTCATATTGCAGTTAAGTTTCGACACTTACACCTCTCGCAGTTGAGTTGCCATGTGGGAATTCAACCCCACCAAAATAGACCAATAGGCCGGAATCACCTGCCGGCAGATAAATCATCGACCCTTCAGCCCGCGGAATTTGATCTGGACCAGTCTGGTTGCGGAACCTGTTCGCTAACATATCGTAGACAATCATTGTACTCAACGGTACTCGAGCACTGTAGCCTGGAACCGACGATCCAGAAAGGAAACCACCGTAATAGTATCCCCTGGCCTTATCTTGCGCAACTGCGCCGGCACCTGATTGGGGTCAGTATGATATCTGTAACCTTAGTGAGGAGAAAGCATACCCCAAGACGCCCGCTTGATATCTCCAGTTTCTGCCTGAGAGATATTCCATGTGTTGTAGACGATATCATAGTACCATAACTTGAAATCTTCTGGCATCTGGTTCCCATACTCACCACCATATTGATATATAAGTTTGTTCGCAGAGTCGGCCCACAATATTCCACCATGCACAGAGGGTGTCGATTCGTTTTTTGCGAGTATCTTTTGTTGAGCAAACCCTTCGTTTAGGTCGTCGAAGTTTCCAGCTCTTAACCAGGTGCCTGTTACATAGTCAGTTTATCTAATCCCGCTCGGAGCTTGCGTTGGAGTAATTTATTACTAGTGTAGTTGGTCGAGCCAGCCGACAAGGGGGACCAGTTTGTGAACCCTCCATCAATGTATTGTTTGCGATCTACTACAGTGGTTTGATGTCCAAAAAGGCGACAAAAGTCTTTCAAAGGATGCTTTTGGGCATGCGTAGATAGAGCAACGAGCGCAAAGACCCAGAAGGCGATGATTTTAAACATCATGACTGAATCTCAACTGTGTAAAACTTTTGGACGAAGCTGAGACATATGGGAGAGAGCAAAAGAGACAGATCCGAGGCGCGACCGGCGACAGCGTGTCTTTTACGGGCCCAACTGTAGACTGCGGCGGGCGCCCAGTGCGGCGGCGACCAAGGAAGCGGACCTTGACCATCGGCCACGAGCTCTGGATGTTTTGACTAGGCTCCATGCGGAGGAGCGGCGTAGCCGGGGATATACAAAACCCTTGCCAACCATGATGCGTTCCATCAGCAGTCTACTGTTATGTCTTTGCTCGTGTAAGTACTGTCCAAGTGTGAGCTGCCTTATGTTGGCTAGTGCAGGCGCAGTATGTCTTGTCACGTCCGTATGCTTACATGATCGTGAAAATGCCGTAATGTTTGCTTCCGCCACGATCCAAGGCGTACATTACTATCTATTGGGAGAATAAAACTCTAATAACAGGGTTGACATTGGATTTTTCACAGTAGACAATCGAAATCATCGAGAAAACGGAAATGAATGCAGGACCTTCGTACAAAGGCATATCTCTTGAGGGAGCAGGAGGAGAGCGAGAGCAGGAGCAACCGGAGATTGTGAGAAATTCGACCAGTGAGACGGCCGCAGGGCTGGATCGAGGATCCGGAGTCTTGGTCCACAGCGAAATAAGTAACCGAGCGGGCGGAGTCCGACAGCGAGGACAGGATTAGGAACAGAGCTGGAACCCCAGCCATGCCGCGATAAGATGAGTTGGATGGCGCAGCCAGAATGATTTACGACTTGAGGAGGATGAGGAGGAAGGACGACGTTCACGATGGGTCCACCAGAGACGTCGTCAGCGCGGTAGATTTGCGCTTGACTAGATTAAGTTAGCGGTGTTGTATCCCTCATCAGCGTTTCCTCGTGAGCGGGCATAGAGTGCTTGCTTCCTGCATATTTCCTAAACCTGGACGGCAAATTCATGCTTGATAGCCCCCGTTCTTTGTAACAGTCATTCTTCCGCTTACCATACGAGAGAAAACAGGATTAATAAACTGTAAATTGATGTTGAGTGATTAGTTAGGCCATATTATGTTCGAACTATACCTAGGTAGGGCTCGGAACGCACTAAACTAATTGCAAGCATCTACGAAGCCGATCACCCCTCAAGGAGATTGTGTGATCTATCATCGGATTCTTGGTTACCTTTCGTTCTCTTCGATATACTCGGCAAACTCTTAGTCAAATTCAAAAAAAGGTGCCTACCCGTGCGCGCTGGAACCGGAGGATGAAATTCAAAGCCGGTAAAAACGGAATGGAATACTATGCATTATAGCCCAAGACTTTGACTGCCATTATATGCCGCGGGATAGGATCCTGCAACATTATGTCAACCAAAAAGAGAGACTCCAAAAATTCTAGAGTCTCCATGCCCTCTATTTCGTATTTCTTTTCTCTTAAACTATAGAATTGCCCTTGCCGCTACCGCTGTTATCCCTATCACCATGAACGATATAGATTGTAGTTGTCGAAGCCTGCGTTTGTACTAGATTGGAGAAAGGTCAGGCCTCGAGGTTATAAATCAAGAAGAAACCCTGCAATATTACGCCCCGGCTCGCTAAGTGGCCCAGACTGAAATGTTCTAATTTTGTACTTTCAAAGAATGCACATGAATCCCATGTTTTCTTCAGGGACTTCGTTTCTAGAAATCTTTTCGAAACCAACTTATCAGACATTAAGACACATTCTGCTAAAAGAAAATATAAGTATTGTCTACAGCTTCGGGGAAAAACGACAATAGTGACGACCTCAAATCAGCCCTAACCTTCCATTCAATTTGAGATGATAGAAGTCCGATGTTCCCGACAACCGCTTAATACCTCACCTCCACCCTCCAGCCACGACCAATTACCCACCCACCCCACAAACACATCAAACCCATCTTCTTCTCTTCCTCCATTATCTCCATTTCCAATCTCTCCATCCCCATCCCTGCACCTCCAACTGTCCGTCGTCACCGCCCCGCACTAACCCCTTGGCAACCCCACCAGGCACTGAATAAGTCCCCTACGTCACCGGTCACGCCTTCCCCATATATACATCATTGCAGACGTCTCAAACAATGACCTCCCCTCCCACCCAACAACTAAACCAACTTGACATTTCCACACCTACTTCAACCACAGACCTCGCCATCCAGCTCCTCACAGCTGGGAAACTCGAATCCACACAAACGAAACAAAGACGTAGAGAAGAACGCCGGAAACTTCTCGCGAGAGGCCTGAGATATCCTTTTGTGAATTATACGAAAGAAACTTAGCAGCCAATATGCCTGTCCACCCCGCTGAAGAGAACGCTACCGGTAGTACGTCATCTCCCTGTCTCCTCTTGGGAACCTTGGAGCTAACCAACCACCAGGCATCACCGACCAAGTTGCCAAGGAGTCCGACGATAGCACAGCATCCTCGCACCCGATACACCAGGAAGACACTGGCGCGACATCTGGCGGCTCATTGAACGCCCAACAGGCTCATGCTGCGAATCCGGGACCCGTGCAGGTTAGCGATATTGGAAAGCCGCTTGGAAAGGATGAGCTGAAGAAGAGAAGCGAGGAGTTGAACAAATAGCTATAGAACTTTTGAGGTTCAGCATTATGAGGTCTTGGGATTACGGAATGCATTCATGATAGTGCGATTAGATTCTGTTATATGATTAATACTATGCATTGATACTTTGATCCATGACTCCTAACACTGAATGTGTCTTTATTTGACTATGGTGCGAAAGTAATTCGTTACCCTCGTTCAGAAAAGGTAAAAATATGCTTTCTTTTACTTCATTCCGCCATGGAATATGTATCTGGATGTGCATCGAACTCCATATCATCACAAGTGTTTGTGGAAAAAGTCTAAAAGCAACTTGTATCCTCTCTCATACTCTTTCTTGACCTCTTCCTTCTCGAGATCTGCTCTAGCAGCCATCCAGCCATGCACTTGAGTGGGGAACCACTCCACAATATGTTCTGTCTTAATACCCTTCTCCCACTTTTCGACATCTTCCTTGGACTCTTCCTCACTTGGGAGCATCGCAAACGGAATCGTTACTCCTGGAGCGTCATTTGCGTCAACCATGGCGGGATGGCAAGACGCAGCGGCCTTGAAGGGAGTGTCCTTTTGCGAAGAGAGATTGACAATCTGTACTCCAGTGATAAGCATCCTGGTTAGAATTCATCGAGGAACAATTCCTACCTTTCCTCCCCAGCAGTATCCGAGAACACCCCAGGTCTCAATATCCTTCTTTTCCCTCAACTCCTTAACAATCTTAGGCACTCTCTCCAACGTCTTGGGCGGCGCAGCCTTCGTCTTGAAGAACTCGCCTAGCTTCTGGCCCTTCTCCTCGTTGTCCGGTGGGTACCATGAAATATCGGCCGGTTCACCCTCGAAGAAATCGGGAATGAACACTTGATACGGCTTATCCGGGTCGGAATGTGCGAGAATGTCAGCGCCTTGGAGTGTCTGCGGGAAGAAGCCGAAGATGTCGTAGACGACGAGGATAGCCCGTTTGGCGTCTTTTGGACCTGTAGCGTAGGTCTTGAGGCCGTTGACAGTGATGTATTCGCCTTTGGGGGTATAGTCTTTGGCAACAATAGCTGGAGTATTGCAACCTGCGTGATTGTATCAACTGAAATTGTTCCGCATTGGGACTCGTCAGTGTAAATAGTGCACGTACAAGCCTTGCTTTGCGTAGATTCGGTCGACATTTTTGCAATTGACGTTTTTGTTAGTTGAAATCTAGAAGCAATTGATTCAATTGAGATTATCGATGCAGATGGTGACGTGCAAAGAGTGAAGAGCGTTCGTTTTGGTGCTATGACCGAGGGAGGGCTGGTGGGTCGAGATGTAAGAGAAGGAGCGATACGAAGAGAACGAGATCTGTGTGCAAGCGAGCGCATTGTTATCAATCCATACTACTGCTGCACGTAAGCAGCCGCAACAAATGCCCTTTTCATAAATTCATACATCACGAGTGGAGATCTAGTACAGCTCTATTCCCGCTTGGATCATGGTGGGGGTTGACGAATGCGAAATACGTCACTATTGTGATGCGGGGTACCTAAGCTCCGAGGTTTGTTGTGCATGGAGGGGCCTTCACTGCAGTTTAGCAGCGACGAGAAAACCCAAATTTACAAGGCTGCGGGCATTTTCTGAACACTGTTATTAGGTGGCGTTATCTCTCCTGTACTTCTACGGAGGACGGATGGTCCAATACAGCGCTGTGTCGAGATTGTTCGCGCTACCCTTTGTAACTCTCATCCCCATCTCGCGATAGAGATATTGCAGCCACAACTGTATATCCTCTCCTTTGAAAAGACAGTGTAAATAAGAAATAATTAGTACAAGTGATGTATTTGATAACCCAAGCCTTGACTATTCTTTCATCTAGGTTTAGGTGTGGCCTCTATGGCTCTATACTAGTGTAATGGTCTATCCCAAACCCCGACATTTGTGGTGATGCTTAAGCATCGAGATTGAGGTTTTCCAATAACGTGTCGATCTTTCCAAGCAAAATTTGATAATTGATAGCATCCTGCGTGAATTCGTCGCCTGCGATTTCTCCATCAAGGGTGCGAATTGCACTAGCTGGATACTGTTCTTGAACATCGGGAGCCACCATGGCTTCCTCCAGCTCCTCGGACCCCTCACCTAACGGATCTCTGTTTGGCTGCGCGGATTCATTCATCAGTTCATCCAATCCACTATCTTCAAAACGTAACCGGAACCGTTCGCTGAGATAATACCGGATGTCATCGATCAATTCGACTGTGTCTGTTTCCTGTCGGGCTTTGACTCGTTTTGCCGACTCGGTCACTAAATCGGCAAACTCGGGGTCATCGATGTAACGCTCCAGACGATAGGCGATATATCGAGCCCCGAACTCCTCGAGGCGCTGCACATGCAAGTCCCATCCAGCCCGCATGATCTCATAGATATCCACGGCCTCATCGGCGTCTGTTTCGCCGCGTGGGTTTTCTGCTTCTACCGTTGATGTTGACCCGTTGCCCAGAGAGGAGATGATGATGGCAGCGCGCTGCTTCAGCTTCTCGATAATGAGTTGATCTGCGGCGAAGAGCACATCGACTGCAATTTCGAGTCCGAATTCTGCACGCTCCGTGTAAAGGAAAATAAGAATGAGTTCTAAAACCTCAGGTGTACAATCCACATTGATTATTTGGAGGTGTGGCGTTTCTTGTCCTTCACGGAACGATGAACCAAACATAGTCTGGAAGTACTCGGAACGCATGAGCATAGCACGGTGCGCTGGATACAATGTTGACTTCCGTGGCTGTCGCCGCCGTGACGGTGATCGCGATTTTACAGGGCCAACAGGAATCCCCATCAACGGACCAGTTGTATTGCGTACAGGAAGTGTCGAAGTTTCAGATAATTCTCCAGAAGCTTCCGCGTGCGCTGAGTCGTACTCATGCTCTTCTTCCCCTGCACAAAGTAAAATATCCGCAAAGATAGTGTTGTTTCGGTCCCACTTCACACTGTCTACCTTTTCCGCGTCCACAACCATTTTGTTTCTCAAAACGTTGCTCTTGAACCAGGATTCTAGCTGATCTCGACCTCGGTCCAGTTCTTCTGTCCGTTGCTGTCGCAGAAGACGGCGGTCCGTAACTTCGATGATCATCTCAAAGAGCCGTGGAATTTCTAATTGCCGACTAATCTTATCAACGCCATTCAACACGACCACCTCCTCCTCGTCACTCATGCCCTGTGTCGCCCTACGCAATGATGTTTCTGCAAAGTACAAATGCTGCAGCGCGATGCCTAGTGATTCGGCCGGAATGTTATGCGGTAGTTTCCATGAAGATGTGTTTGGTGTTGCTGCTAATCTCTTTGCGAAGTACGGTGACCGTGCTGCTAACAAGAACTTATGGAGATGAAAAGTTTGGTCATACGTTATGATGGAGATATCGGTTGTCTTGGGCGTATCTCGTGTGAGGAGAGATGTTATATGTGCTGCAAGGGGTTGGAGTGGGTTCGTCGATTTGGCGTAGTCGTAGGAAAGGAGGAGGTTGCGTATGCGGTCGTTCAGGGCGTTGTAGAGACATCGCTCGCCTTGGAAGGTATCCCGTTCGCACAGAGCGCCATTCTCAAGAAGGAGGCGTATGACTTCGTAGTGTCCACAGAGGCTAGCCTTAGGGGACAATGGTAAGTGACTGAAAACACGCAACGAAGTACGGGTGGCGATTGTGATCAACATTTTGAAATGCGAGGGCCGCCTACCAGAATGAGAGGTGTATAGTCAAATTGGTCTTTCGCATTCACATTGATACCTTTAGATATCATGCTTTGAACAACTGATAAATCACCGCGCCGGCAACCTTCGCAGAACATTCTAAAGTTGTCGCTGAGGTCTAACGGCGAGTCATCCTTGATCTTTCCGGATAATATGGCTCGCGCCTCAGTCGCTAGGGCAGCTTCTATTTCATGCTTCCGTAAAACCATAGTTGTAGAATATGGGAGATCTAGGTGAAATGGCGTATCCCGAATGTATAAAAAAAGTGAGTGACGAACACGACCAAAACTATCGAGAGTGGCGGAGGTGTGAGTTGTAAGCTCCTCGCGGGGCAAAATTCTCCGAATCTAGTAGCAGAAGCGCGCAAAATAGGTGGATTCAGTGTATGTACGTGGTTTGTTGCATACAAAAATTAGTACCTAGATAAATAGTACATTGCAAGGTACCGTGTGATTCCAGTGCTAATAGATACAAGAATGTGACAATGTTCACAATATGTCCAGAGGCGAAGGCAGCCCACCGGATTGTGGATAAGGGTCACGTGCTGATAAGGCCCCGGGCCGATGACTACAGTTCCAAGGTTAGCGTGTATCGAACCCTGCGTTGCCCGGCAGCGAGGTAATGTTTGGCTTGGCAAACAAGGACATGCCAACCAAGTAATGTTGCCCTCTTCCCGACGCATCTCAATACACTCTTAACCTCCAACACGACACACTTCCACTAACATAATATTCACACATCAACATGCCTGAGGAGGATAAGTACGACGTTCTGGAGAAGATAGGTATGTACTCACTCAATTCCACGTCCACAAATTCGTTGTCATTGCCGCTGTCGCTCAACTTGGATTAATACTGATACATGTCTAGGCCATGGCTCCTTTGGGGTCATTCGCAAGGTGAAAAGAAAGTCAGATGGATATGTGCGTCTACAACGAAGACCCTTCTCTACGCTGCATGATGGCTAACAGCGTTCAGATTCTCTGCCGAAAAGAGATTAGTTACTCGAAGATGTCGCAAAAGGAACGCGAGCAATTGCAAGCAGAGCTCTCGATTCTGAAAGAACTTCGTCATCCGAACATCGTCGCATACTTCGAGCGCGACCATATCAAAGTGTCGCAGGACTTACATCTGTACATGGAGTATTGTGGGAATGGCGATCTTGGCCGCGTCATTAGAGACTTGAAGAACAAAAACCAACTGGCCGAGGAGGAGTTCGTCTGGAGTATATTCTCTCAGATCGTTAGCGCGCTATATCGATGTCACTACGGAGAAGACCCGCCGGCCGCTGGTCGCAATGTTATGGGATTAGGCGCAACCGCAAAGCCAAATGGTCGGGGCAAACCCATGATCTTGCATCGCGACCTAAAGCCCGAGAATAGTGAGTGCTTCCGTTCCAGGAGAGTATGCAGATACTAACCGTACAGTCTTCCTCGGCGATGATAACTCTGTCAAGCTTGGTGACTTTGGCCTTTCTAAGATTCTTCAATCACACGATTTCGCATCAACCTACGTTGGCACTCCGTTCTACATGTCTCCCGAAATTTGCAAAGCGGAGCAATATACGCTTTTCTCTGACATTTGGGCCCTGGGTTGTATTATGTATGAGATGTGCGCGAAGCAGCCGCCGTTCAATGCAAAGACGCATTTTGAACTCATCCAGAAGATCAAGCTAGGCAATTACCCGCCGATTCCATCGTGCTACTCAGGCGAGCTCAATAAGGTTATAGCGAGCTGTCTTCAAGTACGGCCAGAAAAGCGACCGGATACAATTGCGTTGTTGAACCTTCCCGTCGTCAAGCTAATGCGCAAGGAACAAGAGGTTGTGCGATTGGGAAACGATTTGCGAGAACAAAAGCAAAAGACAGAAATATTAGAACAAGAGGCGATACAGAAGATCGCTCAGGCTGAGCATCAACGGCGGGATCTTGATGCTAGCCTTCGCCGCGAGTGGGAGCTGAAGGCGCGGTTAGAGATCAAACGGCAAGTTGACGACTTGGTCAAGGTCAGACTGACCGAGCTACAACAAGAATTTGAGAAAGAGGTATCGCAGCGAGTGGAGAGGGCATTGGCCAAATTTCCCAACCGTCTCAGCACATCACCGCGCCTTGCGCCCCGGTCGAACACGCCCGTCATTCCTGTCGAGCAGCCAACATTGTTTCCGTCTGAACCTTTAGAACCCATCAATGTTTCTGAATCCACCAGCACACAGAATACCGATACCACTATCGGAAGCGAAACCGACATGTCATCCCTATCTCTCAATGACGAAGATAACCACAAGATTGAGCCAGCTCCTAAGCCAGTTCCTGCTAAACGATCAGCTCGTGCGCCCTTTACACGCGCTCGAACGTACGCGGCACCAGCTTTCGCAGCTCCTCCATCACCGATGGATATCCAAATGGCGGACCCATCCCCTGCACCCGCATCTATCGCTGGTCTTTCTTTGTCTCCTCGACGCAATCCTACTCGTCACAACATATTCATTGCCGCTAAGAACGGATCAAAGAAGTGGGAAGTGGATGTGCCACCATCGCCATCGCCTGAAGAATGGTTAGGTGATATCGACGACGATGACGACCTTCCAGCCATTCCATCCCCTACCCGCGCTCGAAGTGCGCTGGCTACCCGGACCGGGAATGAGGACCCCTTCAAGGTGCTCACAGCAGGTCCTCTTCTTAAGCCCAATCAGCGCCTAGCAGGTGCACCCAGTTTTCCACCACGGCCAGCGAGTGCGGTCCCCGTTGTTGCGACCTCGCCTTCGCGCCTTAACAAGAACAAATCCCTAGATCTTTCTCCAACCCGCAAAGCGATTTCGTCCCGCCTCACGGAGCCAACGACTAGCAGCGGATTGAAATCGAAGAAAGGCAACGAACAAATACGCATCCAAGCCATGCGTAACAATGGAATCCAAGGTCGCACCATTGTAGAACTGAACCGGAAAGAACGAAACCCGCCAGTCACCATGAGCGACGATGAAGGCCGGGCAATTAAAACTGGTCCACGGAGCCCAATCAAGGCTCGAAGCGCGAACACTTTGGGTGTGCCTGCTGTATGGGATCCTATGGTTGAGCCTGACATGCCAAGTCCGTTTATTCAACGTTCAAGGCGCGATGTCAAGGTATAAATTACTATACTTGGTTATTCTTCAGCACACAGGTGCTACGCATAACGATACCGAGAAATTTTGGCTACTGAGGCGTTGCGGTGGACAGCGCGTCCTATCTTGTCTGGATATGTCTCTTCCCTTTGTCTAGTCCCCGGTCATGTCACTTTTCCTTGCGGCATATCATTTTCCCGCATTTATCAGGCGAATGCTAGCTGTACATGGTCATGTTACGCGCACACGGTGTTTTGGCGTAAAATTATGGTCGATAGGCTTGGATGATTTCTGATGTATTATATAGACATTCATAAAACATGATATGTTGGCTTCAAAAATCCGACACATAAGTGACGTAGATGCCCTTTCGCAAACTGTTGATGCCTGGGCGGCGTTTGATCATGATTCTTAAAATAGTAGTCTAGCCTTTGATGTGTCAATGCATTTCCCAGCTGTGGTGAGTTGGAAAGATCATCACCTATTGACCCCACCAAAATAAGCTTAAACCCTAGCGCCTCGGCCCTCTAAGCTCTACGAAATTTCCAACCAAAACATCATCTCCACCACAACTAAACAATAATTCCAGCCACCACAATTACCACCGCGCGACGTCTATACACCTTCAAATCAAAAACTACAATTATCTACTCATCGCCCTACAATGTCGACAAAACAGCAATCCCAAAAGCCACCGACCGCCTTAACATTCCCGGCTCCCCTTTACGCAGCTCTCAGCCCGCACTCCTTCCTCCAAGCCCACCTCTCCACCAGCACCTCCGAAAAACGCAAAAAGACCTCTCCCCTCCGCGCAAACGGCCGCTCACCTACCGAATTCCGTACCCCCGGCATCAACACCGGATCTCTCACGCATTGCAATGGCAGCGCCGTCGTGCGAATCGGAAACACAGCGGTGGTCTGTGGAGTTCGAGCGGAAATACTATCAACAGAGGGTGATGGAGAGGAAATCGATGAATCGGAAGAGGGGGCTGAGGATGGAGAAGAGCGAGATGATATTGAGCAATTAGGTCTACTGGTGCCGAATGTGGAATTGAGCACGGGAAGCACACCACAGTATCTCCCTGGCAATGCACCGAGTCAGTTCGCGCAAACGCTTGTTACGAGGTTGAGAAATCTGCTGCTATCTACACGGGTTGTGCGGTCGCGCGATTTGCGGATTTTGTATGCGCCGCCTGCTATTGGAGAGGAGACGGAATCGGCACCGAGGAAGGTCGCGAAAGCGCATTGGACGCTATACATCGATACGCTGTTTATCTCGCTCGATGGCCCTGGTTCTGCCTTTGATGCAGCCTTTGTGGCCATTTTGGCGGCACTTAAGAATACTAAGTTGCCAAGGGCGTATTGGGATGAGGAGGCGGAGTGCGTACTTTGTGAGGATGATCCTGCACAAGTACAGAGGTTGAATCTACGGGGTTTGCCGGTGCCGTGTTCATTTGGTGTTCTGGAAGGCGAAGAGAGGGATGATATCGTTACTGGTGAAGAAGAAGAGAGTCAGAAGGGTTGGATTCTAAGTGATCCTGACGCATTTGAGGATAGTGTTTGTGTGGAGGGTATCTGTATTGTTGTGGATGGGAGTGCTGCAAAGGGAGTGAAGAAGGGAGTGAATAGTGACGTGTTACGAAAGATTGAAAAGAGTGGAGGTGGGAGTGCGGGATTGGTAGATCGGGAAGCTGTGAAGATGTTGGTGGGGAGGAGTTTGGAGAGATGGGAGGAGGTTAGGGGTGTGCTTGAAAGGGCTGGATGAAGACAAGGAGTTGTGGGTTGTCCACTGGACAATCTGAGACAACGAAACATTTCTGCTACTCACATCATGTGCTGAGGTTGAGGGTGGGAAGGAAGACATTGGATATGGTGCATGCCCGGCCTAGTTCAATCTCGGTCTGGTTACCATATGTGATGGTTCAGTCAAACATGTCGCTACGACCAGCTCGTGCCTGGCAAGACCTGGATTGAGAAGTCCACATAGCAGGATAGACCAGATAGGAACCTTCATCTACGAAGTAGCATATACCCACAGGCGACCGAATCAAAATCACGAAGCATGACCAAGTGTCAGGACTGAAATTCTTAATGCAGTATATATAATTGTGATTGAACAATTATTCGTGCAAGATTACGAGATAATAGAAACTTTTCTCGAATTTGACTATATTTGCAACTACCGATTTTAGACTTTTGAGTTGCATTGACTAAGTCTAAAATTACAAAGGAGATTTGGATATATATCTGTGGACGAACAAAAAGAAAACCAGACTAACTAACCGTCAAAGACCCTCGCCATGTCTGTCTGTATCTGTTACAAAGGAAGTTATTAGGGGTATTCTACCTATGCAAAAACAAGCCTCAATCTCCATCTCCCTCCCCCAAGCACCCCGCTCTCCAACTCTCCTTCCCTCACTCACGCCTTAACCTCCGGCACCCACTTCCCCTCCTTCTTATACGCATCTCCGTTAACTGTCCCCTTCGCCATCCCCAACATATAATCCCGCCCCTTGATCCCCCACACCATCAAACTGGGTAAAACATTCCCATTGAAGGCCCCGACCCCCTTCCCAGACCCAATGGGCACAAGCTGGCTCTCCTTCAGATTCGCTGTATACACTCTATCAGGTCCGGGCGTCGCACTGGCTAGATGCGCAACGAGATCTGTACGCAGGTTCGTGAGGGCCACGGGGATGGCGTCTGCTAGGTCGAGCGCACCGCCGCGCGTGTAGGATCCTACGTCGCCCACAACGTAGGTACGGGGCGAGGCGTCGACACGCAGTGTCTTCGCATTCGCAGCTACACGTGCGCGCGCATCGAGCCATGCCGGGGGCAAGAAAGACGAATTGGGACGAGAGCCCGTAGCATCAATGTAGATATCCGCCTCGATTGTCTCGCCGCTCGAAAGCTGGACTGCTGTTTTGGCGCCCTCTTTCTCGGTTGCGCTGACGACTTTCGTCCCATACTGCACCTCCACGCCCAACCTCTTCAAGTGCTTCTCCGCTGTCTTACTCAGCTCAGCGCGCAGGACCGGCAACATCTTGGAATCCGCTGTCACGATTGTGATTTTTGCTTTCGGATCTTTGGGGGCTGCGGGCGCGAAGAAACCCGGCTTGCCGTTCAGTACTTCGGCGATCTCGCCAGCGGTTTCGACGCCTACGGGACCGCCGCCGCCGATTACGACTGTTTTGGCGGACGAGAGTGATTTCTGAAAGGTGGAGGTGAGGGTTTGGAGGGCGGCAGTGTCACCGGTTGTGGGGACGGTGAAAAGAGGGCAGGGAGTGGAGAAGCCCGTTGCGATTATGAGGCTGGTATATGTAATTTGTTTCTCGGTTCCATCTGTTAGGGCGATGGTCGTCGTGCGGGTTTCTGGGTCTACTGCTGTCGCAGCGCCTTCGACGAAGAGGAAGCTGGAGCCGTAGGAGGAAAAAGCGGGGGCGATGGGGATTACGGTTTTAGAGAAGGGTAATGTAGAGGGTGAGGCGATGGATCGAGGAGCCCCGATGCGCCACCAGAAGTCTGCGGAGGGGTTGACGAGGGTGACGGTGTAGGGGGTTGGGGGGTTCGCGGGCAGTTTAGGGAGGATATGGCGGAGAGCGTAGTGGGCGGAGGCGAGGCCGGCGAAGGAACCGCCTAGGATAAGGATGGTGGTTTGGTCGGCCATTGTGGTGGTTGTGATGAGGATCGTGAGTGGAGGGGTTCGTAGGAGGAACGTTGAAACGTAGCGGTAGGGAGATTTGGCTGCTGTACGCTGATGTGCTGTTTATACGCGTACAAATCTCAAGGCAAAATCGTATGATAAATACTCCGTCAAGAAATCGAGTTGTCGTAAGGTATCAAATTTGAATCCTTGGTCGATGCGTCTTTACCCAAGATACGTCCAAGCAGCTAACTCTTCCAAAAACCAAGGGGAGCGGGAATATCGAGAGAGAGAAAGCAGGGCAACGGCTCCAATTATAAACCACGCGCAAAACAAACTTTCATTCAATAGTTATTCAGGGTCCCGAACGGCGTGCCTCGAAAACCGTGTTGTCTCGTCTCGACTCGTGTCGTGTTTTGCGTTGTGTAGCCGGCCGGTTGTTTGGGCGGGGAACCGAAGGATGGGATGGAGCTTCGAGCTAGTAGCAAGAACAACGACAAGATGAATCTTTCTACTCTTGCAGAGACAAAAACCAAGAGATTCTGGTACTCCACCCAAGATTCCCGCATCCCCTCCTCCTTTATAACCTCATCCTTATCCCTGACCCAACCCAACCCAACATCTCCCAGCTCCAGAAAAAGCCACCGTGATTACGCCCGAATTCCCCGATCCCTCTCCATCACCCTTCAAAGCACGGAGCTATGACCCCCTCTAACCATATCTTCCCTAGCGGCTAATCTCAATTCCTAAAACAGTATAGCCCTAGCCCTTCCCGCTCCGGCTCCCTCAGCTTCCCGTTCCCGAGACGCTGACAATTGCAACGACGATTGTCAAATTCCTGGCATAGGTGATGAATCGGAGCATTAGTTCGCACGAAACCTGGCGAAATATGAAATGGATATGTCAGCGTATCCCGGATTCGGGTTGGCTGGACGGAATGATGCCGTGGTTCTATTGGGGGTTTGCTTCTTGGGGAATTCTGGGTCCTTAGTTAGGGGAAGGATCGATCCGGATCGACGCGCATGCTGTGCTGTGCTGTGCTGTGCAAGATGTTAGTCGGAGATATTGTGATTCGTAGGCAGTCGATCGTGGGCTAGAGGGAGGAATGAAGAGATCCCTTGGGAGGCTATGAAATCTAGACAGCAGCACGCGCCTGCAACACTACATAATGCTATACATTACTTTGCTCCTAGGTATTTAAACATCTGTACAAGCTTGCATAAGGAACTAACTGCTTTGTGTAGTTTTGAGTCCATCCTTTTGGACGTACTCTAAGAAAGCGTGTGCTTGCGGGTTTTTCAGGATTCCAAGTCCCCGAGAAAGGGAGGGTTGCAGGGGCCGTGTTCATTTCGATATTTCCATTGGATATACGGGCAGATGTGCTTTGTGCACAAATTCATGTCCGGCGGTTCATAGATTGTGTTGTAACATAAATACAACATACTGCCACAAAACAAAACCTCACGCCGTCCGTGTTAGCAGCCATCTTGAATTGTATCAAGTTTTAGGTCCGGATGAAATGGTGGTTGGAATAGGTAGACATTTTTTTCATTTTCCATGATCATAACGCCGATCCGACCTCCGTTTGTTCGAAATAATACTCAGACAGAACGATTGGATGGCAAGTGAACAGAACCGCCAGCGAGGTAGGGAAGCACTGCGATAAGCATCCATTTTCAGTCTGCCCATACTCCTAAGCACCCCACAAGAGCCTCAGGCCTGTATCTACCTATGTAGTCCAGATAATCTTCTAGGCATTCGATAGTCGGATAGCCTCCCTACATCACCCACGTCCATCCTCAAGTCATTTCGATTCGTTCATACCCGTCGAACGCATCATGTAGTCGTGATGTTCGTATTTACTCGACGTCCTGCTTCGATTCGAAGTTCTCGCCGGCAACGAGATCGGGGATGTCCTCGTCATCGTCATCATCCTTGGCCTCCTCGCCCTTCTCCTTTTGCATGCTCTGGTACGACTCGGCGAGCTTGCGCAGCGAAGCCAATGAGTCGGGGCCGAGTTGGTTGAGGATACCGGGGACGAGCTCGGTAAGCTCCTTCTCCTCACCGTTACCGTAAATGGCGAAGGTGTTGGCTGGGACGGAGGCATGGACTGAAGGTTATGTCAGAATAGTGTTGATAAAAAGAATTGATATCGATCAATATCTAAGGGAAGAAGAAAAAGGCCTCAAAGGGGAAAAGGCGACAGAAAACTCACCCTTGGGTGCTGAGAAGTGGATGACATTGCCATCGCTCTTGAACATGTTGACCTCCTCAATTGCCTGGATGGGCTGCACATTGATCTTCTTAAGCTGTGCCTGGAGCTTCTTATCGTCGGTGCCGGAGCTCTTGTGCACCTTCTTGACCTTCCTGCGGGGAGTACCCTTGCCTCTGTGCCATTACGTTAGCATTGTCCACTAAATTCAACCTCATCCTATTTGAGGTGCTATTCCGGGACTCAAACTCATGTCCTGCAATTGCCAATTCAATCTAGAAAGTGTTGAACCCCTCTCTTCTCACGCTTGATGATCCTAGGTGTAGAATATTGTGTGGCTCGAGTTCGGCGGATGCACGGAAAACGGCTGAGCGGGGTCGAGAAAGAACAAGATTTGCTTACCCTAAACGTTCACAAATCAGCTAAATGAACCTCATACAAAATATCATAGAATCTTCCCAAAGAGAAAAAATAACTAGATTTTCACATACCGATACGCACCGACGCCTGCATACGCGCCAACTTTGCCTGATCCATATTTGCGGTTGAGAGAAGAGGTGGGGGACGAGGTGATGAGACTACAAGATTGTGTTAGTGGGATTGCTGCAAAATGGACGTAGTTCAGAAGAGACAAAGATAAACTCTTTTGGAAGGTGTCTGAGGGCAACGTACGTGTGGTGCTATTGCTGGGGTAGTGAGCTCAGAATGTGAGGTTGGTGATGGTGAATGGGCGTCGCATCGGAGAAAATCCGCCGAGACTCCCGATTGTGGCCTCGCTTGTCGTCGACGAAATTCACGACCTGCGAACTTTACAGAATGGACAATTTCACATGAAAATGAGCTAGCTTCCAGAGACCAATGTTTATATTTTTAAGATAAGCTGATTTCGCATCTTTATGAACAGCCTTGACACTGGGCACTGGACAGGCGTGAAGTCGCTATGCAGCCAATCAGAATCGACCGAAATGCTGTGGACGCTAGGCCGGATATGGAAATATGAAAACAATTCATTCGGTTTAACAAATTCAACTAGCTAATGGTATCACTTTATTCCTCTCATTTCGTATGTAATCCTCATATCCGCTTCAGGCTCATAATAGAGCCATGCCAGCAATGCCAATTGCGCCCATTGCCCATGTTGCTGCCGTCTGGTGCGCCGCGAAGCCTCGAGAAGACGTGGTCGTTGCGGCTCCAGATGGGGACGCCGATGAGCCGTGTCCGCTGTGGCCGTTGCTCGTTTCATTGGGATTGCCCTGGATGTTTTCTGAAGTGACTTTGGAGTTGGTCTGATTGGTGCAATGCGAGTTGTAGTCGCTCTGAGACAGAGTCGCGGTCCTCAGAGTCACATCGGCGCACTTTTAATCGGTTAATTGTGCTCACTAATGAAGATGCTAACGGAGGGGTAGGGATATGAGGTTTATGCACATGGTGGTGAAGCAATTGTTCTTGTGGTCGTGTTGCTACGGGGCCAAATTGCGGTAATTAATGGGAAAGGATTATACCACATACCTGATAGAGACCACCTTCGGGATCACCATTTGAAACCACCTGGATCGTTGCTAGAGTGCCATCGCTCACATTAAGGCCACTTGGCAGGCTGACTCCGCCGACGCAGAAGCTACCCAGTACCTCGACGGCGAATTGGCGACGTAGAACAGAGTTGAAGGCACTGCCTGGGTTGTTCCCAATGGCGATGTATACGGCAACATTGGTCTGCGGATGCTCCATGTTCAGCTGGATTGGGCCGCCGTTGATGGGGAAATCGGTACGAGGTGTCTTGACATCGTTGAAGCCACCACAAGGGAAATTGGCTGCGTTTGAGGCTGCGAAACCGCGAGAAGCTGGCCAGTTGAGTTGGAAGTGGGCGGACGAGAGGGGAAGGAGAGTTAAGAGGGAAAGAGTCTTGTAAAGCATGTTGAGGTTGGTATAAAAGCTGTGATGATGTGGCGAGAGTGATAGATATAGGACGCAGGTGAGGAAGATCAATATCCAAAGCAATAGATAAACAGGACCGAGGGAACAGAGAATGTTTTTTCTTGAAGAACAAGATGCTTTGGTGCCTCCCGCGAAGCTGTGGCTGGGGCGTGCTACCTTACTTATTGCACCGCAGGAGCTCCCCCGTCAACCCCTCGCTCGCTCGCTCACTCGCTCGCAGCGCGTCTGCTGCTCGTTCCCCCCGCATTGCCGTGCATTCCGACTTTGCGTGGTGGGCAGAAGAAAGAGGCGCTGTATTAAAGCCGCGTCTAGTCGATTCAGGGAGGTGGGGAGCAAAGTCCGATCCAGAGTCTACCTAGGCACTGTCTACAGAACATCAGCAGCCGGTGAATGGCCCATCACGGTGTGCGGTTAGAGGGCGGCGGGAATCATCTAAGCCGTGGGTGAGGGAGAATGAGCAAGTTTCCAGGCCTGCGGTTGATTTTGGCTTGCATCTAGACAAGGATTCCTCCACACGCTAAGAGTAGACTAGCATGACTGGCTGCAGATGATCCCCGCTTGCTCGTTTAGGTTGCAAATCGTCCAGTCTGTTGGGTAATGATGAACATGTCTAAGAGCCACGCGGTGCACACGATACAAAGAGTATGGCATTCTCAGTCTCAGGGACTTTCCATCACCGTCAGCAATCACCACGAGGTTCCAAGATCAAGCTTTTGGCTAGCGGATGTGGCAGACGCATTGTCCACGGTATTACATATGTAGGGTATCAATGCAGTTGGTTGCAGAGTGCTGGTCCCTGCAGCACTCTATTCCAGCCAGACTCGAGTCTCCCAAAGGATATACAAGAAACAACTGGCGCATTTACGTTTGATGATAAAAAAAAAGGGTAAGAGTTGAATTCGTTACATCGTCATCGCGCCTTGCATGAATCTGCCAAATGCCAGTTCCCCAATGAATGCACCCGCTAGAATAGAGAGAAAATAGCCCACGTTGTATGTCATGACTGCCAACATGCTGTGTCGTCGTTAGCTTGGAGAAGGTAGAAAGAGCTGGCAAATAGCTTACAGAAGATAACCAATGGCAACGGCAACGGTCATGATGGCTGCTCGGGGGAGATCGACACTGAATCGCCATGGCTGGATGTGTTTTACAGGTGCCGACACAACTTTGACGTTTTCTTGTACACCGTTGGTGGTCAGGATTCCAGTCATTGAGCTAGAATCACCAGCCTTGTCTGCAAGAATCTGCTGATCCGCGACTACAACATATCTCCTCTTCAAAGCGGCCTCCATCGCTCGTGCGTCCAACCAGGTCTTAGCGGTAAGAATAGCGCGCAACAGGATAGCGAGGACGATGAGGAAGATACAGGTTCCAGCGTAGGCGCCAGCACTCGATGGAGTCCATGATTCGGAGAAGAGCATTGTGTTTGTGGCAGTGAAGAAGGACATTTGCATGCCCGTTGACCCGTGGCCCATCCCCTCCATAGATGGCGCCGCAGACGCGGTGGGTGTGGGGGAGTGACCTTCGTGAGCAACCATGGTGTCGGTATCGTATGCAGGTAGAGTATGTTATGAGGAGAGAAGTCGACGAGACGAGACGAGACGATCGGATTTTCTTTTGAATGAGGTTCAGGCGAGGTTGAGGGAAGGGGGATGAGTTCCAGACTGTCGCAACAATCTCCGGCGGACGGGCTACGGTGGTTTATAGAGGCAGTGTTGAGCACCGGTTTGTACGAAGCTTAGAAGCTTGGCTCGTCTTGACTGTGCCTTGGATGTGTAATAGGCAGCGGTGGCATGAACCAAGGAGCCTCAGGACGTGTGAATATCTGCGGACAGGCGAGCGCAAATGCGTGAGATGTTGCGACGGTCAAGAGGTGACAAGAGTCGAGGTGAAGCGTGGGGTGTCGCGGAATGAATACAAAATGGCCGTGGCTACCAGGGGCAGTCCCTCACACGCAATGCAGCAATGGCGGGCGACAGCTTGGCCCAGGCCGGCGGGGAGAGACAGCACATGAGGGTCGACAACCGGGCGATCCGTTCCTTTTCGCTGTTTCGTCCCTCCCCACGGTTCTTCAAGGTTCACCCTCCTTGGTGTTCTTTACAAAGTGACAAAAAGAGTGCAGATGCTAAGAGTAGGCGGCGTTGAAGCGAGTGCCCAAGTGCGATCGTTTGAGCAAGTTTTGATTGGCCAGCGCCGCCTGTCCCCCGCCAATCTGGACATTCGCCGCGCTGCTGACCCCAGCATGCCCACTACTGCCCACTACTGCCCACCACTGCCCTTTTCCTTTCACCCACAAGTCGCCTACCAAATGTGTAAAGGATGCCTACTCTGGCTTTTCTTTTTCGCCGCCTGCGGGCTTGCACTCGTCACTCACAGCCCCATCTCCCAGGCGTACGGCAACCGGCACTGCGGGACTTGCAATCTGGAGGTTGTATCCCGTGAGGTGTACCTTGCCATGCTTGCGCACCCGTGAGAACGTTTCTGTTCCAACCTCACCAACGTCTCCTCATCCATCATCCCATCATACACTCCTTCCACCTGCTTCACTCAATCTGCACGGCGCAGCCTGGAGGCTTTGGCATTGTCCGTCTGTCCGACCAACCTGCTCACAGTCAGGTAAAACACCCCAGTTCCGGGACAGTAAACGTCGTGCATGGCTTCGTTATACCCATCCGCGCCATAGGACTGACTGAACAGTTGCTTTCTTGGCACTGAACCTCCTACGCTTCATTGCAACCTCACCACGGACACGCCCGCCCAGCGACTGAGGCTACAGTCGAAACACCATGGCACACAACCACGGCGGCGGGTCTACTGGAGCATTGCCCCTTCTCGTTGAGTTTCCCAAGTTCTACTGGGCCGTTGTCGGCGTCGCTGTTGGAGTTGCAACACTGGTGAACATCGTCAACATTGTCATATACAGGCAGAGGTGAGTCTAGTGAGAAGACGTCGAGCCACAGAAGACTGACTGACTCTGTTTCAGACTCTCTGCAGCAAGAGCAGGCGCCCCTCTGCCCGCAAAACCAAAATCTCTTTTCTTTTCAATACTTGCGACAACCTACGCCATCACTCGCGAAGCGTCCAGCTATGCGATTTCAATCCCTGTCAAGAGCCGTATCATTAGACTTCCAACTTTTGGGCGAGGCACCCTAGTAGTTGCAAATCTCGTTGTTGTACTCGTTCTTTGCCTGTATGGGCTCGACCTAAAAGACCAATGGTCGAGAGAAGAAGTAGGCTATCGATGCGGTGTTATTACTATCGCCCAAATTCCGCTCCTCTTCCTCCTCGCTGGCAAAAACAACATTATCGGCTTTCTCACTGGTATCAGCCATGAGCGACTGAATTGGTTACACCGTTGGTTTGCCAGATGTATGCTTCTGACAGCGACCATCCATATGGGCTACTTTTTCGGTGCTTGGGCCCCTTTCGACTACATCGGAACTCAAATCAAACAGAATTCCATAGTGCAAAAAGGCATGGTTGCCTGGGCGCTATTGGTATGGATTGTATTCAGCTCTATGACACCCATCCGAGGCTGGTGCTACGAACTTTTTGTCTTGCAACATCTCATTTCTTTTGCCGTCTTCATTGGTTTCGTGTATATCCACACTCCAGCCGAAGTCCACGGATACATTTGGGCGCCAGTTGCCCTGTTCTGGCTGGACCGTGCGATACGAATAGGACGAACCTTATACGCCAATTTGTCCATATTCCATCCCAAACAGCGAGCTGCTGGCCAGATGTCTGGCGTCTGGGCCTGCAAGGCTGAATTCATACCTCTTCCACACCAGACAACCCGCATCATCATACATAACCCACCAATAAAGTGGACACCAGGGCAGCACATGTTCCTCTCCTGCCACTCGATTGTTCCACTCCAAAGCCACCCTTTCACCGTTGCGTCGATCCCTGCAGATGGACGAATGGAATTCCTAGTCAAATCTGAAACTGGAGGTACGAGACACTTCTTCAGACACGCCGAGAAAACACACGGACTCCCCGCATCGTCGAGTGCGTCATGCACTAGAACAGTCGCGATAGAAGGTCCATATGGATGTTTAAGGCCGCTACGGCAGTTCGATAGCGTCGTATTACTTGCGGGTAGCACCGGCGCGACATTTACCGTGCCACTACTTCGGGACCTCATCCAGGGCTGGAAAGAAAATGTCAACCCGCCAGCAGCGTCATCGCTATTTAAACCCCAAACGGGTGCAGTGACCCGCTCCGTTCGTTTCGTTTGGATCGTGAAGAGTCGAGGTCAGCTGGGATGGTTCTCCGAACAGCTGTCTTCAGTATACACGGAATTTCTTATGCTGCAAGATCAACTCAAACATATCAAGCTCGAGATTGTCGTTTGCATAACATGTGACGATAGCTTTACGGACGAGCATAGGACCCTGCTGTCCACAATCTCCGCTCCGAACCCTAATGCCGATAAGGCACGACCTCAGGCACACCAACATGGAAAGGTTGAACTTGTCAACCAAACGACAATTATAGATGAAAAGACAAACTTCAATATAAATGAAAAGGGTTCGGAGCTCAGTACCACTGACTCCCGCAATACTGGAGAGACGGGAGATGTGAACAGCCCAACTAGTACGTGCGGTTGTAAAAATACGATCAGCGACACTAATTCACCTGATGCTGTTGCTCAATGTTCTTGTTGCAACCCAACAGTGTTAAAACCTTCAACTCCTCCCCTGTCCAGTATCTTATCCCCAACAAAACAGGCGCCTATTCATCCTGCGATTTCCGTACTCTCAGGCCGTCCAAATCCGGAGAACATTATTCGCAAAATGCTCGAACAGGCTCTTGGAGAATCTGCGGTGGTCGTTTGTGGTCCCCAAGGTTTAGTCGCGGATGTCAAAAGAGATGTAGTCGCTCTGAGCGATGAGCGAGCAGTGCATAAAGGAACTGGCGCACAAGGAATATATTTACATACTGAAAGTTTTGGATACTGAAGGGACTTTCAGGGTTGCGTTGTTGTGGCGCCTTTCGCTGCCTCCTTATATCGCGCAAGTGTCTTTTCGGCGTTGGCGAAATCCTGGTTGATGACGCCGCTCATTCCCTTCTGGCAGAGATTGCCGTTCATCTGCGAGCAATAGTACCATATTGTGTCTTTGCTTTCTACTTTGAAGCTAAAAGCGTTTCCGTTCTCGCCCTTTTGCGTCGGAAAATTGAAACCGGAGAAAATCCCAGTGCCTCCCGCAAGCGGCTTGCATGGACTATCGAAAGAAGACTGAACAACGGTGTGGTTTTTAAAGAGGAAATGGAATTCAATGACATCACTAACTTCTGCGACCACATTCTGGGGTCCAAAATGCAGTCCGCCGTTTTCCGCAGTGGAGCCAGCAAAAATGCGGTGCACCGCGCCGTGTTGACTAGTAGGAGCTGCATAGACAAGGCAGCAAGCAGCCAGGGCGGCGACACAAGAGGCATGGTTGACCATTTTAAATATGCGTTTGACATATGTGGTTTGCTATTCGCTAGGTATGAGAGGCTTAGTTGGAATGTATTGATTGTTATGCGTTGACACGGTAGCGTACAGTGCGTGCGACTTATAAGGATAAAAGACTACTCAGCTGCTTATAGTACTCTGTCTTACAATGGTTAGCGACCTACACTGCTATGGATAAGCGCAACTCATCAGCATCACGGGGCTTTTATCGTAATCATAAGCTACGAGCGGCTGCATACAGTTTCTTACCTTGAATCTTAAGAATTATGGATGCGTGTATCACCAGCCGAAGCACGTTCTTTTGCAGGTGTCATAGTAAAGTAATTTTTTTTAAATTAAATACAGCTACATCTTGTGTGCTTCATTGCTTAGCAGCATGTGGTGTGAAAGAGAGGCTTCTGTCGCATTTAGCCTGGGCAGCCGGTTAGTCTACGCAACCAAGGCGATATGGTTGACTGTGTACCAACTTATGGAGAAAGCGGCATCGATGATTATTGAATGACTTTCTCCGTCCGTGCACTCTCTGTCTGGTAATGGAGCAGCGGCAGTACTGTTCCTCTTGCCATTGAAGCACGTCTTTGTTTAGATGCTGGTCGGAAATAGCAATGTCTCTATCCGCATGCTGGTGACCGCCGAGTTCCTCGAGTATGGCTGTGATTTCCAATAAGAGTTTATCAAAGTGATCATCCCGAGATTGTGAAATAGACATGGTCTTGATGTGGTGATTTCCGCCTTGCAGTGGCTGTTCTGTTATGTATGGACGTGCGCATGCACCTGGTGGGATGTAGCAGCGTTAACTATCTCACTACGCAAGGCGATTCCTTGTCAACAGGTTGCATTACTCTAGTATGGTTCCATATCTCTTATGATGTGGTCCGAGCCTATCCTTCTAAGGCACTAAAGCATCACGAATGAATAGAACAGTTTGATTTGTAGTTCATTCTTTCTCTCGCGTACATGCTATCCAGTATAGTAAGCGTCACTTGGATGCTGTGATCACTACAAGCAGTTTACTCTTGCTTATGTCTTATATCCTGATCTGTATACGTAGTTACCGCTTACTTCAAACCTAAGCGATAATCGAAAGATAAAGGCAGCCTGTATATATAAGAGTGCTCCTCAACGCTCGCATGTCAGAGGACTGAGCACGCCACTGATTTCCCATTAGCTATTTGGCCTATGTCTGAATCCCTATTTGATGCAACATGACATCCAAAAGTACTGATTCACCTTCCGGTGCGAAGAAGCGTAAAAACCCATAGAGCATTCCGCGAACTAAAAAGCTTGATCCGCAGGAAAAGCTAGAATCGCAGGAGGAACATCAACTAGAAAAGGAATCTAAAGTAAAATAGCTTAAACTAAAGGAGAATTTCAATCTGCCTGAACTAGGAGAGACTCATAGCTTGTTCGATAAACTTCCAACGCGTTGGATGATGGACCCTGGCGTTGAAAGTTCTTTTTCCGTGTCTTAGTTATGCTTATAAATCGTCCAATGCGCTAGATAATTCACATGTTTTATCCAACGCGTTCGCCAAACGTCCATATAGTAGCGTTGGATCAATCACATGAAAAATTCAGGTAGAAATCTGCCCGGGCCCCAACTATAGACTACTAGTTCACCTATCTTCTCTTTCTCTCTTCTCTCCATCTCCATCTCCATCTCCCTGAGTAGTCCCCCTATGGAAATGGAAATGGAGAGAGATGGAGATGGAGATGGAGATGGAGATGGAGATGGAGCGGAGATGGAGATGCTGTTCCATCCTCTAGAGCTCACCTTTAAGGTGCTCGAATAGGTGCCCTAAAATCATCCAACGCTTTCAGACCCCACCAGATATTTTGTTGGAGAAAATCGTCCAACGGTCCAGCGCGTTGGAAAAATAGAAGCCTCTGATAGGTGCGGAAAAGCATGTATTTATATTTTTAAAATACTCCAACGCAGGGCAAATCATGCAGCGCTCGCTGGAGCTGTGCCGAACACTAGAGCGTTGGATCCAGCGCTGGACCGTTGGAAGTTTACCGAATAGGCTATAAGAGGCATAAAGGAGTAGATTAAATCTCGCGAGGCGTCGTACGCATTGGCGAAGTAGCGTCTTCTAGTGCTGTCTGAACTATAAGGCCTATTTATATTGTGTTGTACGGCGAAGCATATCGCACGAATATTTTGCGCACGCTGCAACGAAACGTGTAGCTTCTCGAACGCTGCAACGAAACGTGTAGCTTCTCGCACGCCTGCGCCGTTGACACCCAACACCAAGAGCAGCTCTGTTCTCTCAAGTCTATGTATAAATACCCTCTAGCATCTCCACCATGAACCTCCCAGAACACCTCCAGCCATATCTGTCAATCATATCGTTCAACTTCTCCTGCAACAACATCTTTCAAAGCTATCTCCAACCTCCTTGTTCTACTATCTTCTTCTACTATCTCCTTATCACACTCCGAGTTGTGCAACATGACTTTTCCCTATAGCTATGCCCCTATCGCAAATATGAGCACCCTTCAGGTTTTTACAAATCAAAACACGATTGTTGTACTGTCTCCAGCAACAAACGCAACAGAGATTTGGAGCATAGCAAATAACGGCTCGATATCAAGGACAACTGGACAGGCACCAGCAGGCAAATCCTATCAAGCAAATATAGCAACTAGTGATAAGGATACATTGTATTACATTGCCACTATCACTGTCGCGCCTTCGATACCCGAATGGGCAAGTACTGTAATTCAACAGGCAAGAAGCAGGGGAAATATTTTGCGGAGCAGTAGTGGACAGCTTCTACCAACGCAGTAGATAATCTACAGCTTAGAATTTAGTGTAAAACTCTAATAGAGTAGACTATTTTGCATGTTTTGTTAGTTTTGTTAGTTTTGTTAGTTTTGCTTATTTTGTTAGTTTTACATGTTTTGTTAGTTTTGCTTGTTTTGGTATAGTAGTTACTTGTTAATTATGTTCAGTAGTTTGCTTATCTAGCTAATTTTAACTTATTATTTATATTTTTATAACTTTGTAATACCTAGTTATATTATTTTATATTTGAACTATATAACTAATATAAATAAGCTATTATCTATTACTATTACTCTTTTATAAACTCTTAGTTATGGAGTAAGCAGATGAGATTGCCGCCAACAATTAAATACGCTGGCGTAGTAAATCCTTGCGCAACATCATTGCGAGCAAGTAGCGTGGAACTTCTTGAGAACCTGCGTATGGTAATCAGTGCGGAGCATGGAAGGAACTCCACAACGCGGATTCTCCATGGAGATTACATGTAATCTCCATGGAATGTTACGTAGTAGCGTACAAAGTTTCATAGCAGGTCTTATCTAAACTACCAAGTAAGAAGCTGGGTAAAGTAACAAGAATATTCATGTGAAAAACTTTGCTATATAGTTGTCCTAAAGCTTGTTGCGAATCAGATACATGATAATTACCCTACAGAATTCCATGGCACTTCTCGTCTCCATGGAGTTTTCGTTCATGCGCCGCACTGATGGTAATTAATACCAACAAGTGCTACCAACCCCGAGGCGCATATGCGGCTCGTCTATGTGCTATCGAGCCTAGTCGGTGCCTTGGGGCTAAGGGGGCGTAGCCGACTTAACAACATTATTAAGGACTAGCTTAAATGCATCTATTTATATCGAAGAAAGCGAGTCAAGGGTAAATTTTCATATACGAGCACGCCTGTGTGCATAGGATGTTGCATAATTCGCACATACAATGAATCCCAGTCCAGCATTTTACCAAACGATTATCATACCTAGGTAGTTGACAGACTATGAAGTGCCGCTGAAACTGCACAATCTAGTAAGAATGCAAGCAAAGCGCCATTTGCAATCATTATCTAATCCGGGAAAACTTCAGGAAGATAATGCCAAAGAAACGCACTGTGCTGAGATGGTTTTGTGTGCTTGGGCTTAATACACGAACCGAGCCTGTTTGAGACGAACCTATTTCCGATATAAGATTGAGCACGATATAGGCTTCTCCGTTATATCTCTCCTACAATAGAAATAGCTTGGGGTATAGCCTCTGCGATGAGCTAGTTCGTGCATATGAAACGACAGTGGCTTTTTTGAGCATGTGCCTTGCTATATATACGGTGTGATAAATAAATAAAAGATGAAAAGTATTTGAAGAAGTTATAACCTGTTGTTGTATGCTGGAACCATGAAGACTCGCGGATTAGTAATCCTCCCATTACCTTTGAAGATGAGCTAGGCCAAAGTGTTCAACAAAACAGACAAAAACTAACGCTGATTCACATCAGTGTATATTAATCCACTATATACAGCACATAAAAGTGGGGACAGGAGAGATGCGGCATGAGGGCAAAGATATGAAACACACTAACTTGAGAAATCGGCGCAGCTTAGGCGTTCACACTTAGTCATTGCAAAGGTAAGGACAGTAGCACGATTGTTAACCTATCGGTATGAGTCTGTTTACGCTCAATTAACCTTTAAACTACTCGATCAGTAGTGCATACTGTTCGCTTCTTCACTCGTTTGAACAGGCAAGTGCAGGTCACTTTTACTCCATTGCTGTACTTTCAACCTAGCTATGTGTATGCCTACGCCTGAGCGTGGACGTCCCAACTCACAGATCCACATACGTATGCCGTACCAACACGAGCTTTGAAACTTGGTACTAACGTAGTCCTATACTGCGGTCGTGTGCTCTTGTCAAGGAGCCGCAAGGTTATTCCGCAACTTTCGCGTGAACATCAAGGCGCTTCGACTGTTACCAAACAAACCTTTCCTTTCCAAAAATGTTCTTTCACCCAATTTCCTTGCACTTGCCTCTGACAGCTTCCTCGCCTCCAAAATTCCTCATTGTTGAAGAACATAATTGTAATTGGGGCATCTTAAATGCGACGTTCAGTAGCGGCTGGCTACGTGTTTCCAACTGCCACGAAGATGATTGAGCAGAGAGTTCCACCGCCGGCTTTGATACATGCACAACTAGTATCATTAGTCGCCAAATCTCGTCAAGTTCTTCACACATTTGGTTTCATTGTTGTTTGAAAGTATCGTTCGCAAATCGACGTTAGATTTTCACAGCTTCATTCCTGCATCCCCTTATCCAAGGCTCTTGCCCTTCGTACCCATTACCGCACAATATTTCTCGTATATCTAGAAGATGTCGTATCCGTCCCAAAAGTTAGTGTCTTCCGTACCCCAAGGGATGGAAATGCTTCGTGACACTTCGACTGTCAAAATACTTGGGATTGTAAGAGTTATCGTATTGCCAAGCTAGGAGCTGAGACTAAGTGATGACACTAAGTCAATTAGTCAAGTAGCATAGGTCACACGACCACTGCCTTCATCGTCTATCTTGACAACCGCTGCCCGGATTGCTCAACGTAGGGCAATACCAGAAGTCTTTTGGTCCCATTCATAACGTATAGACTCCACAAAATCTGCTGTGTTTACCTGAAGAATGAATTCCCGATATTTATGATATTTTTCAAGGTAGTGTTTTCGAAGGTAACTTTGTGTCTTTATAAATCGTGTAAAACTGTTTTAGCGCTAATAGAAGTTAACATTTGGCGTGTCGGCATCGCTAATGTAGAAGCATCATCCGGATGCATACCTCTAGGCCGTGAGTTTGGTAGTAATGGGTCAAAGCGAGTTCAATATGGTATTGTGTCCCAGGGTGTGAGCTTGTAAACACAATTCTCGCAGTTTCGCCCATATCTAAGCAGTCATCCGTATTACTTGCTAGCACATAGTCTTCGGGAGGTGTGCTGTAAGTTCCTGTGAGCCTTTTGAAATCCTGTGGCTCACCATTATGGGAAACCCGCATTCCGAAGAGACTGATATCAAACGAAATCCGGTGTGGCAGGACTTTAGGATAGAGTTCTTGTAATACCTTTGTGTCCGCGGCCACGATGGCAGGGCATCAAGATGTTAGCTTCCATCAGGTTGCGCCTGGGTAGCCCAGTGACGTTCTTGTTAGACTCTCGAAGCTTCTCACGACAGGGCCGGTCCGGATTGTTGCTGACGACGCCACGAATATCTGCGTACGATGACAAGGTCGGTGCTTCGGACGATGGGAGCATAGAGCTGTGTGTAGCGCAAAGCTATGCAAAAATACTGCCAACGTAAGCATGAGAAGAGATGTCGAGAGGGCTTGCTTGTAGATGATCGTGGCTTTTGCTTAAGATGTGGGTTTGTGAAGACTAAACAGCGGGCGGCTTGCTTCAGTCAGCAAGAAGGTTCGTCAACTTGTAGGGAACGAGAGCCAAATGGAAGACTTACGAGACGGAAGTACATGAGGTACATCGGCAGATTACTGTGAGCAAGGCGACTCGGTTTCGGGGACAATGATGGGCCTTATCACACCTTTCATCATTTGATTTGTAGTCGGCCTTGTTTCGGGTTGAGGAATCTACCTAGCAGGAGCAAGTCGGTCGAAGTCGGTCGTTGTCATCGTAAGAAATCTTCAATGGGGATCTACTAACAAAGATCAAATCAGCCGCTACGCTAGGAGAAGACGGGCAAAGCGAGTGTCTCTTTAACGTCGCTAACGGTGTATGCGGAGAGCCGAGGATTCGGGAAGCTGCTACTGTGTTAGTAAACGTCTGCGTGGACCCACTTGGGACTGCGAATGTGACACGGAGGAAGTTATGGGAGCTTACTACCTAGCCAACTTGAAGCAAACCGTATGATTAATCCCGTGTCGGTACAAGACAAATACTGCAACGCCGTAGGTGGTGGTTGATGATTGAAGTTTGAAGGCACAGAATTGGAAGGTGCATAACCGGTGTGTACGCTAGAAGCCGACGCGGCGACGAAAGCGGGCTCGTGTTTACCGTAGTCAGCTTGATAGGGGCACTTTCGCCTACAATGAGCATAGGTGCTCATATGCACCTGAATAAAGCTTTAGCAACCAGGGCGATATCCTAACTACTAAGAGCTCTGTGCGATGACCGCCATAATGAGGTCATATTTTGCTAAAGTGCAGCAGAATTTGTATCTTGCTTGTTGCCGGACCCATTTGAGCAACGTCAAACAAGAAACGCAATTCCTGTGGAAGAAGTCGATGCATCTTTCGATGCAACTATGTGATACGATGGCTTAGAGGGTGATAAGACGGGAGATTGTCAGAAATGTAAGATGTAATGTGGTGATTGATCAGGCTGGACGGAGTCCAACGACATAGCTGCCAATACGGACGGTGCTGGCTTCTTTGTATTCAAATAGCTAAACGATGATGCTGACCGTGGGCTCATCCGTAAGCAATGGCCGTTCTCATCCTGCGGTCGCGACTTCATAATATGGTAAGCAATTATTGTCGTAATGGATATATGGATAACACAGCGCAGGTGTGTAAGCTGATCTGGCTTATGTTGACAGTTCGCATATTGCCATCATCTGCAGGCACCACCACAAGCGAAAATCAAGAATAGAGAGTAACTCTACGTGATTATCAACGACTAAGCAACTCGAGCGCACAACATCACCAATTGTCACCCAACACCGGTAACTTTCAACGGTGTACAGATATATACTCCCCTTCCATATCGCCACGGTCATCCGGCCCTTCCACTCCTTCCCGTCGCGACAAGTTGATCATTTGTTTGACCTCCCTACAATAGCAATGGGATCTATGTGAAATATATCCGTTCATTGCTGGAGAAGCTGGAGGTCGCCGTGTACAATATTGAGTTCGCACATCGTCTTCACCAAGATGACCAACCAGATGTAATAACACTCATACTCGTCATCCAATTTGATGTGCAAGAGAACAAGCAGTGGCCAGCAGCAATACAGGCTGTCGAGAATGCAAGCTCACCATCGTCGTTGGCGCCCGCCATCAGGATATGAAACCGGGTGTGAAAGGATCAAATTTGAAGCACGTCCTTATGCGTGACGAGATCATACCGCGTGTGCAGAAAGCTGCGGGGAAGAAACTGGAAGTTGGGCTTGTGTCGGCCGGCGAGAAGGAATGGGTAATGGAGATCGCGACTAGAAATGTTTACCGTCCCCGCCCGGCAGAACCTTATGGATTGAATAATAACTAGATTTCCAGGATAGTTGGGACCATGAACAGGTTACGGCGACCGGGAAAGAGTAGTTCTCGATTAAGAGAGTGGTATATGGGTAGCCCCGATTGACAACCACGAAAAATGGTCGATCGCCCAGTTCATTTAGCATGAGCCGCCGCATTGTAATACTACCATGAAAAAACAGCGTATAATCAGAGCATCTTCTACTTTCGAAATGATCACAATGTATGCAGCTACCAATGAGTCCCCTCCATCAAGCACAATCCCACTCTTCCCAATCCAGCTAGCCCTCCCGCTCCCGCAGTGCGATCCAGATCTCCGATCGCGATGTCATCATCGATTTCCATTCCGGGCTAACTTCACCTCCTCTAACTAACTGCAGTCGCAGAGTATCAATTGATCATGTACTATCCGAAATCAGCCATACTCAAATTCACATAGTCACAACCATGCGTCCTTGGACTCTAGTCTCTCCCGCCTCGCGCGGAATTGGCTTCGCGTTAACACGGCATCTTCTGCAGACTACACGTGCGCCGGTAGTTGCAACTGCGCGAAAGGATCTGGAAAGGACAAAAGAAGAGTTACTTGATGGGTTGGAAAATGTCGATAGAGAGAGATTGACGGTGTTGGAACTCGATGTTTTGGGTTCGTTGTTCCTTCTCCCTCCATCTCCCCATCAAACAATTCAACCCCCCAAGATTCCACCACCCAAACAACCAACTAATAAAGCACCATAGAAGAATCCACCATCGCCTCTGCCTCATCCCGCTGCGCCGCCCTCTTCTCCCCAAAAAACAACACCCTCCAGCTCTCCTTCCTTGTCCCCGGAATCCTGTACCCGGAGAAATCGCCCGCACAAATCGATGCCACGGATGCGCTTCTTACATTCCGGACCAATACCCTCGGCCCTATGCTCATGCTCAAGCATTTCTCGGGATTCCTTCCAAAGAAACAAAAGTCCTCCTCCCCTCCATCCCAACACTCAACCTCGATTCCCTCCATCACAGCCGTAATGTCCGCCCGCGTCGGCAGTATATCCGACAACCACCTCGGCGGCTGGTACTCATACCGCGCGTCCAAAGCCGGTGTGAATCAAGTTGTCAAGACATTTGACAATTTCCTGCGTACGCGCTCGGGGGATGCGGCGGTGGCCGTGGGACTGCATCCGGGGACTGTAAGGACGGGGCTTAGTAAGGAGTTCTGGGGGAGTGTTAGAGAGGAGAAGCTGTTTGAGCGCCAGTGGGTGGCGGAGAGGTTGGTGCGAGTTGTGGGCGGGCTGTGGGCGGAAGGGAGGCGGAACGAGGGTGACGTGGTGGCGGGACGGGAGAGGGACGGGGATATGGGACCGGACGGGTCCAGGGAACGGGTTCTGGAGATGCGAGGGAGGTGTTGGGATTGGGATGGGAAGGAAGTTCCGCCTTGAGGCTTGTGGACCGGGGGAATTCTTATTGGGATGGAAGGGCGGGGCAGTCATGGTAGCGGACACAATGCGAAGGGAGCGATATCCAATGGAAGACATATTTGCAAGTTGAGTTGGATCAAGGTGGGGGGATATCTTGTTGGGACTGCAGCGTAGCGGAATGATGACGTTACTGGAATCGATTGGCGATGCAGAGATGTTTGTTGCAACTGTGGCATGAACTAATGGAACGCGGAGTCATATCTATGTTGCCGTGTAGCGGTTTAGACCTGCTGGCCTCACTTGCCGGATAGCAACAGTGGGTCCCCACGATATTTATCGACGGAACGGGGACCAGCGTTGGCAACGGCCGAAAAGCTTGTGACAACTGCTTCCCCACATGTAATTGCCACTTCCCCGGATCTGCCATATGCAGGTGTGTGGAGCGGCCCGTTCCCTCGGGCACACGCCAAAAGGATTGTATATAAGATCCAAAATTAGAATGGTGTTTATAGGCACTTTTCCAGAGTTGATATATATACTGCAAAAAGAGTTCTCATGTACACAGAGGCCGTTTCCATTTCCTTGTGATGCCCGGCAGATCCCTCTCCGCGAAGTCTCGTAAGCAGGACGATCTATGGATCAACCGCACAATATGACTCTCTCTCTCCAGACTCCCACACCAAAGCTATTGATCAGCAACCTTTTGACCTACGTGTTCTTTTCTCAAGTCGACGAAAAAACAGCATGTGAGCCTGGCTGGCCATAGGGTATAAGTAGCTGCCCTCCCGCCGCCTGAGCTCTGATTTCTTCTTCCCTCCTACACCACACTCTCCGCCCGCACTCTGCTCTCACCGCTCATCAGATCACTTTCACCACCACTTTCTTCACCTTCACCTCCCCATCATCACCATCACCATCACCGTCTCATCGCTGCCATCATCATCACCGTACCCGCTATTACCGCCGTCACAGCCGCTGCTGCCGCCGCCGCCCCTGCCGCTGTCACCACCTCGCCACCGCCATCACCACCATCACCACTACCGCCACGATGAATGCCAACTACGCCGCCCAAATCTGCGCCAGCTACGCCCCCCCACCGGGCTGCTACCGTTGGCCGCCTCTCACGTCCTTCCCGTGCAGGACGTGCGGACAGATCCTTCTGTTCGACACCTTCAAGGGTCTTGACGGGCTGGATTACTTCAGCCCACAGACGGCTCATTGCCCTCGAAAAACCCCCCTCCTAACGTGCGAACAGAGAGCCGTGCTAACTTGTGCACAGACCAAGGTAGCCCGTGAGTTGCAGGAGTCGTGCCGCCTGGTTACGAAGGGCCTGCAGGATCTTCTGGCTCGTTGGGGGACGACAATGCAGACTTGTCTGAACCGGGCGAACATGGGTCAGGTAAGAGATGGGGCTCGTGAGCCAATGCTGCGCAACGTGTGTGATACGCAGGACGAGGCGAGAATTTGCGAGGAGGCGTTGAAGAGGGCTCTGGCTTCTTGTCAAAAGAAGCTGTGGGAGGTTGAGGAGGAGGACTTGGTTGTGCCGGAGGAGGAAGAGGAGGAGGACTTGGTTGTGCCGGAGGAGGAAGAGGAGGAGGACTTGGTTGTGCCGGAGGAGGAAGAGGAGGAGGAGGATTCCCCTGAGGATTCAGATAGTGATAGTGATGCGACCATAGTGCCTGAGGAGCAAAAGACGAAGAGGAAACAGGAGAGAAAGATGGTGAAGAAGGAGGAGATGAAGAAAAAGGCGGACGAGGAGATTGGCGCTTGGTTATGGACGGGCCAAAACGCATTCAAGAATAAAGAGATAGGGCGCAAGAAGACTTTAAAGAAAGCTGGTGATACTAAGAAGAGGCTGGTGGCGGTGAAGGACGACGTTTATGCCGACATTGGCAAGTGGGAGGTGTCCTACTTCGCCAGGTTCAAGTACCGAGTCGAAACGCTGGAGGATTTTTTGAAGCCACACGACTTCACTTCGCGAAAACCCCATCCCTTGCCGATTTTGGACGTGGGACAGGATGTTGTATTCTTCTAGCGGGTTGTTTGCTCTTCTTTTCCTTTGTTTCTCTTTCAGCGGCATTTGCTTTTCAGCGTTGCATTATTCCTTTCAGCGTTGGCGTTTGGGGTTGCTTTTGCTTTGAACTTGGGCTATCGCTCATGGCTTAATGTCTAATGTCTAGTGTTTAGTACTTAATTTCTAATGTGGGTAGGTAGGCAGGTAGCTACATAGCTGCAGGGAGAGGAGAGAATGACCCGAAGCGCCGACTCAAGTCTCTGAAGCAACATCTGGCATGCCTTCTAAATGGCTTGTCGGACTGCGGAATAGGGCAATATTGAAAGGCTCTGAAAGCTATTCCAGCAGACCTTTCATGGCTGCTTGGCTTGCTGATGAGGATGCCGACATACCTGGGTATCTGGGTAGATAGGCATGATTAGGATGAAGGATGGAACACACCTTTATACAATCCTTTCAATACAACTCTTTTCTGGTTTGAGATTCTTGTGTATAAGACTGTACGTGCTGTTCTGGTTCAAGATTATTGTGTATGAGACTGTATGCTGGTGTTTCCAGGCTCGGTAGTGTCTCCATGGTCCCCTTCGCCAGGTACGAATCTCCACCTGCGAGCGTCGTGTGCTATCTACAACCATAGCAGGATTAGGGGGCTGACCTCCAACTGTTCGTCACACATCCTCAGAATGTAGTCGTGCTAGGAGTTGCCCCTGAATCGGCTCCCCGCCAGGTTTAGGCAGACCCCTACTGACCGACTTTCCTGGTGCTCTGGAGGTGTAAAACAAACGGGATAGGCTCGTAGTCATAAATGCGGTCGGGAGGACTTAGGTTCTCGTAGTCAATGGCCCCGCTACGGCTTTGATAGGTTGGAGGTCTGTGGTGTTGCCAGCCCAGCTTCAATCTGGGAGGCTGGCCGTCGTAGCACTAAGAGAGACTTCACGAGATAGCACGAATGTCATTGTCATCGTTGGTATAAGAAGAGACTACCTGGCCCTTTAGGGAGTGTGTAAACATATCGTGATCCTCGCAGGGTAGGCCTGGGGCGGAGTTTCTCAAGCTCTCGCGTCTTTGCGGTGAGGACGCGCCAAGCACAGATCTCATCAGCACTAACTGTCAGACGTCCCCAAACACCAAAAGTCGTACAGATTGTTTGTATACACTGCTCAATCGATGATATGTCGAGTCCTCTTTCCCTCAAGGAACAACAATCTTGCCGAATATGTAATCACTCCGCGGTATCGTCGCTTCCATGTCGTGATTCGCCCACAGATACGAGGCTGAGGCTAGCTTGTCGCAGAACGGACTACGGATCTTTCGAGTCTTGAGTCTCGACCGAACGAATCGTCGCGGCGGCCGTTGCACCATAATGACGACTGCTTTCGGCGCGTCCTCGGCTTCGGAAGGTCGGAGCTACAGTAGGATCCGGGACATATTAGAACTTCTTGTCACCCTCTACATCCTCAGCGTTGATTTCGTCGTTCCTGAATTCGCGGAATATCTAAGGAATATGACAGCTAGCAAGAAGTTTGACCCTGCGAAGGATATCCCTAGCCTTGAAGGCAAAGTGATAGTGGTTACTGGAGGTAAATTCATGCCATTGACACGATTGGTTGTCTGCCAATTCATTGCTAACAATGTTAGGCAATGCGGGTCTTGGAAAACAGACAATCGCCTTTCTAGCAGCCTCGCCATCCCCTCCCTCCGGTATCTACCTCGCAGCGCGCACGCCTTCAAAGGCCTCCGCTGCCATCGATGAATTGAAACAGCTCGCTCCCAATGCCGTCATCGAACATCTACCTCTCGATCTCTCATCATTCTCCTCCATCGCCTCGGCCGCCGATACCTTCAAGGCGAAAGAGCAACGCCTCGATATCCTGATCAATAATGCCGGGGTCATGGCAACGCCCTACAGCATGACCAAGGAAGGCTATGAGATCCAATTCGGTACCAACCACGTCGGCCACGCCTTATTCACTAAACTCCTCCTCCCCGTCCTCCTCAAAACTGCCGAAGAGCCAGGCTCGGACGTTCGCATCTTAAACATATCGAGCATGGGTCATTACATGGCCCCCTCGGGCGGAATAATCTGGGACCAAAAGGAGCTCGAGAAGTACAAGACATGGCGTCGATACGGCCAGTCGAAACTTGCCAACGTGCTCTACTCCAAGGAACTCGCAGCTCGATACCCACAGATCACCACCGTCTCTATCCACCCGGGTGTCATTATCACGGACTTGTACGCCAGCCTGCGCGAGAATTGGTTCCTTCGAATCGGGGTCTGGCTTTATGGCCTAGTTGTTCCTTACTTGCCAGGCCATTATGCGGATACGAAGGGGGGTTCGTTGAATCAAACATGGGCGGCCGTCACAAATAAGGAAGACCTTGTAAACGGAGAGTTCTATAGGCCTGTGGGTGTTCTGGCGCCTGGGAGTACATTGGCCAAGGACAAGGGCTTGGCTAAGAAGTTGTGGGAATGGACGGAGGAAGAGTTTGGAAAGCATGGGTATTGAGGATTGCATATGGTGGATGGGGTTGCAATGGTAAATTTGATGTCTTCTTGCGGGAACAATGAGGCTGCGATGTGTTTTCGTATTGATACCAGACCCTTTTTTCACACAGCGCACAGTAATCCTAGTTCTCTTCGTACGTCTTTCTTACTGATGCAAGAAAGTAATTCTCTCCGCCGCCCCCTCTCCCAATCCACACATCTCCCTGAACCCGCCAACTTCAATTCCCTTACGTCGTGTGCGCGCCGTAAACGCACTGAGTCTACAGCTACCCCCAGGCCCCTTGTCGCAACCCGGGATCGTGTGTATTCCATCATTGATATTAATTCGGACGAACTTCGACAACGGCATATGTGACTGCGTCTCCCACTTACAAGCCATGACCTCGAAGATGATGCGGCCTCCCATAGGCGAAATTTGGCTCTTACGCCAGAGCCGCTCGCGCGGGATATGCGTTGTTGGCAGCGGATGAATGTCATCGATGAAGTCGACTGCAGCAAGAAGCGGCGCCATATCATCGTCATGCACGCTGTTCGCACCGAAAGTCAGCTTCTCTTTACTATCGCACCAACCAAACCAACCCTTCCCCCCTTCAGACTTACAAACTAAAAAACAACTTCCCCGCCTCAGGTCCCTGGTTCATAATCCCAACCGTAGCATTCAACCACAAGAACCCCAATCCAGCTCCGTACTTCGTCCCGGGCCCCGCGCGATAGTAATGGTGCAAATCGCGCGCATATTCAAAATGCTCCCATTCTTCCCGCGTGAATACATCGCACCACTGCGACGACCCACGCACCGTCGTTTCGAATCCGCACATCTCTTGCATGGCATACAATTCGTCATCACTGAATTCTACACCGGGGTTTTGAGCGAGAAGGCGGGCGCGCGGAACATGCAGATAGGTTGCGCGATACGCATGCATGGTTTTCCATCCTTTGGCCCAACCCTCTTCCTCATCTTCGACATAGCGCGGACACGTATCCCCAGGGGTAAGAGAATCAGCACCGAGGTCCGAGGTTTCAGGGATGACCTGAAGTTGAGCAGTGTTTTTGGTGCTGTAGTCGAGGCCGAAGAGGCCTGCGGCGAAGTAGCGGGCTGTGTCGATTACGCGGTCGGAGTCGCTGGCCCAAAGGGTGACGGGGGGTGAGGAGGGGGTGGGAAGGAGGTGGGAATAGCGGGTTCGGAGGCGCGTACCAGTTGTGAAAGAGGAGAGGGTGCCGGAGAAGGGGCCGGTGGAGGTTAATTGGGCGAGGTGAGTGTCGTCTGGGGGTGTTAGGGGTGGGATGGGAGAGCATGAAGGAATAAGGAAAGGGACGAAGATCGGATTCGGAGAAAGAATGACAAAGAATTGATGCGCGAGAAACAAAGCTAATAGCAAAGGAGAAATGGTAATGATCTCCATGGATAAGAACAGAAAGAACATCAAGATCTCAAATTGTTTGGTGGCAGGTTCTCCATAGGGGCAAAGAAAGAGTAGCTTACCTGACCAGAACAGTTCCCAGTCGTTAGTAAAAGAAAGATCTCCTTTGAAAGTGACATTGCTATTTTTCATCCGGTTGAATAGCTTCCTCATTCCTGATGACAATATCAATATCAATATCAAGTTCTCCAATAGTTGAGAAGTCAAGCCTACTTGTACCAGCTTTCAGGGTGGGATATCTCTCCGCATGTCTAGACATCTCCATCCCCATATCCATCAATCTCTAGCTCTTTCTGCCATTTTGGGGGAGCATTGAACTCACCATATGAACTTGCTCAACAATACATCCCTCCGGCACACCAATGCCTCCTTCCAGAACATCATCGATTTTCTCGATCCACGGCCCATTACCGCCAAGGTGGTACAAGATATTCCAATCTTTCGTAACGGCACTAGCAGACTCTTTACCAGCACCCTTCAGATTCAAGAGTCGCTGAGGATGGATCCAGCTCCCCCAACTTGCATGATGCGGCTTGTTGGAGCAAGTAGAATCATGAGACTCAGAGGAAGGAGGATGTTGTGGAGGTTCCGGGGTTGAAGCTGGAACTGGACATGTTTTCGAAGAAAAGTACTGGTATTGGAGGGCGAAAAGAGTTACAAAGATTGAAGCCAGAATACTAACCGCTCTGTTTGTAGATATAGGCATTGTGCCTACAGTATGCGCTTTTCACGGATCTGTATTTGTAGTGTGCATCGTGGTTATTTGGCAAAAAAGACTACAAAGTCGGTGTAGATGAAACCGAGGTGAACCGAGCGCACTAGTCCTGGTTTGGAAGTTCATTTATCCATCACGAGTGGGCTAAGAGTGATTCTCAATTAAGATGGATGACTTTGGCATGATGAATAGCTCTGAATCCGCACCCAAGCAAGTTATTTAGCGTTGTGAACGATGAGAATTCAAGGGTTGGTTCCTCGTAAATGCTGACTACGCGACATTCCAGAGCCGAGGTCCTGGAGTTGCTTTGACGCGTTTCGCCTCACCCTCCTTTTCCTCTCCTTATCACACATTCATCAAACATCCATCATCTATCACCATGAAAGACGAAAATCCAAGCACAGGTGCTGATACTGCTCGGTACGAGCCTGATCCAGCAGCGGCCGTCGAGTTCCAGCGCGAAATCTACCGAAGCCTTCGCGCCCCTAAGTACTCCACCAAGCCGTCACAATGGGAGGCACAAGCAAAGGAATTACTACCCTCAGCCAACTTTCTCTACATATTTGGATCCGCCAGCAGCGAATCAACATATGCAGCTAACATATCCGCTTTTGATCGCTATCGGCTTCGGCCATGGATGCTTACCCAAGCGACTCGCAGAGACATGTCTGTTCAGCTGTTCGGGAAACGCTATAAAAGCCCTCTCCTCGTAGCCCCGATCGGGGTACAAGAGATCGCGCATCAGGATGCTGAAGAGGCAACTGCACGCGCATGCGCATCGGCTCAAGTGCCAATGATTCTGTCAACCGCAGCAACTCGATCAATCGAACAGGTAGCTAAAGCAAATGGAGACGGCGATCGTTGGTTCCAGTTGTATTGGCCGAAGCCGGAGGCTGAGGATGTTACTATCAGTCTGTTAAACAGAGCAAAGTCGAATGGCTACAGTGTGCTCGTGGTAACTCTTGATACCTTTATGATTGGATGGCGTCCGAACGACCTTGACGAATCTTACCTCCCATTCGTGTATGGACAAGGGTGCCAAGTGGGCTTCTCCGATCCTGCCTTCAACCGAATGTACGAAAAGCTAAATGCGGAAGATACTAGAAGTATCACGGAAAAGGTTGCAGAAATCTGGCAGATCTTAAAACGGCCCGGAAGTATTGGCGGTGCTGCAAAGGTCCTGGCGAATGCGTCTATCATGAAGAAAGCCATGCTCTATGTCAACATCCTTGCATCTGGCACTTATCGCGAATGGAATGATCTTAAAATACTTCGACAACATTGGGATGGTCCGATTGTGCTCAAGGGTATCCAGACGGTTGAGGATGCACATCGAGCGATTGATTATGGAATGGATGGTATTGTCGTTTCTAATCACGGAGGACGACAGCTGGATGGGGCCATAGCTTCTCTGGATGCCTTGGCTGAGATTGGTGGTGATGAGAAGGTCAAGTCAGCCGGCCTCACTGTGCTTTTTGACAGCGGTATCCGCACAGGGTCTGACGTCTTAAAAGCCATTGCTCTCGGTGCAAAAGCTGTTCTCGTCGGACGGCCTTACGTGTACGGTCTTGCGATCGGAGGCGAAGCGGGAGTCAAGCATGTTCTCGACACCGTTTTGGCCGATACGGATTCCTCGCTGGCAAATTTAGGAAAGAAGAGCCTGGCAGAGCTTAGCCGGAACGATTTGAGGGCGTTCCAGGTGCCCGCGAAACTATAAATCATAATTCAGAAGCCAGTGGCGGTTTTACTACTTTATAATACGACATAAGCATCGTCCTATTGTACCAGTGGCTGCCATGTCCAACACAAATTGGTATCATGACGCATTCGGACTGGCGTGTTGCTTTTCTTTTTGCATTCCGTTGCTTCCATGAATCTTTAAGGGACGCCCCTAAACTCAAATTAACAGACAATGACTCGTCACAATTACTTGTTCTATAACCACTACGAACTTTACTGATTCAGCGAGTGCAGAACATAGAAATTTGCCATTTCTATCCCACCGATTAGGCCTGGGGGAAGTTCCTCGGGAATCAAGCCTCGAACGCATCTCTTTCGTTTTGGGAAGAAAAAACAAGGCTGTGCAACTATTCTAAGCAATAGGGTCGTGTCCCGTGCAAGTCATCACGATTAAACATTCGGGACGAACCTTGAATCGTGTTTTCCATCCTCTGATTCGCTCGATCCAGACAAGCCATCATACTCTCGATATGAACACGCCTTCCCCACGAATGCCAAAAAAAAACCGCGACTGTGGTCCAACGATCGCTCCTCGAATATTCAGCCCGGCTGACACAATTATTCACCGTCTCTTCCGCATCGTCAAAATCCATGTAGCGAGCTTGTTCTTCTACCAAAGTCTGCGTCGTTTAATCGGATCGATTTAGAATGCTTCCAGATAAGCCCCTATCTCGCGCGGACAACTCAGCTTTGCTCAAAGAATTCTTTGACTTGGCCGATTGTCCAACCATCATCGTGTACGTACAGCAGACTACAGACAACACGCTGACAGGTCAATCTTTGCATTATACCAATCCAGCCTATTTGAACTGGGTCACTCGAAATTACATCGATCGAGAATCATTTCGGGATTGGACAGTTGCCATATGGAAAGAATATTCAACACAGCATGCGAGGAAGAAGATCTCCGTTTGCTATAAGAACACCTACTGGACAGCGCAACTTATTGGGGAGCAGTGGGGCATACTACAGTTGAAGGATCCATTATTGCCAGTGTCCGAGGATGCCCACCGATCTCGCAAACGACGGCGACCGAACTCATCACGCCCTCGCGCAACTACTTTATCACGATCCGTGAGCCCCGCCCATTATGTGCAGGCCAATAAACCAACTCAGATATCTCCCGCCACCATACAGCAAGATGACCATAGTATTTTCGTTGACTGGACTTCCTTTGACGTACGCGGTACCTCTCCTTATATAGATTTTTTGCGCTCCTTTGACTGGTCGAAAACTATCATCGGCCCAATGGAGACATGGAACCCAACAATTCGTCGAACAGTTTATTTAATCATGAACAACCCTGAGCCAAGAATAGCGTACTTTGGTAAAGACTGTCGCGCAATGATATACAATGAAGCTTGTTCCAAGCTTCTCGGGCGCTTCCATCCTGCTCATCTGGGTTCGTCGGGTGCGACAAACGAGGATTCCGTCTGGCATACATATAAGATCAAGGGTGTTCAAGAGGTGATGTCAACCGGTGTTATCTCAGAGGAAAAAGATTTATACTATCCAATCCCAAGAGGGGATCTCGCTCTCGCCGAGGCATACTTTTCCTGGTATCTTCTTCCCATCATGGGCGATGATGGTTGTGTTGGTGGTGTTGTGGGAGGTATGTCTACAGAATTGACTTGAATTCTGGCCGACCTAACTTTGACAGAATTTTACGAGACCACCAGTCGAGTAATCAACGATAGAAGAATCAAGACGGTGCAAGCCGCGGAGCAAATGGACCCTTCTGACAACATAAGTGGCTTCTGGAGCCAAGTACGAGATATCATTGAATCCAACCAAGAGGACTTCCCCTTCTCTCTACTCTACTCGGTCAGCAAGGATCCATGTCCCAGCGATGCAGGTTTCTCTGCCCTCAAAGATATCATTCCTGGCCCAATCAAGCTGGAAGGAGCAGTAGGGCTAAGTGACAACCATCCCTTGGTCAAGAATCACTTCGCTCTGAACAGTTTTGATTATCCTCTTGGGGAGCACTTCGGATCGGCTTGGATTAGACGAAAAGCTGTACTTCTGAACGTCGACAATCAGACTCTTCCGCAATGCCTGCAAATAGAAATCGAGGGCCGTGGACATGGTGCAGTCTGCCATTCTGCAGTCCTCTACCCAATCAGAAGAATTGATGGCCATGGCTGTGTTGGGTTTCTTCTACTTGGGCTTAACCCCCAGCGACCCTACGATGAGCCGTTCAGAAGGTTCACAAAATCGCTTGCACATTCATTTGTTAGGACAGCGGCCGCAATAATCGTGCCAGAGGAGCGCGAAAAGTTGTTACTCGAGAAAAAAAGGGCAGAGGAACAGGAACGAATATTCACGCAGTTGGCTATGAGTGCACCTGTTGGGTTTGCTGTTTTCAACGCCGACGGGACCCTGGTGTGGCAGAACAATGTCCATAAGAGGGACACCAATATACAGATGGTACAGATCGATGAGTTAAACCCTGTTGGTTATTGGATTCCTGAACATCCCGATGACAAGGAGCCTATACGTGCGATGTGGAAACGAATCATTGAGATCAAGGATGACAATAAAGATCACCAGGGAATATCTTTCCAATTCCGCGTAAAGAAAAACATCCACCATGACGCAGATCCAGACGTTCAGGAGCATTGGAGATCTCTTCTTGCGCATGTTTCACCAGTCTATGACGAACGCGAAAAGACACACAAAGTGATTAGTGTTGTCACTGACATTACTCCCGAGAAAGAAGAGTCTGGAAGACGATTAGAGAATGCGCTTGAGATGAAGCGCCAAAGCGAGAATTTCATCGACATGGTGATCAGCCAATTTCTGTCGGTACTGCCATATTCTGCTAACTGTACTTTATAGACTTGTCATGAAATGCGAAATCCTCTCTCGGCTATCATACAATCTGCGGACGGCATTGTTGCAATGCTGGCACTGACTACGCCGCGTAAGTCACTGTTCTCACTCCGCATGCACGTTGGTCGACTCTGACATATTGCTGATACGACAATAGCTGCACCGAAAACCAATGACCAGCCACTTATGGACTATAACCATAACAATGTTTTGGATTCGGCCCAAACCATCCTGCTTTGCGCGCAACACCAAAAGAGAATACTTGATGATATACTGACGCTCTCGAAGTTGGACTCGAACTGCATTCAAATTTGTCCTCATCGCGTGATACCAGTGACATTAGTGGAAAGAGCGCTTAAAATGTATGAAGCAGAGCTGTCAGACGCCGAAATCAGAGCCTCGTTTACCGTTGATCAATCGTACATCAACCTTGGTCTCGATTATGTATTACTTGACACAGCACGAATTCTTCAGGTAATAACGCAACCGTTTTCCCCAGCTCTTCAATCCCGATTGCTCACATATCAGATACTTATAAATCTCCTAACGAATGCCATCAAGTTCACGCGAAAAGAAACACGGAAGAAAATCAGCATTGTATTAACAGCTTCTCGAAATTTGCCATTAGTTGGTACTGAGATATCGTTCATTCCTCGTCGTACATCATGTGAAGGTGTCTTTTCGCGCCCAGAGTGGGGCAATGGAGAGGAGGTATTCTTACAATTCGATGTTTGCGATACTGGGAAAGGCCTCACAGCCGAAGAAATGACGCACTTATTTCGAAAATTCTCACAGGCTTCGCGCAAAACGTACTCTCAATATGGTGGATCTGGACTAGGGCTTTTCATTTCCCGTGAGCTTACCGAACTACACGGAGGCCAGATTGGTGTCTCCTCCGTAGACGGCCAAGGGAGCACGTTCGCTTTTTTTGTAAAAGCGCGTAGATATCAGTCGGATTCTGCGGACTCTCGACCGCAATTGATACCTGACGAGGCGTTACCCTCGGCTCAGCCTGTCAAGGAATCCGTAACAGCTTCTATGGAGTACACCGATGCCGCGACGACCGATCTTCTCATGTCGCGTACGAACTTGATGTTGCCTTCGCAATCATCAACACTTCATATTCTCTTAGTCGAAGACAATCTCATAAACCAACGCGTCACCGCGGGACAGTTGCGGAAAGCAGGCTGTACCGTACATGTCGCAAATCACGGACTCGAATGCCTCGAGTTCCTAGAACGGAGCTGGTTTTGGCGGGAAACAAAAACCCCGAGTCATAAACTGCCACTTTCAGTCATCCTTCTCGACCAAGAGATGCCCATCATGGATGGATTGACATGCGTCCGACGAATCCGCGCTATGGAAGAAACAGGCGAACTAACAGCACGTATACCAGTCATTGCATGTACGGCCAATGCGCGGAGAGAGCAGGTAGTAGAATCATTGGAAGCGGGGATGGACACGATTGTTACTAAACCTTTTCGCATCCCGAATCTCATTCCGAAGATCTTTGATCTCATCGATCAATTAAAGAGTCCATCAAGTCGGACAACTAGCGCGGAGTCTGGAGACTCGGATGCTACTATTAGTTCATAGAGAACTAGCTTGAGTGAGATTCTTCCATGAGCAAATTCAAAGTTTTCGGTACTAAGTTTATCTCATCATGAGCATAAGGGACTAGTATTGGGTTTCATGTATAGTATATATGATCGAAGGCGAGCAGATGAAGCTTATGCATTCCCGTATTTCGCTTTTTCTTATTGGGAATACGATGATCAGATCAATGAACAAATCTACATCAAGTCCATATAGAATACTCATTGCAGATGTGGGCGATTAACAGTCGAATATGGTGGTCAGCAGAACACGACAAGATCCCAACAATTCGCGAGGCAATACGAATTTGGGGGCCAGATTGAAGAAGGTAACCATACACCCTCAGCTCTCTTTCTATGACATACGAGAGCATTAAAATTCCAACCTCCCAACTTCCCAACTTCCACCTAAGTAATTTTCTCATGAAACTAAATCTTTGACTTCTAATATCAAACATCAAACCACATCCCATATTTCCATCATCCACCTACCACCCAACAACAATGCACTCCTCCAACATCCTCGCCACAATATTCGTGTTCGCAGTAGTTATAATATCGACTTTGGCTGCCCCGGGTCAAAATGGAAGTCTCGATAAGAAAGCGGCCGAAGAAGCTGTCAAACCGCGGGCTACAAATTTGGGATGTAAAGCTGCGCATGCAGAGAGAGCTGTGCCATCGAATTGTGCGGTTGGGAAGGGGAGTGTGGAGTGAGGAACGAGGAAGGTGGTGTTGTGTTGATGGGGACGATGGGATGGAAATATTGGGGTATAATGGAGGGCAGAGAGAAGAACTGGGGGGTTTACGTCGAATTACTAGTATCACAGGGTTATTTACACAAGTGCTCTCGATATAGCATCCAAATTCCCTTTCGCAACCCGCAGCTTAGCAATCTTATCCTGAACCTCAAATTCGTTAAACACCTTGTAATGCTCCTCAAAGTAAAGTTTCCACTGAGACATTGCTACCAGTTCTCCATGCGATCCTTTCATAGGCCGGTCAACATTAGGATCTTCCTTGATATATGCCACCATCGACTGAACATCGAGGTTTCCATAGCGCTGTACAGTTTCCATATCCTCGACACTCGGTTTATCGAAAAAGTCCGAGAAATCGAATATATCAATCCCATGCTCGGGAAATCTCCAGTCGTTATAAATTGACTCCCACTCGGTAAACACTTCCACGGAGATCCTGGCTTCTCTCATGATTTTGATGATGGGTGAAATATCTCGTAGTTCGAGAACGACTCCGAGATTTTCGTGGACCAAGGTCAATTTTAGGTTGCGTAGTTGATCCATGCCCAATAGCTCATGTAATCTCATTTCTGGAGGGGAATTTTTTTCGCGTTGTTGTCTTTCGAAGGTTATGTGATCACAAGGTGTCCAGAAGGGGTGAGGATGGTATCGTAGATTCAATCTACGTATGAAATCTGCGGGGATAATACCACTCGAGAAGTGATCTGTCCTTAAGAAATGAACGATACGGAGATCAGGAGAGGGATCTAGTTCGAAAGTGTTTGTTCTGTATAAAACTCCAGCAGCTTCTTTGGCGATTTGAGGATCCACGACGTTTTTGTTTAGAAAATGGAAGTCGTCGCGAGCCAACATGGCATGGCCTAGTTCGACAAAGATATTCGTGACCTTGATCGGTCTATTTCGAGTATACAGATATCCGTATATCTGGTCGCGTATTTCTCTTGGCAATTTGAACAGTTTCCGTGATCCTTCGCGCATGATAATTGCAATTTTTGCCCATCCCAATTCCAGTTCCTGGAGTTCTTTTACTTGGCGCTGTCGCTTTGATTCGTAAGGGCGCGCACGAAGTTGAGCATGAAGATTTCGGCCTTTGCAATGTTTTTTTATCTGTGCATCCAGGATGGAAATGTGGGACTGTAGAGTGAAAATTTTGTTATAGTGGTATTTTTCAAGCATGTTTCTGAAGACTGCGCGTCGCCATCTGTCTGGGTTTTCATATCTTTCATCGTACAGAAAGTTCCGGTCGTGTTGGAAGGCCTTGTATGGGGGCAAATTGAGAAGATCGGCAAGTGTCTCCATCTCTTTCTAATCTGACTGTGTTTGACGACTGACTTATAAATTCGTGGACTGAGCGGGCAAGACTCATCTTATAATTTACCTAGCCCGTTGCTCACCGCAACATTCCACATACTCTCAGCCGCACCTGAGCAGCCCTCGAATTTTTGCAGAAGCCTTTTGTTTACATAGTATGTGATGGTGTAGCCACATTTCAAAGTCATTTTGACATCGATGCGCATGTTCTTGCGTCGCTCATTTGATGGCCGTCTCGAATGAAATGTGTAGTTTGTTGTTGGTAAGATCACAGCTCCTCTGAGTCTCAATTTCCGAAGCCCGGGTTTGGGTTAGCGCCCCCCCGTTAGGCATCCACGCCTATATATTTGCCAGCCCCCCGAGTTTTCGTGTTCGTCTTACTACAACAACTTATTCCTTAACAAGCCAGCAAGCTCACGTCAATTATCCGTATGCGCGACGTTGAACCAACCTTCAACATGATTTATGAAATACCCGCCCCATACGTTTCGAGCGCTGTGACCGACGGTGATCAAACACAGGATCTGTTGTCACGCCTTCCCGCAGAGCTGATCTTGGACATCGTCGGACACCTTGCGGCCCATCCCGAACATACTCCCGAAGAAGACGAGGTTGCCCTCAAAAGCCTACAAGCGCTGTCTTCAACGTGTCGGTCTTTCCGACAGCTGAGGCATGAATTTCTATATGCATGGTATAGGGCATTTCGTGGCACAGACCTGTCATTCATTCCTTCGATAATGGCAAGACCCCGCCTTGCAAAAAGAGTGAAATGGATCAAACTAGCTTCCTCTAAATACATAAACACCGGTCAAGGTTACAGATACGGCTCGCTGGAAAGAGTTTCCGAGCTCACAGCTTATCTCCAAACCCTTCAACTTCCGTATGAGACGCAGTTGCTTAGATGTCTCACACAGCAAGTAATTGGTTGTGTCGAGAATGCAATTCTGGTGCATCACTCTCAAAATGTCACATACATCGATACGATTCACGACCACGCAGGAAACCACGGTAACATCCCCTGCGCCCTACTACCGATTTTGCAGATAGCCCAACGCTTGCCGCATGGACCCCAACAACCTTACAGCAAGCTCCACACCCTCAAGATATCCATGCTATCTGCTGCCATCGGTGATGTTGTCTTGTTGATGTTATTACCCTCGTTGCGCAATTTCGGAATATGGGATTTTGAGGATGATACCGAAGCAAAGTTGGGAATTCAGCCAAATTCCTCAGGAGTGACCCATCTAGAGTTAAAAAATAACAGTCCATACATAACTTCAGTCGCAACAACATTATCCGAAACTATGTCCAGGATGCTGAATGCTTGCAAAGCTCTGCGATCGTTCTCGGTCCAGCAAGCCGATTTGACAAGCGATTGGGGCATAGATTTGGTTATTTCCTTACGGAAACATGCTGGTAGTTTGACTACGTTGAAGCTTGATATCACAAAGACCGACACTTCTTTTTCTTGGTATGAAGATGCGATTAGAAGCCGAGATATGGAGATTTTGCCCTGGGACCTCAACGAATTACATGAACTCCGAAACCTCGAATGCCCCTGGTCATGGTTGGTAGGTAAATCTAGCGGGGATCGATTTGTTGAAGAATATTTTGATTATGGAATGTATCATGACATGTTATTTGAACAGCCATATCTTCCACCGTCCTTGGAGACTATCCATATCAACGTCCAGGGGTGCGAGCTTTCTGATGGAGCCATTGACAATCAAATACGCACATTTTGCTCGCGAATCCCAAATCTCCGGCTACTAAAAGTAGATTATGAACATCGCAATCGAAGTATGGATTTGTTTCCAACCGAGTTCTCCAATGTGTCCAAAGAACTTGGTTCATCCGGAATCCAAACAGACATACAATTATACTATCAGAAAGAGTGTGAGTGTAGCACTTTCCCTAACACTGGCACGGAGCTAATTCTTCTAGGTGGGTTTGAATCAATCACCTGGTTTTTCATGAAATTGTGCGTAGAGAAAGGCCTGGAGGTTGCAAGCCAGCTCTGCCACGCCGGAGGAGCTAATACCCTCGCGAAATTGATAAAGAATGATGGAGAGGCTTCTACAGCGGAATATGAAGAGGAATGGCTGTTTTGGCTTGCCCAATACTGTGATCAAACGCGGTTTCTGAGGAGTATGCTGCAACCGCGTTGGATGTAACGAGCACATCATTGACTGCGAGGCTTGCCGAGTTGCTGCATAGCAGGGCTACCAATGCCGCATTGTACTAAGCGCATTTGATGATTGGGGAACGAGTTGTAGTCTCAAAACTTACGCAGAAGAACTTTTCCAACATGATTGAAGATTGCAGAGGCGTTCAAAATCAAAAGCTTTCACTAGCGCAGGCACTACGAGTGGAAAAATTGGTTCTCCTTTACACAACACAGGAACGTAACATTTTGCAATAAAATTGCGAGTTTTTTTGTAATATCGCTATTGCATTACTTGTTGAAGTAGTATATGAAGTCACGAGGGCGCGTACTATCGAAGCCCATGGGATCAAAACTTTGCCAGACTCGGCTTTTCTGACCTGTGCTAGAGCTCTCGAGTCTTAGGGACATGTTAGAACGGCTGAGATTGATATAGATATATGTATGAGCGGTCTTTTCCCAATGTATGCGAATCTTGTGGCGTTGACAAGCAGCATTTCGTAGACCTTAAATTGTTGTGTTATCCATCAACTAATCCTTAATTTTATACATGAAGAGACCAGATATATACATTCAACTACCCAAATGACAGACGATAGCACGATCACGCTCCCCTCCTCGGACCTTCCCATCGCTTCTCCCTCTTCGCCTTCGTCCCACTATTTCCACTACTACCGACTTTATATAACTTCATCCTCAAGGCCAGATTCTCTACACTAACCACCTTTCCACTAGCATCAAGCTCAAACACAAATTCATCGAGCGGCATACTTCCGTAAGTCACTCCCGTGACGCCAACCCAAGCCCCGCAATCGGTACTCCAAAGCTGCTGTCCTGCGGCAGCGCCTCCGGTATCCTCAAAAACCGCCTTCCACGCCTGTCGCTTCCCACCACCATCCTTTCTAGAAGATTCAAGCTGCGTGTAATATAGTCTTGCCTCTCCTTGAACGGGATTATAGGTTGACCCAGATTGAAGGCGAAGGGCCATGGTCAGCATGTTTGTACCATTGCTGATCCATGGGCCGACTCCAAGACCAGGTTTGCCGGGGGTTGTGGATATGGTGAGGGTGGAATTGATGGAAGTACCATTACCGCCAGAGTCGCGACTGACATAGACTCCGGAGTAGAGTTTGTCTGCTTCGTCGCGAGCAACTGCAGCGTAGGCGGGGATGAGGGTTGCGCCGAGCAAATCGGCGCCGAGGAAATTGGTTATAGCGGGCGAGCCGGCCATCATGATCGTAAAGCCGATGTTATAGTCGCGGAGAAGAGTAATGAAGGCAGTATATTTGCGGAATGTACCAGCTTTGGTGAATACGCTAAGAGTGCGGTGGGGTTGGTTGTCCTTATCAAGTTGGATCCGACGAATGCCCCAGGGTGCACCAATAGATGCAAGGAAGTCGGCAGAGAAGGTGGTGGGGTTAAGCCAGCGCCGGGTTAGGGCTGGTTTGATGAGTTTTGAGGAAAGAATGCCCCGACCGAGCGCGGAGATGTCGGAGGCGGACGCATACATATTTCCACCACTATGATATGGTAAGAAACTTGTTGCGTAAGTGAATCAGAACTGGTACTCACGGGCTTGCATCACCTAGGCTAACGGCCCAGTATGTATCTTTGATGGTTCCAGGAATCACACCAACAGAGTCTGGTGGCGTGTCATAATAGGTGCGATTGAGTCCCAATGGCTTGATAACTCTGTCATTAAGGACATCGACGAATTTTTTGCCTGAGATGTTCTCTAAAGCGTATGCCAAAAGTTGGTAGGCAACGTTTGAGTACGTAGCTGTTTGGAAAGCTGGATATGTTGGGGTCATGATATCCAGCCCTTTGAAGAATTCTAGATGATAAGTCAGATAATTCCCACAGATTCGAGATTTGCGTACTCACGTTCTCGAGAACATAGTGGCCAAGCTCCACATGGCGGTATCGAAGTGTTGGATAAAGGAGGTAAGCCCGCATGCCATGGGTCTGGAGCATCTTCAGTTTGGGTTATCTCCCCCAACACACCATCTAATTCACACGTAAGTGGATGGTTTCACTCCAGAACTAGAAAGTCTTACAGTCACGTCCAAGACCTGAGACCTGAGAGGCCAAAGATCCAATCGTGATATCGTCCCATGGGGTCTCTCTGACACTATCAAAGCCAGGCTGAGAAGATCTACCATCATACTTGGCTAATTCAGGGATATATTTTGTGATTGGTTGATTCCAATGCACATCTCCTAACTCAGCGAGCCATGTAAGAACGGTGAATACCTTCGATACACTACCAAGGCGGTATACAGTGTCACCATCGACCTTTTTCACACCAGTGGTGTTTGAAGGCAGGTCTTTTGCCGTCCGGTGTCGTTCCCAGAGTATAGGAGGACCCGGATTTGTAGAGAAGATCTGCAACGAATAGGAAAACCTATCAACGCCGGTGATGTTGCTGGTGTCGATGTAATCGAAGACATAAGTGATATTGGCCATTGCGTTTCTCCAGATTGGATGCTCCGCTAGCCGCTGAGGAGGAGGGAATTCTGGTCCAATCAACGGACAGTTGGGAGCTGCAATAGTCAACGGCAGTTGCAATTGACCGACTGCGAACAAGGCCGTGAGGCCCCATGCAATTTTGCCCATTGTGATACAGGTTGACGGGGTGATTCGAACTTCGATGAAAAGCTCGACATGCTGCTAGGTTCCCAATGATATAGACTCTTCATTTACCGGTCACAGATTGACATAGAACTCAGGCACTGTCCTTACGCTTTGACACTTGAAGCTTTGACATATATGTTCAGTTCTGGAAGGTCGAGATGTCGGAATACATATGAGTTCCGAACCGGCATCAATTAAAATCTGGACAGGGACCGTATCAGAATAATATTGGTTTGGCTTTTGGGGTATTTGGGGTACCAATCGGTGAAAGCGCCACGGTCATCCCTAGCCATGCGGGGAAGGGCGGCGCACGGATATCGCAACATTGCCCAAACCTCCGATAACACTACCGATCATACTTTCCGTCACTCTCAGGGGCAGTGGGGATCAGGGATTGGTCCAACCGAGATTCACTTCCGTTGTAATGTATGTACACACTTTTTGGTGGATAGATTAGCGGCAGGGATTCGACATAGTACGACAGGGATTGCGTGTGTAACCGCACGATATGCAACCCTCCACCGAATTAGACGTGGGTTCGGAGAGGATGGATAATCTGGGCGTTTTGATAGTGGTTATGAAATGGGAAAAATGAAGACCCGTCGGGCGGTTGAATTCGAAAGACGCTAGTATCCCGCGCTATACGCATCGGGGTTAGTATGTTTGTGACCCCCAAACCTCTATCTCCAACGTCAAACGTCACTTTGCCAGGATAAGCATCCAGACCCGGAGGCTTTATCCTTATGATTTTCAAGTTGCTCAATTTAATCATCTGGGAAGTTGTTGTAAGAATTTCAATGACCAATGCCGTTCTCTGTGCCGAAACGTCGGTGCGATCAGCCGATGAACGTCCCGAAACACCTAGAGTCAACACAAGTCCCTTGGTATAGGTGGAGAAGGTTGATCGGTCAATTAGACAGACTGGTTATAGGCAAGATACGAGACATGAGAGTTTCTGGTCTTTCTGGTCAAAGGCCGACTAGCTACCCGGAGTCAACCACGCATTGATCAAACCTTGCGTATAGGCCTCGTAAAATGCACATGAACATAAATTTTAATATCGCGTAGACATTGCTTGAGAGAACATTTGTCATCTATTCATGAGTTTGAATTATTTTTACATCAAACTCTACTTTTCTGGTGACAACCCCCTTCAAACATTCAAAGCCTGCGCCTGACACTACGAAATTGTTAGTAAATTATCAATAGGAGGAAATATCTTGTGACTTACCATTTGATGATACCAGCCCCTTTGCCTCAGTAGAGCTGCATGATTGCCATATTCCACCACTTTCCCCTCGTTCATCACGAAGATCATATCCGCATTTTGTACCGTGGCAAGCCGATGTGCAACCACAATCATGGTTCTTCCCCTCCCAGTTCTCTCAAAGACCTCCTGCACTTCTCTTTCCGTTTCAGAGTCCAAGCTGCTAGTGGCTTCATCAAGCAACAGAACAGCCGGGTCTCTAATAAGCGCTCTGGCGATCGAGATGCGTTGTTTCTGACCACCTGACAGTGAAACCCCGCTGTTGCCAACGTCCGTGTTGTAACCGTCGGGCAATGAAGAAATGAATGCATGAATTCCTGCATCACGACAAGCTTGTTGTAAATCTTCGTCCGTAATGCTTGCAGGGTCGACGCCGAGAAGTATGTTATCGCGGATCGTGCCACGGAAGAGGTAAGGTTCCTGGGCAACCAAGGACATGCAACTTCGATAACGTCGCAAGGGAATGGTGGTGATCTCTTCGCCGTTGTAGAGAATGCTCCCTTGCTTCACATGGTAAAATCTCTCGAGAAGGGATATGATGGTAGTTTTACCCGAGCCGCTACCGCCCACAATTGCAGCGAATTGGCCGTGTTCAATGGACAGTGATATTCCTCTTAAAACGGGAGTATCGCGTGATGGATATTGAAACCATACATCTTTAAATTCAATATCGGCTCCTTTCCAGAGTGTTGACATGTCAATAGTCCAATGGCGTTTCTCTTCAATATCATTGAGTGTAGACTTTGATGTTTTACAATCTGACTTGTCATCCCTCACTGCCTGTATTCGTTCTGCTGCTGCAGAAACTTGCGCGATATCTGTAAACTGCGTTAGAACATACTATGAAGATACAAAAAAAAACGTACTCGGGCCAAAGCTTAGCCATTGACCTGCTGCCGTACTGCCTTGAATGACAGCGAGGTAAACCACGAGAAAGTTGAATGTGCTGTATTCGAAACTGGCGAGCAGAGTTCCACCATACCTGCATATATTTAGAGATACGTTCAAGGGCAGACAATTTGGGGTTCGATCACTTACCACAATGCAAACGCCATGCATATTAGGACCAAACTATCGCTCGCAGCGAATACAACAGTCGACAACCTTGCCTCTCGAAGTGACTTGGTAATGTGATCATTTAGAAGCTCATCATACTTCCTGCATATTGCACCTTCTAAAGTCAGAGAGGCAACAGTTCGAATAGCCTTGATGGCTTCGGTGGCGAACTTTGCGCTCTCCTCAAACACCTCGTTGTTCCTTGACTCAAACTTTACCTCATGACGAACGCGATAGTATCCGCTGGCGAGGATGATTGGCATGGTAGCAAAAATGATGACAAGTGCAAATTTCCAGCCAAAGTATAACGAGATCGTCATACAACCTATGACGTTGAAAACAGAGATGCCGACCATAGCCATATTGATACCTAAAAGTTGTTGGAGTTGACCAGGATCTGTTGCAATTCGCGCAGTCAGCATGCCGATAGAGTTATTATCGCTGTCGAAAAATGAAACAGGTTTGGAAATGATGTTGCGGAAATATTCCTTTCGGTAGATGGTGGTTGTACGCTTGAGCTTGTTAGCCTTTGAATGAACATATAATATAATGAACGTACAACAGAGACAGTGTTCGAGGTCCAACCGAGCGCAAAATAGCTCAACGCTACACCGGCTGCAACAGCAAGGAGCATGAGACATAGAAATGTAGTTGAGGTGCGTAGATACTCTCCCCAGTAAGCGAAAGAAGAAATCATCTTTGCGAAAATATACGCTTGGATTGAAGAACTTGCTATGATACACAGTGAGCTATTGTTTGAAGAAGGGGTTTTGCGAAGTACTTACAAGCTGCACCAAGAGCCGATATTAACATAACCAGATATCCAGCCGAATTCTGCTTTTGCTCCAGTACCAACATACCAAAACTACGAAAGAAGTTCTTCGGTTTCGGCCGTTTTGGAGAAGGTTCCTCAACCAGTGTGGTCACTGAATCCACAAGAGTCTGATAACTCTCTTTCTCTAGTAGGACACTGTTTCTCACATCTTCTTTTACCTCCAAAGACTCGTAAGTGGGGGGTCGCTCAGTCTCTAGTGTCAGATTTTGCGCATTTACAAGTTTCCAATATGGGCCGTCTTCTTCTGCCAGAAGGCTCTCATGAGTGCCTTGCTGAACAACTTTGCCTTTTGATAGCACAACAATGTTGTCTGCTTTTTTAATCGTGGACAACCGATGAGCAATAACAATTGTCGTGCGATTGTGAGAGACCTGCTCGAGAGCTGCTTGCACTATCCGTTCGCTTGTAACATCGAGAGCACTCGTTGCCTCATCAAATATCAAGATCTTAGGCTGTCGAACGATGCTGCGGGCTATTGCGATCCGCTGGCGTTGCCCGCCGCTAAATCGTATTCCTGCATCGCCGACTTGAGTTTCGTAACCCTAGATTATGATCGTCAGCATGCGGCTATTTTTAGTCCTCATTGTGTGATATTACTTCGGGAAGACACGTGATAAACTCATCCGCATATGCTTCCTTACAAGCCTTCTCAATGAGTGATCTTTTGACTTCAGCAGATGAATGTTCCCATTCTGTACCAACAAGTCCATATTCAATATTCTTGAAGATTGTGTCGTTGAATAATGCAGGCTCTTGCTGCACGAGCCCAATTTGCGATCTCCACCAGGTCAAATCGATTTCATGGATCTTTTTGCCTTCTGTCCGGATTGTTCCGTTCCGGAAATACATTATCTTAATGAAAATAAGTGCTTAAATCGAGTTAAAAGTGGCCACTTGACTTACTAGAGGATTCGTTTCATCCATGTCATACCATCTTTGGATCAGGCCAATAATGGTACTCTTGCCTGAGCCCGAAGGCCCCACAATGGCAGTTGTCTTGCCAACAGAAAACCGCAAATTGAGATTATCGAGAACTTTAACTGTTGGACGAGTCGGGTAGGAGAAATTGACATTCTCGAACAGAATATCGTCATTCATGTTTATATCGGCCGACTTCAGCCCACTGGTTACAGGTTTTGGTGCATCGATAATGGTAAAGAATATAGATGCAGCATTTACAGCATTTGAAGCTGCTGTTAGAGGAACTGATATGGCATTGACATGAGCCAACATTGTCATGACCGACATTATAACTCTTTGGGTTTTTAGTAAAGTGCTATACAAGCTTCATGGTCAACTAACTTACACCACTAGTGTTTCAACATTGGCAAACTGAAGGTCCAAATAAAGCTTGACTGCAAACCAAAAGCAAAGAGCGAATGTACTGCAGTTTTCAATGAGTATAAGAACAAGAAGGAACAGAAGATGAGACGTACGCATAGATAGTGAAGAACACTAGCCACTGATTAGTGATTGATCAGAATAAGATGGGGTACAACGCACCTGGAGAATGTTGAATAGCTATTAGTGGAGACATTTTGTGCCCATAAACCTCTGCTTGATCAAGAAATTTGTCGTAGTTGTCCGCCATCTTTCCTTCAGCCCCACATGCTGCCACCATTCTAATTGCAGACAAAGCTTCAGTTGTAACTCCAGAGGCTTCTCTATCAGTGGCTTGAATCATGGAATGTTTTTTAACAATCAAGGGCGTGGTGAACACATAGAACAGAACAATTACCACTAACCCGGAACTGGTCGCCAAGGTAAGACTCCAGCTGTAGATGCATCCAATAATCAATGCGGCCAAGATCACGGAAATGGCTTGAATCAGGGTCGATAATCGTTCGGAGATACCTAGCTGCAGAATGTTCGCAGTGATTGTGATGATAGCTGCTGTTTGACCCGGAGGTAGCGAATCGAGTACTGAGATAGGTTGTTGAAACAGAGCTCGCAAATATGACAGCCTAATTTCTGCCGATATGCGAAGACTTGAAATACGAAAGCCGAGCTGGAAAGATCAGCTTGGCATAGAATATGAGCTTGGGGTCCTACGATTGCGATGTATGCGAGCATGAACCTTCCTAGGAACAGGTACACCATATACAAACTAGGCCGATCAGTCGATGACATTGTTCTATAAATTGAGATTACAATACTTACACATAATGGTTGATAGTTTGCATGAAGGCTTTCGAGATAGTATCAGGTGATGTTATTGCGAGTGCAGTAAAGGCTTTGACAAGCTGTGCTGGTGACACGTGAATAAAGCGTTCTTTAGAAAGAAAGTCAACTTACCAAAGACAATATTCATGAGCGGAAGTGTTGCGCCAGCACAGATAGATGCAACAAACGAGATCCCCATGAAGACACGCTCTCTACTTGAAGAGTATGAGAATATTCTCTGTGATTGCCGTTAGCATCTAGAAAGCCAATGTATGTTCTCTCATACTATGAATATTTGGAAGTTCTGTCTCAGCATCGACAGCCATACAACTATTTTCTTCAATCCTTGATTCCATCTCTTGCGCGTCGCCGCATCATTTGGTGTCTTCATCGTGGTCATCTTGATACTCTACAACATGAACTGTCAAGAAGAATACAAGTTACAATAACCCATTCAAAACATGGCCCGTAAGGTGATGGGCTGTAAGGAACGACCCGTCGAATTTTCCAACAGTAGGCGTGCTGTTTCAGACGTGGCCACCTACGACCCTCAACCTACCCTGTTGCTCATCGGCAAGAAGGACCGGGAGGTCCAGCTTGGGGTACCTGCATCGTTCAATGCATACACAATCGCGCATAAAGAGTTTAGAGATTCGCCAAGTTCGTGGTGATGCAATATAGGCAATCTGACCCCTGGTCCGAACACGATTGTGGCAAACGGCGCCCAACCATGCCGGATGCAGGGATTCAAACAAGCTGTGATCGGATTGGACCATTCTTCAGTGCAATTCTGCGAAACAGATGGTACTTCATTGCCTGTAGAACGTCGCTTGCATTCTCAAAAAATGTTGTTATTTATCCGGATAAATGCTAAGTCTTATCGAATCGAGCCGGACTGCCTATCAGTAAGAGTACTGCTACGCGTAAGTGTACTCAGTAGGGCCGATAGGACAACACGTAAGACTTGTATGAATAAAATACGGTAAAGCAAGCTGGATGGCTAGGCAGCCCTTTGTACCTGGGAATGAACGGTGTTTACAAGCGTATAAATTTTATTGTTGTCATTTGGAGCTTCAAAGATGAGTGCAAGTAATACAAGAAGCAGTTAACTCCGAAAGAGCTTATCAATAGTGGTGGAACATCAAATGCTGATAAGTGGACAAGGAGAGAAACCCGAAAATCCCGATCTTAAAGTGGAGAAAGACCACCGTTTACTTCCTCAATCATACGACGGACGGTATCACCGAGCTCTTTCACCATGTGCTTGTCTCGTGGGAGAGTGTGTCCTTTTGCGTGATCGAAAATATATGCTGTGTCTGGATCGCAAACATTGTACAGTGCCATGTTTCCGTGGAGATAAGGATCGAGAGATCCAACTAACAGGAGTCGATTAGCAACGATAATTCAAATGCATATGCCGTACATTGTGTTTATACTCACTTATATGGCATGTGGGAATATCAATCATCAACTCGCTTTCGTCGGCCAGAACTATCCCGTCTAAGGTGGGCTTCATAGGTGGCCAGCCACCAAAGAATAGTGCGCATTTGAACATAGGGATTCTCCCATGCAATTCGTTGAGTAGTTGTTCATGGAGCAATAAAGTTCCCGCAATGGTTGCTCCCTCAGAGTAGCCAACTATGCCATCGAATGGCCCTTCTGACTCCATTATCTCATAGAGATATTGTAACGCTCTCGCGGCGCTCTTGTCAGTTCTTGCGATGCCGTAGGTCATTAGCTCTCTCATGGTCATCTCCGGTGTCTCCAACTGGGGAAAGTCTCGGATCCGCTCAAGAACATCAACTTTTTCGGCTTCTTCGCCTTCTGGGACGATGAACCGAAAGTATGGAGCGCCACCGAAGAATTCTTCGTATCCTTCAGGTGGCGATACCTCATAAGGTCCCTGAATGAAATGAAATTCGGCGCTTTTGTCAGAATTAAGCTCCTTGACGAGAGGAGCTGTATTTTGTAAGTTTTTCAACGACTCTGAAGCAGTGCCGGGGCATACCTAGCTGGACTTTAAATTTCTAGGCTTTGTTAGATCTTGTCGTAGAGACTCGGATATTGAAGCAGCAAAATGATAATAACTTACGTCAATGCTCCCAAATGCACCCGGTAGACATAGAAATCGCATGCTGATGGCGGAATAGTAGGTGTCCTGGTGAATGATAATTTTTTCCAAAATACAGAGATATGCGTCCTTGAAGTGAAGTAATTCTCAACACGCATTCAGGAACAGCAAGAATAGCTTTCCGGATCCCAAGGTCGTATAGGTTCCCAGGCTTCAACTACCCTGTCGGCGACTTGGCAAATACTGCCAACCGACGGCTGAACCAAAACATCGACGCCTAAGGCGCTTGGTGGTAGATCAAGCAATTCATGCATGAGACCGATAAGGCGGGCGCACTTAACCCACGACAGGGAGTGTGTTTGCTCCAAATGACGCGCGGCTCCAGAACGATACAGGCACAGGTCAATGTAGTGAGGCTGATATCGCGAGCAAGACAATCGTGGAATGACGAGAGAGTGTAACCAGTTTAATATCGGTATCCTTGTTGCGCGTCCAGGTCACGATTTCCTTGGTGTGATGCCTGGCCAATGCCCAGTTGCTGTCGGCCAATCGGCGTCAATATGGCGAACGCGGCAGGGAACAGAGAAGCGTCGGCTAATGTCTAGAACGTTGCGGGAATGCATCGAGTGCCGAGGGGGCTGCCGCTTGAGGCTGGCTGGTTGTGAGATAAATTTCCGCTTCTGCAAGGTGTGAATTAGCCTCGCACGTGCTGATGGTGGGTGAAGGGGAACATTTGAAGTTCGGCTGCTACTGGCTCGCTTACTAGCGTTTTGGCGCTTCGCTCCACATTAGCCCGTCGCGTCCCAAACTTGATCCTGACTCTATCGCGACATCATCACTAACATCCCGAGGTCGATATCCGTCGAAGTAGTCGTACATTCCTCCCATAGCTAGCCCATTTTCCAGCCTTGTACAGCTCTTCGTTCATTCTTGCCAACAACGGCTGGATTCTACTTCGGCTACTTGATCACACCAGACGACAATCACATGCCGCTCCTTAGCGGGTACAACGGGCCGGGGCATGGGAATATCTTGTGTACGTCTCAACCCCACATGTACCCGGGGTAATGAACGGGTTTTCGAGATGCAACGGATTCATGGGGTGCCTGAACTCTCCAGCCTCCAAATTTTGGTGATCACTTCTCTTACAACATGGGATGCTTCCAGATTGCAAGCAGTGACTAAACATGCGATAGCGAACACATTCACCATGACGAGTCTGGCCATTAGTGAGCATCCCGGTTGGTACCCTGGAAACTCTTATGAAATGTTGGGATGACCTGCAGGTTTGCTCTCGATCCAGTCGCCCCCATCCAGGGGCGATTTCGGTGGAACCTTGCAACAAGCGTTCTCGTGCGACCTTCTGCTCATCTCTACCGGAAAGCTCTTTCATATACAAGGCTATGATCTTCCAATCATTTGTGTGTAGAAGAGCAGGATACCCCAACACGGCAGCTCCGATTTCCCCACACGCACCCTGGTATCACCCCAATACATACCGTATTAACCACCGACTTCTCCAATTCAGTCCGGTACGATCCATCCAGCCCATTTTGCCGTATCCCCAGACCCGAATTCATCACTATCTAGAACGTACATTTTGATAGGCGAAGGTCATGCGGGGTGTTGACCCAGCTCATCTCCCCACTCATTCGTTTCTCCACTACTTGACGAACAAGCAGCCTCCCATGACCAGGGATTCAACCTGTCTGTGACCATTTTCCGATTAAATTGAACAAATCTAGAAGGAGGCCCTAATATGTCTGATAATCGTTGGGCATGACTTCACACGGGACGATATTCCGTAATTATTCGTTCTGAAAGTTGAGTATACAATGTCACCATCGTTTTTCGCCACGCTAGCATCACTTGCTGGATCAAAGGACCGTCCATGCGCACGTACATTGCTTCAGTATGCAAACACTCATTAATATCTATCAATCTCTTGCATTCGGAATGAATCTATTGTATTGACAGACGGGTTAGATACCTAGCACGATCGGCGCTTCCGCCAAGTTCTCGACCACATGATAGATCGTGATGAACTTGGGTGACGGAGAATGCACTGGGAAAGTATTGCAGAAACAAATGAACCCCAGGTTTGGGAATGACAGCCGACGGACGCACACAAAGACCGGCAGCCGAAGACAGAGCTTGCTTGATAAAGCTTCGTCATTCTCTTCATTGACATGAGTTGTCACTGCTCCTACAAGTCTACATAGATGTAGCGTGCCTGGTTTTTGTTTGTCATTATTTTTTCAGGCCAGGAAAGAATACCGCATGCCTGCAAATCGCTAGGAATTCCACCCTACAGCTTCGTGCAAGCATGGCTCCGTACGTTCTCACCCCAACTACTGAGCGAGAACATGGTCTTGGTGATTATGAGACCCATGGACCAGTGAATGTCATTACCGAGCCTAGTGAAGCAAGTTCTTCATCTCATGGTCCTGAAGTCGAGGTATCCAACGGTGCCGAAGTTGCCCATGGCGAAACCCACAGTGTCTCGCATCCAGAGGTTTCAGTGACTTCCAATGGACATGTATCATCTGTTGGCAATGATCATAATTCAAGCGATTCATCGGACACATATGAAAGCCAACCCTCCGGATCGTTATCTCCGATTCCTTTCGAAACTGCCTATACACATGGCTATACCGATGGCTTCAAGGGCGGATACACGGAAGGATATGCCAAAAGCCACACCGAGCTCAAGCATCAACCAATCGCGATTGTAGGGATGTCCTGCAGGTTCCCTGGTAACGTTTCAACTCCCGACGAATTTTGGGAGCTATGTGCACGGGCTCGTACTGGCTTTTCTGAAATTCCGAAAGATAGGTTTGAGAGCGAGCGATTCTTCCATCCCAATCCCGGAAAAAGCGGAACTACAAACGCCAGAGGAGGAAACTTCCTGCAACAAGATCTCACTGCATTTGATGCTCCCTTTTTCAGTTTCACTGCTCAAGAGGCAACCAGTTTAGACCCCCAACAGCGACTTCTTCTAGAGTGTACATTTGAGGCATTGGAGGGTGCGGGTATGCCAAAACACTCGGTTGTTGGTAAAGATGTCGGATGTTTCGTGGGAGGCACGTTCTCCGAATATGAAGCAGATTTGTTTCGGGATCCAGATACGATTCCCATGCATCAGGCTACCGGTAAGCTCTTCCAATTCTGGGGTCAACGAGTCGATTCTAATGGCTTAGGTTGCGCAATGGCTATGCAGTCTAACCGGATATCTCACTTTTTCGATCTCCGAGGCCCGAGCTTTACTGTAGATACGGCATGTTCCTCAAGCTTAGTTGCATTGCATCTTGCATGCCAGAGTTTACGAAATGGCGAATCAAGTGTCGCAATAGCCGCCGGTGTGCATCTTAACATGATGCCTGAGTTCTGGATATCGTATTCTATGTCAAGGTATAGTGATTGAACATGTAAAACGAGTAATTCATCTAATATTTTCAAGGCTTTTCGGTGAAGCTGGTAGATCTTTTGCATTTGATCAACGAGGTACAGGCTATGGTCGTGGCGAGGGCTGTGGTCTTGTTATTCTCAAACCCCTGGATCAAGCCATAAAAGATAATGACCCTATCAGAGCTGTTATCACGGGAAGTGGTATAAATCAGGATGGCAAGACTCCAGGTATCACTATGCCAAATGGCGCAGCTCAAGGTGAGTAAATGGTCTGGTTCAATTTTCCACTGAATGTAACTGATGAAGCCCTCTAGCATCCCTTATACGCTCTGTCTATGAGAGTGGAGGTATGGATCCCGCGGACACAGGCTATGTTGAAGCCCATGGAACTGGTACCCGCGTCGGAGATCCGATCGAGGTAACTGCTCTTCACGAAGTTTTCGGAAAGGGAAGAACGAAGAGGAAGCCCTTGTTTATTGGATCAGTCAAATCCAATATTGGTCACTTAGAGGCTGCGGCAGGAATTGCCGGTATCATAAAGACTGCCCTCATGTTGGAACGTGGTTTCGTGTTACCAAACTACGATTTCAAACAGCCTAATGAGAAAATTCCGTTCGACGAGTGGGGACTGAAGGTCCCAACTACGCAGCGCCCATGGCCCATTGGCAAACGCTGGGCAAGCATCAACGGATTTGGATTTGGCGGTATGTGCAATCTTCCTAGCATCTTTGTTTTGTGTGGCTGTGCCAGTTCGGTCTTATCATGAAAGACTAGATGCTGACTAGGGAACTTTTTACTAGGCACAAACTCTCATGTTGTGATGACAAAAGGGCCTCTTGAGAGAAAGACAATGAATGCCGAAATCGACACACATGCAACGCAGCGCCTTTTTGTACTCTCAGCCAACGACAAAATTAGCACAGAGAAGGTAATGCAAAGCCTTGGAATCTACCTTGAACAGAGGCCCGAAGTCTTCCAAAATGATCTTCTAAGTAATTTGGCATATACCCTCGGCCAACGAAAATCACTCTTGCCCTGGCGTGCGGCCATTGTTGCATCTAACTCAGTAGAGTTAGTCGAGGCATTGTCGAACGGAAAAACCTTTCCAGCGAAACAAGAACCCGAAGCTCTCCGAATTGGCTTCATTTTCACAGGCCAAGGTGCACAGTGGTGGGCTATGGGCCGTGAACTTTATGAGCGGTACCCTATCTACGCAGGTGCACTTGACAAGGCTGATGCTCATCTACGCTCCATCGGGGCACCCTTCTCGCTCCTGGAGGAGCTATCAAAGGATGAACGTACCACTCAAATTAACGCAGCTCACATGAGCCAGCCTTCATGTACCGCCATCCAATTGGCACTTACGGAACTTCTTCGATCGTGGGGCATTCGTCCCTCTGCTGTTTCAGGGCACTCATCTGGAGAGATTGGAGCAGCGTATGCTGCTGGCTTTATCAACTTCGAAGATGCGATGACAATAGCCTATCATAGAGGGCGATTAATCCCTATTTTGAAGGAGAAGTTTCCCGACCTGGACGGATGTATGATGGCAGTCGGCGCTGGCAAGACTGAAATATCTCCATTGCTTGAAAGAATCCCAGACTCAATGGGTGAAGCAAGAATCGCATGCATAAACAGTCCTTCTAGTGTCACGGTCTCTGGAGACGGGAAGGCTATCATCGAACTTCAAAGGATAATCGAAGAAGTTCATCCTGGAATGTTCGCAAGAAAACTACAGATTGACACGGCATATCATTCGCACCACATGAATCTAGTCGCCAAGGATTACACCCAATCGCTCCTTGAGCTTCAGAAACCCACATCTTCCGATGTGCGTTTCCATTCCTCATTGCTTGGTCGGCTTGCCGAAAGCTTCGAACTAGACGCCACATACTGGGTTCAAAATTTGGTTTGTGCGGTCAAGTTTGACGAGGCAGTTCAAAGTATGTGTGAACCAGTAGGGGAATTCAAAACTGGAGTCAACTTCCTAATCGAGCTTGGTCCTCATTCCGCACTACAAGGTCCAATCAAACAAACCCTCAAAGTTATGGGAGGTCAGGCGCCTAAGATCGGGTACTCATCAGTCCTTTCCAGAAAGAAAGATGCAGTGCAAACCGCCTTTTCACTTGCAGGTGCGCTGTTCATTAAGGGCGCTATGTTAGATTTTGGGGCTATCAATTTCCCTAAGCCCTCATCCAGATTACCGGCAGTACTGACGGATATGCCCCGATATCCTTGGAATCATCAAACGAAGTACTATCATCAATCACGCTTTACGGATATCCATAAATTCCACAAAGAGCGTAGATCAGATATCATTGGCGTGTTAGCGAGCTACTCCAATGATCTAGAGCCTACCTGGAGGAACATAATCCGGCTGGACGAGCTGCCTTGGCTTCGCCATCACCAAATCCAATCCCTTACCATTTTTCCAATCTCTGGATTTATAGCGATGGCACTTGAGGCTGCCGCGCAAAGAGCGTCCTCTCGGGACATCAGTTATGACGTTTTGGAAGTGTCGAATATCAACGTTGCTACTCCGGTCATGATTCCGGATGATGACCTGGAATTGACTATCACTCTCCGGCCCCACAATGATGGCCACAATTCTTCCTCTGGACTATGCGAAGAGTTCTATATCCGTTCATGGTCTAAGAGTAAAGGGTGGACTGAACACTGCAAGGGTTCCGTTTCTACCAAGACAACGGTGTTGAACGAGGTTGATGGGGAGAGGACAAAACACTCAAAACGACAAAAACTCGCTTCAAAGATATTTGCCATTAATAAATCAAATCCAACGCCTGTAAATGCCGCATCGTTATACACAAGCCTATCAGACATCGGTGTCTCTTACGGTCCGACTTTTCAAGGTCTTCACGACTGTCGCGCCTCCGATATTGGCTCGACCGCCCAGATTTCCCTTGCCGATACTTCGGCAGAGATGCCTAATAATTACGAGACTGAATACATCGTACACCCCACATTTATTGAGCAGCTCATCGAACTATATTGGCCAATTTTGGGAGCACATGGAAGTTCAGATACAGTTTACCTACCTTCATCTATAGGAAAGGTATCTGTTTCTTCAAAGATTATACGGTCTCTCAAGATCCCCGGAAGCAAACTCCAAGCGTATTGTCAACCGACTTCTCCGATACAGTCTCTGAAACCAAATACACTTTCGCTTTTTGCGGTTCCGTCTCCCGATTCTGAAGAGATCTTGATCTCCATTGACGATCTAGTCATTGCTCCGATCCTCGAAAGAGCCGTGGATGCAAAAGCAGATGAGCATCGAGAACTATGCTACAAGCTGACATGGGAGCCTGCTATGTCACATACCGATGTCAACGACGCAAAACCGGCTTCTCAGTTCAATACTGATATAGTTATTGTCCATGGAGAGACAGATCTTCAGCAAAACCTAGCTGCCTCGCTAGCAAAAGATCTGTCCATTATGACTGGGCAATCGCCAATTACGAGTACTCTTTCAAAGGTAGACGCGAAAGACAAAATCTGCCTGTTTCTCGTTGAAATTGATACGCCGTTCCTTGCGAACCTGGATTCAACCACCTTTGAGGCACTTCAGCAACTCTTAACGTCGGTCCAATCCATTCTATGGGTTGTGAGAGGTGCATACACCAACTCGAAACATCCAGATTCCAATATGATCGCTGGATTGAGCAGGACATTGCGCTCTGAAGGCACACTCATGGACTTCATCACGTTGGATCTTGATGCCGAAGTCCAATTGTCCGAAGAAAGCACAAACAAGGTTATTATTGATGTACTGAGTGCATCACTTGCAGCCGAACGCTTGAGCGAGGAGACCGAATATATGGAACGTTCAGGTTCCTTGTTGAACCCACGCATTATAAATGACCACGAGATGAACGAATACGTGCACCAGCAGATCGAGCCATCAGCTACTGAGCTCGCATCTTTCACAAGCATTGAACGCCCTCTTCGCGGTTTCGTTACAACACCTGGTGCACTCGATAGTGTGCAATTCGATAATGATACAACACTCGAGACACCTTTGCCCGAAGACAATGTCGAGATTCGGGTTAAAGCGATTGGACTTGACGCTCGGGATTTAGAAGCCGCTTTGGGTCACCTTCCAACTTCGGACTCTCTCGGAATGGAATGTAGCGGGGTAGTAACATCAATCGGATCAAAGGTTTCGAATGTGGTGATTGGGGATCGCGTTGCTGCTGTGGCAATGAACGGATCTTTATCAACAGTCGCTCGGGCACACGATCGTTTTCTCTTCAAACTTCCAAATCATATGTCGTTCCGAGAGGCGGCAACGATCCCGGTCGCATACAGTACGGCATACTACGGCCTGGTCGAACTTGCCTCGCTATCCGAAGGTGAATTTACTTTGATTCACGATGGAGCCACGGCTGTGGGGCAGGCCGCCATCGCGATCGCACAGACCATTGGCGCCGAAGTTCACACCACTGTGCATAACGCTGAACAGAAGAAGACTCTTCAGGAAGAATACAACATCTCAGACGATCGAATTCATTACATCGGCAATGACGAATTCGCTTCGGCAATTCAAGAGACTACCAACGGCTCCGGAGTCCATGTCATCTTGAATTCGGTATCTTCGGCGGATCTTCTTTGTGCAACTTGGGCCAGTTTATCAGACTTCGGTCGCTTCGTTAATATCGGTACTAAGAACATCGGAACAATACCCGTCGAAAAAAATCCAAGTGTTACCTCTCTCGATATTCGCGCCATCTCAAAGCTTCGGCCAGCTCACCTGGAGCGAACATTGTCCAATATTTCCAGATTCTTGAAATACGGGAAGATCCGATCTGCACACCCACTCAAAACATATGGAATATCTGAAGTTTCAGCCGCGCTGCATGCGCTCCAGACAGATCATGTGCATGGCAAATTAGTCATCGAGCCTCGAGACGATGAGCTTGTTTTAGTAAGTTTTCGAATCATGAACAGTGAATTAATGCTAATCAGAATTCAGGCCCCTCGAGTACAAAGCGATGTGAAACTCTTACAAAAAGAGGCCACATACATTTTAATCGGTGGTACCGGTGGTCTCGGTCGAAGCATGGCGAGCTGGATGATTGGCAAGGGCGCAAAGAACATCGTTCTTCTTTCCCGAAGCGGTTCCCTCAAAGGAAAAGCCAAAGATCAAATCGATGAGCTCAACAATGCTGGAGCAAACATTGTCGTTCGGCGCTGCGATGTGGCTGACAAGTCTGACGTTGAGAACCTTATATCCTCTGGCTTAACTGATCTTCCTCCGGTGCGAGGCGTTATTCATGGTGCAATGGTGTTGAACGTAAGTACTACTAGCCTCAGTATCATACTAAGATGACTAATTCTGATGTAGGATGTTCTTTTCGAAAAAATGAACTACGAGCAATACTCTACTGTCATCGAGTCGAAGGTCAAGGGTGCCTGGAATTTCCATCATGCTCTTAAAAACAACCCATTGGATTTCTTCATCGTAATCTCATCCGCTGCTGGTGCTGTTGGAAACAGAGGTCAAGCTGCATACGCCGCAGCAAACACCTTCCTCAACGGATTCACGCAATATCGCGTCAGTAACGGCCTCCCAGCCTCCTCCATTGATCTTACTGCTGTCTCAGACGCCGGTTACCTCGCAGAGGATCTCGAAAAGGCTGCAGAAGTCGCACGAAATCTCGGTAGCGACACTATCTGCGAAGCCGAAGTACTTGCACTAATAAGTGCCGCAATCAGTGGTAAGATGGCGAATACTTGTAATCACCACAGCATTACTGGTATGCGTATCACAGCTACTATGCGTCCATTCTGGTCCCAAGATGCGAAATTTGTGCACCTACTCAAGGTAGCCGAAGAAGCAGCAAAAGAACTCTCGTCAGGAAAGGCTGTCACCATATCCTGGAGCGCAGCCTTCAAAGCAGTCACAACGAGGGAGGAAGCTGAAGAAGTCGTTTGCAATGCACTCGTTGAGAAGATCGCAGAGGTCATCAGTATGGAGAAAGAGGAGTTGGATACTACACGCGCATTGAGCCATTATCCATTGGATTCGCTCACCGCAATCGAGGTCAGGAACTTCATCACGAGAATGTTTGAGGCGAATCTTCAGGTCTTGGAATTATTAGCAAGTGGTAGTATCCAGACGTTAGCAAAGATGGTTTGCACAAAAAGTAAGCTCGCTGTACCCGCGGCGTAAAGAGCGAACGAGGCACAGCCTGGGTGGTCGAAAAAGAAGGATTTGATTAATCTGTATTAGGGTGTTTGGGCATTTCATCTTTTCTGTTCACATCATGTCTTTTCGAGTACACTCTGTAGGGATTTTCCGTATATATCTCAATGAACAGTTTAGCGACTAGTTTTCATCAGATCTTCGGGGCCTTTCTGCACCAATTTTCAATATCATCGTATCCTTATCATGCGTCGAAATTCCGCCCGGTGTTTTATCTGCAACAGCGAAAGCCAAGATGGAGGCCTTACCCGACGGAAAACTCTTCCACTTCTGACCGAAGTATCACCGATTACCAACCTCGGCCTAGTGTCTCTTCCCATTGGTCCGACTTGCTTGCACCGATAACATGGACTGTAAAAACTGTCAGCGTTGTCACTTTTGGAACTGTACATCTCCGAACTCACAAATCAAATCAGCAACCAAAACCCGTACCCTGGAGTCACTCATAAAGTGACTTTACAACCCGAAACCCAACTCCCCAACCCACCCCATAATCCCCAAAATGCACGACCCCATCACCGACGCTAAAGCCCAAGAAGCCACCCAAAACTTCTCCTTCCGCCCCGCTCTCCCCTCCGACATCCCCGCGCTCCAGACAATGATCGCCGAGTCTCTCCGTGGCCTCTCCACCGCGCACTACACCCCTACTGAACTCGACGGTTCAATAGGATTTCTTTTTGGTCCGGACACGCTACTAATACACGACCAAACCTACTTCATCCTGTTCCCCAAATCCTCGCCTTCCACCATCGCAGCATGTGGTGGCTGGTCCTTCCGCAAGACACTTTATGGAGCTGATCGTGCGCCCGGACGTATGCCAGAGGAGCGAGATCCAAAGATCGATCGTGCAAGCATTAGGGCGATTTTCACGCATCCTGATTGGGCGAGACAGGGGCTGGGAACTATGGTGATGAGGTATTGTGAAAGAAAAGCGGGAGAAGGGGGATTTACGAGGTTGGAGATGGGGAGTACATTGAGTGGAGTGAAGTTGTATGAGAAGTGTGGGTATGTGAAGAGTGGGAAGGATGAGGATAGGGTGGTTTGTCCAAATGGGGCGGTCATTAGAATTGTGCACATGATTAAGGATGGGGGTGCAGGGGGAGAGGGTGGTGCCGATGCGTGAGGAACAGCAGGGTTTGATAAATGGTTCTGGTTATTGCATTAGACTTGCTCTCATAAGGAGAGCGTATGAGATGAGTTCAGACGTTCTCTGGAGGAAATATCACCTCCTTCGACTGTCGATCTGATATGGGCAGTTGTGACTGCACGATAGAGAAAACACAACTAGATAACAAACCTCTTTTTCAGTCTCCGTCCTCTCATCATTCCATACGGTATTCTTGTTGTGTCATAATCCCAACCATTATCCTCATTGTACTCATTTTTCTCTGTGGTCGATTTGAGGGTTTCATATCGTACCAAGTCTCTACCTTTCACTTCATCACCATTCAAACGCGCTGCGACTCTTTGACCGATCTTTTTGCCTTCGAAGTATGCCCCTTGCAAGAAACCGAAATAGTTCACACTAACATGCTCGCCAGCGAACCAAACTCTTCCGATATTCGCGCGGAGGTTTTGGTGATTTTCGAGTGTCATGCCTGGTGGCATATTCGAAAACGAGCCATACGCCCAAGGAGTCATTCCCCATCGCGGAAAGTAGAAAGCAGTTGGCTCGGGTATGGTACCAAACATGTTGCGCAGCACCTCAAGGGCTTCTTGTTTGACTTCCTCGTCAGTAAGGCGTTCAATTCGACGAGATTGATCTCCTACGACCGTTGCGAAAATTAAGCCACTTCCAGGATGGAATAGTGGGTGATCGAGGCTCTGCCAGACTGGATAGTATCCTCGTGTCTTAGAAGCGTATAGAAAAAATTCTGTCGACTTGTCCCAAAACGTTTCGTTCGGGTTGAATTGGAAGAAAATTTTCGTATATATGCCCATTTGCATCGTGTCAATCGCTGTCCATTTCCATTCGGGAAAGTCGGGTTCAAACTGTACATCCCGAGACTGCAGAACGCCAAGACTGAATGTTGTGATGACTTGCTCAGCTTCGAGGCAGAATGAAGGATTTTGTGACGACCTTATAAGAACTTTGGATTCATCTGTGGAGTCTATGGAATCAATCGTTGTGTTGAGGTAAAGTCGTGTATCGTTGTAGGAAGAAAGGAGCTCTTTCGCTTCCCCGATGATAAAAGTACCAAAGCCCCGTTGGTCAGTGATAAAGAGATTATGTTCCGAGAATTGATATTCGGTGGAGTTCTACAATCATGAGCTCAAGAAATAATACAGAAATATGTGATGATCTTACGAAAGCGATAACACTGAATAGTTGTGATGATTCTTCCTGTGCAGTGTTAGTTTTATGCTTTCTTGTTAACATCGGAATATGAATATATTTACAGCTGTGTGTGCCAATTCCGATTCGACAGCGTACCTATTTATATACGTCAGAGAGTATCGTTAGTAGATTCCAACTTTAAAATACTTACCATTCTGCGAGAAGCTTGATAGGGTCACCTTTAGGGTCCCAGCCTGCACGCCGGAGTCCAGCGCGCAAGCTTCTATCTTGGAGATTGTCGACAAGTATTGCTCCAGCATCCGACTCTACCTTTTCCCAAATGGTCTCGAAATGCTCGAGCACGTGCCAGTAGTCGGAAGGTCCATCATGAGTATATGTTTCGAGAGAGGTCAAATTCGATAGTTGATAAGTTAGATTGTATTTTTGAGCCTGGTATCAATGAGCAGGAAATCGAAGTAGCCGTATGTGTCTTACTAGGGTGTATATAGGGTTCATAGCGCCCGGTGTTGTAACTGTCCCGTGAACCTATGAATGTTAATCCCCAACACCAAAGTCCCAGGAAGTATACATACCCAATTAGCACCTTGTTCAACGCGATAAGGTATCCCGCCAGGACTTTTCCCAAAGTCTGCTGGATATAATCGACCACCAATATGACTATTGCTATCAACGATGACGAAATCGGCTATCCCATCTTCTTTCAATGCTTGCTACATCAGCCTTTAGCGGAGAATTGGAATCGGGTAATCCAAATGTAAGTTACTGCAGCAGTTATGCCGGCGACACCAGCCCCAAGAATAGCCACTTTTGTCTTCCGACATTGGTTCTCTCCGACATCGCGAATTTTCTTGCCATAAGCCACATGGACGAATAAGCAAAGGAAGCCAGTTAGGCAAGCGTTGAATCGTAACATAGCACGTAGAATGCCTTCAGATTTCAGGCGAACTCGATCACACACTACGGTCTTCTTATGTGAACGAGGATCCCGATGATCTTAAATGACTTTTCTCTGTATCATGGCTTTGCTGGCTCGCCAATCTTCACCGAATCGGAGGTTGCGCAAAGCCGCTAGGGTTTGTTCTATTAACTTTTGGGCGTAGCGGTGTGCTAGAGCTCTAACTGCCTTGTACATTGATCACCAAAGAGATCTATTCCAGCCTCAGTTTCTGGTATTAATGCGATTTCGGTACCGGGCCGCATCGTGACGGGACACATTCGTACCTATGGAGGGACAAAGACAGAGTTTTCGGAAAGTTGGCACTCGGTACACAATTGTCAATAGTGAATATTTTCATGACCTGGTCCAATCATTAGGCATTGTCTGTGCCGCGATTCAAGATAGTGTCACCTATCAGCTGTGATGAATATCCACAACTCTTGGCAGCAACATCAAAGAACGAATGTCGATGCGTACGCGCCTGCAGATCATGCATCTGCGTGCGCGAAACTGAACATGAAGAAGCCATTGGTTTCTCATTCAGTATGCGAGAAACAACATCGATGATGCCCCAAGAGTGCATGTGATAAAAGAAAATACTAAATGTTACACACAACACAGGAAGTGGTGGTACTCAAGGTGGGCGCTAGAGCCAGCCACAACAGCGACGCGAAGGAGCTGTGTGGCTGATTACTGGATGAATAAGTCTATCGTTCGCATGTTTTCTTGACGAGATCCCACACTTGTATAAAACTGTGACAAGAAACTTTGAAGCACATTGAAGAGCGTATACGACAATACTTTCGTGGGTCAGTTCTGTTGAATGAATTTGAGTTTAAATGCTTGCATAAGCCGAGGCCGTGCGGTATAAATGAACCGACCCCATATATATTTTGAGTTCTTTTGATGGACCGGGTCTCCTCTTGTCTCAACATTCAGACTCTCGGACAGAACACCGCAGGCGCATTTCGGAGTGAGAGGTCTGACTGCAAACCTTGAAATGCTAGCCCTCTCGCTGCGCATGTCACAGAAATCGTAAAAAGGTAAACCTACTTGTATCCATGACCAGCTCCATGCGGCAACACGGATGTTTTTCTTCTGACCCTGCCCTTCGAAATCTGCGTGAGCAGCAAAACATTTCAGTTCAAGGGTCCTGCTCCCTTCCTAGGTTGGGCATCTAAAGGCTGACCGAGCGAAACCCACCTAGTTACCGATTTTCGAATTCTAAACTTTGTCTTAGTTTGTCACACATAGAGATCCTGATGAATCATAGATGACTTGAAAGGGAACAAGCCAATTTGGGCAGACGGGACTGAGTGGAGTTCCAGTGAAAGCCTTGGCAAGCGCGTAAGGTACCTTTTACGGACACAATCACACTGAAAGTTCACGCTTTAAAACTACGCCTGTTGTCATAGATTGGAGCAGAGGGGAGAATCCTGTCGCTTGCTTTGATCTCTGAACTGGAGGGCTGTGACAACCGATGTATTCCGGTTTTTATTGTGAGCATTATGGGACAACAGTTGGTGGAATGTAATTTCACATGTGCAGTCAGATGTTTCTCATTTGCTGTTCTACAATCCAGAGTTCGAGCATTATGTCATTCCGGCAATAGCTCGACCCGCATATCCGTTCTCTACTGTGTCTGAGAACTGCCTCAGAGGAGTGGGTCGTCGCTGTCACGTGTGTGTCCTGAAGACCTCTAGCGTCGTTTCCTCACAGACCCTCTCATTTACTCTCACGCGGCCCCTCGTCACCCGCGCTTCACCATCAATGCCGTATATTCCATCGCTTTTCTATCAAAATTCGAAGTGACCTCCTTTCATTCAATGTGTGCGACAATCTCCTAGCCACAAGGTTACTCATTCTCCACTGTGCTTCTCGAAGTGTATGTCATCGCTCGTCGCTCGTCATGACTTCGGAACTGAAACTACCGTGACTCCGAGTACCCCAGACTATGCAATTAATTAAAGAGCTCGGAAGATTTGAGGGGCAAATGGGTGTCAGGCATTTGTCTGGATCTTCGAGTTTCTGGGTATTCGGTCGTCGTACTAGTCACACTTCGCCAAAGCCCCACACCAAATATCGCATCCTCCTTGGATTCGTGGACGCGGAGGGAGAATAAGGTTTCTTGTATACAAACTCTTGGCACCTTTACAATTCGCGACTACCGCCGGCGATAGAGAGGGCGACAAGGAGACTCATATTATCGCGGGAGCTACCAGTCTCTATTTGATCCTTTGAGCCGACATAGCCACCAGTCAGCAAATAAGAGTTCTGCAGCTGTGCGTAGTAAATACTTGAAGAGTCGGCTACTAGGTAAACACCTAGACTATAATAGCTAGGGTGCTCAACCGAAATTCATCGTACAGCATCTGGAAACCTGTCAAGTTACGGGGGTGCGGATCAGCTTCAGTCGCTCACACTTAGAATCAAGATCGTGAGACATTTGCCTGTCTACTCTCCCTTGAACTATTTTGCACTCAAGAAACGCTCGCCTGCACTTTCCGCCACTTATAGCACACTGTGTCATTGGATCTTATTCGTCTTTAAGCGGCGACATCGCAGGGATCGGCAAAAACAATATTACCAAAAACTACTACACATGCAGTTGGACCCAGCCATTCAACCACACCCTGCGGAATACGTGACGCAAAGTCTTGCAACCTGCGTTCGCGAGATAATACTGTAACCACGAGTGCCTGAGGCGCTGTATGTACGCAGCCCAAATTCCTTCCCTCAACGCCACCACTTCCTGCTTCCAGGTCCTGGTAAATGAGCGAAGCCTATGGCGCTCAAGTATTCTTGCCAGGCGTAGCGCAAGCCATTTGGTTGAGGCTGATGGAGATTGATGGGAGAGTATGGGCAATTCACCCAAGCCGTCTCTGTCAGCGAACGAGCGAAATCTATCCAAATGGCCTGTAAACCAGTCACGATATTATGGGTGTGTCACCCGACACACGTGAATTGCAGACCTTTGCTGGTTAGCCGGGCTGATCATCCGTGCAGCCGTTTGTGTGATTTATTCGGTCCAGAGTGCTAAACAAATTGCGGGGGGGCGACCAGGACCGGCTACCTGTGCCTGTTGATGAACAAGCTGACCAGGGGTGTAGGTGGCTGCCAACTCGATGCCCCCAAATATATCAGACTGCCCTCCCGCGATAGCGCGCGCGGTGTGGTCTGCGCGGCTTTTCTGGAACGGCCACCTCGTCGTCAAGATGGTTCAATATCCACATCAAGCGTTATGTTTGGCGGTGATAAGCGGCACACCGGTGTTGGCAGCCTTTTTTGTGGCCTTGCGATTATACACAAGACGGAAGTTGAACCTGCGATTAGGGCTAGGTGAGTTTCTATGCGACTTCTGCCATGCACTTTACTGATCAGAGACAACAGACGACTGGCTTATCGTGATACCACTCATTCTTTCCCTAGCGCTCATCGGGCCTTCATACAGACGTACGCAATGCTATCTTCTCAAGTCAGGATCTTCATTAAAATATTCTAGATGTTAAGATGTGGAATGTCGGAAAGCACATTTGGGACGTTACTCAACAAGAACCAGAATCGTATGACGAGTTCTATGCGGTGCGCAATATTCACAAGCTCCTGCTCAGTCAAAGTACTAATTACCAGCAGGTGTTATTGTCGTTCAATCTCCTCAACATACCGATATTGCCACTCGTCAAAGCATCCATCATCTTCCTCCTACTCCGAGCTGGGTCCGTTATCGAATGGCTGAAAAAGGTTCTCTATGTCATTCTTGCCTTCACAGTCGTTGCTGCAATGGTCCCATGGTTCATGTACATCTTCATCTGTCCGCCCCTGACGGGCAACACATGGAAGCCACACACATTCGGCAACCTGAAGTGCTTGGACCGGCCTTCGATGGGCGCCATGCTTCTTTGGATCACTTGCGCAAATCTCTTGACTGATATACTTATTTTTCCGATCCCTTTCATCATCGTCCGACGTATGATGAGCGCGCGTATGCGGTCAAGATTGGTTGTGCTCCTAGTCTTTGCCTCTGGCCTAGCGTAAGATTCCCTATCACAGCCTACATCGACTCCATCCTAATTATACACAGGGTTACCGCCATCGGCGCCGTAAAAATCTGGCTCACTTACAATGATCGACTATACGCTAAACATGAAAATGACTGGACATATTCAATCGACTATTGTATCAACCACGTTGAAAACAATGTTGCTATTATTATCGCCAATATCCCGATCCTCCGTGGTTTAGTAACACGATGGGTTTTCAATTTTCGTACCAAGGCGACACCAGTCGAGCGAGAATTTCGAACGGATTGGAATTCATCATCCAATTCCTCAACCTTTACCCGCGCCGCTCTTCGGAAGCACCGTTTTACCAAGAAAATCCTCCCATGCATCCAGGAAGACTTTACGTCTACGCTCGACCGCACGGCGAGAGACGAGGAAGATGCGGGCTATCCTCCCAAAATCGCAATCCCCGACGATCGCAAAAACCGCTCCTACAAGTCACGCAAGTCACGGAGAAGTAGCCCTGAGCGCAGTTATGCCTCGGCCGATAGCTGCGAGAAGGGCAACATGTTAGAAACAGTGCGCAGTATTGGTAGTTTAGGGTCAGCGCCGACTTTGGTGGAGAGCAGGGAGTTAGAGTGGACGAAGAGTGGGGATTTTGGAAGTCCCATGTCAAGTCCCAGGAGGATATCAAGCCCGCCCATAAGTCCGATCACACCGATGGCGCCGTGTTTGCTGAGGAACGATGACGACGAAATATACCCCTATCGATGAATTGATACCATAGCATAGCATCATGAATTTAATATACACATTTCACTCAATTCTCTTCTCATTAGTACAAGTGACTAAATCGCTATATCAAAAATGCTGGGAACATGGTTCTCCACGATCGGTCTCATAACATCCCACCGATTGGCTTGAATATCAACATTTAAATCCGTAACCCTAATTACATGCGTAAATGTTTCCCACCCTCTACGTACCTACATTCACCAGCTGCACCCCAGATCGCCAATATCATCTCCACACGAAAATCATTCACCCAAGCTCTAATCCCACAGACCACTATTTGCTCAAAGCCGGCGCTCAGGCCCGGCTGCCGCTTGAAAGCAAGTCCCCGTGCCCGGGATGGGCCTTGCGAACGAAGATCTGGGGTAATTGGGATTTTGTTCTGGTCGTGTTCATCACTCAGAAACAAACAGTTGGCCATAGAAATTGGCATTGTGAATAGATGAAAGAAATCACAGTTAAGACATGGAATCAAGCTTGCGGAAGGCTTGATTCCTGCGTTCTGGAAGATGACGATCACGACGCCAGCAATTCCCACCGACTCGCCGGCACAACGGCGAACACGAAAAAAGCCATTCAGTGCATGCCATTTCCACCTCCTTAGAGGCTTTCCCCTCAAATCACTAATGGCAAGGAAGTACCTTACTGCTCGTACGAGGACTCACACTCATACATTTCGGGTCTTCGCTGACGCCGAAGACTTCAAAGGGGGTATGCCTCGCTCACCCACTCACCATTCCAACGATCCCCAAAAAGAACCACACCGCCCGAAATCCAGGCGTGAGGCCAGGTGTCAGGTTCGCATGATGGTCTGCGACGTCGACGCCTGCAGTCAGTGTTTTTCCTTTTCCCTCGCGTATGCGTGTGACACGGGACGAACAGCGTTGTAGTCGCTAGCGGCAGCACCCCCAGATCTCTGTGCAAAAGACAACAACCAAGGAGCAAGAGGTCCCGCGTGGCTGACCACCATCTCCCATGAGTCCCATCCTCTCCTCTCCATAATCTCCTCTTGGCAAACCTAGCCGGATCAAGCAAAGAGATGCCAAAGTATCTAGTGATTAATTGTGAATTTGGAGACGATCTCTTGCCTGCCATCGGTAGTTCTCCGCGCAAATCACTCTAATATTGAGGATTTGGGAGATCATTAGAGCGTCTGAAGATGTATGGGTCTCCCCGTTTCTCTACGCATCTCCCACACTGCCGACTCCACAACCCTCCATCCCCAGTGTTTAAAAGGAGGGGCCGCAGCGGGGGCCGAGATTCAAAAGACAATGTGTCTGGAGCTGTCTCTTGTTCTGGGTTGCGCAACGCTCGACGGCTCCAGGGGTCCGCTGCAAGGCTACCCCTCGGTTGAAATGGTTAATATGCAACACCCCAGCCATGTGCGACGACCGATGCCCTGATTTTTAATCCGCCTAAATTAATTTTCCCTCCATCGGCGAGAGCAACTTGCGCTCAGCGCCTGTAGAGGTGTTTTTCCCTGGGCAGGGAAATCCGGAATATTGGATTGTCATGCGTGTGGCGGTTTTTGGGTGTCATCGGATACGGGGTGGGGTCTGGGATGGCTGGGGACATGTTGGGAGGTGGAGGGGAGGGGAGGGGACATTGTAGGAATGTTGCGCTGCACAGAGGATTGTGGGTCGAGGAGTAGTTACTATTGGATTTCAGGAGTCTGCTTTGCTTATGCTGCGAGAAGAGGTATCTTCGGTGTTGTGCTGAGTAGTCCTGCTGTACTATTCTCATCGTGTCGCGCGCCTCCAACATGCAAAGGTCGAGAATGGGCTAAAGGTCCCCACCAATACGTTTCATACGCCGCCCCCTTTCAAACGTGCGCGATAACGTCAAAACGTCCATCAAATGAAGGGAAGGAGGCTTCAAAGCCTGGTATTACAAGCAGAGATGGAAATGCAGTCCGGATGCAGTGCTGAGTGGAGCAGAAGAAATAAGCAGCCATGAAAATGACACGAACGCCTATCAACGCCATCGCCAGTGGCGGGCCGGTCCAGATATGGCGCCCTTCTCGTCGACGGAAGACGAGACCAAGGCAGAATCATAAACGTACATCCGTTTCCCTTTTGAACCGGTATTACATGAAGTGAGAAAAAGAATCGTAAAGGTATTTTCGTCTTGAGCGAGAGAGCATTCTCACTACCGCCAAGGTCGATTGTGGAGAAGGAGATATTGACGGAGGTTTGTGGTGCCGTGCGGTTTCGTCGGATGAAGTTTGGTGGTGTGTGGATCGGTATGGTGTTAATAGGCCCTGTTAAGGGTAGGGTATCCATGCATGAAGCCGGGACGGGAGGTCACGTCACCTGACGGCTTGGAACACCACCGAGAACCGGTGTGGGTGAATGAGACGGAAAATTGGAAAGGCGTGGCGATCGTGAATGGCTGGGATTGCGGTGACATGCAGCATCGTCACTTGTGCTATACCGAGAGCAGGCCTGCAATAGCTATGGCAAGGACAGCGGCCATCGAGGGGGCTGGCAACGTCGGGGCTAAGGATTGACCAAGGAGTACCTTCTCATCGTTGCGGATGCATTGTGTTTTGTCAGTGATCTCTTTCGGACAAGCAACGCGCTTGTATTTTACTCTTTAGAAATGTCAGTAAGTGGTTAACTTTCATCTTGGGCAGAACCTACTCTGGATATGCTGCATCTTTGAACCAGTCGAAGCGCCATTTACAAGAGTCTCGGAGGTCCTGAGGCAGTTTGTCGCAATCTGATTTCGAACCCACGCCTGAACCTCTCTGCCCGAAAACAGTTTGATCGAGACTATACTGCTTGTTGCAGCCATCATCTGCAGTTTGATTTCCGCCAGGTATCTGAACAGTGATCAGTGAAGGAATGAACATGGATATCAAAGAACCTACAGCAAGGGAGAATCTATCCGAAGTTTTGACATCAAATGCTGTGTTAGATGCTTGAACAATCATGGATTTGCCCTTGAGCGGATCGCTCAAAAAGTCCAGTTGGTAACATGCGCAACACCAGTGAGTTTCGAGGTTGTAACCTGCAAGAAACACACCCGCAAATCCATAGGAAAGAGTATCATTGATGGCCCATGGATGTTGATTCGTACACAAGTACCCGGTTCCTCCCTCCCTGCATCCTGTACCAGCCTTCAAGTCGATTTCTGAGAACCCGTCCGCTTTACATGTTTGTACTGGTCGTGTCACAGGTGCTTTGTCCTCCCAGCCGCATGACGGTTTGCAGCAATCCCAGAATCTTGTTGTGACGGCTGACCCGCTGATGTTCACATTTGCTGCGCGCACAAGGCCATTGAACAGGTTGAGGAGGAGGACAGTGTTGCGAAGAGAAGGAAACGTCATTGCGTGTTCGAAAGATTGGTGTAGACTGTGTAAAGACTGAAGAGCATGATTTGTTTGCAAGAAAATCGCGTGGCCAGAGAATCTATTTGAACCGCGCTAGGAAAGGAGGGGCTGATATAACACCGGCCGCAAGGAGTAATTAATCAGGTTCGTCTCTGATATGCCAGGCCGAGAACACACACCTGCTTCGTTGAACCGTGTCCGTCGCTACGCAGGGATCGGCGTGGCTTGCACCGAAGCGGAAGTGGGATTCAGGCCTTTTGACAGGTCAAGAAGGCCGCGAACGCCGTACGAAGTCGAATTAAGCTATCGTCATCCCATTTCTTCGAGTCAATGCGCCATGCGCCCTCAAGCCTTCTCCGCAATCCTACGCAACGTAACATTAATCGCCCTGCAGACCGGCAATAGCGGAAGGCGGAAGGTCGTCGTGGTGGATGCGACGGACGGTAAGGCTCCAGGTGAGGATAAAAACCTCCATCCAATGTTAGCACCAGTTCTCTCTCATATCTGCTCAGGGCTGCTGGACCTGGTGTGTTGTTTCTCTCCATGTCTCACAGGCCAAATCTCGGCTATTTCGTGTTGGTCAAGCGGCCTGCACTGTTCCGCTTTGAATCACTGGCGTGTTGTTCACCCAACAGTTTCGTGTTACACCAAGCTGTACAGCTTGGAGCACGTGGAGGCATCTGTCAGGGCAAAGGCTTCATGCTTCAGTACTAATTTGTCCGACACCCTAGTCTTCCCCGCGAACAAGCGTTCGGTTAGGTCCTCGATAGGCTAGAAACACGGTCGGCGAGACCTAGCGAGATACATGCATTGACGCATAAGACCGAACAACTATAGCTCGCTCTCTCGATGTGCACGCTTTATGTACACAGGAGTCGTGCACACCATCAGCCTTCATCAGTGTTGACTGCATGTGCTATTCTCATGTTCGGGTTGCCTTCTCTGGAGTTGGCAGCGATAGGTAATTGTAGGCAGTACGACCGGTTGAATCCAACAGCTGTTATGGTGAAGCGCTCCGCCACGACGGTTGGTTGAAATGCTTAGCAGATTAGGAAATCGGTATTGAATGCTGTGATGCCTCGGAGTGTAGGCCCATTGGTCGAGATCGGAAGCTCGTCTTGGGACGGCAACAAGACTTGTTCGATTATACCTTGTCGAAAATCCTCGTCTTGAGTGCTCGCACAAACACACACAAGGCATTGCAGAAAGCGAGGCAGTGCGGCCTGAAATGCCCACGAGATGTTTACCTTCCCTACACAAGTTACTATGTTAGGCTTCTTACAGATCTCATGTATTCGAGTTCATTCCGTCTGAAATTGTCTTGTTAAATCTAGTGTACAGGCTCTCGATGGTACTATTGAAGAAAATTCCCAATACCACGATCACGAGGTCAATAACATTCGTGCTATCGCCTGGAGCAGCAGCTGTGTATTGTTTACATTTCCATTACGCGTCAGCTACTATAATATATGCGGGATGCCTTGAACAATGGAACGCGGACCTTGAGAGTGACATGCCAGGGAGCGTACATGAGCGCTGTACGGGTGATGGATCTACACAGGGTTCCCCGAAGTTTGACGGGACTCGGCTTGCTTATCTTGGAAACAGAAACAACTCACTTGATGCCCGCATATCATGCTAAGTCAAGGTGTCGCATGCAGCTGAAGCAGTGTCAACGTCAACGTCGTGGCAAGGATATAGCTATCCTCTCTGACCAATCTCGTCCCTATAGAAAGCAGCCCATTCACACTGAGACAACCAGTCAAAGTCAAGAACTTTGAATCATTTTGCTGACAGCTTCGACTACACTTAGATGCCCTCCACTTAGCCTAGATATGATCGAGGTAGAACCTAGGGCATCCACTGTGTTAAAAGTCTATAGAGTGTTTTATATATCAGTAATACAACACTTCATAATGTGATTGATATCGCTATTTGACACTAGAATGGGAGATTCTAGAGGCAGGGTTGATTGATCTCTACAAGTTTCACTATTGAGTAATCAGTGCTATATTTATGGTCGGACTTTTCCTTCACGATTCTACAAATCAAAGCTCGCTTGTAGCAAATATCACACCGCGTTATTGCTAGGATATGTCAGAATTTTACTCTCCTCGTGGGGTGCTTGCATTGTTCTATCACCGGAATCTCCGTAGCCTTTCCAGAATCCAAAACTGTCAGTCTGGTCAGGTTTTTATTCTCCCCTAGACCAGCTCCATAGCTCCCCGCTTTATACTCCTATCTATTCTTAGTCTGAATGACGCGTCATTTAAGCAAAGATTTATTGTTCTGGTTGCAAAAATGATTAAGAATCACTTCAAGGTGTTACGAAGTCCGAAGGCGTATTGTTGTAGTTGCGAAAGTGGAATGGTAGCATGGGATTTGTGGTTCTGTTTGTATGGATGCAGTATTCCAGCTTTGTTATGGAAACGAGACAGTCAATAGTTTGCCCAATCTCTTAATTAGTCCAATTGCCCCTCACCTTTTCATCGAGATTAATTCTCTTGAATTGTGCTATCATTACGTCTAAGTTTGGTTGTGACTGTGGCCTGCAAATCGTTTCGTTCATCTTATCAACAATGTTTGATGCTATCATGATACACTCAGGAAAAAATACTAACTAATCATAAGCTCTATTTCATAGCAGATGTAATTGAGCTTAGTGGTGTTTTGACGGTAAGTTCGTAAAAGTGTACTGATACAACTTACGAATTGCATTGGACAGTTGGTTCTCCTACTTTTAAGATGCTTTGACCTTTTCTCAACTTTCCTCATCCTGCTCTAATCCTGAGAATAGCAAGCGGTGTTCCACCTATAATCGGACCTGCAAGCACCACGCCGGATATTTGAATGCCTGAATGGGGGCTGTGGACCACATGTCGGCGCAAGGGATTGAGATAGTGACGCAAGCCGAGCACAATATCAGCGTTCAACAAACACATACTGCATGTGATATTCTAAGCAACTCTCTTGTACTAGGCATCCTTGATTCTCGTCATGACGGAAGTTAGCTGTACACTGCTGAAAATAAATGTTGAATGAGAAAGTTGACAGGTTCAACCGAGTTCGGTCTATTCCTATTTCGGACTAGTTGGAATTAAATCCCTTCCATCAGACTCCAGATGCGCATCAACGAACAAACCCCACACACTCTTGGGGGCAGCGCCTCATCGACTTTAAATACACTGATCTCCTCATTGTTTCTTTCATGTCATACGCTCGTTCCGGTCAGAGATCCAAGTACGGATTGTACAATACTTAGGCCCGGGTTACTGACAAGTAATGGCTTGTCCACGGCCGACATTGGAGCAATGCCCTAGAGCTGACTCCTTAGATCAATGAGCAAGCCACAAGGCTTATAACTTGCAAAGCTCAACTTAAGTTTCCGATAGTCATATTCGCATCTACATGATGACAAAGCGTCCTGGACACATTCTTTACAGAAGCCAATCCTCATCGGGTCATGACTAGCATACGCACAAGAAATTTCCTCCATTTACATGGCCGTTGGTCTCCGCTTCAAGTCCTTGATAAAGTCATAGTTTCAAAATACGGACTACAGATATTATCTAACAATGATGAAGAACCATCATCGATGTGGAGTCTGAGTCAGTAATAGATTGTATGAATACCTTGTGACCAGGACATGCGTCGTTCAGTTATCGACTTTAGGAATTTCATATTACTCCTAATCCAGTTGCATACCAATCTCGAAGGAAAAAATCAATGTCCTGATTTGATTCCTTATCATCCCACAACCAGCTGTGCCGGTTAATGGAGGTCCACATGTGATTAGCGACGCATGATCACCTAACGACTCCACGACTCCCGATTCAGAAAGCTATGAGGGGAAAACGAGATTCCAACTCTAGTTTAAACAACAACAACGACTAGGCAGTATCCTGGTCTCTGTACCAAAGCCGTACAAGATTGCTCTCAAATTTCGAAATCAACCAGACCAATTTAGATACATCAGTGCTAACACTGCGATTGAGCTATTCTCGCGTTATTGAAGCAACAAGTGCAAATATCGGATCTGATTAGGATTGAACCTGCAACCGGACTCATTGATACATATGTGAAGATATAGCTCTTCGGAACTGATTCAAATGGTTTCACGAATACGATACTCTCATTTTGAAAGTCATCACTCGTAGGCGCATATGATTGGCATTGCATGTCTAGGACAATTTTTATATCAGCGTCAACAAGTGTTGTCAAGACAATATATCCTCGGTCTCCAATAACCGCCCATGCTACCTCCTAAACGACACTTTTTGAGCCAGAAACAACCACGCATGACAGGAAGCTGAACAATGTCCTATAAGCTACATTTTTTACCTTCACCTCTACTATTTACGATTCGGAGGGGAGTGACTTTATGAGCATTCCACCAGCATCTATTCTTCAGACAACGGTTAAAGATCTCATGCACAGCGAATGGGTGCAAGCAGAAAACACCATCATCGCATGTCCTCGTACATGGAAACGACCGCCTATTTTACACTCCCAACTCATGCTATAGGAGATGAAATTCAACAAGAAGCCGGCATCAGCTCGATGTATCGGTTTATAATTCCCTACAAGATACGATCAACCCGATGATTTCAATCTTCATATGGAGACCATCCATTACTCTTCCCAGTTGCATGTGAGCATCCCAGATGTGCGAGAAAGTTCAATCTCCATATAGCGTTTACACAGCACGATGAAATCCGTCACTCAACGTATGATGGAAGGGCCGGGGAATAAAAACACAGCAGTCTGATAAAACAAGTGTCAAATTTGCCGATTTTGAAAGAAACTGTATCGAAATCTCTTGGTAACTATAGACGGACAAGGGAATATTATTGGCGTGGGCGCACGGCCTGAAACAATAAACCGTCTTGGTATAAATCCACGAACTGAAGAGCTGATCGTGATGAAGGAAGTCCTTTTCTCCGAGTGTAGGGCTGAGACGTCATGAGATGGCCGACGTCGTATGAGATGTGAGCCGGGTAACTTGGCTTTGTTTTCTAGGCTCCTCCAATGCTACAGGTCGCGACGAAAGTACGACAGAACTAGACCCCTGGAACAAGGGCTTTTTGGCTAGTTGCCGGATAATATGAGTTCATCAACTGCTTCGCGTGAGTCCTCGCTCATGTGTTCCTCTAGTGAACACAGTGAACGGCCTACGGCATGTAATCTCCTCCGAACCACTATTTGTATTGGACAATCAGACGGATCCCAGAGCCAGAGTGAGCGACCCAGAGCAATTTATGTCACGTCTGTGCTATTATTCTACGGATTTTCAGCTAGATCTGAGAAGCAATAGATCGCTCTGATCGTACACGCTGTCAAAGACGAGGATCAATCATCCAAAAATTTCAAGACAAAGAGAACTTCAAAGTCAACTGATATCGATTGGTCATATCTTGCTCGTTTGACAAGTACATATGACTAGATTGATTATAGGGTCGCCATCGCATGCACCACCATCTAATAATACTTGCCCGGTTTACGCCGACTGAGTCTCAAGTCAACCGTTGCAAATTCAGAAGAGCCGGTTCTTTCCCAAGGCGAACTTATTTGTTAGAACCGATCTATTACGTACTCCAGTGGACTTGAACCTCCGTAACCTCTGGTCAAGAGTGAAAGGACTGCACTTCTATCTCACCATTTTGAGAGCATACTTAGCGGCTGCTGAATCGCAAGGGCCCAATTTTCAACTTGCCGGATGAAATCATATCAACAGTTTGACTCGGCAGTCATCGTCTTTGCTAGCCGCAATGAGAGCACAATCTTATCGATACCCAGACACTCCAGACATGCCAGACAACCCCGCCAACAACGGCTGGTTGAGCAAAACCACGGATCTGGATGGGCGGAAGGGAACAAGCGTTAGTCCATCATTTACGCCAGTAGGAATGGCCGGCGAGTATCGCAGATCTCATGCAGTTAAATACAGTTCCTGACACTAAAAGCCCAACAAAGTGGAGATTGGGAAGTCGACGGCAAGAAAAGCTGGGCGACGATAAGATCGAGAACGTGAACGATGTGGGGGATAAGGGAATCTGCAGGAACGACAGACGGGTAAAGTAATCTCCGTTGGCGCGATGTTGAGTTTTCCTGGTCCACCTGGTGGTGATCTGGTTGAGCGACCTGGCTACGACAATGCGAGCAAACGCCCGAGACCACTGTTTGTCGCGCCGACTGCGATTCTGTGAGATTTGTCTCTGCACCGTCATCATATCTTACCCCGCGCCCACTGAGTGTAATTTGATCAGCAAACATGATTGACACAGGGGTGTGGCACCACCATGTGTGAATCCACGAGAAAATCAATGATGGGTTTCGTCTAAGCATGACGGTCCGACGACCTTAGAATCGTTGGGGCAGAGTGCTGTTGCTAGAGAAAAGGTCCGACTGTAATCGAGAAATGTGGTTGGGCCCATCCATCCCAAGTGACAAGAAGAGCAATTTCGCGCTGCATGTGCCCAGTGTTTTATGATCAGCCACAAGCCCACCGCAGCGGCCGGTGCCTGACCCGACACGCCAACGACAAAAACCGCTGTTTTCTTGTGGAGTTGGCGCCTTGGTGGAAACAACACCGGCAATTGGACAGTTTTCTTGCTGCTTCGTTTTGTTTTACGCCTTTTGCCAGCAGACCAGCAGAGGGGCGACAAGGAGACGGTCGCTGTGTGCCACGCCACATGCCTCGTCCATCGGCGGCTGAGCAGACCCTGTCATATTCCCTTGTGCAATCTCTGCACCCTATCGCAACCCTCCAAGATAGGCTGCCAAGATGGCTTCTTCAGCTCAACTGCAGTAAACCCAGACTGTACGTAGGAGTGTGCGAAATCAAACACTTGGCACACCCTAATTTTGGACACTATGTTATATGTCCGTCTCCCTACCCTATGAGATTTTTCTGCCCTTCACTCACTCATTTTGGTCCTTGGTGCTGGAGTACCATTCATTCCTTTGATTCCTTCATACACTCATTTTTTGATCGCTCAGAGTCCGAGACTCACGCCTCTGTTCCCTCCGTGTCGATATTCTTCCTTTTCAGGATCCATTTCTTACCCCTGTTCCAGTACTCCGATCCAACCACTTGTGTTGATACAGAAAAATCATGTTTACCAACAACATACTCGTTCTTGCGGCCGCTTTGGCCGGCGCTGCGGAAGCCTTCGTTTGCGAAGGACCTTATTTCAGCTTCTACAACCGTGCTGGAACCGCGATGAGCTACCAAAGACTTGACCCGGCTCTATTCCCTGGCACCGAAAGCCCCCACCTTCATTCCTTTGATGGCGGAAATGGTCTATCGGCACTATCATCTTTCGCCGATACCCAGAGCTCGAGCTGCACCACTGCCCGGATCAAGCCTGATAAGAGTTTGTACTGGCGCCCTACTCTCTTCTTCAAGACACCGAGAAGTAAATTCATCCGAGTACCTGAGAAGTTCTCTAAAGTTTACTACAAATTCGGAGATGGCAACAGCCGAGCCAATGTGACCGAGTTTCCGGAAGACTTCTCCATGATGGCAGGCAGTCCCTTCAAGCGTCAAGCATACGATAATCCAGGTCGTATCAGATGGACATGTCTCGGCGAAGGCTATTCCCGCACAGGAGATAAGCAAGGGTTTCCTGAGAAGATCACTTCTTGCAAAGAAGGTCTTGCCACCGAAATTACCTTCCCCTCGTGCTGGAACGGTAAAAAGATGGATCCCAAAAGCCCAAACGCCCACGTTGCGTATCCCAGTGGAGGCGGCAAGGGTGTCGCAGCTTGCCCTAGCACTCACCAGGCTGCACGATTCCCCGAAATCTTCATTGAGTTCTGGTATGACGTTTCGTCCTTCGATGGGCAGTATACCGCAAACGAGATCCCATGGGTGCTCTCTAACGGCGATCCCACCGGCTTCGGTTTCCATGCAGACTTCAAGAACGGCTGGGAGAAGGGTGTACTTGCAAAAGCCACTGCTGAGACTGGTTATTGCAATTGTGGCTGTGGTTGCGATGAGACTAAGCTGAAGGTTTGCTTTGGTGATTCTGGCGTCAACGACAACACCGATGCCTCCTTCAAGTCTTGTTCCGCAACCGCAGCTTACGCTGGAGGCGAAACCTCAACATATGAGAAGCTTCCTGGTTGTAATCCTCTCCAGATTGGTCCCAATGATGCCGTTTCGGCCACTGGCGAAGGCTGCAATGCTGCTCCTGCCCCTGCGTCCAGCTACAAGGCCAGTTCAGCCGCCCCCAGTGCCTCCGGCAAAGCCAGTTCTGCTCTACCCAGCCTTTCCATTAGCTTAGCCGGAAAGAAAGATGCCTACAAGACCCCAGACAACTACGAGATTGCAACTCCTACTCTCGCCTCCTCCGCTACGCCAGTCACGACACCTCTCCCTGTCAGCTTAGGACCGAATCCCAGCCTTGGTCTCGTCTTCTCTGACGAAGCTACGAACCCACCATCTTCCAAGCTCTTGCCCACTGCCTCACCCAGCAAGATCGGAGAGTGCAAGGCACCCGTGTATGTCACTGTGACACCTACGGTCTACGTCACTGCTGGTGCAGTTGCCAACACCACATCTTGCGACTACGGTACCGTTACCACGACCACGACCAACACGGTCACTGTTACCGTTGCCGCTGGCGGAAGCTACAGGCACAAGAGGCACGGCCACAAGCACTAGAAGACCATATGCACACATATATACATAACATCAAGTGGGGGTTGAACCGGCGTTTAGTGGCGTAAATGCGCAAACAACATAAGAAGACATTTAGGGTATACCCGCTGCATCGCCCATTGCGTATACCCGCTTTCGTAAAATTGCTTTCATGTCGCATCGCTACAATGCGTTACGATTAAGTTACATTCTTTGTAAATATAGTGTTTACTTTCTAAGAAGGAGCTGGAATGAATGGTGGTCTTGTTCATCACTTATGTGGTAACAAGGCCGACCTCTTTTCTTAGAACCCGAGAGCCTTCAGAAAAATATAAACCTCTGTTGTGTCAACTGTTGCGTCAAAGATCGAGTTTGTTGTCTTGGTGAAAACGATAATAGTATTCTGTGGATCCGGGTCGGTGCGGCCGAAATGAGTATGCCGATCTTTGCCTCATGAGATGGGACGCTCGATTCGACAATCTATGTCATCCATGTAAAGGGGGGGGGGCGGGCGCTTACAATCCTGAGACAGAATTGATCGAATAAACCACATGCTAAATTCAACAGGGCGCTTTCTCGATTTGCACGCTCGTCGAGTCGCTGTCTTCAAACAACGTTTACCTTCTGGTCCATCTCATGAACGTTACGGGTATACCTGCCCGGACTCCAGTCCAGGGGAAAGTGGACCCGACCATACCAAAAGCGCCTAAAACTTCGCCAAGCATCGTGCTTGATGCTGACGCCAGATTCTGGTCCTTCCCTAACTTTCAATAACTCCTTTTCATTTCGAGAGTCATGGGCATCACCATTGAGTCTTATTGAGTCTGTCGCCAATGTTGCACCACCATGTTTTGAAGGTTGCGCAGCGGTGGGGGACGAACCTCAGGTGGATGACGTGTACACCACCACGTTGCCCATGAAGTACTTGCACATTTCACCTACTACGTAACTGTGCACAAGACAATTTTCGGGTACGAAAAGAGATAGAATGGTTTTGCAAGTTTGTGTACCTTGGATGGTATTTGCGAAAATCTGGGAGGCGTGGGACGCCTGAGACCCGAAATTTCGTCCCTTCCTTCACCAGGCACCCCGCGCGGTCTCGCACGACACTAGCTTCGGCATATATCAGTAACTAGTCAGGTAATAGAAGAATTCGGCGAGGACCGCAGTTCTCTATGCCGGCTTGATAGCGCCGTTGTTAGGCCCATGGCCTGCTTTCTTGGCCGGGCACGGCGTACAGACTGAAATTCTCATGCAACGGTATTGAGAAACGCCTCTACGCTAGATTTCAGATACCGATGATGCCTTAAGACTGGGTGCAGCATTCGATTGTATGCAATAGAACTTCCTGTTTCATGGTCTCGTACTCGCAATCAGGCGTCCTGTATGCCTAGGCCGTTCTAGAAAATCACATCCTGAGGAATTCGAGCCGTACGGAACTACGCGGGCCATTCTAACCCCGCTGCCCGTATACTTTTCTTTTGCATCAACAAATCGTAATGTTGGCCGAGATTCCTTGGAAAAGTACTCGAGTCGACGATGCATATAATGATACGATGGAGATGAAGTAAACATGTTCATATTTCCTCTGGGGAGACATAGTTAACAAATATCAGCTTTGACCTGATGTGGTATAGAAACGCTAAAATTGACTGCAATATGAGTACTTCTACCTCGTCGTCCTCGATATTTGATGTGTACGACGTATCAGTATCAGCGAATACTTCACCACAGCCTCATCAGTCATCGTGTGGCGCACAACATGCAACACCCCCGGGACCCCCGGACGCCAGAAATCTGCCCGATGCAAAGAACTGTACCTGCCTATTCACAATCTCCGGATTCCAGACGATAGGGAAGGCGCCTGCACGACATCTTCCCAGCTGCATACAGTAGACACCAACACCCCCAATTCTGGGACTGTGCCGCACGCCCACCACGGAACCATGAATTATGTCAAGTTTACATCAGCCAAGTCTGTTACCACTCAACTAAGGCAGTAATAGCCTTGAGACGCATGAAACTTTAGTTTTCAATAATGTGGCTTTTCGTTCCGAGGACGTGGAATGTTCGTTGTTTCGTCGGATAACTTTGCCGATGCAAGGTGAGGAACGCGCGACAATACGAAGATATCGATATGGAATTTGGCGCTTGGCTTTTGGATTACATTAAATATTTTGTTTTGGAAAGGAGGAAACATGTGTGATTGATTGGTTTCGTGTGTGGGGAGTTGATGAGTGCACATAGAAGGTGGTACCTCCTGTTCCATGACTGAGACTTTTTGACTAATACTTTCGGAACAAAGTCCGTTGAACCCTGATATCCGCGCGGGTATCTTCCATGAACAGGCATTAGACTGGTACGATCGTACGTTTCGTGGAATGATCGGTCCCTGATTTGTACTAGTATTACCATTGTTGTCGGCCCTATTTGGATATTGTCGACGCATCCCTGCTGTTGTAAATTTGCTTATTTCAGTCGCATCGGAACTTTCATCAATCAATTGCTGTTCTGGTACTGATAGTATTACTAATTTACTCATTGGCTCATTCTTAAATTGAGTATAGTGCTTGTTGTGGGTGGGTAACGCGTCGCTTTCTGTGCATATCATTTTCCTGACGTCTATGTCTGTTTGAACTTCATGTTATGCTGTTTCAGGATTACAGCATTCTTTGTTGCGCTTCATGGAGTTGGAATTAGGAAATATTTAGTTTCTTTCATCTACTCGTCAAAGTCACAAGGAATTTGTGCGTGGCTCAATCAAATCTCACTTGCGGTATATGAACCAACTTGTTTCACCACGCATATCGAAAACATGTTCATCCGTGGGATCGCAATAATTCACAGATATATTACACACGTGGGTGGTCAGGACTAATAAATTTCTCTTTTTGGACTTTCGGCTTTTCTTCATACTGTGTCTGTAAAGTATCTGTCACTATTTTGATACTGATTGCATTGCGATACTCATTGCTCTACAATATACCTAAGGTCTTATGGATCATTTTGTTTTAGCCACTATCGAGCTGCTTGTAACGATTGCCAATTTGCAGTTTAAAGAAGCTTGATAAAACTAAATCCTCGAGCAATAATATATAACAACTCTACGTCCAATCGATCGATGTGCTTTATTCGTTTTGTAGCCGAACCCTGGATTGAACAGCTCTAGAAGATGGTTTCGCTACACTTTCTTGAAGTATATATATTCTGGTGATATTTGCAATCAACGACTGGAAAGGAACAGCAACCTGCATATGACATGAAGTACGGTCCATGGTACACAAATCTAAATCTTTTCATTCTGTTTTAATTGGAACGCACGCGAAGTTGAGAGATTAACAATCACCCAAGGCGTACACGCTTGATCGCTATATCAATCTATGCTATGTGATCATATCATTATATAGGGGAAGATACCGATATTTCCACTGATTCATAATCCAGGAATGAGGTCTTCCTCACGCATCTATCACCAATACATAGAATAATATTGAGAACTTCAGCTGTCTGAACTTGTTCTCTCCTCGTTGCACCATGGCTCTCGCCTGACTAGTAACCAAAGTTCATTGTATTGCTTGTGACTAGTCAATCCTAACTTAGAGCTAAATCTACAATTGTATGCTAGTGATATGCAAGTGTGGTTCGATTACTACGAGCTGGCTGCCTTTTTCGGTCCGAATGGACCAACAAAGTTCTTTAATTCGCTAAAGTTATGCTGGAAGAAGGCTGCAAACTATATCCTTCGCTTCACTAGAACACATTTTTGAATGAAGTCCAAGGCACTTGCCGTGACATATGTCGCATTTACAGACATCTCCGCATCGCCTACGAAAATGACGAACAATCAGGCTAGACCTTGGCCAGCTGCAACTTGCAAAACTTTAAAAAAACCATTCAAGCTCAGAAGTCCCCTCAACCTCCCTTGCAGCTACTCGCATGACGAGATCCGTAACGTGGTTGGCCACATCCGCGATCACAAGAACACTTATATATAGCAGAGGCATCTGGGCATGCAACCCTCTCTCCTCAATTTCAATCTCGATACGAGCAACCTCAGCTCCAGCCCCCAGCCTAACTCCAACAAGCCCAAGCCTTGATCCTAGGCGATCACGATCACAATCATGGACCATTGAACGTTATCAATTTATCCTACCTATCAGAATCGAAACCAACCTCTTCAGCTATTATATTTATCCTACCTATGAAATCCCACCAGACTCACCGCACCTTTCAGAGCGAGCGAGCTTGTCCGTTCTGGCGGAGCCGTGTCACCAAGCGCTAAGGCGATAACTCAATACTTCTCATCCCCGTACCCAGTCATCCTTCTAGACCCCAACGAACCAATCCGTCGGACCATGCCTCCGCGGCCATGCTCTGCGCTCTGATTTTTATACTCCGTGGAGCATCGAGAAGGTCACTCTGCGACCCGCCTCCCTTTGTCCTGCGAAAGGCCCAAAGCGTCCAATACCCCACACGAGGAATGAAGATGCCAGGGACAGGCCAACAAGACGGCCTCTGAACCGCGGCGTGAGTGGCGTTGCTGAGCGGCGGCGAAGCCTTCGCCTCCGTCCTCCGCCCTTTGAGTATACTCTAGACCGTGAGATTATGCAATGACGAAAGCTTTGCTACTTCTAGCCTGCTCATTGTCTGGTGGACTCGGCCGAGTCGACGCAAGGGGCGACTTGGTATAAAACATCATAGTATCACTTTACATCCTACCATCAGGGAATACTGGTCCTGGTGTTGCAAATTGAGTCGCGATCAGCCGTCATATCCGTTTGGTGGGACGGCTTCGTCGGATTGATATCAAAGTGTCTTGATTCGGATGCGTGTGCAGACGCTCGGAGGGGGAGAATTTCAGAATACGAGATGTGTGGGGGAACCGAGTGATTGGGATGGACGTGGGGGTAAGAGCAGAGAACCTGCCTTGGAGATTGATAATCGTGGCGAGATATTACTTCATTTGGAACGGACAGGCGGGATTGCTGAGGCCCGATGTTATCATAAGCTCAGGTTAATAGGTTCTAGCGAAAAGGTCGAGATAATGTTGATAACTGAGGGTGGAATATAACATGGAATTGGTGGTAGATGGGTCAAATTCATGGATAACACTGTTGTTTGAATAATAGGGGGTAGGTACCTGGTGCGATCACTCCTCAAAATGGAAAGTGATGGATGTCGTATGAATGGCGTAACCATGTGTACGGTAGTTCTCCTTGAAACACTGCACACCCAAAGATATAGAAGAGAAAACGCAACGAATTTTTCATGGTTTCTTTCGCTTGAAGTTTGTAGAACTTGATTAGTACTTTCTGCCAATTATAGTAACCATGCTCTACCACGTGCGACAACTCTCAAGTGAGGCCGAAAAGGACCGAGGAAATCACCGAAATGGTGTATGTATACCTGGTATGACTGAAAGCTTGGTTCAACGTCATCGCCGGTAAATTATCAGGCACCTAATTTACTTTGGAAGAGTCATAGTGATGTGGAATATAGATTGGAACCTGGAGAACCAAGATATTAGTCAGCGCCAGCGAACCCATGTTGGCTCTGTGATATTAAACATTTGAAATCGATAAGGAGAGACATTGGATCGGAGGATATTATTACCGTCTGGCGGATAACGTGAGACCCTTGCTTCTCTGGGAATAAAAGGCGAAGCTGCAGAAATGCGAGAGTGAGTATCAGCGCTAAATTCAACAACAGGTGTGAATGACTCGCGGCACATAGTTTCGCTTGAGGTCGCGCCTGTTAACTATGTACCACCAACACCTTTTGCCGCCCTTGGTGTGCGGGCTAAACCCAAACCGAAAATACAAATTCAGACCTGCTAGCGACTGAGAATGGATTGCGGCACGGCAAGTTGGTGATCAGAAGTAGGAAGCTCCGCGTAGGGTATCCGTTTGTGGTCGTCGCGCGCAGTAGAGTTATGCGCGGCGAGGTAGTAGCCGCCTCGGCAGCCGCCGCGGCACAGGTGGCGGGAACTGCAGAAATGTTGAGAGAACGGGACAAAGAGTGAAGATGCAGGACAAGTTTACATGTTGGATTACGGCAAGGCAGATTTCCCCAAGTGGCATTGCACGGCTCGCTTAAAGATGACGGCGCTTGGACAGTGTATACTTAGCGGGTTTGAGTTGGACTCAAGTAGGTAGATGGATTGAGCGAAATTCACTCGGCGAATGTATTGAAAACGGTCGTTATTTTAGTGTAGAGTTTACGAGGAGTTGGATTCTGCGCCTCAGGCGCGTAGCTTACTCCGAGTTAGGGCGATATGAAAGAAAGAAGCGAATTACGAAGGCGACGAACTTCCTGAGTGGTGCTATGACAATGGAAAGTGCTTTTCCCGGGAATCTCTGCATCCTACGTTCTGGGAATGTCAAAGAGAAAATCCTCCTTCACACCGATCAGAACTGGTCACGGTTGCGTCTTCTGGGGCGAGAACAGGGCGCATGTCTGCGGTCATCCATAAAAGACGACAGTGATTTCATACAGTGTCAAGACTGTCTACTTTTGGCTCTCTTCAATCGGTGGCCTACACTGCGTGGGGCGGTGAGCAGTGAGAAAAAAGGGCAGGTGCACTTTAGGTACGTAAGACTCCTTCGTTTCGTCCGGGTTGATGCTGTTTATCCTGGCCTCAATCATGACCGGAGAGGATGCGGTTCTGTTTGGAATAGAGCTGGGGGACTCCTTGAGCGAGGTCATGCTATCTCTCAGTACGAATTCTTGAGAAAGATATATTGCAGGAATCGTTTCACACGTACATGGTAGTGATAATAGCTGAAGAGAATTGTTGCCCTCGAAGCGCCGATGAAACAAGCTGTGGTCTGAGCAAATGGCACGTACCTGCCCAGGGTTAGTCGATCCATCAAGCCAGGTGGAGCATCCTCCGCCCAAAGTTACGCGAGTACAATCCCCCGCCCTGGACCTCAGGCTTCCTATCATCACGTGCATTCGAGTTGCAGCACGGTGCATGTTGATCTGATGTGATTGATCATCGGGTCTCGCGGGAAAATGGATTGAACCATGAACAACTGCGTCATGACGCCAGTGATTTAGAAGCACAATTCTTCTGGCCATGATCATACAGGAGCATCCCATGTGCTTTGGCCCCAGTTCTGCAGTGTTTCGGTACCGCAATGGCAGTTATTTTGGGGTAAAGAAGCAAGGTTTATGGCCTCTAGCTGCTCCGCAATTGCTCTTTGGATCCATCGTCTGTGTTACCAGAGCATGTGGAGCGCCACTTCACTCCATAGTTGCGCTGAATCGATCCTGTGCGTAAATCTGTCTTGCTCGTCTAAGCTGCAGACCGTATCGTTCGGGAACGGAGCTGTGGGAGGAGTGAGCAATCGATTCGGCCTTGGTCTGTCAGCGACAAGCTCAACAACATGCGATTGCGAAGTAGGCAATTAAGGCAAGCCAACATCGATATTATGTATCAAGGTCTGCCGTTGATAGCGTGCAGGCCGGTTTAGTGTTCCGACCAGAGAGCACGTTGCACGACGACGACACCTGCTGTGCCAAGCGAACGAAGGACTCGAAAGGAATCGAAAGGCTGTTAGATCACAAATCGCAAGGGAGGGTGCCATGAACCCTAAAGACTGGGGTAAGCAGGGCTGCATACATCGTGGCCGACACCTATGATCGCTGTCTGGCTTGGGGGGGGCTGCAGGCAATGGCTCTCTGAGTGGTTGCCCCAACGCCATTATTCCCAGTGTTCCGCCAACGACAATCAGCCCATGATAGCCATTCCAAGCTTGGAGAGCACAGACCATACGACATGGGGGTGTCTAGCGGGGTGAATGCGTTGTAGACTTGATATTTCGAGGTGGATCGCGCGAGGAGACGCAGAAGACACGGCCTAGGAATGGACCTCGCTCACGAGGCCTAGGTTGCACTGTTGTGGATTTGCCAACCGAGTACGGCGCGGCACCAAAGAGAGGACGGCACGGGACAATCAGGCGAAGGCCGGCCAAAAACTCTAGCCCGGCTGCAATACTGCGTGCTTCGATGTCGCATTGGTTTTCCTACTGCTCGTCCAAACCGGCGGATGCTATAGCAGAAAACGTTGAGTTATAAAGGCTCGCCAAAGCGAACAGATGATTGTCCAACTCATGCAAGCCAGCTCAGCCACCGCCGCGGGGTTCGTCCTCCAAAGGAATAGTCGCGATACCATTCCGAAGTCAGCGCGGCTTGCAGCAAAGGCTCTGTCTTGGCGGGATACAATCTAGTACAAGAGTACCGGGACGGCAACGGGGGGACCGTGCCGTGCCTCAGCTTCCTTGTCGACGGGAGACCGAGTCCTCAGTTGGCCGTAGCTAGTCAGCACTTTATTCCGTTCGCCCTTGTGAGATGAGTATGTTATTTAGAAAGCAATTGCGCTGGCGGGGAAGTTGGGAACGCTCAATTTCATGTGTAGACTATCAGCTCGCAGGTTGCCGAAGCTCTGGTATTGCGTAACGCGGGCGCTAGATCTTGGGCGCAGCACCAAAGTGGTAGGGTGGAGGGGGCACAGCTGCGTCAGGCAGGGCATGCATGTGAGTTGCATAGAGAGCGGCTGTTATGCGGGTTTTCAGTCGTTTTCATTCACTGAAGCGGTAGCGCCAATGAAGACTTGAGCAGATAGTCAGAGGAACGAAGCCTGCAGTCTTACTGTTAGGAAAGTCCACACCCAATGACGTGGCATGTGGCATGCTGGCGTGCTGGCATTTCCTCGTGCCCACTGGAGAGATGCATGCACATCCAAACGTGTACGCAGTGCAGTCTAGGATGCCCCAGACATGGTAGTGAATGCAGCATGACTGGCCTCCTCGGCTTTCCCGTCAATGTTGGAGTCACCTTATCGCATGAATGTACATATACTGGTGTAATTTTGGTCTATCCTGAGCTTTCTGGCCTAGAAGAGGAAAGCGTAGCGCGGGCAGATATCGGGGTTCGAGAAAGCCGGCACTAATAAGATGCTACAACCGCGCAATACGCCCCATATCACCACTGTAAACCTAGGGTTCAAGATGAAACTAAAGCTCCCACCGCCTCTTCATAATACTCCGTGTTGGTCTGACAGCATGCATGCAATGTCGTTCAACGGTGATAATGCGACCTCGTTTAGAAAAGCCTAGATTGGGGTGACCTGTTCTGGGCACGTTCCAGTCGGCCCATCGTTTGACACTTCCTCACCAAGCTAAGACCAACGAGGGAATGATGGCTTATAGGGCTGAAGGCAAAAGACAGATCATCGACTGCCGAGGGAGCCGTGCTGTGTGATCGATCCTCCTTCTCGAGACGCAGTGTGCCGGTTCGCATTTGCCTGAAATGTTCGCCGAATTGTGCCACCTCTTAATGTGTACCTCAGGCAATATGCCTCCGTGCCTCTCATTGCTTTTGCTTCCAAAGGGACGGTACTGCTTGCTGGTAGTGGCAGTCCTCGAGTACTCGGCAACAGCAGCTGCGTCTCGAGTCTATTTCCTATTGGTTGTAAACAGGACAGTAAAGTGCGAAGGTGATAGTCGGGACGGCGAAGTGAAGTATCCAGGGCCTGGTACCGTTGGGCTGGGGTGGCAAAGTACCATATTCGCCCCGGTGCACTAAGAGCAATGATGCATACACCACCCCAACCCATTGCAAGTCAGAGGAAACGACTGGGTGGAGGATTTGTGGATGCAGTGCTGACCGGTGGTGCTAAATTGATATGGAACTATCACCTGACGGGCAAGAGCGGAGATACTTTAATGGAATACGATTAGAATGGCCCAGTGAGTGGCCCTCGTGGATGGAATTGGTCTCGTTTGTCTGGGGGCTCAGTCAGCAAGTTTTATCCCGGTTCAATGAAGGCGTTCGTACGTTGGATGTCCGCGTTCTGCAATGGAATGTTCCTTGCAGCGTATATAAAGCCCCCGGGAATTCCCCAAACCTAATCCATAACACTCAACCATTTTCTCTACAACAGCCGCCTTTCCTTTTCTAGCAAGTATTAGATCGGATATTCTTCCGAAATTGATCGCCTGCCTCGAGAATAACGCCGAATTTTTCGAACAGCATGTCTGCAGAATCGACCCCCCGGTCCTCTATGGACAGTTTCAGATCTTATTCTCCGACTCCATCGATTCGATCGGAGCCCGATCTTCTTGCACCATCTGTGGCAGGTCCCATGGTATGGAAAGGCGAGGAATTGCAGCCTTCTAGATATATTACGAAGCTGGGCCTTTCCGAAATCGAACAGATCAGATCTGCCGTAATCGGTTTCAAATGTAAGATTCTGTGATTACGATGAATAGCGAAAGAGAAAATTCCTGATTTCGGAGCAGTGACTGGAAAAACACGGGATGCGATTAATAAAAAGACATTCCCATTGTCCTCACAATTGTCGAAGAAATTTGCGGTCATCAGCGACGAGCTCCACCGAGGTACAGGTGTGGCAGTCGTGCGAGGCCTTGATGCCGCACATCTCAATGATGAAGAGGCCGTCATCGCCTTTGCTGGTATCTCGTCACATATTTGTGCTCTCCGTGCATCTGACTCGTACGCGAATCAGGCTTTAAGCCATGTTCGCGATGCCACCCATGACAAAGTTCCAATATACGCCAAGGACATTGGACTTGCTGGCTCCAAGATTACGGCAAAAATGGTAACTATGGTACACTGCGACTATTTCCTATGGGAAAACTAATCAATAGTCAGGATTTCCATAGTGATCGCTTCTCGGGTGATATTCTTGCTCTTCATGTCCGAAACGATGGAGGCGCTGGCAGTGGCGGAGAGCAATATCTTGCAAGCTTCTGGAAGATATACAACGAACTCCTGGAGACGGAACCTGCTGTCCTGGAGACTCTCGCCCAACCAGATTGGCCGTTCGAATTGAAGCAAAAGTGAGTGACATGATCCTGGGCAGTCCATGATCCTGCAAAAATTAACCTTCGAACAGGGATGGAGCCCCTTATCTTGAACTGGGACCAGTTCTGTTCATCTCGAAAGGGAGGCCAATCTGTCAATTGGTAAAGGCTCCTCTTCTTGGAAGTCCCCGAATTCCTCGGGATCCGACTCTGCCCATGCTTTCCGCAGATCAAAAGCACGCGATCGAGGTCGTTGAGCAACTGGCAAAGAAATTCTGCTCCAAGCTAGACCGGAAGACCGGTGACATTCAGTTCATCAACAATCTGAGCATCATGCACGCCCGTTCTGCCTATGGAAACAAAAATAAGCGCAGTAGTCGTCATCTCCTCCGCATGTTCATCCGGGATCCAGTAAATGCCTGGGAGAAGCCTCTTACATGCCGCACAAACTTCGATGATCCATTTGATCGTACCAGGCCACAAGAGATTCCCATCGTCGATTTGGATCCATGGCGGAAGATCAGTGGTCGTGAGAGCCACGGTTAGTTGTTCTCTCTAGCGTGCCTTCGTCGGTGGTACTTGTCAAATTTGCATTGCGTGGGCATCTTTATTCAATCTTCGATTGAGAGTATGTATTGTACTGGGTGGTTATAATTCGGATCTGTTTTGTGTTTTATTGGGTGGTTATTCTCGGTATCCGTACTTTGGCCGGTGTATGATTTACAAGATGGTCGAGTGAACACACCTGAAGCGAAACATGAAATTGTTCTCAGTACATGTATTTGAAAAGGCAAAGTGACATTAAATCGTGAATCCATGGAATCATTTTGGTCGTATCTGAATAAAGCTTAAGCACCAGCAATTTTGAAAAGCTCTGAAATATAACAATTCTCCATCGAATTGAGAGTGGAAGAAAGTCCGGTCAAGGGGGGTTTATGTCGATCTTACAACATTAGTCAAAACTGTATACGGCTTTCTCGGAACAGATCTCTTACCGGTGCCAGTTCGGTCCCAAACCTCAATAACTCGGCGCATATATTCGAAGGCTTGCTGATCGGGCAATTGCCCGTTTTCGTGCAACTCCTCTTCGTTTTCTCGCGCTAGTTTGAATGGGACAAATCCACGAAGTACTGACCGCCAATACTTCAATATGACTTCGTAGGTGTATTCCCATTTCTTGATTTGTTGTGAAATTACACTAGGGGTGATCTGATACTTGTCAGTACTTCTGCGGGTTTATCTGCTAACTTGGACACTCACGATTCCTCGTTTTGATTGCAGGTATTTTGTCGCTCCTTGGCTGATATACCCTAGGTTCCAGCATAAAATGAAGAACGTTAGGTGCAGTTCATACCAAGGTTTGATTTTTGGTTTGAACACCTTATTATGCAACAGCTTGTGACAGTCATGCTCTAGTCGTCTCAGTAACTTCACAAATGCCACATCCATCTGATGGTTCATAGCAGCGGGAAGTATTTGATCGCGCCCATTGCGGTCGTAGGCTTCATAATCGGCATGTCCCAACGCTGTGAAGTCCACAGTTTCAATCCCAGGTATGCCGGGGGAGTAAACTACACCATATCCTTGAGACATGATGGAAAGGCACTGCAGATGCAACGCAGCGTTCAGAGTGTTGCCGTTGCCTCTCAATCGAAAAGCCTCTCGATAGGTAAGCAACGCAATCTCATCTCGGCCAATTCGGCTGTAGATCCATCGCTCCATCGAAGGCAGATTCCCGAAGAAATAACTTTCCACATCTGGCTGCAATGCGGTAGTATCAAAGACAGCGTATGGCGCATGTTCGAATGTGATGACAGCTTCTTCTGTATTCTTCCAGACGGACATGGTGGATTCGGGTTTGTTTTTGTCTGGGTGGAATGGACGATATCTCAACCGCAGAGGCTGGGCCATTCGTATCGGCTGTTGCTTTCCGGGTAGAAACCAGAGTATCTCCATTTGATGAATGGGTTTTGCTTCCTGCCACACATACTTCAAGAAGTCTGCCTCGGCCTGATTACATCGACCGTTGCCTATATAACATGTCAAAATCAGTTGCATTTAATTGGATTTAGAGAGTCGTACAATGACGGACGAGACCCATATCCTCGATCGAATCGCGGAAACAAGGTTCGAGAAACGACCTTGCGCTGCCCATAGTCTTTGCACATTTTTGACAAGGATCGCCTTCATCGCACTGTTCGTCCATAAGTATGTATCATAATGTTAATTTGGAGGTTTACACTTACACCCGCTTTGTACATTTTACACCGAACGCAGACTCTAGTCTTGCGCATTTTGTGAGCTTTGGCTTTGCACTGATCTTCCAAGGGTCCGCTTCGTCTCGACACTTTGACTTTTTGTTGCCTAGGTATGTAGGCGGAAGCAACTTTGGTTTTAGTTTGTCTTGGTCTAGTCGGTGCTCTATTGCTTCTGTGTCGCATTGGACCTACAGAGTCAAGGTAACCAGACTCTGTGGGAGACATCTGGCTGAGTGGCGCTTGATGTGAATGAGAATACCGTGCGTCACTAGATGATGCTTGGACGAAACCCCATTCAGGGTCTATGTGGGGTGGTCGCTGGTAAGTAGCCTGGCCGGTCCCGGTAACGTTACCGTTTATGTTGCCCCACGACAAGCTAGAGACCCCTGTTGCGCTAGACAACACGCCGCTCGAGGGCATAGCAACACTTGTGTGACTTTGGGCATACTGCTGATGAGGTGCTGGCGGGATATCGGCGATAGGTTCGTGCCAGCCCATTGGGGTTGGTGGGATCATAGGCTGGTGTGGAATGGAAATCGGACCGTTTGGCTGCAGTGGATAGTTGAGAAGACGCGCAACTGGTGCAGACCTTTGGGTATCAGGATGGTACAGCGATGTATTCATTGGCGGCGCAGTATATTCCTAAAGAGCCATATTAGAGGGACATGGCTTGCCAGTAGACATGAAATCAGCGACGACTTACAGCTGAGTTCTGGTGAAGTTCGCGCTGTTCTTCTGGACCTTGGTATACGTTCGGTGGTTGAGGAATTTGCGCATCGTGTGGTCGGGTCGTCGTGTACTGGCGCGAGAAGGTTGGCGGGGGTTGCGGCACAGAGGGGCCAGCCTCAGCATCACCGTACTGAACAGAAGGGCGCGACGCGAAGGGTTCATCTGGGAGCCCATGATCCCATCCAGAACGGTAGAAATTATGAGCTGGCCAAAGGGCATGAGCCGACTGATTGTTGACGTAGACGTCTGGGCCGGCGTAGGGGGCGCTGGGGAGTTGGCGCTGAGAGGGCGGACCTGGGCGTTGTTGTAGCATGGCCGCAGAAGGCCCAGGCACAGGCGGATGGTTGCTGTGAGAACCAATATGCCATGGAGAGATGTCGACGAACAGCTGGTCGTTCTGCCTCAAGGCAGGCAGGTCGTGCGAAGGGTGCAAGTTGGCGTGGTGCGAGTTGGGAGCCATGATGTCTGAGTTGCGGGCGCTCGTCCTGGGAATGTGATGCGGCTGAGCCCTGTGCAACCCGAAGCGACTATCCACACTCTGTTCGGATTTTGCGTTAATCAGCAAAGGCAAGGCTCTCGCAGCAGCCTGGGGGCCGCGGCGTTGGAATCGCGGGGTGGTGCTGTTCGATACTTGGACTGGTGATGGGCGAAGTCAGCAGAGGACGGTGAGGAGAGCAGGTTCCAACAGCCTTAGGGGTTTGGGAGGGCTGCAACGTCCTAGCTCCCGTGCTCTGCCACAGACTCGGTGTAAGGCCGAGACCATCACTCTCCTAGGGCTGCAGCAACAGGTGTCAGCAGACAAACACCCAGTTCGGGGTGCCGACTCGCGTACTTCGCCGAGCATGTTCCTCCGAGGGACCCGTTCTCGCTTGCTATGCCGACTGTCTCCCTGGTCTCCTCTGGCAGCATATTCAGCCATTAAAGATGATCCATCCCAACCCAATCTTCTCACCGCTCGCAACCCCAATCATCCTTCATCACACTTATCCACCCCACTCGTCGCCCGGCGGAAGCATGCAGCAGCTCGTTCCTATTGCCGCTACCCGCGTTGCCGCGACGGTCCTTCATGCATGCACAGCAGCTTGTAGCCTGTCGATGGATAGCAGCAATTCCCATCTATCCCTCTGCTAGTCGGCGCCGACCCAATAGTCGTGTGAAATACAGGGCCAAATACCCTTAGCAAACTGTCTTATACGGAGCTCCCATCTCCCTCTATTCGGATGCCACTGTCTACCGGGCACGCTGCATCCGGCCAAGGCTCAACTGTCGACCCTAGGGCAATGTCCATCTAGTACATATGACGACCGTGTTCGCTGTTGTGGCCGCCATTCTTGGAGTGAGCGAGCCCCTCTGAACAGAGCAACGAAGTGCAATCCGGCGCTCGGACGTTGCTGACCTGTTACTGGTGACATATTTCTGGTAGTAGCCCCCCACAGCGCCATGTCCTCACACTCTATCCATCCCGCATTCGACCATGTGCGCTTGGCTACCCTGAGCGATCTACCCCGCATAGCAACGGTAGCGGCAGCAGGCTTCTTTCACTCTCCAACTTTCCAATTCCAGCGACCATACTACGCTCAATTTGTCGAGGTAGGTACCGCCTAGCGCTGTCGGTTCGACAACTCAACGAGGCGGCAGGACACCCTTTCCTCGTACTGGAAGGAATACCACCAGGAGATACAGGACGCTGCAGTTGTGGTCCTTGTCGTTGAGGATCTCTGGGACGATTCGGAACATGACTCTGCTTACGAGGCATTGCGTACGAGTCCCTCGTATTGTGCAAGGAATGGTTCTCAAGGTAGGGTGGTGGTTGGGGTCTGCAGCATTGATTTGAAGCCGGGATCATGGCGAATAGGACGGTTTCAACCCCAAAGTAGGCGTATGCGGTGATGTAGAACAGAAAGAGTATTGCTAATTAGTCCCAAGTCAATGAGGAGCTTCTTCAGTTGTACTCAGCACCCAATGGGCTCATCAGAGACATGAGTCCGGTGGCAATTAAGATATATGGCGAAGCAACGGCTCCCGCGAAAGCCAAGTGAAGTGCCCTATCCTATAGATCAATGGCTTGGCTAATCGCAATGTGGCAGATACCTGGCAGGGAATATGAGACTCAGCACGTTGGCTGTGCATCCTGCATATTGGCAGCGAGGACACGCCACACGCCTTGTTAGCTGGTGTACGTCCCTGGCCGACATGGATGACGTCCCAATTGGCGTATCTGCCGCGCCCATGGGAGCAGCCGTCGCTGCAAAAGCCGGGTTCGAAGAAAGGGAGACTGTCAGAATTCGTCGCTCGGAGGTGCCAGCTGTTCCAGTGCCGCCAAACGATGCCATGGTCGGAGACGTGGAGCTGTGGATCGCGATTCGCCCGCCATCTCATTCGCCATCGGATTCGGGGACAGTGAGCTCGGAATCACCAGTGGGAGATTTGAAGCCGTAATATGCGAATTCGGGCTATTGAGGACGGGCGGAAGATGGGTGCATTTATATCTCTTGGGGATACAGTCAGTGATGTTGCTGATGGGGATGATCATGAAGTTGACATGAGTTCGACGTTGAAAAAAAGGTGGCACTAAGTTAGCTGGTGGGCCGGGCATGTGCAAGTGGGCAAGTGCGACGCAGGCGAACCTTCCCAGGTTGGAACCACGGATCGAAAATCAACATTCTCACATACATTTCCCTTCGCACTTGGACCCGGACGGCATGGTTGACTTGCGAGGTTCCTACACCGGTTGGCAACTTCGCCCCATCAGTTTCGAGTCATGTGGTCTGACAATCATCGCCTTGGACACACCAACGGCTGCAGTGAATGTGCGCCACCGAATGGGACAACGGATTGCTAGCTGCGCAATGTCGAATCTTGGGGAAACTAACCACCATCCTGCTACCATCTGCCTGTTTCCGTCTCATGTCTCCATATCTGTATCGGCACCCGGCCTCCACGACAGACTTTCCTAGCAACTATCCAATTCGGTCTTTTCAGCATGCATGTATACATATGGACACGGATCATCATAGTTTACACAAGACGTCGCAAGACAACTGTACGTTGTAGTATATGGATTTCACTCTCTTCAATGATGTTACTTTAAAAAAGGATCGCCTTAATCATACGGTATTGCGTTGCCGTGCTACACGTAGACATTCAAGCATCGGTAAGCAAGTGCTTGGTGAGGAGAAGCGGTATCTCCTCGAATATCGCCTCCGGAGTTACGCGCATTTCGAATATAGGGATAGTGCCAAGCATAGTCGTCCTTCTTCGACCCCACGGAATCCTTCAATGGTTGGTCAGCAAATCTGGAGGATCATCTTACTTAATATTTCAACCTAATTAGGAGCAAATACTGATAGGGATAGATACAGACACTTTTCCTGCTGATTATGTCACTCACGTTGTCAAATTTCGTACCCTCGGAATCACATCTCAATGAGCATGAATATACCATTCGGTTATCAATGGCCGTTATTATATGACCGAAAACAAGACATATGGCCAGGGGATTCGAGCCATGCAGCCACCATTAACTTTCCGCATTAAACCACTTTACAATCACACTTCCAAACGAAATACTTCTAGCTTTCCAACCTTCCTTTACTTCCTCTTTTTCCTCTCCCCACAAACCTCTCCCTCCTCATCCCTCCCTCTCTTATCCGCAACCCTCTTACTCCTCCTCATCCCTCCCGTCTTCGCCTCTCCTTGTTTCCTCACCGCGGCTCCCCCTTTCTTACCTCCCTTCTCGCCCTCCTGATCAGCATTCACAACCTTACTTTTCGTGTTTGTATTCGCTTTTAACCGTCTAGCATTCTTCTCCCTAGGACTCGGCGACGCAGACGTCTTCCCTTCACTCTTGTCATTGAACTCCCCATCATCATTACCATCCCCACCATTCACCTTAGGCCCCCGCTCCTCCTCCTCCTCCTCCTCCTCCTCCTCCTCCTTCTTTTTCGCACTCGATTTCGGCGTCGGCGCCCCCTTCTTCGGCTCATTCTTAGACCCGGCTTCATTCTCATAACTCCCGCCTTTGGCTTCGTATTCTTTGCTTAGTTTAGCAGCCTAAATGCATCGTAGCTTTAGCATATGCCATGACCTCGCAATCTAGAGGGTAATTTGCCAGAAGATAGGAGGGGGAATCCCATACCTTCCAAGCACTCCACTGCCCCTTCCCGCCTCCATCTTTATTCGTCTCATTCTTAATCTGCTCCTTCACTTCTTCTCTCAATTTCGGATCCGTGGGCTTCCCCTTCGAAGACGGCATATTGCTGGAATGTTCTGATTTGCGCGAGTTCGAAGAGATACAACCTAAATTCGCACAGAAGTCAGGCGTAGATTGAAATGCGAGATTATGTATTGCGATTTAGACAGATATTAGGACGTTGGAATAAAGTCGTGTCGCATAAACTGAACATTTGTTAATTGCGTCATGGTTCGTACCTTGCAGATGCACTTTCCTTCTTTGCTTTGATGCACCTTGGTAGGGGTGACATCATGACTTTGATCGACGCGTTCCGCGCTAGCACGTGCATTTTAGGGGTCAACCCTCAAGGCAGAAATCTCTAGAAACTGTTAACACTATCTTCCTAGGCGAGAGATAAGATTGATTAAACTTTCACTAGCAAACAAAATGTATGCAACGCATATTGATTATTTATGATAGCAGCGAGTGTTTTCTTAAAGAACTCGGGGTAAGGAAAATATGAGTCGAGCGACTACAAAGACGAAGGGTATGTCTCGTTAAAAGATGAATCTGCAACCGTTATATATAAAGAGGAGACTTAACTACGAAACAAATAAATACTGTGGTATTTATATGTTACGCCAGACTACCCGCGTTATCCCTTGCTCAAATGAAATAATCATCATTTCATGCTTCTCAATCCTGCGCCCTGCGAAACATCAAAGGCTTAGTCAAATCGGGAGAATTCTACGCAGATCAGTTCCATGTACCGACTAAAATCTTCCAGGGAAACTTACACTTCGACCAAAGCTGATGTTTTGAATGCGGCCTTCAAGTCCCGTCCTTCCATCTTCGTTCTTCACGTCGTATTCCAAGATGATCCTCGCAAGAAGCATCTTGATCTCGTTGGAAGCAAAGAAGCGTCCAGGGCATGCGTGAGCTCCGTATCCGAAATTGAGATCACGCTCGTTGGTGGAAACGAAGAGGTAACGAGAACTCTCGTTTGCAGGTAAGTTTTGACGAATCTTAGCAAACCGGAATCCGTCGAATGTTTTACTGTCATGGTAGATGTCCTCATCAAGATATATTGCTGAAGAAGCAGCTTCAATAAAAGTACCAGAAGGCAGGTACTGTCCGTTTGAGAGTGTGAATCCTTTGAGGACCTTGCGAGAAAAGGCCGTGGTACCGATAGGATTAAAGCGAGTGGACTCTTTCATGAACGAATCTAGCTTGACCATAGATTGGAGGGCAAGAAAAGTAATCGTGCCGCCATTATCTGCCATGACGTTCCGGATTTCTTGACGGATCTCTGGAATATACTCTGGAAAAGCTGCCAGAGTATAGAGCATGTTTGTCACTGTAGTGCTGGTGGTATGGATGGCGGCAAATAGAACAGAGAGAATGGCCTTGGCAAGGTTCTCAGTGCTTCCGACATTGTTCATGGCGCTGTTCATGACTGAAAAGAGCTGTTAGCAATTTCACTTTGATAAAGTAAACCCGGGAATTGGTTCTTACACCACTGAAGCATATCTTCTGGCTTTTCGTATCCTGGGTCTTGCGAGGCCTTGCGCCGATCCGCCACAATTGGCTCGAGAAATACCCGGGCTTTGTTTTCGCGGTCTCGGAGGCGCTTTACCTCTGCAAGTCTTGGTGCCAGATCTAACATGAAAAATGATTAACAGCAAAGCCCAAGGAAAGAGCATAGATTAGCTAGAAACATCTGGCAAGCAATGGCTAAGTACGGGAACAAAACGACTCACATGGGCGGAGCCAAGGTCGTGTTTTCTTGATGGCTTGCTGCGCAGTCATTAAGTCAATCGTGTAATTGATGCTGTGATCGAGAAACTCTTTCTCGTGGCAGTGTTCCGGGCCAACAATGATGCGTCCAGAGGCTTTGGCAACAATGTTGCAGAGTTTCATATAGATCCACTGTTTCTCCCAGTCGGTTGGAGATCCAAACTCTGCTCTTGTTGCGTCGTCTACTTCCTGGCAGACGGCAGGGTTTAGACGTGCTATCAAAATCAGGACACCTGTCATCATTCAAATACTTCGAGAAGCGTACCTAAGTTTTTCGTTAGATCCTTTTTGATGACATGAATCACCGCTTCCGCAAGAGGACCACTGGTGAGAACGTTCGTATATTTTGCCTCCAAGAGCTTTGAGCGATTAGCCTTCGCCTTGGCCTGCGGGGAATGAGGTCAAGTCTCACATTCTCAGTCGACTTGGGGAAAGAAAGAACGTCATCGGGGGCTCTCCGCAGCTCTGGTAGGAATCGAGGTGGAACCACCAGACTTGTTTCAACTATAGTACGATGAGACGGGATGTAAAAGGTGGTGCGCTCTGAGAGCACTTGCCGTCACTAGTTATGATGCGGTAAACTTCGTTCTTGAACTTGGGAGGGGTTAGTTGGAGGGATTGACTGTGGATCGAGAGATTACCTGTTGATATCCTTTCAAGTAGATATCACGTCCGGTCTCAAGATATGTCTGCCGCCATTTCTCGTTTGTTGCACCAATGATGGCAAGCTTTGCTAGATGAGTTCGTTGGTCGGAACGGAAGAAGCTGATACAAATGGCAATGGCGATAGCACTGGCGACGATGGCTAGCTGTGCAGGTGAAAGTTGCTCGACACCTTGAAGCGCCATGGTAAGGTGGCTTCGCGAGATCAAATCGTTGGATGTTTGTTAGTGGGGACTGGCACGGTGAAGGAGAGTTAGGAGGGCGCGCAGATGACAAGTAATAGGGAACAGCTTCGCAGGGAAGAAGCGGGGCAAGAACTTGACGGATGGATGTGTGAAGCTCTTTCCTGTCTGGAGATGGCAGGTGCGTATTGGATGAGGCCGACGGCCGGTTACTTTCAACCCTGCACCTGGTTAAGCATGCTCATTGTGCGCCAACCGCAATTGGCCGACTTTGACCTTGGGATGCTTGGGATAGCGCATGAGACCTGACATCAACACATCATGGGCCTCCATCCACTCACAGGCACTCCGTTACGAGCCTCCACAGCGGGCGGAGAAACTTGGAGCACAACAGAGGACCATTGGGCGAGAGACTGCCGGGGGATACGCTGTTGGGCCTGGCCGGTGTCGGGAACGTATGATCCGGTCGTAGAAAGCAGATGTACCGGCCGGCCAGGTAGCGGCGTTACATCAAGTGCATAGTACGAAAACGTAGGATCTTGAAGAAGGAAATCCGAGAACGAGAATGAAGATCTTCGCGAATATTAAGACCAGTAGAAGAGTGGACATCTACGGCTCTATGTAATTGGCTGATGAACGCATAAGCATGAAGGCGTTTTTAGGTGGTAGATCATAGTGCCGCTTACGGGAGAGTTAGACCCTTCCAAGTCAAGCACTTCAGAGCAGGTTCCGTGCTTTGCACATGGCAAATCTCCTTTGCTTGCGAGACAATAGACGTCAGCCCAACGTCCAGTTGTCTTTCGCCCTTCATCATAACGCCCTTTGCGATTTGTCGCCCCTCTCTGGAGAAGAGTTGATTTGGATCCTTGTGCTCTTTCCAGCCGATGCTGCACGTCAGAATACGGTATACGCTCTATACGTTCGGTAACACGACAGGTCTTGGCACTGACCAGTCTTCTTCGTGACGACTGTGGCGAAACATCTCGGATCCGGGAAGCTGGAGATCCCGATGAAGTTGATCATCAAGAGAGAATTAATTACAGTTGAGATCTTGTGGCTGGATTCATTGTGATCAAGGGAAAGCGCCCTTCGGCACGATACGGCGAGAAGATAATCGGAGGAATTAGGTCCAAGAAAACATGCGAACCAGTGACATTTTCCAATGTCTACCCAGGACGATCCGAGCGGGTACCTATCTACATGAGTAACTGTGGTCAGTCTTGCATTTTTGGTGTCGGGTTATCTACAACATTTGAAAGGGGATTTGCGGGCCTCCTGCTGTGCTGTGATATTTCATGTAAGCAGGAATGCATCGAGGCGCCCGCAAAGTGTTCTTAATCTGTGTGTGAGGAAGGCGTCAGGCGTCCTCTGATTCGAGGCTGTGAGTGGTTGCATCTGGAGTACCTAGATATCGGGTAGATTAACCTTAATCTGACATCAACTTTGCTTAATGACTCCATCTTCACTAAGCAATAGTGATATCGCAGATGAATCTGGGAAATAAAGGCCAATAGATGATGAATGTGATCTATGTACCTGATTCGCGGAGTGCTCGAGTGCTTATGTGGCGTTTTTCCTAGGAACGGCCCTTGACATGGCCCGAGCGATTTCCATTTCCGCGTGTGGTTCTTTAGTTAGGGACGCGCTTCCCATCAGGACATCATCTTGATCGATATGGACTTATTGACTTTTGTGACGATGGAAGAGAGCGTTTGCGACCATGCGACCATACCACGAATGGCCCGTCGCCACTAGATGGAGGATGAAGACAATGAAATTGGATTCCAGCCCGCGGAATGTCCCCGCTTTTCCATCCGTCGTCCATGACGCAATGAACGACAAATTCTTGAGATATATGTCAGTACAAGCTCTTCTATATTTCGAACTGAACTTGTCTGTTTCTCCACCATTCTCTGTAATAGTTTTGTTTCGTAATGTCTCCTTCTGGATTAGCAATTCTCATCGGGGCTGGGCCTAACACGGTAATCTGCCCCTTCCGGTAACCAATTTATAGCTGATATGTTATCAACAGGGCACCGGCATTGCTCGAATCCTCTCACATCCATCATACGGCAATCTTGCAGTAGCCCTTCTTGCGCGGCGCTCAGAATCCCTCAACGAGGTCGTATCGACTGTGCGCAAGACGAGCCCAGATGCAGTGCTTGAAACATTCCCTACGGACACCTCGCCTGAGTCTCTCAAAGAGGCATTCGCCGACATCAAGGACCATAATAGCTTCCAGAATCTGAAATTGTCCATGGCTATCTACAGCATCAAACATTCTTCTAAGAAACCGTTTATGGAGGAGACATATGACGATTTCACGGATTCGCTGGAACAGTATGTTGGTGGCGCGTTCTTATTTGCACAGGAATCTTTAAGGCGCTTTTTCAATGACCATGGGGAAACACCATTATCTGAAGGGGGACCCAAGAAAGGTGTAAGCACTATGCAGGACTACCTAGTTATAATTGAGCGACTTGCTGACTTGCGGCGCAGACCCTTATTTTTACCGGCACGCTTGGAGCTTTACGATGCAGCGCACAATTCGCTGCTTACGGCGCTGGCCGGGCAAGTGTTCGCCAACTAGCTCAGACACTTGCCCGTGAGATGAGCGAGAAAGGCGTACATGTCGTTCATACAATCGCCAATGGGTCGATAGTGGACGAGGACGGCCAAGACCAAAGGGATGGTAAAAAAATGAGTGCTGACGCTGTCGGGGAGACGTACTTATGGCTGCATAAACAAAGGCCGTGTCTCTGGACACACGAACTAGACATGAGGCCTGCTTGTGAGAAGTTTTAGGGTGCATGTCTGCATCAATTTGAACCTTATCTTCGCCTCACCGTTCAGGGAAATACGAATTTGAATCGCCTAAATTTCGAGCCGCTTCCGATACGTCGCTCACTCATATCCTGATATTTCATCATGCTTTATACTTTTGCATTGGGTTACTACAGTACCACAAACCTAGTAACATGGGACCAACGTGGACCCAATCATATGCACTACTAGTTAGATAGTACCACCATACAGCCTCAATGAGCATGATTATGGTCTAAAGTATGCTGGTCGTCGCTTGCACAGACACGTCGAGGTACGACGAGAGAAAATATCGTTTGACGACTTGCATGCTACTAGAGAGTTTTTCTTCCATGCCGGCTTGCGAAAATAACAACTGTCCAGCATCGGACGCACGATTCTCTGCCGGAGCCATAAAAACCGCTGGATATTATCGCTAAACGGTGTAGGCGCCTCTTAGCCGATTGCGCGGATCTACGCGCTCCTTAATTGCCCGGAGCTTCTCCACGTTCTCACCAAACATCTGTTGCCTTTAGTTGGCTATCATCAGCGAGTTGTATAACACCAGGACACTCACCTCGATAGGGTCATGAAACTCTTCGAAATCCCTTGGGAGACAGGCAGCCGCCGAATAAACATCGCCGCAAATTTGTCTTGCTCCGTCCCCCAGCATTCTGGACGCCAGCGCATCGACTTCTTCCGAGCTGTTTTTCTTGAGCGCCCCGCACCCGATCTGGAGAATGTGCCGTCCTCTTGGCCTGGGCCAACCGGTTTCTGTACGAGACATTACCGTGCTGAATGCTTCCTATGCATTGTTAGGCAATACCTGCGATCAATTGACGACAAGCTTACCTTTTGCATAATCTCAATTAAGACAAAAGTACCGGCATTCAGTTTTGGCTCTTGAAGTAGGGTTTCGTCGAACCATTTCCAGGTTCTCTCGATGAAATCGCCTGTGATATCTGGAATCACAACGGCCGTCATCATTTGGTTCGTCTGGCCCCTGATTGCTTCGAGATTGTCTTCGCAGGTTTGGTGAGTACTTCCACTAATCATTGGAAATTTAAACTTACCACTTAATTGATTGACTTGACGAAGGCTCATGCCTTTTGTTGTGTCAATAGCCCCGGGGATCTCAAGCGCCCACTTGAAAGCCTCGTTTCGGCCATGTTCCTCACCATGAGCATCGTACACAAGCAACCCCAGCCCTGGAACTGATGGCTTTCCTATGAATGCGCCTTGCGTCATGTCAAGGCAGTAGAAGTGCATTGCGACCTTTGGATCCCTATTCTGCCCCACGAACTCTGGGACCTTTTTCATCAGCTCTGGTAGAGCCTCTCTTCCAAACAAAATAATACCGCTGTACACCTCTTGTGGGTATTTGTACGCCTTAAACCTAAAGGCAGTAACGACACCAAACCTTCCGCCACCCCCTCGGAGAGCCCAGAGCAGATCCGGATCGCCAGAAGCCCACTTGATCGTTCCATCCATGAGTACAATTTGCGCATCGAGCATGTTTTGTGGATCAGAGGTTAGACCGTACTCCGACGACATCCAAGATACGCCGCCTTGAAGTGTACTGCCCCCAACGCCAACATAAGTGCATCGCGCTCCAGGCACTGTCCACTTCAGTTAGCATTCTGATTCCCATGCATAGAATGTTCATGCAATACCACATACTCACCTGAATACCCAGGAGCCTGCTCCTCCACCTTTCGGTCCACGTCTCTCCAAACCTGTCCCGCGCCCACAGTCACCACCTCCTTCTCCCTGTCGAACTCGAACCCGTCAAACGCCGACATGCTGATCAATACATCGCTCGCCGAAGCCGAGCCACAACCTCCACTGCGGACATTGAAATCGAGGTCGCTGTCATTGAGTGCCCGAAGGAGCTTAGAAAGCGTCTCAATAGTTTGTGGGCGTGCAACCAGCTTAGGATGTTTGTTCTTTTGCGCGGACCAGACTTGAGACTCTCGGGCGTAAAGTGGAGATGCGGGGTTTATAGCTTCGGATGGGGTGAGGAAGGACAAGATGGACTCCATGGTGGTTGATATTTAGGTGAGAAGTAGGAGAAGAAGGCAGAAGCATTCTGTCTTATGGACGTGGCATCGAAGCTATCTTACTACAGGTTGCCTAACCACCGTTTTTAGGTGGGAGGATTGTCTGACTCGTTCATTCCACCATTGCTGAATAGGACATTAAAAAATGGAGGCGCCACGATGGTACTGGGCCCGAAGTTGAGATGTCAGCATGTGTCTCCTTTGGGTTAGAAGTGCTCGCAGTTGACAGATCATTATTCCAACTAGTCACGATATTAACATAATGGATTCTTGGATTGTAAGGAGGATCGTGCGGGCGTCTCGGAGCAGCGCGGTACGCGACATGTGAGACGGAGTTTTCGTGTGATCGATCGGAGATAAGCCGAATTTGTAGTAAAGTCTAAGGCGGCCAATATCTTACATGTGGATTAAGTTTTTGAGGCTAGATGATAGATGACAAATGAGCACACTACAAGGCGCTATTAATTTAATGACATGAAGAATCCTTTGCAAACGAATATTGGGCCTATTTTCTATTGTTATAGTTGTCCGGCATTAGCGGTGAGATTGGACGAGCGCAACGAATTTCGCTAACATCCAACATGGCCAGTTCCTATCCGGCAGTCGAAGATTTGCTTAGATAGGTACGGTCACCCTAAACATGTGTTTGGATTGCAATGGCTGTGTTTTCCTGGCCAGAGATGCTGTGGCTTGCCGAATTCCGTTCTCTTATTTAGTGAGTTGGATGGTTGGTCACTAAAACATAGTGTTATATTTTTCATGGAAGTTATGCTGAAGTGGGGATAGAATTCCGGGCAGAACTTTGCAAGCCCGAAGGCCTATTTCGACGTGGTTCGCTGTTCAAAGTTATAACACAAATGTATGGCATCATTCGAGCAAAGGCGCGGTTTGGGTGACGAAGTGTATCGTATTCCTTATTTGAATCACCGTCCAAGGCTATCCACCATTCCCATGATACTCCTTAGTCCCAAAAGACCAGCTATCGTCCTTTTGTAGCACTTCCAACCCAGGACCAAATGCACTCGTCGATTTTAATGGGTTCATGATTCTTGCTTCGTTGGTATAAGGTGTTCATCGGTGCTATTGAATGTTAATGCCTCCTTGGCAATTTTTCGCTGTTGTCCCAAAACATACCTTCACGAAACCAATGTCGCTAGCCTTCTCACGGAAGCACTGACGACAGATGTTGAGGCCATACTTTCGGATGAGACCGGCCGGGTGAGTGCAGACGCGGCTGTTGTGAAGTTAGTATATTGCTGTCCTCGTCCCTGCTCCTATCTCAACGAGGGTGCATACCATTCGCGGCTGCCCTTTCCGTAGGTCCGCGGTCGGGAGTACCAGACTGATTCGTGAGACATGATGGCGACGAGATTGGGATTTCGGTCGTGTGGAAAGAGACTGTGAGGGCTTCGCCGGGCGCGTGTCTGGTCGTCGTTGTCGATAACGTGGTGTGTGGGAGCTACGTTTGAATTCACGATGTGTGGTGGATAAGCGAGATTACGTAAGGTGTCGACCTTGGCGAATACAACCTTGGCAAATGTGGTCCACAGACTAGTGCCAGCATTCATTAAGTCGCCTGTTATCTAGGTTCGACATCATTCTTTTTTGCGTTCTGAGCAGGATTATCATTCCCATAAAAAGCGCATTCTGCTTAGGTCCCCTACTTCCCTTCAAAGGCCAGTCAATGGCATTCTTTGAGGTCGCTTGCAATTAGAGTCCAAACGAAGAGGGATGGTTTTTTCGAGTCAACAATTGAGCGTAAGGGTTATCTATTGTATTGCAATATTCACTTCAAGACGAAAACTATCCAACTATCGGAAGGCAACGCATTATCGTTATTTCTGACACGGATATAGGGCATGGAGTTAGGCGTGTGCGCTAACTCCAAGTCCCGCTTACCGCGCGGCAACCGAAGTTCCCCACTTCTTGTGGGTGCAGGAACGGATCTCCGACGAACCCTCTATAAAGCTTGCTCTCTCCGTCCATTTCACATAACATTAACCTGCCTGGGTTTGGCATCGCAATTCTACTGCGGTATTGAATTCATCTTGAAGTTGAGAAGCTAGAATTGTCACCGCGTCACATCTTCTTGTGTTTGTCCTGGTTACCATCACTATGGCCTGTCGAGACTGCTTCCGCGGTGGCGTTGCTGTCGGCGATCCCAAGGGATCCATAACCACCATTCATGGTGTTGAGACGTATGTTGCAGGCACTCCCGAAACGACCACTTCCGCATCCACTATCATATACTATACCGATGCATTTGGCTTGTCACTGGTCAACAACAAGCTCCTGGCGGACGCATACGCTTTGGCAACAGGATTCCGAGTTCTCGTACCTAATATTATTCCTGGAGGTATTATACCAGCACATGTGATTGAAAGTGACCAATATTGATCAAAGGATAGGACCACTCTCTCCAGAAATAATGGAGTTAACAGACAAACTAGCTGAACCTGTGGGCTTCTTTGACTTTAGCGGCCAACTCGCCCGACTCTACACCATTGCTCGAGCGCTGCAACTTGGGGTCCCGTTTTTGTGGCGAGCCTGGCCCTCGTACTCTTCCTGTTTCAAGCCTTGTCTTGCGTATGCTCGAAAAGTGAAAGCTGAGCTTCCTCCCGGAGCGAAGCTTGGTGCTGCGGGATTTTGCTGGGGTGGCTACCAGAGCATCAATTTGTGTTCAGAACCGGCTGTCGAGGGTGGCTCCGTGCGCCTACTCGATGCGCAATTCACTGCCCACCCGTCTGGTCTCAAAGTTCCGAATCAGATCCTCGATGCCGTTGTGACATTTCAAACCCCCGTTGCAATCGCGCAAGCACAGGACGACTTTGCTATTTCCATGGCTTCCGTACAAGAGACAGAAGCAGATTTGAGGCAGCAGTATGGAAATGGAGAAGGACAGAACGGATATTGGTATCAAATAACGTACTATGCTAGAGTCCCGCATGGTTTTGCTGTACGTGCGCGCCCTGGAAAAGCTCGGGACGGCGAAGCTAGTGATGAAGCAAAAGAGCAAGCGATTGCATGGTTCAAGAGATGGCTTTGAGTGCGCTTGGATATGAATACAGAACAATGTTCCAGCAGACCGAACCAACGCTATCACGCAGTATTGCTAGATACAATGCTACCCCTCTGCGGTGATATAGCGTAATCAGGTGTTTGCATTTACTTTGTCTGTATGTTCTTGAATCGACCTTTAAGCAGCTATATCATCACTATTGAACTATTGGTCTTGGTCCATTTTGCAACAATTTTCAGCGTACACTCAGTATGATGATAAATGACGGATGCAAGCGATCCACGCCTGGACTGGTGAAATGGTCGACCACGTGCAAACGCTTTTTTCGGCCCGCCAGATGGTCTAGGCCAGGCTAGGCCTCGAGGGCAATCTTCGGTTATCCTGGCCGATCTCAGGGTCATGTCTCGCCCGCAATTGCCACCTCATCATCCCAATGGAAAAATCAAACAGAGCACTGGTTTCGATGAGACCGGTCTGCATTGATGGTGTCGCGCCGTCCTTCCTTCGCCATAGTTTAGCGTTGTTGTTTTCTGCCCAGTCTTCAGTAAACTCGGTGCAGTCTTCATCAATGAACTGATGATTCCATCGACAGATCTCACCAAGATTTCAATGTTCGGGCATGTTCAGTAATCCATGGATCCTGGAGACTCGGACCCCAAATCACGATCATCTGAGCCACATAGCGTTGGAGTCAGCAGTGCGAATATCCAAACTGATACTGCCATGAATGCGGTCGACCTCCAAGCGCTTTACGATCGCGATCCACGGCCAACGTTTGTAGTGGACTGCGATGCTCGACCTGTAATTGTTTCCTTCGTCAACAAAGCACTCCTCAACACTCCCAGCCTTGCATCGTCAATTCACTTTCATGATGCATTTAGAGACTGGTGGGATCCCGACAGCAGAGTTGCAGCCGCTCAACAAGAAAAATTCCGTCATGGGCGTCTGCGCTGGATTAAATTTCCAATCTGCAAGCGTTGGCTTGTTGTCAGCCTCCTGGAAGAGGCGAAACCTGCCGCAACTGAGACACATGGAATGGGAATCGCATCCAGACAGATTCCGCGAACAACAGCACCTGTCCAGCCTGCTGGAGATGATATATTTAATATTAAGGTTCAATCCTTGGAGTTACGCGAACATATTAAGTTTGTTCGTGAAGTCGATTGGGGAGCTACGCCTCTTGGACCGATTGCCAGGTGGAGTCCTGAAATGTTACATGTTGTGACTGTCATGATGCTTGAAACGCGACCGACAGCTCTATTTCTAGGAAACGACAACAACATCATATACAATGTTGCATATGCAAAAATTGCCGGATCACGACATCCACAAATCTTGGGGTTAAGTATTATAGACGGCTGGCATGTACCCCGCAATAAATTTCGAACGTCACGTTAATAGATGCAATTTGTAGGCCTGAAGTTGCTGATCCAGTCAATGCGACCATTGCTAGATCTCAGGAAAACACCTATGCTGATGCACCTGAGGAAGAATATCATTTCATGATCGAAAGATTTGGATATGTGGAAGAAGCCTTCTTCCTGTGGAGCCTAGTTCCTCTTGTTGGTCCGGTGAAAGGATTGTATAGTATTGTCACAGAGGTGACTGAACACAGGTAAGGCTGATTTTAACAGGATCTAGCAAGAACCTGCTAAGAGAAACACCGAATCATTTAGGTTACTCGAACGTCGAGTGAATACCCTGTCTAAAATTGGACAACTCACAAACGGTGCAAGAGATATTGGCTCTTTCTGGACCTCGATCAAGTACGCAATCAAGCCGTATGAGTACGACATTCCCACCGCAATCCTATATTCTGCCTCTGAGCTGGACGCTGCGAGTTCGGTTCATTCTGGTAAGAGCACTGGCAGAAAATGCACTCTCGAATGGACCATTGGATACGCGAAGGATTGTGCTTTCATTCCAGTATCGTTGGATTTAGAGAAAGATGAGGGACTTGGGCGTGCCTTGGTCGAGAGCGCAAAACAGACAACCCCGGTACTGTTTCGCAAAGAAGACGGGATTCTTCCTGCGAAATTATTCGAAGAAGTGGAGCAGCGAGCTTTTGGCGATCCCTGCAAAGCATTCATCGTCTTTCCATTCAAGATCAACGATGAATCGATATCTGGATTTTTAATTTTAGGTCTAAACACTCGTAGACCATATGACCTGGGATACCAACAGTGGATAGAAGTGTTTGCTAATCTCCTCAGCAACTCGGCAGCGTCTGTAGCCCTCTACGAAGAAGAATTTCGGAACCGGAGGCGTATAGTGGAACAAGCTGCTATGGACCGTGCGGCACTCAATGCCGAAGTAGCAGTACTGACTCAAGAGGCGATTGATGTTACTGCCCGTTTACAGAGCATGTACGATGTGGTTGACAAAGTTGGTGTTGGATTCTTTGAATACAACATGGAGGGAAAGCTGATTAACGCAAATGTAAGAGACCTAAAGTGAGCACGTTCAGATACGATACTGACCATCATCGAGAATGCGTTTTTTGAACAAAGCGGATTCACCCACTTCCCATCCGAAAGTTCTCCACCGTTTTCGTTCGCCGAGCGTACTTTTCCAGCAGACCTAGAAAAGACTATGAGTATGTGGCACACATTGGCTTCGGGGGAGCCAGTGAAATTCGATATGCGCTGGAAAAGGGAGCCCAGGGGTCCAGAAGACCCAGATGACTTCCTTTGGATCCAATCCGCATGTTTTCCGATCAAGTCATCGAACGGCTCTGTCACTAGTATAGCTGGCTGTAACGTTAATGTCTCTGTGCACAAGAGAGCAACCAAAGCAGCGCTGCTACGAGCCGAGGCTGAGAAAAGGCTTGCTACCTTTACAGAGATATCTCCTGTCGCCTTCTTCCAGCTCAATAATGATTTGAATGTGAGCAGTTGGTTTGCAACAGTTTAGAGTTTGATGCTAATCAATGTATTTAGTTGACATATTGTAACGATATCTGGTTCGAGATCACCGGTCACCCAAGAAGCCCAGAAGGAGAAGGACATTGGCAATCTGTAGTTCTTCCGGAAGAACTTCCACAGATCCACAGAGATATAGATATAATCTTTCGTGAACAGAAAACACATCAGTTTTCTTTTCGCTTAAAGAAGCAATGGAAGGGACCCGATGGCGTGTCATGTCCAACCTGGATTTTAGCTACAGCTACTCCGGAACTCGACGAGCATGGAAAAACAATCTCAATGATCGGGGCCTTGAACGATGTTTCGCATCTTAAATGGGCGGAGCATTTGCAGAGAGTTCGAGTGGATGAGGCTCTGGAATCCAAGCGACAACAGGAGAATTTTATTGACATGACTAGTCACGAAATGCGCAACCCTCTCAGCGCCATGGTACAGTGCGCAGATTCTATCTCCTCCTCCTTGCATGAACTTGGCGACCTCGTAGAGGTGCCAATAATCGAAGCACAGTCTATGCTTCAACATAAGATCAAGGACCTACTAGAGACCAGCCTCGATGCCATCGATACCATTCAGGCCTGTGCCACGCACCAGAAACGAATCGTTGACGATATCCTGACACTTTCCAAACTCGATTCAAAACTTCTTGTTATCTGTCCAATTACTGCGCAACCGTCTGTGCTTCTGCGGGACACATACAAGATGTTCAAAGATGAGGCCAACAAGGCAGGAGTATCTCTCGAGGTCCGGAGCGAAGAGTCCATCAGTGATCTCAAAGTGGATTGGGCAATTATCGATCCTAGCAGAGTTTTACAGATACTGATTAACTTGATCACTAACGCGATTAAATTCACGCAGACTCAAGAAGTGCGCAAAGTAGAAGTTATAATGGGCGCGTCATTGCAGCCAGAAAAGAAGCCAGGGTTTGATTATGTTCCCCAAGAAACCAAAAAGAAAGATTTCCTAGAAAAAAGAGAATGGGGGGACGGAGACGTTTTTTACCTCCACTTCACAGTCATCGATACTGGTTGTGGATTAACAGCTGAGCACAAGGCGAAGCTGTTCTTGCGCTTCTCACAAGCCACACCCAAAACTCATGTCCAGGTACAAACCAACAGACTATATTACATACCATCACACTAACACTCTCTAGTATGGAGGCTCAGGCCTCGGACTCTTCATCTCCCGCGAGATGTCCGAACTGCAGGGTGGCAGTATTGGTGTCCAGTCTGAGCCCACCAAAGGTTCTACCTTTTCCTTCTACATCAAGTCACGGCACGCATCGCCTCCATCATCCTACAGACCCAACGTTCTTCCCAACCATACGAAAGCCGAAATCATTCAACACACGACCGCCCCCGGTAGCGACTCACCATTTAGATTGACGTCTACCCTCACATCACTGTCCAGCACACCCCCTCCTTCCGCCAACCAAATCTTTCACATCCTAGTCGTGGAAGACAATCTCATCAATCAGCGCGTTCTCACGTCTCAACTCATCAAACGTGGGCACAAAGTCCTCGTCGCAAACCACGGCCGCGAAGCACTTTCTCAACTCCACAAAACACATTTCTCTACATCGCCTCAGTCCGATCCACCATTTCCGCTCTCAGTGGTGTTAATGGATGTCGAGATGCCGGTTATGGACGGGCTGACATGCACGCGGAAAATTCGGGAAATGGAAAGGGAGCGCGAGATTGTTGGACACGTTCCCATCATCGCGGTAAGTGCGAATGCAAGGCATGAACAGATTGAGATGGCGAAGCAAGCGGGAATGGATGACGCTATTAGTAAGCCTTTTAGAATTCCGGAGTTGTTGGAAATGGTAGGGAGGTTGACTAGAGGCGAGGCTTAAGACGGCATCGATTAAATGCGGACGGAGGAAGGCGGTGGTATGTTAAGGTTACAGTGTTTACGAGTTTTGTTTGGTGGGGTATGTCGTTGGAAGCATTTATGGTGTATGGTACCTTGGACGTCAATACCTACGTAGATGTGGGAATTAACATTTTGAGAATACGAGACAAAGCACTGTAGAACTGTTGAGACCTCGAAAATTTATCATATTCTCTTCAAAGCCTTCAAATAGTATCCTGATATGCTATACTACATTAAGAGGTTCGAACTACATTTTTTCCTATACCGAACCCGAATTACGCAGTCCAGGGAGCCTACTGATCTAATGAAAAGCCACCCACGTGACACGCGTCAAAGTCGCGATTTAGATCGGCCAAAACGCCCCCAACACTATGACGTGAACACCCCCTCATCCCCACACTCCACACACTCCGATCTTATCACCAAAACATCTCTTACCATATAGTATCTCGTATCCCATCAAAATTGACGGCAATCAACCTACAATGCCATTTTCTAAGAGGCAAACACACAACCAAAGCATCGGTATCGCGAGGACTCCAACAACACCAATGATGATGCTCCACACAAAAGCAAGAACAACGCTAACGATAAAGAGAAAACTGTAGACGGCGTGGAAAAAGTCAATGCATGTCAATTAGTTTATCCGGATCGCAAAATTGGATTCTGGACGAATAACTATCGCTAGACCAAAAATCTGCCTTGCAACGAATACATCTGCGTCCAGCGCCCCCATTTCAACTACGAGCGCGAAGCATCAGTGAAAAGGAAAGTGGGAGCTGAACCGTTAGTCGACGCGCCCGCAGCCCTTAAGAGAGAAGAAGAGGACGGAGACGAAATCCACACAGCCTACATGCGCTGCTACAGAGCGGAACTTGCCAAAGGAATCATTTCTCAACCACGCTATTCATCCCTGGATTGGGAATGGACTGCCCAGAAACAGAGTTGAGATGTCGTCGATCTATATCTGGGGAAGAACCAATACGTTGGCGTGGAAGAAACGATCCGAGCCGGATTCGTTGCATAAGGTGTGGGCTGTTTTTGTTGAGGTGGGATTGTGGCTCAGAATGAATGATCTGGGTGCTCAGCTGAGTCCGTCTGTTATCACTCACATCACTTCTATATACTAACTTTCCTTACAGGCAGCGAAAACGGTCCAGCGGTCTGCGCGCAGGCAGTTTTAACAGGTTTTGCGCTGTTCACTGCGCTTGACGCCCTCAAGAAAGCAGGCAAACTCACTCCGGATTCGACATTCAAGGATCTCGCCTTCGTTGTCTCCGCATATATTTTCTGGATGCACAATATACCTCAATACGGCATTGAGGATGAAGCAGTATCGTGAATTAAGTCCGCAGTATCTCACTTCCGCGATGCCAAACTTGATCCCGAGCGTGGTATCCATCCGACCGAAATACTACTCAATAAGTGTGATGGGGAGGAGGAGTTTGGGGCGGGCAAGGCCAACGTGAAGAGCACGGATGACAATCACTGAGGGTGGGCAGAGCGATTGACGATATGTAAGGAGAAACATGGGATGGGGATGGGAGATGTGATGGGAGAAGAGAAATATGATAACACGAAGTGGACTAAGGCCGAGAGGAAAATGAGTTCTGAGAGTGGGAGAGATCTATTTAAGGGGGTGCCGGTGTTGGATTTGAAGTAGAACTTGTTAGAATTTTCTAGGGATAAGTGGTCCGGGAAGAGATTTTGTCAATGTGTGAGTCATTGGTACATATGCATTTGGTATATCATTCCTCCGATGCAGTGTTTGGTATCTTGAACGCAATTTTCCCATCCAAACTTATCCCACCATTCCCCTAATCACTGCACCTTCCCCCTAGCATCCACCTTCCAAATCTCTTCAATAATCCCATCCCTATGCGCATAATACACATCATGCAGATTGATCGTCGGATCAATATGACTCGGCACCATTTCCACGCGGTCCCCCACCTCCAACTTCCTAACCCCATTCCCCTCCCCCTCCTCCGTCCACTCCAAACTCCCATGCTCATCCCCAAGCACCCCATACACAAACCCCTCCTCCTTACATTCCGCCAACCCGGAATCCGTCGTCAGACTCTTCAACCCCGCATCAATCGTCACGATCCTCTCTCCCTGCTTACTAATAACTGTCGACAAAATCGTCAACGAATTAGCATAGAACCTCCCAATCGCATTCCGATAATCCGTATCCATGAGCAAAAAGCTCCCAGGCTGCACCTCCGTAACGCCCGGCACCGTGACACAGAACTCCGCTGTCCCCGTCCCCCCCGTCGTCACGACATCGATCTGATGTCCATCGTTCCTGAGCTGCTCTGCCGTATCCACAAGCACCTTCATAGACTCAAGACATAACCTCTTCCTCTCCTCTGCCCCATGCAAATGCTGCAGATGCCCCTCATACCCCTGGACTCCTATAATCTTCAATCCCCCACACTCCTCCCTCACATACCTTGCTAATTCCCTCGCAGGCTCCCCCGCCCTTACTCCTGTTCGATGTAATCCAACATCCAGATCAATCAACGTCGCAATCCGTCCCTTAACCCCACTTCGCACCATCTCTGCCTGAATTGCCCCCGCGCCTGCCGCGCTATCAACCACAATCCTCACCTCGGGATTCCGGCCAAACAACTCAACTAGCCTCTTGACTTTCGCCGGGCCCACAATTTCGCAGGTAATAAGTAAGTCCGTGAACCCCAGGGAAGTCATTACTTCCGCTTCGGACAGTTTTGCGACGCAGGCACCACGGGCGCCGGCGGCGATGAGGCGCTGGGCTAGGACGACGGATTTGGTGGTTTTGAGGTGCGGGCGGATGGAGATTCCGGTAGGGAGGAGCGTGGAGAAGAGTTTGGTTATGTTGGATTCCATGAGCGGGAGTGAGACAAGCATGGAGGGGGTGTCGAGGGTAGAAATGGGTTGGCCAAGTTGGGGGGAATATGTTGTAGCCATTTTTGATCAGGGGGGAGGAGTTGGAGGTTGAAGGGGGAACTTCTGAAGAGAATAAGGGGAGTTTTTGAATAGAAGGATTGGAGTTTTTGGGGATGAGGTGAGTGATTGTTAGATTTCAGATATGGTTATGGTGATGCGGACGAAGATACCTAAATGTGACTGTGACCGGGCTTGTCCGGAAGCGGTAAGCCGGCCGCCGCCTTCCTGAATGGGAATGTTAGCGGGGAGGGAAGATCAGAGACGATGTTACATTGTGTATGCTTTTGTTACGCTTTTGAGGGATTAGAGATCAAATACGAGGATAAGTATTTGCTAGTATTTCTATGAGCATGGTAAGCAGATTTGTGTGCAGGTTCATATGTTAGGTAAATGTTTATGGCTGGATTTGAATTCTTTCTTCTGATCGAGATCTAGATAGAAAGTTGACTAAAGCATATCTAGACATCTCGATTCAGATCTTCAAATATTCAAATCCGAATCATATCCCACAGTTCCCAGTCCTGGGAAATGCGGTTCTGCCGTCTAGCATACACAGAAGGCGGTACCTGGGGCCGGACCCATTATACAGCAGTTCAGGTCTGCCGTGACACATTCACTGCTGAGAACGAGCAAATTATTATTCGAACACATGAATACACCCACGTGAAATTCAGCAGATGGTGAATTGGGGTCATTCTGTGTGTAATACTGCCCGCATTCGGCACGGCCAGGTGTTGAGCAAGGGATATATGTTGGTGGGCCATCCTGAATTTGGACGTTGTCACTAACGAATATGTCTGACAGCGAAGGGATCTCGGAACCAGAACCTGATTTGGGATTCCTGGATGTAATTAGTAAGAGTATTCGATACGTGGGAGTGGAGGGGCTAATACTTACGACGAGGATGCGAGCCCAGCTGGCACGCAAGAAGCATCGGTATCTCCTATGGTTATGCAGATGTGTTGGTTACCACAATCAGTATTCCACCAATATCCTTCTTTGCACTCATAAAGATCCTTGGAGTCTGCGCAGCCTTTCTGGCCTTCGTATTTTGGATTGCATTGGTATGGTGACTTTCGTGGCTGTCCGATGTCCCGCTTGGCATTGATATTCAAGTTATGGGTGGTGAGTTCAGCATCGCTGGTGGGTCTATTATGCGTTAGTTATGATCTTTCTAAAGCCTCAGACGAAGAATCCAATCCTAGAATCCGTGAAAGAAAATCCAACAATGATCTTGACCCCTATGTAAACATCAAACCAATCTTAGGGAAACGAAATATACTCACGCCGGTGCAACATATCTTCCACAATGCGCCCCACCCTGCATGTCGTCGAAGCAGAAATACGGCGCACAACTAATCTGAACCTTCCACTCCACCCCCCTCTCACAAATCTCGATCGCGCCCAAGTCCGTCGAACAACGCGTCTCATCTTCCCTACAGATAGGCTCCGGGACACGAGAGGACAGAGTCTCCTCAGGCATAGCACAATCCGACTCAATGTAGCAGTCAGCGTATCCGTGCTGACCGTACTTGCAACATTGGTCACAGACCTTTTTTTCGAATCTGCCCTGTTCGTTGCAGACGAGGATGCTCTTTTTGTCGGGGAGACAGACTTTGTAGCCAGGAGGGCAGGACTCGCTGGAAATGTTGATGGGGGAAATGAGCTAGGCGAGGTTAGTGAATGGGTTCGTTGGAGTTGATGGCGGGAACTTACTTCGTGGCTCCGCTCGGGCAGGGCGGCTCCAAGGGTCCATCCTATGATTCCGGCGAGTACCAGACTTGCCAGGGTGGAGATCTTCATTGTTACTGCTGGTAGTAGGAGTTGATGAGTCGACTGGATTTGCAGTTAGAGTTGAGATTCAAACCGTGAAGATGTGTCGTGGAGTGAGGTGGGAAGAAGAGAGAGAAAATAGTGAAGAGAAGACGATAGAGCTACCTATGTAGGTACTAATGAGCCAAGCTCTAGCTCAAGTATCCATATACTGAGACGACTGCAGCGGTGTGGGGGTGCACGATCCCGACGCTGTAGTGGTAATCGTGGAAGTGAAGGGCAAACGAAGCAGGAAAGAAAAGAGGAGGACACCCCCACCGAATACCAAATGATTAGGCAAAACTTCATAGGAGCGGTCTGCGTAAACTCTCTGTACTACTGTAGAAGAAATATACAGTAGCGGTGTAAAACAGGTAGTTTAATAACAGTACAGAGAGTGATGAGTTTGGGTGAACGATGACGCGGGGAGAAGTCAGGAGGGGATATGTCCACAAATTACCAATTTTGAATAGACTTGGTCATAATGGACACGGATTTTATATACTTTTTTATATGTGAAAGTATATAGTCTTTTCCAAAGTCAAGCTGCGAGGTGTAGTGAAGAGACCACGCAAACATTTAGCAAGCCCCACAGAAATAAAAATCTTGCCCCAAAATCACGAAAGACATCACAAAAAGTCAACCAGACATTGTTTTAACAATCTTGACAATAATGAATAAAACGAGAAACTTTTCCAACATGCTAATCAAGTAATGCACGTACGTACGGACGGGACTATCTATCTATTCTGTCGTGTTCATTGCCCCTTCTATCCCATTTGAATGAAACAATAACGCCGTTTGAATGCATTTCAATTCACCTCACCCATACCATCTATAGCAGGTTTAGACCTGGGAAGCTTGCTAGGCTTCGTCATCGGTATCTGGGGGATGCGGTGTTCCCTTGGGGCTGTTGAGCCACTCGATGTGCCTCAATCTCCTTCGGACTTCACGGTCCTTGAGCTGGGCGCGCGTCATCTTCTTCTTCTTGCGGGCGCGGAATTTCATGTCATCTTTGCCTTCAGCTTCGCTCATGACGGGTGTACCGTTTGTGCTAGGGGCGGCAGAAGAAACCTGGGAAGATGCGGCGGTGGATCCGGGTCGGGAGTCTTCGAAGCGGTCAAGGGATACGGCGAGGTGACCCTTGTGCGCGACGCGGCCATCGGCAACATGCCATTGCTCAGGGCAAAGGGCACCGACGAATTCTTCGTTATGGGAAATCATGATGACACCACCCTTGAAATCGCGAATAGCGACAGCGAGACCGCCGAGAGAGTCACGATCCAAGAAATTGGTAGGTTCGTCGAGGACAAGCAAATGTGGGTTGTTCCACATGGCGCCAGCTAAGAGAAGGTTAGTACATAATCTGAAAAATACATTGGAGGTGACATCTCGACTTACCAAGCACGACCTTGACCTTCTGTCCACCGGAAAGACCGGAAATCTCATTGTGATTTGCGATCTCAGGATCCATACCCAAATCCTCGAAATGCTTAGAAATGACCTTGGGCTCGAGCTGGCGGAAACCAAGACCTTCACGCGAAGCCTCGTGATCGTCGAACTCCTGAACCATCTTCTGGAAACCACGTTCAAGTAAAGTCTCGCGGGAAATCATGGTGTTGAACTTGGGAAGCATGTGCATCCACTTGACTTCATACTGGAAACTCTTCTTCCACTTTTGGCGACCAATGAGAGCTTCGATTTTGCGTGGACCCTTTCCATCACCAAGGTCGATAGGAGTGTCCAACTGCTTCTTGTCCTCGTCAGTCAAGACACGGGTCTGCTTCATGAGCACTTCACGATCGTCTCCGTTGGCATAGCGCCATTGAAGATACTGGTTGGGTGTTTTCTCCATGTGCATCTCAACGTGCTCAAGAGCATGCTGCTTAATGTATCCAATACGCAAGTTAGGGTGCTTCTCAACCTTGCCCTCTTGAGGAATAGTTTCGCCAGTAAGCATCTTGATGAGTGTAGATTTACCCGCACCATTTGCACCAATAATTGCAACTCGCGAGGATAGCGAGAGAGCACAAGAAGCATCATAGAGAGAAGGCTTCGAAGCACCGGGGTAGGTGTATGTGCAATTCGTCATACGGAGGATCGCACGAGTGTTGGACTTGACACCAGTAAGGATGCCCGGTGGAGGGAACTTGAACTGGACCTGGGTAGCCGAAAGCGTGTAGTAGCTCTTTGCCTCTGGCTTGACCTTGACGAAAGCGGCTAGATTGCCCTTGTAGTGTGCGAGCTTCTTGCCTTCATAATGGTAGATGTCCGTGCAGACCTCATCCAGAAATCCGGAGTCGTGAGAAACGATCATACTGGTGATCTCCGTGTGGTTCTTCAGATACTCCTGGAGCCACTTGACGTTGGCAACGTCCAAGTGATTGGTAGGTTCGTCCAAGAGTAGAACGTCGGCTTTTCCAAGCATAGCACGAGCCAAAGCAAGCTTCATCTTCCAACCTCCAGATAGTGACCCAACATTGTGTGATTGCCTGCCCTCTGGCCCTGCTGTGAACCCCACCTCTTCTAAGACCTCGGAAATACGCTCCTGAGTTTCTGTGAATCGAGCATCCTTTGAAACATACTCGAGAATGCTGAGATCAGCATCTTCACCTTGGTTGTGTTCGACAAACCAAGTCTTGACCTCATCCTGGGGAGGGAAACCTTCGAGCTTGCCACCAGCGATACTTCTCATCAAAGTTGATTTTCCAGCACCGTTGCGGCCGCACAGCCCATAACGATGTCCCTTCAAGAGACGCAAGTTGGTGTGCGAAAGAAGCAACATACCACCATATCCAAGAGAGAAGGTAGCGTTCACAATCTCGACCTCTCCATCATCCTCCTTGACAGGCTCACCAAACTTGCGATTGTCTTCTTCGACATAAAACGCATGAACGGCTTCAGCAATTTTCGTAGCTTCTCCTGGGTTGAGTAGTGGCTCAATATATGGCTCAATCAAGTCCTTGACACGGAAGAGGTGTCGTTGGCTGACTACTTCTGCCACCATTTCGGAGATATAGTTCCTGGTTGCAGTCCATACCTCGGCATCGCCTGGGAAATTTTGAAGATGTCCGTGAATAGAAACCTGCTTGTCCAATACCTTTTGAACGTCAGAGGGATTTGTACGCGCGAGAGCTCCAATATCAACACTGTCATCCCTATCGGCCATGGCCTTCTCAATAACAGCCAGTGCGCGAGCACCGATCTCTCGTACTTCTGGCAGCGAAGCACGGTCTGCGACGGTCTGGACACCTGGCTTCAATTTAGGCAGGAAAGCGCGGGCTTCGATAGGGTCGTGGACAAGCTTTGTCAAGTTCTCCACAACAACAACAGTCTGTCGCGTTACTTCCTGGGTAGTAGTTGGGGTATTCAACGAGCGTTCAAGCAGAGGGGTGACCAATGCAAGAACGGGAGAAGTAACGATAGCGACAAATGTAGTTTGTGAGAGAGCGTGGATGGCTTTCTGCAAACTCTGAGTAGACGGGTCCTCGATGGACTTGACGAGAAGGGGTATCCGGGGAGCAATATCGTCATTCTGGAGGAGGGTGGTGAGACTGTTCATTGCCTTGAGGGCTTGCTTGCCGACCTGGAAGGTGTTAGTACAGTTCAGTTAAAACAAAGCCTGAGAATGAAGCTCACCTCGTTCTTGAGATCGTGCATTCCGCTCTCAACCACAGGGATAAGACCTTCGAGCTTCTTGCCAAGTGCCTCTCGGAGGATATCCTTCTCCCTCTCAGCTTCGAGGCTCTCCATGCCGATTTTCGCCTTATCCGCCATGCGACCAATAAGCTCAAACGCAGCAACGGCGCCTTGCCACTTGCCCGACTTCTTCGCCAGGTGCTTGACCAGGACGGGCAAAAGACCAAAGACCTTCGCCTCTGCGCTCAGATTGCCGAACAGCGCATCGATTGCATACTGCGACGACTCGCGCACCGACGCCGTCTTGTCCGCCAACGCGTCCAGAGCCGCTGAAACAAGTCCATCCTCCTGCACTAGCAAAATAGCCTCTGAAATCCTCTGTGTAAGGGGGAACTTCTCAAACAATGCGCCGAGAGCGTTCATGGCGCCTTCTCTCCGCACAGCATCCTTCTTGTTGGCTGCGGACTTCTTGATCTCATCGAGTATGCCATATCCCTTCAGGCCACGGAAGCCGACCGAGTTCAGGAGCAGCTCCGTGAGCGCGTAGGCCGAGTCGACAGAGGCCTTTGAGGTTTTGGCACTGAAGGTAGCATTCAATATGGCGTTGATATCTTCTTGGGACGGGGGAGGCGCAGAGGAGTCGCCCGCCTTGTTCACCATGATAGCGGGAGCCATGGGCGGCGATTCGTGATGGGGCATTCCCACCGAGGGGCGGACGGGAGGGTGAGGCAGAATACGGGTACGTGAATATGCTACCGTGTCCACTTGTTGAGTGTCGTCGACTTTTGTTTGGGCGTTGTTCGCAGCGTCCGCTGTGAGGGGTTTTCTTATCGATATGCGGCCAGGTGGGCTATTCTGCTTTCGCTACACGTCGATCACTTTTCTCGCCCTGAGAAAAGACAATGCACAGGGACTCTGGGGGGTATCTACAGTGCGCAAATGATGCGCAACAAAGGGTAGAGTGGAGAGTCCGGAGGAAATGCACAAAAAAGAAAAAGGGAAGGGAGAGGGAAAAGTTGCTGGAGGGGAAAGGGCTGAAGCGGCGGTGGAACAGTTTTAACGTTGGGCTCGTTGAACAAGAAATTATTTCTGACTGAGCCGGCGGGGCGGCCGCAGGGGTCTGTCGCCGTCTGTGGATAAGCCGACCACTCTCCGCCTGGTCCGCGCGCATGCGTTTCTGGCCTTCCCAAGGGTTTTGCCTCCCACCCCAACCCATCCCATCCTCACAAACACAAACCAGGACTGGAACGTGCGAGGGCTGAACAGTCTCGGAACCAGCATTGGAGTCAGCACAACCCCGTAATTGAACAGGACAAAGTATTGAAGATTATGTGCAGCGATGCAGCGATGCAGCGATGCAGCCTGTCTGATTACGGGCGGTGTACTAGACAACCTTGGAATGCGCGCTGATATCCAATGAGAGGCCTGCAAATCAACGACAGAAAAGAACACCATTCGCCACCCGCGCCAGTAACAAGAAAATCATCTACCACCAGCTACCAAGCACCCTCTAATACTAGATTCCGGCTCGAAAAGCCGACGTTGATGGTGAACTGCCCTGCTGTCGGCAGCACCCAATTCTGCTTCCGCACGTCCCAATAGCTCAGATCCTTCCTAGTCAGTTCGAATGTCACAATCTTCCGGTTCGGAGGATGCTCGCTGGTCTTCCCCTTCGCTTCAGCGGGAATCTCGATCTTCTCGAAGCCACGGAGTACGCGGACGGGGAAATCAACCGTCTCTTTCGTCTCGGGATCTTTGTAATCCTGAGGGAAGCCCACATAGAGCTGGACGACACTGGACCCATCCACTTTGCCCATGTTGGTCACCGTAGCACTTACGGTCAAGAGTTTGGTGTAGAGGTCAGGGTTGCCGCCTTGCGCACCACCAGCTTCACTGAGAGGAGATTGGTGCTCCGAGGTCTTGGCATCAGACTTCTTGATGCCATCCACCGAGGACAGATATGGGTAGACGTACTTCTCAAGCTTTCGGAAGCCTTCTGGCAACAGCACACTCTTGGGGTCGGGTAGGTCCGTCGAATATGTAGGTGGCGCAATACCCGAAGGCCTGGGAGCAGGCAATGGAGTCTTGGGGCCATGTTGTTGAATGAGCAGGGATGACAGCTGGAAGTCGGTATACGAGAGCCCATAACCAAATTCATAACGAGGGGTGATGCCCTTCTTATCGAAATATCGATAGTCAATATAGAGGCCTTCAGAGAAGTTCTGCTGGGGGACAAGACCATCCTTGGGATTCGGGAAGTACTTGATCTTGCTGTCTGGTCCGTAGTCTTCCTCCTTCTTTGCGATTGTGTAAGGTAGACGACCCGATGGGTTGATATTGCCGAACAGGACATCGACGAGCGCGTTTCCAGATTCTTGGCCGGGAAGATTGGCAATGAGAACCGCCTTGACACTCGGGTGGTCAATCCATTGCTCGAGGATGACCGGGCCGACGGTGTGAATAATGACGATGACTTTGCCTTTGCCCTTTCCACATCCGTCTGCAACATCTCGAATGAGTTTGTCGCCTTCCTTCTGGAGCTTCAGGTCATTGCGATCGCCACGAACATCTAGTATCAGTTAGTATCTCATAGTGGAAGCTCAGCATCTATGTCAATACTTACTGCCCCAATTGGTATAGCCCTCGCCTGCATCGGAGTTTCCAAAGACGATGCAAAGATCCTGATCCTCCAGAATCTCCCTGGTTGCAGGCAGCTTGTTTTCAACCCAATCCGTGACATATACGAACTTTTCAAGGAAAGTTTTGCGGATAGCAGTCAAAGGTTCAATGAGGTATGGGAAGTCGACGGCACCGGAACCCCAGCCAGAAGCGAGTGTGCCTTCATTACAGTTCCGGTCTGGGCAATGGTTGATACCTTCTGGGATGTTTCGTGCGTCTTCGCCAAAGATACCCACACGGTACTTCTCAGTCTTCTTGTCCGTTCCACCATGGCGCTTAAGGGGCAGAATGTTATCCTCGTTCTTCACCAAGACCGTGCCTTCGGCAGCAATCTGTCGCACAAGTTTTCCGTGATCGTGTTGTACATTGATGAACTTATTGACAACACCCTTAACCTTGTCTTTACTGCCATGGTAGAAGTAGCCGATTTTCTCTTTCGTCCAGGAAGAGAAATTGGGACCGCCTTCGCCCTCAGGAGGTGGAAGAGGCCACTTCTCAGTGTCGTCTTGTCCGAGCTGGTACCACGCTGCAACGACTCGTGTAACCATGTCGTTCAGGCGTTCAATCGGAACACTGCCGTTTAGGACAGACCTGGTGAGCTCAGGTCCCCACAGACTCTTCCCGTCAGCCCACTTGAGGCCATCACCAGGCATCGTCACATCCAATCCAGTCAAGGCGGCAGAGACGCCGCTTCGTTGGGCAAGCCAGTCGCTTTGGACGAAACCTTGGAAGCCGAGCTCGTCCTTAAGGATGCCGTTCAGGAGTTTGCTGTTTTGACAAGCATAGCTGTTGTTTACCTGGTTATAGGAGCACATGACTGAAGCTACACCAGCCCTCACGGAATCTGCGAAAGGCCATGCGTAAATTTCGTGGAGCGTCCTGTCATCGATGTTGCTTGAGATTGCGTTTGGAAGAGCCCACTCGCGAGCTTGACGGAAATGCTCCTGTTCATTGCCAACAAAATGCTTCGCTGTAGCAATAACGCCCTCGTCCTGAATACCCTTGATTGTCTCAGCGGCTGCAATACCCTGGAGAACAGGATCAGAACCGAAACCCTCCCAATTCCTTCCGCCGGCCGGGAGTCGTCCAATAGGGCCCATCGCAGGACCAAGCAGAACGTGAATGCCCTTCTCTTTAGCCTCTCTTCCGTGTGCTCTTCCCCGCTTGTACATCAAATCCTTGTTCCAAGTTGCGCCCACAGTGATGCCAGCAGGAAAGGCTGTAATATTATCCGCAAACCTCAGACCCAAAGGTCCGTCTTGAAGGCACAAACCGGGGAACTTGAGACGCGGAACCGGTGCCGTGTTGCCCACACAGAACCCCATCGACCATCCTGTGCCTGTTGTGATATTGACCTTTTCCACCAACGTCATCTGCTCCACTAGCTTTTTGGCTTTCTCGTAGCTTTCCTTCCATTTCTCATCTGATCCACCTTTGGGTGTTGGATACCAGGGGGGACTCTGCCCATCGTCCGGCGCGCTTTTGTACACCCATATGCCACCAGCAGACAACAGCAGGATGGTCGTGGTGACGAACAACAAAAGCAGGCCGCAACACACTCGTCCAGACGTGCATTTCCTCGCTTTCGCCAGAGGCCTCTGCTTCGCATTTTCAGCATCTTTGAAGGCGGCTTTTCGGGCTCGAAGATCTCCGGTACTTCGTTTCTGCTTCAAGGTCCCGGCATCGTAGTTCAGTGGGTCGAACTCTTCGAGGTCTTCGTACGACGAGGCATTAGAATCAAACGAGCGCCGTGTGGGCGTATCATCTTCGGCCGGAGCATCAAGGCGGGCATAACGGCCCCGGCGAGACTCGTTCATCTCTATAGGGGGCATATGTCTGTTGTTGTTGAGGATTCAGAGGAGGCCAACGGTGGCGAGGGGTGGGTAGCGGTGGTGGACTGAGAAACAGAAGCTATGAAACAGCAGGTGGCGCTACGCCGCATTCAAATCAAGATCAGCAATACATGAAGCGTGCTTGTTTGCCGCGATAGACAGGAACAATCAGGAAATCGAACGCAAGCTTCCTGCAGGCAGAAAGGAACAAGACTGGTTGTTCCGGCGTCTGAGTGACTTCAAACAATCGTCTGATTCCGACTCCCAAGCTGGGCTGAGCGCTGGCACCAATTAGACCTAGCCCCTGCCGATCTAGGGCTCCCGGCACGGACTCCGGTGCCTCGTCGCGCCCGTCTATGACCTTGGAACTCCTCTAGTGCCCTCTAAACGTTTACTTTCCACATGCGAAGGCACGGCTAGTTAATCCATATACGAATATAGTATTTAAGTTCATAAACTAAGCATCCATCATTTTCATTCCTTTAGGAAAACACCCAAACGCTAAGTGGTGGTATTTACAAACGGCCAATCACGCATACATTCATGGTCATTGCGCGTAAACTTGACGTCTCTTCTATCTATCCCTCAACCTGCTTCAAGATACCCGCGAGGTTGATACTCTTGGGTCGCTCGATGGGCAGACCAAGCGCCCTGTCCCAGATGAGCTGTGCAAGGGGTCCTAGACCACGGCTGACACCAAAGGTTGCTGTGTAGTAGAGAGTCTCCGTGAAACCATAGTGATGGAAGAGGACACCAGATGACGAATCGACGTTGGGGAAGGGGTTTTTGGTCTAGAGATAAGGTGCGTTAGTATACGTTCATTTACGATCCTGGACCTGTTCTTACCTTTCCGTGCTCAGTCAACACTCCTGGTGCAACCTCGGAGTTCTTCTTGACAAGCTGGTAAACTGGGTTCTTCGCAATCTCGGGGCGAGCATTGGCAAAGTCCATGAGAGCCTCAAAACGAGGATCAGGCTTCCTCAGCACAGCGTGGCCATATCCAGGAATGACACGACCAGACTTCAGGACGCTCCACAAGTAGTTGGTGACATCCGACTCGGAGAAGTTGGTACCAACGGATTTCTGCATGTCAAGAATGAAGCGGAGCACTTCCTGGGCAGCAAGCCCGTGTAGTGGGCCAGCAAGACCTTGAAGTCCAGCACTATAGCTAAGGAAGGGATCACTGAGTGCACTGCCAACCAAGTGGGTGGCATGTGCGGAAACGTTGCCACCCTCGTGATCGCCATGGAGTGCGAGGTACAGACGGAGAAGGTCCTGGAAACCCTCATTCTCCTTTCCTGATTTGCCCAACATAGCAGCAAAGTTGTATGCCCAATCCTGGGTCAAGTCGACCTCGTTGGGAAGAGCACCTCCACCACGGTAAGCATTCTGGTAAATTTTAGCCGCAATGGTGGGCAACTTGGCTAGCAAACTGATGGAGTCATCGAAGGTAGGCTCCCAGTAATCGGCCTTGTTCAGACCCTCCGCGTACGCCTTTGCGAACTTGGATTCGTAGTTTAGTGCGGAAACGGCACAGGCAAACTGGGTCATCGGATGGAGGTCCTTGGGGAAATCATCCAACATCTTCTCAACGAACTTGGGGATTCCGGCCTTCTCGGCAAGCTCTCTTGACAAAGCCCTCGTCTGGTTAACGGTGGGAACCTCGCCGGTCAACAATAGCCAGAACATGGCTTCAGGCAGCATCTCGGTGCCGGAAGTACCCTTGGGGAGGACCTGTTGACAGTCCTTGATGGTCTTGCCGTGGAAGCGGATGCCCTCGTTCGCGTCAAGTACGGATCCCTCCCATACCATAGCCTTCAGGCCTCTGTACCAGTCCGTCAGAAAATCCAACCTAGTTTCCAGCGCGTGAATACAAACCTCATTCCGCCCAAGGTGTTCTCAACCTTGACATCTCCAAGTTTCTTATCGGCATGGGCTTTGACCTTCTTGAGAAGTTCACGCTTTGCTGGTAGAACTTTTTTAAATGTCGCCTTGAGATCCGGCTCAGAGGACGAAGAGTAGCTGCATGCTTGAACTGTGACACCGATTAGTCTTCACGGCTCTCCCAGGGTTCAGAACCGCTCAATTGCATACCAGAAGCCAGCGGTCGGACCGCAGAGGGCTACACAAGCTCCAGTCAGCTCCAGAAGGATCAATTCGCGTCTGGGGATCATACCTTGACAGCTCGCAGAGCTCGTGAAGCTGTTCGTGCGTTCAGGGCCATAGCTGTGTGAATAGTGAGGGGTAGCAGGGATATTGTGCCGAGGGCGAAAGCAAGCAGTCTATTGAGCACCAGCTCTAAGTAGCAAACACGACAAAAGGTAATCACTGGGGGTCAATGGGCGTTATATGTGAACAAAAAGAGAACAGGGAAAAAGAGGTCTGCGGTAATCCTCGGCCACACAAGATTTCACAAGCTACGGCGGTCCGTTGATGCGACGCGTTGGACAGCCAGACGTTGGGAATGCCCCTCGGCAACGGTCCAAGAAGGCTAGCGGAAAGGCTATCCTCGGTTCGTCGGCGTGGAGGAGAAAGTTATCCCCTCGCTGCTCGCACAACCACATCATGAGGCGCGTCATATCCACTCGTGCTCGGAACACCGTCGCAGGTTGCAGTACAAGATCCACTCCTCCGCGTACGGCTGTATTTTGTGGTGTCATTACGTCGACTGCACACTGCGAACAAGGGCGGGTGGCAATTATCGAGACCCCGACTTCGCTCCGCCATTCGCTGATTCATTGAAACCCATCACCGAGTGACTGCTAATTATTACCAAGCATCGCCTCCCCGAAAAAGTTATACACTTTCTTTTTGAAGAGTCGGGCGTGGTTCCCTTCGACATACACACACTGGGAGACAGCCCTTGACATCGATATGCTGCGAACAGTTTCCCGCTCCGTCGCGCGTCAGAGCCGAACAATACGGACAGTATCACGAACACCTCAGGTCCTACGACCACTCTCCACCTCCGTATGTCGAATGTCGAGCTCAGTTCTCAAGTCCGTAGATCCTCCAGTCTCTACAGCCCTCCCGGGCGATTCCTTCCAACTCCTTCCCGAGGCCTCGAAGGCAGGACAAGCCGAAGATACCCTCTTCGATGAGCAGGTACAACAAGTCAAGGACTGGTGGGCGTCACCGCGATACAAGGGGATCAAGAGGCCGTATTCTGCGGAGGATGTAGTGAGCAAGAGAGGAGCTTTGCAACAAACATACCCCAGCTCCCTGATGGCACGGAAGCTGTTCAATCTCTTAGAAGAACGGGCCGCAAAGGGCGAGCCTGTACATACCAGTGCGTTCTATCAGTCCCCCATAGACAAGACAAAGACTAAAATATTCTGTTTCTACGTTCAGTGGGCGCCATTGACCCTGTGCAAATGACCCAACAAGCTCCCAATCAAGAAGTCCTATATATTTCCGGATGGGCATGCTCATCGGTGTTAACCACAACCAACGAGGTTTCGGCAGACTTCGGTGACTATCCTTATAACACTGTACCAAATCAGGTGCAGCGCCTTTTCAAGGCACAACAGCTCCACGACCGCAAGAACTGGGATAATAGACGGAAGATGACCCCTGATCAGCGCGCAAAGACACCATATCTAGATTACATGCGGCCAATCATTGCTGATGGTGATACGGGGTGTGTATACCACCCCCTCTACTCTGATTTCATTCTAATATATGAGCAGTCATGGAGGACTTTCCGCTGTCATCAAGCTTGCGAAGCTCTTTGCAGAGAATGGTGCCGCAGGGGTCCACTTCGAAGACCAGCTCCATGGTGGAAAGAAATGCGGCCATCTTGCTGGAAAAGTCCTGGTTCCGGTCGGCGACCACATCAACCGTCTCGTAGCCGCCCGCTTTCAATGGGACACAATGGGCTGCGAAAACCTCGTCATCGCCCGAACTGACTCCGAGAGTGGCAAACTCATCAGCAGCGCTGTCGATGTCCGCGACCACGAATTTATCAAAGGTGTGACCGAAGAATCCGAGCCCCTGGCCGAAACCCTCCAGGACATGGAAGCTGCCGGAGCCCCTGGAAAAGAACTCGATGCCTACGAAGCTGCTTGGGTCAAGAAGCACAAATTAATTACCTTCGATGAAGCCGTAGTCCAACATCTCGAAAAGGAGAGCGCCTCCCAATCTACCATAGACTCCTTCCTCTCAGAAACCGCGTCCAACCCCAACTTTTCCCTCCTCAAGCGTCGCGAACTCGCCGCCAAGTATACCAAATCCCCCGTCTACTTCAACTGGGACATCCCCCGTACGCGCGAGGGCTTCTACCACTATGCTGCCGGCATCAAAGCCGCAACCAAACGCGGCAAAGAATTCGCCCCCTTCGCCGATCTCCTCTGGGTCGAAACGGCCAACCCCAGCGTCCCCGAAGCCGCCTCCTTCGCACGTGAGATACGCGAACAATTCCCGGGCAAGAAATTCGTGTACAATCTCAGCCCCAGCTTCAACTGGATGGGCCAGGGTTTCTCCGAGGAATCGCTCAAGAGCTTCGTGTGGGATCTCGCGAAAGAAGGATTCGTCTTCCAGCTTATTTCGCTTGCGGGGATTCATTCTACGGCGACGATTACGTGTGAGTTGTCGCGCGCGTTCAAGGATGAGGGCATGTTGGCGTATGTGAATCTTGTGCAGAAGAGGGAGAAGGATATTGGGTGTGATGTTTTGACGCATCAGAAGTGGAGTGGGGCGGGGTATATTGATGGCATTTTGGGGGCGATTCAGAGTGGGAGTTCGGGGAGTAAGAGTATGGGGGAGGGGAATACTGAGGCTGGTAAGTTTTAGGTTTTGAAAGAGTGGGCTGTGGTGATGATTGCTGACTTCATTATAGGTTTCTAAATAAGCGCAAGATGGCAATGAATATAGATTTTGCAAAATCATACGAATTGTAAGGTGGAAAGAAGATCCTGTACGCTATGAAAGGGAAAACTCTCAACTAAACGATACTATGAAGTGGAACGTGTCTGTTTTCAAAGTTCTGACCTCTAATTTTGACTTTCATACGGGCATCTTTGCAAAAGCCATCGAATATAGATCATACGGTCAACTAGAGATATCGAGATAGCTGCACATGGGATATGCCTCCTACCTTGGTAGGTATTAGCTCGTCAGCACCAATCTCACATTTACTGACGTCCTAACTATGAATTCTGGATTGGCAGTTGATTTCATGGCCAGCATGATATTGAAATGTGCAATGCAGGGGATTGCAAGATTTTATCTACTTACACAGATCTATATTTACATATATTAGAATTTACAAGGTGAGAGTTCCTCTAATATATAATAGAGTTTACTTACAACCTATAGATAAGTTGCTGGCCAAAGAAAGGTTCTCGTCAAAAAGAAATAGGCGCTCATACACCATGCATATGCCTTCACCGGATGTGGCCGCGGTACATGCATGATGATTAATTGTGCATTGCGCCTCTGCGCATCTAGGCACTCAAAAATACGTGGCGCAAACTAATGCATATATGGCCTTTCAGCTTAACCGCAACAATAGCGTTCCAATAATCAACATATCAATTCCTCCCTATCTTTCATCCATTTCCCAAGATCATTTTCGACACTAGCGATGTACAAAGCCCGTGTTTTCGCTCAAAAACAGCGCAACCCATGCCTCTCGTACCTCTACGAGTATCTTTGTCAGCCTCATCCAGCAAAAGACCGTTCCCGCATTGTCGCATTGGATTTTTTCAACTCACAGAGCGCGCCGCTAGCGCGCGACATTCCTGTTTTCGGGCTTATAAACGAGCTACAGAGTAATTCAGATGCGCAAAGTATTGCGTCAAGCAGTCCCGGAGAGATTCGAAAGGGGCGCCTGCTCTTGATCGAAGACATATCAAACCTCACTATGGAAGAGCTTGGAAACCATTATAATATCGACCCATTCTTCTTCGCATCATACATGCAACAAGCTTGGCGAAAAACGGGTACTCAAAGCCCCAGTTTATGTTCGTTGCCATCCCAGGAAAAGAAGCAAAACTTTCTGCCTTTAGCGTATCACCGAACGCTATCGTTCCGCAGACAAAACGAACCACTGAGCTCCATGCTACGGAATTGCAACCATCAGCGGAAGGTAGTTTTATTACCCAGTATGCAAGGGCAAACAATCGGGCTAGCGCAGCATTGTTGCTCTATATTGCTGATCGCGAAGCCGAAAGAGGAGTGGATTGGTATAGTACTTGTCGATCCTGCAATCACAGACGATTATCTTCCATCGAGACACCAGGGAGCAATCCCGGCAGACCAACATTCCGTACCATATCTTGGAGGCTGCGAGGATTTTATCACACACTCTCCGTCAAACGAACCAAATCTTACCATCTTCCCCCCTTTCCAGGGGATCCTCGATGAATTGGTCCATCAGTGGGGCCAATCAGCACCAACCAATTTCAACGTTGATGCTCCGACTCTCGCATCCATCTCATATTACCCACTCAAAATTGTAGCTTCGGAATGGGTGAATTATGCTTCTGTTATGAGCTTCAGCATACGGGAATACGAACTGTCTTCGCAGAAGTCTGGAGATTTAATTGCAGAGCTGGAGAAATTGAATGTCAATTTGAGGCTTTTGCAGGGTTGGCGACGTCGAGTTATATCGACACAGGCAAAGATAAAACGAGCCATTCGTTTCATTACTTTTTTTTCTGATAACTTGAAACCGAATGATGACTTCAAAGGTCTTTTAGAAGACTACGAATTCCTCAAGTCTGAGATCGGGGAGTATGCTAAGCGTCTGGAAGCCATGGTGCCCCTGGTCACATCTGCTGTCGCACTGATCGAAAGTCGTAGATCACTTGTGGAGACGGCGAATGTTACGCGACTGACTATTTTGGCCATGGTTTTTGTGCCACTGAGCTTTGTGGCGGGACTTTTCAGCATGTCAGATGGTTATCGTCCAGGAGGTTCGCTGTTCTGGGTCTATTTCGCGGTTGCGGTCCCAATCGTTGTGGTTGTGGGCCTCGTTGCGAAGCCCCCGAAAACCGCGATTCAGACATTACGCCGAAGGTTTAACGCCTTTTTCAAGGCTTGATCTAACTATTGACTGGAAGCTAGATTGTGGTCGACGCGATACATTTTTCTGCACCGATATATGTTGTAGGGCTATGTGGTATGGCTGCAGAGAGAGGGGCTGAGCTTTTTGGCTGATAACACATAGAGGGGTAGTGCCTCGGCTGCACGAGAAAGGAAAAGAGGCTCAGCATCGGATCAGGCAGCATCAATACCAGGCTGGAAAGGCATCAGGCTGAACCAGTTTCGAGGAGCAAATACTCTCGCTGTTTGCAATAATATTCGAACCACCACCCACATCCCAGAGTGTATGTACACAAATTCTACATAACAATCCACTCTTCATCGAATTTGAAAAGGTCGTCTTGGAAAAATTTCCAATGACGGACAATCTACTAAGTCATTCGACAAGGCTGAATCCGGAACGAGATTATAATTTCAACGAACAAAGGCAAGCTAATGAAGTCATCGGACACGGTGAGGAACTTGGTACACAAGATCAGGCTGTCCAAAAGGCGAAAGCGTTTGCAACTGCTCTCAGCACCCTGAAATCTGCAATGGATGCTCTGGACGCACTTGGTCTTCCAACTGTGCATTCCGACCAGAATATGACTGTGGATACACAAGATCTTCTCACCAAATGCAATGATGTCAAAGAAGACTTGAAAGATCTTAGTGTGAGATTGGACCAACACGTGCACGCGAGACTAGCCAACGCACAAAACGTCTCTACCCTGAAACAAATACCCGACAACCCTATTCATGCCTTCCTTAGAGAATACGACGAGGAAGAAACGAGCTGGCGATCACTGACTGAGTATGTCGGCAAACAATGTGAAGAGAACTTGAAGACGCTAGGGGTTCCAGTCCGTTGTTCGTGGCGACTGAAAGAAAGAGATAGTCTGCAAAAGAAGGTGGAAAATAAGGAAAAGAAACGGGAAGAAGGTAAATACGCAAATTTGAAAGCAATAAAAAAGGAACCGTGGGACATTGCTGGGATTAGGATCTGTCTCTACTTTCCAAAAAACATGGATAAAGTAGAAGACTTCATATTCCGGCATCATGCATTCAAGACTAACCCCCAAAATCCAGCTCAGGAGATACCAGGAGACATATCAATCGCCACGGAGAGTAATTCAATTCAAACGGATGTGAATCCGATTTTGATTCCGCAATCGTATTGCAAGATATTTGATGAACGTAGCTACAAACCAAATGATCAAAACAATCGCCCCTACTCAGAGCGAATGGGCTTTTACCATGCTCGACATTACCAAGTTGTGATTCAAGATGAGAAGCTTCTCAAAATTCACAAGGGTTGGAAGGGCAAGCAAGTTGAGATTCAGGTACGCTCTGTCGTAATGGATGCATGGGCGGAGGTCAGACACGACCTTGATTACAAGAAACTCCTCGGCAAATATCCGGAAGAAGCTGAGCTTCGGGTTCTTGACTCAATAAAGGGAAACATTTCTACTGGCGAGATACTCCTGGATCATCTTCACAGTCTTATAGAGACACGTACGAACTGGAACCAAAGCGAGTTTGACTTCGACAATGAACAAAACTTCCAGAAGGGCATAATTCGCACTCTCCAGGTCAGACATAGACAGTTACTCGAACGTTATTACAAGGGAAAAGAATTTTTCCTATCCTCTGGGCTTGGAGCTCTAATGCAAGCCATGGGATACAAAACGCCCCAACATTTGGTAGCTGCGCTGGAAGATATTGTAGATCTGGAAGAAGCTGAACGACTCGAGCATGAAAGCATTCGATTTGGCTTTGCGCTGTACGGTCTGTCGGGATTTCTATTTTATTACTTACTGTTCAAAGATATACATTGCACGCATTGGGATGAGAAGATATCTTTTGAAGTGGGTCACAGAACGTTGAGTACGATGGAAGCGTGGATAGCCCAGCATTATTTGGGACACGAAGCTCCCAAAGATATGGCCGTGAATGCTGTGCTAATATCGGATCTTGGCAACCATCTCGTACTGGCTAAGACAATTTCTGAGCAAGAGGTAACACGCGAGCATCTGGAGCGTGCCTTTAGTATTGTGTGGCATCTGAAGGCATATCGGTGGAAACGCAATCCTCTACTTCTAGTTCTATCTTTTCTAGAGCATTATCGGAGAGCTCCAGAGATCGGAGATGTTGGAAAGTCAATGGTACACATCATGTGTACAATTGTCAGATCCGCCATACGGTTTCGAAATTACGGCGAGGACATCGAGTGTGACAGTTATTGTGACACCAGCACCGCTTGGAAAATCTGCAACAAAAAGAGCTGGCACTCTGGGAGATACCGCGCTTCCACAATCATTGGTTGCTCTACGGATGATTTGGTATCTGCAGCTCTCTGTCGAACAATAACTTCATCTCACGCTACTGAGGACTTCATAGGATTCTGCCTTGAAGCGGTGGGGGTAGATCTGAATTGTGTTGTCCAGGAACCGATTCCACGTGACACAATACAAAATTTGACCGAGAATATACCAATCTTACACCTTACAATACGGAAAGCGCCAGTGGGATCCATATCCAAGCTTCTCACGCAGCCAAAACTCGTAATTGATGTTTCTGGACGGTACGGCCTGACTGCCTTACACTATGCAGTCTGGGCCGAGAAGCCATCAATTGTTCAGGAATTACTCAACAAAGGAGAAATTAGAGATGTCATCAACAAAGTAGCAATGGGGAATGATCTTCCACGATATCTTGAACGCATATCTACAAACCCTTCAGTCTCTTCAATTAAAAACTACATCCATTTCATGAGTCGAGCGATGTTCACGACTGCTTTCGATCTTGCTTTGCTATTAGGGAACCAAGATATGATTGATGCAATTGAAAAGACGTGCGAACAGATAAAAACAACCCCCCTAACATGCTTTCCGAGAGGGGAAAGAAAGGCGTAGTCGAATACGAGTATTCTGTCTGTGTCATTGAGCTAGAGGAGAAATACAAGGAGGAAAGAAGGGATCCCGAAGCTAGAACATGAACCAACACGAGAGAAATCAAAGTTAGTAAATGCAATTAATTTTGGGGGATATTTCACTGTAATTCCAAGCTTCAAGGAGACATAACTACAGAAGTTAATTCTCACAAATAGCTGAAACTTTGTCACTTGCATCTTGTACACTTTTTCCCCTTCGACAAAACAGCCCACCAAAACAACGCGAAATTCCCAACGTCTTCCAGGTAAGGTTGTGGCTGGAGCGGGTCGGCCACCATCCTTGCCCGCGGTGGCATGCTTGAAAACCACAATGTCGAGCTACGATTAAAAACTATTGAAGTTGTAGTAGAAGTTGAGGAAATTATACGATAGAACGCTCCACGTCGATTTCTAGAGGGGGCTTTCTTCCAGCTAGTATTACACAAAGTACCCTCAAATGCTGGTAGCTCGTCTTACTATTCCGTCTATACTTTGTTGATCCACAATCAGACCTTGTTCTCGTACAGATCACAACATGGAGCTCATTCCTTGTTCATTAATAAAGACCATAGTTCGGAAAAGAATACGATAGTGTTTAGGGTGCGACCAGTGGAGTCACATCTCCATACATAGCCACTAACTCAGATAATGCCCTATGTACTATTAGTATTATATCATAAGCCGTTATGAGATTAACAAATATCCTACAGGTATAAAAATAAACGGAACTCTTCTTGTATACTCCTCCCAGGCCTTTCCATACCTCTCACGGCATCTTGCATTATCGCGTATCGCGCGATGCATAATCATGATGGTAAAGAAAATAGAATAAAACCATGGAAAGGGTGACGCGAAGCCAGTAATGAAGCCCCAATTAACAGCAAAATAGATGTCGCAGGAGTAATGAATCTTGCGCGCCTTGCCGTCTGTCAAAGCTTAGCATAGGACACAGACTATCAGAAGTTAGGCAAATACTTACACCAGCCATCGCAGAGCAGCTTTTTACCATAACTTGTCTCAATTGTCCGTGGATTTCGAATTTTGCCATATTTGAAATATGGGAACGTGGTACGCTCCTCCGCAGCACCCCTCTCTTCCTGTCGAAACTGGTTCTTTTGACTGTTGCAGGTATCCCAAGTGTAGTAAACTCCAAGATAAGGAAGTATCAGAAGAGCAATAAGCCAACGTGGCCATTGATACTCGTTTGGATTATGTTTGGCGACGTAGAGAATAGAGTGAGCATAGGAAAACGGAACGCCGGCCATGGTCCAGAAGATAATCATGAAGCCTGCTTTCTCGTAGTATATATCCCTTGTTGTGATCAGAAAGTAATCGAGAGAGCAGTAAGTTGAGTGTTCCAAACATACCATGTGGTAATAATTAAGTGCTCCCCCTTGGCACACACGCCAGCATATAGATATTGTGCCAAAAGTAAAAACCCCGCCTCAGGAGACACATACCCGTATTCTTCGAACTGCTTTAGGCAGGTACCTAAAGCAAAGAAGAAGAGAATGAACCATGCAATGCGAACCTCAAGCAACATCTTAAAGTCTAAGATACCAAATATCCTTGGGTTCAGTTCTGCGCCCATAAAGAAATTGACAATATGGTTACCAGTTACACGGAGTGTTGTACCGCGGGCAAAAGCTGAAAAGTATGCAATAAAGGAGCAGAGGAATCCAGAGATAATTGCAACGCTCATGATAGGCCCATACTCATCGATTAGCGTATTTAGTCTGAAGTAGCCGCTAAAATGCAGGGCCAACCCGAGAGCAACGCTAGTGTAGAACGACCACATAGCTGAGCAGTAGTAGTCTAACTGCTTTCCACCCAGATTGGGTAGAGCTTGACCTTTGCGGTACACGCCAGGAAGTAGGACATAGAAGGTCATTTGCGCTAATCCAAATGACCAGTAAATGCACCATGCGCGTTTGGTAGGGTAGGCTTCTGTCGTAACGAGGAACCACATGTGCTTTAGGAAATCTATGAAGCTCTCGTCTTTGGTTGGTTTTGGAATCTGACCGTCGTAGAAGATGGCTCCTATCCACATGAAGTACATGAGCAAAGGGAAGCCCGCCATCATGGCCAGCATGCCTATTGGACCTCCAAACTCATTTTCCCCAGACGTATCGGAAGGGCCCCATTTTTGCAGGTCCATTGGTGCGAACTTTTTGCTTTCGGTGGCTGAGCCGTTGACGGCCATGTTCTTCGAATTAGCGGCTCGAGACATCGGTTGTTAGATTAATTCCATGAAAGATAAGGGCTGAGACTTGAAAAGTTAGGAAGTAAAAGCTCAGCCCTTTTTTTGGCTGCGGTAAGGCTTATATAGATATATATCTCTTCCTTCATGTATTAATCAACATGAGCTTTAGCCCTAGTCTAAAAGGTACTAGTTTCCGACAGTCTTAGCGAAATGCAGAGTGGTCATAGCTAAGGAACTTGCAATTCACCTTCTTGGTCAAAAGGAGACTAGTGTCCGTCGAAATACAGAGAGGTGCGCAATTAATCAAGTGCTCTCGGTGGCCGCGGATTCCAATCACCCTTTTTCTTCCTGGCTGCTTGCATCCTCTGGCGCCCATTATCAGCGTTGTTATTCAAGGCATCACCTTGTATGCTTGGCTTTATAGTTTCTAGACCTAGCTTAATGCTAACAACTACCTTAGTAGCCTAGATAAAACGCTATGGCATGGTTTTTAGACGTTTCTATGCTAAAGAGGCTAGACTATTATATTTAGTGTTCTAATGTACTAGACAAATACATCAACAGATTGTACGTCCGCTCGACGTGTTGGCGCTTAAATATTAGGGGAGATGGCTAATCACTACCGCTAGTAGGGAGACCTACCTGCTCTAGTTATATCCTTATCCTAGATGCGTTGAAGTTTCTGTAATATAAAATAGGTCTAAATTTAGGTGTATAAGTCGCTATTAAGAGCACTACGATAAGGCCTTGTCATAAGTATAGACTTTACTAGCCTATTCTATGACCTTAAGTAGAGGAACATAGTTATATAACCTAGTCCTTAGCTAGGATAGCTGCCCTGCTCTAAATCTCCCTATATTACTTCGTGTCTAATATATTAGCAATTTGTCTATTCTTTAGGGTACGAGTATTACCTTGTCACTGTTTCTTTATACACTTTCTACTATTGTAAACACTACATATCCTTGTGATCCTCATAGACTTCTTTGTAGACCTTGTGACTCTTACACCTTAAACTAAAACTAGTCCCTCTCCCTATATGATTCTCTTATTTCACCCCCTATCATCTCACGCTTTTTAATAATCCGCTCATCAAGAGGCTATATTTGACGAAGCTCGATAGGCAGACTCTCCAGATTTTGCTCATCCTCAACTCTTCTATAACGGTGATGAGTTTTATTTGTCCACCTGCCGAAGGAATAATGCAGGATTGCGCAACGGGGATATGGTGACTCCTTGCTTGAGTCTGGTCAATAGATTACTAACCACGCTGTATGCTTTGCGCCAGTTGGGACAACGATCTCGGGATGGAGTCCATGTTGTTTACTAAACTTCAGCCATATCCCATCTCCTTTCAAATATAGGCAAATGAAGTTGAGATCTAGAGAAGCGTTCAGGTTCTCTCGGCAAACAGTGGTTGGGGGCTTTACTATGATACAATCATTTTGCCGTTGTAAATGAGAAGCTTGGGTTTTTGTTTATGTTACACGTGTGAACTTTTGTATAAGATGGGGGATATGATCTCTCTATCAAATATAATATATCAGCAATGCTGGTCTCGCAAATCCAGGCCCAATTTTGTAAACTGATATCTGTACACTTTTCTTTCTTGGTCATCCTTTTCTTATTCCTAAGCAGGTTTTCTCCCCCTCGCATACGTACTCACCATATAAGGAACGCCAACCCCCATACCCACACCAGCCCCACCCAAAATGCTCTTTCCTACACCTACAGGTATCTTCCCCCTCATCACCCCCGCTAATCCAACTACCGCACCCGTCGCCGCACCTCCTAAGACCCACCAATCCGTTTCTTTCTCTCCGCCATTCTCTAATAATCTCCACGCACGATCCTGCCACTCGATTTCATCCCTTCCGCGCATACGGCTCCACGTCATAGCAATTCCAAGAGCGGTACCGATGGCAAGGCCGCGCGAGGCATGTGTGAGGAGGCGTGGGGTCAGGTTTGTGAGGTTCATTGGTGTGGAGTAGCGGTAACGGGATACGAAGAGTGAGGTGGGCGCTGAAATGAGGGAAGCGAAAGAAGCTGTCATTGCAGTGGCGCGTGTTATGTGGAGGTAAAGGATGGCGTGCGACGAGGGCTGGTCTTCGGCGTAAGGAGGGTGTAGGAATAGGGATGTCATTTTGATGTTTTAGTTGATATTTGGGATGAGTAACGATGGTTCGAAAGGACGAGTTCCAGGCGTGTGGTAGGAGATTGTTACGTCGTGACTTTGTTTCTTCTTTGTAAGTTCAATCGTATGTAGTCCTGAGACTTCAATATCGTCTTCAATGTGATTGGTGTACAATAGTAAAGTATCTGTCTTTAGCACACGTTCTAAAACCACGGCTTGACCCCATATTAAGTACAATCAGGACGTGCCGCACCCTGAGGAAGGCTACGAATCCATCGCGAGGGAGATGGGACGATAGAAAGCCGTTACGGCCGCCAGCCTTGTCAATTTTGTCTAAGCGGTCCGCCTCTGCTGACACCGATTCCTTTGGCTAACGTGTGATTGGATGAACAAGCTGTCGGATCGGTCTGTGGATTTGCCGGCACTCCGAGCACGGGTTGAGCGATCTAATGTCCAGAATGCTTGGCGTTTTTGAGAGCAATGATTGGTTGATCATCTGGACTTCTTTTCATCACTGGTTTCAATGAGAATTGCAAAACTTGCTTCTTTAGGAATGTTAACTTTTAAACCACAATACTCTTGCTTCAAGATGAATTCATCGCATGACGCTGGATCAAAGTATCGAAAACAAGTACTGATATTATAATGCTCGTTTGAATGTACAACGCCTTCTACGTCACGTTAAGGAGTGCAATGAGATTGGATTTTAGAATCTCTCCTTCGCAACAAAATATCTTTCATACATTTAATGGACTTGCATGCCTCCAGGAAGTTCCGAAAGCCATCCATCGATGTTCTCTGCCACTTTCTGTTTTTGTGAGCATTTATTTCCTGTTGCGATGCTCTGGCTCTTGATCTCCGGACAGTTGATGTTGCAGTTCGAATCCATGACTTTTTGGAGCGCATCATTGCGCCACCCGAAAACCTTGAGCTTGGTTAGCATAAGGTCTTAAACAGTACTAAGGTTGAGATATTTACATAATCGCCATGATTGCCATATCCAGTGCTATCATTTAGTATCGTTAGTGAAAGCTCTGGTATTTGGTCCAGACACTATTTCCACTTACGCATCTCCGAAGCTCCACACAAATGGTTGGCTACCATCTGTCGGCCACTGACTCTTATCGTTGAACTTGGATGTGTCGAAAATAACCTCATAGAAAAGTTGAGGAATTTTTACGGGATGAGTTGCTGGACAAGGCCCGCTAGACTCGAACGTTCCGCTGCTGGGATACGCCTGTAGAAGTTGTTAATACCTATCTCGATTTCACATATATCATCAACTACATACCACATGAGCCATATGATCCGGAGAATCAAGATTCACACCGTCCCAGCAAGTTGGAAATCGTACATTGACCATGATTCCAGCGGGACAGGCTTTCTTAGGAAAGTCAAGCGTCTCTCCAGTGCGAGTATTCATGTTTTGAAGACAAGTATACGTAAGTTGTCGGAATTGTTTGGCTTCGGCCTCGGTGCGGTACGAGGGGTTACCTTGATTGGCGGTTAGGAGAGTATTAATTAAGATCAGAGGGACAAATATGGTTCAACGGACCGACAAGCATTCTGAACCCCTTCTTAAAAGCAGTAACCTTAGCCTTTCCTTGTAAGACTGGTATGTAGTACACAGTCATTCCTCCTTGAGCTGTTTCAAATCCTACGTTCTGCTTGATTGGTACTCTTTTATAGGTTCCGTTTTTCGCACGGAAGAACAAGACTGCCGTCCAGTAGTTTGAGAAACTAAGCACAGAGATGATTAGCCAAACTCATGAAGAAGTACATGAGTACTAGACCCATTCCCGGCTATGTCGTAATGTTCGATGGCTCATCACCGAGTCTTGCAGCCCATGACAAGGGCACATAGCGAAATAAGAGCCGAAGCAGTAGAGACTGGACTTAACGTACTCATCTGCAAATGTGCAAGTCGTGCAAGTGGACGCATCTGCTGGAGCAATTGTGGGATCCATTGAAGCATTGAAAGAATTGCCGCCAATAATTTGATGGAGATGAGGGGATTGTAACACGCCGGGATTTACAAGGGGGTCGAGTCGCTCAACCACGAGCTGAGAGCAAGCAAATCGAAGCAATGCATTGGCGCTGGGCGCAAAAAGCGCGAGGGCTGCGTATGGTTTCCACAGCATTGAATCGGTGGCTTTCGAAATTTCGAGCGATCGAAAAATTCGCTCTACTTAGGTATGCTGCGAAAAGGGCCCGCCAAGCTCTTATATGCCATTGAGAACAGATATAACAATCGTCAGTCAATCTATCCCCAAATGCAATGTTACTGATATTCGGTCTCGTGGACCGATAAAACGGATCTGTTATTGTCATGGGTGCTTATATTACACCTCCACCTCTATTTAGGAGAAACACTATCTGGGCTGGCAGCAGCCATGGCGAGGCCAGTAGAACATGGAGCAGAAAGTAATTTCAATCTCAAATATCCTCCAATAATGCGATCCGCCTAACATTCTGTTAACCCGTTCAATCGCAGCTGCTGACGTCGATTGAAGCTTTGATGATTTCCCTTTACAGCCTTGGCGGTAAGGGTATCAATAACGGTAGTTGTCGCTTCTGCCGGCTTTCCGCCACATCCAAGACTCTTGATATTATACCCCACACTGAAGGACATTCTATGGAGATTAAGAAATATGCAAGAATAAGTGATCTGAACCTTGGGTCCGAGCTTTCTCCGTACCCTATCGACGGGCTCCTTTCCAATACAGAGACGTCATTGAAGGGACGGTCAAAGGAGAAAAGAATGCGTAGACGTTGAAGCATAGTAAACAATTGGAAATCCTATGTATTCTAATGTGGTAGATAACACTGGTCTGTAGCTCTTTTAATAAATAGAGAATGTTATTGTCGACATAAAAATCACGTGCCGTGATTACTTATCTTCAACGCTACTTGTATGTAGAATAGCCTATTTACTCTATTTTATGTAGCTCTAGTGCCCCTGTGTACCTTAGCATACACTAGTTTTCCTTAATTCACTACTCCCCTACAATTGTACAGTTGCTTGCAATTACCAATTAGACGCAAGATACCAAATAGATATACCGTTAATCCCCCAAAGTAGATAAAGTCTCAGTCTGAACCAAATTCACTCTTCTCGTCTTCACTGCCAATATCACTCAACTGGCTACTATCCAAATCACTTTCATCCTCCTCAAATTTTCGCTTCTTCCCCCGATGACTCTTCGCCGCAGTCGACTTTGACTTGGCTGGGATAGGGCGGACGTCTTTGCGACCACCTGTTCGTTGTACAAGGTGATCGATTACGCAGCCCTGGCTCCAGCCCTCGCTATTCTCGCCAGTGATGGCTCTACACCTGGGACATGTCTTTCCGTGTTTTATAAAGAGCTGGTGTAGTGGATATTTCAGGTCGTCTGGGATTCTGACATTAAGATGTGCATACGTCGAATTCCGATTCGGTCCAGAGAATTTCCCTTTTGCTTCAGGCCCAAGTCCGGCTGGGTCACCAGCAGGTGGAACCCATCCCAGCCACTTGCTGAGGCGAAAAACATGAGTGTCCACTGCAAAACTGGGCCTTTGCAAGCAGAACAACAGAACACAGGATGCAGTCTTTGGACCGATGCCGGGGTACTTTGTCAGCGCATTGAAAGCCTCGTCAGTCGACAAGAGATGGAGATGATCTAAAGAAACAATGTTCTCTTGAGCCTTTGTTACTTCGGCGTTCTTTTCTCCTTCGGCCTCATTAGAACACCCAGGAGTAGGCGCGGCCGCAAGAAGAGTCTGACGTCGGGTTTGGTTCTCCTCCCAGACCATCTGAAGAATCTTCTTGATATCTTTACTTTTGACGTCAGCAAGGCCACCAGACTTGATGGCTTCGAAAACATCCTTCGTGTCTGCGAGTCGGACCTTGTTCCAGTCAACGCTCCCCTTGCCGATTCCCTCCTGAAGAATTCCAAACTTTGCTACAAGTCCAGCGAAGGCTCGCGAAGAGTTGGTCCCAGAAGTAGCTGCAGAAAGGCGAGTCCGAATAAGAGCATCCAACACTGATGGTACTTCGCCACATCCAGATACTGTAAGCGATGGTGGTGCGATATCTTTTGGTGGCTGTACTTTTCCGTGCACAGATGAAAGAAGGCGGTTAACCTCTTCACACTCGGCTGGAGTTGGATGAAACCAGTTCGGATAGGGTGTTTGACCAGGAGTAAGACCGTATGTATTATTCTTCTCCTTCGGTTTCTTGATATCACTACCAGGAGTCGCTGTCGCACGGCCCACCAGATCAAACCCGTCAACTTCCTCCTTCTTTGTTATCTGGCGACTAGCTCGACTGCGAGGCTTCCTAGCGCTCTTGGAAACTTCATCTAAAGGATAGCTTGGGATGCTCCCTAGATTATGGGGCAGTGCAGTGGTGTCCTCGGTCTTGATAGCGGCGATTTTAGTTCGCTTACGTGAACTGTTTGGAGTGAATGAGGATTTCTTGGCTAAATCGACATCTAGGTCCCCCAGTTCGGGTTTCACAGAGTTCCTCTTTCGTCCTTTCGTCGTTCCTGGTGTTGTAGGATTGCTTGAAAGCTGTACAGGCTCTGATTTGGCCGGCTGTGACGACTGGTTGCAGACGTTTCTGGAAGCAGCACTCCTTGTGACCCTTGGTGCCATGTCGAAGGCTCGGATGGTTCCCGGTGGAAAAGAGGTCGCAAATCCTCTTGTAATGTGAATAGCAAGCTGCACAATGAAAGGCGGTGAGGCAATAATTCGATCAAAGATGAATGAGGCGAGTCCGATTCAAACTGATGTATCTGACTCAAGGTGAGAACCTTCCAAGACCTGTGTTGCAGAAACACAGGGGTAATAGATATGGGATGCGATTTCAAAAGAGGCTGTTTTGGTGAACGGTGAGGAAAAAGGTGAACGTGCCAACAATCGAAGAGTAGAAGTAAACGCTGAAAGTGAACAATAGGGACAAGAAGGTTCGGTGAATGGTGACGTCGTGATTGGAGCTTGGGGCAAGCGCCCCTTGCCGCTGCAGGGGGGAGCAAAGGCAGGAACAGAATGGCGGCACCGAGGCCCACCACGGTGGGAACACACTAAAATCTACCTACGTCGCGTCACAAACCCCGCGCTATCGTATTAACCCCATCACCGCTTCTCGCAACCAGTTCGTACGCTTCTTCTAAGCCTTCATTTCTCTACCTATCGCATCTGCCAATATGGTCAAGGCGCCGCTGATCGTTCCCGCCTTGAAAAGGCACACAGCCACCGTCATCATGGCTCATGGGCTTGGTGACAGCGGGGCTGGCTGGTAAGCTCTTTCTCAAGTGCACAACGTTCTACGACAGTGGGCTTATTTAACAATAGGGTCTTTCTTGCAGAGAACTGGCGCCGTCGAAGCAAGTTCGAGGAAGTCAAATTTGTCTTCCCAAATGCCCCATCGATTCCCATCACGCTCAACATGGGCATGCGCATGCCTGGCTGGTACGACATAAAGTCCCTCCGTGACTTGGTTGATCGCGAAGAAGACGAAGAAGGCATCAAGAGGTCTCAGGAATACTTTCACTCCTTAGTCGATGCCGAAGTCGCCGATGGAATTCCCGCAAACCGCGTCGTTCTGGGTGGTTTCTCTCAGGGAGGCGCAATGTCTATACTTTCGGGGGTCACATATAAAAGCCAATTAGGTGGTATTGTTGGGTTGAGCTGTTATCTGCTGTTGCAGAAGAAGATCAAGGATATGATCCCTGCAGAAAACCCGAATAAGGAGACTCCGATCTTCTTAGGACACGGTGATGCTGACCAGGTAGTTGCCCATAAGTACGGCAAAATGAGTGCAGACGAACTTAAGAGACTTGGGTACAATGTGGATTTCAGGACATACCAGTAAGCTCCAATCCTGTGTCCCCGGCCTATATTTTTGATACTAATACAAATACAGAGATTTGATACACTCTGCAGATCCTGAAGAAATCGATCACTTTGAGGAGTACCTGAACCAACAAATTCCACCTCTCGGCGACAAGAAAGAAGCAGAAGCTGAGCCTTCACTTTGACTCAACTCTTATTCGCAACCATCCACCGAGCTTGTGACAATGATAGTTTTATTGGTAACATTGGCAATTGCATGGATAGCATGGTTGAAACAACGCCGAGATGAGAGGATTGCCTAGGCTACATGTCAGATGGTTTATTTCACACGTATGAGAGACTTTTGACTTCATGGCGTCCATTCTTAGACTGGATATACCCTTCTAATATGATTTTCTTGCTGACAAGCCATGTGACATCCTCGTTCAGAGCTCTCACGGTTGTGTATACTAAGCATCATACAGCTTTCAAGCTAGAGCCTTAACACTTGCATACTCCAACTCATGAACGACTAGAGCGGAAATTTTCGTGCTCAGCCATCATAACCCCAGCACGGACACCGTTCGCAACAACAGTAGTCCCATATCCTCCCATCTACCCAACAGCACATTAGCTCACATATTTCCCTCAGCCACACCCAAAACCTACCGCAGCGGATTGCAACGTCGCAAAGACACTTCCGGCACCAACTGTACCCATCGCAGATTGGACGCCTGCCGCGATAGAACCTATTTCGTTAATAAACACAGATGTACCTATCGCGCTGAGATTACACTTACCACCTGCAATGCCAACACCAGTAAATCCAACAAGTCCGAGAACAGGTGAGAAGATGGCAGCGGGAGCAATCAAGGCGACGGCGTTGACCACGTGGAAGGCAGCGCGGATTGGATGCTCAACGATGTATTGGACAATAGGAGGAAGGATACGCCGGGTCGTGGCGACGATTGCTTCCTTGATGTGTTTGATGGCTTTAGAGACGGATTGACCCATTTTGTTGGTTTTCCGATGGTCCGCAGGAAAGGTATGTTTGTGTTGGTGGAGTGTGGGAAGGGATGGGAAGGTACGGATGTGGTGATTTAAATCTATCGGATTTGTGAATCAGCGCAGTTACACAAGAAATTCGGTTATTCGTCACTCCCCTATCAGCAATTAGATAAGAAAAGGCTCTTTTATTCTCTAAAAATTAGTCTTTATTACTTAGAGATCCTGTGGTCTTAATTTTATGCAAATGTAAAAAGAGAATGTAGAGATAGAAAGGAAGAAACTTCCTTATGTTTTCAAGAACTTCCTTTAAAAAGTGCTGAGGGCCTAAGCAAGGTCTAAATTTTAAAATTAGTGCTATTCCTAAGAAAAATGGGTGTGGGGAAACATTCGGTAACCTTGCGTAACTGCGCTGATTCACGAATCCGATAGATAGACTGGGTGCGTTGGGTGAAAGTGAAACATTCGCAGCACTGAGGTGATCAGTGAAGATGAGTGGTGAAGAGTGAACATGGAAGTCGTGTTGCTTTGATCATGTAATAGTTGTTGGTTATAGTGGGAATCAATAGATATGTGACAGAGACCTCAGCAGCGAGGAACGAGTTGGTCACTGTCAAGATCGAATTTCAGTTGTCTAATATCTGTCGAGTTTTCTAAACAGATAGATTCGTTTAATCAAAGGCTAGTGACAAGGCTAACATCCGCCCTTGTTAAAACTTGCCGGAATGGAGGTGGAGGCGGAGTCTCATCCTCAACCTAGCCTTGTCACTTCAGTCAGTTTCAAATCTGCAATTCACTTCTACACACAGCGTACCTAACTATCCAACACTCATCTCTGCCCGAAAATCCATTACACTACCGTTTTGATTGTGTTGACACGAACTTTCGTTTCGGCCAAAAAGCTAAATGAGTGAAAAGTTCGCGCCAACTTCAGTTCTGTAAAAGTCCGCTCTCTTCCTCGTTGCTTGATTCCTCAGGAGCGCGATATGAATTTCCAGTTCCAGCCGTGCCTTCTCTAAGGCGAGATAGAATTACACCCCCGGTTTTGCACTCTCCAAGGAAGGATGATAACCTTAAAGGCCCCTAAAAGGTCTTGGAACATCCCACGAGAAGTTGTGTTTCAGTGAATGGCCATTCGCAAAGAAGGTCGCCATGGACCTGATAAAGGAACCGTTCATATTATATGAACACGTTTTCTGTAAAACTTGTGGTATGATTTACTATTCAAAGCATAAGCATTTTTGTCGGAGTAAGATTGGTTTCTCCACTCGTATTATGGAATGCGAAAAATGTAACAACGGCTACCTAGGACAATACTTTTATATGTGCATCCAAAGCATCTGGACAATACGAAAATGTATGGATTGCAGGACCAAATGCGGCAGATTTCATTTTCACTGTTACCGTCCCGTCAACCATTCCAGGACAATAGCCAGTCAGGACAAGGATTCGATTTTAGCCCTTGAAGAGTATCTTGATTATCTATACTATGAAGTAGAAGATCACCCAACGTTTGTGGACAAAGAAGCATACAAAGACAGTGAGACCTGGTCGATCCTGTTGAGTGCAATTAGTGTCTTCCGAGAGGCGAACTATTATAGTTCTGGGATTTCTGCCTTCTTTGTTAGAAAAGCTTTCAACCAGATAAAAGCCACCCATACCCCTTTGGGCATTGGACAGATTCATTATTTAGTGCTAGAATCCTCCAAATAATCAGGAAAGAGCAGGTTTTTAGAAAGAATATTCGCGATAACCACGTAAGGAAGTAGATGGCGATCTAACGTCCATGAGCTTATTGGGCGAGGACGATTGGGAATCTGTATCTTCTGGCGACATTTCACCTCTGTCATCTGAAGATGAGGCAAAGATCAAACGGAAATGGAAGGCCAGGGAAAGCAAATCATTTAGTGAGAAGGAACTCGAAAAGCCCCCACAGTCAAGTCGACAAGTCAGCCAGAAGTTACTGCCTTTAAGCAGGGCGGAATGTTCAAAACCAACTAAGGCTGTAATGCTAGCAATCAAGCAACATGAGCTAGAAAGGATAAAGGATACACAAAGAAAAAGAACCAGTGAGTCTTAGGGATATCATGGAGAGATAATGGAAAGAGAGAGAGAAAGAGAGAGAAAGAAAGAGCATGACCCTTTTATGAGGGCGATGGAACGTGAAAGAAAGAGAAATCAGAATGCCGAATGCGGGCATTTACGAGAACACCAAGGGCTATTAAAACGAACCTTCAGGTTTGGCAACAGCGGTCGTCTCTGTAGTTGTTAGATATGAGTAGTCATTACCTAATTATAGAACGGACAAGAGCTCTTGCAAAAGGGATTGCCATGGGATGTGAAATCCCAAAAAGCTTCCAATACCTAACTTAGTAGGCTGGAGAATGGAGCCTACGGCGACATGTGATAGGCATCGTTGTGGGCACAAAAGTTTCTGATTTCCGCCGCCTCACCTTTTCATAGTCTTTTCAATAGATCAATCAACTATTCCAGTGACCACATTGATTCTTCCTCTTACAGTTTGCACCTAAGGCTTTCTAGGTGAAGTGCCTAGGTGTGAGGTAGGTAGAATACATACATATGTTGGATGAGGCGGAAAAGAGTGAGCATTTCTTTCGGGTTCTAAGAGATAGAAAAGAAATGAGCAGAAGGATTGAAAGGGTACTGTATTCAAGAAATGTGGTATTAGGACTGAGGATGAGCGGCTGCCGTGGCTGCCCGAGAGTGCCCATGAATGCGGTGGTCCAAGCGTATTGGTATGACTAAGTAGTACACTTTTGGCGCGATTCATCGCCATGATAGCGAACATGGAATTCCTCAACATTTGGATTACAAAAGTATAAATGTGATGATGGCGCGCAAGCTTGACTATCATGATGACTTTCGTATTTGTACACACCATTTTACCCCTACGAAACAGCTGAGCTCAATATGACGCAATGATCGCGAGGTCTTTGATGCCGCTTCTCAGGCGCCATGGTCTGGCTTTCAGTTTATTATTACAATAGCCCTACCATCTTTCCACTCCTAAATCTCCATATTTTCCGTCATATTTCCCCATGAAACGGTCATCATGGTTCCACTGAGAGCTCCCTATGTCAGACTGACGCGAGCTGTGCATCCAGCTGGGCGAATATTTTCTGACGTCAATACTCGTCAACATACACCATTTGCTTCATATTGCTCCACTGCCACTTCCATTCGCCCACAGAGCATTTACAGTCGCATGAAAGCTAATTTTCGCACCATTCAAATCCAGAATCATTTATCTCAGCAAGCATACCATAAGATGTCGAATAATGACCAATTTCAGCTTAGAGAGGTCTTCAATGTCAAGGACAAAGTCGCCTTGGTCACGGGCGGCGGCAGTGGCATTGGCTTAATGATTACGCAAGCTCTGGCCGTTAACGGTGCCAAGGTATATATCGTAGGCCGGACTGAAGAGAAACTTGACCGTGTTGCCGAGATTTATGGCAAAGATATCCAAGGCCAAATCCTTCCAATCGTTGGAGATGTAGCAAGCAAAGATGGAGTGAAGTGCGTTCCTTCAACATTGCTTCCATGACGGATCGTTGACTGGAATAGAAAAATTGTTCAGGAGATCGAGAGCCGCGAGAAGTGTCTCTGCATCTTGGTCAACAATGCAGGAATTGCTTCTTCGAAGGCTGATACGTCAAGCGAGAAGTCCGCGGAAGATGCCCGTAAAGAGTTCTTCGATTCGACTAGCGTGGAAGAATGGACGGACCTCTATGCCACCAATGTCGTTGGTCCTTACATGATGACTACGGCATTCTTGCCTTTGCTGCAAAAGAGCACTGAAACGCATCCCGGATGGTCTAGTACGGTTATCAACATTACCAGCATTTCCGGGCTGGTCCGCATTTCTCAAGGGCATTTCGCCTACAATTCGAGCAAAGGCGCTCAAGTCCATCTGAACAAGCTCCTATCGTCCGAGATCCACCGGGCTGGATTGAAAATTCGTGTGAACAGCATCGCTCCAGGCGTTTTCCCAAGCGAAATGACGACTCAGGAGAGTGATGAAAAGCAAAAGTCGCAGATGCCCAAAGACCAGAAGGGCGGATTGCCGAGTCAGCGACCTGGGAATGACCGTGATATGGCGGCAGCGATCCTTTTCGTGGCCAGCTGCCAGTACCTTAATGGGTAAGGGTGCTACAGTTCTCGTGGCGATCGGCTACCGATGCTAATGGTGGTATAGACAAACGATTCCTGTTGACGGTGGCTACTTGATCCAGGCTGGAACATGAGGAATGGATGCTCGCAGCAGCATCCAAGCTTCAGGCTTCCCAGCGGCTTTATTGATTCTGCAAGATGGACCGACAGTCTCGTACATGGGACGCTTGGAGGAGACGCATGATTTGAGAGGAATTGGCGCTGCTGAAAATAGACCCCTGGCGACTCGCCCATGACGGCACGTGGGGAAAGTCGGCGATGTGACCTCGGGTTAAGGCAGCAAAAATAGCAATTGATCATTGGAAAAACAACGCATTCTTCTCACCGACCCCGCGCCGTTCAGCAAAGCTCATCAGTGCCACGGGGTGTCCAGAACCTTGCATAAGCTTTGTTTATCACAAGCTGAGCTTCAGCAAGCTCGTGGAAGCGACGCGGCATTCGCGTGTGGCGCCCAAGACCACGCACCCCGCGATGATTGGCCTTGGGAGAATCGCTTGGCGTGGCCCTGTTCCCGGGTTTCCTGTCCTCTGTCTTTCATGCCTCCTTTCCATCCAACAACTTTCCGACTTCCGGTAACCCCATGCGTGATTGCGCACATTACGATCGCCCACAAATATTAACACCGGCAATTGGGCAGACAAGCCCCAAGGCGCTTTCATTATTTTTCTTCAACAACCAAAAGAGGACCCTTGGCAGCCTTGGGGCCTGTGTACCTAAGTACCTTGGTGCTTAGTGTGCATTCGTGGTGGTCTTGGGAGCAACCACATGATTTTCACCTACGAATTGTACCTAGGTAGACGTCCTTCGGTCCAGTTCCTCTACAAGGACCCGAGTCTGACATCCACTTTCCTCCTGTCATCTCGGAGCCTACGAGAGGAAAAGGAGTAGCGCCAACAGCTTCCAGGGCACAGGCACGGCCCAACTCTCCGTAAACTCGGGCTAACTTCTCGTCAACTGCCGTCCGCTTTAGGTAATGAGGCGCAGGAACAAGAACGAGCTATCTCCAGGGTTGGACGATGCTTGACACGCCGTGACAGGCCGACCTTAGTCACATTCGAAAGCTTGTCCGCATTTAAGCCTATAGAAGCTGCGCATTGTCCCACTGAGGCTGAGCGATCTCTGCACTGTCAGGGCTTCGCGGGCCATTTATTGTGGAGATTGGCACATTAGGGAGAGGCTAGTAACTGGTTTCTCTCGTGTTCCTGGAGGGGGGTTCCGGATAGCCAGCTGGGCCTGCCTACCGTACGGTCCGTACCTGGTATGCAGTAGGTATCTATAAGAGGAAGCCAGATCCCACTTGTTGATTATTCTGATCACGCACGACATCTATATCTAATTGTCAGTCTTATTCTGCTTGTATAATCTCGCAGTGTCCATTCGCTCTTTACTATCACTCTATAATATCGTGTTGCATTAGCATTATATCATACTACTCCTAATTCAAGATGCGTTCCGCCCTCATCGCCATTGTTGCTCTTGCTTCTGCAGCTTTCGCTCAGAACTGCGGTCCTCAATACGGAAACCAAGTCTGCGCTGCCAACACCTGCTGTGAGTATATATGACATACCCATTCTCATCCATATCAATACTGATTATCATACAGGCAGCCAGTATGGATGGGTACGAATTTTCCTTCTGTTCACTTTTCTCTCGTGTCTTCTCAACCATATTTACAGCTCATACGCCTATCCACGCATTACATTCACATATAAACAGCAAAAGGCTAACCCTTGACAGTGTGATACCACCGCCGCCCACTGCGACCCAGCCACCTGCCTGAAGAACTTTTCTGGTGTCGGATCCAGTTGCCGAGGCACCACCAACCCTCAACCCAACCCCACAACTCTGAGTACCAGCGCACAACCCCCTGCTTCTACATTCCCCGCTACGGTCCCCGTCATCGATGTGTGCGGCACTGGGTCCGGTGGTGTAAGCTGCCCCGGTGCTGGCTTGAACGGCTACTTCTACCGCTGCTGCTCCTCCGCCGGCCACTGTGGACCCAAGAACGATATCCAAGATCAAAGCATTTATTGCGGTGCTGGCTGCCAGGGCGGATTCGGCAAGTGCAACACCATGGCCAAGCCTCCTCAACCCGCTGGTAACCCCGGCACTGCCGGTGCTGGCGAGACTTGCGGCCCTATTGTCAACAAGAAGTGCGCTACTGGCCTTTGCTGCTCAGGCTCCAACTTCTGTGGTACCACTGCCGACTTCTGCGGAGCTGCCAATTGGTGCCAGCCTGGTTGGGGACGATGCAACTAGAGTGTCGTTTGTTCGGGTTTTATTGGGAAAATGTATGTATGGTCCGCAATTTTTCATATCAGGGTAGCTGACAATTTGATCATAGGGTTATCAAAAGTATCTGGGCAACGTATCTAGAAACATAAGGAAATTAATTTTAATATCAGGGGAAACCCTAGACAAAGTCATTTCCAAAACTTCCTCATCTCTTCCATCACTACTCACTGTGACTATCCACATCTTCAATAGGTTAAACTTCTCCTATACATTCATTCCTACTTCCAAGTCAACTCCATTCATGCCTCCATCAAAATCCCCCTTGTTCTGACCCCCAAGCAACATCCTATTCTCCAAATTCCACCTCCCGCGCCTCATCCAAACTCTTAAGAACGCCTGCAATCACCCAGTTCCCCAAGGCTACAGATCGTAGGATAAACCCCTCCTTACTATATCCCCCGTTCCCAACAGCCCCTCGCAACCGAACAGATCAAGTTGTAGCGCAGATGGTGAACTGGCTAGAATTCCCAGGTTTCCGATCTTTCTTAGCCCCCTATTTACCCCATTAAAACCTTCCAATCCCAGACGGCAAACCCACCGGCGAAGAAGCCGCCAACCCTGCTCTCATTATGCCCGACCGTTTCTACTGTTTACCAATTCTTTTCCCATCCCCATGTCGTTGTAGACGACCATTCCGCCTCCAACCTCCCACTGCAACTAATTTACCACCGTTACACAATTTCTACTCGTTACTTCAACAAGAAATGGTATACCCGAGACGTCAACCTTATGATGATCCAATCCAAAGCTCTAGATTACATAGATCTGTATCCACATCTTGGACTCAATCAAGGTTACGACGGCAACGATCCCGAAACCGTGGCGCGTACGGTCGTCCACGCGAATGATCTAGAGAGATCCCCTGAGAAGATAGTGATTCCAATGCAGAAGCTACAAGATTAGGGCTACAGAGCAGATAACCCGATTACATTTTAAGAAATGCATAAAGGCTGAATTGAAGCTAGAGGCTGTGCGTACGGAGTTTTTGTTAGGAGAATTGAATAGCCATTTGATGAGCACGGTGGGCGGCGCGTTTGTGTCGTATGTAATTCGGGATCCGGATTTGAAGTTGAAGAATCCGATGCTGCCGACTTGGTATAAGGAATATAGGATGTGGATGTGTGAGATAGTTGCGAGGAGCTGTTTTGTACATCCGAGTATGTGGACGGATGTGGCGGGGTTTGCGAGGGGATTAAGGGAGAAGCAGGGGGTGTGATGGTTGCAGGATGCGTTGGCTAAGGATATTGTTTAGCTGAGAAGTGAGATTGCTTTCATGGCTGGAAATTTGTTTGTTAATAGATTACTTGATGAACATAGACTCACTGAAACTTTAGGTTACAGTTGGCTCTTATCTAAGGTGAAGAACCTCTTAGGAATTTGATCACCTCTGACGTCACTTCCACCGGATTCGACGCACTAAGGAAATGTTTTCCTCCTTCAACCTTCACCAACCTCGCATCCTCCGCTGCTGTGAAAAGCTCAATTTCTTCTTCCGCGTTTGCATAAGAATATACCATATCCTGTGTACCCTAAGCAAAAGTTAGCTTCTTCTCACGATCCAAAATCAACAAATTAACTTACATGCATCCAAAGCACCCTACACTTCACATCTCCCACCCTCCCCCTCAATCCATCCCGATCCCTTAACGCAATCGCCGCCGACCTGATCTTCTTCCTTCCCTCATCCCCCCTATACACTTCTTGCACCCTCTCTCTCCAAAAGTCCACTACATCTCTCGCACAATCGTCACCGAACCCACTGCTACACAAAAATTCGGCATACTGATCCGGTGCGACGAAATCCGGCGTTGGGGTCGCAGACGTGAAAGCATGAATCGTGGGCGTGACGAGCGTAACCGCGTCCCAACACCCCTTTTCTACGGAGCGAGGGGATTCATAGTCCATGGATGTACCGAGAGCTATGACGCCTTGAACCTGAAACGAGATGTTAGTAATCCTGCATCTCGAATCTCATTGATACCCTAAATCTACACTTGAGGAATTAGAATATAACAACGCACCTTACTGCCCCCCAAAAGCGCCATCCTAACCGCAACCCAGCCCCCCTGGCTCGTCCCCAACACAAACGCTTTCTCCACTCCTAACCCCTCCAGAACTTGCAGATTTACATGTGCGGAATCCCAATACGTCCAGTGCTCATATGGGGTCTTGGTTCCGCCATGGCCAAGCGGCTCGATTGCGATCAGATTTGCTGCAGCGCATAGTTCTTTATTGGCGAATTGGGGCGCGTAGAGTGAAGAAGTTGTGCTGAACGAATTGATAAAAACGAGTGTGGGTTTGTTGGACGCAAAAGAGGATTGAGAAGATGGGGTAGCATAGGAGACTGTTGTGGAAAGGTAGGGGACGGAGAGGGTTTTGGTAGAGAGAATGGTGGGGGCAGACATGTTGGAAGCTCAATTCTTTAATTAAGTTTGGTTCGATTTGTTTGGAGAATAGATGGTGGAAATATGAAAAAGTGAAATTGATGTAATTCGACTTTTGGATATTGTGAAAATGCGGGTGTGCCCCATTTATTGTGGGGTAGTGACGTTTGGGAGACGGGCCGAATCTAGTCTGGGAATTGTATGTGGTTGATTTGGGCCGAGGTTCATTAGGGACGGGTTCGTGGGTCATGAATCCAGAGACATGCAAATTGAATGTGAAGTGTCTTTTCTAGGGCGGAGATGCTGTCGGCACTTCTTGGCAGTAATGAATTCGGCTGCTTGAGTGGTTGCTGTCTTAAGTCGGATTAATGATCGCGATGCTAGACACCTGTTAAGGTCGGGCTTGGATGGGAAGACTAGTTGAATATACTGCAATTGTACAGTGGTGATGAAATCGATCATATACAATACACTTACAATACTGAACAAACTGTCATCTATGGATCGATACATTACTGGTTTAAAAACGACTTCTCCAACCCAGTTCTAGAGTTTATCTAGCACTCATAATCAGTGTTATTCATGGAATAACCGTGTTTGAGTGTGAAATTCTCACGATTATGCTTTTAAGTACTACGTACCTAGGTACACGAGCACGGCAAACCTGTCACTGGGTCTCTTGTGGCGTTTCTCACCCCCACACCCCCTTCCTGTGGCTGATAGAAGTGGCGACACCATCGATGCACTAGTAAACACCGAATGGTAAATTCGAAATATCCCACTCAGTTTGGCACTATGAGTTGACTCGACAAATAACCCGACGTCGGGATTCTGCTTATCAAAGAAGTCAGGCTATCCCTCCAATTGGTTACAACACGAGTTAAATTCACCAGTTCCTTCCGAGGTTCCAGATTTGCCAGTGTTTAGAATCCACTTATCGAAACGATAAGATTATTCGCCACGATCTCGCAAGCCGTACAATTTGCAGCCCTACGGCATACTTCGTCAACGCCGACCAAAGCACTACACGCTTACGAGCCTTTGTAAATTGACGCATTCCTCCCGAAGCAGCTGATGTAAGCACATAAACTCAGAAGAAGCGAGCTTGAAAGTAAAAAGGGTTTAACCCATACAATCAACGACAACATATCCACGAAGGCCTTCGCCTCCATTAGGTTGATGCACACAGCCACAAAAACAACAATGGCAACACCAACAGGCAGGCCAGGCTTGAGCCTGAGGCACACAGCCACAGAATACGAGATACCCCGCACCCACCAACTTCTGCCTATCTTTGATCTTCAATTCCAATGTTAAGTTCAACAGTTTTGCTAATCTCAAGACCACGCGCAAGAAGTCACCATGTTACGAATGCCAAGATTTCAATATAGACCGCTTCAACGGCCTGGGGAAAAAAGAATTCTAGTTGTGAAAGGGGCAGATAAGATTGAAGAGAAGTTAGAACTAGAACTTTGGCACAGTCCTGCTTTAAAGGACCATCGTCCCCACTTACGACATGCTGTTCTGGTTGAAGATCATGTTTCCATTAAACCAATGCCATACGAAGCAGTGTCATATACTTGGGCGCAGACTGATGATCACCTACTAGTTCGGGTTCTCTATGGCCATAGGGTGTATCTTTGGAAGATTGGACGCAGTGTGGAGACAATGCTTCGGTACCTACGATTTTCGAAAGGCCACAATAGACATCTTTGGGTGGATGCATTGTGTATCAGACAAGAAAGCAGTTCTGAAAAAGAGAACCAAGTTCACAGGATGGGAAAGATTTATGAGAATGCGCAAAGGGTTCTGATCTGGCTTGGGACCGATGATCAGTACGACGATCAGGGTGTTCGGGCCTTGCATATTATTTCAAATTGTGCCCCTATTTACGATTCTGACAAAATACCCCACAAAGCACAAGTCACCGCAGAAAAATTCCTGAAACGTCGTTGGTTTACAAGGCTTTGGGTTATTCAAGAGGTTGCGCTCTCGAGAAATGCCATAATGATGTGTGGCCATCAAGCTTGGAATCCGTCGAACCATGATCATGAGCGATTTGATACCTTTGTTCGTGGCTTGCAAAATATATTCACGGATAAACGGATGCCGCGCGAAACCCAAAGACTTGTCCAGCGTCTTCATCGAATGGAACGATTTCGGAATGAGCGTTCATCCTCCGACAGATCACTTTGCCAGCTACTTTTCGAATTCCACGATGTACAATGCTCCGATGACAGTGATAGACCGTATGCGCTTAGAAGCCTTAGTAGGTGGTCTGTTCCTGTCGACTACGCAAAGACAACAGAACAAATATATATCGACTTCGCAATGAGGGAAATAAGTATACGACCTGAAGTACTCTGCTTTTCTGGCGCTTTCCCATCTATAACGGGACGATACTACCTACCGAGTTGGGCGCCAGATTGGGGTCATCATAGGGAGGGAACCTCAGACCGTGATAAGCGGTCCAATCCCGTATTCAAACCTCTTCCCTTGCTCCAACATTTCAGATGCCAGGCGCGAAATGATCAATCTCGCGCTATTCCAAAACTCGTTGGTTCACGCATACTCCAAATCCAGGGCGTAAAAGTCGATTTGATTAAGGAAGTCCAAACCAAGTCTGAATCTTGGCTCAACATTTTTAGAATTGAAATAAACAACTGGTATAAAATGTATTCGAAATCTAAAAAGTGTTCACAGTCGGAAAGGACATCCGACTCTACGAGCGAAGACTTCATTGGAAGTCTTACAGTTGGACGTATTCGCCTGCTTCCCCGGGAATTTATCTCTGTACTATCTCATAATTACAGTCAACATGTCGATTTACTTTTCATCAACAGGGCCCTCGGAGAAACATACCAAATACTTAAGCAGGAAATATTTTTCCCAATACTTGAGGCAGTAGACAAGAGAATATATGGCAATCCATATAGATTTAATTGGCCCAACGAGAGACAGCTTCTCAGTCAAACTCTAGCAAGGGTAGGTTTGACTACAGAGTATCCGTCCATTGCAGAAACTATCCAGATTCTCTGGGATAATATACCTATTACCAGAATACGTCAACATAGGACATCTGAATCTGTATGGGAGATCAATCGATCTTCTCAAAATTCACCTCAAAGTCTCGAGCAATGGATGCGGAGGCAGGCGTACGACTTCCATGCTCACTTAGACATCGTACTAGGTGAAATAATGTTCCGACAGGGTATCTGGTGGAGGCCACACGCAGGGGTCGACTTGGAGATGCCGAAAAGTGTCATCCGTGATGTCATGAAAGAGAGGACCTGCTTCATCACGGAGAAAGGCAGATTTGGGATCTGCCATCCAAGTGCTCGACCTGGCGACATTGTTGTCTCTGTACCAAACGCTCGAACGCCTTTCATCATGCGGACATGGACAAAAGACGACTTGGCAGAGAGATTTCGAGAGACAGGTTGGTCTTCGTCTATTGCGCAAGAGGAGACCGAGAAGAACACAACGGACAAAGAATATTTGAAGGTGATCTGCGACTGCTACATTCAAGAAATCATGAAGAACGAGTCACCGCTCCAGATACGCGATTATCAAAGCTTGCTACTACTATAAAATAACTTTCATTCTAAGAAGCCTGTATTGCAGGTACATCAGGACTCAAGTCCCAATTTTGCAAGCGTGGCGACACCCACTTTTTTCGCTGGTTATCGCGTGGGAATGGGCGGCACTTGATGAAACCAATTAATATTATAAAACTAACCAACCTAGAGAAATTAAGCGGTCCGACTATTTTAAATCCATCTTGATCTGGGAACAATAGACAGGGAATTATCAAATTCCCTTTTGCGCAGGTCCTTTCTCTAATCATATAGAATCCGATCGCTCTGTTCACTATTTCTAGTTTCAACAAACCTTCTTCCAACCACTTTCGTTCCAGCAACTTTCATTCTGAAACTCCACTCCCAACTTTCACAACAAATGCGGAAAAATTCCTATCAGGATTGAACGCGAAGTAATCTAGCAATCACAAACATGCACGATAAAGTAATCAACACACAAAATTATTCAAAATGTCATTGTTCTATTTCGAGATCTCAAAATAATGAGCAGAGCTCTCATTAATACCAACACTATCTGCGGTATCTATCTTCACGTGACAGCGAGACCAAAGACATGCTTTGTCTCGCCACCACCCGAACGACACTGCACAACACAACCGACTCTGCATTGTGGGGCCATTTAAAGGCCAGAGAAGCTTCAACCACGGCATCACATACCTAAAATCAAGTCTTCTTCTCCCCATGCACTGATTCCCAAACCATCATTGCCATCTCCTCTCCCCCAAGCTCCAACATCTTATTCCAAAACACTGTCTTCACATCTTCCAACTCAGCCGAATGTTCAGCCCGAATACGTTGCGTCCGAGCATCAAGTTCACTCTTAAACCTCGACTTCTGATACTTCAACGAATTACTCAACTTGACAACCTCATCATTCGCAGCAACAGCACTCACATACCCCGTCGTAGGAGTTTGTGCCGGGGTAGGAAGTTGATGCGGCTCACGAGGTGTAGAAGGAACCTGTTGTTGAAGGATTGTCTTGATATTCTGCTCCGCGGCACTGATCTGCTGATTCAGTTTCACAATGTGGCCGTCGAGATTCTTAATCGTGCTTCTGTCCTCGCGCCGTCCTTGTTTTAGTGATTTAATCAAACTTTCATAGCCCTCTTTCGTCTCTTTGACAGCACGAGCGAGATCGGTGACCTTCGTGTCGGCGCTCTCCTTGCGCAGCCTCTCCAGGTGCTCGACTTGGAGGGAGCGGCGCTCACACAGCTCCTTGGTCTCATTGTAGTCTGCCGTAAGGGCCCCGATTTTGGTTTTCAAAAGCTTGACGTGTTTCTCAGAGGAGTCGTAGTCTTTGTCGTTTTGGAGTTCTTCGGCCTCGAGGCCGCGGATTTCGGCTTTGAGGGCTTGGGTTTGGTGTGCGCCTTTGCGGATTAGGATGAGTTCGGTTTTGCGGAACTCAATTTCGGAGATTAGGGCACTGACTTTGCTGTTTTTGGCATTAGACTTTTGCTCACTGGCAAGTTGCGCTTGGAGGTTGTCGAGTTCGGAATCTTTTCGTTGGAGGGTTTCGAGGTCGAAGCGGAGGTCTTTGATCTGGCTGTGTAGTTCGCCATTGATATCTTCCTGGTTCTCTTTTTCTAGGTTGGCGGCTCCGAATTGGGATTGTGAGGTGGCGAGTTGAGTGCGGAGATTGTCGTTGGTTGCCTCAGAGCGGTGTAAGTCGTCCGTCAGATTCTCGACGAGATGCTTTAGTGAGGAGATGGTTTCTTGACAGTCATCCAGGTCTTTAGACATGGCCTGAATTTCAGCTTTTGAATCCATAAGTGACTTGTTGAGCTGCATGACTTCGCCATCGAGTTCGGGGATCTTGCTTGCTTCGGACGCAATTAGGGCCTGGTTGGTGAGGTCCAAGTCCTTTCGGGCAATTGTAACTTCCAGACGCTGAATTTCCTCCATCTTGGTGCTAATGTCGTTTGTCAGTGAGGAAATAAATTCATGAGCCTCCTTAAGGGCATTACGCGTTTGATCTCGCTTACTGTGGGCGTCATGGAGGATGGCCAGCTTCGCTTGTTTTTCTTGAAGCTCCGCTTGTAGATAAGCAACTTGCTGGAGGTTACGATGGATTATATCCCCAAGTTCATGAACCTTGTTCTGGTTAATAGACGAAAGTTCTTGACTAGCTTTCAGGTTTGCTTTGGATTGATCGAGCTCTTTCCGTAAAGCTTGGATTTGACTAGAGAGCTCAGCTCTGCAAAACTTCAGTTGTGCATTCAACTTAGTCTTGCTCTCATCCATTTCAGTGATCGCATTTTGGAACTGGGCAGACATTTCGTTGACCAGTGATTTATTCAAGTCACACTCTGTTTTAAGGTCTTCATAAGCTGCAGTGGAAACAGTTTTAACACTGACTGAAGGAGGTGGAGTTTGAGGTGACGGCAGCGCGGAGGCATTGACAGTCGACGCATCCGATGTATTTGACGTTAGAGTAGAAACGGATGCGATCGTAGCATTACTAGCATCGCTCGGCGTCGGTGACTTAGCCGTCTTCTTGAATAAGGCCCGAAGCCAGCTTCTGCGGTTCGGCTGCGCCTTCGGGCTGGTGGTATTTTCAGACATAATCCTGATTGATAGTAACCGGAATAAGAATTAGTCTGAATCTACTTATGAAGTGTTACCGTTTGGCGATGTTTGGAAGAATCTGAGTTCAAACAAGCATTACGAAAGATTGCATATATAATGTTTTCTTTCTTCACAATGTCGGCAAGAGAAAAACATTGTACAGTCATCATTGTAAACCTTCATATAAGACTGACTGGGTATATACTGCATGATATCATGTGTAACCGTTCGAAGATGTACACTCCATGCCCCACAATGCCTTAGACAGCCTTTTTGTCAACCCCCCAAGTGTAAAATGTGGCGAACCCTGATGGACTTGACATGGCTGGCGAGTCATAAGCTTCATTTCCAAGAAGATTGATGGAGACCTCCAGTCTCGTCTTCAGGTAGACTATCAAAACAGATCAATTGTGAGAAGTGCGAAGGAGTAGAAGTCATAAACATACTACACTTCACGGTACCTCCAGTCTATGGGCATAAGCGCTCGCTTCGGTTTTCCGCTACATCTTGGTCTTTTTCTTGTTTGCAGATGGCTCTCGTTGTTGCCTCGAGCACCCGTGAGCGAACTGGCACATTTAGATACATGCTGTGCCTAAGTATGCTGTTCTGGTGCCAATGTATCTTCATTCTCAACTCCTGGTACGTCCTTTGCTTGTAGGTTGCTATTAAGAACTTGAGTAGGCTCTGTGCTGGGCGCAACTAATTTAACGTCCTTGTCTAGAAGGGAGCCAATGACCGAGTCGGCTTTTGACGATAATGCTGAATTTTTAGAATCAAACGTGAAATTTATACAATGTGAAGCTCCGGCCCCGCCATTCTGTCGAATAGCATCGAATTTGGCAGCAAAGCGACTGGGTTGCGGATGTTTCATCAGATGTTTGGTCACGAACTCATTAAGGCGCTCTGAGGGTTGAAATGGGTTGACTTGAGGCTGGTCAAAGGCCTGCAGCCCTAAGTCCATTAATCCAGGAATCGGCCTAGGATTCCAGTCTTGTGGATACACACGTGAGCTGATGCCGGTCGGCAAGGGCTTGTCGGAATACTGGCGGATTTGGAACCCATGTTGCACGCTAACATTAAGGTAGAATGGCTTTACATACATGGCTGAATTGTGATTCAAGTGTTCGTATTCTGTGCGTAGTTCTTTGTGAGCGTCGATGAGAGGTTGGTTGAGGCCGAAATGTGGACTCCTTCCCTGCTTGTCGTTGCCTTTTTGGGCCATGGTTCACAGGTATCTGACGGAATGTTTGTGATTAACGAGGGTATATTGTGACGTGATGATATGGCAATGTTATGAGAAACAAAACGATGTGGCGCAATTAGAAGTGCGATGATGGTATGAGGACATGATGTGGTGCAGAAGAGGATTTGGTTAAAATAGGTAGGTCAGTAAGTGCGTCAGTTTAACAAAACGGTACACTTCTTACAAACATGTGGAGCAGACCGTCGCTTCCTCAAGATTTTGTGCGATTTAGCAACCAAGATGTGAAGTGAAAATCGTGCCCACAATGACAGGCAAAATCCACCCAGAGGGAGTAGGAGAAAGTTGAAAATGCTATCGCTCGATTCGCATACGATGCATGGGCGAGATCAGGGGCTCCATGGCCGACATGAAGATTGCAACGGAGAGAATTCCCGCTCCTCGACCGGAGTCAATCCTGGGGGTGCATCGTGCTGAGACGCAGGAACGATCGGACAGAGGGCGTTGGGAATCACGATACAAAAGGTACCATATAACGCATCTGACCGAGTTGACATCCATCCCATGTGCAGTCGACAGCTGGGTGTATGTAGAGTCAGATGACATGGGATGGATGCATGTGATCATGGCATGTATTTTCCCCAGCATTCTGCCGACGATGCTGTTAAGATAATCATCATTATTGTCGTCGTTAGACAAGGTGAAGGCGAAAGATGGGTTGCTGAAAACGGTGAGTAAAGTTGCATTGTAGGAGGAACAACGTAGAAGGGTCAAAAGGGTGAAAAGGCCCGTGAAGGAGTGAGTGAGGTGAGGTCAATTCAACGCCCAGGCTAAGCGAGGCTGCCGGGAGATTAGCGCCCATTAGCGCCCATTAGCGCGTCGAGGAACCATGTTTTCCAGAAGCTTGGCGGCCAACCAGACGTCAGAGGGCTGCACCTCCGTACACAATGTGAAATGTACGAAATCCTGCTCTTTGCTAAGCTTTACTGGTTCTTCTTGTTTTGTTGTTGTGTCTCTGTTGCTCCTCTCCTCCGTGACGTTTGTCCAAAAGACGCGTTCAAACGCCCGCCATCGTGTGTCTCTCCCTCCTGCGGCAGGCGTTTTGTTGGGCACCCAGTGGACACCGTACCTGCTCACCTGCCCCTCCCCGCGGCATGCCCCCAGGTGCCCCTCTGCGCGTGCATGCACAATCGATAGGCCGCCCCCAGGTCGCCAATACGTGGCCGGCTGTGGCGCAAGCACAATGTGTCCACTGTCATCGTTTGCGCCTGATCGCCTTGTCGCCTTTGATAATAGCTGGATAGCTTGATACCAGTTGATAGGATAGGCGGTAGGGGACTGCACACCCCAGCTCCCTCCCACACCAACGGGTGGCCCCCCCCCCCAGCCAGAGATCGATGGGCGACAACAGCCCAGGCCAGGGCGAATAACCGGCATCGCTGCCCTGTTTGACCTCCCTCCGTCGAAACATGCTGTAAGGTTGTTTCACGGCTGGGGGCTGCTGCGTATAAGATTTCCCTTCCTCCCCTCGCGACATGCTCCCAGCATGCCTTGTGCCTCCTTCTCAGCGTTGTCCCATCGCCTAAGAAACCCCAGGAGATGTTGTTGAAAAAGAGGGAGCGGTCAAAGCCGTCAGCAGAGCCATTGGTCGACGGTGGTAAAGCAGAAGGGAAACGCTCCAAGCGCCAACGAATCGCCGACTTCTTCAAGTCACGGAAGCAGAAAGCGGAGGAGAAGGTCGTTACAGTGAGCAAACACCCATCTCTCTTTCCTCCCTTCACCCCCCCCTCTAACCTTACCACCAGCCCACCTCTGTTCGAACTACTACATCCTACCACCATGTGCTAATGGCCTCGTTCCACTCAAAGATCCCGGTCCCCATCTCCCACCCCATCTCTCACCCCATCCCTCACCCCACTAGCAACAAGATACCCTCGCACAAACCATCTCGAGATTCCAAGATCACTGCCTCTCCACACCAAGCCAAGTCGGCCAGTTCCGTCGACATAACAGCTGTGGACAGTGCAAAGGAAAAGAACGAGACCAGAGAGTACGATGCCCCAACGCACCTACCGACCCCTCCTCCCGAACCGCAAATTTCAAACTTGGATGGGAAGGATATGGCAGATATAGACAAGGTGGTGCCGTTGAGCGAGGGACAAATCCGTATGCTATTTTCAGGTGCACCGCACTTTGCAATCAACTCAACAGACACTGGCCCCCAACCCTCAGTCTCATATCCCTGGGATGAAGAATTAGTGGTACGAGATGTCTCGGATTCAGGACAGCTATCTCAGCCGGCTTTCTCCTCTGCAACTCTGCGTCGGCACCTTCCCCTCCTCCAGCAACCTTCCGATCAAGATAAACAACATTTGGGATATGATATCAATTTGGTCGAAGTTCCAAGCATGCTCAGTGCACAGGGACTTGAGCGAGGAAGTATTGGCTTCGTCCATTTCCTTGAGCTCCCAGCCTCAGACAGTCTGATCACCGACCTACAGCAATCGCAGTCCACCAATGGGTTTCTTGAGACAGTAAGAAATAAAGAACAAATGCAGACTAACCCTGAGAGGCTTGGAATTCGCAAAGTCAACATGTCTCACATATACGACCGGCTAGCCGAGTTTGGGGACCTAATTGAGGTATTCCACGACAGCCCTGAGCATATGACCATCTTGAATAATCAATCCTCTGGCGACCTCTACGCCAACTTGTTTGGGAAATTCCTTACACCACCACCATATGATGACGCGACCGACGACCCCACAGGCATGAAAGTCCAGATCAATGCGCTTCTAAGGATCCTAGGTTTGAAAGGAGTATGGTATGATTTCAGTCTCGTCGAGTGGCGTATCCGCCTTGGCCAGATTTTGTGGAGCAACCGGGATGTCACTGATGATGACAACACAGATCATCTGTGGACAGAACGCGAGGTTCTTCTCCTACAGCTTACTCTGGCCTGTGAGTTGCTCTTCCGACTAGATGCCATCACTAGCATGGACGTGAATCAAGTCATTAGCCAGATTCATGTCAACCTGGCAGATTATGAGGGATTCAAGGAGAATAAAACTAGAAAGATTGACTGGGATCTGGTGCTCGCTCGCCGCTTTCTGGACAACATTCTAGTTATCAGAGAAGATGAAAGGGATGCCTCGAGTCCAGCCCCCAAATCCCGAGGCCTGCTTTCCATTTTCAGTAGTGACTCTGCTCCTTCATCAGAGCCGGACATTGTGTTTGTGCCGCGCCACCAAGTTCGACAGTTGTCGGGCCTCCTTCATTTCGCTGAGGCTATTCAATGGCCCGGAATCGACTTGATTGTCGAAGAACTAGCTCTGAAGTTGGGAACATCCAAAGAAGTCCAAGAACCCGACCAACTACCATCACCTCAGGGGAAATTTCTGGATCCGAGTACTCCTTCATCCATAAGCGTTTATGGTACACCGCTTGCAACGCCACGTACACCTCGCAGCGTCCAAGATAGTTACTTTGGTCACATGGCACGACCAGCGTTGAACCGAACTGAAACACCGCGATCACTCACCGTACCATTATCATCCACCTTGTTGGCCCATGCTGCTGAAAAGAATGCGAATACTTTGAATGTTGGAGGGTGGCTTAGCCGGTCTTTGTTAACCGGACTTGTTCTGCCCGGTGAGGCTATATCGCACTTTCTCATGTCCACATTGCTCGAGAATGATAAGCTTGCCATAGCCACTCTTGGCGATGCAGCGAATCTATATGGCGGCCTCATCTATTCGCAGAAAACGTGGTGGAGCAAGAGCTCAGTGGTTGGTCGGGTCCTCGCCTGTCTTGACAATGCGACGGAGTGCATGGGCTGGATTTATGTACCAAAGCTCCCAGAAGATTTGCCAGATTCGTGGTATTCGATCAGTAGCGAGCAGGTTCAGTTTGAACTGCCACCTCGCATTAAGGCCGCAGAGGACTCGGTCACGCGGGACTCAGCGATCGTTCCTGGGGGTGATCTTACCATCGTCAAGTCTGAGGACCTCATACTTCCTCAAGATCCCAGCACACCCCCTGTTCCATCGATACTCTTTGCGAAATGGGATTTGAAGCCAATAGGTTCAGACCTTTCCGATAATGACACCTCATCGGAACCTCCCTTGGAAATTCAGCTGCACCGCGCTTCCCTGACATTCACATCCCCCTCACGCGGAACAACACATGCTTTGGCCCTTACTTATGATGTCCAATACATCACGTCCTTCCCGTGTACATCACCTTCTGCGTCAACCAGTAATGCGAATTCACCACCGGTTCTAAAAGGCTCACTATCCCGGTCCTCCTCTAAGCGCAGCATTCACAGCAACCGAATTAGTCGAATCCCACTCAGTCGTCGTAATAGCCACGGCTTTGAGCCACTACTCTCGCACCCACCTGACTCCCCGAGTATGGCGCCTATCCGAACTCACTCGCCAGATCCTGACGCCGAAGTCGAAGAATTGACACGCAGTCCATCACCAAAGATGCTACCTTTGAAGTCGCACCCGCTTCACATATCCTACAAGTATCAGATCGTTCCTGCGACGGACATATTAGATACTAATTTTGTTCTTCCTTTCTCACCACCTCTAAATTCCTTTTCTCCACCCAACACCCCCGGCGAAGAGGACAAAGACATCCAAATCGAGACTCCAACAGTTCTCATCCTTGACGCCCGCGCTTCCCAGAATCTCGAACTTCTTTCCCGTACGTGGTGCGCCCAGAAGGGCTTTCATGCGATCATCAGTCGCGTAGGAAGAACATGTCTTTCGTGCACTATTCGGGAAGCGCGTGGGCTGGGTGTAAAGGTCGTTATTCGCGTCGAGTAATATCGACGAGATCGCTTCGAATAGCACAGTTATGTTTACTTTTTTTCTTATAATTTTTCGTTTAAAGACCTTGTAGATAAATACATTCGGAATTCCTTGTCTGTATTATGGAAGGCTACGAGGTTCTGGTTTATTAGGAGGATTCATGATGCACGTTTTTTCATCTTTTTACTTTTCTGGAACGATACCCACCAAATTTGGTTATGAGGGATTATGAATATGGACATGAATTTGTATGACAGATCAGAGATTTTGATCCCAAGAAATGTTTTTGTGATATTGGTGATTTTAGCCAATAAGACATTGTTGATTTGATGAATAATTTTTCTTGTCCAAGACTGCAAATCTGTGCTTAAATGCCAGATGATAATTGCTTTGATTGTATTGATAGTACAAGAGTATCCACACACCAAAGACCCAAGACCACAATCTCCATACATATCCATATCCAAATCCAATAATTCATTCCCCTCTCCCATCACAATCAACATCCCTCACCTCTACGCCTTCGCAATCTTCTCCCCCGCCTCCTTCAGCTCACTCCCCAGCTCCTTGCCTTCCGCCTTGACCTCCTCGCCCGCATTCTTCAAACTGCGTTGATACAGCAAGATGCGTGTAACTTGTGTGGCACCCACAACCCCCAAAAAGAAATTTACGGCAGCGAGGAACAGGTTACGGGGCTTGATGACGAAGCACCAGCGGGTCCAGATCATGCCGGTGGTTGTGAGGGCGCCGTTTTGGGTCAAGGAGAGCTGTTCGACGGGTCGGGCGAAGTCGGAGATGCCGGCGAGGACAATGGCCCATTTCATTATTGGGGCCCTGGGGAAATGATTGTTAGCTTCAGGTTATAAAGACCTCGAGGGGAGGTGGTTCAATAATGTCGGTGGGGAATTGAACCGAGATAAGAGTCGCATGCGTTACGTTGCGTGTGACTCTTCGACCTAGCTACACTACAATGCCGTGGGGCTCCAATGAATCCCGCATTATGCGAATAGAATCCGCAATTGAATTTAGAACTCCAGAGACGTACCAGAAATGCACCGTCTTAGGACCCACGGGCGAGTTCAAGAATTTGTTAAATCCGGACTGTTCTGCTTGCGCTGTAGCTTCCGTTGCGACACGGCGGCGGAGCAGCGGTTGGCGGAAAACAGGACGGAACGCTGCGAAGAGGCGGGCACCAGGACGGAAGGACATGATGGGCAATTTTTTGGGGGTTTTATGGAGAAGTGAAGGGGGGGTCGTTGGGGACCGGGGATGACGCTGGGGGTTGGCGATTGAGAGAGAGATCCGACAACGCTACACCGGGCTTGATGGATTGGTGTTGAGAAAGAATCTCGGCGTTGTCGGGGTATTTCCGGGGCGCTAGTCTAGACTTGGGTGGCAGCGGCCAGCCTTGGCGGTGTTCGGGAGGAGCTTGGGCGGGTCAGTTGGAAGTGTGGTTTGAAGTTTGAAGGAACGACGAACGAACGATTTGATACGAAACGAGCGATTGCGCGCGCCACGGAGAACGAAACACGATATTGACAATGGCGACGAAATATGCGTTTGCGCAGGGCTTGAAGGAATTGAGGTTCTTGTTTTGTCAGACAAGTGAGCAGAGTGCTGCGACGAGGTATGGAGAGTTCTGGAGGGAAGGGAGAGGGTGGGCATTCGTTCACCGGCAGGAGCAGTGCATTGGAGATGAGGGGAATGGGGATTTCAAGGATACAGAATGCTAATGGTGGATTGTAGGACCTTCCTCACCAAGACCTATCCCACGATGAAGAAGCACAACCCGAACACCCCAATCCTGATCCGAGAGGCGAGCGGCATTGAGCCCAAGGTTTATGCGAGATTCGGTGCGTAATATATTCAACAGATAATTCCTGGCTATGAAGAATTGGGGCTACATTGGAAGTGTTGGATTCAGGATGTCCTGAGAACCCAATGTCAAGATGTATGCTAACACTTAAGGTCTACAGACTTCGGCAAGGAGAAGGTATTATCGTTGAAAGGTAACGTATCCCGAGATAAATATGGCAGGATCAGATTCTAATGTCTATGCAGGATTGGATGACAAGGCGATCGAGACGTCGGTTTCAAATCTGGCTAAGACCTCGATATAAGAAGAATGCTAGGATACGGAAAACCTCCAAAAGTCCGAGTTGGATCAGATAACGAACTAGACAGATACGGCGGGAGTATGGCTCTCGACCAATGTACATTTGTATCATGATTTATCTTACCTTGGTCTCCATTACTCACTCAAAGACAAAACTCCTTGGATCCCGTTATGGGGCTCGACCTTCTTCGTGTTCTTTTTTTTTAACTTTTTTTGACACTTGTCTTTGGTCTTTCCGCATTACCAGGTCCTCTTTTCCACCTGGGCACAATCTCTTCTGAACTTTTGGAATCAGAGCTGCTCCCACGTGATCTTGGCGTTCTATGTACCAGGTAGGTACGTCTTCTGCAACCTGAGCATCAAACATCTTTCGTTCCACTCGCTTCCGCATAGCAACTACCCTTCCACCCGACAATCCTTATTTTCACGATCCACCTCACTTTTATTCATCCACTCTTCGGTTAGCATCCTCTTAAATCAAAAATTGGCGTTCTTGAAAGCCCTCCAAGCCATGGACGGGTTTGGCCAACAATTTGGCCCCCAAATCGGAGGCGTTGTCAAAACCATCCATGGCTTTGGGCAAGGAGTTATTCATGCTGTTGGCTCGCGCGTGGGAGGTGCTGTCATTAAGGTAAAGCACTGGGTCCGGAAACATCCACGCAGAACCGGCGTTATCGTCGCATGTAGTGCTGTAGCATGTATTGCTGTAGCACTTATTGCTATAGCACTTTTCGCTATAGCGCTTATTGCCGCAGCATTAGTTTTTATCGCACTTGCTTTCATAGCACTTATTGTTGTCGCGCTTATTACTGTACCGCCCATAGGCATTGCTCTTACACCACTTGCTGTAGGCGCTGCCGGCCTTACGGTTAGTGGCGTAGCTGCAGGTATGCTTGTGTTCACTTCTATCAAACTTCTCCCTGAATCATGACTAATCTTTTTGTTCTATTAAGTATTCACTGCTATTATCGCGCAAGCTGGAATTGGCATCGTCGCGGCTAGTAGCGCGTGTGCTATTCTGTACAGTGCAATTACGAGTGGTACGGGTGTAGCTATTATCAATGGAATTGTTGGTGGCATAGTCGCGGTGGCTACTTTTGTTATAGCTGCCATCAGAATCGTCAAGGTTGTGTTGAAGGATGATCTTGAAGGCACCAGCGACAACGGCAAGGACGAAGGAGAAGAGGGTGCTGACAACCATGAACACTAGGATATCTCCGTCAACCTGATTTTCGTTGAAATATTTGAACGGGTCCCATCAGAATGTACCTGAATAAAGTCAGGAGAATGGGAGCTCACTCGGTACGAGTATGTCCCGTGGAAAGGTATGGAGGGACAATTCCCAAGTAGACGGCCTGTTCCTCCCTAGCATAGCCTCCTAATAACCTCAAGAAGCCTTATTCTGTCGAGAATGCAACCGTGTTCAACTACGCATTCCCGAACTGGCAATCTGCTGATCTAAGTACAGTCAACAGCATGCCCTTTCTGGACTCTCTATGTTTACTCTACTCGGACATGATCTTCCTCATTTGAATCACGAACTTTCTATACCGGAATCAAGTGTTCAGTCTTGACTCAACTTTTCTCGCAGTGTACGATTATCTCAACCTTATCTGCTTTTATTCCTTCTCAGTTTGAAAAATTCACGTGTTTGATGTTTACGCGAATGTCGGCTCTTACTTTCATTCGATTCCTTGGTATTTTTGTTTCCCTTCACTGACCTTGTCGAAGTTTACTGGAAGCCAAATCACACTTAATTTTGTTCTCCTCCACCTCCATACTCCAATCCCATCAACCAACCCACGAACTCCTCAAGATAACTCACAACGAAAAATGGTTCTCTCCAGCATAACCATAAATGCCACGCAGTGGATGCTGGCACATCCGAAAACTATTTTCAGTGTTGCTGCTGCGCCCGCAGCTGTCGTACTTGCGCCAGTTGCACTGGCCGCCGTGGGCTTTGGAGCCGGAGGAGTAGTTGCAGGTATATTTTTCTCCTGTATCTTTTCTATCCAAGCATAGCTAACTTCCTCGTTTTGCGTAGGGTCTGTCGCGGCCGGCATGCAAGCTGGAATCGGCAACGTGGCTGCAGGTAGTGCATTTGCTATTTTGCAGAGTGCAGGAGCTGGCGGTGCAGGTATTGTCATTGTGCAGGGAGTCGCTGGCGGGTTAACTGCAGCTGGTGCAGCTGTTCTTAATTCTCCTGATATCATCAAGGCTATTAAAAAGGACGACAAGCAGAACAAAGAGTAAGAGACCAAGAAACATTGCCCATTCAATTATGTTACAGGTTACTGAGCGATATTTCTGGTTTGAGTATCCTCAGTACCTATGTGTCTCATGGCTATGATGAAGAAGTACCTACAGAGGGCAAACCAAGTTCATGGAAGTCCAAATTGGTGGTGCCTTTTATTCTAGATCTAGGCTCTAGTTCAGATCAGAGATGGTCAAGGAATGATATTGTCTTATGGTAATTTTGAGTCTCTAGTAGACTTTCACATCCTCCTCCTATCGATTTCTGGCCCCCTATTTCTTTTCAATCATGATTCGCTAAACTTAAAAAATCAATGAATTGGCTTCATCCATTTACTCTGTACCTACGTTTCCATATGTCTTTTCCAGCATATCGCACAATTGCTTATTCACGCCCCCACTACTTCACTCTGATTGGCTTCTCTCATGGTATGCAGCCTCGTCAACTCAATTGTCACAGCAACGAAACATCATTACCCCACTTACGCAGCCTTATCCACCAAAACCACATCTCCAGAATGTCATTTCTCATCGATGCCCGCAATGCACTTCACAAAGCCAGTCTTGAAGCCGCGAAACACGCCAACAATGCTTATCTCTCTCTGGACGACCAGGTTAAAAAGCGCAGTGGATCCGATCTCAAGAGCATCAGAGACCAAGCAGGTAAACACGTCGGAGTAGGCGCGGATCACATCAAACAAGGGATTGCGGGTGCACAATCGAGAATCTCAAGTATTGATAGCGATAAAATCCTGAACGACTTGAAATTAGCGGGCGATCAAGCGCAGACTTTTGTCAACGGAATCAAGAACAGAGTACAAAATGGTGAGGACGGGTCGATTGATTTCAAAGCAATTTCGGACGATACGCAGGCTTGGATTGCGAAACATCCAATGGTAGCAGTTTATGCCGCTAGTTGTGTAATAGTTCCGCCACTGGCTGTTGCGGTTATGCCTCCTATATTGGGAGTACTTGGATGGCAAGCGGGTGTTGCGTCAGGTACTTTATTCCGTTACATATCTTCGCATAGTGATGTCTGATATACCTCCAGGATCTATCGCGGCGGGAGTTCAAGCTGGGCTCGGGAATGCCGTTGCCGGCAGTCCATTCGCAGTGCTTCAAAGTGCTGGAGCTGGTGGTGCAGGCCTTGCAGTTGTGAATGGTATTGTGGGCGGGGCTACATTTGCTGGTATGGGTGCACTTACTGCTGTTGAAGTGGTCAAGGCTGTTAAGGTAGATGAAGCAGAAGTGAATAGTGAGGACAACAAGGAAGATTAAAGGTTTTTGGTTTGGTGTGTTGTGACACTATCTAGGACTTCTATCGCGAACTATCTGTAGAGATATCGTACACTTGATATGAATGTAGATTGGATCAATTTACTTCATACGCGATGGATGATAATGGAATGCGATGCTGTCCTCTACATCAACAACTTCTGTTTTACCAGCTCTCTCAACCTCTACAACCACTCCGGCATTCACGCCTCCCCAACACTCCTGGCGTGAAGTTTTAATACGACCCTTCAAATACCTACACTACTCCGATGTACAGCGCCACAATTCCGCCGAGGATTCGAGGCAGAATTAAGAAATCCATATAATGTGGTTCATTTCATAATGATCTTCTTTACAAATATTTTTGTTATCGCTATATCTTGCGACGTAACCCTGCCTTTCAAGTGAATCAGGCTACCTAAGTACAACGGGCGCCATTGCAAGCTGTGGGTTTGTAGAAAATTAGGGAGATTTGAAGGTATTAGAGGAGTTTCGAAAAAGGCTATAGGTGTTTTCAGATGGAAGGTACAAGTAGGGCGTTGATGTTAAACCCGGTAGATGGGGACTTACATGGCAGGCTGCGGTGAAAAAGGACAAATACAATTGAATTTCACTTTTGGACGACAGTCTTCCATATATTACAGTCACTAGGAGTACAAGTTGAAGTCTTCAATCTTCTTCTTCGAGAATTATTGTTTCAAAACATGAAGGTTTTACCTTCACAGATGGTCACTGAAGTACAACGATGCTGCGATAGAACTATTTAATACACTTTCCATAGGCAGCACCGTATCGGTAGCAGAAAAATGCCCATGAAAGCCGTAAGAAAAGTAAGGCATTTGTAGGGACCTGCGCACAAGAAAATCTGCTATAGTCGAGTCTCCTACCAAATTCGTAGGCAAAATGGGCTTTTATCGGCTGGACATATGAAATTTCTTGTCTGCTTCAGATCGTTCCAACACGTCCATCTCAACTCACCTCACCAAATTCTCCCTCCCTTGATCTGCTCTTATCTCGTATAATTTCATCTGATCTTTTGCTCTTATCTACCAGTTTACTCGGGCACGTGACCCGAAATTCCCTCACTTCAGAATCATAGCCGGCCAACCCACCGCACCGTCTTTGCACATGTTTTCTCCCCTCACACCCAAATTCTTCCCGCAACTCTGAAATATTCACCACCAAACCTATAATCAATCTCACATCTCAGCTTAACCGCCACACTCCGACCTTGGGAACCTTCAACGCTTCCAAGGCACAAATGCGCGACAACACTGAACTTAGCAAACCCGTCTCCGGAATTCACTGCGTTCCTTCCGCTAAACATAAACAAACAATGGCCCCCTCCGACCCCTCACCAAATCGGCGCCGCCAATTTCGCCTCCGACCAGTCCTAACAGCCTATGCTATCCCAGCTTTGACAACCACGCTCGCAGGGCCACTTGTATCACTGTTCGATGTCGGTCCCCTTGGTCCTGTATTGAGTACGTAATTTCTTTCATTTCCTTTTACATCCTCTCTTCTTTCCTTGCCAACCACCGAAATCTACTCCACCACGAAAGCCTCGGTATCAATATCTAATAGTGAAATCATAGTCCACACTCTACGCACAGGCGCACGTCTTCGCCTCCGCCGTCTCAACATCCAAAACTTTATAGATCTGATCCGCCGTCTTGGACTCGATGGCTTCACAGGACAGCTCCTGGCACTGATTGGATTCATGAGTTTGGGTTTGATATTCGGTATGTACTTCTTCCTCTGTTTTCCATCACCTCCATATCCTATTCCACCCAACTCTCGATTTCGTCGCTCTACGTCTAAACGAAACATGCTGATATCACACTACAGGTCCCGCAGGTTCAACCTTACAATTCCATCTTGCAAACCAATTCCTTCATGTCGGCGGCTTCGCGCGTCCACTAATGGGTCTTGCGGTCTCAGTATTGACACATGGAATCGGTTTCACGACGTCTATGTTCACTGACCCAAACAACATGTCCTCACTTGCCCATCTCTCCCCCTTTGCTGTCTCCACTACTGCCACCGCATTCTCTATCCTCTCCTCGAACGCGCATAAACTCCGTCTATCAAGTCTGCATGCGCTGTATTTTGAGTCGCAGTCTTGGGCTGCGTTTCATGCGCTGCATGCGGTGCTATTTTCAAGGTCATTTCAGGAGATGGCCTTTTGGGGTTTTAGAATGGCGAGGAATGGGAAGGAGAGTGTGAGGCGGTTTATGAAAGATGTGAAAAAGGTTGGGAGAATGGTGGGAGATTGGGAGGTTATAGGGGAAGAGTGTTTGATGAAGGGACAAGAGTTGGTGGCGGGGATGTTAGCAGAGGGGGTACAGGCTTATGAGAGGGAGGCTGGACGTTTGAAGGGGAAGATAAGGAGGGCTAGGATGAAGGTTAGGGGTGGAGGGAAGATGGTTTTTGATACGGTTTGGTTGTGCGGGATGGTTGTGCGGATGTTTGTGGGAGGGAGAACCAGCAGAATGAGTGCAAGTACTGAGAGGAGGGAGAGGGCTCGAAGGAGAGAGAAGTGCGAAGAATGGGAGGTGGAAGAGCTTGATGAGTGGCAGACGGTAGAAAACTGTATGCGAGAGAAGAGGTGGGAGATGGTTGAAATTGAGGAGGTGGAAGAGGTGGAGAATGACGACGTGCCGGAGACGATGTTGATTGAGTGGGACATGATCGAACTGGAAGACGAAGTGCGAAGCCATCTCAAGGTTGCCAAATCCATCAGGCTCACCAAGGACATTAAACCTACAAGGGAAATCAACCTCACTAAAGAAATCGAGCCTACCATGAACGTCAAACCCTTCAAGCACATTGAGCACACTAGGGATATGAAACCTACTAGGGGTATCAAACCCGCCACAGGCATTCAAATCCCCGGGGATACCAAAGTCACCAGGGACTCCAACCCCACCACGGAGGCCGAATTCATCAAACCCATCAAACCCATCAGAGATATCGGAGATATCAAAGTTATTGGGGACATTAAACCCATCCAATCCATCAAAGACACCAAATTCATCAGGGACATCATACCCACCAGAGTCACCGCAGTCACCGCAGTCACCAAGGCGATCGAACCCACCAACGCGAAGAAAGAAACCTCTCCCACGACCACCAATCCACCCCAAGACCGCCATGATGACCAACATCGCCAGGAGAAGAAAGCCCTCAAGTCCACAAACGCAGCTCCAAATAGCAGGAACCACCAACTCCGCGAAGAAAAGACGTCCCACAACCCCAACTCCATCCTCCCATCTGAACACAAAGCCAAGATCCAGCCTCCCAGTCTCCCAAAGCCAAAGCCAAAGCAAAGCCAAGTCCAGAACCTCGACCATCACAACTGGGAAATCATCCGTGGCGACGACTACGAAAACTCGATGCGTGTACCCGGTGCGTGGATTGAGGATGATTTCGAGGATGAGGATGGGTTTGCGATGTTGGTGAGACGGGCGATCCGCTGACTATTTCACGTCGTTGGATGCTGGCTTTGATGCGTGAGGGGGAGAAAGATAAAAGGACAGATGTCGTTGTCCTTAGTTGTGTGGTGGAATGGGGTAGTGGTGCTGTATAACTGGGTTGGGTATGGGGATTGGGATTAGGCGTAGGCGTGAGTGGAGATACCATTGCTATAGTGATAGCTTGGCTGCGAATCGACAGTGTGGAAACTGTCAACATATCAGTAAACATATTCATCATCTTTCTCATCATCATCATATCATCATCGTCAGAAAAACAATCTTTTAATATCAACTCGCCAACATCACCAATCACAATCCGCCCACGCAGTTTAGTCAGATTCCGGGACCACATGTCATTCATTAAACTTGTATGAGCTGATTGATATGCCGGCCAAACCAATTCCCACACATTCCATCCCATCCCATCCCCTATATCTTTTAAATTCGGGACAGGCATGTAGTAGCCGAGTAGAGAAATCATGAGCCCCCAGAAGAAAAAAAGAGGGGGCAAAGGCATAAAGAATGAGGAAGGGTTCGTATGTTTTGTGCTTGTCTTGGTGATTCGATTCATTTCATTTCCGTACACGCAAACCAGAGCTCAGACCCAGCCTATCGGACTCTCAGCTAGCTAGTGCTAGCATCACTTTCGCCCATCATCATCCCCGTCTGCACACAACCGTTGCCTTAGCGAGTCCTTGCTTGCACCTTGGGCGCGGCACCCTTGGAACCCTGCTTGCTTGCGATGCGGCCGGCTTGTCCGCGGGCAGCACCGGCGGCGCTCTTGGCCTTCTCGGCCTTCTTCTTTGACTCGGCATCGGCCTTCTTCTCCTTGCCCTCCTTAATGGCGGCGGCGCGTGCGGCGGAGCGGGCTTCGGGGCGCTGGGAGCGGCGCTCCTTGATGACGTCGAGAGAGGCACCGACGATGGCACGCTGATGCTTCACGGTGCGGCGGGATCGCTTCTTGGCAACCTCCTGTTGTTGGGAATGGTGGTTAGCTTATGCGATGAGTTGAGGTGGTTATATGTGATTGTGGGTTGGAGAGTGACGATTGATCTTGCGGAATGGGCGGAGAGAAGAACATGGACATGAACGACAGAGATATATGTGCGATGCACACTGAACCTCATCTCATCGCTCATATCCATGCAGCAAACATGTCCAAAGTCCACGTCTGCTGTCATCTCTCCAATCCCGACCCCTCCAATCTCAGTCCAACTCTCATTTTCCCACAGACCACAAGAGGAAGCGTAAGCATTGCACTAACCTCAGAGATACCCTTCTTGTGCTGTCTCCGGAAGAGCACCGTCCACGCAATCCGACGCGGGTTCTTGCGCTGAAGGAAAAGCGACTCGGACTTTCCATTCTGGAATCGGAAGATCTTGCTGTCGCCACGGATGTAGAGCTTGCCCTAGAATTTCACTCTCCATCAGCAATTGCCCCGAAGATATAGCCCTCTCCAAAAGCCTCCCGCATCGTAGGATAAACTAGTTCGCTTGGTGGCGGAATTTCTTCGAATTTCTTGGAGGAGAATGGAGTTTCGAGCGGGGAAACGGTTGCAACGCACCTTGCCCGGGTAGATCTTCTGGCCGCTGAAGGAATCGTCGTAGGTACGCATGTTGGCGGTGGTGGGTGCAGTACCTGTTGGGTTAGTGGTTCGGGGTCGTTGTCGTGGTCGTTGATTTTGACGTTCGTGGTGCCTTCGCTTTGTGTGTTCGGTAAATGTATTCGCCGGCTTGGCGAGGTGCGCGATGTGGCTGGTGCGCTAACCGCGCCACATGAGTGAGCCGCACTGAACGGAACGTCATCACAAGCCAGCAGCCCACCGTCTTCACTCCTCTAGATTTAAATAAAACCCAAGCAAGTTAAGCTACCACTCATCCGCGCTAACCTAAATTTATCCAAATACGATCTTTCCACACGAGTGATCCCATATCAGAACTAACCATCATGCTCAGACCCCAGCCTCCAACAACCTTAGTAGCCATACCACACAGCACGACCAGAAGAAAGAACTTCAAACTGCACACACCACACACTAGGCACATTACATCCCATTATAGCAAAAACTCTTACTCTCAAATATCATTCATCCCATACCTACTCATCCTCTTTCATCACCACCCCTAATCATCTCATCCCATCTCAACGTCATTCGTAATCCGATCCGATTCGATACCCATTTACGTCCAGTACCAGTTATCGTTATCATTATCTCTCTCTCAAAAGGGAAACAAATGATTGTACAAAGAATTCATATCTCTCACTCTCGTCTCTCTTGTCTCAATCAAGCCATCAAGTATCAATCCATCAATTAAGACAGACATAGAGACACAAGCCACACCTCTACTCCGAACCATCACACAATACTCATTATACTTTTCCTTCCTTCCTCTCCCCCTCGTCGTCCCCGTATCATAAAATAAAAAAAGGTCCGGGTGGCAATCAATCCAGTAGGTACTGAGTGAGAAAGACATATCGTCGTTGTCGATGTAGTTGTAGTTGTGATCATCGCTGTGGCTGTAGCTGTCGATATTGGTGGTAAAAACGGCTTTGTCATCTCGGCAATCCAACACCTCAATGAATCACACTGGTACCCAACCCAGCCCATCTCTTCAAAGACCTCCCCCACCACTCTCTCCTCACCCAAGCGCAGCACACATATCCACCCTCTGCCCCTCATTCTCCACAATCATACCCCTGTCCCTACAAACATCCTCCACAATATCCACCGCCTTCCGAAAGGACGACGCCGCACCCCTCGTTTGCGTGAACCGCGCAAGACAAAGATTCGCTCTCCGACCATCATTAAGCAGCGCAAATAGTTCGATAACGAGCGAAACTGGTTTAATCTTGAGATCTGTAAGGGGGAGAGAAATTGAGTTAGCATAGGGTAGTACAGCAACAACGAGAGAAAACACTTTACAAGGAAAAGAACCATAAAAACAATCAACTTCAATCTCAAAAACATAGTCCCTAACCATCCAAGCATGAAACAACAAACAAAACTCAAACTCACGATTATTCTTGTCGACACGCGCCGTGATAGTATTATCTCGTCGATCAAACACAACGTCGCGGATACCGTAATCCTGCCAGCCGCGGAGCATGAGAACGAGTTCGTTTCGCACTCTTCCCCGCCCAATCTGGAAACACAGGGTTTTGCTCGCGGGTTTGATGTGCAGAAAGCGTGAGAGCCAGTTCGTTTGAAGCTCGGGGGCTCGGCCTGTGGGGCTGGATTCTTCGTCAATGTCGTAGGCCGAGTTGATGGAGGAGGAACTGACATTCCCCACTGAAAACGGTGTTAGCAGAGATATAGAATGTGGCGTGATGCGTGGTGCACTTGCCACCTGCACAAAGACACGGAAAATAATACTCACATCCAAGTTGCAGACCGCGCTTGGCCTTTTCTTCTTTGGATTTCTTTCCAAAGAATCCCAAAAAGCCCTTTCGCTCTTTGGTTGTTTCGTTCTTGAGTAAAATTGGTTCACGATTGCGAATAGGAAACTCGCTGCTAATGCTTCGGATTGATTTCTTCATCCCTAGGGGATGGGGACTAGTGGGAGTAGCCTTCTCAATCCTATCGTCGAGACCTTGCCATGCTTGTGGGATCTGAAGTCGGCTGGGGGGAACTTTATTTCGAATATCCGCTGGACGATCCTTCTCTTCGGTATTGCGGCGGAACCACAAGGACTTCTTCTTCTTGATCACGTTCTCGGGCTTTTCTGTAGTGCTTGAGGACACTCGGTTCGGCGGTGCTTGAATTTCCTCTTTGACTGCCCGCAAATCGTTCTGTACTGCCTGGAAGGGACGGACAGGTGGGTTGGACGTAGACCCTGGCCATGACATCTCTGATCGCTCATTAGCAGCCCGTGATTTATTGCTAGTCACACTCCGCTTACGGATGTTAAGCGGAGCGATAGGCGATTGATCCACAACCCGAATCGTTGTGCTGTGCTCAGTCACAGCTCGACGATCTAAAAGGCTAGGCCTGATAGGATCAGTAAAAGCTCTATAGGGTGAACTATAGGGCTCATACCGATCTTCACTATCCGTCTTGGCCTCTTCAGATATTGCGGGAAGATGTAACTGTTCCGGGGACCGACTCGCTGGCGCTGAACATGCACGTTGGGCCATGGTTGCAGGTGGTACCATGAGATTGTCTAGCTTTGCCAGAATGTCGTTGAAATGCTCGGTAATGTCACCGTCTTGTGCAGCCCGCTTAGCAATATCAGCTCGAGTCTCCGCGAGCTTGCGCTGCAGAAATGTATTCGGGGTTTCATTCGGAATGGGTGGTAGCGGACGGTTCTGTATCTTGGCTCTCGTACTCGGAGTAGCGACCATGATAGGACCCAATTCTCTGTTGATGAAAGATGTGGGGGGAGTGTCATATTCCGAAACATCTTTGGCCGGATCTGTGTTGGATGTCCGGATGCTCTCACTCATTGAAGAACGATTGAAGGCCTCCTCCATGCACTTTTCAAGCTCGGTGCTGACCTTGCGTGCCTCGCTTTGAATATATTTGCTTGGACTCTCCGGCTTGCGTAATTTCAATCGAGGTACTGCTGTATGTGCGGGTGTCTTGGCTAACGGGTGAGGGGCAGGAAGAGGCGACGGTACATTAATTGAGTTAGTGAGAACTGCTGATAGCATAGAGTCGCGCGAGCATCGGTTAAGAAATCGTCGTTGTTCAGGCGTGAGTTCCAAATCATGAGGGGCACCAGTGCTAGCACTGGCCAATGAACCTCTCCTTAGATGGGAAAAGCTCACCCCACGCTTTCCCAAACCACCCGAGCGCACCACAACAGGAGGACTGCTTGGCCAATATGAGCTTGCGACTGACGAACGCGAGATGGACCTCTGTTTTACGTTGACAGATCTCTCAGAACGCGATGAGGTTTTGCTCCGCTTCGATGAATGTCGTGAGTGTTCGGAACTCTTGCGACTAGAATTGTTACGGAGCGCTTGGATGCGCAACGAGCTACCGGTTCGATGGCCAAGCGCAGTTCCCGGTCGCAGTTTGCGACTACCCATGCTAGTTCCGCGATTTATAGTAACGTTATGACCAAGATTGTGTGGGGGAAGAATGGGATCTCTCGAGGCTCGGAAGGGGTCATAACTAGCATCTGACATTGGTGGGTCGAAGAAGCTGTGCTGAGAGTACAAATGCTCGTTGTTAAGGATCGAATATCCGGATTGGGAACGTGACTGCTTCGTGTGCATGTTCTGGATGTCCTGGGTTGTTGGGGATGGCTTCGGGCAGTGATGATGATCACTATTAGAGTATGAAACCGCATGTGCGCCGGGTGCGTAGTCTTCAAGATATTCGTTCCGAAATTTGATTAGGGCGGAGTAGAAGTACTTCTCCTGATTGGACCTGGAATGGCGTCAGTGTTGTATGAGGAAAATGCACACGACTTTACTTACTCTTCAGCTGTCAAACGCTGAATGAGCACCTCTTCCCTTTCACTATGCCACAGCGTACGTAGATATCGAAGAATCTCTCGATCTATAGTGTGATTTTCCAGTTTGACCCAATCGTGAATGATGGCATCCGACCCAATCCAATATTCCATGGATTTCGCCTTTCCACAGAATCGAAGTTGATTGTGATATTTGTTCATGAACGCATGATTCCAAATCCCATCCATAGATATGCGTGCCTTGGGATCCGTTACAAAGATTTTCCTGATGAGGTTCTTTGCTTCGCTTGAAAGATCGGAGGGCATATCGTAGGTGGCCGTAGTAATATCGTGATATAGGTAGTGGAGGTCGTTATTAGTGCCGGAGTAGTTGAATGGCGGACCACCAGTGAGCATGACAAAAAGGATAACACCGCAGCTCCATATGTCTGCCTTTGCCCCGTCGTACTGCTTGGCTTGGATGACTTCGGGCGCTGCATAGTGTGGGCTACCGCAAGGAGTAGTCAACATTTTGCCTGAAGGTTGCAACGCGGCCATGCCAAAATCTACGAGCTTGATCGTCATTGTTTCTCGGTCCAGAAGAATATTCTCTGGCTTGAGATCTCGATGATGGATATTGAGACGATGACAGTATGACAAGGCGGCGATGATCTGGCGAAAAAGGAAGATAGCTTGCATCTCGGGCAAAAGCCCCATCTCGCTGATGTAGGAGAAGAGCTCGCCTCCTTCGACAAATTCCATGACCAAGTATCTGTAGACATGTTAGGGCTATATGTGTAATCCAAGAACAATGTGACTTACAATTCATTGCGATTCTCCCAAACATCAAGCAGACGCACAATGTTGGGATGATCCAATAGCTTCATGATGCAGATCTCGCGCTCCAGGCCGAATGGAATAATCTTACCACCACGCATAGTCGGATCTGTCTCGGCACTCTTTATCAGATTAACCATGCTGATAGCACATAGCTTTTCTGCAATGGACTTTGATATGATCTTCGCTGCTCCTTGCTTTCCATTATTCACATTTCGAACGACACGGACGCGTGAGCATGCTCCCCTGCCGATAGTCTTCCCAAGTTCCCATGGCCCAATGCACTTCTTGTGGCGACGGCTGGTACCAGATGCATCCGTGCTCGCATTCGAGATGTCCGAATTGCGCTTTGTATTGTGAGGTCGAGTTTCCTCATTGATCACGGCAGAAAGTCGTTTGTTTTCCGGTGACGGCTGCGAATGTCCTACTGAAAGCATACCATTCTCATCGTGTGGGAGCTGAATCCCTGAAGACGACTTGACATTTTCTAGGTTAAGCTTCTCCATCTTGCGGCGATGTGAGTTTGCGTTTTCGTTGGCGCGCGCGGTTGCATCGCCGAGAACCATTCGACGGGTAGGAGGTCGTCCATGTTGGACATGGTCCGTCATGGTGGGAAATATGGTGTGGGTGGGTGCAGTTGTTCAGCCGATGCAAGAAGGTCCCAATCAAAGAAATTAAGTGGAGGGAAAAAGAGATACTAGCCAACACATAAGGTAATGGATGCACTCAGTGCCTCGAGCACCAAGACGCGAGGGAATGTGCTGTGGTGCGAGTTAACGATCGTTACCGGAGCCTTGGCACCTTGTTTGTAAACAGACGGAGGATGTCGGAGCTGCCAGCGGGCCCGGCGTGAGTGTTGGGTAGATGAAGGGCGTTAAACGAAAGACAGGGTACTGAGCGATTGTCTTCCAATTGAACCAAAAAGTTGACCGAACCGTCAATTGATGAGGAGGGGGAGCAGATGTGGTGGTGGTGGGTGTGCGGTGGATGACAGGTCGGGCGAAGCGGACTGGCATCAATCGAAGAACAAACAAATGAAGCAAGAGCCAGTCACACCGCCGTTGCAGGTGAAGTCGCTCAAGACGAAAGTAAGAGCTGCAGCTCGTGCAAATACGGTAGAAAGCTCACGGTTGTTTTGACGATTGAGGAATGCACGAACTCGCTTGATGTAAAGGGCGGGCAAGCGATGGAATGGGTTGTCGAGTGAACCCAAGAGCAGAAATGTAGGGAAACGATAATTAGGAAAAATGATACCTACTTTTCATACATCTAGAGCGAAGAGCATATGCACCGCTCGTTTGCTACCTTGCATACACGATTGATCGAGGCATATTCTCCCTCGATGTCACCTCCGAACTGGCCAGTCCACCGACCACCCCGTACTACAGCTTTTTTCCAAAGAAAACAAATGTGCACAAAGCATCTTTAAGTGGAAAAATAAGATAAAGGATGCGAAAAGATGAAGTGGAACCGAAATGAAGAAAAGACTTGCACCGTTCACGGACGACAGAAACAGACAGGGAACACGATGAGATGCCAGTTCACAAACCGCAAATAGACTTGATAGAGATGTTCAAGGCCTAGCTGGAATTGCATATACGATATACATTTCTAAGTATAAGAAATTACGATGGTCAGTCGAAATTCGTTGATGAGCCCGACGGAAAAGCATTACAAAGAAGAGGTGAGGTGAGGTGAAGGACAAGACAAGGGCGATCGGTCGTCCAAAGCACTGGGTCACCGACCAGGGGTCGAGCCAGTCACAGTCACGCGACATGCACTGAGCCGCTTCAACAAAAACCTTAACGCATCATCAACTCCTTCGAGAACACACAGCATGTCCGATTCCCCGTTCCAGAGCTCACAACGTGGTGCACTATTCACGCAAGACCCAAACTCAATCGATGCCATCATCGATGACATAAACACATAACTTTGGCAGAACCGTAGACAAGGACATTGATTTCGTATCTCTCTCGGTAAATCCCTTTCCCGGGGGCTTCTTTTTGTCCCGCCTACATACATACTTCCGTGGACCAAAATGCTGATTTCCAGACGTGCGCGCACCCAACAAGAGTGTTCCTTCGCCATTGCCAAATAAACAAAAAACAGTATTAGCCAATGTGGCCCACAAAAAAAAAAAAGGACACACCAGAAATGATAAGTATGAAGGGAGAAGAAAAAACGAAGTGACATCTTCCCGCTGCTGAACACCCCAGCGAGCCCCGGGAAGGAATCCTGAAACCTGAAACCCAGCGTGTGTCCCGCCCTGAGACGCGAATGCATGAAGAGTTATCCCCAAAAAAGAAAAGAGAAGCCTTGCTAGGCCAAACATGCCCCGATCGTTCCCGAAAAATAAGATCAACAACTAAGAGGTATCCGCTGCGAGCACAATAAACATACAAGGACGCCTGAACCAATATAACTCCTGCCAATATCATCCAAGGATTCCCAGAAAAAAGACATTCCAATTATCACACAGCGCGGCGCATGATATAATATCGTAAATCCCAAACTTTGTGACAGCGAAAGCAGTGTGATTCGGTTGAAACACATCCTGGGGCCAAGCGACCGCAAAAAGGGTAGTTAATACAGGGAAGAGCGAAATGAAGCCGGTGAGTCCAGATTAAAAGATACGACGCGTTGATTATGCGTGACTCGAGATGATGGGCTTGGTATCCACGTTTTCGGCCTTGCGGTCGGGGGAATGACTTTCACGCTTCGCGTCTTCGCCCGATGCTGAAGCCTTGCCGCATCCTTTGACGAGGATGTGTCGCTATATTTACAATTAGTATTTGAGAGAGGATATACACAGGGAAGGATCAGACATACCTTGAGAGCATCTTTCCGCGAAAAGCTCTTGTCGCAATGTGTGCAAGGGAACGGTTTTACAGCAAGATGGATACGCTTATGTCGCTTGAGATCGTGATTTCGGTTGAAACTCTGTGGGCACTGATCACACTTGAACGGTCGGTCATTAACGGCTTGTTGTTGATGGTTGGGGTGGTGGCCATGGCTGAGGAAATGTGGCATGCTAGCTGCATGGCCACTGTTGAAAGGTTGCATCATCTGAGGCATTCCACCAACCAGAGCCATCTGTCCGTTTGGATTGCCAACATTCGTATACACGGGTGAGTGATTCGGATGCTGCTGGATGGGGTAGTTGAATGATCGTGGATACTGGACATGTGGTGATTGCATGGGAGCAGAAGGCACAGATGAAATCGAGCCTTGTGATACCGCTGGAGACATCCTAGGGACGGGACCCGCACTGATCGGGCTCTGCTGGGTTGGTGATGGTCCAGTCGAATAGGGAAATGAGGCCTGTTGCGGTGTCGTTGAGGGTTGAGAGCTGTAGTAAGTAGGTGTCGGAGGTGGTCGGAACGGCTCTTGGGCGTGTGCTGGAGACTGATGTGGTGCCGTAGACGAAACTGGAGTCTGCGAGCCCATCATATGATGGGGCTGCTGCTCTTGTGCTGACATTGTCGCCAGATGCGAAGGGGTTCCCAGAGGTGCTGATGCGGGCGTAAATGGCGGCAGCTGCTGATGATTAACTTGGTAATGTGGCGGGTTCAGCCCTGGAATTGAAGTAAGTAACCGTTCATGTCCGATCTGGCAGTGTTTGTGCACGGGAAACGTACCTCTAGATTGATGGCTATAGTGTTGCTGTTGTGACGCACTAGGATATCCATACTGATGTTGCGCAGGTGGAGAGTAGGCGTAGTTGTTTTGATAATGAGGCATTGCAGAAGAATTAACACCGCTCACTGACACTCCTGTAGATGAGGAAATCACATCACTTGAGTGGTTATTTGGTGGAGTGAGGAGGTTCCCAACGCTAGCGATGGTGGTTGGGGCTTGTGACGACTGTGACGCACTGACGTTGAAGGACGAGTACTTGTGTAGTGGCGGTGGAGGGAGCTCAAAGCTACCCAAATGGGCAGCGTTTGGCCTTCTCGCAGCAAAGCTGGAGGCACCCATTGGGTCAGGCCCAGGATGCATTGAAGCCGGATGAGCCACTGCAGCAGCCACGTTGGCGGTTGTGTCCGAGGCAAGCCTAGATGGCTTACCAACTACTAAGAAGAGTAGTTTTTAGGAAGGTTGCAGCTTGTTACGCTACAAATGGCGGAGTGGGAGAGGCGGAGGCGGGTGTTGAGAGGGACAAGATGCTAACGAAAAGGCAGGTAGAGGAGGGGGAACAATCTTGTAAAAGGTCGTTTGCTCGCACAGGTAGCGGCCCGGTATAGATATTCTACGATGGTTTTCCCGGCCTCGTCTATCGTGGGCGCTCCAAATAGCAAATGGCTATTCCGAAAGGTGCAGGTATTTGGATTAGGAACGGTCCTTTGGATGGTACCTGCGCAGAATTGAACAGACAATGATACCAACGGATGCAGTCTCGTCCGGAAATCTTCTAGAACGTCTCGGTCACTTGGGTGGAAATCAGTGGTGCTCGGCTTCGCAGGCTGAAGAAGAAGGGCGTACAGGTCAGCGAACGCAGATATTCGTGCAACAGTGTCCTTTTTTTTCCAAGGCAAGCAGCGCTCGGTAGGGCCCGATTTCCTGGTTGCGCAGACGTAGTGGTACTGAGGCGGTCGCACAATGCTGTGGGAGAGTTGGTTTTTGGTCAAGAGGACGACCCTTTGACGATGGTGGTGATGGGTCAGTGGGTGGTAGTGGAGGTAATATTGGCCGTGTTTGGTGGTATTGATGAATGATGTCCTCGTCCCACGGTGGTCCGGATTGGCTAAGAGCTAGTAGAGTGGTAGTAAGTCCGCGGTCCTGGGACTTCTGGGTGGACACTTTCTGTCTTGGGAAGTAAACACAGGTGAGGCCGAAGAGATTGCAGGTCACTGCAGCGGAGGTTGCAAGATCTGGTGTTGCCTGTTTGGGAGTGGGAAGAACGGTATGGGGCGGGGTTCTGAGGTGGGTGTGGGCGTAAGATGTGGTGGTGGCCCTCTCTCTTTCTCTTTGTTTCTCTCCGAAGTGCCTTGGGCGGGGAGCTGTGGTGGTTTGTGGTGGAGGGGAATATGGTGCTTGGTGGAGCTTGGTAGTGGTGGAGGTGAGGCGTGCGGGCAGCGGCGATCTCTCCTTGTTAAGCTCAGTTCGTGGAGGCCCTAAGGAGCGATGGCGGAGGGGAGGCTGGACTGTGCTGGGCCAAAGGCTTTGTAGCCGTGAGCGAGCGAGTGGAGTGAGTGGTGGACCGTCACGTATATGTACGGCAGGCTAAGGGCGTCAGGGCTGGGGGGGTGCACTGGGGGGGAAGTGTTCGCGTGGCTGACTGGCGGGCTAGGGCTTTCCACAACATCAAGGGCCTCAACCAGGTGATAGGGTTTGTCCGAGCGTTTTGGGGAGGATCCAGATCGGAGGGGGATTTATGGGAGGGGGAGATGAGGATGGCACGAGAGGGAGGGTCGAGGAGGGTCAGGACTGGGAGCAGGCGTCTTGAGAAGCGCGAGCGAGGCCGGGCAGAAGCACGCTATTCAGTGAATTGTCGAGGACACTTTGACGCAAGTAGGCAACGCAGACGAGGCACGGCAGAAGCAAAGCGTGAATGAATAAGAAAAGCAGAGGCAGCACACCGTTCAGCCTTCAGGTAGGTGAATGGTCTGGTCTGGCACTGGCAGTGACAGGGATGGACATGGATTACTAGATAGGATGGGGGGGGCCAGCAGGCGATTAGGGACAAGATAGTTAGACAACATTAGACATTGGAACAACAATGCAGATTCCGGGATTAGAGCACCGGCCAGCGCCAGACCCTGTCGCCGTCTTGTCTTTGGGCGGCCGTAGTGGGCGTCGTGGAGGGCTTGCTGGGTGGCTTGCTGCTGGGCTTGGGCGGCCGGGAGGGGGGGGAGAGGGGTCTGGGCGTACTATGGTATGTGCTGCGTGCGAAGAAGATGGGATGGCCCTGTGCTCGGGAGTCGCTGGGGGCAGGAGACCAAGAGAGGCCACTGGGGGCTTGCGGGATGGGCTTGGTCCAGCAGCACGGTGGAGGAGCTGTCGCTTGCGCCGGCCCGCCCAGCTCCAAGAGTGCAGAGTCACCAGTGCAGAGCAGCGCAGAGCAGCGCAATACATACAGCACCTACACAAATCTCATGGCCTGTTGGCTACGTACACCCTTCTCGGCCACCGTGGCTACCCATGAATCCCCACCTACTCACGCTCTCCGTATACTTTTTCCTATTACCTCGCCGTTTCGCTTGCTTTGTGTCGCCTGGAGTCCTTTATCTCTCAGTGGCAGCCTCGTGCGTTGCGGCCTGTTCTCGCTTTGCTTTATTTTTGTTTCTTTGGGAGTAAGGATGTGGACTGGCGGGCTGTGGCGGAGGGCGCGTGAGGAGACGAGCTGGGTGGTGGATACTTTGTAGTGAACAGTGATCAGTGAATGGTGGATGGTGAATGGCAGGACGGGTATCGATGTCTTGTCTTGTGTGTGTGTGTCTTGCCTGCTCTGCGGCTCCAACCCGGGCTCGTGGGCGGCCAGCAGCAGGCAACCTGTGAGCAGCAGCAGCAGCAGCAGCAGCGCACATCCATCACCACCACCACCACTAGGATCTACAAAGTACATGCAACCAACAGCGACACACAATTCAACAACAACTTGCAGTTTCTGCAGGACGGAGTCCTTTCCTTCGTTCGGTTTTATTGTTTCTTTTTTCTGTTGTCCCTAGTGTACATACTAAGGGTTATGATGAGCCCGAGGCACCCAGCAGCCCTCACGAGGCGTCGGGACTGGCGCCAGCACAAGCAAGCAAGCACTTGAGCAAAGACCACAGGCGCGCGCGCGCACAGAGACAAAGAGCAGGGGCCTCCCTGGCTTCTGACTGGGAGTGGAGCCGTCAGGGATTAGTTTCTTGGCAAGTTCCTCTCTTACACACGCATTCTCTCTCACTCACACACAGCTGTCTCTCTCTCACTTCCTCCAGTCTCCAAGGGCCCTGCACAGACACGGTCTGGCCTCTTGCGAGCCGTGCCCAGCGCGTGCCAGACAAAGAACCCACCACCAGTTCAAATCACATCTCGTCTCGTCTCGTCTCGCCCAAGAGAGGCATCAGTCGGGATACAGAGAGTGAAGGGTGAGCGAGCCGGCAAGCACTCCTCCCACTCGCAATCACTCGCTCCAGCGAAATGGTGACAACAAACAAAACACTATCCGCCGTCCTGATCCCCACCAGTGACAGCTTCCACTCGCCGTCCTCCTGCGCCCTCCATGTTTTGCCTCGTTGTTGGTGTTTTGTTTCCCAGCGGCTCCACGACGGCGTCCATTCGGGCGTTCGCAACTGCTAATGATGCACTATCAGATCCCTATACACTCTATACTCTGTACAATCGACACGTTATTGCGCCAGGCGGTTGGGGATGGTGTCCGGTAGGCGAAGCCCACAGCCGCAGCCACCATTGTACGGCCGGAGAGACGAATGATGATTTGGGCCAAGTTTCGCACGCGAGCTCCCTCTCTCTGGCTCTGCACCCCACCCCAGCACACTCCGTTGGACGTCTCGTCACGCTGCAGGCCAGACAAGACAAGCGTCAACTCAGCGCTCAGCGCTCTGCGTTCGACTGGGCCCGGCGGCGGCGTGCAGCTGGGGTAGGAGTGCGTCGAGTGCGTCAAGTGCTGGCATCCCTGCGGCCAGTGCGCGTCAGTCAGTCGCCGACCTGATCTTTGGCGAGATGGCTGATGACAAGGCCGCTGGGTCGCTCACTCATTCAGATCCTGAGCTCGCCTGGCGTGCACTAGCCGAGTACGAGTGCGAGAGCCTGCACATGATTTCATTGACCTGATTTGCTTGATTTCCTGCGTTGAATCATGGCCTCGTTTGTCTTTCCATTATGGTGGTTTGTCTCTGCTGCTGCTTGATCCATACTGCATAGTGGATAGGTCTTCTTTGTCGCTTCTGCAGCTCGTGCACCACCCGCTGCCTCGACAACCTTGAGAAGCGCCGTCGCGGGAGAGGCTGTCACAGCCTGAAGCCCTTGAAGCTTTGAGGCAAGATGATTCAATGAGTTCAAAGACGCGGATGCAGGCCCGGTCGCAAACAAGTAAGCAAGTACAGTGACTGCAAGTACGACGTCGTCCAAAGAAGAAAAGCATCGTTTGCACTCGCTCGCCCACTCACGTCAGGAATCGACCGGGACCGGGTTGCCAGTTTCTGGTTGATTAACCTCATGCCCTCATTCAGAGCGAACTGCTGCCCCAATTTGCACGCAATACTTTGGCCTGTTCAGTGTCCGGCTACCTGCCTTCTGGCCCCAATGTCGAGGACGTTGAGAGATGCGGCCCGCTATAAATAGATGGCAATTATATTGTGCGGCACGTGTCTGGCCCAACGTAGACAGGGCAATAAGCAGAGCATTTCGGTCCCTGTCGTCATGATCCATAGATGCTGGACGCTCTCCCAGCCGCATTTCGCTCCTCTCGGATGGATTATGTAGTGTTTACATGCTGGAGAAGAGAGCCCAGCGCAGAAACCAGGTGCCTGTTTGAATTTGCGGTATGCATAGAGGATGCGGTATGCTGTAATCCTGTGTGCCTCCCGCAGCAGCGCACCGCGTCGCGCGCACAAACAAGTCGATCCCCACGTGGTCGTGCAGTCGTCCTTTGGCTGCCTGATGCTGGTCCATTCGATGGAGTCCGTCGCTTGCCGTCGCTTCTGGGGAGGGATTTGTATTATTGTACGTGCATCGCAATTACATAGACAGTAGCCTGCTGCAAAAGGGACTCTATGTACAGGGTGTCATGGTGTCATGGTGTCATGGTGTACCCAATCTCTTCTCCAGCTGCATTGTTTGTTTTTCAGTCTCGTCTTTTTCTCTATCGAGCTCGCACAGCAGAAGTCATTCTCGATGCCAATGCTGGGGTCGCTCGAGGAGCACGAGGCGCCCGTTGGCTCTTCGATGACAGCGCCAGCCGCTGCTTTGGCGCGGGCGTCGGCGGGTGCAGAGGGCTGGACTGGAGTGCAGTGCAGACAGTTGTGCATGCACAGGCCTGCCCATACATAGACTGAGGAGAGGTGGAGATGCAAAGAGACAGGTCGTCGCATTTGATGGGTGGCAAATGGCAGACTCGATGCTCGCACTCTCTGCTGGCCTACATGTCTCTTCTCTCTTTTCGCGCATCTCCCCATCGAGCACACATTGCACACTCAAGCTGCACAGAATGATGGATGGGAGGAATTTGTACCGGCGGCCTGGGTTGAGGCGTCGTGGCTAGGACTCAGGAGCGACTCCGCAGCGGTCGATCCACAGCGCCTTCGCCCAGGCCGTCCCTTGCCAGCGTCCGCGATTCGTCTCCAGAGCTTGGCGGCGTTCAGGGAAATGCATGCCTCCCATCCCGCACACCTGGAGCAGCTCTGGCATCCTTTGGCACTCTCTGGCACTCTCTGGCGCAGGCTACGCTGCTTTGGGTACTGCTGCAGCGCCCAGTCTAGCGCAGGCATGCTCGCCGTAACCGACGGACGGCCCCCTATGCGCCCGCTGCGTGAGAGAGAGCTGTTGGCTTGAGGGCCTCCCGCAATGGCGTTCACACGGGTGGGACAGCCCTGCGCGGCAATCGATTGCTGGGACGGCGGCGACTCCAGCACATTCCCCAAAGAACGATCGCCTGGCATTTCTCGCGTGGGCCACGGAGCCAGACGACCTGTCCGGGCCATAGGGCTATTGTCTACGTAGTAAGGGTCAGTGGGCCAGTGTCTTGCTGTAGCAGCGTGCGGCATTTCCCGGGTGCGTGTATTTCGGCCGGCCGGTTGCTGCATCGAAGAAGCAGTCGTCGTTCCTTTTGCTTGTAGCAGAGACGCGGGACGAGGACACGCCGCTCCTCTCATCTCGCGCAAGTCGCCCTCTGTGTCGCAAACGGGGCCCAGAGATGAAAAAGTCCCCCCCCTTCGTGTAATCTGCACTGCTAGCCTCTGTATCCTGGGCTGTGACACCCAATAGGATGGCTGCTTAAGCGAGCCGTCAACCAAAAAAAAAACACCCGAGTTTGCTTCTTGCCTGCTGCTCTTGCCTGTCAGTGTGCCTGTCTACGTGCCTGCCTGTCTATGTGTGTGTGTGCTTGCTTGGTTGCTGGTCAAGGCAGCTGCGACCGACGCGGAGAGAGACCGAGGATATTGCGGTGCGAATAATGCGTCTTGAGCTTCTGATTGTCCGAGTTTTCGCGACTTGCTCTTCTAGAACCACTCCACCATGGATGGGCGTGAGTCCGGTACATATGTAGTTCAAAGCATTTCTGCGCACGGTACAGCAATACAGTACGCTGTACCAATTGGCACTGGCAATGGCACTGGCACAGGCACAGGCACTGGCACAGGCACTGGCACCAAGGTCCTGTGCTGCCCACCTGCTTCCCACCCCCCAGCACAGCATACAGTTTTTAGCGTCCAATTGCCCACCACCCACGCGCATGTGCTGGGAGTCGGACTCTGCTCTGCACCCACCGGCTGGTTTGGCTGGCTCAGTCATCCCTGCTGTCTCTTTGAATTAGCCCCAGGACCATTCCTCTCTGCCGGAAATCTTTCCCACGCCATTTTGATTAACTGCCCTAGCTTATTTCGACCTCGCCATTGCGCAGCCGCCCCTTCTCTGTTCTGTTCACTGTTGTTTGCTGGCCCGGTGAAAGGTGAATGCGAACGGGATGGTGGCGAAAGTGAGCTAGGGGGGGCATTTCCACAGGGAAAGAGCGATGCACACTAGTTCCCCATACAAACACACAATCAGATACGCGCGCACCCTCGCACCCTCGCACCCTCGCACCTGTCCTATACGCACCTTTTACGCACCGTTAACGCATCTTTACGCACCCCAAACACCCTCACCATGTATGTACCCCGCTACACTGCTTCCCTCCTGCCACCCCCCCAAGCTTCGTTGTCTTCGCGAGCCACTCTTCATCGGTCCTCGCACCACACCAATGCCCACTCAATCCACTCAGTCCACTCAATCCGCGTCAAGCTCCCTTCTTTTCTCCCTCCGTCCTCACATATCCGCTACTGTACACTTACTCGTTGTGCTCCTTGCTCCTGCTCCTCTAGCGCAACCGTCTGCAATCATACACCGTCCAGTCTGCCAGAGTCCAGCCTCCCGCCGTCAGGTGACTCGACCAGAACGCCCGCAATGCCGCCGTCGGCCCCTCCATCATCCCACCATCGCAACCCATCTCAGCGCCAGATCGTGGCCATCGATGACGGCGCAAGCCTGGTCTCTTTCGGGATGACCGTGGGTCTATTCTAATTCGTCTCGCTCTGCCCCTGTCACACGGCCGCCTGCCAGCCTACACAACTTAACCTTTTGACACGGATCGCTCTGGTGTTTTGGTCCAGACACCAAGCCTTTCCCCATCTGCCCCTGCTGTTCTCCGGAGGGCCTTCTCAATGGCCTGTTCAGGCCGAATTGAGGGTCGTGATCCTCGAGCCGACCAAGCCCGACCCGTGATGTTGGGACTTTTTGATGCATGACAAGGGGAGCAGCAAACCTCAATTTCCCTTCCCTCGAACCCGCAACCCCCGTTCCACCCCGTCTCCCCCCCCGTCGCGGACGGCCGACCGGCGGCGCCCACGTTGTGAACGACCTCGGATCGGGGACCTTGGAGGAAATGCGGGCAGGTCTTCGATGTCCGCTGGCATCCATCGTAGACCCCCTAGAGAACAACTCTACCGTCCGTCTCTGCAAGCCAGTCCTCAGCCAACGCCGTTGTTTGTGTTGATCGCAACACCCTTCAAACGGAGAATCCCCACGCCCAGAGAACAGGGACCGTATCTGATACAATACCCTACATAATACCATGCAAAGGAACGTCCACTTCACGACAGATTCCTGCCTCTACTTGTGCTGCACCATAAGTTAGGCGTTCCCATGACTAAGTTCGCCGTATGTAGCTGAATGAGATGACGAGAAACACACCCCACGGTCCTGAGCAATTGCAGTTGCTATCTCGGATGTCTTCATTCTCCTGTTTGTTGCAGCCTGCAACACCAGAACAGGCATCTTCTGCGGCTGTTCTATCAAATCAATAGTCACCCGCAATCCTAGCTCGACAAGGGGTGCGTCTCGCCAAACCTTACAGTGTGCTGAAAGCCGCTGTCTTGCGTCAAAGCACGTTTGGGCTTGCTTTGACCCATCACTCTGTCATGGCCTCAAGGCTCAACCGCGCTGCTTTTCTTTCTCGCCTGTCCCAGACGGTAGACCAAATGTCCCCAGTGCAGGAGGCGTAGCCGAATTTTCTGATTGGACCTCGTTCTTCTTTTCTACCCAGGGGTAGTGATTTATGGACAACAACAAGCTCTTGTTCCACTTCAGCCCGGGAAATCCCTCGCTATTCTCGCCTTGACTTGCTTCATCAGCATAGTGCTCTGTTTTTGGGCACCGAGTCTCACATTCTAGGCTTCCTTTCCCCTAGTAGAACTGCGGCTGTGGGACCAAGTATTAAGACGGATGGACTTTCTTCCAGCTGCAATATTGGTTTGTTATTCTAGTCAGTGCTGGACAGAGGTCTCCTCCAGACTCAGATGCCCGAGAGGGTCGAGGGCGCTTCATGTGTACCTGCATCCGCAGGATCGAAATGGTCAAACGAAGGGCTTGGTGGCAGACGCCAGCATCTTCAACTCCACACTGAAGATCTCAATGATCAACGCCCTCTGGCCTGTCGTTCATTGCCACAAGGGGTACCGCCAGTTTTCGTGCCCGCCAGGCTAGACGCCCTACCGGCCGCCCGCTCCAAGCCAGTGTCTGGATCGCGCAGATCGGCGTCCACCAGCTCACAGATCCGCCGACAAGCGAGCCTGAGTTGAACTCTTTGTAAGATCAGCTCTTCCTGTGCAGTTACCTACGGAGCGGGCATCACTGTCAAAGCCTTGCGTCCTACTGCCTACAGCGCTGAGTGGACTACGGAGTTGGGTTGCGGCTAGCATCCGGCGTGCATGCCTTGTGCTTTGTTGACAGACCCTGACGAGTTTTACCTCGACAAGCTCTACGCATCAGGAGACGGTCGTTGTGTCCCCGTTCTGCATGGTAGTTGTCTCGATTTGTCTCTGCCTTCGTCCTTCCACCTGTTAGAAGGGTCGGCAAGCATCCTCATTCGCCCCTTTCACTCAATACTGTGGTGTACGACCTATCTTGTGAGCAGGTCTTGACAATCTGCTTCCCGCTCATCACCTCATTTTTGCAGGCCGCATTGCAGACCTCTCGTTCCAAACTCCGCCAATCAGGAATGTCCAAAATTCTCGGTTTCTGCAAATTTGCAAATCAGACGTGTTTCTATTCTTGCATCTCTTGTGCAACCCTTTCGAGGTCTCGCAGCATAACAAAAGCCATCTTGCATTCGAGTGCTGCTGCGTATCCGGCACTAATCGTAGCTTGACAGCTGGTTACTCCAATCCTTCCTTGATTCCGAGCAGCACCATCTGCGAATCTCAACGGCCCATCCTCCACTAATCGGCCGGCCTTATGGATCTCAAAGACTTATCAAGCTGACCGCAGTTACGAGACCATGCCAACCCCCTTGGATCTTGTGCAACTTCGCGTAGAGGACATCTCCTGCAGGACTTACCCATTCTGGTCAAAAAGTCTCCATATCACATATTACTTTTTCCGATATTTTCCAACTGAGCTTCAGGGCAAAATTTTGTTCTTTCAATTGCATTAAACTTTGCGAAGGCTGTCGTAAATCTTTCAGCTCTTTTTGCGTCGCGAATAGACGAGGCCAGACGTACTGACTACCGAAATAGGAAGTAGGTCCCACTCACCCAGTCTTAATTGCCGAGTTCTTCCAAACCACCACGGGAATTCGATATACGCTCCCTTGATCATCAACATGTCTTCACTATTGTTGCTCGTACCAATCCATGCACGTTCGCTACTTTTCCGGATTTTACCGCCGTACTACAATACCCCCATTCGTGTCTTTCTTGTTTAGTCCCAGGAACCCGTTTTAATCACGGCAACTTGTTTTGTTAGGGCCAATTTGCTTACCGCCGCTTACGATCCACGTGCATCCCTTGAACGACGCTATCAGCACCTTTTTGTTATGGGGGGTAGCAGCATGTCTGTCATCTCGCGCCCGTCTGACATAATATTCTAACTCTCTGCTTTGGATGATGCGTTAGCGTGTTCCTTTTGCCCTGCATGGGTCAGTCCTGCGCGCTTGCCAGGTGATGCGAATAATGCGACTTTTCCTCTCCTTCCTTCATCAAGTTGGGATTTGTTCGCTTGAGGCGAGGATGATGGTGAAATCACTTGCCCTCTCTCGGCACGGAAAGATGATCTCTCGCCAGCATGTGCGCACGCGAACCCGAGTTCGTTTCTTGTCAAGACTCACCAAGAGAGAGCTGTTGTGCATGTGCAACTAATTACAAGACAAACCAGGGTTCGCGAGGAGAGCATCGAAACAAGATGAAAAATCCAACACTTGACTTGCCATCTCGCATAATTGTGCATCGAGCGCACTATCATTCAATCAATCACAGCAGACAGCAGTACCTAAATTTGGATAGAGCTATCGGAAAGATTTTCAAAAATCGCATTCGTCTAATTCATTGGGGCTAACTGGCCTTCTTTCCAACATTAACTCCTCCCGCGCGGCAATAACCAACTACTGTACAATGTACAGCAGGCAGCTAGTAAAGCCCAGCGTTGGATCCGGCCCCCCCTCCATCTACATGTTCCGATTTTGGGGCCAAATGATTTCCGAAAAGGGAATGGATTGGGGTAGATGGGTTGACGTGGTGTTCTTTTATTTCTGAGTTGTCAGTTGAGTGTGCAGTGTGCAGTGTAGGTGTTTGCTGATAACCCGACATTTTTCGTACTGTGGAGGCCCTAGAGGGGAAGGAAGGGGCGGTCCGGGGTGGTCATCCGATGGGATGGCTTATTGTTCGGAGGCCGGGATCGTGGGTGCGGTGTGTCTTATTTCTGATTAGATCTAATGGGGTTGGATTTCGCGCGATTACTATGTAGGTCTTGGGTTGGTTTGGGGCTGGAGTGGAGAGACAGGGGGATGGATGGATGGATTGTATGTATAGGTGTTTATGGTCTATGGTGTATATACGGCGGTTAGGTTGGTATGTATGGTGGTGGGATGGTGACGGTGATGATGAGGCTCTGCGTCGTGATCAGAGTGGATCATTTTGGGTCAGCGGCGACAAGTGAAAAGTGGAGAAGCATTCGGCGCTTACAGTACTGACTGACTGGCACTGACTTCACTCGCAATAGCACCATCAGCAGAAACAGACCCAGAACCAGGAGTAATAGCGCACCGCTCTGCACCGCACGACACCGTACTGTGCTCAATCTTCCCTAATCGAGAGTCGAGACGCCCCGTTTGCCCCGTCCGTACGATTCGCCCCATTCGCATATTCACTATACGTAGTCAAGAGCTCAGCACCAGTGTCGTCAGATACACTGAAGATCTTCTGCTCCTGCTATTGTGTGGGTCAGACGTGTATCTCTGCACCGCTTTGTACGCACCCAGGCCGTTGTACGGGATGAGAGGAGCTGGGGAGGTGGTTACACTGTGATGAGACATTTGAGATTCGGGAGAGGTGGGAGGGAAGATGTTACTCCTTGGGGAGTATGGGAGTTGGAATCAGGATTGAAAGACTGGCCTGGAGAAGGCTGGATTTGGTGTGATGGGTGTGGTGAATTATGGTGCGGTTGTACACAGATATGGCGCAGTCAGTCGTAGTGAGGTGCGTGCGGAGCGGACTTCGGTGTCGCGCCTTATGTCCTCTGCAGGTGGTGAGATGGGATGAGGATACTTGCTGGGTTGATGGTCGCGGGGATGGGCGAGGGCGTTTGGGGAGGATACGGGGTGGTGTGTTTACTTTGTTTGGTTCGTGGTGGATGGATGTATGGGTGGATAGCGGATGGTGGTTTTGGAGGTAGGTTGTTAGATAGATTACTAGAAACTTTCATGCGTTGTAGCTGATCCGTTATGCTTTGAAATGAGGAATCGAACTTTAGATAGGCAGTGTCACCTATTCACCAAATTATTCTAGAATATTTTGCAATCTCTTCCACGCTCATCTCTTCCTACTTGTGATGCCAACTCGATGGAAAATTCTCTACAAAACCACAAGCTAGAAATGCGATCCTTATTCACTAGTAAATTCACCAATTAATCCAAACTGTGTTGTCACCCCACAGCATCCCATAGCACACACCAGCCCTACTAATCTATCTACCATCAGCTCCCCTGGCCCGACCATACGTCCCCACCCTCGCCTCCTCCAAACCTATAAACCCTCCATACACACCTACACACCTAAAAAATCAAACCAATTATACCATCAAATCCACAAACTCTTTCAGATAATTAGGAAGCAAGCGAACAACAAGACATATGACGATTATATTACCATAAGCCTGGGTTTACAGAGTGAAAACTCCGTGGTTTGGTAATACATAATTGAGGAGCAAACAGGAAAATGGATAAAAAAAAATAACAACAGTAAGGTACACATAACAAAGTGAAGGTATAGGAATACCGTTCTACTCAATTTCCAACTGTCTGAAATACTATATATACACAAAAGTGACAAAAGAAAGGTCAAATTATACCCACGAAAACATACTCAATCGTCTACCTTGGATTTGGCCTCCATCTTCTTCTTCTGTTCGGCCACAACAGCGTAGATGAACCGAAGGGCAAGAGGATGATCTGTATTGCCATTAACCTTTTTGCTAGTCAGAAGGTATTTGTTCTTGAATGCTTTCCACAACTCCTGATCCTCCTGTGATGATACAAGGGGCCGAGGATAATACGGATCATTGATATAGAAAGAATGAACCAGTTGGTCGATACCGGAATCATCCTTGGAGAAATCTCGACAGCGGTTGAAATCGAACATCCACACATGCACGATTCGTTTGTGGAAGTCATTCACATGAGATGACCATGTCGATGTATTGCGAGGTGTGTTCTTAAGTTGGTGTGGCGTGTGTGTGGCCGGGAGAATGTTGCAGGTCCCAACTGAGAATGCGGTTCCTGCCGGTGACGAGCCCAATACAAACTCAACGTCGTTGGCATCAAGACCCACAGCCCAGTGCATGACAGCCAATGCTTCCGCAATCTGCTCGGCATAAGAGATGACATCGAGACCCAAACTTTCCATCTGGTCCAGAAACATGGGGAAATTGCGCAGTTGGAAGAAATTCGATGGGCGTGGGCGTCGTTTTCCGAGGTAGAGACGGACAAGACAGTCGGCACTGGAGGGATCGGCCTTTGTCTTTTCTCGGATTCTTTGCGGACAAAACTCGTCGATGAGGGCGTGACGGATTGGCCGAGGAAGAGGAAGAATGCGCTCAGCGCACAGAAGGTTGGATGCATTTTGGTCGTCCTTGGGGAAGCGAGGTAGATTGGACTCCCACCATGCCTCATCGGAGGCACTGACGAACCAGAAGAGCTTTGGAACGTGAACTGCGATGTTGGAGCGACCGATCTTGTCGAATACAAATGAAACACGGTTGTGGGCGAGATAATCTTCCCACAGTTGGTCTGTCGATTGGCCGGGATGTTTGGCGACCTTCAGGATTTGGTTGGCACCGGGAATGTCCACCACATATGCACAGGTGCCGGCTCCGATGCGTCGATATGGTCCTTGATTCCAGACAGTGGATTGTTGATCATCGGCGAAGGAGGAAGTGGTCGACACCACCGATCGGATGGAGAGGAATTTCTTCAGTGTCGCTTTCGAACTCAAATTTTCTTCCAATTGGATATTAGCCATCATGGCTTCCATGAGAGAAGGACTTCGACTGCTCTCAGCCTCGCTAGCATCAAGACCGGTGCGCTCCTTTCGGGACTTGGGACCAGGGAGATTCGACATGTTGGGATTGGGAATGGGAATTTGGAAATTCTTGGAAAGCGAAAGTTTTGGAGTTCGGGGAATGTTGGTTTTAGCAGTGAGAGAAGGCATGAGAAGGAAATTGTGACCTAAGGGATATTATATATCATTCAATAAGGAAAGAATCCCAACTAGAATTCAGAAATGTTGAATTGAAGAATGTCATGTTGGGAACCGTATATCGTTTTAGTACGTGGTTGAAACACGATTGGTCACACTATCAAGAACTACGACAACATCTCTGATGTTCACTGTGATTTTAGAAATCGGTGTGTGATGGATAAAATTTATTATAGGGTCATCACATGTTCTGAACCTCCAAAATCCCAACAGGAACTAACGTGTCAAAAGGATATTAAAGATATCTGGTTATCATGATCAGCAAGCAATACATTGCCGTTTTATCGTCTTGTAATGAACTGAAAATTGACATCATGTTCCGAATTCTTTTATGCTGTGATTCACATACTAAAATTCACTCTTTTCTTTCAATACATTCGCCCTTCCCACAAATTCCAGAGTATGGGAATGTATATAGAAAAAAACTTTTTTTCATCTTGTCCAGAATCAATAATTTTACCCACTGTATCCAGGCCATAAATAGAGTCAATTGGCTGCCATGTAATAGTAGCATTTGCGAAAAAACAAAATCTTTCATGATAGTTATCTTCAACATAATAATGTTGGAATATGAATTTTAGAGTCAACATAATGTATTGTTAATGATTATTCCCTAGTTCACTAATCATATTGGAATATATTATAGCAGTCCTAAAATGCATGACATCAACAAGAGCCTTCCCATCACCCGCTACATCCTAGTGAAAAGCACCTTAGGCGGCAAAAGGGGATGACTAAGCCAATGACTGACAAGTCATTACCTAGTGTCGAGAAAGAGCACTAAACAAACAAGTGAGATAATCTGAACATCATTCCCAGCATCCAGGGCCAGCTTAAGCGCCCGCATAAGCCTCATGATCCACCCTGATCCCAATTCGTTCCTTTCCTGAAAGCACACGCGTAACCACTCACACAGCTTCGGGTGGACGAACCATTTTCAAGTGTCGTACCTCTCCTCAAGGCTGGGTAGGCCGGTCCAACGCCCCAACTCGGGTTGAACGCCAGTGGAACCCATATCCAGCTCTTCGGGAAATACTCAATAGCGTAGCGCCGCAACACAGGAAGAAGTGAGACACGAATCGGAGGTTCCGGTTCTGGAGGTTGTACATGATTTCGTGATACATGTTGTGGCGGTAGATGCGGAGGTCCCAGTGATACCATGGTCTGGTTCCATGCTATCTTTCGTGCGGCATAGGTACAGGATCGGTGGAGACGGGTGGAGGTGTCACGCTGAACGGGCGAAAGCGGTGGAACATGCGTAGAGCAATGGCTTTGGGAATGTTGGTGTGTGGGACTGTTTGATACGTCTAGGTTGGTTGGATTTCTGGGTTAGTCGTGGTACAAATCCATTGGTTTGGAAGTCGAGTATGGTCTACTAGTCGCGAGAAGGATATTGATGAGTCTAACTATGTATTGGTGGTAATGAGAATGATCAAGCAAGAAATTGAACAATGCTTTCGTTGAGCTGAGGCAACAAATGAATCGATGGACACACGAAGATTCTCGAACATGCGACACTGAAACCCATCCTCTTGTTCCACTAAGACCGAACGTCGTTAAGCAACGGAAACATTTGAGATCGGTTTTGTATGTCGTCGGCAACCCGGAGACATGGACCGGCGACATTCAACGCAGCCAAGAAGACAGTCTGCACCGCAGCGCATATCTATTGGTGGACTACTCCCCTGTAGTCCTGTGTAGTCAGCCTTGTTGTCAGATATAGCTGCCTTGAAATCAATATAAATGATATAAGGTGCGGAGGAAAAACCGAGCACATTGCAACGCACCTCTCACAAAGGCAATTTCTTCCATTTCTTTGCCACACCGGTACAACTATGAGCGACGACTTCTTCACTCAATGGCAAACGATGGAACGGAACGAATCTGAGACCTACGAGGGGGTCTGCCATTGCGGTACAGTTCGATACACCGTGACGCTCAATCCCCCTCTCCCGAGGCAGAAAGTAGCGTCTTGTAACTGTTCAATCTGTTTGCGCAACGGATACCTGCTTGTGTATCCAAACCGCGACCAGGTCGCAATCAAAAGTGGCGAGGAAGCCTTGAAAACGTACTCGTTCGGGAGGATGCGCAACCTGCATAAGTTCTGTGCTCATTGCGGCAGTAATGTATTTTTCGACCCAAGAATGCAGGAGTTTGGTGATGGACCACCGGGATTAGACTTTCTAGGAGTAAATGTAAACACGTGGCTCCGGTGATTTCTAGTTTAAGCGCTGACGTAAAGTAGGTTCGAATGTTTAAGGGGGTTAAACTTGAGAAGCTCGATATGGTGCTGATTGATGGATGGAGTAAATTTCCGTTTCTTGATGATACATCTCATCTACATTGACTTTCTTCGACGATTTTTGATGTCGACATGTTATTTAAGCTACGCAAATATAATAGTAAATGATCTGTAATGTTAAAGGAAATCCGTTAAGAATTGGAGATAACTCTGAGTATGAACCTGTTTAGTGGGGCAGGAATTAGCACTTGCCAAGACCTCGGCTTGACGGGCTCAAGCAGCGATCAGCTTTCATTAGCTTTCATCAGCTCGAATCCACGACTTGAGTAACTCCGTGTATTGGGGGAGTCGGCATTCAGTATGTTCAGAAAATTTTCCATCGCATCCCGCCCCCTAATACGAACCACGCGGTTCATCTCGAGATCTTCGACGCCATCCCTCCCGGCGTTCCGCCCGCATGCAATTCAATCTACAGCCTTCGGCACATCCACCATACGAAAATCTGCAGTTCCCTTAAGATATGTGTGGTATATATGTACAATTGGTGGAGGCGTGGTCACAGGATTGTTTGCGAATGCTCTTGTGGCATCACGGTTCAATCCCCCAATCGCCGGGTCTCAGGAGGACGAAATAGCCCTCGAAGAGCTTGCGCGGGTTTGGGATTCCTTGGACGTTGTCAAATCATTGCGCGCCCAGGGCTATCATCTTCATGCGGATACACCTCTGGATGCTACTAGCAAGGGCCAGAGAGGTTGGATGGAACTTGATATTAGGAAGAACATAGTGGAATCTCGAACGGTTGGAGAGAGCAATAACGCGATCCAAAAGCTCACGCAGGAAACGCTGACTGGATATCGTGGCCTCGGAATCCAAAGAGCTTTCTGGAACTCAGAGACTAGAGAGCTGGTTGCCGTTGTTTGGATTGGTCCTATGCTATCCGGGTGGCCTGGAGTAGCGCATGGAGGTGCAATTGCGACGATGTTCCAGGATGCTATGTCAAGAATGATTGCGGGACCGAATGTACCCATAGGTAGGCTCGGCCTCAAAATGTCTATGATCCTTACTAAGAATCTGAAATTGTTTGCCAATAGATACTATACCGTCGCCGTCTTCTATTAGCGTCGACTATCTTCGTCCTACTATGAGCAGCAATACCTTCATCCTGCGCGCGTCCTTCACAAAACCAGATCAATCGCAAAATGAACCGCCTCCTGAGCCAATGCCGAAGTCATGGTTGCCATCTTGGAAGGATTTTACCAAGAAGAAAACATCCAGTCTGCTTGAGTCAACAATAGAGATAAATGGAACACTGGAAGATCTGGATGGAAAAGTGAAGGTGCGAGCTAAAGGCGCATGGCCGGCATCTGCGGTGCGACAGTGAAAGACCGATGCCAATAGCATCATTGCGATGCAATATAATGCACAAGTGGATGGACATGTTCTCCTGATCGTTTATAAGTCACTTTACCATCTTGAGATACGCATATCGCTACGGAGATAAGCGATATGCACCTATCCGCTGCTTCGTCGATCATCGGACACTGCGGCTACACATCATTTACCAATCGACTCCATTGTCGACATGCAAAGAAGAGGAAGACTTTACTTACTGCATCTCATAATCGAAGGGTGTAGGACGGCAGGGCTTGGCTCGTGTTTCGCTGGCACATTATGGAGCTATGGTTTTTTCCTTGCGACATCATGAGGACAAGCTTCCAATCTTTTGCCCAACTTCCTTGTTTCGCCGTTCTGCTTGCTACTAAACCAAGTTTGTACGATTGGTACCCCAGGCCTGGCCAAAAGGAATCTGCCTAGTCAATTCTGATCACAAAGCTGGGGAACGGCACGACGGAAGCGGTAGCGCCAACTCTGCAGGCCTAGCTGCGCGCAAGATGACATCTCTTCAACCCCAACCACGTGGATTGATCCAGTTGCAAGTTCATTAGCGCAGGCCGCTTCGAAGGCCAAGTCTGCCGCCCCTCTTTGCTTCTTGATCTTCAGGGTCGGCAATTGGACCAAGAGTATCCAAACAGGATCATCGACATCACCATGCGCTACATTTGGGAACCATGGAACACGTGGAAGTCAAAGAGCCCTCTCCGAACCTGATTATGAACTCTATGTTCGGTGCACGGTCTCGCTTGATTACCCTGAATTGATCGATCCTCCCGGTTCATCACGATGTCACACTCTCAAAGATGTTTGCAATTACGAGATATAAAACCAATTGTCACATTAAGGCTTAAGATATTGATTCTTCTTGGATGCTGATCAACTCGTGTGTGTTGGCGAAGCCCGTGCAGCCTTGGGACATTGGTCAATTGATGTTGAATATTGGTGTGGCTGGGAATGCGCAACGACGGCTGTATCTTCAACACGCATGCAAAAAAATACAGTCTGGTTCGTCGCCTCTATCGTCGGCTGGAGATTCGTGTGAAAAGATATTCCTGTCCTCTGAATAACTTGTAAACATTTACAGTGATGTTCCAAGAGCAAGCGGCGGTTAGAGGTGCCGCACGGTCTGTCTCGGTGCGCTCGGAAGAGGACAGTCTGGGCGAATACGGAAAACCGGCTGAACAGTAATATTGGACAAGATCTATAAGAAGTGTGGAGAGCCAGAAAGATGAATAGAGAATAGGCTTGGCAAAAAGCACGAGCTGCTTGGTGATGGCATCCTGGCGTAGGATCATTCTCGCCGACAGCTAGGTTGCATGTGCAGCCATTCACAATGTGCTTTGGACTACCTCCAATTGGGCATGGTTGAAGAAGCCGTCGAAGGACCGATCGCGGGTAGGGTCTGTTAAGCCATCTGGCAGTGACAGCCGGACGAAGCAAAGAAGAAAGCCGTTGGAAGATGTGCAGGAGACGAGCTTGAGATGGTGGTGAAGTCGCCAGCATGCTGGATTGAAGATGTCGCAGAGGCTCTTTGAGGTTATCCCTGCCGCCCAGGAATTATATCAGACGTGTTTCCAATGGCCTTGCGCCTCCTTGACGAATCAACGCCGCCAGCAGTTGGATTGCCTTGGTCCCATCGTGGGCCGCTAGCGCGAACACTAGCGACATACTCTGAAGCTCTTGCTTCTTGGTCTTGATCGCACTCGCCCATAAACGGGGCCCAATTCCTGTCTTGATGGACGCTTCTTTTTTACCGCCTCGATCGCTGCATTTCAGTCCTCTCCCCCAGAATGTTCCCGATAATGTCACGCTCACTCCCTGTCCCTCGTCACTAGTCTCGCCTCATCCTACACGGCTCTCTAATAACCTTACAATCGCCATTCATCCATAACTCTGGGACATCCGAAGCTCTGTTGCCCATCTGCCTCCAGAAGGGCTCACAGTATCGACACTGGCCGTGGACCTTCTTTTTGGATACATTGCGAACTCCGTTGTCGACAGAATTCCTTGCTAACATCTCTCTCTATCCCTCTTGGCATCTGACCTTGGGTGGCTGGTAAGCATCCGCTGGAGGCCGGAGAGAAACAAAACTAAGGATACCGTCGCATCAGCACGTGGGCAATTTTTCTTTTTGGGTTTAATCAACTCGGGAGCAATCCAATCGGTACCAATGGCTCCCGGTTCATTCTCTCGATGGCCGACCGTCAAGCTGTTCCTGATCATTCTGACTTTCTTTGGTTCCGTACTTGCTGAAGTCAACCTCGATGACTATGTCCCAGTCCAGATCAACGGCAGGGAGGTATATGTTAAAGACACAAGACAGCCAACCTTGTATACAGGAGATTATGGTGACTGTGGAGGTGGTAGCAGAATCAATGTCACTCGCTTCGACGCCGCCTTTTACAAGGATAACATGACAGTCCTATTCCATTTGGCCGGGGACACTGCATTGCAGAATGAATCAGTCACGAGTATGCGCCTTCAGCTCTATTCTTCCACCATGCAGCTAACATAATATAGTGGTACTTTCCTTATACGCATATGGGGAAAATCGATTTGATTTGATGTTTGAACCATGCAGTGCAGATATCAATAGCGCCTGCCCCATGGATGCTGGAGTTCCCATCGAGACACAGGGAATCATTGCTGTCAGCGAACAGGATACATCAGGCATTCCATTGGACATGCCCGATTTCGAAGGCGAAGCTCTCTTGAGAATTTTCGCTAACTCAACCCAAGAAGAGATTGGGTGTTTCTCTGCAATTGTTACAAATGGTAACACTTTCTCACAACCTGAATACGTTGGGTCTATATTGGGTCTGTTTACCTTTGTCGCGGTCATCTCGTCTTTCGTCACTGCCATATACGGTGACAGTATTCCGGTTATACGTAAACACTACGCCCATTCACTCTCTGTGCTTGTAGTGTTTCCTGTATGGCAGCACATCTTCTTTAGTGGTGCACTTTCGGTCAATTGGCCAACCGTCCTCGTAGCATTCTGGAGCAATTACGCGTGGGCAGCTGGTATGATCTACACCGAGGGGATGCAAAACGCTATCAGTAATTTTATCGGCTCTAACAAGGGAAACACATCCGCTGTCGGGGCAGCAGAGGCTGGTGAACGTAACCACAACCGTGGAGGAACATTCGATGTCCAGAGGATCTATGAACGACGCGTAAACTTCAATCCCTTAGACACAGCCGAGCTTCTGAGGGAACGAATTTTTGAGCAGGGTGTCACAAAGAGAGACCTCATCAACTCAACGGAAGGCTATTCTTGGTACGGTTCTCCAGTCAAGCCTGGTCTCCCACTGCCAGGAAATTATTCCGGATTTGCCGGCACTCTTTCACGCGAAAAGATCCCTGCGTCAAACGCCTTTATGACCGGGTTCCTTTGGTTTTTGATCCTGACAGCTGCTGTAGCTGTTGCCATCATAACCTTTAAAATCATTTTGGAGGTTTTGGCCAAAACCAAGCTGGTCAAAAGTGACCGTCTCGCTTTCTTCAGATCGCATTACTTGGGTTACACAGGGCTCGCTGTTCTCCGAACTCTCTTCATTGGGTTTTTCGCGATGGTTTTCCTATCGATATTTCAATTCACATATCTTGCCACTCCAGGGCCGGTCGCTGTCGCATGCGTCGTCTTTCTCATCATGCTCATTGGACTAGGGGGCCTAGCTGGCTATGCGTGCTTCTATCGCATCAAGTTCGGCAACTACACCTCGGAGCCAGACCATCTCGATGTGGAGAGGCGAAAACTGATGAAGATAATTCCCTGGTACGGCCTTTCAAGAACTAGCAAGTACCCACGGTCTGAAGACAAAGTTTACGCTGGCTCAATCCGATGGTGGCGATTCGGACCAATCAATGCTGTCGAGAAATCCATTCATGACGATGAGGACTATACGAAGAAATTTGGTTGGCTGGCGGGTCGTTTCCGGCGCACACGTTGGTGGTTCTTTGTCGTGTGGCTCGTTTACGAGTTTGTTCGTGCCTGCTTCCTGGCTGGGGCGTCCGGAAATGCCATGATACAGGTATTTGGGCTTCTCGGTGTGGAGACCATCGCATTCATTGGACTCATTTTCCTCCGTCCGTTTGAAGGGCAACGTTTAAATATTATCGTAGTCTACTTACTCGGTTTTAGCAAGGTGGCTACGGTTGCGCTGTCGGCTGCCTTTGACACTCGATTCAATCTCCCTCGAATGTCTGCAACGATTATCGGAATCGTCATAATCGTCATCCAGTGTATTCTCACCGCCATTGTCATGATAGCAATCGTAGCCGGGGCGGTGTCCAGTTATATGTCTTTGATGCGCAATCGAGAAACGGAAGCTTTCAGGCCGAAGAGGTGGAGGTCAAGGCGTGAAAAGTATTTTAAACATATGGATGCCAAAGCCCTCGACGTTCCACCGCCACCTCCAGTATTGGCGGTTGTCTCCGAGCCGCCAAAGGGTCCATATTTCAGTGTCAACTCTTTCAAGAGAATGGGCAAGATAGAGGATGAAGATGCCGAGTTCCAAGCGGATATCCAGGGCTATCCGAACGGTTCGCAGCCATCCCTATGTACTGAACAGGATGGGATGGGGGCGATGCCATCAGGCCACAGTATGGCTCCCAGTATCCGATCACAGGTCTCTCGTACAAGCCTACCATACGGTGCGCGTGTGCATCGAGCAAGCTGGAGTTCTCGCGATTTCAACGACTTCTCAGGGCACGAGCGGAGGCGCACCAGAGGCAACTCGATGACGTTTCCTGCTGACGAAGGCACAGCATCAAAGAAAAATCTCACTATGCATGATGCACGGACAGTAGGAAGCTCGGATAGCATAAACCGCGTAGTGCCATCACCTTCGAACACACCAATAAACGGTGGCCAAACAACCAGACCGAGTCCTTCCAATCGACCGAAGAGCAGAACCAGCATTGGCAGTGTTAGATCTCCGAGACCGCACTTGCAGACCTTGATCAGTGAAAACGAAATTCCGACACTCTCACAGACTCGGAACGCGAGGGGGGTAACGAATCCGGGTAGAGCCGTATAAGCCAGGGTGTGAACAAGACTGAACGTACAAGAAGGGGCTGGGATCGGGTCCAACAGGAAGAAGGTGGATCATAGGACATTCCTCAACAAACAACATTACGATTCGATAAGTTTGGTGTTATTCTACAGGAGCCCGCATTAGTAACATGCGCATCGAGGTCTTTGTTCCAACACATGATTCTAGCGGTGCATTTGCATTCACATGTGTAAGAGCATGTGTCCATCGTTTTCGGGTGAGGACACGCTTCATCGCTGACATTCCTTCGTGTCCGTACAACGGCATCTAGACGAATTATGAATTCCGCCTGAGCGATATGGTGGACATTACGATATCACGAGTTTTAATGTGGATATAGTTTAGTCGATATTGAAGGTATACCTTCCTTGGTTATGGCGAAGTTTGTACATATCACAGAATACCAATAAAAGCAGGCAAGGCGACCGTAATCATGGTTAAAGGAAGCGGATGGCGTGCATCAATCATCACGAGGTCTGTGAAACATGCCACCCAACCCCCAGCAAATTGTGTGGAAATTGCTAGAAATTTCCGCATTATGACAGCATGGGGAATGATGCATTCCCGTCCCACCTCATTTCACATTTCCTTGTTTTACTGCCCCCGGCCATTTTTCCTTGTGGCGTAGCCGCACTGACCATGCCTTGCTCCCGAAACAGTGGGGCCCTGACAGGGATGCGGCTACGTCATGGGAAAAAGGCCAACCTCCATCGCGATTCTAAACATGGAATTTTCGAGGTTGTCTTTGGGGTGTGAGGCAAGACACGGGAGGGGTGAATCGACACTGAGTCGCGAAGTGGAAATGACTGATGCCTCTGCATATGGGAATATAGTGTGTGTGGGCACGGGTGTGGCTGCTGGACGGAGTGATTCGTGCGATAAGGACCTCTAAGAGACTCCAAAGGGCGGTAGTTGCATGCCGAGAGAACCGCTCTGCTGCTCGCTTGCTCTGTTTCCGGACGATGGACTACTGGTGTTGGGATGGCAGTTTGACGATTGCCTGCGACGTAGCGATCGAATTCATCATCTCCCCTCACGCCGAGAGTGAATGGGGATTCCAGCCACAGGTGCAGCGAGCCAAGAGCGTGCATCAGCGCTGCATCGCGACAAGCTCGGGGAGGTGAAGGGACATGACGACACCGGCAGCCGGTAGCTGTGGCGCACGGGGGCCGGAAGAGGCATAGCATGCGTCGACACCAACAAGGAGCATCGCTGGCTGGCTGGATGGATTGGGACGTGCGGTGTTGATCGCTGCTGCTTTGGGAGCGGGAGGAGAAAAGAGCAGGTTTTGGTAGGCGCGGACGCCGCTGATGCTTGTTTGCTGGTGTCGTGACCATGCAATTCTGGCGAGATGAAGGGCATGGGGTTGGGTGGAACTGGAGGATTCTGTCATTTGCGGTCGGGGGTCGTGTCACAGGTGTGTCCCGGTTGCTGAGTTGAAGGTTGTGGTGTGTGGCCTGAGCGGCGTAGAAAGAGAAGATGCCCGTTGACACTGACGTCACAGCGGGCGCGAGGGGAGGTGAGCCCTGCGAGGGCGGATTGTCGATTGTTTATAAGGCAGGTGTGAGCTGGCGGTGATATAGTTTCTCCTCCATCATACAACAAAAAACCACCACCACAATACAATCCAACTACTACCTACCAAAACAAACCCCTCTTCGACTTCCTCTCGAACCTCACACTATACCAAACCCACCCCAACACAAACCTCCACAACACCGCTAAAATGGGTGCCGTCGTCTCTTGCGTACGTTTTCTCCTCCTTCAGCCTTGCACTTTACTTTGCAAACATCCATACTAATAGGTCCCTAGATTCAATCCATTTTCCGCACGATAGGCAACTGCCTCATGGCCATCGTCAACGCCATCGGTGCCGCCTGCACTGCCATCATCAACGGCATCGTCTCTCTGTTCGGCATCATCATCTCTTGCCTGACATGCGGACGTGGTGGTGGTCGTCGGCGAGGAGTGAAGACTAGGACGCACCATACTAGTAGAGTCTAGGGGCGCTCTCCTCGCTTCTAGGAGCGTCCTCCTCCTGACGCCGCTACACTTGCTCGTCGAGCTGAACGTCGAAAAAGATTTCGTGCTGCCTTAAGGACCGACCTCATTGCTCCGATGCCTTACGTGGCTATCGATAGTTGTTTGAGTAGCGGCGGCCATTCCGCAAGCTACGATTATGGAAGCTGCTATCACGGAAGCTGCCATTAATCGGCGTATGCGACAATCATCTCATGTTCTCCGATCGAGTCGGGTGGAAAGTTGAATGAGGAGGATGGGGGATGACTACGACCACGATTTTCCACTTCACTTTTCCTTTGTTTCGACTTCCTTAATCATGATACCTACCTATAACTTGTACGATGGAGATTGCGAAGGCTTGGAGCTGCATTGCTTACGGCCTATTTGGCGTATAGATACCCTATCTTTCGAGCAGAATGAATCGGGTTGAACTTTAATATCATCTGCTGCAACTCATGATTTGACGTTGATATGTGAAGATTGTTTTGGTCCTAGCTTATAGACTAGTTGACAGTTTCCCAAGGTTCGCTTACACTTCAACCCCACAACTTAAGGTGGCCAAGCGCCACAAAAAACACTAGCCACATATGTCCGTGCGTGCCTTATCATCCTTGCCTCCGATAATAGGTCTGGTACAATTTTTGAGCCATCGTTGAACAGTCACACATCCAATTCCGTCTCATCCCAATCCCCATCAATCATTATGGCGTCCGAAAAGAAAGTCGCAGAGAACATGCTTTGGGGAGGTCGATTCACTCGTAAGCTTCGCCCAATGGCTGCACTGACACCCCTCCTTAGACGTGTGAGCTAACTCCCCGCAATAGAGGGCCTTGACCCGGTTATGGAACAATACAACGCCTCGCTACCCTACGATCGTCTCTTCTACGCCCAAGACATTGCTGGCTCCGTTGCCTTTGCTCGTGCCAATTTCAACAATGGGATTTTGACGAAGGAGGAGTTTGCTGCTATCGAGAAGGGTCTCAACCAGGTCAAGGAAGAGTGGGCCAACAACACATTCGAGATCAAGGCCAACGATGAAGATATTCACACTGCAAATGAGAGGAGGCTCAGCGAGATTGTCGGTAAAGACATTGGTGGCAAGCTCCATACAGGTCGATCAAGGAACGAGCAGATTGCAACAGACATGAGGCTTTGGCTGAGGGAAGAATTGAGGAAGCTAGAGGGAATACTGGGCGATTTGATCAAGGTAACGATTGCCAGGGCTGAGAACGAGATCGATGTTCTGGTAAGTCATGGTACAGGTCTTCTCCAAACTAGCAAGTTACTGACCCCTCGATTAAGATCCCAGGATATACCCATCTCCAAAAGGCCCAACCCGTTCGCTGGTCTCACTGGCTTCTCTCCCATGCCACCGGCTTCGCTTCCGAACTCGAGCGCCTCCGCGAAGTAACCAAGCGTGTCAACCGCTCCCCTCTAGGCTGTGGCGCGCTCGCCGGAAACCCATTCAATATCGACCGCGAAGCCATGGCCAAAGAACTCGGGTTCGAGGGCCTCCTTTACAACTCCCTCAATGCTGTTGGAGACCGAGACTTCGTCTTCGAGACTCTGCAGTGGGGATCTAGCTTCATGCTTAAGATCTCCCGCTGGGCCGAAGATCTGATCATCTACTCCTCCCTCGAGTTCGGTTTCGTTCGCCTAGCCGATGCATACTCGACCGGTTCATCTTTGATGCCGCAGAAGAAGAATGCCGACTCACTCGAACTCATCCGTGGCAAGTCCGGGCGTGCGTTCGGGCACATGGCCGGTCTATACTGCACCATCAAAGGCCTGCCCTCGACCTATAACAAAGATCTTCAAGAGTCCGTTGAGCCGCTGATCGACCATATCAAAACCGTCGGCGACTCTATCCTCATCGCAACCGGTGTTCTCTCCACTCTATCAATTAATGCTGCGAAGATGCATGCTGCGCTAGCCCCTGAAATGCTGGCAACAGAGTTTGCAGACTACCTTGTGAGGAAGGGTGTGCCATTCCGCGAGGGTCATCACATCTCAGGTCGCGTGGTGGCTTTGGCAGAGGACAAGGGTGTACCGATGGATAAGTTGACTTTGGAGCAGTTGAAGGGCATAGATTCGCGGTTGGGAGATGATGTTCTGGAGTGCTTGGATTACGAGAGGGCGGTGGAGTTGAAGAGCGCGGTGGGAGGTACGAGCAAGAGTGCTGTTCGTGAGCAGATTGAGGTGTTGAAGGGGTTGATTGGGGGGAAATAAGTGTTGATATGAGCAAAAGTTATGTGTTTTTTAGATAGGACGTTTTGATACGAGACATTACTATGAACGAACGAATTACGGAAAGAATCAACGGATATGAATACCCATTAAACCTTTTCCCTGATGTATTTTGTGTTGGGTGTGTGGAGCGGGCGTGTAATCGGTCAATGTGCGATGTTGTATTGCTGATTTCCTCGGATTGGAGCGCGCGAGAGCACCAGAATGCAAGCACCACTCTTTGAAAGCTTGCGCATCCACAATCACATAATAAAACTGTCTGAAAAATGATCAACATGATGTCGCATATATCTTGCAAAGCATTCTAGGTAAGAAAAATTAAAGATTTATGTGGTGGAGTAATTTAGTTGCATTTAATTGCATCAATGATAGCCATAGCGCTCCGGCAATCGACGCGAACTTGAGGATACTTTCCTAATTAGGGAGTTGGAGAATGTGGTACGTGCAGGTTTTGGAAGGTCTTGTCTTTTCTTCGCTCAGTTGGTTCCCCTCTGTCTTGCACCACACTTCGGAATCTGATTTCCTTGGTTTTTTGTTACTTATACGTCCGCGAACGGTTTTGTTACTACGATTCGATATCAAGGCTCGTTTGCGTACATTATGAATGATTTCGACGCCTCAACATTGAGAGCAGATTCTCTCGTTACCAGATCAGAACAGTGACCAGCAAACTCCCACTGAATATACTTCAGACACAGGTCCTCGCTGTAGGCATCGAGCGATGGCGACGACCTTGACACTGAGAAACTGTCTTTTCTTTGTCACAGCTCGATCTACACGTGTCGAACTTTCCTTGTTGTCCGAGACAAAGACCAGAATTGCACATGGCAGCACTCCTTATAGACCTAACTCCACTGATAGCTAAAAATAAAGAACGATTCCATTATCTAGTATTTACGTATATACAATGAACATCAGTTCTTTTTTGCTGTTGGTGCGTGATGACCTCGGCTTATATACCTTATCCTCACATTGTTCTATATACCCAAAACACAAGATTTTGCACCAGAAGGTTAAACTATTTCTAGAAACCCCATTGAGCATAACGAATAAGACGAGGAAAAAACCCAAACATGTCTCTCACGTATACAGACTTCGTAAGGGACTATTTGATAGAAAGGGAGCTGGGCAGGGGGGGCGATGGTGTAGTGCAGGAATACAAACACACAACGAATGGGAGCCTCATCGCGGTCAAGACATCCATTAGAAGAGACCGACGTTCTCTCGATGGAATTATAACAGAGATCAATATGATGAGGAAAATAGGGTCATCCCCATTCATTGTCAAAATGCTTGGATACGATGAGAGAGTATATCAGGATTTTGTCCAGCATGGCCCCTACATATTCTACGAGCACATGGACCTCGGAGACGCTTGGGATTACCACCGAAAGCTCTTCCAAAGACTGACTTACGTTCCCGAGGAAACAGTCTGGAAGTTCTTCTCGGACGTACTCCAAGGATTAAACCATCTGCACAACCTGGAATCAGGGCCGTTGATGCACGGCGATCTCAAACCATCCAACATCCTCGTCCGCAGACAAGCAGGCGACAACTCGAGCTACCCTACTGTTCCCGTCTTCAAGCTCGCAGATTTCGGTCGCACAGCGGCGTACGACCCTGACGGACATCCTCACAGGTACTATGGCACATACGAATACGCACCACCAGTCGCTGAAAGAAACAACTCCTCCCCTGCGGGGGATATGTGGAGTCTAGGTGCGAGCATCCAATCCATCGCCCTAACCATCCTACCCATCCAAGACCTGCAAGAATTTCGAGACGACTGGATACGCAAAGGCTTCGCGGCGCCATCTCTCGGTCAAATTCACCGCGGACAAGAATGGCGGAAAGAAATCCCCGTCGTCTGGCGTCCTCTCGACAAGCCGTTCAAGGACCGCAAGGTGGTCTATTCGAGCGCGCTTGATAGGTGGTATACTATTTGCCTCAACGAGGATCCCAAGACGCGGATGCCGGCTGAGCAACTTGTGAGGTGGCTTGTGCCTGTGGCGGAACATCAGATTAGGGTTCTTGAGGCGAGGAGGAATTTGGAGAGGATTCAGAGGGCGAATGCTAGGGTGGAGATGGCGGAGGAGGATGCGGAGAGGTTGAGGATTACGGTGGAGGTGGATATTGATGAGGAATTTTAAGTTAATTATAGCAAAGGGTATTCTTGGTTTAACGACGATTGTATATCGTAGCGTCAGGTATGATTGCTTTTGGTTGCAAGAATTAATTTGCTTTTCTGTTGTTGTATCAATGTATCGTCCGGAATTCAAATTTCCACATCTATATTTATCTTTCATTCAAAACCGTTCATCATCCTTCATCCACCTCTCTTTCATTCCGTATTTCCGCTCCTTCTTCCTTCCCAACTCTCCACGACGTTCATGTGGCGTCAGCTACATTCGTTTCTCCGTTCCGAAACCCCTATTTGAATTACAACATCAATATATCATTTCATTTTCAAATCTTTCAAATCTAGACTCATCTTTTGATATAGCCCATTCCTAAATTATGCTTCTAATCATATCGTCTAACCCGCACAGACCACCATTGTCGCCTTCGTCGGACATTTCGCTGAACAATCGGTCCAAACCCACCGAATTCACCGTGCAGGCAGGCACAGGCATCTAGACTTCCATCTCATGAGCACAATGACGCAAGCCCGACCTTTCTAACGCCGATTTGAGGATTATTTTAAATGTCCGAAGGCAACAATGAAAGAAACTGAACAGCGAGACAAAATTACGCGTCCCGTGCCTCGGATTTTTCGGCGGATATCGCGGAGGAAAGATGGAATGGAGTGAACGAGGCGCACGGACTAGATGTACAAAGTTAAGGTACTACGGCCGCCTGAACTATTGAGATGACTGTTCATCGCAACGCCCATTATCGCCGCAAGCGCCGATGTTGCTCAAAAATCCGTAGGGCCAGCTTCGTTTTGGTCGGCCGACGGATCCGGCGACCGACGTACGCATGCATGTGTGTCATTTTTGGGACGAGCGGGGAAGGGCTTTTAGCTGAAACGGGTTGGGTCTGGTGTGTGTTCGTGAGGTGTGGTGTGGTGTGCGGTTGCTGCATGGAATGGCGGTTGCTGGCGTGAGAGTTGGGGCGGGGGTGGGATAGGTTGCAGGGTAGGTATATAGAGGGGAGCTTTGGACGTCGTCGTCGGATGCGTGCTTGAGTTTTTTGGTAAAGGACGGAGTGTGAATATCTACTATCTTGCTTACTTTCTGATCTTTCGAGGGTAGAGTGGATTGAAATTTACATAACTACCTGCGCTCCACTACACAACACGGATTTGAACTTGAACGTCTATCCGACAACAACCCATATCTACCATATCATACAGCTTCGATTAAACCTCAAGACCCAAAAACACACCTCAAACCCAATCTGGCAACGACGTGAATCATACGGAGCCTATACTTCCATTCTTACATACCTCGTCCCAAAATGTCAACAACATACATGTCCATCTACGACCTCCTCCGTATAACCTACACCTACGAATCCCGCGCCCTCGAAAAAGGCCGTTCCCAATCCCCCTCACACCCCCAGCAATCTCTCATGCGTCCGCGTGCAGATTCTACAATGTCTGTTTGCGAGGTAATAAATCCCCATCCCACCCTACCCCCTTCTCCTCAGAAAACCCAAGAACTAACATATCATTCTCGAACGCAGGAACCGGAAGCATGCCACCAACTCCTATCTAGCAATAGCGCTGCGAACACAGATTCATCCTTCGCGGCACGCGAAACGGATTTCACGGCGCTATATAAGGGGAGATGTGCGCGGAGTGTTGTGTAGAAAAGAGACTAGATTTTGAGGATGGATGGCCAGTACGAACGACGACGAATCTATACCACGAATAGCGGACCATCAAAGGGAACGAAATCCACAACTACAAGGATGGTGAGGATGAAAACCAAAACCGATACCGATTAAGACATTTACCTATACACACCCTACGCAACAATCTCGAAACCAAGAGGGCAGAAAGATCATTCCATCTCAGCCCTCTCGAGAGGTACAACTCACACAACAACCCGGACCACCGACGTAACTCATCCCCACTCCAACGAATAAAACAAAATCCCACTCCACCATTCCATTTCACCCCCACGGCGGGCGGGCGTTGGAAGCATGTATCGTACTACCTACAGGTTAGGTTATGCGACAGAAAAGAAGTCAGGGCAGGTCAGCCGATGAGATAGATTGAGGCATAGCATGGGGGATGCGCTAGCGCGCCAAGGAATCTTTTGGGGGAGGGGTTGCATTGGATTGGATTGGCGCGGAGGATTGATGATCGTACGATGAGGGGGGGAGGGGATGTACGACGGGATGAAGTGTTTGAATTATTGGAAGAAGAGAAAGTGATGCATGGAGAGGAAGCGAGGAGAGAGACGGAAGGATGCAGATGCAATGTTTGATGTGTAGAAGAAGACTTTTGCCGCTATGAATCGATCGGTTACGGGGATAGATACCAATTCAGTAGAAAGCAACTATGTAAACTACCCCCACAGATCCATCTCACACCCGTCTCATTGCACAAGGTGTGCGGGCTAGAAACCTAGCATGACCTTCACAATTATATTTATCAACCCCTAGACGGCACCCACTGATCTCTATACCGTGCCCATAACAAAGAAATAGAAAAAGTCCGAGACACACATAGTTCATCTACCCCCCCTGCTTCCCGACCCGACGCACGACCTTCTCACTATCACCCATATACCCCTCGTCCTCCTGCTTCAACTCCGTCCACTGCACTGCCTTAGTCCCAGGTGCAACCTCATACTCGACACCAACCATATTCTCACCGTTATCATTCGCCTCGTATGCCGACTGACCATGTAGCGTCATAGACGCGTCCGAATTCCCCTGGTCCGTCGTTGATGACCCTGCCGCTGTAGTCGCCAGACCAAGGGATATTTTCTTCAAGAGCGGAGCTAGAGGAGGAGATTGGGAGGCGTTTCTCTTAAGGGAACTTTGGGTCGGGGGTGTGGATTCAAGTGTAGACTGTATCAGTTGATGGGGGGTTGGTCTGCTCTCGGGGTATTTCTTGATCGGGTTGCACATTTTGGATCGTGGACCTCTGGGTGTGGTCTTGGCTCGGGAGGGAAGTGAAAGGCTCCGAGAGATAGCTGGTGTGGTGGTTCTGAGGGTTGGATTGATTGATTGGCCGTGGTGGCGGTGTATAGGCTCATGGCTTGAATGGCATTTGTTTGCTAGAAAATCGGAGTGAAGTTTGCGACTGGTAGGTGGTAGTGAAGATATTTTGGGAGTAGTCAGGTAATAGGAGTGTGGGTATTCGAGTGGAAGTTGACAGGTAGGGTGAGAGCGACGAGGTGCCTGAAATGAGGTATGGGAATATCAGTTACCCTCGCTTGTTTGTTCGGGCACCTGCGAGCCGTGACTGTGCTGCTGGAGAAGCAGCTGGATTGTACAGCTGTGGCAGCTTTCCCAGAGTGCGAGGGACGTCTTCTAGCTTGTCTCATATCGATGAAGCCAACCCCTCACCGTTCAAAGGAAATTGGGGCGGCAAGTGTAGCAACTAAAGCCTGAATAAATATGGTTAGCAAACGGTTGGAAGTATGTCAAGCGTTGGTGTTGGTGTTGAGTTTGACCTGTCTGTTTCTCCAAGCTCATGCAGGCATGACGAAAATCGACGATGCAATCAAACAATGAGGGAGGCATAAGCGGGGAAGGCAATACTGGCGTTGCTCTTACGCAGTCGAAAGAAACTGCTCACCTCGAAACGGTGAGTGGAAGTTGACAATACCCTGACTGAGCGCACACTCACTCCCCAAGTTTATTCCCCCACAATCGCATCGTCAGAGCCACGCTACACTCACAACGTGACAAATGCCGTGCATGTCCCTCACGCTCCACCAATGCGTCGTTAGGGATTTGTGTGACCTGAAGGCCGTCGACATCATGCGATCAAGTTGTTGTCTGTACTTGGACTCGATCCGCGCCTAGACTTCCTCGAGCCATTTGGAGAGACCCTGCGGCCACGGGGAGCATGACACACGAAGGCGTTCTCTGCCCAGGAACGTCATTCAAGAATGAACGTCGAAATCATTCGAAAGCGTAACGCTAGAATCTTTCCGAATCTAGCTCTTCATGTTGGCAACTAGGATACGCTTCTTGGATAGTATGACTTGAACCACATGTGTAGAATGTGCAGCACTGAATTTACATTGTCTGAAGATTTCAGATCTTGTGTGGGATCAAATGTTTTCGACTATCTGGAACTTCCAAAGGCTTGGACCTCGTTATATGAAGATGCTGAAGCTGAAGCAGCTGATTTTGATAATGTTTTGGTGTGGCTACGACTATAGACTCTACGCAGATATTAACATAAGACTTCCATGGAAGAACCGGATCTAACTGAAGATATGGATCTGGAGCCGCATAATTCCGAAGTTATATATGGTCAATTTTATCTATTCTGTAGTCAGCATATATACATGCTAGTCACCTGTGTATGTTGATCACAAGATCCGGTCTAGCAGGACCCTGTAAAATCTAACATGGAACGAGATCGGGGCTTGAATAATTGGTTTTGATTTGATCAGCTAGTTATCGACTTAGTTCGGCCAAACATCTCATCACAAGCTCTCAAGGCCAATCTGGCTTGTGTTCACTATTTAGATACCCGCGGTTCACGTCAAAAACGCCTCCCACGCCGGGTGGTGCATGCGAGGCACACTCTATCAAGTCATTTCCGTAAGTTCATAACGCCGTGTCCAAAGGTGATCTATCCAGGCCCTGGCAAGAGTATAGGTGCAGGAATCGGCCGTCGTGTACCCTATGAACCACTCTACGCCTTGGCATATTGCTGTGTCCACTGGCGAGCCGTCTCGATGGCGGCATTCTGGTCCTCCTTCCACTTCTGGGCAACGTCGTTGGCGAGTGGGTCGTCGGGGTTCGGAGCGCCGAGGAGGGCCTGAATGGATAGCAGAATGGTGCGAATTTGCAAGGCAGGAGACCAGTTGCCTGTTCACGTCAGTGTTGGTCGTGGTCGAAAGACACGGCTCGCGTACTCTTCAGGACATCCAAGCAAATGCGACCGAGCCTATCGATGTTTGGATGATAGATCTTTGTGAGGAAGCGAATCTTGGGCGGGGTCATGGGGTAATCGTCGGGCAGGAACAGCTCGAGCTTGAACACGCCGCCTATGGTGTTGGTAAGCATCCGCGATAGAAGGATGAAGCTGCGCAAGGTGGCACGCACCCTCATAAGGAGACTGCGACGGGCCATCGATGGTCACGTCAAAGTAGCGGAGGTTGTCCTCGTGGGGAGTCGCGCTGATTCCCTGGACCCTATGGCGGAGAAGTACATGGTCAGCCTTGTTTTTGCGACGTGTTTGGTGGAGGAGAGGGGGATATGCATGGGACTCACGGCTCCTTGACGAGACGTTCAGTCTCCTTGATGATTCTCTTGGGCAAAGCCATGACGGGCGTCAAGAGTATCAGATCGGGCAAGTCGGAAGAGTGTATGCAACAGCTTGTAAAGGTTATCGCGAGATCAAGGGGGTTTGGGGCTGAGGATAGAGGCAGTGTATGTTTTGTGGGGTTGCTTGCAAGGCGGGTAGAAGGAAGGCACGATGGCGGCGGCGAAAATATTATAGGAAAGGGGGCAAAAGAGGAAACGGTGCACAAACGCTTGGATGGCCACTTGGTATCACACAAAAAGAAGACTGGCAAACACGACCTACATGCAACACGCAACAGTCAATCAAGGAGGCCTCCAAGGTGCTCTCGTGGGCTCGAGATCAACAGCAGAACTGGATGACTACTCTGCCGTGCGTCACCATCCGTCGGCAAGCCCTGGTTATTGGGCCAGCACGCCCACACACAGACCCGCTGACTGCCACCGAGACAGACCACGGCTGCCCCTCTCTCCGCCCTATCTCGGCTGTGCCTCCGCTCCGCCGTCCTCTGGGCTTTGCTTTTCGAGCATCAATTTCCGTCCCATCTCTCTTCCGCCCCTAAGTAAACACCACGCCCGGTGCACTAAACTTGCATCCTAAATTCAGTAAGTGACTTTTCAACTCGTGGGTTGAAGCCAATCATCACTAGCTTTCTCGGTTTTCTTCACATCGCATCCGCCACTCCCTTGTTGTCGCCCATAACCCCAGCGGACAGATTTTGTGCCCTGTGAACGGCCCTCTTGGCAAACTGCTGTCCGCCCATCGGCCGCTATTCCCTTTACAGGCTAGCGTTTTGTGCCACTCCTGCAACCCCAAGATCATCCTCCACCCTCCGCTTCCGCACCTGCATCTGCCTCCAAACACCATCGACCATCAACGTACGTTTTTCAGAGCTCCCAGGAGCGAGCAGCGAGCAGCAGGTCACTCCTGCAGCTGCTCCTCACCATGCAGCTCCCCATAACCAAGCAAGATGCGTCTGGCAGTCCTACGTTCTGCAAAGACGCGTCCATTGAGCTGTCCGAGGAGATTGGCGCAGCTTCCATTTCCCCAGCCGGCAGAGATGTTGTGCTTGCGAAGTGAGTAATTCAATGCATTGATGTGCCTGGCGCAACAGAATTAACCACACGTGACTAACATCCGCACAGCAACAATGGTCTTCTAATCATTGATTTGGACAATCCATATTCGTCTCCTCGTCGAATCGTCAACAAGTCCCACTGGGATGTTGCCGATGTGCAGTGGTCGCCATTCGCTGACCGATCCAACTGGGTCGCCAGTACTTGCAACCAAAAGGCCGTCATCTACAACCTGGCAATGGCACCCGAAACTTCCCGTGCCCCTATTCAATTCACACTTCACAGTCATGGTCGCGCAATCACCGACATTAACTTTAGCGCTCATAATCCCGATGTTCTTGCTACTTGCGCCGTTGACAGCTTCGTCATGACATGGGATCTTCGCGCCCCCGAAAAGCAAGCAAACTCATTCGAGATTTCCAACCATCTAGATCGCATCAGGAGCAAGTTCCAAGAAGCTAAAGAATTGCCATGGGGAAGCTTGATTGGCACCAATGAACGCATCCGTCACGTCGATGCTCAGCGTACCTTTAATCCCACTCTCCAGCACAAACCCTTTGCCCAGATGGGAGATTTTGTTGCCGGAGCAAGCCAAGTCAAGTGGAATCGCCAGAATGAATATGTGCTCGCCTCCTCACATCATAAGCATCTTTACACTTGGGATGTTCGTCATGGCGCAAAGCCCTTGACTACTATTCCCGCTCATACGACTAAGATCTGTGGCATCGACTGGCATCGTTCCGAGCCTAACAAGATTCTGACGTGCTCACTTGACAAGTCTATCAAAATTTGGGAAGGCGTAGGTACCCAGGCTGACATCACGCAACCGTATCGAGTCATCCGAACACTACATCCTGTGCGCCGAGCCCGACATACTCCCTTTCCCAATGGCATTCTCACCATGTCTGAACGTGGCACGTCTGCGCTGGACTTATACACCCACGATGCTGGCGGCTCCGCACAAGACTCTGGTATCGCCAAATCCGCACATGCATTCCAGGCGCATGCCGAAGACTGCGAGGTCAAAGAATTTCTCTGGAGGTCACGAGGTTCTATCGAGAATGGTATCGACGAGCGTGAATTTCAGCTTGTGACATTCGGCACAGATAACCACCTGAATCTGTACACCATAAGCTCGGATTTGCTGGAAAAGACAGTTGGGTTCAAAAGGGGCGGCCCGATCACCGAGAAGCCCAGTACCACAAGGCGAGGTGCGATGTATCTGACCTATCGAGACGGCCCTCCAAAGCAGGACGTCCCGCGGGTTTCGACGAGCTCTAATCAGCGGCAAGGAGTTTTGAGTACACTTATTGAGAATGCGGATCGTCTCGACGTGATCAATGCCAATGGTTGGAGGACTTCCGTGAATCGTGAAACCATGTCCGCTACCAGCCTTCGTCAAAACCGACTCGGCAATGTTACTAATGAAATGAAGTGGATACATGGAGTCAAAGTAGGCGAGCGTCATCAAGAACTGGGGGCCGAAGTTGACGCATCTATCCTGTCAAAGAATCAGATTGCGGTTCAACCCCAGAAGGACCTCAAGGCTGAAGTGTCTCAAGCAGGGAAACGGTTCACCACCGTCAAATTCGAGCACACTGATTTTCAGAACCATCAGATTACCGTCGGTTTCAATGGTCCATGGGGTGACCCAGATAACGCTGTTGGACGCAAGAGCGATAGAAAGCTTGTATTCCTCCGCTTGACCATTGACTTTCCTCCAGAGTACCCCAGTGTCACGGAAGAAGGATCTCACCCGCTTCAAGTCCGCTTCCAGAAGACTACCGCTGCTACGGACGAGGTCACACTCACCAGGCTCCGCAATGATCTTCAAGACATTGCTTTTCGTTATGCAGACAAGGGTCTTGAGGCACTAGTATGTAAAGTGTCTCTTTAAGTTATGAGAGTGCTGCTAACATATGTATAGGAGCCTGTGCTGAGTTATGCTCTGGGCGAACGTAGCCAAGAAGAGTTGCTTGCGCTGATCAAAGACGAGGAGAAAGCTTTTGATTGGCCGGAGTCAGGAAGCTCTTCGAGCGAGGATGATGCTTTCGAGGGTATCGATCAAAACGATATGACGTCTTCTCAAACGAATACCAATGTTCCACTTCCAATACAGTGTACTGCCCGATTCTTCGGATCCGGATATCTTGTTCTATCGAGAGCACCTACCATACCTACAACGAGCGGACTCGACCCAATCCGACTGAACAGGAATCCGCAAAATTTCCCCAAAGACGAGATTTTCGAGAGTTTTGGTCGATTGGATCCCGCACACGGATACCGATCCGAATCACCCGTATCGTCTTCCGGCTCATGGGACCTTGCTTCTTCACAATCATCAGCTTCGAGTTCTGGTGACGAAACCGGATTACCGGTTTCTAGATTTCAGCCCCCATTGGCATGGCAGAGGGGGAACGTACGTTTCCAAGCACAACAAAGCCATCCTTCATCTTCTGGCGCCGCCAAACCTTCCAAGCCTAATTTTATTTTAACGATACTAGACTCTTCGATTGAAAATTTAATGCCGAGTAGGAGAGACCTTGCGGAGGAATATCAGATCTTTGGAGATGGGCCCAGCGTTTGTCTACACAATTCAGAGGTGGCAAGAAAATACGGCTTGGATGACTTGGCTGATGTTTGGCTTCTTTGCAAACTAATACTGAATAATGAAGTTCCTCTGGAAATCCTAAACCAGAACCGCAGAAGAGAGCAGGTTCTGGTACTGGCCCGTCGAGCTCTAGTTCGGATCAAACGCAAGGATAGTGGCATGGACCTCCAATTCGATGAGGCAGACCCCGTGACAAACCCAAAGTTGAAAGGTCGGATTAAATGGGGCCACCACACCGTTGTGACCTGGCTCATCCCCGCCTTATTTGACCACTTTGAAAGACTTGCTGACACCCAGATGTTGGCGATGCTATCCTGCATCTTCTCCGAACCCGCGGCCCGCGAAGGAGTGACTAGTGCCATGTCTAAGATGCGGCAATCCTGTCTCCCAATGTCCATGGAAGCTCCGGCCTTCTCTCTGGATTATTTTGCCTCCGCGGATGCTGCCTGGAGTCTCTTCAAAGCCAGCCTATCATTACCCTCAACGCCCGCATATTCACGGTACGCAAACGTCCATGAATTCGGCTGGCACCGTCTGACGAAAACACTCGACACCTATGGCTCTCACAGTTCCTCCAACGGACTATGGGGCAGCGATACGATTCCGTCCGAGCCTGTGACCCCTTACTCGACAGGCAGCACACCACCTAATCCCTCCAGACCCCCAACCCTGCGCTCACACAACAGTAACACCCCCTACTCCACTTCTCCCGAACACCACGTTTCCAAACGCTCTAGCACTGCCAACTTCGCCAGTGCTATTGCAACTCTATCTCGTCCATTCTCCAATGCACTATCCTCTTCTCCCCCTGTAAAAGCAACAGCTCGTCCCGACGCCGACCTTTCCACCTCTGCACCAACCAGTGGCGTAACATGGGGCACGACCACTTTCTACGGCAGTGGCAGTGGAAATAACAGCACAGAAAAGACCCCTATGCCAGTCACTCGAACAACGAAACATGGTAAGCGTGCCAGTTTTGGGCAATCAGACCATGTGAACATCAATTATTACTCCGATTCCGATTCCGATTTCGAAGACTTCTCTTACCCACAGGGAGATGCAACTTCAGACTATACGGCGCCTCCCACGCCTGGAGCTGAAGATGACAGTGATGGAACCACGAAGATTACAGTCACGTTAAAGAACCAGGATCGATTCGATGAGGAGGCGAGCGTGAGTGCGCCACTGCTAGACATGGGGAAAGAGTGGTTGTTCCGGGCATGGAGAAATCAGTACGCGGAAATGCTTGGTTGTTGGGGGTTGGTGAGTGCGAGGGCAGAGGTTTTGAAGTTCAATGGGTTGGTGTCGTATTTCCCTCCAGGAATAGAGAGGGAGGGAGGAGGGAGTAAAGCGGGGAGCGTGCATCTAGGGTTCAAGGGGGATGAGAATGTGAGTATACTTTTCGATTTGGAACTGATACCGGTTATTTTTTCGTCTGCAGTCTTTTCTGTCCTTCTATCAGGCTTCCTTTTTCTTTCCGGTTTCCCAACCGTCTCCTTTTCCCTTTCCTCCACATTAGGCTCTCATACCTTATTTCCGTTATTTTCCCTTCTCCTGTCCACTTTGCCATTTCACATATCTTGTACCCACCCCCTCCATTATAAAAGGGATAGAACTAACTATTATATAGCCATCCACCCCACTCCCCCTTCCCCCAACCACCACAACAACCTCCCTCTCCACTCCCATATCCCGCTCCTCCACCCTTGCACCACCACCATCCCCCTTCCACAACCCACGCTCCCCAATGTCATCCCCCGCCTCTTCTCTTTCAACCCTCTCGCCAGCGAATTCCAACCCTCGACCCCCGTAAATACCGCAACCCACACGCACACCCTAAACACCACCACCATCGACTCCACCTTCGACCCAACCACCACACCCTCCGTATCCATAACACCCGCTACGCACCCACTCGGCCTCTCCATCCCGTCCCCACCACCGCTTCACACCAACTACCCCTCAATAACCGAATCCGGGTACACAACGCCAATCAACACGCAACCGAAACCGTTTCCGACATCTAGTATGTCTACGTCCATCTATACCGGCATGATAACAAGTCGTCCAAGCATCGGCTCCCGTACCCACTCCACGCTCTCCAAAGCATCGTCACTAGGCGGCACCACCGCAACGCCCAACAGCACCATGACAACAGGTACTCCAAACGCAAACACAAGCACCACCATCCAGCCTAGTCGCCACATCTCCACGCCCTCATACTCCTCAGCATACCCCTCATCCACTGCTACACCCAATATATCCGGCGCGCCCTCACCGTCCCATATCTCGCATTCTGCCTCTGCAGCTGCAGCAAAACGCGATGCTGGGAAGGAGACCGTGCATGCGTGTAGTATATGCTGGATCCGGGTCCAGGGACGCTTTTTCTTGTGTCCGCGTTGTGGACATGTGGCGCATTTTGGATGCTTGGATACGGGGGGAGAGGGCGAGGGCGATGGGCATAGGGTTGAGGAGGATGAGTGTGTCGTTGGGTGCGGATGTGGATGTGGGTTTGAAAGCCAGAGTGAGGAGGAGATATGGGATGGGGAGGATGAGAAGGCGGGATTGAGGTTTAAAGATGGAGGGGCAAGAGAGGGAGAGGTTGTTTGGAATGAGAAGGGGGATTTCAGAGGTGAGGACGAGAGGGAAAGAGAAAGGGTTGGGGAGGCTCGGGCTTATGATGGAATTGCGGATTGGAAGAAAGAGGGAGGGGGGAGACGGAAGGGTAGGAAGATGGGATGAGGGTTGGGTTTTGTAAGGATCTTGTATTGCTATTGTGTTTATAGTATTTTTTAGGCGGTCTGGGCGGAATAAAGGGATTTATGTAAGATTCTGTAGGAATGGTGGACAGGGATGGGATAAGGATAGGGATAGGGATATGTATTTGTGTATTTGTATTTTGTACATGGAACCAAGGAAGAGTATAATACGCCGGGACAGGAAAACGAATGAACAAAGGAAGGCGGCGAAAGGCAAAGGGAATAGTAATGCATATTAACACAATAACAATACAACACAATACAACACAATACAATACAATACAATACATATATCGTTACAGTCAATGAACTCTGCACTATCGGTCTCTGTCTGTTATGGTATGGCTTTGTGTAGGTAGACATTTGTGCGAGAACGATGTCTGCAAATATGACTGATGGAAGTGGCTGCAGTCGGTTGTTTGGTTTGCGATTAGATGATGCATTCATCGATTGATTGATTGATTGATTGATTGATTGATTGATTGATTGATTGATTGATTGATTGATTGATTGATTGATTGATTGATGGGCTGAACTGGCTAACTTGGCACTACCACTATACTGATCATTATACACATTGATTTCTGCGGCCTCGGGCGCACACTCCGGACTAACTGACTATCTCTCTTGCCCGTCCCCATGCCCTGTCCCTGTTCATTCTCCCATCTTCATTCTCATTCTCATTCTTTCATCCTCATTCTCCCCGCTCGCTAAACGGTACAAACCCTCCCCCTTCCCCCATACCCATCCTTCATACCCATTCCCATGCTCATACCCATACCTACCGTCCCCTTCCCGAAACCCCAACCCCCCTTCTCCACCCCCCACTTTCTAAACGCCCTCAACACGGCCTCCGCATCCAGATCACCATCCTCGGACTCGAATCCCACGATCCCCGCAACCGCTTCCGCGAGCTCCATGTTCAGGCGCTGCAGCGACATGACGCGTTGTTTCAGGAGGAGGATTTCGGGGAGTGAGGAGGGGAGGCACGGTGGTGGTGGCGATGATGGTGATGGTGATGATGGGGGCAGGGGGAGGGATTTGTTGGGTGGAGGGGAGGGAGGGAAGAAGTATTGGGTGTGCATGGGGGAGGTGCTGGGTGGGGATCCCGGGGGTGGGGAGGAGGCCAAGGACACGGTATCGAGACAGTGTTCAACAAGCGATTGTGCAGGCGTCATGGGAATATTGCCTCCAGTCTTCGTCTGCATCCCTCCCATGCCAATGTCCATGCCCATACCTATATCCATACTCCCACCCCGACTCCCCCGATCCCGGCTCTTGCGCAGGTCCCGCAGTTTCCGTGCCCGAGACCGTTCCTCACGCGTCGCGAGGGGATGCTCATCTGCGTCCAACGTCTCGCGCTTCGCTTCTACGGGGCTCTTCTTCGCGGCGCGCGTTGAGTTGGTCAAAGATGCTGGATGCCGGTGCGGATCGTTCTCATCTGGAGTGTCGAAATTGGAAATTGCATTTTCGAGCGCATGGCTACCGAGCGGATTCAACATTTCTTCCGTGAAGGTGATGGAGATGTGGCGGGAGCGACGATTCTGTTTGGATTTCGGTCTTGAGGTGTGGTTGGGGGGTGAATAGGGGGCGTACTCGTCGGACGGGGGGATCACGATGCGGAGATGTTTTGTGCCACGTGAGGTTGTTGTTTCTTCGGCCCACGGGGATGTGACGGTGCCACGGGATCGGAGGTTGCGGGTTGAGTAGGATGCTGGTTCGACGCGGGAAAGTCGGTTCTTGCCGCCGACGCGGAAGATTTTGAAAGTGGACTTTTTGGAGGGGCGGGGAGGGGAGTCTCGGGAGGGAGGGGGGCCTGTATTTTTGAGGTAGAACCTCAGTTCGTTGAGGTCGGAAGATGCGGTAAGGGAGGAATATGCGGTAAGGGCGTCGTGTCCGAGGATAGGGGGTGCCATACGACCAATGGTGATTGAACTTGTTTGGGCAGCGGGACCATAGCGGATCTGACTGCCCTTGCGCTGTTCAGGGATGGCGATAGAGCTGTGATGTGTTTTATCGTGCGGAGAGTATTGATCTTGAACTGCTGAGGCGAAGCCACTATTGAGAGAAGTGAGCGAGGGAGTGTGCATTCGGGGACCGGAAGTGATGTCGATTTTCCTTGGATTCGACCGAGAAACAGTTCGAGTATCATCCTGGTGAATCGATAATCCATCGACGGGAAATGTGGCAGTCGGTTCGAATGGGGCTCCAAGTTGGTACTTCGCTGGCGGTTTCGGGATGGGTGGGCGGGTTGGACTCGACGTCATGTGACGAATCGCCGACCCTGGCAGCGGCACTGCTGTTTGTTGGTCGAAATACTCTTGGACTGCGCGAGATGTTGAAATCTCACCAAGATTGGTGAAGCTGATTTGTGGAGGCCCCTCCCTGAAGCTTGAATTCGTCGTCTGGCTCACTTTACGTTCATGATGTGCGATCCATGGCTGCAGAGGCGAATGCCTGCTCTTGATGGGTATCTTATATGGTGTCTGTCGTCGTCGCCTTTTCTTGCTTTCTTGAGGGGAGTCAACTAATCCTACAATACTAGCTGCTTCATCGGTCCCGGCTACTGAAGGGTACAGAGGAGGCCCAACTGGGAAGGTACCAGACAGTGAGCTTGTGACGGAGTCGTGGGTCGATATGCGTGTCTTTGAGTCAAATTTCTCAGATATGCTACGCTTAACTTCCCCGGACTCGAGTTCTTGTGGTCCTGCTCCATACACATCCACGAAGTCTTCGACAGTCCAGGGCTTTGGTGGTTCATGGTGCCAGGGTTGACTCCAGGAAGACTTGTTGCTGCTTCCAGCATAATATCTAGCAGAGTTGTGAGCTTTCCCAGAGATCTCATGTGTAATTGGGTGATCTGTTCTCGTGGGAGAGCGCACTTCAAAGGCACGTGGGGTGTGGTTCATAAAAGTCCCGCGACGACGCTGTTGGGTAGTGAGTTCTTGGACTGGCGACTTGGGTGACTCCATGTCAGTCGTCTCCCCAGTCGACGTTGGGGATCGATTGTTCTCGTCGTGAGCCACTGACGAGCATGTCGACTTGCCCTTGAGTGATAGCTTCTTTCTCGATACTACCTTTGGCTCAGCAGCACCGAACTCAAGGGCACTGAATCCCGGATGGCCAAACATTTCTGAGAAGAGATCGAGGGGAAAATTAGGACCTAGGTTTACAGTCAGAGAAGACGTAAGGTACAGTGGAAACGAGCTCGCGCGGGCGTACCGTGACGCTTTAAAGGTACCGGGACACAAGGCGTAGTAGTGAGCAAGCTGGAGGCAGATGGCCCACGCTTGGACATGAGAGCGGGGCATGCGAGGAACGGCTGGTCTGATAGTAGGACGACCAGCGGTAAGTGCAGGATGATGCTCAGGCGGTATGCAACGGGCGTAGTGCTATGTACCTGACGAGTATTGGTGTTTGAGATTGAAGCGGGTAGCCGTATGCCCTGGTCGAGGTTGCAGTCTGTCGAGCAGCTCGCGCATACAAGATGATCTGGGCGAGAGAAGGGCGATGTGTGATGCAACGTGTGGCGTCCAGACACACAGGGATGAGACTTTGAAAGTTAAGATGGAGCGGTAACACAGCAGGTAGCGATAGCGAGTGAGTGATGGTGCTCAGTGCACGTCTCAACGTAGGCAGTTAGTGTCGAGCTGAGCAGCAACAAAATTGACGATATCACGGAACCAAACCATGGGCGTCACCTGGGGAGGGTGATTTCAAGATATACATTGAGAGCAGAGACATAGTGGAGGGGACCGTGGGCGCGGCCCTCGGACTGGATCTGACAGATCCGTGGAGGCGGGATGGTGGCGGAAGTCAGGCCGTGTGGAGGAGTGCGAGATGGACGGGGATTTTTGGCAAGGCTTGCCTGTAGATCAGGGCAGGCAATGGACGGCAGATGTGACGAAATGGAAGATGGGTGGATGAGGCTTGACGAGCTGTCACAGTAATTGGGCTATCGTCGAGTAGCACAAACCTTCGTCGTAACACCTCACTCGCGTTATACAAGGACCCCAAGAACACCTGATAAGGAAAAGGCAAAGGGTAGATAATAGACAGGCTGGCTGCAGTGCATCGTGAGATGTTTTTCTCGTGTCCGCACGCGGTGTATCGTTGTGAATTGTTAATAATGATGGAAGAAGGGAGTGATTTCAAGTGGAAGTTTGTCTGTCTGTATGTCTGTATGTCTGTCTGTTTGTTTGAAGAGGCTGGGGGTTTTTTTTTCCCGTCATAATGGTGGTGGTGGTGATGATGATGAGGATGATGAGGATGATGAGGATGGTGATGGTGGATGAGAGTGGATGAGAGTGGATGAGAGTGGATGAGAGTGAGGGATGGGTCGGTGGAGGTCAAAAGAAAGCTTAAGCTTGCCCCGTTGTGGCGACAGTGTGCAGCCGGGGCAGCCTGAACAAGCAACGTGACCGCCCAAAGCAGCTGAACGAGGCGGCACCCGTCACCCGTCACCCGTCTAACCAGCTGGTTCCCTCCCCCATGATTGCCATTCCCATTCCCCTTCCGCCCGTGTCCAAGTCAAGGTCTATAACGTACCAGCAATGAACTGGCCAATGCCCCACGACAGCGCCTGAGTGACGCCCCAACAACGCCCACGCACTCGCTCAAGATGGCTCAAGATGGCTCAAGATTCAAGAGGACGAGCGTGCGCAAGACCCTCCCGGCATCCCGGTCCTTGTCCACGGTCCTTGTCTACAGTCCTTGTCTACGGTCCTTGTCTACGGTCCTTGTCCACAGTCCATGTCCACAGAGCGACAGAGCGACAGAGCGATCTTCGAGTGTCATCGCGTTGCCCATCGAGTGTCACCCACATCCGACTGGGCCTAGAACAGGCAGGGCCATCGCTACTCCTCACCCCCTCCAACCCCCTCCGACCCCTCCAGCGCCCAGCGCCATCTCTGCCTTTCGCCCTTCTTACTCGCGGCGTCGGCGCCGGCGTCGAGCGCCCGCCCACTAACTAAAACTACTCGTACATCTCATCTCGCACATCTCGCAATATCTGAAACATATCTTTTGCCCGTCATATCTTTGCAAGCATCGCATTGGATGACGCCATGGAAATGCTCGGTTCACCTATGCCCTGCCAGCGCCACGACCGTGAATAGCAAAAACAAATACCCTGACCTGATTCAAACACCCACCACCACCATCATCCACTGTCCATCACCTCTCCCAAACTCCACGTCGCCGTCCTACCCCCAACCCTGAACCCTCCATGCTTTTCTGCTGCTAACCGCCCCGAGGCTTCTTGGGCGGGCCGCGCCTGATGAAGGGGTCAACCTCCTTTGGCCTGGGCTTTGGACGCCTCTTCACCGCCGGTGGTGCTGTGGCCTTGATCCCTTCCAAAGTATTCCCAGCCTGCGCTGCCGCCGGCTTGGGGACACCGATCAACATCTCGGGCCCTGGCGTAGCACTATTACGACCAGAAGCGGGTGTTGAGCGGCCGCTTGCCGTGCGTGCCTCCGACATCGTCTCCGAATCCGCTTCTCCCATCACCACATCGTCATCTTGCACACTGAGCTTTTGTTTGCCCCCAACAGGGAAAGCCTGCATTCCTGCCTCCACTTCCATCTCTCGTTTGATCTCCTGTTTGATCTCCTGCTTGATTTCTTCCATGACCTCCTCCTTGACCTCCTCCTTGAACCGCTTCGAGTGCGATTCATACGATGAGGCCGAATCGCCACTTCCCGACCGACTCATCGCTTGAGATTCTACCTCGCGCTTGATGACCGGTTCCCGCGTCTGAATCGGCACTTGATACGAGACCTCTTGTCTGGGAGCAGGATAGGCACTGGAGTGCCTCTGGAGCATCGTGGGTACATCGCCAGTCGTGTAGCGATCCCTCTTTATCGCATCATCCACTAGTTTCTTCCAGAATTCACCTCGAACCAGTGACTGAGAATTTCCAAGCACCCAGAGCGATGATTTCGCCCTTGTCAATCCCACGTTCATCCGTCGAATATCTTGCAAGAAACCAATGTTGCCCGATGGAGACGCACGCACGCACGAAAAGATGATGATCTCGCACTCGCGTCCTTGGAACGCATCTGTCGTGTTGAAATCGACATCTTCCAGAATGGTAGGCCCATAGCTTTGTGAGAATCGTGCTTTGAGCTCCTTCAACTGGCTCTTATATGGTGTAATGATGCCGATTTTGTTCTTGAACGAAAACTTTGGGAAATCACTCGTCACCCGTTTGTATAGCTGTAGAGCGACATTGATCTCTGCTTGATTGATGAGTGAACGCCCCTTCGGTGCGGCTTGATGTTGACCTTGGACGTCAAAGAACCGATATGGACCGAGCACTAAACTTGTGTGCCATGGCCGCTTGCGAAGGCCGGCCATATCATCACCGTCCAAAAGCTTGCCGTCATAGAACGTCTGACTCGGGAACCAACTAATCTCTGGATGCATACGGTACTGCGTATCCAGGAGATGGACGTCCTTGGGATGGTTGGCTTGCATGCGAACGAACAAACTCTGCTCGTATAGAAACCGTTTGGCGTCTCGTGAGAAGACAGTGGGAGGCAGCTGCTTAGGATCTCCCACTAGAATACACTTGGAAGCACCATATTTCAGTGGTATAATTGCGCTCATTTCCACACATTGTGCCGCCTCGTCCACAATGACCGTCTCGAACTCGACGTTGAGATTTCTGAACATGTCATGTCCACTACCACTGAGTGTAGCACAGATGACATGCGCTTCGCCCAGAATCTGTTCTTGAGCTCTCCGACGATTTATGTCGGCATCTCGACTAGCCGTTTTTTCATTGTCCTTGAAGTTGTCGATCTTAGTACCAAGCATCCGTTTTTGCTTCGCAAGAGCGAAAACCTCGTCCTTAAGCTTCGTTGCATCGTCTCCTTTTACTGCGCCAGAATCCAATTGGTCTCGCACAACTCTAAGCTGATCGGAAATCGCCTTGTGTTCCTGGAACATCTTGCGGTTTGCTTCCGACGCATCTTTATCTTTGGGACTGCTTTTACCAAGCTTCTTGTTTACAAGCTCTTCGAGCATAACATCCTGGACGCCCGCGTTGATGGCCTCACTGCGACCGATACGGACGATGTTAAGTTGGCGTTCTTGCCCATTCAAGGTTTTCACTCCGTTCTTCAATCGAATAACCAACTCATCCACAGCTGCATTACTAGGAGCACAGACCAAAAGCTTCTTCGAAGCGATATCAGCCCGTGGGGCCTGGCCAGGGATCTTGACCGCAGTGCCTTGTTGGCGAAAGCTATCTGACAAGACTGCACCTACAATTGCGACAATGGTTTTGGTCTTACCGGATCCCGGGGGTCTTCCCATATGTTAGCATTGAACGTACAGCTAAAGTGAACGGTACTTACCCCTGAATAAGTGTGAACGCGTCGTTATCAATTGCCGATTTAACGGCTTTGGCTTGCGCCTTGTTGACTGTATAATTGCTGACCAAAGTATCCAGTTGGGAATCTTTGTAATTCAACAGAGGTGAAGGCTTTCCTTGCAAAATCTCAGTGCAGAGATCATAGTACGCCAAGCCCTGCAGCGCGGCGTACTCGCGTTCTAGGGGCGTTATTGATTGGATTTTGGTCCCGAAAACGGTACTATTTTGTACCAGAGCGGGTGTGAGTTTGTTATTGGGCATTACACGGTACCCCACTTCAATGTGGGCCTGCTTCCGTGACACTCGGAACACCCGAGCAAGACAGTGACGGTCCTCCGGAGAAGGACTACCTGATTGAGACAGTAAGACGATGTCTCCTTCAGTGATGCTCAAATCTCTGTTCTCGATATGTGTCATGGTACTGCTGACCTCATGGTACGAGTCGACGCTTGATCGAGCAACTACACGAATTTCGTATGGTTTCGGCGGGTTCTCTTCTCGAGCCCGAACGAAACTCTGCCAGGCCTCAAGCAGTAGTAAAGGCTCGAAAGTATTCTTGTAGTCAGCATCCGTTCGGAAGGTATTGAGAACGGTAGAGTACAAATCTGGTCTTGAGTTGGGTGGAAAATCTCCATCGTGAAAATAGTTCCAGCCGAGTATAGTCCTGTGCAGCGAGCCAAGGTCGGGAGCCAAACGTGCACGCATGTCCTTAGCAGATCGTACAGCTTTGATCTTTTTAACCGGCTGTTGCGTTTTAATCTCATTGATAATGTTCGTCTTGGGTCCACTCGGTTTCTTGACGGTTTTAGGACCGAAGAGTTCTTCATCAAAATCATCGTTATTGTCAGACTCGTCAGAAGAATGCATCAAGCCTTCTCCCTTGGGTGCTTGTTCTTTGCCCTGTACACCTAGGCCGTCCAGGCCAGAACCCGCCTCTGCGGTATGTTCAGATCCAATCTTCTTCCTTCGAGCCGCAGCTGCCTCTCGTTCGAGTCTCTGCCTCTCTCGGTCGGCCTGTCGCTTGAGTTTGAATTCCTCTTCCTTGGCAGACTTTGTTGCCGTCTTTTCCACTTCTTTCTTAACTTGCTTCTGTGCCCTAAGGTCTCGCTGGGTTTGATACTCTTTCGCAGCACGAGTAGAACGTTCAATAAGCTTTGCTGAAGCGCTTGCCCAGTCGCTGATAGAAGCCTGCGTCTTGACAGGTTCTATTGGTTTCTCAATTGGACGACCCAGGTGTGTCTCGAGTGCCCTCTGAAGTTCGGCTATTTGAGCAGGTACGAGCTTCGCTCGAACATCTCCTATGAGGACTTTGTTCATGTAATCCAAGGTTACAGGATCAACATCAATTGAAACCTTGCGCAGTCGAACCAGAAGTTTACTGATAAGAGAGACTGATTTCGTGGAAAGGAACTCATCTCTGAGACGAAGCCACTTGCTCATACCGCTCAGTGTTTTGGTTGGTGATTTCAACAACGACGCGAGCAGTGAGGTATTGCTCTCGCTCTCCTCGTGTCCTGCTGATTTTGGTTTGATGGCAGTAAAGAAGACACTGCAATGATCAAAAAGTTGATCTGCAAACTGCATGGTGTCACGACAAAACTCCTGCATCATTGATTTATCATAACCCAAGTTGCTCCAGTCCTCGGTAGTTTTGAAAATCATCAGGAGTGTTTCCCAAATACCTGCCCATAGGTCTTTCGTCAACTGGACCTCATCGGTATTCAGGGGCCGAGAGCGGAGAATACCATCTTGCGCGTTACACATTACATCGATAATGTCGGAGCAAGTCTTGATCAAACTAGATGCTGGAGCGAAAGCCTTTTTGCGCATAATTTGAGCGCAAGAATCGCGTACACCTTTCAAAGTATTAGCGTAATACGAGCGTAGGATGTGCTGGAGCGCGTCTCGTCGTTCTTCTTGTCCGCTAATTACTTTGAGTAACTCTATAGATGAGCTTCGAGTGTCCTCAGTAGATGAAAATAGCAGACAAATTATGGAACTAGCGGCGACTTTGTCCTCGAAAAGTTTACCCAGACTTTGTCCATCGAACTCTGCTAACCGATCAACAGTTTCGGTAATGGATTCAGACAGGAGGGTGAATCGATCGTTGAAATGCCGTACAGTGGCTGGAATCTTGAACCCTGCCTTCATTGTGAGAGGTTCAAGGCCGATCAAGTTTCTCCCTGCAGCCAGGAGACTAACTGCGAGCCCGACATTTTTGGAAGTGATGGCACCAATGACGGCTGTCCAGATGGGCCGGGATGGTGGCGTTTCCGTAGGAGAAGGTTCTTTGGCCGAGATCAATTGTCGCTCTACAGCCAACGATTGGGCCTCAAGCGTGAATGCCTGCTGGATCATGTTGAAAGCGAGCTCTGAGTCTTCTGGAACTTGTGTCCCGTCAAAGGACTTTAGCCTTGATGCAATAATTTTGATGTGAGTCGACAGCATCTCAAGCATGCCATTTACTGTAGGTTGCCCGACGAAGGTGGAAGGCGTCGTTGCACTATTCATAGCGCCAAAAGAAGACGCTAACACTGTCAACCCTTGTCGAAAACAAATATCCCGAGCGTCCTGAGGGAACATCTCGGACTGCAGACGATCGAACAGCATGACAGCAAATGCCCTACAGGCTGGAGTCAAATTTGCAGGTTTCATCGACTTTAAATACGGCTGCGTCCAGATAAAAGCCTCCTCGAGATTCTTCAACTGCTCCGGGTTTTGAGCGGTTGCAGCAAGCAGTATTTTGCCGAGAGTGGGACTGTTGAGAATTTGTTCAGCTATGCTGGCAGGAGTCGCTCTAGTAGCGTCCATAGCATCCCAAAAGGCGGCTGGTGCAGTGTTTACTAGGATAGCGAGAGTTTCGACTAGGTCCAAAAAGCCCGCCGATTGGAGGGGTAGGTGATCAATCAGAAGCTTATATATATCGCCTTGCATGCCTCGAAGAGAATCGGTCATGATATCTTTTGTAAGTCGGTTTACAATAAGCTTGGCCCCCTTCCAGAATGTTGTTATCAGATTCATGTGCTCAAGATTGTCACGCTGAATGATTTCCCGTTGGACTTTTGTCATCGCTTCGGTGAGGTGATCACGCACAGCCCAATCAAACTCCAGAGGCAACATGTTCCTCCTGGATTTCTCCCAAGAGTATACTGCCCAATTCTGACGAATCTCAACGTCGGAGAATAGAAAGCGGGTCATTGAAGGCAGGAAGTTCTGTATCTTCAGAGACTTCCTTGTCTGAACAAGTTGAAAGGGGATGTCCAGATGCTGTCGCATGAACATTTCATTCCGTATTACGGCATCGGAGCTCAGCCCTTCGAAAAAGGCATAAGTCGATTCAGGAGGCAGGCTGTTGACCTTCCGGTGCTTGGGATCAAGCTTCAGGAGCACCTCTTTCGCTGTGTCAAGCCCGCTTCGTATCCGCTCGGTAGACTGATCGTCAACAACACGAAGGAAATCCAGGATGTTATCTTCATCATAATGTCTTGAAAGGTCAGTCTGGCGATCATATAATCAAGAGATCTGCACTTACTCTTGCAAGCGCTGCTTCCAATCTGCTCTAGATTGGTGGAAAACCCGTACACAAACATCACATGAAGACATGAGAGTGTTTAGCCGTTCTGTTATCCAAATCTTGTGTGGCTCTGCTTCATCACCATCAAAAGCCAATATCTGCATTGCGTCGAGGGTGAGCCTCTTCCTCAGTTCAGCCGTCTGAACGTGAACCTTTCGTTCATTCTTCTGGTTTTCATCTTCCTGCTCATCAGAATTTGCGACGTCCTCTTCATAGTATATACCAGTGTCATCTCCCTGCCGTGGGCAGAAGAAGTGAAGGTCCTCGGGGAGAGCTCGTAGCTGACTATCGAGAGGACAGACGATTAGATACAATTCTCTCAAATAAACGGCATTATTGAGTCTTCACTCACTTGATTTGGTCGAGCAATTCGGCCATGTTTGTTCCCCGCGGCGGCAGCTCCGCCGTTCAGTTATGCCTCCAAGAAATCTAGCCAGATTGTGCCATTCAGGTCCCTGCACTTGCTATTTGTGGTAGAGACCTGAACTCCAATCTGTGCGAGCTACTCGGGAAAGTTCGGTTTCGATCGAAGGTTACGGTGAGAACTGAATCGGAAATGACACAGGAACCAAACTTGGTGGTAGCGGGTTGCCGGCTTGGAAGGTGATGAGCGAGGAAGGTAGCCTAAACACAAGGAATTGAAGATTTAGCAAGCGCCCGATTATATATCTCGTTTCCGGCGGTGAGGAAGACGTGAAGTGGTTGCGAGAGAGGTTGACGGTATGTAGAAGGCGGAAGTGGTGGTATAAATCACTAGAACTTTGAGGTCAAAGTACCTCAAACCGGCGTTCACCCGCCGACGCGCGACGCGAGTGAAATGTTGCCCAGCGCGACCAAGCCCCGCCCCGCTGGACTCGATGCCAAGCCCGCTCTGATGCCCGAGAGAGGGAAATTTAGGCCAACCTTAATCGATCACGTACATCAAGGTTTCACGCTACTAGAGCTAAACAGGGCGAATATTTTGTACCAAAATCTTGCACTCAAAGTGGTTTCAAATAACAATCGTTTCACGTATCACTCGAACAACAAAATAAACCAACAACCATTTAAACAGGCGGCATAACGCCAACCTCAATCATTATGTACTGGCGCAATTACCCGTCAACCACTATATCAATCTCCAGCATTCTTGTCTCGCCAAAAGCACACAAGCAAATACAGGCCCCATACATAGGGCCGATCCAACACTCAAAACACAGAAAGCGGTAAGAGGGGGAGGACGAGAAATGCACAAGCAAAAAAGGGGTGTTAGAGTGATGACAGAAAAAGTTGGGAAATGCAGACGTTGTGGTCTCGGATTGGTAGAGGAAATAAGAATGAAGAAAAAACGCACATCACTCCCCAATCGGCGTCCGGAGGACTCTCCAAGAAGAAACCTTCTCAACGGGAGCGGAATTGTAGTATCAGGAAAAAACAAAAAAAAGACTGCCAGAAACAGGAAATTGAACGAGGAATGCATCAGGATATCCATCAAACCTCGCTAGTCTAACAGAAACGCCAACCCATGATGGAGTATCAGTGGAAACGCCTAAAGGAGATATTTTGTGCAAAGACAGAGAAAAGCCGTTGCCAGATGGGCGTTACTATGTACAGTCGTAATTGAAAGAATGTGCAAGGGCGTCATATTAGGTTATAATATCATTATAAGCATCGATTGCGCCAAGATCACCGAGGGGGACTTTTCGGTGGACTGCGTGGCAGAGGAGGGTGATGCTCGTCCAGATTGGGTGCTTCCTCTCGCGTCACCGTCGGCCTTCTGAACGCGTTGCGAAGGCGGCTTATCGCATGTCCATTTTGAGGCATACTGGGATAAGTCTGGCTGTTCCGGCTATGGGATGATTCCATTCGGGTCAACATGGCCGCCGAGGTGAAGTCGTTGCTGACCTCGAAACTTGGTCTGACGCGGTCCATCGACATCCTGGCGCGATCATACGAAGGTCGGGGACGATCCATCGATATCCGATGCGCAGGTATGCCCTCAATTGATCGACGGAAAGTATAGTCGGTACTACCACTGCCATTCTGGCTCCTTGGGTTGTGGGTAGTAGCTGTCGGAGCAACAGAGGGTGGGTAGATTGGCCGGAGGTCGTCATCACCAGTTTGTGCATTGGCCGCTTTGTATTTGGAGGGCTCCAACGACGATACAGAGGCGATTTTCTCAGGCGGTGGGGGAATAAATGAGTCCGTGTCCTTGAGGTAGTCGAACTTTCCTTGTGAGACTTGTTCGCGAATGATATCGACATCAAGAGGGAAGTAGACCTTCTGGATAACTTTGGCAATGAAGCGTGGGAGTAAGCAGATAACGACCGCAAGCATGAGGACCGCCCAGAAGACGAGAGACCCGTAGACTTCGGCACCAGCTTTGTAGAACTGGGCAGCGGCAATAAACGAAGAATAAACCCCCGTCCAGAACCAGATCATGAGCGTACTGAGGATGACAATCAGAACAATCAACCAGTCCCACCGATACGTGTTGAACAGGATATAGAAGTTGGCAGCGAATACAGCGATAGTGGCAATAGTTATACCCATACGCTTCAGATCGTCAATACCACGTCCACTCTCGGTTACGAAAGTTGCGGGAGAGAAAAGGAGGTAGACCATGTAGAAAGCAATGGCGGACTGGTAAATACCATCAACCATATACAACCTGGCAAGTGTTAGGGGTATTGTGAGCAATCAATACAATACGACATACCAAAACTTAGGTTGCGTCCATTCCTTCCTCTCGATACCACGTCGATATAGTTGTGGTACAGCCAATGACACTTTGTCATCGACATCTTGATCCAGAACACCCATCAAGATGACAGGCAATGACGTAAACGCAAGATTGAACCAAACGATGTAACTGTAGTCGAAGATATATTGACTGTCGAAGTTGGTGTAAATCTGATACCAGAAGAGGGCGAATGTCCAGACAATGTTCTGAAAAGCATGTTAATAAGTATTTGAACGACATACGTTTGATTGATTGATTGATTCCATACCTTGTAGAAGAAGTTGGCTATGGTTTCCGCAAGTCGGCGGTAAGACCAGCGACCGTGTACAAGAATCAAGCGAGTGAGGAATCTGAATTGACCAATGGCATAGTCGGACGACATGACGGCAGCGCGACCTTCCACGCCTGCAATACCAACGCCAACATGAGCTTCCTGAATCATGGCAACATCGTTAGCGCCATCGCCGATAGCAAGAGTGAGGCAGTCAAGTCCCGTCTTGACCATGTTGACAACTGCAGCTTTCTGGCTGGGGCTTACTCGGCAGCAAAGGACGGCGCGGCACTGCTTGCAGAGTAAGAGGAACTTCCGCTTGTTTTCTTCGTCGATACAAAGCTTGAGCGAGTCTCCGTCAATGACAATGGCATGTGTGGGAGCGGGGGGTTCATGGTCATTCTGCGCAGCATCGAGCTCCTCTTGAGAGCCGGTCATGCCAAAGATGGCAAGTTTCTCGTCCAATACCGCACTGGCGGTTTCCAAACTCTCGTCTCCAACATTGAGAATGATAAGATCCATATCGTTATCGAGCAAGTTGCACGAGAAACCAATGTTGATAGCGGTTTCGACCTTGTCTCCAGTGAGAACCCACAGTTTAATACCGGCTTTCGCCAACAGAGATATCGCGTCAGGAACACCATCCTGCAATCTGTCTTCAATGGCAGTTCCACCAATTAACCAGAGATGATTCTCGATGCGGTCCGAGACTTCCTCCAGCTTGTCTTCACGATCGGCGACGGAATTGGCGGCAATGTCGTAGTCCTTGTTCCACTCCTGATACTCTTCCTCAGAAATCTCTCTTTGCGCAATGCACAAAGTTCTCAGTCCTTCTCTTGCAAACATCTCGAGGTGTTCTCCAGTGGAAGCTCGAAGTTCGCGTTGCTCCCCTGGTATCAATCTTGAATAAATCATACTATCTGCACCCTTGCAGAATAACATAATCTTTCCATTCGGCATTCTGATGATGGCGCTCATACGCTTTCGCGTACTGTTGAATTCAAGGATATTCAAGACGGTGTATTGTCGCTCTTCACCTAGAATGTTCACGATCAATCGATCGTCTTGACGACCGACCAAAGTGAAACCGACATCACGCGCAGTTGCCACCAAGGCAGCTTCATCGGGGGATTGGGCTTTGAACTCGATTTTGGGTGGGTCTCCAGGGGTCCGCTCTGTGATGACGGAGTGGCAGAGGGCCAACGCTACCATAAAAGACTCATTAGCAATTTTTTGTTCGTGTCCAGACTCTCCAGCGAGATCAGCGATATAGTCAGGCGCGACGAAGGTCAAGTCATCATCTCGGAGATATGGATTATCGTGCATTTTTCTGATCTTTTCAAGCATGCGGGCTCGATCACGCGCGATCTGCTCGCGAGCGCGAGCACCTTCCGCTTCGACATCGATCCCCTGTCGTCGCTGCATGCCAGCTTGAGCTTCGGTGTACGCTTCACCGTATGGAACGCCGTTGACGGTGCACTTCTTGAACTCCATGACGTTCTGTGTGAGGGTTCCGGTCTTGTCCGAAAATATGTACTCAATTTGCCCGACATCATCAGAAATATTCCATGACTTCGGGGTACAAGGGTAATCAATCTTTTCGTAGTACATGAGAACATCGCTGTAGATGAAGAAGGCCTGTGCTGTTCGAATGATTTCGAGGGTAATATAGAGAGAGATTGGAACCAAATTCTGAAACAGGATGACACCCGCCCAGAAAGCGATTACGCCGTCCAGTGCTGGACTGTTGGCGAAGGATCCGTACTCGAAGAACGAATGTGAAGTGTCTTCTTTGGCCCAGAAGACACCTAGAACGACTCCAGAAACGAGACACATCATGAACAGAATAACGAAGTTGTAGATGACATTCCAGTTAAGATCCTTGCTGATTCTAGCTCGCTTGCTGGGAGTAATACCAGAATTTATCATAATCTTAGTGTCTTCTCCGGTGAAAGCGACCACTCCGAGGGCCCAGTCAGTGTTGCGCAGTTGACTACCGCGAAGCAACAAATTGTTGATCGATATTGGTTCCGCCATGTCGTAGGCGGGTACTTCGGAATCCTTGGCATCGTATTGCTTCCACCGAACGACCGCACTGTAAGAGTACAAATTTGAATGTGCACCCTCGCTTTCAATGACGAACTCGGAGCGCTCGCAGTGTCTAGCATGCTTCACACCTCGAGTGCAGTGTAGAGCATTGCGGACTTTGAGATTAGTCTCGCCGTCCAAATTTTTTGTCTCAACGTAGCAGGCTCCGTCGTCGGTTGATGTCGAAAGTACAATGATGTCGGCTGGGACCTCCTCATCGTTGTACAAACGCACAAAATCTCCAACTTGTACATTCTTCCATGCATCCTTTTTGAAACGAGCGGTTCCAGGTGTAGATTTGAATGGATCGATAACACTACCGTAGAATTTCTGACCGGGCGGAGTCATGGTGCCAGGTGCCTTCGACTTATCTCTCTCTGTAACGTATACCTGGTCATCGAAATGAACAGCGCTGGCAGGCGGGGATTGTCCGGGGAGAGGTGAAGGTACTGGAGTCATCTGAATTCCCTCCTCTCCATTTCCTCCATGATCTCTGTCGAAATACGAGGATCGGTGCGTGGCGACGGAGGCTCGTCGAGTTTCAATAGAGGGTCTAGGCTCCTCGTTGTCTCCCCCATTCGCTTCTTTCCCTTTGGATTTCTTCTTGTTGATGGCCCTCCAGGTAGTCACGATGAAGCGTGTTGTGGCCTTCTTGAACCTTCGCCAAAGCGATACATTGTCTTCAGCCGTGTTAACGTTGTTAAAATCTACCAACCGATGGACCGGTGCGTTGTTCAGTTCGTTGTCAAGAACGGTCCTGCGCCAATCTTCATAACCATCTTTCAAGGACGTGACGACGAGAATGACAATCAGGGGTGTTGCGTTGAGGGCAGGGTTGTCTGCGCCAAAGATGGAAAATATCTACAAGGAAGGATGTTAGCATCTGAAGGTGCACAGAAAAAGCACAGCGTCAGGGGTATAGACGTACACCCAAGATAATAATGAACAAAAAGTAGACGTTGGCAATGTTGTGAAACTGGAACCAGAGATTCTTCGGTACGAAACTTAGGGGGGTGTATTTTGCTGTCCTTATCTTGTTTCGCGCGTAGGTGACTTTCGGACGACCGTCGTCGTCGAGTTTAGAGGGCGGGAGGGGCACATTGAAGTATATTTGGCGGGCGGAATCCTGTTCCTCGCTCCCTGAATCTGAGCTCTCGACATCGGCGGTGTCCAGCGGACCCCCTTCTTTCCCGAGGGAGTCCCTTTTCTTCTCGACAGACCCTATCCTCCTGTGCAGACGCTCCTTGAGCGAATGCCGCTTGTTGTCGGCCTTTTGGCCGGTTGCGCGATGCGTAGCCCATCTTATTCGCTTGACGGGATTCGTAACCTCGCTGTCTTCTGGTTGGGGCGGCGGTTGGGGAGCCATCGTAGCAGCAGGCGCGCGTTGGCGGACGGAGGAGCGTGAGGAAATGGAGTTGGGGCTTTGTCGATGGCCGGCCCTGGCCGGGAAGCCGCTTACGCCGCAGGGGATGCCAATTCGATTGCGAGGACGGGCACGAGAAGGGCAAGAGAGACTGTTGCGGCGATCCGGTGGTGAAGTCGATCAGAGGGTCTGAAGGGGGTTGAGGCTGGAAGGTCTGGTATTCTCGGCTAGAACGGATATTATGAGCGCCGGGATTTGCGAACGAGCGACGTTTCCTTGAAACCCGAGCGCGCCGTGGCGGGAGCGAGCGTTGCGCGTGCTACGGCTGCGACAATGGAGCCAAAAGAAAGGCTTAGAGGGGTGCGAATGGGATGGGAAAGCCCAGGGCAGCTGGGCGAGGTGAAATAAAGCTGCAAGAAGAACGACAGGTCAACGAGGCGGGCGAGGGCGGCGGGCGGATGACTGTGGTTTTCTTTTCTGGCTGATGGAGATGGGGATGGGGATATGCACAGGTGCTTACGGAGCACTGAGCACTGCGCACTGAGCACTGAGCACTGAGCTTCGCTGCTGTTCGGCCGGGCGCTGTCCAGCGTGCTTTCCCCCCGACGACCCCGAGGAGGGCAGGCAGGAAAGGCAAGGAGCAAGGAGATTAGGACTAGTGCACGATGTGGCAGGACGACTCCCGGACTATCCGCGCGACGACGACCCAATATCTTCTTGGTGACCACACGGTACGTACGGGGTGCGGCAGTATCCTGCGAGCTTTGCCAATGCCATCTTGGATGGGCAAATGGCTTGGTCTAGGTGCAGGACAGCACACGATGAACCCTTCTTCATGCCAGATGAGGGCAAACTGGGGGGGAGGGGGCAGTCCTGGACGCAGCAAAACGCATTCGGGAGGCTTAGAGTCCCTCCTGTCAGACTGTACACACAGACACAACGCCGACCGGACCGGGCAAGGCCCTACAGACGACGGTGGACGGGCCCCTACCATGGCGCAGCTCAGGGTCCGCTGCCCTACTGCTCTCTGTGCCTCACGATGATGGTGACGATGCGCGCTTCGTGGTCCAGCTGTGCCTCGTGCTGCGTGGAATGGAGTGTGGTAGGGCTGCCTTCTATGATAGCTCGCCATGATAGGTACAGCACTACTACGACCTAGACAGTGCTGGCGGTGCTCCTCTTCTACACAGTCAGCACTTGCTCAGCGACAAGACGCAATAGTGCTGGGCTGTTTGTTGTTGATTATACCAAAACTGTGGTAGCTTGCGGCTCATGAACTCTCTACACAAAGCAAAGGGGCTAGCGCCCTCTTATTCAGAGCCTCTTCTAATGACAGAGTAAGCATCATGTACATCCCAATCCATCCATCCACCCATCTGCACACGGCTCGCTGCGTAAGAGAGCGAGGGGATGAGGAGGGCGAAGGAGGGGAATCCCCAATGTGTGCGCCATCATATGTCCCACAGGCGCCGGGCACCCAGTGTGGTTTCAGAATTCTATAGATGGGCCAGCTGCGAAGGCTACGAAGCCATGTGCTACATTTGACGTGGTTTTGTTTGAGTCCGAAACTGCAACGAGATTTGATTAAGAGCCCACCATACTCGATCCTCTTCAGCACCAGCGCCCCGGGGAACTACGGCACATCTGGCTCGCATAACGTCCGAGCCTGACGCGAATATATACACAGGACCGAGATGCCGATGGTGCAGACAGTGGGCAATGCGAAACCGTGGAAACTTCTCTCCAGTGGGAGAGCCTTGCACGCCCACTCTGGGGACCGTAGTCGCTTGCCTAATGACAGCGACGGTGACGATCATGGGAAGCAGGTGATGTCGCAGCAAAACCCTATTCGTCATCCTCGTCATGAGTAGTGCTAGATGTTAGTGCGGGCATGGACGATGGGGCGGACGCTGGCGGACGTTGGCGGACACTGGCGGACAAGAAAAAATAGTCGCAGACGGCGGAAGCCATTATCTCCGAGTGAGGAGGAAGAATTTGTCGACATGTCCATGTCCCCCAAGCGAATGCATTCGGAGGAGTGTTGGGCGCCGCCACGACGGTAAGGTCCAGTGGCCGGAGCCGGCGGGAACTTCCAGAGGGCGCGGTCCACTCCACATCCTTCAGAGACCAGCTGGAGCGCTGCCCAGGCGAGGAACCCGACGTACGTCACGTGCTGGCGCGCGTCGAAGTCACCCACGTCGCCTTCTCTCCCGTTCCCGCACTTGCCCATTGCGGAACAACCACATTGGAGCACCCACGCCAAGACATCCGCACTCAACGACACCACCACACACGAATTATTTCCCCCATCCTGAGGGCTCCGGGCGCGCCCGCCGGTCCAGATGGCGCCATCCAAGGACATTCGAGATTTCTTCTCTAAAGGAGCGGGACAGGCCAAAGCCCAGACAGAAGGAACGTCGCCTTCGCAACCCAAAGCCACCCCTCCATCAGGTACATGCGCCTCCCCGCCGGCCTGTCCTCCATGAAACCCCACTGACTCTCCACCAATGTAGCCTCGGGGACAAACCAAGCCATCCCTTCCTATACCCAACCTCGTGTTCAAGACGTCTTTGCGCGCCAGCCCTCCGCTGCTCCAGCACCCTCGCTGCCTTCCACTGCGAAGGCGAGGCCTGCTACCGAAGCAGTCACCCCCACATCTAGTGCCCCGAGCAGGCCTCCAAGCACCTCTCAGAGCTCGACGAACTCGAATGGGAGTAAGAGAAAGATATCCGACAGTGGGGAACCTGTGGTCTTGAACTCCGATTCGGACTCGGATGAATTGGAAGTATTCGAGATCTCTTTCCTGAAGAAGTCGACTGCTTCGAACAGCACAAAGTCTGCAGTGAAATCTCGAGGTACACCGTCATCCTATTTGACTCCATACAGGAGAGTTCAAGATGATGATCTGCGCCGGCCCACATACAAGCCCAGGACTGCAAATTCCGCATTGAACCGTTTGGTCCAAGCCGCCAAAGTCGATTCCGCAACAGAAGAGAAGATTGCGTTGGGAAAGGTGGATCTGGATCGACCCTTGGAGGGGGAAGCCTCAGCTCAGTCTCTGGGTGGGGGGTTTTTGGACGAAGAGGCATTATTACGCGCAGGAGGGAACGAAGAAGATAAGGAGAAGGCGAGACGAGTGATGAATGCTGTGCATAGGACAAACGTCGGCAACACTGATTGTGTTTTCCACTTTTTTGCGCAGGAACCTGCTTCCACTTCTTATCAACCATTATCTTTTCCAGTAAAGAGTCTTCCTGATCATGGATGGGTGTCAAATCTCGAAGGTCTGTTGTCATCGCAAACACTACTGTACCCATATTTTTACTAAACCCCTACAGACCCTGAAAGGAGAGACATGGCCTTTTCCAGTGGATTTGCATCACAGATTTTCCAGTATCAAGAGTTACCCGAAGAGCTAGCTCTATGGATGATTGATCAAAGTGAGCATTTTTGCCAACCTAGATTTCGTATATTGACTAGTACAGTATGCATTGGACGGAAGAGTGGACTAACCGCAAAATATCTCGAACTTCTCGAGGTGAGCATATTGATGGTACGGCAACCTGCGCAGAGACTAAATTTATGATAGTGTCACCACCAACATGTTGAGAGAATTGGCGCAGAGAGAGTGGAGAAGATGTTTCGAGATCTGGGAGCAAACATGGATTTCTTGAATTTGCTGCAAGAAGTAGTCCCAAGCATCGAGCTCCGAGGAGGTATGTTTCTCAGACCTCTGAAAAGACTGTGCTAAGATTCAGTAGCCTCCAAGAAGAAATTACCTTCATCCCTCAAATCGGTAACTCTTTTGTTACAAAGTATTTCAAAATGGTCCGTAGACATGAAACTCGACAATCAGATCTTATTTCCTAACACTGTCAATAGGCTTTCGCCAGAGGCTTCCAACCAGGCTCTCCTTATTCTCGTGCACCTGTGCTTCGACGACAGCGTCATGGCAGACATCTCAACTCTTATCGACGTACAGCAGACAATAGAAGCGATCATAGGAAGCATCGAGGATTTGACGCCAATAGTAAGACATAGATAAACAACTTCGAGTACAGATATTAATACAGGGAAGTTGAACAACCTTATACCACCACTGGTATCACGCATCACCAATCCGATCCTCCAGCGCAACCTACTCCTTTCTCTGCCCGCCAAATCAGCTTTAACCGCATCATTACGACGGCACCTAGCACTTGCATTCTTATTGCATCCCAGTCCCCTAAAGGTATCCTTGGATAGCCCAAAAATTCTCCCTATGATTCACAAGCTCCTCGAAAGCTCGCCACATTTTGTCATAAGAAACAAGCGAGGCACAGATTACAAAGCCTTCGCCGCCCGTCTGGTACTTCTAGACATTGGAATCGGGCCTGGCCTAGGCGTAGTCCCGTATCCTCGACCCGTTGCGCCAGAAGAACTCCAAATCTCCAAGGCAAGAGGTCTAACAGCAGAAGACATCGCGTTTAACCACCAGGTCGACGATCTCGCACGGCATGTGCGACTTGTCGGGAACCAGATCGTAGAAGCGGGCGCGTTGACAGATATCACGATTTTGGAGGCAAAGGATGCGAGTGAGAAGCTGTTTCATCGGTTGGAGAACGCAGTGAGAATTGGAGGGATCAAGAAGAGAGTTTTTATCGCGGAGGAGGAGGCTTCGGAGGCGTCAAGGAATGTGTTTCTGAATTGGGTGAAGCAACCAGGGAATGATCATGGTAACGGTAGTGGCAGTGAGGGAGATGTTTGATTAGAGTGTAATTGTTGTAGTGTGTAGTGATCTAAATGAAGGTGAATACAATGTGGAATATTCGTTGATGCTGAAGGGTCTAGAAATATTTCCAGACGTAGGATTAGAAACGTATTCTGCATACCAATCGTTCATGATGAATACAACCCTCCATCTTCAATCTTCAATCCATCCAACTCAATAAAACCACACATTCTCACCTCTCATTCCAAAATCTATCCCATCTTACCCCTCCAAAAGCAACACCCCTCCATCTCAAAACCCACACGGTCCCGCCCGCCAAGCCCTCGCCTACACATCCAGCCCCAAATCGAACCCTGAATTTTCTGAGTGAGAGAGAGAGATAGAGTGAGAAAAAGAGATTTGATCCAGGCACGCCAGGCACCGACGGACACGAGCAAGGACCACGACTCGTACCCCTTCCCCTAACTCTCCCACCCACCATGATGGACAAGGGAAAAGAAAAACAAAAGACGTGAAAAATGAACGTCAGGGGGATCGACGGGCTATGTCAGGTGCAGCAGATACGGTAGAAATTGCTTTGGCGGGGAGGAGCCACGAGGCCATGACAATTAGTGCGAGAAATCGATTATGGAGTGAATTGGATTGCCAGGGCAGAACGTTGCAAGGCACAGGCACAGGCACAGAGCAGACACCAGCACGAGCGCGTACGACGCGGGGCGCCTGGTGCATGTCTGGTTGTGAGGTTGAGGCGTCGGAATCACATGTCTCTCTGTGCTCGTCGCGACAGCCCAGCCTCGAAATTACAACCGAGCAGCTTGCGACGACGCCTTCCTTTCGCCGGGTATTCTTTCCCTGGCTCCGTTCCCTTCACCTATTGTACTTGTCTTATCGCACCAGCATGTATCTTCGTACCTAGCTAGCCTAGCTCGAGGTTCGTATTCAAGAAATGAGGCACCAGGGGGGAGGAGGGAAGGAGCCGCCTGGCCCGCTTGGGGTAATGCACGAGATTCGCCACTATCCCTGCGCATAGGTGTTGGCTTTGTGGCTTCGTGATGGGGGTGGAGAATCATGTGGTGGGTGAGGATAAAGTGGAAGCCTGGAGGGAGGGATGGGCGGGTGCAAATATAGGTGTGGTGTACTCGGTGCAGATGCAGACGCAGATGCAGGTGCAGTGTAGGTTATGCAGGTGGAGTGCCGTGGCGACGGGATGGATGAGACGGGACGGGATGGAAGAATATGTAGGGGGAAAGGGAAAAGGAAAGAAAGTGACAAGTAGGAATATGGTTGGGGATAATTAGGGATTGGGATTGGGATTGGGATTCTGTCTGTGACTCTGTGTGTATGCGCGCGGGCAGGATACGTTATGGCACCTCGACGTGCTCGAGCAGAGGGAGAATGTACACCCTTCCATCCATGCCGTTCATGAACCGAACTGGGGGAAAGAGTGATTGCCGGGTTGTAGACGGATTGAATGGAGATGAATCCCAAGGAGAGAGTATTGTCTGCACATGAGTCTTGGGGAACTGGAACGCAGATTAGATGCTCTACGGTTTCTTCATATTCATCTTTATCCAGATCCAAGGGAACAAAACAGGAAACGTATCTCTACGAGAAAACAACAACACTTTCCATACCCATACCCATACCCATTCCCCATTCCACGATTCCAAAGTTCTGTCCATCCACCTCCAGCGACAAAGGAAAAACCACGCCCTCCAAACCCCTTCCCGCACCCGCCCTGCCTCCGCATCCACACTCCAACCCACGACATTCTCCAAAGCCACCCACCGCACGTCTACATAAGCAATCTAGAACACGCCCTCTCCTCTTATCCAAACCCGAATTCCCCACTTTCCCACATACAAACATCCATACACATGTACCTCGACCCGTAGTCCCGCAGTCCCTACATATCCTTCTTCCCTCACACCGCCAATACGCACATGCATATGTAGCTCCACGAGTCATTCGTTCATTCATTCACCCATCCACCCACTCCCCTTCCCTTCCCTTCCCACGCAATGCCGAAATCGCGCCAATCCATTGGTGGGGAATCCCCCCCCGGCTCAACTTCCCTTCCCCACCACCCATCCCAATCCCAGGACATGTTTTTCGTGATTCGCTGCGCAGCGCGCGACTTGCGCGCGTCGCTGCCTGCGCAGGAGGACCGGCATTCTCTTTCTTCCGTGCTCCGTCGTCCGGTCCTGCAAGAGAGGGAGGGAACTGTGTTTCACGACGGTTGCTGATGCCGCTTTGCCAGTGCGAGCCCTGGACCCGGGCTAGTTGTTCGAGGGGGGGGTCGGGGCCGTGTCGGCAAGGTCGGCTTCTTGGTGTTTGGGAGGGGGGCACGTGGGAGGGGAGGGTACGTGGATGGATGTTTTGGAACGACGAGAGAGAGAGAAAATGGGGGATCGTGCGTCGGGATAGGTGGATGGGTTGTTGGAGTTGGTGGGCATGGTTTTTTCATAGGCCATGGTTGATATGTTCTACTCCATAACCGCGTTTTGGGAAATGTTTATGTCTTTGATGGGTTGGCTGGCTTGGGTACGTGGCTCTCTGTTCCTGGCGCTGGTATCAAAAATCTATATATCAAAGTAGGCCAGAATGGTGAGAAAGAAGAAGGATAACAGATTCTAAGTGAACACTATACAACGAAAATAAAGGCCAAGCAACCACATACTCTATCGAACTCTCTCTGCTTCATCAAAGGACTTCCAGCACCGCTGGATCACCTCTTCCTCTCTCTCTCTCTCTCTCTCTCCCCTCCATTACCGTTTCTACGTTACTGAACATCAGGGGCAATTCTGGGTAGGGGAGAGAAAGAAAAAGACATGTCGAAGAATGGTAGTTCGCGATACGACCGAAAACTATGCATCACTTCCCAAGCCCCCCTCCCCCGTTCTTCTCTTTCTCCATACATTCACCTCTCTTGCCCAACCCAATCCCATCCATTTCCCCCTCTTGCCTCTTCACCTCCCCATTTCTTTCATCCCTCTCTTAATCCCATCCACCCCTTCGCTTCTTCTTGGTTTAAAAACCCCCCGCCCCATTCTTCTCGTCAATATGCCTATACCTCTCTTGTTCCTGTCGATACTGTAGCACCATTGCAACGCAAAGCACCAGAACAGCATCAATACCCACAATGCCAAATGCAGCCGTGAAGATTTGGTCGAGATACTTGTTGGCAAACCGCGAGAATTGGCCGATGCAGCCACCCTTTTGCGCGGCGACGAGCGAGTTGATACATGTGGCGTCCTGTACAAAGGGCGGGGAGGTCGAGTTGAAGTAGCCGCAGCAGTCGAACTATGGATGGTTAGTCAATCTGGAAGTGTGTTGGGGTAGAGTGTGCTGGATGGAGTTTAGGTCGCTCTTTCTCTCTCTGGTATAGTATACCATAGAACATAGAAGCGGAGAATCCCAAGATATCTCCGATCCCATACCAGACGAAAAGACACAACCAACACCATCTGATAAGATATTCCATTCGCTTACCTTCTGCTGCAAAAGACTCTGCACAAGTGGGGATTCACGACCCCATACAGCACCCAAATTCTTGCGCGTTTGCAGAGTTTCGACCCAAACAGAGAGACCGAGTCCAAGGGTAAAGGTTGCGCAGACGACTACAAGCCATCCCTGGGCGCGTAGCCAGCCTCGGTTTTGGGGCAAGAAAAGAGCGGGGAGGGAGAGGATGAAGGTCACGAAGATGAAAATGGAGTTCACCACGCCGGCTACAAAAAAAATGGTTAGTACTGGCTATTTTTTCAGAATGCAATCTCCATGCTCCCCCGCCGTGTATGACAAGTATGCGCCACAGTTGTGCGGGCAAATATTGAGGCCATAGCGCGGTTCCTTCTCTTTTTCCAGAAATTCATCTCGGAGGTGTCGTACCTGTCAACGGACACTGGCCCAGCAGCAGATTCTGCGCGACATTGCCGACTGTGGGACTTTGGCGCAGCGTGGCCTCGGAGGTCAAGGAGAAGCCCAGCAACAATCCTCCTCCTGCAACAAAAACCAGGTCGAAGGCGATAAAAACGAGCATCAATTTTGAAGGCATCTTGCGGGTAGGTTTTTCGCGGGACTCGCGATGTCTAGGTGGTAGTTGTGAACGGCAGCGACGGCGACGGCGGCGGCTGGATTAGCAGGCAGTGGATCTGGCGCGCCGGGCGGAGATTGAACACAGAGAAGAGAAGAGAAGAGAAGAAGAAAAAAAGAATGTAAGTCGAATTGCAGAGCCGTCCGGCGTACTCTCGCAGAACGACAATTGCGATTAGAGAATCGGGTGATTAGATAGACCCTTCAAGGGAATAGGAAAAGCAGATCAGAAGGAGAGGAAAGGAAAGTGAGTGGCACGGCGGGAAAGCGGAAAATGCATGGCGGAGTTTGCTATGGGCGGTTGTGGTAGCATTAAGAGGATGACAGAGGGGAGCGTCGCAAGACAGGCAGTGCGAAGGCCGGAGTGTTTCAGCAGCGTAGGAGGAGGTCAGGCCAGGGCATGGGCGCGTAGACGAATCACGTTACAGAAGGTGGCAAGGCCGCGGCGGTGGTTCGAGGGCGGTGGGCGGCAAGTCGGTGGATGGGGTGAGGGCAACGGCACTGACGGAGCTCTTGAGAGGGGGGGAGGGGTTTTGATCTCCGGACGACAGATTGTATGAATGAGGAGTCGCTGAAGTGTAGAACTGAACAAGGTCTGACTGTCAACGATGAGAAAAGGACTTGATGGACCTGTTTTGGTCCATTGGTAAGAAGCTAACTGTACGAGTTAGTATGGAACTTTTGTATTACTAGTCCTTGTTGTGTACAGCATCCTGATTGTAGTAGGAGATGTATGTATGGACTGCCGTCCGGACTCCAAAGTGCCGCGGAAGATGGGTCGGGTCAGCGCCGTGTCGGTTCGCAGGCGCGCAATCAAAGGTGCTGGGCAGATAAGAGCGGTCACCAGAGATATCGTTCCCTTGCGCATGGTAAGATTGCACGCAGGCAAGCAAGCAAGTAAGCGGACGGACGAGGGCCGGGTTTGTTAATTGACGATGGTGGCAAGTCGGGAAGGGTAGCGGGCATCGTGAAAGTCCTAGTCGAGCGGCGTGGTGTTGAAGGCGGGCTGGCACTGGACAGGGCCGTGGACGGACGGGCCAGTGGGAAGATTGGGGACGGGGGGTGTGGATGCAGCCTCGGGGGAGGCTTAGTGAGTGGTAGGGGAGGGAGGGCAGGGGGGACGGGACTTGGGTCGGGGACCACTTGGGGGGGCACTTGGGGGCACTTGGGGGCACTTGGGAACTGCGACGGTGGGCCAGTTAGCAGTGGGTGCTTGGACAGATGGTCGGTGGTGGGTGATACGGTGTGAGTAGTAGTGAGTAGTGAGTGAGGAGTGAGGAGTGAAAAGTGAAGTCTGATGGTTTGTAGCTGTAGCTGTAGCTGTAGCTGTAGCTGTAGCTGGCGCTGTTGTCAATGTTTTTTGCTGAATCAATACCCAACTATGTCGAAGAGGTATCGTATCTGAGAAGGGGACTCTTGACTTTGAGTTGCTTGACTTGCCTGACTTGCTTGACCTGGGGGGTCCATTGGGTGACTTGGGTGACTTGGGACACTTGGGACAGTTGACTCGGCGGACACGCTGCTGGCACACTGGCTGGTGGTTGGTGGCGCCTGCAGCGACGGGGCTTGGAATTGACTAGCTGGCAGCTGAAGCGAGGCCGGAGACGGCAGGTGCGCTAGTCTGTGAGCGGCAGGCGGTGTGGGCGACCGTGATTGCCTGTGGATGCCGTCAGCAGCCTAGTCGCACGGGTGGACCTGCTCCACTGGCGAGGCAGCGCTGTGACTGGCCGGCCATGGCGCTAGTCATGTCCGTGCGCGCTCTGGCCTTTCCCGAGGCTCGTTGGCGGGCTTGGGCTTGTCGTTCGAGGGGACTTTGGATGAGAGGAGGGGAAAGCAAGTGAGAGACAATGAGCCCTGGTTGCCGTTGCGACCTACTGATATTGATGCTGTGTGGAGCGTGGTGTGGTATGGTGTGCGCAAGTGCAAGCGTGAAATAAATGCCTAAGTGCGTGTGTGTGTGGTGCCTGCACTGCTCTGCTGGCTTCTGTCAATGGCCTGCCCTGCACACCCGGTGCGTCGCCTCACGTAGTGCTGAAAGAGGCAATATCGCATCTGTCACTCTGATACTTCCTGCCACTGACAACCACCCTCCTGCATCGCTCCTGCTATTACCACCACCACCACCTCTAAACAAGCAGTTCCTTCCTTTGCATCTAGTTACTTTCTCTTATTCCCATCATTCCCTGGCCCATCAACAGTAATGAATCACGTGAATAATTGTCCTTCATCCATCGTTGTAATAATCATAATAATAATCATCGTCCTGAGTCCTCACTCTCTCCCTCTCTCCCGCTCTCGGTTACCCGCAGCGTGTCCCGCACCGCCGTGGTAATTCCCCCTCCCCTCCCATGTCCACCACCTCCCCCCTCCCGATCAGCGATTCAGCATCCGGCCAGGGTGTCTCTAAGTGTGTGCTCTCCTTCCCACCCTTCCCACACACACCCCAAGCCAAAGAGGAGGCCACTCAGACCAAGCACGACCACTGACCATCAAGACCGACCAACCGGCCCCCAGTCAATTCAGCCCGTCCTGTCGCTGCTCTCCCTCGTCGCCCGCTCACGGTGCGCTGCTGCTGCTGCTGCTGCTCCAGTTGCTGGTTGTTGCTCAGTGCTCGCTGTACCTAGTAGTGTGGCCAGCCAGCTGCAAAATATACCTGCCCTTTCCCGCCCGTTTCACTTTCCCTAATCTCGTTCTTTCGCTTTTCCTCTCTGAGACAACCTCGACATTCTCTCTCTTCTCCGCACCTATCCAATCTGTCCAAACGTCCAAACTGCCCCAAACCGCTGCCCGTTGCCCGTTGCCCGCTGCCACCTGCTTCCTGCTTCCTGCTTCCTGCCCAGTGCCCGCCCCCTCGATCGCACCCAACGGCCAAGCTCCAACACACTGGCTCGCCTTTAAACCCTTTCGGCCCAGTCTCTCTCTCCACACCCTTCACGGTTCACCACACAACCACACGCAGCACACGCACACCACACACCACACCCCCAACGGCAACGGCCTCTCTCTCCCTTCCACCCAAAAGGAATCATTTCTCTCTCTTCCCTCCGCGCTGCTGAGACCCTCCTCCCCCCTCCATCAACGATTCCCTTACCAAGAGAGGTAGCACCACCAGCAGCATCATCCCAGCAACAAGTACGTACTCTTTTTTTTTTCTTTCAATTCATTCAATTCATTCATTCATTCGACCATCCAATCCGGTGCATAAGACATATGCACATACACATACACATACACACACACATATACATACATGCCCTTTTTTTCTCATTCACTCATTCACTCTCGCTCTCACTCTCTCTTCCATCCCTCCCTCCCTCCCTGCAACTGCACTGCATTCATCCCAAGGTTGCTTCCCTGCCCTGCCTGCTTGGGCCTTTTTTTCTTTTGGCACCGGCCACCCTGCAGTCCCCGCGGGTCCCGTGCTCACCTGCCCACCGCTACCACCCACCCCCCCATCGATTGCTTTTATTAGCGCTGCCCGCCGAGGCCGCTGCCTTTTCCGCCGGCCTGCTGTACGACCGAGCGTTGTCTGCCCACTGCCCACCACTGCCCATTCCTTGCATTCCTCGCTCGCCCGCCACTCCACAAAGGGGGGCTCCCGACCTCTTAACTCTTTCCAAGCGCGTCTGCTTTTCCTCTTTCATCCACCCCGATTCTTTTGGGCCTAACCCGACACACAGAAACGACCTGCCCATCCACTCCCAAGCCTGCTGCGACTCCAAAGTGGTAGAACCCCACACAGTTCTTCTGTCCACAAAAGTAGTTAGGGCAAACACCGCCAAACACTCGTAACCAATCCACCCTTTGCGACAAATCTATCATGGCTTCTGAAATCACCGACCACGACCAGAACGCGTCGCCCTCTGTCCACGACGACGGTACCGGCAACAATGGTGCCCTGAGTGCTGGCGATGCGAATCGCGGTACCAAACGCCCTCGCCCGACCGCAGACGACGATGACGACGACGACGACAAGCCCGGCCGTGAGCGCAGGAAGATTGAGATCAAGTTCATCCAGGACAAGTCGCGCCGGCACATCACCTTCTCGAAGCGCAAAGCAGGTATCATGAAGAAGGTACGTCTCCTCCAGAGCAGCGCAGTCGCGAGAATGCGCGCGCTGCATCCCGGGCTTCCAACACGACCGCCAACAGCATTCAACCGCGTCGCATGAGAAACATGGCATCGCATCGCGTCTCGTTTCGTTTTGCTTCTTCGCTAACGCGTCCACTCACCAGGCTTATGAACTGTCCGTCCTCACCGGCACCCAGGTGCTGTTACTCGTCGTCTCCGAAACCGGTCTTGTCTACACCTTCACCACTCCCAAGCTGCAGCCACTGGTCACAAAACCAGAAGGCAAGAATCTCATCCAGGTATGTCACCCTTCGCATCCCGATTACTCCGCTGCCATTGTTTCTCGACTCATCTAACACGTCACAGGCCTGTCTCAACGCGCCCGAGCCCTCCAGCGGCGATGCTAATGGCGTCGACGATAACGGACCAGTCGACTCCCCAGAAGACAACCACGCCCAAGTTCCCGCTGGCCGACCGCAGTCGATTCCTAACAATGGTGGCATGCCTGCTGCCTACATGACACCTGAAGCTGCTCTACACTACCAATCATACCTCCAACAACAGCAACAGTCAAACCAATACCCAGGAATGCCACAACAAGGTGGCATGCCTCGCCACCCTGGTCACCAGTACCCCCAGGACCAAAAACTGAGTTAAATGTAATACGTACACAAAGTCTGGCGGCGGCGCGTCATTCGGATATGGATACCCCCTTGTAATGGCGAATGGTCGAAATGGTAATTATCGAGGGTAGCTCTGCAGAGTAACAATCCTGCACGGCACCCCGTTGTCTACGTGTAAGGTGTGGGTGTAGGATGTGTGGGATGTGATGGGACATGATTTAGGAGCTATGTTGGAGCTTCGGGGGGACAATTGCTTTAGGTCTAGGACGGGGTGTACGTCTTTATGTGGATATTGGCGTGTGGATGTTTTCTTTTACACAAATTTTCTCTCTCGGGTCATCTCTCGCTCATCTCCCCACTACTACCAATAACAACAACAACAACATCAACTACTACAACTACATCATCATCATCATCATCATCATCCCTAAATATCTAGATCCCGTCCCCCTTTCCCTTGTCCGTGTGTTGTTCTTGAAACGGAACGCCAATATCATGTATTCTCCAAATTCCCCCTTACAGTTGGAAGTTCAACCTTGGTATCTCTCCCGGGGAAGGCGCGACTTCTAGATTCAATACAATAATTAACAGTACCCTTAAAACCAGTTCTCCTAGCTTCCCGACTAAACAATTCCAGCAAAGACTTTGTCGGTTCGTAGTTTGAATGGCAGTAAGAAAGGTAAACGAAAAATTGCTGTTTTGGGTTGATGCTTTAGCCTGTTTGGGAGGACTATGGAAGGGGAAGTGGAAGTATGCACTGGGACTGCTCCGCTCTGCATTGCATAACCCAGTCACTGGGACTATAACCATACGAGACTGCACACGGTGCTGCATAATGCGGGACTGCATAACGGAGATTTTCCAAAGAAAATGTGATTAGGTACGGTATGCTTGTGGTTTGATTTATTTATGGACCATGTCCGCGTCCGTCTACGATTTCATTGGGGGGGAGGGGGGAGGGATGAACCGGCCTCGGCTTTGGAAGGGTTGGAAGGTAAGGAAGGAAGGGAAAGAAAAAAAAAACCTGGGATTTGGTTCATGCTGGCGAATTCGGGTTGGAGAGTTGAGTAGTTTTGGCGGGTTTCGGGGGGTTTTTTTTGGGGTCCATGGGTTTGGGTAGGTGGACCAAATCTCCGTTGGGATGGGGCTTTTGGGGGCGGGTTGGACCACCAGGCTAATGAGGGTATTTTTGGATTTGGGAGGGGGGAAGGATGAGATATGGGGCGAGGATGGGGGGGGGAGGTTTTTGGGATTGGGGATATGGAAGATTGGAAAAATACTGGGTTTGTGGGTTTGGGAAGTCTGGGGGAAGGGGGCGCATGGGAATGTAAGGGTATAACAGGCAGGCTGTGGGTGGTGAGTAGAGTAGTGATTAATAGGATATTTGTGTCTCTATTCATATTCGGACTCGGGAATCGGACATCGGACATCGGAGGCATGTAGGGTGTGGTGTTGGGATAGATGGATGATTAGACTCGAATTGGGATTTGATTGGATGGTGGGTTGAAATGGTACGAATGGGTGAGTTAGGGTAGAGGTGGGTCCCGCAATGAATTATTGTGTCTGTTCGGATCAGACCGATTGGATTCGATCGTTCGGCACGGATGCGGATGCGGGTGATACGATGATACAATGATACGATGAAGAGTGAGAGAGGGAGTGGAAATGAAATGAAATGAATTGAATGAATGTGTTCGTTCGTTCGGCTTGAACCGATTGGAACGGGATTAATCGGCTTCTGGGTGTCTACGTTGTGTGGTATTGTGTTGCCCTTTTTACCTTTTATTCTTGCGATAATGGGGTTTTTAAAGAGAAGGATCATCTCGATATGGTAGGTCAACGATGATACGATTGCTCGATGAGAGCGAGAGAGTGGAGACTCGGCTTGAACCGATTGGATCGGGATTCGCCGTCGCACTTCTTTTTTTTTCACTTTGAATTGTGACATTGGACGCGAATGATCGGTTTGTACGACGAGGGGAAGAAGGGAGGTTGTGTATATGGTAATGGTTAATCCTGATGAATAATACGGTTTAGAGGAAGAATGGTCGGATCAAACCGATTGGAGTGGGAACAGTATGGAGGTTGTGTATACGGTAATAGCTAATCCTGATGAATAATACGGTTTAGAGGAAAGAATGGTCGGATCAAACCGATTGGAGTGGAAACGGTATGGAGGTTGTACGGGATTATGGAGATGTGGGTGTGTACGACGGGCCTAGGGGAAGGGGAAGGGATGATATTTGTATGAAATGGTTGTGTGTGGATGCATATGCATGGTCGTACTGTCGGTTGTTTACTCTGTGAGGCACGCGGGAGCGATATAGTCTTGGTTATGGGATTGGGATTCGTGTTCAAGGGATGGAAAGGTCGAGTGTCGAGTGTCGTCGGGTGTATCCCGAGACCGGAGTTTCCAGGCCCTCTCGAAAAGATCGAGTCGAGTCGAGTCAGTAGAAGGAGGGGTGTCGGCTGAGCGTATGGGAGGGGAAGTGTTTGTATGTTATGCCAGAGATAAGATGAGTAGAGGTTGGGTGGTTGTGGATTCGATTGCCGGGTTGGGGATGGTGTGGTTGAGTTGATTGGTGAGGGAGCTGGGAGCGAGAGGGAAAATATGGGGCGAGCTAGTGCGGCTTGCTAAGAAGCGTCTTTGGATATCATCGAGACTATTGGGATTTGATCTATGAGTTGTTTGTTCGTTCGTTCGGCATTTGTCTGAGGTACCTAATCTACAAGTCTCTGAAGGACAACAACTGCCTCATCCTCTCTTCGAGTATTCCTTCGACCTGCGTGTGACATCATGTCGTGCAACCACCTCGACTAGAATCAAGCGCCGTGCATCTATGCAGACATCCATATGCAATCAACCAATTCGAACCCCCATCAACACCTGCATTCAACACAATACAATACATCGGCTACAAACAGTCCTCTCCCCTCCCTCTCCCCTCACCATCAGCGCAAGCGACGTCTTTTACCGCCCTGTCGAGACTGTCTCGTCCCCGTCCCGACAGAGGGGAAAGCCAGCCAGCAGCGGTACCTACCCCTCACAGCGGCGCAAAAGTGCTCCATTCACAGCTGGTCCTGCGCTCTCATCTGACAACATGCATTCTATGCCCTGCCTTGCCCTGCCCGCGACTTTCGATAGGCGTCTGTTTCTGCCCTATTCGAGGCATTGCAACCCCGGTCTTCGGACGCGGGGGCGGGTATATCCCCTGCCTGCTGTCTTTTCGTCTGTCTGACTACTTCTGCGGACATTGCAATTGGACATCTGTAAGTGGACCGGAAGTGAGCGCGGCATGGCTCGCACTTGCTCTCGTGCGGTACTGTGGAATCTTCCCGAGACGAAGCTCCTCTTACACCCGTGAAGAACGCAGAACACATCACGGCTGGCGTCCGTCAGCCAAAGCGATGTGAGTCGCAGCCTTCCAATGCGATGTTTTTCTCTCGCCTGAATAGATTGTAAGAGCAAAGACTAACTAGCCGTGATCATCCCATTTGCTACCTCTTCACTCTACTGGTAACGAACACGCGTTCAGCGTTCACGACTGTTGTATCTGCACCGCGACGCGGCAGATGCCGGCGCTTCTTCCATCCTTTCACCCCTCCCCTCTCTGCCTGCCGTCGCGCTATCCAGTGTACCACGCACTTGCTTGCTGGTTCGGGCCAAGCGGCTTCCATTCTCTTTGCGTCAATCTAACCGATGAGGGACGGCGACGGGAGTTGCCCTTGGGGCATGGATGGATGGTACTATGCTGATATACGGAGCGTGGAATCGCTCATTCGCAAGGAAAAGAGAGAAACATTCATCCAGATCATACAACCGAAGAGCTGTTGCAGACCACGCCGCAGCCGTGCAGCAGACCAAGACGACCACCAGAGACCTAAATGGGCGCGGGAATTTGGGGGTGGTCTGTTGAGTACATTCGAGACCGCCCTTCTCCTCCTCCTGCCTCCAGGCATTGCCATTCCATTGACTACTGGATTCTATTTCGTCTTATATCCTGCTGGCCTGCTTGCTAGCTTATCTTCTTATCTTCCCACCCCATCACCCACGCTTTCCGGTCCGGCAAGATAACGATTCTCTTTCCTGCTTAAAACCAGTGTTCCTTGCTGTTTGAACCATTCCCCCATTCCCCACACCTTGGCGCCGTCAAGCTCTCTTAAGCTTCTGCCAAGCAGAGACCGCGTCCGCAAGTGCGACTTCCTCATTCGGATATTGTCGAATTGACTACAATTCCACTCCACACTCTTCTACCTTTTCATCTACGAAATCTACGTGTTCGAATCGTTTCGTTCTTTGGAGATTGATTCATCATGTCCGAACATAGTCAGGAGAATAAGAAGAAGAAGAAGACTGCGGATGCCCGTGTGGACAGAGAGATGGGGGGCAACATCATCGACGCCGATGCCTTGAAACTCGCAGAGATGGGATACACGCAAGATATGCAGCGCAACTTCTCCGTTTGGAGCGTCTTGGGCGTAGGATTCTCGCTGACGAATTCCTGGTTCGGTATCAGTGCGGCCATGATCACGGGCATCAACTCGGGCGGTCCCTTGCTCATCATCTACGGCATCATACTCATAGCAGTGGTGTCTACTGCGGTCGGTATATCGCTGAGCGAGCTTGCGTCTGCGATGCCGAATTCAGGGGGCCAGTACTTTTGGGCGAATGAGTTGGCGCCGAAACGGTTTGCGAATTTTGCGAGTTATCTCACGGGGTGGTTGGCGTGGTCGGGATCAATATTTACGTCGGCGAGTGTGGCGCTGGCAATGGGGAGTGCGTTGATGGGATGTTGGCAGTTGTCGCATCCGGATTTGTGAGTGATTGATTTCTCTCTTCATCCCATCTCACATGTTTTTATTTTCCATCTCGTGTCTGCAAAGATGAGCAAACCCTCAAACTCCCATTCACTATTGAGTAAACACTATCAAAAACCAACTAACTCCCCCCTCCCCAGCGTAATCCAACGCTGGCACACCTTTCTCGCCTATCAGCTCGCCAACATCTTCTGCTTCTTCTTCAACTGCGTCGGCAAAACGCTCCCGCACGTCGCCAAAGCCACCCTTTGGATCTCCCTCCTTTCCTGGCTCGTAATCATGATCACCGTCCCCGCGGTTGCGCCCACACATCAACATGCCAAATTCGTCTTCGCAACCTTTATCAACAACACGGGCTGGTCGCAGGGCGGCATCGCCTTCATTGTGGGCCTTGTGAATACGAATTGGGCCTTTGCGTGTCTGGATTGCGCGACGCATCTCGCGGAGGAAGTGCATAGGCCTGAGCGCATGATTCCCATTGCGATTATGGGAACCGTAGCAATTGGGTTTGTGACGAGTTGGTTTTTCAGTATTGCCATGTTTTTCTCTATCGTGGGGGATTTCGCGGATATAAGCCTTACGAGTACAGGCGTCCCCATTCTAGAGCTGTTCTTCCAGGCGCTAAAATCAAGTCGAGCGGGGGCCATTGTGCTCGAAGCGCTCATCATTGCGACGGGTCTTGGATGTCTGGTTGCGAGCCATACGTGGCAGAGCAGGCTATGTTGGAGTTTTGCGCGCGATCGTGGGATTCCCGGGCATAAGTGGCTGAGTCGGGTGCATCCGACATTGGATGTGCCGTTGTGGGCGCATTTTGTGAGTTGCTTTATTGTCGGGGTGGTGGGATGTCTTTATTTGGCGAGTTTGACGGCGTTCAATTCGTAAGTATTTATTTCTTTAACTCATGTGTCACTGTCTTTCATTGGATATTTCCCGGTAGGATGGGATATGCATTCATGGTTGGATCTTTTGGGGAACCACAACGAGAAAGGCTAACAAGAAGCAAGGATGATCGCCGCATGCATAGTCCTCCTCTACACCTCCTACGCGATCCCCATCGTCTCCCTCCTCATCCGCGGCCGCTCCACCCTGAAACCGGGCCCTTTTTGGCTCGGCCGCTTCGGCCTCGTCTGCAACATCGTGCTCCTCGCCTGGACCCTCTTCACGCTCATCATGTACTCGTTCCCTTACACAATGCCCGTAGCGCCCGGGAACATGAACTATGTGAGTGTGGTGTATGCCGTTGTGGCGGGAATTGTGGCGGTCGATTGGATGGTTAGGGGACGTAAGAGTTTTAGGGGTGTGGGAGAGAGGAAGAAAAGTGGGAAGGAGGTTGTGCAAGGGATTAGGGTCGGGAGTGTGGTTGAAGATGGGGAAGTGGTTGGAGGGAAGGAATGAGACGTGGGAACGTGAAGACGGGGATTTGATAGGAAATTTTCGTACGTTATTTGGAGGATTTGCTATACACAGATCGTTACATACACCATACTACAAGAAAAAAGCCCCCTTTTTTTATTTCGTATAATAAAACTTTTCCGTCCTCTCCCTTACCACTCAATCCTTATCCATTCATCACTCTCCCCCATCTTCACATCCCCTCCCTCTCCGTCCCCAATCAGAACCTCACCCTAAACCCCCTCCCCACGCCCCTCACAACCCCCTCCAAAACCCCCCTCCCCTCTCCCCCCTGATACCACGCATCATTCCACACAATCCCGACCCTGAGCCCCCCCTCCCAACTCCCCAAAAAAACACCCATACCCGTCCCTAACTCCTCGCCCGTAACCCACGGCTCTCCAACCACAAACACACCGTCACCGTGCACAGGCGCTATAACATCGTCGATGCGTCCCAGACTCGATATCGAGATTGAAGGCCTGGTGTTTGGAGCTGGCAGGGGAGGAGGCAGAGAGGGGTATGGGGAGAATGTGGGTTTCGGGGTGGAGGCGGAGAATTGCAGGGGTATGAGGGAGAGGTGAGTGTTTGGATCTGTGGATCTGGAGGTTTTGAGGGACGAGTAGAAGGATGATACTTGTGCTAGGACTGTGGTGAAGTCTTGGCGGTATTGTTCGTCGTCGTCGTCGTTGTTGTCGCCTGATTGCGAGATTGGCGATGGTGATGAGAGGTTGGAGGCCGCCATGTCGACGATGAGGGAATTGGCGGATACGGAATGGTAGACTGAGACGGGGTGTTTGGGGCTGTTGAAGGGGGGGACGCAGGAAGGGCGTTCGTTTACGAGGGCGTAGGATATGTAGCGGAGAGGGTGGGATGGGTTTTTGGTGGTGTGGGATAGAGAGCGTAGGTAGAGAGCTATTGAGGCGTGGAAGGCGTGGGTGATGGTTACGTTGCGGGCTTTGCATGCGTTCAGGAGGGCGGTGGTTTGAGAGGGGGAGAGGGAGAGGTTCGCGTGTTGGTGCTTGCCTGGGATGAGGGGACCGGGGGTGAAGGGGGAAGTGAGCAGAGCGTGGGAGGGGCTGGAGCGGGCGGCGGTGTTGCAGGCGAGGAGTTCGTTGTGAAGGGATAGTTGGGCGGATGTGGGTGTTGGGAGGATATTGGCTGCGACGCGGAAGGGGGGGCTGAGGTTTGTGTATTCAGAACCGAAGACGGGGAGTTGGAAGGATGCCTGGAGTTCGTAGGCTTTGTGGGCGTGCGTGATGAGGTTGTTGAGGAGGTGGAGAGTGCCCATGCCATCGAGGATGTCGTGCGGGGAACGGAGCACGATGTCACGGCGGATGGTTTTGGGATTGGTGGTTGGAGGAGAGGGAGGAGTTATGATAAAGAGAGTGGGGAGCTTGGGAGCGGGAGGATCGGAGTTGCACCACTCGAGAGTGGCGATGTCTAGAGCGAGGGTTTGAAATGATTGCTTGAGCCATGCCCTCTGGTTCTTTAGTCCTCCAGCAGCATCAGAGACTGTTTCGTATATCTTTTTACATTTGTTCTCCTTTTCGTTGAACTCGGTCCATGATGCTATGGTAGGATGATCGTAACGGATACATATCCATGCCTTACGAAGCGCCTCTTCCACCCGATGCTCTTGATCTTGTACGATTTGGCCTGGGGATATGGGGACAGAAAGAGAGATGTGACCGGTTATGGCGAAGAACATCCGCCCACTTGCTTCAAAGTTCTTCGCCACTGAAGTGTAGAATTGCTCCGCTTCGTCAATGTCTCGTTCCCATCTTCCACGTTCAGTTTCTGTCCATCGGTACCGAACATATGGATCAGTTGACATGATCTCTAGATAGGCTTGTCAGTGTGAGGTCGCAGTAACGGTAATCTTGACTACACATACGGTATGTGGGGAAGCCACTCGTACCCAGAAAATCAGCTTGCAAGTGCATTGATCGTTGAAGTCCCTCAGTACCAGAATTATCACAAATAATGAATAGCCGCCCGAATTGCGATACACTTCAGAGGTTAAATATGTATGTTGGACTGGCCAAAGCCACGTTTATCCATTCGACCCCTCATCTCATTTCAAATGATCGCTTTGCCCACATGCAAAAGATCATGGTGAACAACTTTGACCATTTTTTTGTATTTTTGAAGTACACTCGGGAAGACGGGCCTGCATCCCGAAATCGTGATGCTTGACATTGTGCGTTTAAGGTCAGCTGTCAACGATCAGCTCGCAAACTTCACCATGTTTAGGAAGAACGCCTAGGCTTTAACCCGCTGCGCGGGTCTTTGTCGGATTACAATTTGCGGGGCGATGATTTCGGGTTGCCTTTGCTGAGTAAATCTTGAAGTGGAGAAAAGTGAGGCGAGAGGCTACAGGCGGTAGTAGGGTTATAAGGGCTGCTGTCCGCGGACGGCTCACTGGCGAATGATGACGCCTGTTCAGAGCCAGGGGTGAATTCCATTGGCTGACCAATGCACACATTCCCACGAATTGCTATGGCGTTGTGCGATGGAGATATCATAAATAGTTACTCCGGTAATCTCCCGGCTTTCTACCGTTCAAATGTTGTATAGATCTCACGTGCCCCGTGATGCATGTAGTGAGAGATCTGTGTCGGAAATGTACCCGAGTTCTCCGCCATATGCAGTTTCTAGGCATGGTTTGAATGTGTTCGACTAGCCTGACGGCAACAACATAGCGGTAGGTGATTGCGGAAAGACATGGAGCCATTGAGATTGCAGTGATGGCTTGCTGATGGTAAAGGCATGACAGTGACCTGAACAATGATATGGATGGCTCTGGCAAGGTCATGTGGCATGCGCATGAGGTGAATCGGTTACATGCATGTCTCATCCACGGAGTTTAGTTGGATGGTCAGGGAATGATTGTGGCGATTGTCGTGGTTCAAACACCGCTCTATTTACAGTAAATTGTTAGTGCTATTTAGCTGTATCAATCATGGAACTTACTATGCATTCAAGGCCCTGCCATTTTCAAACGCAGTGAAGATACTTTTTCTTCTCGGTAGCGTACAGTAGCATCAATTGAATTTCTTTCTGATAACTTAATATCACAGGAAGTACTTACTTATTCCAACCTTGAGCAACAAATCACGATGTGCAGCTCTTCTAGCGACCCTGCCAGTTCTTCTCCGCCGATAGGTGAGAACGACAACATACAGAATGGCGAGGCAGTGCCTCGCGATCGTCGACAAGGTTGGCAATACCAGTCACCAAACAAAGAACAACCAGGAGATGGTGTTCCTGAATTGATCATTTGTGACAAGACTCCGGGTTCATACAACAGCCAGTACTGCAAATGAGATGTTAGGATAGCACCGCATACACGACGACAATGTTTCCGGCGCCAGTCACCAGATAAGGACCAGGATGAACATGAAATCCACATCCCTTCCCTTTGTAATCCCCACTACCTCTTCTACAATAGTGGAAAATGTAACTGGTTTCATCGACGTAGCGTGAGTACGTTTACACCTAGGCCGCGCAAACTCGACAATTCTGTTATCAGAGACGATTGTCGCATGGATCAGGGTATGCATTCGGAGAACCGGTTGTGTATTGACACCTTCGCATCTCATCACAATTCGCCGCAAGTATTTAGAATAAGACATCATCCCCTGGCTCTTGTTTACGCAGTGATTCTTCTCATATTCAGTTTCGCCGTGGTTGGATCTTTGTGGTATGACAGACAGGTTGATCGACGTAATAGAGAACTGGAGGAGTGAGGTGGATATATTCGATTGGAGAAGGAGGACGAGGTTGGCTTGGTGGATCCACAGACTGTAGTGTGAGGGTTTACTTATGAATATGGCGTTGGTTTCGACTTAGATCATGGTTACTAGAACAGAAATGATCCTGTTATCAGCGGGGTGGAATACTTCAAGTTACGACCTCATGCTACCTTAACCATGGGATCTGTTGGACTAAATGGACTGGTTTCATCAGAATTCGTTTCCTTCCGGAAGTTCCCCTGGAATATGAGCTGTATTCGAAAAAAATGACAGGTCTGATTGCGAAGTTTGTTGTTAACAATGATGCAGTTCGTAGTGTCCGGGGATTACTCAATCGCACGATGTCCGAGTAACGTTGGGTAGGTCGCCGAAGACTAGATTGCGCTTACTCTTGTTGCTCCTTCCGAGACATAAAGTTTGGGAATTGCGAAGGCTGTTGTGGTGAACTCGGCGATCTTGAAATGAACGGCGACTCCGACAAATGCCCTATCATGCATACTCAGGCATATATAGACCCCTAAACTTCGCCCTGGATTGAATCGCCGTCTTAACGATGGATAATCCAGAGAGATGATTGGAAACGGATGCAGCGGGAGCGGCAGGAGGATTTGTAAATCGGCGAGGTAAAGATACAAGTTGTTCCTGCAGAGTCCCTGCAGATGATTTAGTGCCCTGTAAGAGCAGGATTCCTTAAGGATGTGGCACATGTTTTCCTGTAATACGGGATTGTGGGCGGCCTGGTCCGTGAGGAACGGCCCCAAACGCCAAGAGGAAGTAAATACGTCCCGGCACTTCAAAGTTTCCTGAAATGGCCCGTTTCTCGCACTAAACGTTGCTGGATTGAGTGTGAGCATCTTGCATTCGCGTCTACGGTTATATCTCCGTCTCCTTTGAGCTATTGACCCTCTGTTTTCTCTAACTGTACTGAATGTAGTTACTGGTCGGAATAGGGAATTGATGTCATTGCCTGAAGAAGCGTTTTTCAACGTAGACTATTCTCGAAGAATCTAGCGTGGATACAATGAGCGACACTGCGCTTTCGAAGCGCCAACAAGATTCGATGACACGGATTATAGTCGGTTTTGGGTGGCGTCCACATGTTAGGTCGGCGAGGTGAATCTGCACGATCCCGCTAACCATGGTAAAAGCATGCAAGTACAGTCGAGCGTCGACTCGGGGTACATTGATTTGCGGGTCAACAATCAATATATGCCCGTTCTTGCGAACGGCCTACAAGAAATTATGGACGATCTAATGATCCGAACTTCACCTCTAAGTTATCTGAGGGCGATATGTCTTGACTGGGTACTCGAATTTGTGTTCTCCATATGGATCTTTGCAATGCAGGCAAAAGTCCGTCAAATTGCGCAAAACATGCGCGATTGTCGCACAATTCCCTTCCCTTCTCGCCAACTCAAACCAAGCTCTTCTCTACCGTTCATATCGAGAATGTCGTTTCAAGAGGTCGGCGAAGACAGATGATGCGCGGGCCATCGTATGTTGGTTGCATCCTTCTTTTCCCAAGACCACATGCTATGCGAAAGTTGAAACGCATGTGTAGAAATACGACACCCTGGATGCAGCCTTGTGAGACGTCCGATGCCAAATGACGATGGCAACAGCGTCGTGGTCTAGATCGGCGAAGTGATTGTGTTCCAGCAGCCGAGCTCTTGGGGCCACACCACGTGAAAAGCTGCTGTTCGGTGTGACGCTAACCTCGTTGAAAATGCAGCTCTTTTCCTGTCTTTGCAATCAAGCTTTTCCCAAGAAATTGATTGCAAATGTCACGGCTAAAATTACGCGTTAGAGTCGGCGAACATCTTGCTTTTGCAAGGATTGGTTTGCCTTAGCGATCCGTGTTCGCTAATCATCGATAGTGACGGCGTCTGTGGCTTGACATCCCCTCTTCGGCCTTTGTGCAAACACGGATGGCTGCTCTTAAACTTGCCATGGTTTTCGTTAATCCAATATTGTTGTTGTCGTTCTTATTTTCTCATCATCTATCACTGCATGTACTATGATAGCCTTCGAGCCATATGTTCACACCAGTTGAGACAAGTATTGGGGCGTTGTTGCTCCATCAAGCAACGAGTGTGCTGCTTTATCAAAATGGCAACATTTTGGGAGTATCAGGATATCTCCGTCGACTGTTTTCTGCGCCTACAAAGGAAACACTATCATTTTTTGCTGGAATGGCGGCGAGTCTTCTTCCTTTGAAGATCTTTCTGCCCGAGCTTATCACGAACTATCCTCCAATTCCCTCGACGGCAGTGGCAGCCCTGGTGACGATAGCAGTGGGTGTCTTGGTTGGATATGGTACGAAAGTAAGCATTATTCCTCCAGTGAGGACGAGTGACATGCTGATAGTCTCGAAGATGTCGAATGGTTGCACGTCGGGCCATATGCTCTGTGGCCTATCCCGTCTCAGTGGCAGATCGACCACAGCTGTCGCAATATTCTTTCCGACGGCTATCCTCACACATCACCTCGTACATCCAACTCTTATTACAGATGCATGCAGTTCGGAAATTCCTTGCTACCTGCCAGTTTATCCCACTTACACAACATCGACAAAACTAGCCGCCTTCGCGATAGCTATCATCCTCATAGCTCGGATGACACCCCGTTACGTAGAGAAAGTCCTTATAGCGCAAGGAAAACATGACGCTCAGTCTTCAGCGAGACAACTTGTACAATTCTTCGCAGGACTAGAATTTGGACTAGGTTTACACATCAGCCAAATGGCCTCGCCATCCAAGGTCCTGTCTTTCCTCTCCTTCCCCCGGCTTCAAGCTTGGGATCCGTCTTTGGCACTAGTTATTCTGTTCGGAGTGTTGCCCAACTTGATAGAAATCCAGGCTAGAGGGTTTGAAATTACACCCCTCTTCAGTGATAAATTTGAGTTGCCGAAAAAAACGATTCGAGACGTGGACTGGAAGTTCGTCGTCGGAGCGGCAGCATTCGGTATGGGCTGGGGTTTGACTGGGACTTGTCCCGGTCCCGCGTTTCTTCGAGCAGTAGTACAGCCCACATGGGGTTTACTTTGGATGGGCGGCCTCGTTGTTGGTAACAAGATGGCGTGGTGAGAGATGTGTATTTATCCGTATAATGCGTTGAATAACGCGAAGTATCGATTGAGAACTAATGCTTTCTGATTTTCATGAGTAACTCGAAGCATCCGGGTCGGGATTTTCAGTTCAGGTGACAGTTGCATCCATATCGTAATTCGGCACGTCCCAAATGCCAAAAAGGATAGTTCGATGCATGTAGAGCATACAGGTGGGCATGAGCATATCGATACTTTTCTTAACATCGATGGCTAGGGGTGACGAATTGGGAGGCTTCGTACACTCGCTAGAATATTCGATTAGAGCGGAGCAGCGCTGATGATTTATTTAAAGTACATCTTTTATCTTGAGTAAGCTCTTTTAGAATCCATGCGACGGGTTTTGCTGATTTGCAAGCTCGTACTCTTTCGTCTAAAACCTCAGTAAATGAGGATGCCGGCGCAACATGGTGACCCGGATGAAGGAACCGACACGTCCTAGTAATTGCCTTCTACACAAACAACAATATCATGATTGAAGCCAGCTCGAGAATCCTCACAGTAGAATTTCGATGTCGTTGTAACTGTATTTGATTGAGATATTATTGCCTCTTTTGTGGCAGATAACGTGTATTATTCAGTTGAATATGTTTGAGTGAGCCTAATCAAAGCCGATGTACCTAAAGGTTAGTTTCTTAAGATCTATGAATACGAGATGATACAAAATTGTTGAATGCGACCATTCGCAACGATCTCACACGAGCGACAGGGTCATGATTCAATGTCTCGAAAGAGTGGGTGCATATGTTGCCAGTTGCTTTTCGAAAGATGAACAAATTCTTGGCGCCAAGGAGCGGTCAGTAGCGGCAGAACTTTCCCTCCAAAAATTATCGACAATTCCTCTCCTCCGCAATGGGACTCACGCTCACACATCAACACCCGATATTAGCTGCTTTAGGATAGTGTGAGCCTGATCGCGACAGTTTATCATCGCTTCCAGGACTTCGAAATGTCTACAAAACCCTTACCGACGTCTTCGAAGGCTCTTCAGAAGCGTGCCAACCCCATTCTCGACGCGGAAGCAGAGGCACTTGCTCGACATGAGCAATCTGCGGTTCGGACATATGGGCGTGGTGATAGGATACACATCAAATCCATAAAAGACGTCAAGTTAAGGACGAATCTGACGTCGCTGGAAAATAAATATAAGGCGTCAGCCCTCGGTATGGATTGACGATAATCTTAGTAGTGAAAGCTGTGGTGGCTAACAGTGCAACTAGCTTCCAAAAATGCGGAAATTCTCCTTGATACCAACCCTGGACTACTCGAAGCCGAAAATTCCCTCGAGAAAACGTATAGAGTTCGCCAGGATGAGATAAGACAAAATGTTGGCGTGGAGGTAGCTAAAAAAGGCTTTGAATTGAAACTAGAAGAACTGGGACCTTATGATGTATGTGAATATACAAGGAATGGGAGAGATCTCTTGATAGCGGGCCGCAAGGGGCATGTTGCATGGTATGGCACAACTGATCGTATACTAAGGTGTGCATTTGCTAATGCTGGTGTAGCTTGGACTGGCGGGATGGAAAATTGGGCTGCGAACTTCAACTTGGAGAGACAGTCCGAGACGCGAAGTGGCTTCACAATAATCAGACATTTGCTGTGGCGCAAAAACGTTGCGTGTACATCTATGCGCGAGATGGTGTGGAGCTTCATCAGTTGAAGAAGCATTTTGAGGTCACACACCTACAATTCTTGCCCTATCACTTCCTCCTTGCGTCGGTATCTGCACAGGGCGTTTTACGATATACGGATACTTCGACAGGAACAATGATCACCGAGATACCCACGAAACTCGGACCACCGACCGCATTCTGCCAAAATCCGCATAACGCTATATTACACGTCGGCCACCAGAAAGGCACAGTAACCCTATGGTCACCGAACACCGAAACCCCACTTGCCAAATTATTGCCTCATCATGGGCCCGTGCGCTCTCTTGCAGTCGATCGTTCTGGTCGTTATATGGTGTCTACGGCACAGGATCGTCGCATGTCCGTCTGGGACATCAGGATGTTCAAAGAAGTCCACTCCCACCACCTAAAGATCCCAGGATCTACCCTATCTATCTCAGACCGGAATCTCACAGCTGTGGGCTGGGGCACAAACGTCTCGATCTACAACTCTGACATTTTCACCCGTGCAAGCGAGGACACCAGCGTTCTGACCCCATATATGGGTTGGGGAGGCGAAGGTCAAACAATTTCTAGAGTGAGATTCTGTCCTTTCGAGGACGTGCTCGGAATATCACACAACAAAGGCTTCTCTTCCATCATCGTCCCCGGTTCCGGAGAGCCCAATTACGATGCTATGGAGGCTGGCCTCAACCCCTTCGAGACATCGCAACAACGGCGCGAAGCCGAAGTCCATGCTCTGCTCGAGAAACTACAACCCGAAATGATCTCGCTCGAGTCTGATTTTATTGGTAATCTAAACGTAGTATCGAATGAAGAGCGACAGAAACAGAAGGACTTGGACGCGAAGCCTGTCGATAAGATTGCTGAGTTGAAAAAGCGAGGCCGGGGTAGGAACAGCGCGCTCAGGAGACATCTCCGCAAGAGTGGACAGAAGAACGTTATAGATGCGGAAAAGACGAGGGCCCGGGAAGCAATGCGATCATTAGACAAGCGGGAGATAGAGAAAATGACCAAGATGAAGAAAGAATATGGCCCGGCGCTCGAGAGGTTCGCAAGGAAAGGGTTTTAGTCATTTGGAAATCGGGTCGGGATCAAAAGTGTTGAATATGCATTAGCGGACGGCGTTGTAGATATTATGGTATGTGTGTATCCCAATGAGGCAGTGCTGGAAGATATATACCCACGAAATCTGATTGATTCTAAACTTTTGATATCTGTTGTGCGAGGCAACAAGTCTATCGTGATATACTATTCCATAAACGCCAATCGTGATATCATAATCTATCCCAGCCTAACATGCAGAACCTCGGTTTGAGAGAGCATCCCTACTTACGGTCGCCACGCCTTTGCGGTCCTCGGCCAAACGCGTTTGTACAAGCTCACAGCCACAGCATCCATCGGGTTGATCTTTCCGTCAAAAGTCGCCTTGAAATAGCCGTGGACACCTAGGCTCTCCTTGATGAAGCCGCTTCTGCCTCTCCTTGTCCATAACGGCAAGCTCTTGAACCATTTGACGTCTTGGTCGCTGAAGAACATGTAGCGTACCGTTACAACTCGCTTGTTGATCTTTAGGGGATGACCAGTGAGGATAACACGTTTGGCGATGACGCGATTCGTGGATGGGGGAAGGCTAGTTCCTGTGGCGATGAGCTGAAGATTGCTTAACGCGGTTTGCGGTTGGACATTGCTGTCCATATCGTCCGCAGACGGTATGGAACGCGTAAAGTAGAGTACTGGAACGTTACCCCACGTTAATGGGCCGATGAAAGATGCGATTGCTGAGGTTCCTGGGTGTAAGAAACGATCAAATTTATGTACGTTATTAGACGTATTTCCTGCCTGGGAGAAAAGCTGACTTCAATTAGCGGTGGTCGTGAATGTACATTGAGAAAAATACTAACCGGATTGACAACGATTCGGCGTGGTCCGCACTGAACAATCAGCTCTGTTTTTGACTTGATTGGCTCAGGGTACTCTGAATTCAGCAAGATACTGTAGTTGCAAGCTGTTCGTTTGTGCTCGTGGCGAAGTAAAGAGAAAAGCGCCAACGGCCTCGAATGGTTCTCCTGGTATGACAAGGGAACACCTCGAATATGCACATTAACCCTTGTACCAGGCTTGACTCCACCTGCCCATGCCTCGCGGATGATTCGTGTTGCTGTGCGCTTGTAGTCTCCAATCTCGAGAAGGCGAGCCCAGTCCTCGGGCTCATACGGCTTGTCTTCATCGGTTTCCCACACACTCGACTTCAAGCTCTTTAAACCCCGATACTTCTGCAAACGCTCCCGAGCATCCATGTTAGGGTGAAGCTCAATCTCATCCGGAAACTCAAGGTCTTCTTCTGCGTCCGTTTTCCTCGACTTTCGATAAGCTTCAATCTCCGCAGCTTCATCCTCTGGTGAAGGGTCAAGGAACATTTCGGACTGTGGGTACTCGGAGGGACCTCCTTCTGTCTGGGCCTTGCCATCAAGGTCCAGGCCCTCGATTCCATCCGCTGGATGTGCCGCCTCACCCATCTCTTGGTCATCAACACCATCATCAAAATCTTCTAGGTCCGAGCCAGAATCTGATACATCATCGATATACCATGCGCTTTGATATTTACTGGTACCCTTGGGTAGTCGTTTTGGTCTAGTTGATTCCGTGATCTCGTCGTCGTCTGAGAAGTAATGATGGTCATCCAAGAGTACACCTTTTCTTTCCGTGGGGGCCATGGATGGGGCGTAGGTGGTTGCATCTTCCATTATAGTTTCTTCCGGTGCTAACTCCGCAAGGTCGTCCTGGTCCTCACTTGGTTGCTCCAATACATTTTCCCCTTCTGTGTCTATGGCCATGCTGTCGTCCCTGGCTTTCTTCGACGTATCCAAAGTCGCTGCAGTAATTTTATTGATCTGGAAGTCTCCCCAGTCACCAACCTGAACAAGTCTGTCTGCTTTTAAGCCCAATCCTCTTACAACACCGGTCAATACAACCTCTCCAGTCCCATCGTCGGATATGGCAGATTTCCCGTTTGTCCAATTTATTTCTTCAATGAACATGTAACTTCTCTGTTCGCGCCAATTCACGCCTTTGGTAGTCGTATTACACAGCGATCGTATGAGATTCGAAGCGTCTTGTCGCGAGTCGAGCGAGAACACTTTTTCAGTAGTTGGTAGCCAGTGGGTAATGTATGACTTCAACGACCCGAGAACTTGAGGTCTGCGCTTAGCCGGTTCAACGGAGTCCAAAGCTTGCACCACCGTAAAGCAATTTGATACACCTTGACTCTCAATTGCCTTCAATATGGTCTCCCCTTCTGCATCCACTTCCTCGTTCGCCGAGAGAACGAACACAACGAAATCAGCCACTCTGCATGCATCTAGAGATGCCAACAGATCCCGCTTAACAACCAAATATTGTATCTTTTGCTTGAATCGATCAACATCTGTTTGGACCCAACCAGCTTCAGGAACCTCTTCCTCTATATCCAAACTCAAGTTTAAGCTTCGGACGGCGGAGGCTGAGGACGCGTCGCTGCAAAGGGGAATGACTGCGACTATGCGGGGTGCGCCATCTTTCCCTGCGAAAACGTTGGTCGCTTTCGCATGCTCGCTATCCTTGTTGAGACGCAGTTGTTTCGCACGGTTGCGACGGTCAAATTTCGACATGACTTGTTGATGAGGTGTCTTGCGGCTGCCGCGCTCGAGGCTTTCCACTTTACCTAGAAGACAGTTTTAACAAGCTGAATATGGTTTCCAAGGGAATTCCTTACCTTTTGATCGCTCCTTCAGTGCACTCTTGGAGGCATGGCGGGACTTGAACGATTTTTGTGATTGTTTTGTGGTACTCCGATGATGATGTGAAGCAGTGATGGGAGCCATATTGCTGCCTGCCTTGAATCTGAATGGTAACGACGCCACTTTGGAGAGACAAGAAGAGTAAATCGTCGTGTGCTTGTAAGGTGGGATGAAGTAACGAGATTATTTTTGTGGGCTTATCGATAGATATCTTGGCGCTCCCACTTACACAAAAATGTGGCGGAAAGTTGGTCTGTGCACATAGCCTTACCGCCCGGGTGTTACATACGATCTCCAGCGCTTTTTGACCTCAGAAACTGTTTGCGGGGTCTTCATCCATCAATGTTTCTCAATACACCGTATTGGTCTCTGTGATCCGCTCCTCCAATTCACACGCTAAATATGATATGATAGGCGTGTACTTCGGCTTTCCACTTTTCTCGGCCAAGTAATGTTGAACCTAATTTCGGCAACAATACGTGGTGTTGCGATCAAGTGACCTGAATAGCATTATCCAGCACTATGCTACAATCTAAGAAAGAACTCGTTTTATGGTGAAGGAATTTTTTTGTATCCTATATCTAAAATAAGGGAAATGACCTCGCGAGAGTTGGGATGCTCATATGCTGTTTACCAACGACCTAACTCGCCTGTAAATTGTACTTGATCATTATCTTTAACATGAAATGTCTACGAATCCTGTAGAGAAGATGGAACCAGAAGAGGACAAGAGTCAGTTTATTGCCAATGGAGAAACTCGGATGAAATGGGCCCGTACCAATCGTACGATATCTCCCTGCCATTGTATGTTTTGAATTGGGTAATCAATGACTGCTAGTGGTGGCTGCCCCTACCATTTTCTTGTCTCTGGGAGAGATTATCGGGGGAGACCCATTTGGCAAGAAATTGTGCTTGTCAATTGTCGTCAGCGAGTTTGTTGCATGAGGGAACCTGCACATCAGACAAACAAAGACTCCGAGTTCACTCTCAACCCCTATCCTCCTGTGGAACAAATCTCCTAACTCGATTACGTTGCATCTTTGATTGGTACATCCAATTGTCTACACATTTCCTTCATTGTGTTCTAACCAGTTGCCCATCAACTAGGCATTCAGCATGCCCACCGCCTTCTCTGTTTGGGGTCAGGCAAGGGCTGGTTTGTCACCGCCTTATTCTGGCAACGACCAGGAAGCTTCCCTACACACACCGCTAGCACCATGTCACTCAGAAGTGCTCTCTATAAACCCGCCCTGTGCCTCCAATACCTTGCTACTTTCTCTGTCGCCAATCCACTCCAGCAGTCGACTACGATACCCTACTCTCTCCATCAGTCACACGTTCCCACCACGACACAACTTCTAGTTAAACTTACGAGGATGGGTCGCTCCAAAAAGTACCATTACGACCCCAGCTATCAACAGCAGCTACAGGCGATCTCGCTTCCTTCCAAGTGAGAAATACGCACCTTTGCTGTGTCAAGACACTAATACAAATGTAGGATCAAGTGTTCTCGCTGTGAGAAACACTACAACCCCGAAAACTACTCTGCCAAGCAGCTCACCGACGCTAAAGAGAACATCAAAGCACACAAGTCAAATCCATTCTCGACCATCAAGTGCCGCAGATGTACTGGATCCCAAGTCGTTGAGATCGAGTGCACCAAGTGTGGCATTACCAAAGGGATTGAGGAATTCGCAAAAATCCAGCGCACCAGACCCGATGAAGCCAGATGTTACAGATGCATGAATAAACAAACCGAGCAAGAGGCCGTTAGCGAGTATAGCAAGCATAATGCCTTCCTGATACCAGACTATTCTGCCGGCAAGGCTCCCGAATATTGGAATCCCGAGACCATAACTTCTCTCAATACTTCACAAGCTGTAAGTATTGGCATCCGCACATATGTGGCTTGATTACATGACGCTGACCGCTGTAGGATGACCATAATGGATCGGATGAGGAGGACGGAGGTATCAGCATCACTAGTAAGATGAGCACCCTGTCCGTTGATGCCAAACCCCTCATCGACACAACCCCCTGGGGAGAGGAGAGAGACAAAACTGGTGGACCTGTCCAAGGAGGTGAGGACACAATCGGAACTTCGAGCTGGCACACGAAATCTTTGATTCCAAGCATTGTAGCGGGCGGCTTTGATCCCCGTGCATACGGCAGTAGAGTCGGATCCTCCGTTGCAGGCTCGGCGAAGTCATCTGGCCCCAAGTTCATCCCACCTGACGACATGAAATCGAAGAACGGATGGGCCAAAATACCAGCATATGTAGGTTATGTATCATGATGATTGTGCCCATGCTTACGGGGATACTAGAAACCTCCACCAGTGCCTGAGTCTGAACCTGAGGAAGAGGACGACTGGCCGAGCGAGTCGGACAATGATGACAGCGATGGCGATGAGGAGGACTTTTAATAGTCATTGGGTTTGGCGGCCTCTGGCTCGATGCTGTCTCATGCAGCTACACATTCGGTCTTGGATGTGGTTTATCTCCTATGGAGGCTCACAGTCCAGCAAAATGAATGCCACGAGGTAGCGATTATTTTGGGGAGATCCGGGCTGGGGTTAATTAGTTACGGGACTGGAATTTCTATGGGGATTGCCAAAATGGGTGGATAAAAGCTGGCATGCGATATATGCTGCAGTCATGTAATTAGAACTCAAAAGAAAAATGACGACTTCAGAACTGCTTTCAGCTATCTCATGTCAATTGAAACTACAAACGTGTATTCTACTACTTCTGATGGTTGTAGGGTAGAAGCCTGTATGAACCATCACTGTTCCTGCTTATGTGAAAGACTCAGTTGATTGGATTGGAAGAGGCCATGTGAAGAATGATAAGGGGTGAAACTAAACTTGATCGGGTGCTAATTGCCACCACGTGACTTCGCGTCCATCGACATTCGCGTCTTTTGTCGCCCCGCTTGCATGGTCTTTCGGTCTACCGCCGCCCACCCCAGCCCGACCAACCCTTTGCGAATCTTTGTGTCTCTCTAACAAGCATACACCATCAATAGAAATCTTGCTCGTTAGCTTTGTTAGAATCAACATGTAAGAGGGCTTTGGGCCACTTTACTTTCTTATAGTTGCTAATAGTGGCAAATAGGACCGGCCGACGAAATCGTAATGCAGCGGGCATTCGCGGCCCTCATTCTGCGTTGACAGACTTTCTAGCGGTATAAACACTCGTTGTCAAAGAAATGTTCCGTTCACAAGTTTACTAATTCTTCTCTTAGTCTCACAACATCTCCGCTCGAGAGATTCGCGACTCCGCCCGTCAACGTATCGAACAAGCCGAACAGCAAGCCGCTGCCGAAGCTGCCGCTAATGGCGAAACTGAAGAGCCAGAGAATGACGAAGAAGCACAAGAAGAAGAGCAAGCGCAGGCAGAATCGACAGCAATGGCAGCGGAGCGTTCTCGGAAGCGCAAGCGCAACCAAGACGAAGCCATTGCAAAAATAAAGAAAGGCAAGGAGGAAAAGAAAAAAGCCGGGAAAAAGAAGAAGCGCGGGTCAGATGACGACGACGATTCTGACTTCGACGTAATGAATATGTACAAGAAGTCCAAACCACTTCCGGGACAATTGGAGAACTGCGAGCTTTGTGAGAAGCGGTTCACGGTCACTCCGTACAGCAAGGCTGGACCTGATGGTGGTCTTCTCTGCACACCTTGTGGAAAGGAGCAGACGAAAGGAGACAAAGCGAAGGAGAAGGCTAAGAAGGCCCCGGCAGTACGCAAAGGTCGAAGGAAGATTGAGAGCAATCGCCTCGATGGTTTGACCGCACGTGGCGCGAAGACACTTCAGCAGCTATGCATTGAGAAGCTAGCCAAACATGCTGAGGATATTGATGAGTTCGGCGACATGCCCGAAGCCATCCTGAATCGTTTGAGTGAGATCTTTTCCAAACGGCGGGCCATGAACTCGACCACGTTCAAACTGTTTTTGCAGCCCGATCGGGAAATTATTACAATCCATGAAGCGGCCTGTATGTCACGCTTTCCTGGTATTCTCTGAGAAAGATAGCACTAATGATATTTAGATCTCGAAACTGAAGACTACGACCAGATCTTCGCCATTGTTCCTAATGCTAAGAAGCTTTCGCTACGAAATTGCTGCCAGTTTAAGGATTCCAACATTGACTACATAGTCGAAAAGGCGAAGAAACTGGAACACCTTCAACTACTTGGAGCGAACCTTGTCACTAACGACAAATGGATTGAGCTGTTCATCGGCCGCGGAGTTGAACTCAAAACCTTCCAGGTCGAGTGGCTAGACGCTGCTTTCGATGATCAGGCCGTAGAAGCTCTCGCCACTTTCTGTCCCAACCTTGAGCGCCTAAAGCTCGAGCGTTGCAAGCAGATAGGTGTCGATGCAATCAACGCGATCGCACGTATGGAGAAACTTGAACATCTCACTCTCCGCTTTTGCACAGAAGTCCCTCGAGAACAACTTGTCAACATGGTTGACCAGATTGGCGCAAATCTCCAGACTCTTTGTCTCGAGAACTTCCTCGACAACGAGAGCGATCCTTCGGATGAAATTCTTGAAACTATCCACGAAAAATGTACAAAGCTCAGCAAGTTCCGCTTCACGGAGAACCATGAGTGCACCGATCGAGGCTACGTGGATTTATTCACTGGCTGGAAGAACACGCCGTTGCGCTACATCGATCTTAATAGTAATCGTGACGTCGACAATGCAAACCCCGATGGCCCTGAAGACGATCCCATCGGTCTAGGCTCTGCAGGCTTCGTCGCCATGATGAAGCACTCTGGCAGCCGGCTCGAATATCTCGATATCTCATCCTGCCGACACATCACCAAGGAAACTTTCGACGATGTCTTCGCCGATGGTAAGATATATTCGCAATTGAAGGAAATCAATCTCTCGTTTTGTCCCGTCGTAGACACAGAGATTGTCGCTCGTATCTTCCGCTTCTGCCCTAGGATCAAGAAGGTAGTGACATTTGGTTGCTTCGAGGTCAGAGATGTCGTGGTGCCTCGCGGTGTCGTACTTATTGGTGCGCCAAAGGCTGAGGACGCGATTGAGCAGTTTGGTGAGGTGGTTATGGATTTTCAGAAAGAGTTGCAGGCTGAGATGCAGCGCGATATGGCGAGGAGTGGTGGTCGTATCATTCCTTTGATGGCGTAAACGACAGAGGTTCAGAACAGTTAACTGAAGGAAGGTTTACGGCGTTATCCCGGTGGTCATGTTTCATCGCGAGGGTTTGTAGATGTCTCTTCCGGGACGAACGGTACTGGTTTTCGACGTAGGGATGGGTTTTTATGGTTCTACGCTCAATCATGACTTAATATTCCAACATCACATATCTGAAAACAAGCAAGTATCTAAAGGCGAGCAAGGGGAGAGATCACTTCATATAGTAGAGACATTCAAATCACGTTTTTGCGAATTGGAGTATCATTGGGAGCATCATTATCTGATATTGCGGGAGCAACCCAGACGAACTGTACATTTCAGTGTCATCCTTTCATTTCGCCATATGCCATTGTATCCGATCCCATTTTGTAAAGCAGCAGCAGTGAGACCCTTTCAAGGAGAGAACCCTCAGCAGCGCTTTATGCAAAAAAAGCCATATGAAACCGTTTATGAGGCAGGAGCAGCACCACGTCCACGTCCGAAGCCACCACGGAACTCGGGCTTGAACTCGCCGGGAGCACCGCCCTCACCCTTCTCGCCGCCAGCATCACGGCGCCTGTACTCGCCGCGGTCACGGTCGCCGCCACGGTCTCCACGGCCACCACGGCCTCCACCTCGTCGCTCGCCGTCACCGCCGAGAAGACCACGTGGGGGAGCTTGACGCTGCTGCTTGATGTGCGTCTGGGGGACAATCTCAGCGGGGAGATGGAGCCACTCGCGGAGGTAGTCGAGACCCTCAGGGGTGAGGGTATAGTAGTAGTACTGCCATGAGAAGCGGGTCTTGACGTAGCCGCGGGAGTCGAGAGACTGAACTGCGGGGGCATTAGAACCTATATTCCCACGTGTACGGGACATGGAGCTTAGCACGTACGAGCCTTGATGACAAAAAGGTTCTTAGTATCGATGTCGTTGTGCTTAGGAAGGTTGTAATCCTTCTTTGCGACGAGAACGCCCTCTGTGGTGACCGTGTGTCAGCCTATCCTTTTATATATGCAACAAAAGTTGCGAGAAAGAAGTATTTTTTGCCATAGCCATGACCGCGTGAGGAGAATACTAACCTCGGAAGAGGTACCTAGAGTTATGTTGTTAGCTGTGATCGAATTGGAATACTACAATGGAGGAATTTGGACTGAGGCTCATATTCAAGTTGCTTTATTTCAGAAGTGCGAAATTGGACATCTCGATTGTGCCGTATGGTGCGGAATTGGAGGAGAACTAACTCGTGGATCTTCTTGCGATCGGCCTTGGGGATGAGCATCTTGACGGCTTTGTGAAGAGAAGAGGGATGCTGGGACGATGTTGGTGGTGGTCGATGGGGTTGAGGTTTGTCGATATGTTGGGAGATATTTCAAGTGAAGTGCGCCAAGAGCGATAACCGAGCGCGCACAGGCCATGGGTACCCGCGCGGTCCAGCCTCGCCAAGAAGCCGTTCACGAGACTTTCGCCTTCCCGTACTCTTCGCTTCAACTGTTTCTCGTTGCCAACACTTTCTACATAACTCACCCACACGACCTCGCACCCCGCCATTCATAAACCCGCGAGTGGACTGCCAATCCGCCCAACCACTCTCACTTACCTACTGCCGCTTACCATAACCAAACCACACTACACTACAACACTACCCACCTGTCTGACGGTTCCGGCTCCGATTCCTTCACCACAAACGTCCACCTCCTCGCTATAGTCGCGCAACACCACCACCAATAAGTCTCACAATGGACTCCACCATGGACTCCACGAAAGACACCACCACTAGCACCCGCTCCATAACTATAATCATCGACTCCCTCCGCGACCAAAACATTGCCTTCCCCATCTCCGCCTCTGCCCCCCTCTCCACCCTCTACGAAACCCTCTACATCCGCGCCCCATGGATCCAAAACTCCAGCTATATCCTCACCACCAACTCGCGTCGCGGCGTCCCGCACTCCTCCACCTCACCTATCTCAACCCTTCTTTCCTCATCGAGCGACACATTTCTGCCCCTGCGCCTCACAGTTCCGCTCTGCGGCGGCAAAGGTGGTTTCGGGTCGATTCTCCGCGCGCAGGGCGGTCGCATGTCGAGCCGTAAGAAGAAACAGGGCGATGTGAATGGATCCTCTCGTAACCTCGATGGGCGACGTCTGCGCACTGTCACCGAAGCGAAAGCGCTCGCGGAGTATATGGCGATCAAACCGGAGATGGAGAAGAAAGAAAAGGACGAGCGGAGAAAGCGGTGGGAGGATATTGTCGCGAGCACGGAGAGGAGGCAGGAGGAGTTGATTGCGGGGAGGGGGAAGGAGAGGCTGGATGGACAGTGGGTCGAGGATAAGGAAGAGGCGGAGAATAAGACTAGAGAGGCAATTGAAAAGATGATGCTTGCGCAGCGTAGTTCTTCAGAGGAGGGTGATGATGATGAGGAGGAGGGGAGTGGGGAGGGGACGGCGACAGGCGTGGCGTCGAGTTCTCGGGCTGAGGCGCCGAGGGCAATGTTTGGCTGGGATGAGGAGGATGATGAATTTTGGAGCGATAGTGAAGAGGAGGATGAAGTAGAGGAGCAAGATGTTCGGGTGCAGGTCCCGGTTGAAGGGAAGGGGAAGGGTAAGGCCGTCTAAGCTATGTTCTTATTTTCTTCCCTTCATTGCATCCAGCGATTTATCGATTTCTCTTTTACTCTCTTTCCCTCCTTCTGGGAGGACATGCAAAGCTCAAGGCGTCCATTAAATAACATCTTGCCAATGCAAACATGAATATAATTTCCATCCCCTTCCTCCCCCCTCTCCAAATCCCTACATCAAGCCCCAACATCCCTCCGCATCTCGTTCTCTCCCCCATACCCCTGCACCTTCCTTCCTTCCCTCGCCTCCACATTCGCATCGCCCGCCTTCCCCTCATCTATCCCTCCCTTCAAACCCCCCTCTGTCTTCCCCCCAGCCCCACCTTCCTGAATCGCTTGCCCATATCGTATCTTGTCTGCGGGGGTTATGCCCTGCGTGTTTGGGGCGTTGGGGGGTTTGCTCGGATGTTGGTCGGCGAGTTGGGTGCCTTCGGAGGCGTCTGGGGGTGGGGTTAGATGGGGTGAGATAGGAGGAGGAGGGTGGGGAATAGTTACTTCCGAATTGGCCTGGCTCTTTCTTGTGCGGGATTGTGTCGCTTGCTTCGGCTTCGTATCTGGGGGTGGGTGGGTCAGTGTGATGGAATGGAGGTATACGTTCTTGATTGGGGTGGGGTTGGGTATTGTTGGATTGGATTGGTTTGGATTGAAGAGGAATGACGGCGGTATTGTGTAGATACGTACTGGGTTTGCTCGCCGCCGGGCTCTGTGTCCATGAGGGAGCTTGACATGATGTATTGTGTAAGAAGGTTTTGTGAGAAGAGCGGTGGATGTATTGAGATCAATTGGGTTGAAGTGTATAAGATTTTAGATGTGATAAGTAAATGTTTAATTGTTTGATTGATAGCTTTCAATTGCGGATTGGTGGCACAACGTGGTGTTGAGAGTCCGGTCGAGCGCGTGCATGTATGATGCGTACCCAAGTATGACGTAGGCGCGACGCGCTCTGTGATCATCGACATTATCACCACAAAGCTTAGTCTTCCCCTTGCAATCCATGGGAAACATGAATCCACATGCACCTGCACGCCTGACATTAGAAAATATCCCATACATATGTATCATAGCACTATATCCATCTAATCATCAAAATCCAATCCCATCGCAAAACTCTCATATATCCGCATATACTTCGCCACAAACGCTTCAAGATGAAAGATAACTTTACTTCCTGTCTTGCATCTATGTTCGTAGAAAGCAGCCCATTTTATGACTTCGGGTTTGAGTGTGTCGTCGGTCTTTGCGACGAGTTTCCACGTCAGCGTTTTGATGATGGTAGTCGGGTCGATGCAGTGAGAGAGGAGATCGTAGAGCTTTGCGCGGACTTTGAGGAGTTGGGCTGGGCTACGTTCGGCGATTATGTCATCGGCGATTTGTGCGATGAGAGCTTCCCAGTCTGGGGGTGGGATGTGCGCTTTTTCTGTAACGATTTCGCTGTGGGGAAATTGTCAGTTGGAGAGTTCTCAGAGCGGTGGATAGAGGGTGTGTACTTTTGTGCGTGGACGGCTTCGAACATTAGCAGTGCTCTCCGTAGATTCCTCCCGCTCTCCTTTGCAATCTTTTTGTTCAATGCGTCGACTTCCTTCCAGCCTTCCTTCTTCCCTACTGTCCTTAGGACCCCGCAGATCTCCGCTTCGGTGGGTGCTGCGACTCGGACAAGCAATGTTCGACTCCGTATCGGTGCAATGATATTACTTGTAGAGTTTGCCAATAATATCAATCGCAGGTTAGGGCTGTACTTCTCCATGGTACGCCTTAGCGCGGCTTGTGCATCGCGGGTCAAGTGGTCTGCCTCATTGATCACAACGACCTTGAACCGCTGTTTCGCGCTTAAATCAACTTGTTGTGTTTGTGCCACCTCTTTGAGAAGGTCCTGAATGACTACTCGGTCGTAGTTACCAACATCAGAAGGCGTGATTTCGAGATGGTAGACTGAGGCGACTATATTGAACTCGAGTTTGCGGTTTGATGTGGTCTGGAAGACTCGTGCGTCAATTTTGATCTTTTCAACACCGGGACCATAAAGTTCTTTCAACGTCGCAACAATTCGGGTTTTCTTGCCAGCTCCAGACGGACCGTATACGAGGAGATGGGGGAAGTCGCCGCTCTGGGCCTATTTCATGCTTAGTCGAGGAGAGACGGAGGGGATTGGATGGCTTACTAGAGATCTTAGACGGTCTGAAAGATCTGGATGGTAACTGAGAGACTCAAGATTACGGGGTCGGTGTTTATCAACGAGAAGTGCCATGGCTGTTGAGATGAGTGGGATGTAGATTTGAGCGGTTGGAAATTCTAGAGCAAGGTACGACGCGTCGTTCGAGCTGGAAGTCGCGTAAAGTGGTGGTCTGTGCACAGCGGTCTTCTCTAAGCTCACTTGCAGGAACATCCACTACGGTTTGTCTGGTATATCGTTAAAAGGATCCAAAAAATGCCACAGGATTACAACGAATAAGAGGGAGAAAACATAATCCCATTATCAATCACTCGAAACATATCGCTCCATCATTTCTCTGATAGCATATAATAGAACGTTCACGAACAACATCACATAATTGCCTTTGATCCAAAAGTGAGGGTAATCGATATTAGCCAGATCATTGTCTGTACTACAACCATTGAGAGCAAATTCGTACAAGTACTCGTCAGCTTGTCATCCCCACCAACACCGCCACCACCAAGGAATATCCGAAACCTCAAACGCTCCGAAAAAAGCCACCAGGCTTCACATATACAGAAAAGGAAAAGGGTATGTCCAGACCAAAATGGCATCCAAAAAGAAAAGGTAACGCATGGAGAAAATCCAATCTTGTACAGGGGTAGTTTCACTCTTTAAGAATATGTTCTGCTACAAAAGTCATCGGTTGATACACAAAATAGGAAAAAAAGGTAAAACGAAGGTGGGCTATCCAGCTCCCAATGGCAGTACAGGGGGTATTGGGTCATGATGTCGTTAGTCTACAATCGCGCAGTGTATAATAAAAGGTACTTTTCAGACTAATAGCGTCGTGGTTCGTGACCTCTGTTTTCGTACCCATTGGCTGTTGTTCCATTTCGACCCCGATAATAGTCGTCGTCGTAAGAACGAGGCTGAGAGTCGTAGGAGCTATCACTCAAGCCAGTGGTACTTCGTCTTGCGTGATTAGTCTCTTCTTCGGCTTGACGCCGAGCCCAGTCGTTCCTTCTTTTCTCGGCATCTTTCGCATAACGTCTATTCTCCTCTTCGGAGTCGTAGACATTAGAGTTGTAATAGCTGCCAGGGATGTCCCGAACATTTGGGTCAGATCGGGTTCCGTAGTTTGAGAAACTAGGGCTTCGTGCACGGCGGCCATTTGCGTTGGATATATTCCGAGGATGTGGTTGTTGAGAATGTGGGGTGTTAGATGGAGGTACCCACTGCCCCTGGCTGGCCGTAGATTGAGCACGCCGGCGATAGTCCTGAGAAGATGCATCTGAATGCATACTGCGGCCCATGTCATCAGAGTGCACTTTCCCACCCCCTGGCGCTGCTGAGTAAGGCTTCCTCTCACGCTCGATTGGCATTGCTAATGTCTCATTGGTTTCATCCTCAGAGTCGAATACCCGGGAATCTTGTCGATCGGGTCGAGACTTCGTAGCGTACGGGCTACGCTCACGTTCTAGGTTGGGCTGTGTACCACTGCCTTGACTGCCTCGAGCCATGGGCGGAGGTGGTGGAAAGGTCGGCGCTCGACGCAATGGACCCACACCTTCGGCGGAGAGAGCTGCTGCACACCGTTGCTGGGCTTGCAAATTCTCTTGATTGGGGAACAAACGTCGAGGTAATTCCTTTGGGAACCGCTCCTTGCAGTCTTCGGAATTGCTGATGGGCATGTCGAGTACCGCCTTCGATAGCCGAGCATATTCAGCGTCTGGATAGGCTTGTATCATGGCAGCCATCCACTCCTCAAAGCCAGCGGGGGTCAATGCGGGAGTCTGAGGCTGTTCCGCGACATGTTCTTGAATGAGATGATGTTCACACCGCATGTCGCGATATATTTTGCTTAATGTGGAGTAGGACAACTCTCCGAATATCTCTGTGAATGGGATTAGTATGTATTGCTAAATTGGGGACGAAAATAAGGCAAACATACTTTGCCAGGGGTATATCTCCTCGGGCAATTTCACGTCCTCGTAGAATTTGAGCATTTTGGCAGGGGTGATGACCAAGCTCCTCTTTGGTTCGTAATCATCAATCTATAGACATGTTAGTCTTGTGAATGCAATCCATGGCAGTGAGTGTACATACTAGGTGGAGAGCCAGCCCTCGCAGAAAATGGCCCAGACGTGGCAGAGGGTTGCCGTCCTGGTCGAAGAGCCTCTGCCATTGCTTCTCGATAGGAGTAAAGTCCGAAGTCGCCATTCTTTCGACTGGAGGAGGCCGAGACCTGGAAGTTCTCTCTTGAGGAGCGTCGGATGGAGGAGCAGTGGTACCGTGCCTTGGAGTAGGAGTATCTTCGGCAGCATCAAACATAGGGTCATGCGCCAAGGGGTCCGGAGAGGCAGACTCTCGGCTCGAGAAGTCTGGGTGCTTGGGCGATGGAGGCGTGTACACGTTGCGAGGAGGAAAAGAGGCCGACGTGGAGGCTGGAGAGAGAGGGACACGATCTTGCGGTAGTGTAGAGGAGACGTTGCTTTGTGCAGCGGCACTAGCGAGAGCACTGAGTTTGATCTCGTCCAGCACCGACTTCTTCACTTCAGCAGTAATCTGAGCAATGAGCTCTGGATCGACGGCCCTGGCGGAGTCGGACTTGTCGAAGGCATTGTTAAGAGCATTGTTGAGCGGTTGCTGGGTAGACTGGGGAGGGAAACCCTCGGAGTGAGCAATGGAAGAGGCGCGCGAACGAGGGCGGAGCGGGACGTCGTGGTGGTGCGAATTCTGGTAGTGGGCAGAGTGGTGGTAGGAGCGTGGGTCGTAGGTGGAATCGTAGGACGACGAGTAGGCGGCGTGATGGTCTGGCTGGCTGCGATAGCTGTAGCCGTCGTGGGCGGCCATGTTTGTAGTATTGCAAGCAGCACTATACTATGCTGTAGGGGCTAGCCTATGACGATGCGCTGTGATGGTCGGGAGAGCGGTGTCGAATGGGCGAGCAAAGTGGGCGGGTCTGCAGCGCAGGTCGCAGCGGGTATGCTGCACATGCAGGCACTGGCGATGGGGATATATTGGAGGGAGAGAAGGTCGCGCAAGTCCAAGTGGTAGAGAAGGCCAGATATAAGCTGGTGATAGAAGGATGGAGGAGGAGACGCCTCTGGGAGTTGGAGGAGCAGGACAGACACCTTGCTTCTTCTTCGCTGCTGCTCTGCTGCGCAGGCGCGAGGTTGTGCGGTGGTGCAGCCAGGAAGGAGTCGAAGGAAGAACAGAGTCAGAGCGGATGGACTTGAGACTTGAGCCAGTCCGTAGAGACAAGTCGCATAGTATGAATATTTTTCTGATTTGCAGTCTGGTTTTTCTTGTTGGTTGCGCAGGCACAGGGTATAGGGAATGATAGCCAGGAGAAAGAGCAACGAGGGACGACAGGACGATGGTAACGTGAATGCGTTTACGTCATTCTCCGAGCCTTGCGGGCTGTGGGCCTGCCCACCACTACCTTGCCCAGATGTGACTACCGTGACCCGTCTACGGTCTAAGGTCTTCCATACCGTCCCGCCTGCACCTCAGGCTTCTGACAGCCCGCCCATCTGCCAATCCGCCAATCCGGCGTCCGCCATGATACATATACGTCTGATGTGGATGTACATATTGTGGTAGGCGGCGCGCTGATAAATAAGGAGCAGCAACTGCAACATCAACATCAACATCATCGACAGCCCATGGACAGGACACAGCCAGACGGAACCGCCAAAACGGGTGGCTAGAGCAGCGCCCAGACGTCAGAGAGCAGCAGCAGGTTACTACCAGGCGAACACATAATCGTGCAGGCAACCAGGCGACAAGGCCAGAGAAATCTATGCTACCGTGTATGCCAGAAATAGGCCAGTAAATATCCCTCCAGTCGCAGCTTGTCTCTGCCACCGGTGATCCGCGGCGCTGGGTTCAAGGCCAGCATCCCACTCCTACTCCCATCATGATTCATCCAATGAATCCTACAATGGCATATTCAGCCGGTCCTGGCTGGCCCAGGCGTGCAGTCGGGTGGAGGCCCTGGAGGATCCACGGGGAAGTCACTTCATTGCATCACGTGACTATTGACCACCTACCAAGACTGAACTACAAGTACATCCGAATTGCATCGCCACAGTTGTCCATCGTTCTACCACTCGCAGTCAGCAGACCGGGGATTTGAAGTTTCGATGATGCAGTAATACAGTTGGGCTATTTTGCAAACCATGAGTTTTGCAATATGCACGGATGGTATGCTCGGTATTGTGTGTGTGTCGCGGTGTGAGAACGAGAGGCGGCAGCATCGAAACCGTAAACAAGATGAATCAACGGCATCGATAACGTCAACGGCAGGCTGACGGCTATATTTGTTTACCGTGTCGCCCTCCGATGCCTTCTCGTTGGTCACCCTCTCAAAGGTACGAAGATTGTGCGGGAGGCTTCCTACGCGGCTTTGTTTCAAACTCTTTGTTTGGTTTCAACAAACAACACCATGCCCGCCCCGATGAGCCTCTCGCTGCTCACTGCGCAGTCCCCGTCTGGGGCGCATGGGAGGGGGAGGGGGATGCTCTTCTGGGGCTCTGCTGGCTGTCTCGCCGCTTTCGCCGTCGGTCGTTGCCCCGTCCGCGCCCGCGCCGCCTCCTGGTGGGAATAGAAACAGAAACAGAAACAGAGCGGCTGCTCGTACAAAGACAACTGCATGCCCTTAGGCGCTTCGGCAAAGGCAATGTTCTCTTCACTCGTCGTGGCGGCTACCATCACACCTGCGCAACCCCGGCTGGCCATTCACCGGTGGCGAGGCGAGAGAGTGTGAGAGAGCTGGCGCAGGTGGGGACCGTTTGTGGCAGCAGCACCCAGCGAACCGCTCACCATCAGTGCCCTTCTTTTCGTACACGATGTCAAATGTGATGAGAAACGAGGAAATACCCACGCGAAGACATTCTCAATAGTCTCCCGACCTGCACAGGCCTATACAAGCCTATACAAGCCGATGCAATACAGGCAACTCGAGCCAGATGGCGCGGCCAGCTGGTTAGGATCATGCCCGCGCGCTTTGAGACCACAGAATCGTGCGTGGAAACCTTCCCATCACCCAGCGAAATAACAATCTATGCGTGCAGTGTGCAGTGTGAGACAACATGGTTCAGCCAGCTGCTTTCGCCAGGTCTCGTCCATGCCAAAGTTGTTGATGATCTTGATCTTGATGTTGTTTTGTTATTGTCAATTTCAATGCTACGATAGTATGATTGCTGCTTTATGCTCTTACAGTCCTGCCTCCTGCTCATCATGACCAGATATGAGTGTAGTGTATATAGTGGTGCGGCATAAGACCGAGAGATCCCACCCCCCCTTTATCAGCGGGCCATCAAACCACCATGGTCGAAAATGGAGATGGAGCCGCAGTATATTGGCACGGGGCACACTGCTATGCCCGCCCCAGCAGCTGGGGGGGGTCCCCTTCGTCTTCTTTGTCCTTTGACGACCGTGTAGTGAGTAGGGTGTAGGCTCAGGTAGCTATGGCCCTATGGTGTTGCAGCGTTGGCTACCATGGTGAATACAATACGCACCGTGTGCGCCACGGAAGCGTCGGCGAGCAGAGTGCGAAAGGGTCCCGGCGTCACTCGCTGATGAAACCTAGCGCGTGTGAGATGTCGAGGTGGACCGTCTCATTGGCCTCAGCTCCTCACCGTGATAGACTCAGCATTCCCTCCGCTCCTCTTGGTCCGCAACCTTTTTCACTCGTCGCCCTCTCACTTGTGATCATTTTGTTTCGTCTGTGAGACCGCGTGTTTCTACACAGCGCTGAAGCCCTGCCCTAACTATCCCCTCAACTGCCCCCGAATTCGCCCTCGACCGCCCTCAATAAAGCCTTTGATCTCCCCGGCCGCCTGCCACACGAGCCCCGTTCACAGGCACGACCTCAAACCACCACGACCCCCGCCGTCCGCGTACACGCTTGATTGCTCCCACCCCCCGTGAGAGGAGTCCTACCACTTCGGCCTCACCCTATTCCATCCTCTGCTTCCTCTCGATTACGAATCAAATCCCACACGAACTCTTGTACCGACCGCCTGCTGCTGGCTTCTACGACTTCCAGCTCAGAGGTGAACCCACGAACCCCGGCGTCCGCAGCACACGCATACCCACCCTTGTGTCACCTCCACGACACACTGCGCTGACACTTCGCCGTACCGCCCTACACCTTCGTCGTCCTCGAAATATCTTCTAATTAGCATCTCTTCTTTGACGAGTCCCACAATGTGTCTTTGACATTTCCTAGCCGGTCCCGAATTTCATCTTGTCAAAGCGAAGCGAGCAGTGATCGCTTTGACCCGCCTTCGCCAGACGATACACTATTGAGGGAAGAGAAGGCCTGTTCCGCACCCTCTGCCTCTCGTTGGGCAGTGAACTATGGCCATGCTAGCCTCCAAATCTCCATATCCCACACCCACTCTCGGAAGTGGGTCATCGCAACCGTCCTCACAGTACAGCGCCGCCATGTCTGGCTACCGCAATCACACTTCTGCTGCTCGCGCAGAACACGCCTTCTTCGCATCCCCAACAGAGTCCGAATTCTCCGAAGTCTACGATGCACCAGACTCGGTCCGACATTGGGACGAGGACAAAGTTGGTGACTGGCTGAAACGCATCAACTGCGCTCAGTATGTCGAAATGTTCAGACGTATGTCACCCCTCCCCCTCTCTCTCCATTGCCATCACTAGAACTCCTACTCACACTCATCCAGATAACCACATCAACGGCGAAAACCTCTTGGAGATGGATCAGACCACCCTCAAAGATATGGGTATCAAGAAGGTTGGAGACCGCGTTCGTATCGGTTCTCAGGCCAAACAGCTCCGTAACAAGGAGTACAAGAAGGCCTCCAAGCGGGTTTCTAACAGGGTAAGCTTACTGAACTATCTTATCGTGACACGGTAGCTGACCTCTCCTTCACAGCAATCGCTTGCAACCCTAGACAACACAGCTTACACACCGCCATCATCAGGCTCCCCTCGCCCTACCGCATCAGGCCGCTCACTCGCCAGTTCGCGCTCAGAGAAGCGAATGTCGACCATGTTTACGGGCTCGGATCTCAAATATGCTTCCACGCAGTATGGCACCAAATCACCATCACGGCCCAGCTCTCCACATGTTGATCAGGAAAACCGCAATTTGCGGGCTCAGCGCTACAATGGCATGAACAGTCCCAAGGACTCTGGCAAGAAGGACTTCACCTCGTATGGAGTTCACCCCCTCAGTGCATCGTCTGGGTCTACCAATGCAACCAGTCGCTATGTTACCTCGTCACGACCCACCCCGACCGGCGAAACTCCTCAAACTGCCCGCTTTGCCCACCATCTAAGAGGACCCAGTGTCGATAGTGCCACTAACAGTGCCATTCTTCCTTCTGACAAGGCCCTCATTCGTGTAATCCTCGATGGCGGGCGCTCGTCTGTGGTCAACATCGAAGGTTGTAAGACCTCTGATGAGATAATATTGAAGACTCTCCGCAAAGCCGGCTTGAATGAAGCTCATTTGAAGAGTTATTGTTTCTACGTCCTCGATGGACCCGAGCCAGATCCCTCAATATGTGCTCGCCTGAGCGACATTGAACTACTCCGTTTGTGCAAGGACTACAACCGACATGAGCGAGGAAGACTTATCCTACGAAAGATCCACACCGGGGAACCAGAAGAGGAGCAGTTGAAGGCGGCTGCCGGCATCTACCAACAGCAAAGCCTTCAACAAACACAAAACATCATCGTCCCCACTAATAATAGAAGTCAAATCAAGATCAAGAAAATCACTGGAGAATCTTTACCTGCCGTCAGCTATCCTCTTTCCCCTGACTCCATCAGGGAGCGAGAACGACACATCCACTCCACTGCCCAAGACCTCGAGGGCCCAGCGAAATCCCCTGTACAGATCATTGCTGCACGAGCCCGCAAGCTCAAGCAATTCTATGGAGCTCGTCCACCAAGCGAGTTGATCACCTCGGACCTGACATCGTACTTCCCCGATGTTGAGAAGGGTGAAATTGATAAGACCATACGTATGTCCATTCGACGATCGCATCGCTTAAGTAGAGCTGCCTCCCGTTTGTCTATGGCTTCCAATTTCAGCGTTGCATCTAGTCTTCGAGATGCCCCTCCCCTACCATCTATTGCCGACAATTGGCTTCAAGGTGGGAACCAAGCTCGACCGCTCAGGCCCCTGTCTGTGATGAGACTTGGTTTACCTTCGCAATCCAACTACCGGGATTCAATGGCGTCTTCGGTTTTGGAGCCACTCGACGAAGAATCTCCCCTCGAGCCAAACAGGAAGTCTTACGTGTCATTTGGTGGAGACAGCGGATCAGACACTTTGGCCATCACTGACCCCGAGGGAGTCACCACACTGCAGTCATATTTCGATGACGGAAACAGCAGTCTTACTGGTAGCAGTGCCGGCAACACCGACAATGGAGACTCGCTCAACAAGCGTCTCTCGCAAGCGATTGCGGAGGATGGCGAGGAGATTGACGACGAACTGCAGGAATACCTAGAGCAGGACTCCTGGGAGAACGTCAAGTACATGAAGGGTGCTTTGATCGGACAAGGTTCCTTCGGTAGTGTGTATCTGGCACTGCACGCAGTGACCGGTGAACTCATGGCCGTCAAACAGGTCGAAGTCCCATCGGCATACGGTACCTCTTCTGTCGACCAGAGGAAGAACACCATGGTGGAGGCGCTCAAACATGAGATCGGCCTTCTCCGAGACCTCAAGCACCAGAACATCGTGCAGTATCTCGGCTCCAACTCAGATGAGAACCATCTGAATATTTTCCTCGAGTACGTTGCTGGTGGCTCTGTCGCCACGATGCTGGTCAACTATGGACCCTTGGGCGAGTCCCTCATCCAAAACTTCGTCCGCCAGATCCTCGAAGGTCTATCATATCTCCATTCACGAGACATCATTCACCGAGACATCAAAGGCGCCAATATCCTGGTTGACAACAAGGGATCAGTCAAGATCTCCGATTTCGGTATCTCGAAACGTGTTGAAGCGTCTACTCTCCTTAGCGGCCCGAGTAGCGGCAAGAAGGGAGCACAACGTGTTTCACTCCAGGGATCCGTTTTCTGGATGGCCCCCGAGGTCGTTCGCCAGACCGCCTATACACGCAAAGCCGACATCTGGTCCCTCGGCTGTCTCATTGTCGAGATGTTCACCGGCAGCCATCCCCACCCCAACTGCACGCAACTCCAGGCCATTTTCAAGATCGGCGGCAGTGGCGACGCCAGCCCCACGATTCCCGAGAACGCGAGTGCGGACGCTCGAGCATTCCTGTCGCAAACGTTCCTCATCGATCACGAGAAGCGACCGAGTGCCGCCGAGCTTCTGGCCAGCCCCTTCTGCAGTAACCAAGCTGCTTAACTTTAAATCCAACGACTTCTTTTTCTTCAATCTCTTAAATACTCGATGTCGGGTCAGGCACGTTAATGTTTACAATGTGACAAACGACAACACCAACAACACTACCAACAGCATAACATACATAGCATATGTACAGGACGGGATGGACGGGCACGCGCGGCGGGGAAAACGAAGGGGGTCTATCATCAGGTGGACAAAGGAAAAATATGAACTGGGGAAATCAAGTGTTAACGGGTTCTCACTGTTTCTTTCGGCGGGACCTCCCATCATATCACCCTTCTCTCTCTCTCTGTCTCTTGAGATTAGTAGCTTCCCAGGGAAGTCGGTTTCGATTGCGACTCATTGCGATGGATTGTGTTTTGTAATTGTAAGATACCAACCTTTTTATGTTAGTCTTCTCGCATTGCGAGAAGAAAATCCAAATATAAGCCGGCAGAGCGGGCGATATGTTCTTGCAAGTTTGACTATATGCATACTAGTGCCTTGTGGGGTTCGTGAATGGGTGCATAAGCAAAGGTAGATGGGATATGGGAGGGTGTATTTGTAGGTATTCACGATTAGGTCTTGTGGAATGGACCTGAATGAAGTACGCAGTTGGAATATTAAATGTCTACGGTACTTCATTCTGGTTGATTTATTTCCTTCTTGCTCTTAGTAACTTCGCCAGCATATCCAGCCTCGGAGTCAGCAGCGATACATAACAGTAGTTATATTTAACAGTTAAGGTTTACCTTTGTATGCACGAGTCCCATCCCAGACACGGGCGCAAGTATACTTATTAGCGGGGAAGTATCAAATGCCGCGTTGCGGATAACATCAGCCAGCACCAGCATCATTCGCCTCTTCACCCTTAACTCGAGTCGTTTTGCATTCATTTTCGATTGGGGTGGTCAGAACTAGAAGCACGAGTATGATGTTCGCACTTGCGAGTAACGAATCTCGAGTCAGGACCTGGAGAGGTCGACGTGAGATTTGCCGCCCAGGGAGCCGGGAGGGGAATGTGAGAGCTGCAGGTTTCGGATGCAGGGTGGGTGCAGGTGCTGGGGGGAGGGGGGTTGGGGGAGGAGAACAAGTGGGGAGCAGAGAGCGTTATTTTCGTGTATGATATGGTATGGTATGATATAAGTATGGTATTGCTGTATACCTACATAGGTAGTAGTTAGGTCCATTTTGCGTATGCGAATGTGGATGTACCTAGGTGGTAGGTTTTCGCACAGTTCAGGTAAAAGCAGATCAAACAGAACGGGATACGATAAGGCAGACCTTATTAGGATAAACAGATACATGGCTACATACGTATGTGCATCTGTCCCATAGCTACATGCGCCCCTCATCCACTTCGTACACCATCCATCACCCCATTCATCCTCCCTACAAAGTAGCATCAGCATCTCCAATTCCCAATGCCCAATGTATCATCTACGCTACTGATCCTACTCCCATTACCCCACCCCATATCCAGCACACAATCACGATCAGCCATCTTCTGCCTCCCCCATTTCCCCTCCACAGTTCCCCCATCCGTGACGTGACGTTATCCATCTATCGCTTACTCCCCGCACCCCGCTCTAGCGCGCAACGCGCCAGGCCCGCGTCGCAGTGAGGGGCAACGCGTGCGCGTGCGCCTAGACCGAGGTCCTGCATCGCATTGCATCACTCCAGTGCTGCCTTTGTCAGTTCAGGCGAATAGTTTGTATGTTGGGTCGGTGAAGAAAGGGGAAAAAGGGCATGGATGGCTGATGCGATGGCTGATTGCAATGGCTGATGTGATTGGTGTGATACTGTACAGTTATGGAAAGGAGAGGAGGCATTCAAGGGAAAAGCGTCTGGTCACACGGCAAAAGAGCAATTGGATAGTTCGGAAGCCGGGATATGCAATGTGCGAGGTGTCAGGAGGAGGGGGTGGAGGACGTCGGTGGATAGGTGGCGCGGTACATGTGTGTATGTATGTATATGTATGTATGGATTGATCTCGGACTTGGGGGACGATCCTTCAAACTTTTGTTCTTCTGACTTTGGTTGAGCGTACTTATCTTTGCACTCCGCAGCTCTCTGCTCAGCTTTTATCCATCTATCTATTTTTGCAACTTACCGCTCCCAACTTAAACTTCACAATCTCTCCCCCCCCCCCCCCCCCCTCCCTTCCCTTCCATCTCAACTTCCACACCCATTTTTCTCAACTACCAACTCAACCCAATTCGCCATGGCATCCACCGACTCCTCCACCCCTCCCACTCTCCCCAAAAAATACAAAGCAATCATCTACGACAAACCTGGCACCATCTCCACCAAGATCGAAGAACTAGACATGCCCGAACCCGGCCCAGGACAAGTTTTGATTAATCTGTATGCCCAAACCCCCTACTTTTACCCTCCCCATAAGTCCCCAATCATCCATTCAAACACCTATGTCACCAACGAACTAACTGAATTCGTCGCTTCTCAGCACCCACTCCGGCGTCTGCCACTCCGACATGGGCGTAATGATGAACTGCTGGGCCATGCTCCCCTTCCCAACCCAAGCAGGTCAGGTCGGCGGCCACGAAGGTGTGGGAAATATCGTGAAGCTCGGCGCAGGGACAGAAGGCACCGGCGTCAAGCTCGGGGATCGTGTAGGCATAAAATGGATGGCGGCCATCTGTGGTTCTTGTGAGGCGTGCCATGCGGGTGTGGATGCGAGTTGCTTTAATGGGGTGCGTTTGTCTTCCCTTGTCCCTCTCCCTTTGACTAATCCTTTACTCCCCTTCTTTTTGCTGTGATTCCGGAAATGGAGATATTGTTACTGACACACACACCCAGAAAATATCCGGCTACTACACCCCGGGCACATTCCAGCAGTACGTCCTCGGACCCGCCAACTACGTAACGCCCATCCCCGACGGCCTCGATTCTGCTGCCGCAGCCCCCATGCTCTGCGCAGGCGTAACTGTCTACGCCGCGCTGCGCAAATCCAATGCCGAAGCCGGGAACTGGGTCGTCCTGCTGGGTGCCGGTGGCGGGCTTGGTCATCTAGCCGTCCAGTTCAGTGCGCGCGGGATTGGCCATCGCGTTATTGGCGTTGATCATAGTAGTAAGAAGGACCTTGTGCTTGAGAGTGGCGCGGAACATTTTATTCCTGTGGATGGGACGGACGATTTGCCGGCTGCGGTTAAGGAGCTTACGGGGGGTTTGGGCGCGCATTCGGTGCTGGTGTTGACGGCGAACAATGCGGCTTATGATGCTTCGTTGGAGATGTTGAGGTTTGGAGGACGTGTGGTGTGTGTGGGGATCCCCGAGGGCGAGCCTGTGCCGATGAAGGGTGCTCATGCGAATTTGGTAGTGGCGAAGAGCTTGTCAATTGTTGGGTCGGCGGTGGGGGATAGGAAGGAGGCGATTGATGCGTTGGATTTTGCGGCTAGGGGAATCGTGAAGACGCATTATCGCGAGGAAAAGATGGAGAATTTAACACAGGTCTTTAAAGACATGGATGAAGCGAAGCTAAAGGGAAGGGTCGTGCTGAATTTGCAGTAGGGAGCTATAAGATTTGGTCAAATAATCTATGAAGACTGAGTAATATGAGTTTTGCGCTCGGGTAGTAACCCAAGGGGTTTTCGGATTCTTCTAAATTTAGTTAGCTCTAGGCCATGACTTGGGCATGTCATCACAATACAGCCAGAAGGGTATGGCGACAGGTTAAGATACGGGTGATGTGTCTCCTTCTCATGTAAAGACTATTTCAATCTACAAATCCCAATCAAAGGGTATACGGTTCCTGTTTCCACGACACGCGGGACATTCTACACCAAAATTAGTAAATACTACGCAAGACTGTAGGGGGAATACTTACTCTCGCATCCTATCATATCTCAGCACGCTTTGCAGTAGTACCTGGCTTCCCAGAGCGCAGTCCTCCTCCTTGCAGAATTCGGCTGGGTTATGGCTCACACCCTCTCTACATGGCACAAAGATCATGCTCGTCGGACATCTCTTCGAAGTATAGACGCTGTCATGACCGGCACCACTCGTCATATCCATAACCAATCTATGCGAGTCGGGTCCTAGGACAGCGTGTGCAGCTTTAGAAACACTCTCTATGCAGTTCGGATGAAAAGTGGTTGCAGGAGACGAGAAGTCCTCCTTGATTGTGACTGTGCAAGGCAGGCCAGAAGTCGTGTTCTCGTTACAGTTGAGCACATCTTCCCCGGCAGCGATTTTGGGGAAATCCGTTTGAATAGCATGGACCATACGAGCTACAGTTTCGTCTGCAGGTGCGCGAATGTCGAGACTGAATGTTACTTCTCCCGGAACAGTGTTCGTGCTGCCTGGTTTGAGGTTGAGGATCCCGGTACTTGCAAGAGCTGAATTGGCGGTTGCTAAGCGATGCGAATGGAGTATCATTTTGGATGTTGTGAGAAGGGCATCTGCGCGACTCTTCAAGTCGGTCGTCCCGGTATGAGTATCTCGGCCCTTCACGGTAATGGTAAGCCATTTGTACGCCTGAACACCCTTCACAATACCAATTTTCTTGTTGGACATCTCCAGAAGGGGGCCCTGCTCAATGTGGAGTTCGAAGTGCGCAGCCATTGGCATAGACTTATAAGAGGCTGGTGTCTGGCCCATGTATCCAATTCGGGTGAGCTCTGAAGCTACGGTTGCAGTTCCAGGGTATACCTCCTTGAGACTATGCGCAGTCTCAATAGGAATTGACTCAGCCCAGACACCGGAAGACATCATTGACATAGGGAAACGGGCACCCTCCTCATTTGTCCAATTCACAACGCCAACAGGATACTCCGTTTCGACCCAGTTGTCCGCAAGCACCCTTAGCATTTCCACTCCTGCAGTTACACCCAATATCCCGTCATATCGACCTCCAGTTGGTTGAGTGTCCAGGTGGGAACCAACAAACGTCGGCGGCTTATCGTTCTTGATACCAGGACGCACAGCGAAGATATTGCCCATTGAGTCAACAGTAGTCTCACAGCCTAGAGCTTGCGTAGCTTCGACAAACCAATCCCGGGCGGCTTTATCGGCATCGGAGAGGGCTAGTCGAGACATGCCGATTTCGGTGGGAGCGCTACACATTGAGTCTTAGTATTTTCGTTGGTAAAATACAGGGTGCCAATATTTACGACTTACTCTCCCCATCGCTCGCCCTTCCCCCACTGGCATGTGTAGTGAATGTCTTCCATCAACCTGCTCTGATTGACCTTTAAGCTCCCCAAGAGCTCTTCATCCATCTCCTTCGTGTGCAATTGCCATCTTGTCGACATAGAAAATGCTCTATTGCTAACTCTTGAAGCTCTCGAGCTCGAACATCGCGTCCAGCTGCTTCTTCCCGCGAACCGCAACGCGCTCTGAATTCTGCTCACAGGGAAAGCCATTGGAAGCGTGCCCAGAATAGAGGTGTGAGAAGGCTTGGAGACATGACGACTGGAGGACCCGGCAACTCTATACTAGGCATGGTGGGCGTGGCATGACATGTGCTGAGGGGGTGGGACGTATGATGGGGAACTGATAACGTTCACGAGTGGAGTGGATAAGGAGGGCCGTGCACGCTTCCTCTTTCCCGTCGGCCATCGCCGATCAGGGCCTTTGCCGAAACACTATCATCTTCGATTTGAACTATACGTAGTGGAGATATAAGCGGCCATTTATGGTGATCAAGGAATTTTTTGAACTTGCTCCATCAGCTGGTGACGAAATACGGATTCATGCAAGTTTCTTATTGAAGCAAGAAACCCATCAGAAACACCATGATTGTACCAGATATGAAATTGCTGACCACGTTCTTGATTGTACACGAGTATTACTGTATCCATTTCCGCTGGAAAAGCACAATCTCTCCCGTAGATTTGGTCACGGTCAGCTTATTTTCAAAGGTACCATCCCTTACTGGCAATATCTAACGATCTCATTCTTGTTCACTTGGTCTCTTCAATCCTCCCAGAATCGAAATGACCATATTCCATTCTACCTTAGTCCAGAGAGACATCTTGAGGACCAACTATACAATCTAATGTCCAGATCCCTTGCCCGGCTTCATCAAAACATCCCCCCGCTTCAACCACTGCATTTTTACTTGCTCAATGCTCGTATCTGGCATCTCCTTCTCTACAACCTTCTTCACGAACGTAAACTTTCCCTCTCTTCCCTCTCTTCCCTCTCTTCCCTCCCCTTCCAAACTCCTCTCGTTTTCTATCTTCTTCCGTCCTATAATCGCAACATTTCTTGTCGACGGTATACGCAGGAACTCTTTCTCTGGGACATACCCCATAGTTGAAGTCAAGTGAGAAACATAGCTACAGAAGGAAGCGTAGGCAGAAGGCTGTTTTGAAGCAGCTGGTTTGCCTTTCTCCGCCGTAGACTCGCTATACGCGGGTTTGTTCGGGGCGCGAAACCGCGTGCCCCCGAAATTATGACTACAACATGGAATGGCGAGGAAGGGAGAGTCGGACAAGAATGCTAAACAGGGAGCCCATATTGTTAGCTCGTCAGCGTGGTTGGCGATTACGAAGGTTCCCTGTGGAACTATTCCGTTGTGGATCTGTGGGCTGTCTCCATTGCTTGGTGGGGTGTCTGAAGGGGAATCGGGATGTGTGGGCTCGAAGACTGCGGGCACAAGGAGCATTTCTTTGAGTTTGTCAGAGTAAGAGGGCCCGAATGTGTCCCATGTTTTGCGACGACGCGCATCAAAGCCCCAGCCGTGCCAACCCTCAGAGTTGAGGATCCAGACGAGAAGGCCGTTGCCGCAGCCAATGTCGAGGAAACCGGGGAACGTGTTTCGGGCCTGTGAACGTTTACTTGAGATAGAGTCGGATGGACTATTTGTATTCTCGATCTGTGGAACGTGGGCGGACTTCGGAATCGGGATGACTTCTGTCACTCCCCCATACATATCTGTCCAAAGTTCAATGAGAAAGGCGGCGATTCCTAGATCTTCAAAGACATGTTTTTCTGCTGGCGTCTGCTCAACCCAATTATCAATCAGACCTTTGGCATATTTGCCTTTTAAGTAAGCATATGTGTCTTGAAAAGGCTTTTGTGGAATAACCACATCGTGGTGTACACGCTTCTGATATCCCGCCATACGACCTCTCGAATGCTTATGAATAATCTCCAACATCTTTAGTGCAGTACGAGAAAGTCGATTATCAAGTGGATATTCCGGGAAGAGATGATAGTACAGAGATAATGTCCCAAGAGGTTGGCCGACTAGAGCGGTGGCTTGATATGAGTAAAGGATGGCCAGGGCGCGGACTTTCGGATGATAAAATGGTATCTCTATCGGATCTGTGACGTGGGGAAGATATATCACGAGATATCGTTCGGCTTCTATCGTCTCTTCACTCCCATCCTGATTTGTTACTACTACCTGATCGGTAGAAGTGAGTAGGTGACATGTCTGTATCAATGGTTCGTCCAGCTTTGGATTCCTAGGAATCAACTTTCTCACTACCGTCCACTCGAGCGAATATCCAGGAATTTCGTTCGCAACTAGTATTGGTTGATGGTCCGTTTTCATATGTTTGACAATGCTTGCAAGATCATGTGGATGTTGCGCGGATGGATTGTACGATGCATCAGTGAAACTTTGGTAAGAGAGCTCCGCACGGGAGAGGTGTGATGCCGTTAGGTTTGGGTTCTCAAGTAGGTTTCGGCTCACTTCCAAAAAGTAGTGCGGGGTGAAATTGGCAGGCGTGGACTGCACAATAGTCCAGACTTCAGGTGGAAGGTCCGATTTGATGCAAGGTTCGTTGGACAGGTCAGAGGGTTCGAAGAGGTCACCCCGACGTGCGGTAGTGGGGGGGTTCTCTTCGCGAACATCGTGATCTTCGGTAGGCAGTGGATCGTTCATGTTTGTTACTACGACCTTGAGCCGTCGTAAACAAATCGATACCCGATGTGATATCCGACAATCTTCTCAAATGTCAGAGTAGATATTGCGGCACGCGATCTTATATGGTTCTTCGTGAAGCAACCAATAGCATTCGGGTTGTGCACCAACTTCAGAAAGTTATGTCGTTGCTAAATAGCTTTGCGCGGTCGAATCGTTTACCCTCTTAATGTGTAGATCCTCCATTCAATTTTGTGCTGATGCGGTCAAATTGAGGTTGGAACATGTGGAGTCAAGATCATGGTCGAGATGACAAGCTTTTCGCTTGTAGCTTCCTAGCTACGCTAACTGGTGGACATTTGCGTCGCTGCGCGGCCAGATTTTGCAAAATTGTGCATATGTTCAAAATCATTCCAGAACATCTAATTTTGTCAAGCTTTACTATCTGCACAAATATTGAGTTATGTGAGCTTCAGTTTTGCTTAATGTATGGGGGGAAGGGAAAGATGTTATATCTTGGGTTTGACTATGTTGATGAATACCTGCTACTGAACCACCTGTTGATAATGGAGGTATTACCTGATTTAGTTCACCAGGATTGTGCTTTGCAATGCTGATCTCGATAAGTGAATAATAACTGATTTCGAAAACCATCTGTTCTGGCCTGGATATTGAATAAGGGAAATTCAGAAACGGATTATAAAATTCAAAATGACAATAGTAATTGTTTGTATCGTGTAGATCAATTAATACCAATCTACGAGTCTCTATGATCTCTTTCATTTCCATATATGTATTTTCCTCTACATAAACGCCTCCAAATGCACCAGCTTACAGCACTGACCCTTTTATAGTCAGACGCTATTTTATTTATGTATCAAACCCGCCTACTGACCTCCCTTGGGCTTGTTCTGGCCATAGTAATGTGCCATCTCCAACCCAGCCCTCTTGTATCCACACTTGACATAGAAGCCTTCGTTTGCCTCGGAACAGTCCAGAATGGTCTTGTAGCAGCCGACCTTCTCAGACACGTAATCAAGCGCCTGGATGATCCGTAGACCAAGTTTCTTTCCCTGTTGGTCTTTGGAGACTGCAATGTCTTCGATGTGTCCTACGAGGCCCAGCTGATGGATGAATTTGCGCTCGACGATGAGGGCACCAGTACCGACAATCTTGTCAGATGCGTCTGTGATACAGAGGAGGAAGTATTCGTCGTTTCGATGAGACATCCATTCGTAGCGCTCATTCCATTGCTATATGTACCCGTTGTCAGCTTAAGATTCAGAACGTCGAGGCGCAAAAGAGAGCGGAGATGGAATAATGGGATTCAGGAAAACCGACCTCTTCTGTCACATCGCCGACAGTTGTGAGAACCCGGAGAACATCGAGGAAGCCATTGTGATAGTCCCCTCGTTGTATGGGCCGGCATTTATAGCCCTCGGGAAGCGCTGAGATGACCTCCGGTGAGACGAGAGAGGGGCTGAAGAGGGGCGTGGTGGAGTCGGTGACGGGGCTTGTAAGAGACATTTTGGCGCTTCAATTCTGCGATTGAAGTCTATGTGGATAGTGTAGAATGTCTGGACAGGTGTTCAGAACGCGCAAAGAATCGTGTTTAGTCAATAAAAGCGTCGGTGTAGGGGAGACCGCAGATGGCCTTTGCGTTATCGATAGCGGGTGGTTAACTCGATTTGGAAATCGGTTGAACGGGCCACTCTATCGCGGGGTAATGTTGAGCAACGGAGGATTTGGAGATTGAAAAGGTTGTGGAACGATTGACAGCTTTAATTATACCGATGGTATTAATCAGATTGGCATAAGTTTGCGGCGAGTTGTGCTGACCGCTCCTTGTGCCTCAATGGCCAAGCCTCCGGGATCCCAAACAAGGAAATCAAACGGCTAGTTAGTGGGGGTAGGAAGGTTGCAACTTCGTTCATCTATATTCTTTTCAGTCTCAATTTCGTTTATTACACTTTAATGTCTAATTACACCCCTCTTCCTAAACTTCTCAAGAGAAACTTCAAAATCGTCGTCGAAATCAAGATCCCGTCGTGTTCCAGTTTCGCTCTCGTATTTCCATCGTCATATAAATCGTCGCTAAAGATTCCATCTCCGTGCCTCTTCTTCAAAATGCTCTGCATGATGAAGTCATCAAACTCAGGATGCGCTTGTACGGAAAAGGCGCGATTGGGTAGATAAAGACCTTGAACATCGCATCGTGGACTCGTCCCTAAATTCTGGAAACCCCCTTCAGGAACGTTGAAGACTACATCTCGGTGCATTTGGTGTAGTGTCTGGAATTCATGTGAGTAATAGGTCAGTTGTAGAAAAGGGTTTTACGTACAAGTGAGGTTTTATTGAAAAGTGCTGAACCAGCCTCTGTAAGATCAACCGTATCGGCAGAAACTTCCCATCCTCTGTCACTCCGACCTACTCGTGCTCCCATCGCTCGAGCGAGGATCTGGTGGCCAAAGCAGATGCCGACTATAGGCTTATGGGCCTTGAAGACGGTTTGAACATATTCAACCAGTTTCAATATCCAGGGCGCGTCTGCGAATGAATCATGCTCTTATCCTGTCAGTAAGGATTGTTTTTTGAGCACTCTCAACTTGGCAGATCGAGTTAGGGGAGTATATACATACTACTTCCCGTCATCAAGAGTCCATCAAACGCATCTAGTTCGGGGTATTCCTGCTTGGTGACGACGTCCCATTTGGTAATTTCCAAGGTAGGTTTTAATTCGGAGTCCGCGAACCCGGTAAGACCTTTGTTCAGAAGTTTGGTGAACACATCGCCGTACGTGCCATACCGCTCTTTGACAGGATCGATTGGAGTATCGGTTTCTAAGACCGCAATGCGAAGGACACTTGACATGTTGTATGTGGTACAGGTATTCTGCTGTCGTATATTGATGGGCTTTATCGTCACGTGTGTTCTATCTCTTCCAAGGTTGTTCAGGTGTGTCTACTGCTAAGGAATTGAATACCAACAGGTGTCCTCGGCCTACCTGCTCCGATAATCGGCCGAGTTCGGCGACTTCGTCGGTAGAAATTATAGAGCGAAATAACAGAAGAGTTGCAACTTTGGGAAATTGGGTAAACTTGATAGACAGGTTCGCTGAGAGGGATCGTTCTATTTGGAAAGTGATCTTGGAATGGCGTGCCAGCAGGTGAAGCACTACGCACGTGGGAAGCCGATGATAAGCTTTTGGTGGGACGTTGAGTGGTTGCTGATAGCCACTGCGGTCAATGCTTGCCGAGGTGCTTGTGCTAATTAGGACTCTCATTACAAACATGATGATGACTACATAGGGTTAGAATATCAATACGGATTTCGCAGCATGGTAACGTCATATAGAAGCGTAATTCGCTGTTATTTGACTGTCTCAAAACTGGTAGGTACAAGTCTGTAAGCACTATCCCAAACGGGACCAGCTGCCTTTCCTGGCAATTGGATGATCTCGAGCTAAATCTACAGCCTCGATATCTTTACCCTCCTACTCCGCTTCCAGAATCCACAATGGATGATTCAAACTATTTTTTTCAACTAGATCTCGGTTTGCTGGACCGCAAAAGGATTGTTTTCTGCCTTCAAACCCCAGCTGCAGACACCGCTTCCGCCACAAACCTGTTGGACATTTACACCAGTATCAAGATTGGCTGTTCCCTGGAAGGTCTTCTTGAAAGCATTCCCGAGCGCAATCTTTTCAGCAACATGAGTGAATTTCAGATTGAACGCACGAGCTCCAAGCGAACCAGTGGTTGGAGGTACGACCTCAAAATACCTTCGTCGTAATGAGTTAACCCATGTATATGCAGTCGTGGCAGATTTTAACTTACCACCAACCCTCGCCTTTGCCATCGTTGTCGCATGGCCACTTGGGCCCAAGTACGCTACCTTGGTCGGGTGCATAATACAGGGCCCTGCAATTGGCGCCAGTGCTTGGGCCAATGTTGACTGGATTGCCCTGGGCGTCTGTTCCTACATTGATAGTATTGGGATCCTCAATTGTAACCTGAATTGTCGCCCAGGGGTATTGGCCCGGACGGAGCGATGGTGTAAAGGCCGAAAAGCTAGTTATTTGCCAAGACTGAGAGGTCTGGCGTTCCTCGAGGGGAGCAGCGGTCGTTGAAGCCGTGTAGGCTAGAATCGTAGTGGCGATGATCCTCGAGAAATGCATTATGGATTTACTTTGGTGCAAAGTAGTAGCGACTGTGGAGTAGCGAGTGCAAGGTTGATGAAGGTAGCTTGATGAAGGCTGAGGTGCAGGAAGGTTTAAACCCAGGATTTCGTCAAGCTTTTATACACATAACCCTCAGTATACTGTAAATATGTAGAAGCATCAAACTTCCTGTAATGGGTTACAATGTCGGGCGCGAAAGGTCGGGGTAGGCCAATGAACCCCGCTCGGAAGCGGAATACGATGCTAACGGACTAATTATAGGACGATCTGCATGGTAGTCCTGATGTGACATTCAATCGTCACCTTGCATCTAGTTTTCTTTTTGCAAGGTGCCTTCATTTTTTTTCGTTTTCGTAACTAAATAGACAAATTGTTTTGAACTTTACATCGTTGTATAGATATATATCTGAAATTTCTGTTTATGAAATAGAGTTTTTGTATAGAATGTAATAGAACCTTGGTATAAGTGGCAAGAGTATATAAACAATGCATATGGATGCTGACGCAGACAAGGTTTGTTTTGCTCGTATAAGAAGCTTCGCACCAATATGATGTTTCGGGCAATACGATTGCGGCACGTGCCTCCCGTCACTGCTGCACGTGCTGATCACTGGTTCGACAACCTTGGATTGTCTAGCTTATTTAGTATAGTAAGTAGCATCGAAGGATGATTCGAAGAAGGATTGACGTGTTACAGTTGCACAGATTAACACTGGGCGAGTAGCCCTAACTCTGGTCTAGGAGGGCAACATGCGACCAACTTAGGAAAGAAATAGGATGCTAGCGGCGTCCAATTGATTCTCCAGTGTTAATTGTTGAGAAATTTGTTCCATTTTCCCAAAAGATAACTATGTCCATGGTGCTTCAGGTAGGCGTTTATGAATCCTTGAAAGGAATGGTTGCGTAAATACGAGCTGCCTTTCCCGCAAGAGTTGAACGAGGTTGCATTATTAGCTTCAAGGGAAAGAGCATGGTATCATAACCCATGTTAATGCGAATCAGAGACACATGTCGGCTAAGGTTCAAGCTGTCTATTTCGTCGTTTTCATCTCTTTGGCAAGGCAATGATACCACTCTCCCCTGGAAAGGCTTATATTGACCTTCGATCCTTCCAACAATTTGAAGCCACCATCCTGCACTAACGCAGTTCCGGCACTGCGTATTAGTTCTAGCGAGCGAACCTGGTTTGGGAAGCTGAATCCGAGGTGATGAATGTGGTACGATGTTTGTCCCGCGGAGACGGAGTGAAATGAAAATCCGGACTTCTATCAAGAACAGTCTATACGAAAATACTCGTTGTCAACATGCCGTTTCTGCAACTAGCTGTTCTAGGTCGAATTAATTTTATCTTTTAAATGCGAGAAGATGTTACTACTTCTCTCGTCTCGCATATAGAAAGTGACATTTGGCCTAAGGCGCGAGTTTCCAACGATTTTGCATGTGGGGTGGAGAAGCATGCGTTTCTCTAAATGTTGTATATAACTTGTCGCCATGAGTGGTATTGGACTCTTTTAAGTCAGCCCATAAGCTTTCACCCAGTTAACCCTTTGAAGAATGCACCGCAGTGGTGAGAAAACTATCGCATTATGCTAAAATTGTTAGTCGTTGCTAGTTATCTCTATGGACGTCCAAGAGTAAGCTCGGCCGATAAGTAACAAACGCCAGGAATTCGCGAAGCCGGACCAGAGATTAGGAGTATAGGATGATATTTCCCGCCAAATTGTGAGAGAATGGATACAGATAGGTAGTATGAAGTGCGAGAGAAGACTCGTTCACAAAAGTCGGTTTTCGCTGATCGTGCTTACTAAGCGTAACATGAGTTTCGAGCCTCTCGACGTCATCGACACTTGCAACTCCACTTGATCAATATCCATCTTGAAGTTGTACTATATTGCCGCTAGAATGGTGAAATTACAGTGATATACATAATTCCATTATTTATATGTAATCCCCTTTTCGCATCCCCTTTGTTGATTGCCATTAGTGTAGGGTATAGATGCCATCTCCTGACAAGCGCGGCTGAGAAATCACTCGGAAAGAGCGGACCTCAGCTTCATTTCCCGCCAGCTATGATTTGGCACTTCATCTATTCATTTGGATTGGGAGAACACATGATGGGAAAATTTCCAAAGGTCACACCGCCCAAAGCCCCGCTTAAGCCTTCCATTTTTGCCCCAAGTGTCTCAGCTATATCGGTTCAGAAAGTGTATGCTGTCTCAGTCTGCTACGGTAACTTCTAATTGAACCATTGTTATGATACATAAGGCCATTTGTTCATCTCAGTAAGCGTGGCCTCAATCTGCCCTCGATGCTGTGCACCATCGCCATCACGAACGGGTGGTCGACGATGTAAAAGCTTAGAGAAGTGCTGCGTCACCCCGAATTATCCAGGTAAGACACTTGTGATGATGATGACAGCGTTGAGAAGCTATCGAAACTTTGAAGTAATTCGGAGAAGATTACTCTCCTCAGTCATGAGATGCTACGTCTCAAAATAGCAACATGAGGTAATGTTAAATACAATCCTCGAGGGGTATAAAGGTAGGGAAATGTATGCAAACCAGCTATCAGCCAACAGCTTCAATTCATCCCACAGTATCTGGTATCTAAAACAACTTGTCAAGATTTCGATCTTCTACATTGCCTACTGCTTCTTGCTTCCCAGTCTTCCGGCGCATCGATCACCCTCGAAATACGAACTCTCAACGCTGCCGAATCACTCTCAAAATCTACCATCAATATGCAATACCTCGCCATCACAGCCGCCTTCATCAGCATTGCTGTCGCCGCTCCCACCTCGGCGCCCCTGGAACGTCGCGCATGCAGCGTTGCCTACCCCCGAACCATCGGCTTCCCTATAAACTACGTGATTAAGCAAGATGCTGGCAAAACCAATAGCGTAGAACCAGTCATCAATTTCGATAATATTCCAGCGGGAGCCTACGGATGTCAACTAGAAGTCAATTTCCCAGCAGGATATCCAATCCAGAGTTCTGGTTCAACATCTGTCAATGTCTGGTCAGAGTCTGGAGCCAGCAAGGGGTCGCTCTTTGGAACGGTCACCTTTACAAGCAGCCCAGTTGCGCCAACAAAATATGTTATCAATAGCGCAACGTGTGCCTCTTTGCTGAGTTACCGCCTCAGCATTGCCAGCGACACTCTTCCCGGATCAGTCGCGTTTGCTGATACAAAGGAGGCGGGTATAACCGTTACCTACAATTGCTAGACGGACTCGACAGGTTCGGCAGATGCATCAGGTTAAGCAACGTACGGTGCTTTTACAAATCGTCTCACCCCGGTGAAGCTATCTCTTTCATCATCACTTTCCTTCTTGTTTTTAAGGTATTAGCAAGCGTATCGGACATTCCTTGGCACATGTACCAAAAGACAGCATAACATTACGTCGCAGTCTAGACATAATTTATAAAATCGTACCAACTTCAAGTAAAATATGATCTGACCTGCAATCAAGATCATTTCTTATTACCTCTATGACCAAGTAACACGGGGCAACACGGCCCGCGAGCGCGAAGAGGTGCTGGTGTGGTAAACATTTGATGTGCCTTTGGTGTTCCGGAGTGCCCCGACGCAGTCGGAAGAGGCCTGGCTCGCCATCACCAACGCCGTGAATTGCCGGCTGCAGCCTCAAGCATCCTGCAGCATCCGGTCGCAGTTGCTCAATCACACTGCTAAATGATTAAACAAAAGATTTTTGCAGAGACTGTCAACTTTTTTCGTGAGCTTTTCCGTGTTGTTGGTGGAGCCATCGCATTAATCGGGTGTGGTTTCCCCGCGTTCTTGGCCGTGTAATCGCTATCACAAGCCGAGCAAGCAGCCTTGGAGCTTCTCCTTGCACCCCTCCGCCCGAACCAGACCTCGTCACGACTACCGCTCGCCGGCATCTAAGGAAGCAGATCTAGCCCCGTTTCAGCTATGCAAAGACAAAGAAGATCCTCGGCCCAGGGCAACAGCTCCAGCTGCCAGTGCGGGTGACGTCTGTTTTATAAATAATGTTTCCCACTTCCCTCCACCCTCGACTCCGCACACTACTACTGCTCTGGCCTCAGAACATTCCTCTCTCATCCCTTTCCTAGCTTCACAACATCACACACAGATACCCAATTGTCATCATGGCTGCCAGTGCCGATTCTATACTACGCGAGGTCAACATCCTCGGCGACCTGAATGACAAGAATCGCCATATTCTGAGCAAAGATGCCGCTGTCTTCCTCGCACTCCTTCATCGCACATACAACGAGCGCCGAAAAGCTCTTCTCCAGCGACGCGTAGTCCGACAGGCAGAGCTCGACAAAGGAAATTTGCTCGACTTCCTCCCTGAGACCAGGCATATCCGTGAGAATGACACATGGAGAGGTGCTCCTCCGGCACCAGGTCTCGTCGACAGGCGCGTTGAGATCACAGGCCCAACAGACAGGAAAATGGTTGTCAATGCGTTGAACTCTGATGTGTGGACGTATATGGCTGATTTTGAAGGTTCGTGTGGACATGATCGATTCGATGTTCTAGTAGCTAACGAAACAATTGCAGATTCAAGTGCTCCTACTTGGGACAACATGATCAATGGTCAGCTCAATCTCTACGATGCTATCCGCCGCCAGGTGGACTTTAAACAGGGCGAGAAGGAGTACAAGCTCCGCACCGATCGAACGTTACCTACACTGATTGCCCGAGCTCGTGGCTGGCATCTCGAGGAGAAACATTTCACAGTCGACGGTGAGCCCATCTCTGGTGGTCTTTTCGACTTTGGCCTGTATTTCTTCAACAACGCGAAAGAGCTTGTGAAGCGTGGATTCGGCCCATACTTTTACCTACCAAAGATGGAATCGCATCTTGAGGCTAGACTTTGGAATGACGTCTTCAACACGGCACAAGATTACATCGGAATCCCTCGGGGTACCATCCGAGGTACGGTCTTGATTGAGACTATCACAGCGGCATTTGAAATGGATGAGGTATATCACTTCACACTATGTACAGACGGTTTAAAGTATACTAATTCTATTCCCAGATCATATATGAACTTCGTGACCATTCGTCAGGTCTCAACTGTGGACGCTGGGATTACATTTTCAGCACTATCAAGCGTTTCCGCCAAAACCCCAACTTCATCCTTCCCGACCGGTCTGCAGTTACCATGACCGTACCCTTTATGGATGCCTACGTCAAGCTGCTTATCAAGACCTGCCACAAGCGAGGTGTACACGCTATGGGCGGTATGGCCGCGCAAATTCCTATCAAGAACGATCAAGCCGCTAATGATGCGGCCATGGCCAACGTACGTGCCGATAAGCTTCGTGAAGTCCGAGCCGGGCATGACGGAACCTGGGTTGCTCACCCGGCTTTGGCTGCGATCGCTTCTGATGTTTTCAACACTCACATGCCGACTCCTAATCAAATGCATATTCGCCGCGAGGATGTCCACATTACCGCGAACGACCTTCTTAACATGAACGTTCCTGGAAAGATCACCGAAGCAGGTATCCGAAAGAACCTCGACATTGGTCTTAGCTATATGGAGGCATGGATCCGGGGTGTCGGCTGTGTTCCTATCAATTATCTTATGGAGGATGCGGCTACTGCCGAGGTCTCCAGGAGTCAGCTTTGGCAATGGACTAGGCATCAAGTGAGCACCGCTGAGGGTAAGAAGGTCACCAAAGACTATGCACTCAAGTTACTTCGTGAGCAGGCCCAGCAGCTTGGTGAGAAAGCACCAAAGGGCAATAAATTCCCACTGGCCGCGAAATACTTCGAAGGACAAGTCACCGGAGAAGATTATGCTGAATTCTTAACATCGTATGTATACCCTTGAAGATAACTACATTCGCATCTGCTAACTATGAATAGGTTGCTATATAACGAGATTACAAATGTGGGTCCTTCCAAGGGTGCTTCCAAATTGTAGTGCTCTTGCTATTCCACTCTGTTCTTCATATTATTGTAACCCTAAAAGCTTTCAAGGCGCTGGCTGTATTGTAAGCAATTAATGCAACCTAATGATGGCATCTTCCACACTACAATGTTTCTGCATTAGTCTGTGACATGTGAATATATGCTAATTGTTGTGTTCATACAGGCCCAATCCCCTTTCGCGGCCGCGAAACTCTAAGCATGTGCGGGCATACTTTACGAACCGAGGTCGATCCGTGTGGAAAGCGGGCATGGAATGTACGTGCGGCAAGCATGTGAATGGCTGATGTGTAATGAAAGAGCTTTGACATGTTTTCTTACGGTCACTTTCCGACTTTCTTGGGTTTAGGCGTTCATAACGGCGGGCATGTGCAGCATATGTACTGGTACTACTATGTTATTTTTCTAAATTGCATGGCTCTACCTTGTTGTAGATTTCTATTAGTCTGCCTTTCAAATACATCAATTGTCAAAGAAACATAGAGCTCTCAAGTCCTCGCTCCTACTCCAAAGTAATCATGCGTCTTGTTATGGATCCAGATCCCATGACTTACACCTCTCGAGGTGTATGGTATGACAGACAGCCCGAACCAAGCGACAACCCATAGATATCCGACTGATCTCCAAGTGAACGAATCGCGCAGCCCGATACGCTTTCCGAACTCGATCACATGATCTTCGATGAAGATAGCCACCGCCTGCGCCATGAAAACCGCGAACGCGGCGTCGTCGTCGTCAAACGAGCGATGACACAGCATCGCAGCGGCACCATGAACAATCGCACTGATGAAAAAACCTAAGAATAACTGGGCATATTTCGAAGCGAAAGACCCCTTTCGCAAACCCAAGACATCGCGAACGATAAACAGACTCGGCGCTGTGCAGATACGGCGACAGTTCTGATGCCACACAACCCTTGGAAACTCATCAGCGATCAATGCACTAGGACACGAGAATAAAACAGAAGAAAAGTTACTTACGACCAAGTTTGCCTTACAGTATACAGCCCCTTCAAGTCTCCAAAAGCAGACGGGCAATCACTCGGCGCCGCGAGGCCGATGACCACCGCCACAATGCCACAGACAGTATTAGCCATCTCAAGATTCGCATACGTATTAATGAGATTACCCCATGTCAAAAGGAACTGTCGCACTAGAGACACATCATCAAATCCAACGGGCACTTTCCCGTTCTCGAACCCGCGGAATGCACCATGAGGTGTCGACGTGGTATATGATTGAATCGTATCAACGATGACATGCATTAGGATCACTCGCGGGATTTTGCGCAGGAGGAAGAGCCTAGAAAGTCTGAGTTTTCCGTTGATTACTGTTCACGAATGAAAGACTCACCAGCGCGGATAATCCGCTTCAAATTCCACCGGTACGTTCTTGACTTGGTTCGACCAGCCTACATATCGATTCGTCATGGACAGTCTGAAAGCCCACCACAGTCGTGTGGAGAAATTAGTTGGAACAGTGGCGATATTTTCGTTCTTGGGACGTATTTTGGTGATACCGATGCTATTCTCGATAACCTTTCGTTCGTTGGACCGTTTGTTGTTCGATACTGGGATGCGATGCCAACGTTCTTTATCTGGGTTCGCGAGAAGGATCCAGTCTATGTAGTGAAAAGTAAGGGAGAGTGAGAGCGCGGCCATGGGGTATTGGATACCGTAGTAGACATGGTCTTTTTGGTAGAGGGATTGTAGAACGAGGAGGATGTATATGGGCAATGAGATTGCTGTGCGGAGAAATGAGGGTTTGAAGCTGAGGGCGAGGATGTTGGTGCAGTATAGGAGAGGGAGTTGGAGCATGCGAATGGAGGGTGGGAGTTCCATTGTTGGGAATTTAGGGGATTGGAAATAAAATGGGTGCTGAGAGGGCTTTTGAGGCTCAATTGTAGGGACATTGTTAATGAGGGCTCTTCCTGATCGAGAATGGTCCGGAGACTTGCTAACTTAGAAGGGAAATCGACGATGTGGATCCTGGGTGTTAGTTCTGTCAGTGCACATATCTACCAATGAGATGCCGCTGTGTACGGCGATAGGCTATGACCAACGTCTTAGATGAAGAACCTTCGATTTCCCATCTTCACCTATCATAAGTCAAGAGATACGAAATGAAGGTTGGAAAGTTTCTGCTTGACGCCAATCCGTTCCTTCGTGTCTTACAATGTCCCACTTTTCAGTCCTAAATCGTATGCTTACACCTTGATGCTCGCAATGACGCCACTTCCAGTGGTGATGTATAACGTGTTCTTGTCGGCCTCTGTTCTTCCGAATGTAACGGCAGTGGAGCCAGAAATGGAGGCGATAGTGCTTATCTTATTGTCGCTTGTGACTTTCTGAATTTTGTTCGCGGAGCCTGTTGCGACATAGGAGGTGCCGTCGGGTGTGACCCAGAGATCATCGGCCATAGTACCACTCCAAATGGTAGCGATGCTACCAGTTGCTTTTCCAGTAGCGTCCACGGCAACTTTATGGAACGTATTTTTGAACACATTTGTGAAATAGATAGTACCGTTGACGTATCGAAGCCCATCGAGGCCCATGCTGAATTTGGGGTTAGCTAGCTGGCCAAGAAAGACGCAGAGACATTGTTCATAAAGAAGAAATAGACTCACGGCTGGCCTGATGGTGGGGCCATAGTAGTGTCTTGAATCGCGATGCTGTACGCTCCGGTGTTTACGTTCAGCCTCCATATAGCACCCTTCCCAGCATCACCAATCAGTATAGTATCATTGTTGAGCGTGGTCAAGCCATTGAAGAAGGTAGACTCGGGAATCTTTTTCAGCACCGAGGCCACTGGTGTAGCCTTTGTGAAGTCAACTTTCCAGATCGCCCACGATCCGGGTTTATTTCCTCCTCCGAAAGAAAATTGTCCAGCTACTACAGCAAAGACATCAGGAGCGATCTCCGTGATGGCTCCAGTGCATGTTGCATCCGTGAAGCTGGCGACTTTGGATGCCTTCTTGGTTGCAGGATCAACAGTCCAGAGCTCGCCTTTGTCGAAGAATGAAACGAGCAATTGGCCATTAGAACGTGCGGCGATCCCTTCGGCTGAAGATGGCGAGCCAGAAAACTTGTACACTTGAGTTGTCGATTGCCTTTTGTCAAGAGGGACGGCAGAAACAACTGCAGTGGCCGAGGCCAAAATGGTGAAGAGACAGGAAAGCCTCATGATAACGGTCTGAAAGCTGTAACTTACTCAGGATGATCGATCGACGACGGTAGGGGCAATCGTTAGAAATATATGTGCGGGAGGCCACTATGCAAAACTAAGATCAAGTTTAAGTAAGACTTCATCTGGCATATTGGTTCTATGCCGTACATGTGCCTAAAATAATGCCCCACATGCTGTAGTAGTAGATATGTAGAGTGGATATGGCACATGTCTTGAACAGGAAAGGCATGAGAATTCATGCAAAACTATGACATAACGCTGGATTTGAATTTAACCTACACTTTTCATATTCTGGAAAGAATTTGCATTTTTCTGAACATAGAATTACATGGAGAGTCGATATTCTTTGCGAGCAGATGCGATCCTCTGGCCCGGGTTATATTGGTGATGTAAACGAAGGGAAGATGACCAGTCATTTTTAGCCTGTCAAATTAATTGAGTAGTGATTGATACTGGCGCCCCACGGCAATTGCTCCACAACATAGTTTCAAATGTCGGTAATATTCAGAAATCGCCAAAACATAGAGATCAATGTTGCGATTCTGTGATGTTACTTGGATGATGAGGTGGGAAGGTGAGCTGCCTGAGTGCAAGTGTGGACCACGAGATCTAGTCTAGTTCCAATCGGGTTAGCGTGTTCCAATTATCTACAACTTTCTCTCCTACGCATCTACGATTTGGATAGCTTCCCAGCTGCGTCGAACGAACTTTACGTAATTCAAGTTGTAGGCGCGAAGCTAGAGTGAAACCATCTGGCAAGAACCAACAAAAGTTTTCCAATTTCTTAGACTTCCTGCAGAAGTTCAGTGGTCGATCCTGTGCAAATGCGACCTCAGCACCGTCGATCACCTCGTCAAGCTCGATCCACACCTAAGAACTCGTACTTCAGATAACCAACAGCAAGTCCTAAAGAGATACTACGGTAACCCCCCAATTCCTTATTAAACCACTTGCAAGTGTCATGTGCCCTCCAACGACTCCTTGTTGAGAGATTGTACCCAGACACAGTCTTGGAACAAATGGAGCTCACATCAGTCAATAATTGGACGACAGTCCAACCTTACGACACATACCAAGACTATACCGTGCAAGTCTTGGATAAGACCATGAAAATCTACGATGAGATGAGGTCGACCTCGTGCAGCTACACAAAAACTAACAATGCATTCGTGGTATCCTCGTTCTCTCCTCCTCAGACAGTACTGCCTTCATCATCTCAATCTCATCCCACAACACTTTCTCCGAATGAGTTCACTCGAATCATTTGTGGTATATCGATCCTCAAAATATTCTACCAATCCTAACACAAATTCCTCTTTCACAACCGAAGGCACTGCTTCATCCAGTTCTTCGTTTTAAACCTACAGCTGTGGCAAGTAGAGCAATGTCTCTCTATTGAATGGGTGTTCCATCATCGCGAAAGTGGACCATCCAACCTGCGCTTATGAACAGGTACGGGGGCGAAATTCTTCGCGCCAAGAGAAAAATCGCTATTCACAGACAACTATCTTGAGACTGCATGGGCATCTATCCGACATGGGTATATGATATATGCTGTAGAAAACAAGCCAATGTTGCTCAGTCGAGCAAGTAAGTGCAAATACCCACGCGATTCCACCTATCCTCTAACCACTATCAATATATGGCAGGCAAAGCTGCCTTTTGACATTTTCCTAGAGAATAGGCCAGCAGAGAACTTAAGAAGCTTCGCGTGAAACCGCTTTGTCTCCATCAACTCCACAAAGCCTGTACATCTGCATGGAGATAAAGAGTTATTTTTAGATTTGGCAACATTCTTTTGATAGGAAGAGCGAGTCGAGGGATGGAACTTGGTAAAGTATTAAAGGGGAACCTGAGTTGAACTTGCTTGCGGAGCAGTCGCGCGAGAAAGTGCTGAAGGTACGAAAAAGGAGAGAGAAAATGTACCGGGATACGATATTAAGTTTAGAGAGAAGACGTAACCATAGTTGAGGTAAGGAGATAATTTGCAAACGTGCACGCCGATAATGACTTCCGGATCTTGATCTAAACCCAGGTAGGATCCCAGGTAACGATTTTCTTGTTTCCGATCTCTGTTCTTTTTCCTCGTCAACTGTTTCTCAGTTCTGTGAAGATACGAAAGCTATCGAAAGATACTTTCGCTTTCCTTATTTGATTTGCCTACAAGGATAAAGATAGCGGATGCTCAGATGCGGCAGAGGAACCGTTACCCAACCTGGATATTGATGCGCTGTACCCTGTGAATCCTTGCCATTCACTATAAAGAATTGGGAAACTCCAACCTTCATGTGTTCCCCGCACACAGTTACTGGCCAGTTTCAATGCAGTATCACTGTGGCATCGTTAAGTATGCGGCAATACGCTACGGATGATCCCGTTCAGATCGGCTTTCTAATCTATTCGAATGCATTTGGCTAAATCCTGCCTGCATCGACCAGCATTACATCGCTCGCGTTCATCACATTATATGAATAGTATGACATTTTTATATTATAATGCATTGTTCCTGCATCAAGTCTCGCGAAATTTAAAGTCTCTTGTCTTCCTTTATTACCACTGAAGAAATCTCAAGTTCTTCTTCACTTTGATCGGGACCTATCATAGAAGAAGGACACTTTTTCTGAACTCTACTTTCATATTTTCTGTATTTCTGTTTCGCTCACAGTAGCTCCCACTATCCTTCATGTTTTCGAAGTGTCTTTTCGTCGTGGCGACGGCTTTCTTCTCCTTGACTCGAGCCCAAACTTGGGCAAACACAACGTCCACTGTTGCTCCAACACCAACGCCAACACCAATTGCGCCCTGGAATGTCACTCACTATGGAGGAGCCGTTAATATCACCAATGGAATTGCACTCACACCACCAATGGGGTGGAGTTCTTGGAACAACTTCGGTGTAGACATCAATGAAACACTTATCAAGGACACAATAGATGCTTTGGAGAAGACGGGCCTGAAAGATGCTGGGTATATCTATGTGAACATCGATGATGGCTGGCAACGATACAAGGGCTCCCGCGCCGACCACCCACTTGAAGTGGATCCCGTGAAATTTCCCAACGGCATGAAAGCGCTCGCCGACTACGCACATTCAAAAGGATTCAAGCTTGGCATCTACAGCGGTCCAGGAGCAGATACCTGTGCTGGATTTACTGGCTCTGAAGGCCATGCCGAGGAAGATGCAAAGATGTTTGCTTCATGGGGAATCGACCATCTCAAATACGACAGCTGCTGCTCGCACCACGATGCGCCCCAAGCCGAAGTCCAACAAGTCATGTTAGACATGAGCAAAGCACTCATCGCAACCAACCACTCCACGGTCTTCCACGCCTGCCACTGCGGCTGGGCCAAGGTCTGGGAATGGGCTGCCGAAGAAGGTGCAAACCACTGGCGGATTGGGCAAGACATTTCCGACGACTTCAACTACCCCGGAAACCGCGAAAAATACTATTTCGACGTCCTCGACATGCTTGACCGCGGTAACGAACTTGCACAATACTCCGGCCCGGGCCACTGGAACGACTACGACATGTTGATCGTGGGGCTCAATGGTGAGAGCAAGCAACTTGTCGGCACGGGCGCCAGCGACCTCGAATACCGCACACACTTCAGTCTCTGGTCCATCGTGAGCTCGCCGTTGCTAATCGGTGCCAACATAAATAAACTGAGCAAATACGACCTGGAAACTCTGACGAACAAAGAAATCATCGCACTAAACCAAGATCCGCTCGGTGCACCAGGGACTCTCCAATGGCAGAATGAAAACGGCACATTGCAGATCTACGCGAAGCCGCTGAAGGACGAGAGTCTAGCTGTTGCGCTGCTAAACCGCGGGTCTGCAACGGCGCATATGACGGTCGATATGCGAAGGGATTTGACAGTGCCGTGGGATATCTATAGGATGAGGGATCTGTGGAAGCATCAGGATAGGGGGCCGTATGATATTCCGTTTACGACGGAGGTGAGGGCGCATGAGGCGAAGGTTTATAGGGTTTGGAAGGTGGGATGTACGGTTGGGTGTTAGGGTTGCGGCTTGTGGAATAGGATGGACTAGGTAGGAGGGTTCGTTAATAGGGATTTGGGATTTAGGTTATGTTGTTATAATCCGTTATAGTGCTGGCAATTCTGCGATCTTCAATGCGAGAAATTAATCAAACACCAACAATAATACTACCGCCAATCTTTCAGGTCATTCCAAAGCTACAGCTTTTTCAATTGACAAGACTATCCTCGATTTTCGTACCGGAAGCAAACATAGGGGCTTTGTAATCGGTGGATATGCAAGTGTACGACTAGCGCGGCGGAACTCCACCACCATGCATATTGAACTTCACCGCAACGTATGGCATTTTTTCCCCAAAGCGTTAGCGTGGATGGCGATTTGAAGTTTCGAGGCAGAAAATTTTGTGTATATGAGACGGTGCTTTGAAATTGATGATGGGGGATGACGGCATTAGGTTGGGATAGCATTTGTAGGAAGGATTGTGATGATGAGGAGGAGGATTGGGGGGTGTATATAAACGCATAACTTCCTCTTGAATTAAGAAACACCCGATTCATTATCCCCTCTCCACAAACACCAAACTCCTCTATAGCAATGACGACCACCACAAACACCGCCTGGGGCATCCCCTCCAACACCACCTCCATCCACTCCCTCACCCAATTCCCCACCCACCTCCCAACGCCAACCCCCAACACCGTTCTCATCAAACTATCCGCCGCTGCTCTCAACTACCGCGACCTCCTAATCGCCACGCACTCCCCCGCGTACCCCGGAAACCACAAACACCACCTCGTCCCCTGCTCCGACGGCGCCGGCACAATCCACGCCACGCACCCCTCCTCCATCTGGGCCGGCCAGGAAGGTCTCCCCATCGTCCTGCACCAGAATAACTGGTTAACGGGCGATATAAGGAATATCGATTTCAGGGAGATTTTGGGCGGGGTCGAGAAGGATGGGACGTTGCAGCGGTTTTTGGTCGTGGGGGATGAGGTTGTTATTCCAGCGCCGAAAGGATTGAGCGGGGAGGAAACGGCGTCGCTTATTACGGCGGGGGCGACGGCTTGGGGGGCGATTAGGGCGGGACTAGACGGGAGGTTCAATGGGGAAGTGGGGGAATGGAAGGGAGGGTGGAAGGAGAAGAGGTTGGAGGGGCAGTGGGTGTTGACGCAGGGCACGGGAGGTGTGAGTTGTTTTGCTATACAGGTATGTTGGCTTTGCGGTGATGTTTAGATTTGAGGAATTCGGTGCTGACGAGATGGATGTTAAGATTGCGACTGCGCTTGGCGCTACGGTTATTGCAACGTCGTCGTCGGATGAGAAGTTGGAGATTGCGAAGGAGCTTGGTGCTGCTCATTTGGTTAATTATGTCAAGACGCCGGATTGGGACCAGGAGGTTCTGAGGATTACGGAAGGGAGGGGGGTCGATCATGTTCTTGAGGTTGGAGGCGCGAAGACGCTGTTGAAGTCGCTGAATAGCGTCAGATTCGGTGGATTGGTCACGGTGATTGGTATCCTGACATCTGCGGATTCGATTTCGGCGGAGCTGGTACCGAGTTTATTGTATCAGGGAAAGACGTGTGAGTATTCTTGTCTTATTGAGGTGCTATTAGGACATGGACTAACACTGAGTGCAGTAAGGGGAAGTATGGGGTTTAGCCGCGATGCTTCAAGAGAGTTTGTTCAATTTGTGGATGCTCATGGGATTAAGCCGGTCGTAGCGAGAATTTTTGCCTTCGAAAAAGCAATTGAGGCGTTTGAGGTTCTGGAGAAGCAGAATGCTGTGGGCAAACTTGTTATCAAGATCAGTGAGGATTGAAAGCTTGTATTGCTCAGATATTAGAACGCGATGACGGGTAATAGTCGTAGTGGATTGGTTTGACGGTTTCATTTCTTGGGGATATAAGCTGTATCCGTAGCCACTCGTTCAATATTGCATTTTGACCCTCACTCACGCCGCTCCCTCTTTTCTCTGACCGGTATAGAACGCCAGTCCGTAGTCGTCGGTTGAGAAAGTAATCTTGGCGCCTTTCGGGAAATAGAAGACGTCTCCAGCTACGGCATGCACTTTCTTGCCTGTCTCGTCTTCGATGTCGAATGAACCCTCGACGATGATTTTCATCTCATGATAAGTGTATGTATACACTAATGGAGTGCCCTTTTCGAGTCTGTAGAACCCAGCAGATATAGGCTTATCAGCGTCAATCTTGTCACTGAATTGATGTTAGTATTTAATAAGAGGTTTACGTTACATGCGAACATGAATTTTACCAACCTTGAGGCGATATCTCCAAGATACGCGTTCTCGTTTGCAATGAGTGGCGGCTTGAACTCTTTTTGTGCTTTGGAAAAGTAGGTCATGCCCACGGGAGACGACATCTTTTCTGATTTCGGATGTGGTGATGTGGATTTAACTTTACTAATGAGGGAGCCCATGGCGTTAGTTTGGTATGAGGAGATGGTAGAATCGGTTGTGACAAAGTTATTGTGGAATTGAAAAAGATAAAATACTTTAACATACCTTATATGTTTATTCCGATGGATATCGTGGCAGGATATCTAGATTGAATTGTTTCTTGAGATAAGATATCAGGGGTGAATATGCGTACAATCTAGAAAAGGTAAATAAACGCTGAAAGACAGCGAACACTCCTTTTAAATGATAGTCCGGCATAGACAGCCTAGTTTGGTGGACCATAGATCCAATGTTCCAACCACACCAGATGCAGCCGACGAGGAACAATTTGCTAGAAACGGTATTTGGCGACGGATGCTGCGGCCGCCCGTCTTACTGGCGTTTTCCTGCATCGCGCAAGACCATGGTCCAGAAACAGCGAAATGTCTTGATGATCCAAAGATTGGTGAGGTGGAGTTGGAGATGCGGGGCTAACAGGTCGGAAACTGGGCCTTATCTGATATGACGCTAGGCCTAAACACGATAAAACGAACGGTGAGCAGGTATTTGCAGGAGTCTACTGGCTCTTGGTTAACCGGCCGTGCGGTTTGGCTATTCTGAATGCTAAGCTGCCTTCTTGGAATATGTAGAGAAGCCGGAAATAGAATGTAGTTTGTCATTGCAGTCCTAGTTTTTAGCGCTCTTGGGAAAGCTGCACACGTAGGCAGATACCATGATTTAATGCTTAGAGAGCCCTATACAAACATTATCAGAAGTATCGCTTGGACTTGATAAAATTTCGTTGCATGCCACTGGCGATCATGTTCAAGTGTCAAGATGACAAGCACTGTAGATGATGAGAGTATTCAGTCAAGATTTCCAAATTTAAAACGAGTTCAAAGGCCGCTAAGTCTTCCAGGTATACACAGTACTACAAGGCACCTCTATAGATGCAGGTCGGCCGTTATCTAAAGCACCGAAAGTGGTAATCTGCCCACTCGGCATTGATAGGCGAATTTGATTCGATTCCGAGTCCATGTGGGTTGGCTATTCCGTGGTAACATGCCGTTGCGGAATGCTCAATCGTGGAATTTCCTGTTTACGTTCTCGCCAAACAGCGTCACCCTGATAGCAGGCAAAGCATCGGTCTCGAGGAGCCTCAATCGCTCCTCAAATGTGTTGTTGATATCAATTCTGCCGCCCGTGCCAACCACAATTACTCCACCAGCCCTAAGATGATATAAGTAATGATTCCCGGTTCGCGCTTGGGCGTACTCACGACTCAGCAGGCAAAGGGTCCTTTTCGTCGATGGAGATGGAGACCTCCTTCTTTACCTTGCTCTTATACTCCGACTGGGCCTCTTCGATGGCCTTCTTGATGAGGTCGTTATCGGATTTCCTCGCCTTGACCTGGAGCTTGTCCTCGTTCAAAGCATATGCGCCCTCCAGTATGAGGTTCTTCAAGATGCCCTGGTATTTGCCCTTATCTTTGGAAATGTCCTTGAGCTTCTTGCTGGTGTCTTCGAACAGACCGTCGAGCAGTTCCTGGCGAGAAGAGAGAATCCTTAATCGGGTCTTGTTGGCGACGGTGGAACGTGTGATTTGCTGCGACATGCTGGCCTGCTTGAATTTCTTCTCGTAGGATGTGTCGATGGCGCCGGTCTCTTGGAGCACAAGCTTGGCCTTCTCACTTGCGAAGTCCTCATCGGCTTTGATGTGAATCTCCTTGCTCTTCTCGATGGCCTCCTGGCGGATGAAGGCCGTCATCTTCTTGAGCTCGCCGGCGACCTGCCATAAGTAGGAATGTTAGTTGCGGTGCTATTGACGATTGCCCATTGACGTATGGCTAGCGGGGAGCTCCCCCAGACAGCGGAGGAGCTGGCAGAGCGCATGGATGACGCAGCAGGGCTTCTCACCTGGTCGTCGGACAGAGCGTGGACTTGCGACATGCTGGCGGTATGGATGAGATGCAAGTCGAGGGTTATACAAGGGGTGCGGGCGGTGCAGAGGCTGGAGTGGTAGTGGTGAGGATGGTGATTGACGATGGCGGCAGCTTGGTTGGAAAGATGATGTTCGCCGTACGCACGGGTCACAGCAGCAGCACAAGCAACAGCTCGGAGCATCGTTTTGGCGGCGCCCTGGACTGCAGATGGCCCCTACGAGTCCAAGATCCAGACCGCCCGCATTGCGATCTGGGCCAAGTAAACCTCACCACCACGCCTGTGCCCTGTAGCCTTTGTATCCTTTGGTTTGATCGTTGATCATTGTTCCGCGTCCTTCTGCCTCGCTCTTGCTCCTCTCCCTGCCGTGACGCTCGCGGGCCAGTTGACCCCGACTTCAGACGACATCATCACGTTGCGCATCTATCCTTGTCTCGGCTGCCCTGCCCAGATCGATCCTACACCATCGTCTCGTGGCTCCGCGACCGACCTCATCCGTAACGTGACGCACCATCCTGCAGCACCCTCACGACCTACCACTCACCCCTCAGCGCTCTCGATGCACAGTCACTGCGCTGGCCGCTGAGATTCTGCTTCCTCGACCCCTTATTACCTCAGCATTCACAGCATGCGCCCATCCAGCAGGTAACACCATCTGCAGTGCGCCACGGCATCTCCCACGGGCAGCGCATCATGGTGGAGCTCTCTCCCGGCGCCAGCGTTGCCGTAAGTACATCTGGCGCACCGTCGTATGGATCTGGAGAGCGGCATGGATACTAACACTACTTTGTTCAGGTTGGCGTCATTGTCGGTCTCGTATCCACCAGTGTGCAGAGTATCGGCCTCACCCTTCAACGCAAATCGCATCTTCTCGAGGAGGAAAAGGACGACGACTATGAGCGGAGACCCCCATACAAGCGGCGGAGATGGCAGGTTAGACGTAGCCTCCTATGTAGGAAGCATCGTAGGCTAACGGGAACAGCTCGGCATGCTCATGTTCATAGTGGCAAACATCGTTGGAAGTACTATCCAGATCACCACGCTTCCACTACCGGTTCTCTCGACCCTACAAGCGGTATGACCTCTTGTCGGACATTGGTTTTTTCAGAATTGCTGACCCGTGCCAGTCCGGTCTTGTCTTCAACTCAATATGCGCCTCCATCATTCTCAGCGAGCCCTTCACGCGCTACTCCCTAGTTGGAACTCTCCTGGTTGCAACTGGTGCGGTTCTTATAGGAACATTTGGAGCTATAACGGAACCCTCGCATAACCTGGACCAGCTGCTTGAGCTCCTTTGGCGCAGCCAGTTTGTCATTTGGATGATTGGGACCTTTGTAATAGTCATTGGTCTCTTGATTGCCAACTGGTCCATAAAGCGCCTACACCCACGCCCTACCCCTAAAATTCGACTCATTCGCGGCATGTTCTTCGGGACCGTCAGTGGAATACTCTCCGCCCATTCCCTTCTCATCGCAAAGAGTGCAGTTGAACTGCTAGTCCGGACCATCATAGACCGACACAACGAATTCAACCGATGGCAGTCGTGGATGATTCTCCTGGGACTTGTTGCCTTCGCATTGACTCAGCTTTACTACATGCATCGCGGGCTCAAGCTGTGCAGCACCAGTGTCCTATATCCCCTTGTTTTTTGCGTTTACAACATTATTGCCATTATAGACGGACTCATTTATTTCCACCAATCTTCCAGACTGTCGAATCTTCATGCTGGTCTTATTGCTCTAGGAACCGTCATTCTTCTTGCTGGGGTGGTATGTTTGAGCTGGAGACTCGAGGAAGAGCATGATGAACCCTCCTCGCCTCTGCTGCACGCCAGACACAAGGGGCGGGTGCCAACTCCACAAACAGTGCTTACTCCTGGAATGGGGCTTGTCCATGGTTCTCCCGAAGATGAACCAGATTCGCCTGTGGACATCGAAAGCCTGGTTCCAGGGTCTCATGGTTCGGCAAGCGAGCAACAGAAGCGGAAGAGCGTTGATGAAAGAACACCACTTCTCGTTCGAGCACCAACAGGTCCTGCTCTTGCTGCAGCACCGCGATCTAGAAAGAGGCCGTCTATCAGCACTCAGGACGAAAGCCGACTAAGCCCCAGGGCCAGTCCTTCCCCACGGCGCCCTCAAAGAAGGCGACGTATGACCATTTCAGAGGAAACAAACGAGATATGGAACGAGCTGAATGATCGTGAGAATCTATCGTCACCAATCAGAAGATCGGTAGATTTGGATCGCAGACCTCGATCAGGGACAATGCCCCCCCGTCGAGGTAATAATTCATCCACGTGGTTGAACCAGATGAGGCGGCGGTCTTGGTGGGAAGGCATAGGAAGTCGAAGAAGCAGTAGCATTTCCCAAGGCAAAAGAGCAGTGGACAGCACCGATGCTCTACTAGACCATACAGATCACGACGACGGGAACCAATCCGATCCAGAACTATCATTGTCGCCGAGTAGGAGACGAGGGACTTGGGGTATGGGTGACAATGGCGAGCGCCAAGACGAGGCTGGTGGTTGGTTCAAGTTGAAGTGGTGGCGAAAGAGATGGAGAGACGAAGACGAGGAAAGTAGTCATGGTGATACCAGATGATATCCATTGCATTAGAACATATACGAATGTAACGTTATTTACAATTGAGGGGACTCGTCTTCATGGTTGATGTATACATATGGTCAGCTGTCTGTATCCGGTTAGCGCATATCACATGAGGTCAGTATAAGCTCCACCACAGCCTCGATCATCTCCAGGCTTCAACGACATAGTTGACAGCCACACTCTCTCACAGAATCTTGACCCACAACCATGGCGCCAAATTGATTGGGTTCTGAATGTATCAGCATAGACATTTGTAAAATAAAATCCTGCACTTTATTCCACTCGGTCAAGGGCAACCACTGTCTCTAGGAAACCAAACAAACATTCAGCCAAGGCGACCAGCACTATCCCCTCTACACATCATGAATTCCACCATCCCAGATTCCACACCCCAAATGAGATACCCCCATCTCCCCAGCACACCCTTCTCAATCCGCCTCCTCCAATTCTCCCTCCTCCCTACAGGCAATTTCCGCGGCCATCTCACTTCCTTCCCACTCGCCCACGCACCACCCTTCCACACCGCATCTTACGCCTGGGGCCCGCAGACCTATTCGCGGACCATGGTCTTCGAGAACGGCGACGTGCTGCCAATACTCGACAATGTTTCTTCCATGTTGGAGATGGTGGCACGAGATGCGAAGTGGAACGAGCGCGATTGGTGGTGGATTGATTCTGTGTGTATTGATTTAGGGAATTGGAGCGAACGGGTTTTGCAGGTTAGCATCATGGAGTTGATTTATAAAAGGGCGGGGACGGAGTGTGTGGTTTGGTTGGGTGAGGAGGAGGGGGAGTGTGGCAGGGATGGGGAAAGGGAAGAGGGGGCGAGTTGTAGGGGTGCTGTGGAGTTTCTGCATCTTTTGAAGGATTTGAGAGATTCGTTGGCCCGGGAGGAGGTCTTGAGGGAGAAGTTGAGGGGCGACGTGTTTAAGGCGCGGTGGCAGGCTGTGGCTAGGTTTTTGCAGAGGTCGTGGTGCGTTGGGTTACTAAACCTCCTTTCCTGTTCCCTTTTTTTTTTCTCCTATATCCTCCCCTCCAACCCCCTTCCCCCCCCAAAAATAATTATTTTTACTAACTTCCTCAAAGGTGGACCCGCGTCTGGACTCTCCAGGAATTCCTCCTCTCCCCCACCCTCACCTTCCACTGCGGCCGCTCCTCCATCTCATCCCCCCACCTCAGCATTGCCCTCTACAGCATCTACCTCATAACCAACGGCCACGACAACATGCTCATCCCGCGGTCCTCCTTCGACGCAGCCTGGAACCGCCGCCGCATCCAGAAATTACTGGCTAAGAGGGAGGAAACGAAGCTCGTTGCCACACTCGCGTATATGGGGAACCACTTCTCGACCGATGCACGGGATCGGATCCATTCTATTCGCGGGATTGTAGGCAAGAGGGATGAGAAGGTCGTTGAGTTTGTACTTGATAGAAGGAATTATGTTGATTCGAGGGGAGATCGTGTGGAAGAAATGTATGCGCAGCTTGTGCAGGCGTTTTGGATCAACCACACGAGTCTGGATATCATTTGTTTCACGCACCTCTTCAACGCTTCGAACTCTTCTCTTTCCCACAACAACTTCTCCACCCTCCCCTCCTGGGCCCCCGAATGGCGTGCCTACCTCCAAGTATCACCGGTCCCGCTCATGGCAAGCCAGTCCGCAAGCCCTCGCATCGGCAACTTCATGCCGCCCGGGCAAGCTAAGCGCGGCGATGCCGGGCGGGGCAAACAGTGCGAATACAATGCTTCTGCCGGTTCCCAATTACGCAAACGGATCCGCGTCCGCTTCCACGAGAACCTGAAGGAGATGTGGGTAGATGGCGTGGTGCTAGGTTGTATAGACGGACTCGCAGGTCTGGAGGGGTTTGAAACGCGGTGTCGGTCCTTGGATTGCGGAGAAGGGGAGTTTGGGCATGCTGTTGTGTATCCGACATCGTTGTCGACGCAGGAAGGGAAAGAGAAAGGAAGAGGAAGAGGAAAAGGAAAAGAAAGAAACATGTCGATCTCAGAATACCAATCCGAACTCCTGGACGCAGTTGTCAAATCCCTGGTCCTGGATCGAAAAGACAAGTATCTCGATTCGGCAGCTCCCGGCCGATTCACCAGGGAATTCCTAGCGCTTTGCGTGAGTGCAGAGAGGGATGGAGATGCAGAGGTCGACAAAGTCTTCACAGCATGGTGGACCTCGAACGCAGAGTTAACCATCGACATCACCAACCTGACCCTACGAGCTCTGGTCCAATTCACGCTGATGAAGCAACCACAAATCGTCTTCTCTGAACCCCTTCCTCCTCCCCCCCGCACTCCGGTATCCGCAAGTCCCAAAAGCGCTCCCCCTCCGGACTCACATACCTTCCTCTCCCGCTTCCACGACACGGTGCGCAAGCAATCACGGCGACTTATGGTGACGGAGAACGGGATTGTGGGTATGGCGCCGTGTCGGGCGCGCCAGGGCGATTTCGTTGTCATACTGTTCGGGTGCAAGATCCCGCTTGTGCTGAGACGTGTAGGGACGCGAGAGGCGTGGAAGGTGCTGGGGGAAGCGTATGTACATGGGTTTATGAACGGAGAGGTTGGGAGGAGCGTTGAAGGGGGCGAGAGGGAGATTAGCAGGTTTAGGCTTGTTTAAACGTAGTTCCTTAGAATTGACCGCATGTTATCAAAAAAATATCCTCGAATCCCCCCTACCCCTTTCCTCCTCACAAAACCTCCGCAACAATCATAGGTCCCTCAACCTCCTTTCTTTTCTCCTCGCCCCCGAGAATCTCCACAACCTCCAACGCCCAGCCCAGCGCCGTGCCAGGTCCCCGACTCGTTACTAGTTTCTCCTCACTATCTATAACAACCCTCTCCTCACTATATATCCATCCCTTCTCCCTAATCACCCCTTCTACACTTGGATGACTCGTCACAACTACCTTTCCATCGCCGTGGGCCTCTGCGCTGGCGACGAGGGCCGTCGTCGCGGCGCAGATGGCTCCGACCCATTTCCCGGCGCGCCGGAAGTCGGATATGAGGGATAGGACAGTCGGGGTTGTGCAGAAGGTTTTTGCGCCGGGGGCGCCGCCGGGGAGGAGGAGGATGTCGAAGTTTGAATGGGCAGTTTGGTGGGGGACGCTGGTGAGGGTTGGGTGGTCGGGGAGGAGGCGGAGGTTGCGGGAGAGGCTGGGGGAGGGGGAGAATGTTAGATAAGTTGTTGACTAAAGGGATGAGGATTGGAGGGGAACGGAAGGGGAAGGGAGAGAAGGCAGTGATACATACCGAGCAACCCCCTTCTCATCTTCTAATTCCACACCTGCAGTTACGACTTCGAAGCCGGCGCGGACGAGAACTGGAGAAATGGAATGTCTGAATTAGCTTTTGGCATCGTGGTGGAATTCGAAAGCACGATCCACAAGAACGTCCACAAGAAATGGTACAAGTAACCTCGTCATCTTTTGTTCTTGCAACAGCCCATATGGATTGTCCTATGAAGAAAGAAAGAATGAATGAATAAACATGTAATGTGATAACATACCATCATATATCGTCACAAACTCAATCTCCTCACTCCCATCCGCCACGAGGATCAATGCCTTAACCATTTTCCACTCTCTTTCCGTTCCTCTTCTCTGTTTTTCTCCCCTAAATATATCTCTTGTTGATAGCTCTCAACCCCCGAGTATATCTCGGATCCCCAAGACTTGGATAGATGCCTCGATCGCAACGACTGTTTCGTCTAGCGGAATAACAGAAGAAGCCGGAAAGTCGAAGAGTCTTCAACAAAGTCAATTCCCTGGACACTCGAATTTTGTTGTTTCGTTGTCCTGTGTGGCAGTTTGATATGATGTGTGAAATGTAGGGCCCGGTTGCTGTGGTCATTCGACCGCCCGCACGGATTAGTGACGTCTGCCCGCCACCCGCTTCGCGGTAGATGCCCCACTGGTTGGCGTGGGGTCATGAGCCGAGCCACAACTACAAGCGTCGAGTATGTCCAATCAAGATGCGGGAAGAGTGACCAATGGGACATTGAGACATCTATCTACTATGTATTTATTCCAAGGTTAGGTTTTCTTCCTTAGTTGAAGAACGTGATTTCTAGGAAGTGTAAAAGAACTTTGTGTTTTTTATTAGTACATGACGTATGAGTACACAAAATGTGGAGTTAAAAAGGTAAATTGTTCATATATCTCAAGTCAAGGTCTTGCATCTGATCGTACCGTACCGTACGGTTCTCATCCCCAGACACTGCATCCCACCCCACCACATTCCTTCCCATTCCCTGCATCCCTTTCATTCACTCCCATCATTGTGCCCATCCATCCGTCATCCGCCCTTCGACAGAGAAAACCCATCCCGGAAAGACAAAAAAAGAAAAAGAGGTATCAATCACGTCCAACCATCTCTATATACTGCTGATAAATGAAGTTGTTGCAGAAAGTCCAAAAAAAAACGCCCTTGGCCAGTCCCCACTCTTACTCCTTGCAACCTACACACCCGTCCGCTCGAGAAATTACGCGGCACCGATCAATCATTCAACCAAAAACTCAGCAGTACATCTGCTCAACCAAAAAGGAGAGGCAGAGGAATATCTCTCGTAAGCTCATGCAGCTTCACAACAGGCCGCTTCAAGAGAAGAATGAAAAGCACCAGGAGACCGGAAACCAGTGTAGGGGGACTGTGTTCCCAATGTACACCCTTCTCTTCAACATTATTAAGCGGTGCACAGCTCATGGAGCGCCTGCCTCCTCCATTCGCCGGACACCAAGGGGACATAACAAAAACAGAAATCCGTGTCTAGACTCGTACTGGATAAATAGAAAGCAGAACCAAAAATCGAGGGAGACATCGAATCGAACGGAAATTGAACGAAATTCGAAGGGAGAGGTAGACAGTCGGATGAGGAATACGAATCCGAGGATTGCTAGTCTGGTAAACCCTCCTCGACACCAACGCCGAACCAAAACTCCAGTGTACTTGAGTAAAAACGACCGTTAAATATGTGACTCGCATGTGGAGGATGGATCCATTCGTCCCGTTCAAGATCCGTGCCTAGCGCCCATGATAATCCTAACAGGGGTGAGGGGCGGGAGATTTACCCGATAGTTGTGAGATAGTTGTGAGATAGTATGTGGAGGTGTGGATAAAATTGCCGACCAACGAGACTTTTCTATAGACTCATCGTAAGCCATTCCCACTCCTGTGGACCACTGGACGTGAGGCCTTGGCCCATGGCGCCCATGGGCAGACTGCCAAGATTTTGGGACTGCGTGCTGCTGGAAGCAAGTGCAATAGGCTCTCTCCTCCTGGGCATGGGAGGCGCTTTCCCATTTGTGTCGTCGGCATCGGCCATCTCCAGTTCCTGGGTGCCACTCTTGCTCTGCTGCCGAGACCGTTTCGGGGCAACGGCTACAGTCCGACCCTGAGAGGAATTCATCGAAGCCGTTGGCAGTGACTTGGGCGGCCCAGGTGCTATAGGGACGACCCCCGAGCTCTTGATGCTCACTGAAGACGCAGCCCCACTTGCAGCCATCAGACCACCACTGGCTGAACCTGTAGATTTGGGCGACTCGGAATCGGCATGGCTCGCCTTGCCAGACGTCGGTGTTGTCACCGGTGTGTGTGCCAGGGAGTTCTTCCTTGAGGATTTCTTGGATGCCCTGGTCGAAGCCGAACCCACAGGAGCCGAATTGCCGCTTCCACGGTTACGCTTCTTGATGACATCGGTCTTGAGAGAGAGGGGTCGAACCACACCGTGCAACTTCAAAAACAGGCCGCATGCATTGCAGAGAGGATGGCCCTCGGGGTTGCGGCGCCACAGCGGTGTCGTCTGGGTGAAGCAGTTGGTGCAGGTGGTGGGGGCCCCCGACTGCTCACCAGGCTTAGTGCCACCTGGACTTGCAGGCCGCGAAGGAGCGGCAGAACTGAAGCCGGACTCAGGCGGTGAGTTTGGCGAGGATTGCGACAACGCGTGCATTCCCTGAAGGAGGCCTGCTGCGTTGGGGGTGGAACTAGTGCGGGGTATCTTCTGCCGCCGGGGGTCATTACCACGATTCCGTATATCGCTGACTGATGCTGCCGAGCCATGAGCTCTGCCAAGGCTGCTTCCTTGCCAGTGATCTTGCGGTGAATGCACCATTTCGGTCGGTCCAATCGTCACCGTCTTCCGGGGAGGACCAGCTGGATATCGTGCTGGAGTGGGGTTGAACTGGTTGGAGAGGTTAGTTTCCCACTGGAATCCAGCGCTAAAGTCGAGCGAGCCGTCGTCCATGGGAGAGTATTCCGCCTGAGGCATAGTCCGTTCCGCGAAAGCACCTCCGTCCTCGTCTTCGGCGTCAGAGTCGCCGCCAAAACTGAACATGTTCTCGTGGCGCGACATCTGCATGTTCTCAGATCGGAACGGCAGGTTGTTGTGGAGTACTTGGGTGGGGTCGACATGAGCTGTCTGACCAAACGAAGTGGGTGTAGAGTAGGATGTTGATGTCGCCGGGTTCGTTACAGCGCTGAACATGGAGTCGCCAGTGCCACTGGGATTGAAGATGTACTGGGGTTGCATGGAGGCAGACAAATTAGAGGGGCGGTGAGGGCCGTACGAGTTCCCTCCATGCTGGCTGCGAATGTCCATGCCCTGGCGATCGAAGTACATTGTGTCATCGGAGATGGGCTGTGGGGTGGAGACGGTCGAGGGAAAGGCAGAGCTTGGAGGTGAGTAGTAGTCTGTTGAGTTGAGCGACGACGCTATCGAGTTGGGGTTATACATGTTGGAGAAGGGGGTTGGCTGATTCATGAGAGGCGATCCCACGGGCGAGAAGCCAAAGTTCTGCTGGAATGGACCGGCGGAGCTTATTATCGGGTCCTCGGCGAGCTGGAAGGTGTCGAGAGAGAAGGGTACTTGGGGTTGGGTCGAATGGTAGCTTGGTGGGTGCATCGAGTGGTCCAGCGAGTACTGGTTCAGTGCGGCCTCTGCGTCGGGGTCGTTGGGTATCATGATGCTGTTCACCGCGGGGACTTGGGGGGAGGCTTCTGCTCGTCGCTTGGGTGGCTGATAAGAGTTAGGACGGCTATCTAGAGGGCCTGGAGGGCTCAGTGGGGTTGGGATCAAGACGACTTACCCTTCGCTCGTCGATACTTGTCTTGCGAACGTGACGTTGGACATAACCGAATTCATTCTCTCGAGTGATGAGGGGAGGAACGGGAGGAGCAGAAGCGTGGGCGAGGGCGAGGTTTTGATCCTGGGGTTGATTGGTTTTCCTTATCGGTATCGCTGGGGCGGTTGCATTAGACGCGGCTCTCGTCTCATTTGATGACGGAGACGGAGGCAGGCCTGCTGGAGATGCCACCGACGAAGCGTATATGAATTCGTCCATATTCATGGCATCCTGCTGTGGTGTCTGTGCCCGGTCGTCTACAGACTTCCTCAATTGCGCAATTCCGCTCGGAGCGGAGCGTGGGGCAGGCCGAGCGATGGCGGAAAGCGTCGCGGGCGGGTTCAGCGAGTTGGACATGGTCAGTCTAGGGATGGAGGTGAATTGTTAGCAAACTCAGGTCTGGTCGCACGCGGACGGGGCATGGAGCAATTGCGAATCCGTACCCTTTATTGCGCTCGAGCTCGGCACGTCTCATGCTCATGGCCATCATTCGCCAGGTCAGGTTCTCCATGCGCTCCGCATTGGGGAGCTGGGTTTTGGCCTTTGAATACAGTTTCCATATCTGCGTCCCGAGCGGATCGTTCCTGCGCAGCTCGTCGGGGCTGTCGATGTTGGGATCGCCGGCATCGTTCCTGAGGGCGGGGAAGATTGAGTCCCTCAGCATGCCCTTGCGAGCAGCTGCTTCTGAGAGTGAGAAATCCAGGGTGCCGTCCTGGTCCTGGGTGTGGGTGGTGGTACTGGTGGTGGTGCTCGCGCTGGTCGACGAAGCAATGGAGTCGGCGGCAGAGCTGGCTCCAGACGAGGTCGCAAAGTGCGCAGAGTATTGGTGTCGGTGGTGGTCGTGGTGGTGCCGGCCGCTGAGGGAGGAGGAGGGCAAGCGATCCGCGTCAAAGGGCATCATCCCACGCCCAGAAGCCCCGTACATGGCCCCGGACATGGCTGCTGGTGGGTGGGTGGTTAAGTAGTGGTGCTTGCTGCGCGACGGCTTCCCGGGGCTCTCCAGGTCTTGTGTGCACACACTCACACAACGACTGCACGCTGCAGACTGAGGCGCTGCAGAAAGAGGGTAGCTATTTTGCCGGCAGCGCGTGCGCGAGGAGCGAGGGGCGAGTTTTGGAAGATCGAGGGTCGTTGGGGCAGGTTGCTTTTTTGCTCGCGCCCACGGGGAAGGATGCGTCTTTGCTTTGACGGTCGCGGGAGGTGGAGGGTAAGTCAGCGGGCGCCGAGTGAGCAATGGGCAATTTCAAAGGCACACGCAGCAGCAGCAGTAGCAGCACCAGCACCAGCGACACCAGGGACACCAGGGACACCGGCGACAGGGCTGGCGCACACGACAAGCGGCAGGCGGCGACCGGGCAAGGCACTTGGCGGCACTACACTGGGACTGGCAAAACGACGACCGGGAAAGCATTTGCACTTGCAACTTGCAGACACGGTGATTTGCGGCCGTCCGGAGTGTTTTGCTATTGCTACCGCTACTACTGCTACTACTACTGCTGCTACTGCTACTGCTACTGCTACTGCTACTGCTACTACAACTTCCTCCCACTGCCTCCACTGCCTCCACTACCTCTCTGGTGGGCGGTGCCAGGCAGTGCCATGCGGTGCGGTGCGGTGCGGTGCGGTGCGGTGCGGTACAGTACAGTACAGTGCAGCAGCAGCAGCAGCAATGGTCGTCGTGGGTTTGGTGGCTTTTCTGGTGGGCGCACCGGGGGCGCACTGGGGGGGCACTGGGTGGGGGTTCGCAGCTGGGATCCCCCCAGCAGACGACCAATGCGCGTCAAGTATGGCGCAAGGATAGACCCACTCGATTTCCCTCCCCTGCTCAGGCGAGGCGTCGAAGAAAAAACGACGCTGAACTTCGTCGGATGCCGGGGGGAGGGCGAGAGGAGGGGCGGCCAATGCACCAAGCAGGTCGACCGACCAGAGAGTCCTACACATGCGCGAGCACACGACAGCCGTGCATAGTGTACAGGGCCGTCTCGTGCAAGACGGCCGTTGGCGTCATCTAGCAGCCATAGGTACCAAGAAAGAAAAAAAGAAAACAATACCCCAAGTCGCGCTCGGGAGAAGCGATGCACGCAAGCGCGCCGCGAAGGTACCTAACTGTGGTGGTGGATTCTGGTGTGCCAGCAGAACCTCGACGGACTCGACTGGTCAACTTGAGCCTGAACTTGAACCTGAACCTGAACCTGAACCCAAACGCCCTCAACCTCACCAGAAAAGTTACAGCTGGACCGTGCATGCAGAACGGGGCCAATTTGGATACCTGGGCGGTGGACGCCTGGGATAACTACGGTGTATTCTCATCAGTTCCATGTGCTATGTACCATACCACTATGTACAGACTACAGAGCCAGGTCGTCACCGCCATGACCTTGTCACTCGCTGTGGGCAATCACGCCGAACTGAGATGAGGCAGTCCGGCATTTCACCAGCAGCCCTTGGACAGAAACAACCATCTCGGAATTTCCTCGATTCACACAAACGTCACTGTTCGAGGGCGATCGATCTTTGCATTCCGCTTCCTCCGTCTCAGCACTGAATGCTGAGTGCTGAGCATCCCACCGGCCACACTTCGCGGGAAATAATACTACCTGCACGCCCTCTCATTGGCTCGTTCCGGACAACTAATACCTCTTTAGCATTCACCTTTTTCCCACCCATCCATCCACTCATCCACTCATCCTCCACTCATCCTCCACCCATCCTCCACTCGTCCACCCCAAGCCCCAATGGTCTGCCCGATGAACCATCATCTGTCCACTCCTTCGCCTTCTGCTCGCATAAGCCCATATCACCGTACAGTGGGATCCTGCAGTAGCCGCAGCGGAAAGACCCCCTTGTTAGGGAAACACCATCGACGAGCTTCATCAAACACGCACGCTACCTAGGTACATACGCATGTTCGCCGTCATTTCATTATTGAAAGTAGGTAGCCCAAGTATTGTTTTCCCAAGTTATTCCCTGGACACACCCGACTGCGCCCAAGAGTGGATTCTCTACCCGGCCCTGCCACCTGCCAACGGCTCCCTCCTCCCGGCTCATTGCGACGACGCGCCGAAGATGCTCCACCCAAAGAGCCTCGAGCTTCCTACTTTTCCCGAGGGCCTCTCCTCAACTCCTTCAAATCTTCGCAGTCAACTCTCACAGGGTCCTCTGGGCGGCTCCACTTGCTAGTACCACTCCAAACATAGTAGAGCAGCCCACTCGCGTGGCCAGAGGGGCACGTTGCACCCCGATTTCGGCAAAACCTCAACAACACCCAAGGAAGTACCGGTACCATGCGCGCGCGGTCTGGATCCCTTCGACAGCAGCTCGTGCAGCGACGAAAACTCGAAACACCAAGGCCACAAGTCCAGATCCACAAGTCCAAACATGTAAATCTCCATGTCGACCACATTCGTGCACCTATGTACAGATTGTGCATGCCAGTCGGCTTTTTGTCTAGACTATCTCCGAACCCTTCTGCGCAATTTCCACACCGGGCCATGCCCATGGTGCGGCCAGATTGGGATTCAGTAATCTGCTTGCAGACTTTGAACAGACACTGGTGGCGGAATCCTTGCACTCAAGCCGTGCTTGCTGATGCTCACTTCACCCTCCCTAGAACAAGTCTACCGACTCTTAGACTCAGAGGGACCGCAGTCGCCACTATGCTGCCAAATCCATACCTACTACGGTGCTACCTGCGTATTTCCACTAGGTTAGACAACACCAGTCACGCTTTCTGATATGATTATCGATTCCACCGGAATTTCGTTGCTAACAACAGTACGTCAGAAGATGTACGCAGGGCCTAAAAACCTACACACTGCACACAGTACGCTATGTACAATCCACAGTGTGTAGACCAAGGTCCCGGCGGGCTAACGCTTGCTGTGGAGGTAGCCTGATGAATTAGCCGTCTCCCCTTGTATCCTTCCAGGCAATACAATATCAAACCCTGAAAATGCAGAGAGGGAGCTGCTACTCGACAGTTGGAGGGGGGTTTGGATGTAGTAGGTATGCAGGTGCTTGCTTTTTTCGAAACTCTGCTGCCTCGGAGTGGACGCGACCCAATCTATCGAAGCAAAGGCTGATCAGTGATGATGCGGCGGGTTTCTACAGTACTTTCCGCCCGGGACGTCGACTCAGGTTGCTGGCCCTCAAGCTTGATGTTGACGTCGTGCAGAAACGGAGCTCCATGCATCGTCCGCGTCCGCTCAGATCTTTGGTGCCTCGCTTGGACCCTTGTCCTCCGATTTTGTGGCGCCTTTTCACATGCTGGTGCCAATGCTGCTGCTCAGTGCTAACAATGAGACGGAAGCGTCGACTCGTCGAAGCCTGTCACCAACATCACTATTCACTATGAGACAGAACAAGGTGTCGCATGAAGCATTCAAAGGCAGCGATTGCGGGAGCGAAGGTCTTCTGCGGCAACCCGTCTAGTATGGGTGCAGCGTGCATGCTCCATCCTGCAGCAGCCCCTCCCTCCCTCTGTCCCCCCACGCTGCATCCTCTTCAATAAATCCGGGAGGTGGGCGACAGCAGCGATACAGACGAAGAAGAGGTTCAAGCCACGACCCCCCACACCTGCAACGTCAAACGCACTTACTGGGATTGGGGAAAGCCTGGGCCGCCATGTCAGCCGACAGAAGCCGCTAAATTCGCGGGTTTTGCGGGTCTCAGGCTCTCGGCTCGTGAAAGCACTGAGAGGTCCAGTCGTCCATCAGCGGCGTCCACCAGCGGCGTCCACACGCCATGGACTGCAGCAGGCAGGGCTCCCGAACTGGTCGCAAATTCCATTGCGTGCAGCGGCCTGTCGTTGTTGCAGGCCCTCCCTCTTCTTTTATGTTCCTCCTGTTCTCCCTGAGAACCGCGGAAAAAGCTGAAACTCGATCCCCATCGAGTTTGCAGTTCGCGTCGGGGACCGACTTTGGCACCCAACCGCCGCTGCCGCATTAATAGATGGCTTGTACGAGATTCGACCATCAGTCCTGGACTCCTGGCAGCCAGATCCTGGCCTTTGAGCGTCGAGCGTGGGGGCTCCACCTTTCAAAGAAGGTTCCCACCTCTCGTCCTCAAGTGCGTGGAGCCGAGAAAAGGCATCCCTCCCACCCCCTCCCACCCTCCTCACCGATCAACAAGTGAATTGAATGATTTCGTGTTGACAAACCCCACACGAAAGCCCGCTCGTGTGCCGCTCTCTGCTCGTGTGGAGATTTCCCTCGTCTCGGAGTGCAATGTCGTGTGGCTCCCTTCCTACTCTGTCGTCCCGTCCGTCACTGTTCTCCTCACCGCATGTTGGCAGTAGGCAAATCCCCCCCAGGGATAGTCCTCCGGATAATACCTTTGACGGACTGTCACGGGCATGACGGCCATGACAGCGCAGCGCTAGGTTGGGTCGGCCCTAACGTCCTGTTACTACTGTAGAAGTCGACGAAGACGACACGCCAATATTCAGCGGATCAATTCGCTGCCGTTATCCCCCGTCAAAACTTCCCTGACTTGCTCTGGCTGTCCATGGTATTCTCCACAGTGCAATGTTGACCACCATCATTCCCTTGGCGAAGTGTTTTGTGTTAGGTTATCCATCGAGTTTCGATCCAAGTCAGGTCTTGGCGAACTTCATGCAGGGACTTGGTCGAAGAACGAGGGCGGAGCGGAAGGCGAGCGGAGGACGAGCGGAAAAGTAGATCGCAATCACATCGGAATTCGGGCCAGTGCAAATTTTCGATGAGCGGGAGACCGCTTTGATTTATACAGCGCGCGGGCAGTGCGCCCAGAGTCCGCTGAAGCATTCGCAATGATAAGCTATCATGGCGAGCTTTGATAACACCTGCCCCAGGCACAGTTTTACCTACCAATAACGGGGATTAGGGTTGTCACCATTGGACATCGAATTGATGCAACAAGCCCACCGAGCCCACGGTTGCACAGGGTTAGCGATCATTATCACCGCTTCTTGCTCCCTCCCCTCATCCAGCTTCCTATCGCGGCGCCTCCAGCAATCTTATCGCAACGCATCAAATCATGACTTGCATGCTCGGCTCTCATTTGATCGGAACATTTACTTGCACGTCTCGTGCTGAGATAACACGTCGTGGACCCTGCGTTTCAAAGGCAGGAATACTCTATTTTCTCTTCACCAAGCCAATCTGTGTAACGAAGCCGTGGGCGCCGACGGCGGGCGCATATCAAGGTAGACACCTCAACAGACGAAACTTGCGTATAGGCTGTTTGATGGCACGCTGCCACAGAGCTTCCAAGACTAAAGTAACTTCACTCTTCGTGCTGAAATTCCACATCTTATGTGATGCCCCAGTAGTGCCCTGTTCCCTTGGATTCTTGCTGAAAATGTTTTCCATACACTGCCGCAAGCAATGATCGCCTACCCCACTGTAAATCTCCATGTACCTCTTCTGTTACTCTGTCCTGTTTCGCGTAGATACTAGGTCTCGTCAACCTAGTGGATAACACGGCAGCCTCCGCAGTTCCTATCTCTTCACAATGTGAGAGCCATCATAAGTGTACCTTGAGCGTAGATCTCACTGCTTCCTTTATGCCTTTTCATACTCGGATTCTGCCGGGAAAATCCTTGACCTGAAATAGCGCCTTTCAAGATTTATCTTGTCTGCGTACAGAGTCTGCTTTTCCTGCCCCCTCAGCTTCAGCACCGCCTTTCACAGTCTCTTCCCCAAGAACTTTGCTCGCAGACATGAACCTATCAAGAGACTATATTAGCCCAACATCTTTGTATTGGTATCGCAATATCTCCTGGATGGAGGTGCCCTTACATCCCGCCAGCGTAACCACCAAGTCCGCGCATACTCTGCGCCTGTATGGCCGTCATCCGTGTCAAGTTCTCAAGATCCGCGAGGTTTGCTGTCAATTGGGCAAGTTGCGCTTGAAGGTGTTGTAGCTGGCGAGGTTTTTGTGACGGTACTGTGCTGAGACGTGAGGACGAGTTCGCTCCGGGTCGTGGGAGGTTCGACATATTCGAAAAACAGATGCGCTTTGGGAGGGCGTGGGATACGAGGTGTCGATAAGGTCGCAGGGACTGACTGCGTTGTTGTTATTGTACCTGTCGAAGCGGGGATGTGTTTGTGTTGTTTCCCGCGGAGATGTCGCAATCGCGAGGGCCCTGAAAGGCTTGGCGCGCCCGCAGCGGAGGAGCTCAATTCAAGGCTCCGCCCAAGCTCCACACTGGAAACTTTTGATGCAACCTCTCTTTCCTCATGGCCCCGTGGAACCACGTCAAACGCTTTAAAGATCACAAATTCATCAACATCATCTCGAAAAATTCAGTAGTCGTCATGGCTACTCATATGACCGTACGGCGCTGGATCATAACTATAGGTGTTACGGCGATCACGATCCAAGGAGCACTTTACGGAGCAAATCTGCGCTCAGATTATCAAGCCAAGCAGGTGTGTATCATGGCTTCTTCATTTCTTTGGAAAACTGGTTTCCTATGCCTCCATCGTGGAGTCAATTGAAAAACCCTCCAATCTTTCCATCTTTTGCTGTATCTCTACTACGACTCGCCTACCTAGGTCTTCTCATACTTGGCTAGTCTTTACTAATGCTCTCCTTCTGTAGAAACAGAAAGAGATACTCGAGGCGACCCCGCAAGAACTTATCACTCAGCTCGAAGCTGCCCGCGCCGGACTTGTCCATAAGAAGATCGAAATGGAACAAAAGATTTTCCGGCTTCGTGAAGAACAGCGAGCAAAAGAGGAGGCTAGGAAAGCATCGAGATAGGATCGATACTCGAATTGCAGCAACCCCCTCTTCAACCAAAAACGACACTACGATGCGTCAACATGTGAATACTGGATGTAAATCTGAGGCAGCTCTAAGCCTATCGAGGGTGAGGCACATTCAGGTTCGCGAGAGCCGATACAGGTGTCCGTTGTGAAGCAGCAGTCTGCGGTGTTTGGAATGGAACAATATCGAATGGCCATATGCAGCCTTGCATCCCCTCTTTTCGTATTTTCGCCTATGCGATACGTCAATCACGGACTAATCCCCGACGATGCGAATTGGTCAGCCGACGGCAGGTCACTGTATAACCACCACTTGGCATGGCTCCAGGCCACTGCTGGACGATTACAGTTTGCAAGGGGCAATGTGGAGTCACGATTAAACGCTGGACGTTCTCTGGTACGAGTGACATTCGGGCGTCGCGAAGGCGCCGAGAGAAGTCATCGAATGCACCGAATATTGCTCCGCAGGGTTTTCCATCACTGGGTGTTTGGCTCTTGCTCAACCACGGTGACACTCTGGTGGCATTCTGGATCCTACAATGGCGGTAACCATACATACTCCATGCGAGCTCGTCCGGATCATATTATTGGACCTTGGCCCAACATAAGCACATGTCAAGAACCAAGATGTATTCGGAATTTCTAGCGAGAGGCCTGGACCCTGAATACTAATGTTGTGCTAACAACTCTTCAACAAATGCCAGTTTTGACATGTAGAACCATTGGTACTATCTTGGTGCCATGGAGGACCTCAGCCCTATATCCTTGAGTTGACTTCTGCATTCAACATCTGGACAGACAGAGGCCAGTCCTGAGACTCGCTTTAAGGATCCAACCTCCATTTTGTTCCAGATGGGTCAGCCTTCTCAGAGTTAATTGCGGGAACTCCGGCCGGTACCACAATCTAAGTAGGACCGACGCAGAGCGCGAGACACAGCCCCCCTTCAACCTTCTTCTGGCTGCACGCATAATGCATTAAACTGGACTGGCGCCAAACAACGCCTTTGCATGTTTATCTATCTGATCCAGTTGTTTGGGGATCGGTTTATAGAGAGAGAAAACACACGGATTTTTAGGTACAGTTCAACGGGCCCGATAGAAAGTCTGTCAGCCAAATAACTCTGTGCAATGACAGAAGTGGCGTTTGCTGCATTGATCCTCTTCGGATCTCTCGTCGTTGTGGGGCATCCACACCGCTAAGAATTAACATACGGACGGAGCACGTTCGCAATTCCACCACTATCGCCGCACGAAGCTACGATCAGACCCCAAGGCTGATTTCTTCATCTGAGTGCCAGTCAACTGGGATAGCTAAACCAAACTATGTTACAGCATCCGCCATTACGCATCTCTTGCTTTTCTCCAATGCTAGGAACCAGCGCCTTTCCTTACCTTAGGCTTTTGGAAGGTCAAATTGACATGCATGCAAATAGGCACTGCAACTGTTTCCCTGGTCGTTGCGTTGCGATGCGATGCTAGCCACCGCTGTTTTGCTACGGTACACCGACATTTCGGCAGCGGCGGGCAGGACAGGGCAGGCACCTACTTGTTGGAACCGAAGAGAAAATTAGACACTTTGATGGCGAGGCAATTTCTCGGCTGACTTACCGCAAAATGGATCCGGGTTTGGATACATGTAGCCGATTCTCAGCGGTCTTGTCTCGTGATCGTGGAGGAGGTAGACTACACTGATCATTGATCACTGATCAATAATTACTTCTGTGGGATGTGTTTTCTCGTCACGATCGATCTCCGGACTGGTGTGCATGGTCGCCATCAAGATCGTCGTCGGAAAAACGTTTCCCATGGGATGCGGGTGCAGGAGGTGAGGAGAGAAGGCAATGGAAGTTTGGAAATCATGTGAAGGATGGTATCATCGCGGGGGAGGGGGGTTTGTTTTTATGGGATGTGGGAAACATGAGGGTTGACGTAGTGCAGCGAAGTGTGAGCAAGAAGCACAGCAACGTGAGGATTCCGTACTGACAGATATTGTGATATTGATTGCAGTACGAGTTTAGCATATCAGAACTTAGCTACTACCAACCCACCATCAACAAACGCGAGGAACTATTCTCATTGAACCCACTACCGATACCTGATAATTCCCCCTTCCCATGGCTACTATCCGCTACATCCCCAATCCCACCCTCTACATTCTCCATTCCGACTCCCTACCCTTCCAACCCACTCGTTACACCCACTCTCCCACTACCAAGATTTCCGCACAAAAGCACAATCAGTAGACTCGAGCTCCACCGCCGAACTAGACCATTGCGCAACCAATGCTCCCATTCCCTAATTCCTTGTCCCCAAAGTCACAGGTCCCAAGTACCATCCTAAGCTTTACAGTGTTCTATGCGAGCCTGCCAGCCAACCAGCCAGTCGGACAAACTGCAGTTAGTCACGGGGTTAAGAAAGGGATTTATGTGGCGAGTCTGACGAGTTTGCTTATTTGATCGCGGAGGAGCGATGGGTGGAATGGAATGGAATGGAATGGAGTCGCTTTGTCTTGTCGTATCCAGCCCATGGTGTCTGGAATCCAGGAGTTTGTGTAGCCTTGCAGCGGCTAGGGCCAGGTAGTTGAAGTTGGCATGTAAGATGTTACGTATTCCAAAATGCTCTGTAGTTCAAGACACGGCTTCCAAGAACAGGTACTTATTCGTGAGTCACACTCTTCTCTTCCTGGCTTTTTGGTTGAGGAATTCGGGGCTGTGGGGGCACTGTCTGCCTCCTGGTGGTGGTAGGAGCTGGAACTGATGTCTTTTGTAATTAGCAGTTCTGTGATGGTGGAAGAGAGAAAGAAGGCGGTCGAAGGCGGAAGACCAGGTGTAGCTCGTTTGGAGTTTGTGGTAATTCGGAAAACGGTGGGGAGGAGTTCTGTGTTGTAGTATGGATATGTGTGTAGTTGATTCATCAGTCTCATTGTCCGTCTCTTCCTCTTAGATGTACACTGTATCAATGAGGACAAAACTATTCGGTTTCGTAGTAGTGAAATGGCAACGGGCGAGCTTTTTCTATTTGTAGATTGTTCCCTGCCAGTCCATCACTCTTTCCTGGTCGGGCGATGGGTCTGGGGAACGAAGGATGACAGTGGGCGATGAGAAGCGACGCAACGGTTGTACTTGTTTGATTATTTGGTTTTGTGTGATGGGAGGTACGTGGCTGTGTACTTGCTCGCAGGTCTTACTAAGTGGAGTATATGGTAAGCGGAGTATATGGGTATAGGTGTTTGAATCTGAGTCGAGAAGGTATTACAGGGCGACAAAGTCCCGGACGGGGGACAATACAGTTCACGCTTCTAGGGACGGCAATAGGTCTTCCTGGCTACAATTCTCCTTACTGTAATTTTCACGCTGGGTTTCCATTCCAGAATCTCACTGTCGCAATCTCGTGTCCTCTACAATCTACAATTTTCGCTATGCGATATATCTCTCCAGTCTGTCCTTAAAGCTATCTATTTCTGTGGAACAAGAATGTATGGACTTGTAGATGGAGGAGAATTGATGAGGGGTTGTTTTGGACGATCATGTGGGGTCTCTGTGATGGATGGGAATCGTGGGATTGAATTGGTAGTTTGGGATTGTATGGGTAGTGGGAGTGGGGTGGATGATGATGAGGAGGGGTTTGGAGATTTGCTTTCAGATGTTTGGTTTGGTTTTGAAGTGTATCGTGAGTCGGTGCTCTGTTCCTGTTCGACAGGACTATAGTTGTATCGTTACGTAGCGTAAGAAAATATCCAGAGACAAAAAAGAGCAACTTAATGATGGATGATGATTAATTAACATAACACATTTCAATCTTGGATTACTCTGTTTCGATTCCGCTCGTGAGGTTGGAGTTACTGTGTTGAATTTGATTCCTTCTAATGAAGAAAGCAACTTGATCGTTCTCCAAAAGTTAAGGTTCATCATGGCCAGCAAATCAGTCAAAATGTCCACAAAAAAAACTGGTGACGCTCTAACTTTCGTTCTCGACAAAAACAACACGTACAATCCCAAAGAGTGAAAGTAGATGGCGTAATCAAACAAGGTATTTTTGACATAATAGTAACAAACCCTCACATACAAGGCATAACTGCTCTTCTCAATCCAATCTTCTCCGCTTCCACCGCTTCCACCAAGCTTAGATAGCTACGAAATTCCAATCTCCAAGCTTTTGAAAGAGATACCCATCCAGGCACTCCAAAACGCCTTCGCTATGCATAACGAGCAAATAAACAATTAAAAAACAGAGCACACCTCGTCTACGAGATACACAAACGAAAGGAATTTAGGTCAGACTAGACTTCCTAATAGCCTCCCGGAGCCGGCTTCCTCGCCACGCCCGTTTCCTGCGGTTGATAAGCCTGATACGCCGGTTGGCCTGGGTACGACGCCTCAGACCCATATGTCTGTTGTCCCGGATACGATGATGCAGCCGGGGCTTCATAACGAGTCGATCCCGAAGGAGCGTATTGCGGCGATGGCGATCGCATCGGTGCGGGGAGACCGTAATTGTCATGGCGGGGTACAACTGGAGATGGTAGTTCGACAGGCTCGTTTTGGTAAATGGGACTTTCGTAGCTGCGGGCGTTAGAGGGGGTGCTGTAGTTGTTGTTGTAGGCTTGATTTTCGTAGCCATGGTTCGGCCCTGGACTACGTCTTGGGCCGGGTTGGGAATATGGTTGCGCATAGTTGTCGTTCGGATAGTTGTCGTGTGGTGACCGGCGGCCGTAGCCTGCTCCGGCGGTATGGACTGGAGATAGGGAAGAGACTGGAGTTACTCCGCGATATCCGTCTTCATATTGATTGTATTGGCCTCCGTATGGGCCGGGGCTGCTGTGTTGGTTGCGTTGCGGTGCGGCGCTTACGAAGGAATCGTTTTGGTAGTCTGGTGGGAATCCGTAGGTATCGTGGGTGGGAGAACGTTGGATTGGCGATGGCCCTGGTGATCTCCTTGCATTTCCAATGGCTGCAGCGCTGTTCATACTCCCGCTGTGGTCCAATCGATCTAGTTCCAGATCTCCCCGCTTCTCGGGCATAACGGTTTCTTCTACTCGTGTACTCTTTGCTTCGCTCCAACTAGGCATTGCGGGCAGCGCATCCTCGTTGACCGGTTTACTATTTGACTCGAATCTCGCGTATTGAGGAGCTTCGGGCTCGGCAGGAGTAAACATCGGTGCTGCATGCGACCTATATTGTTGGTTTACGGGTCGAGAATCGATGGTTGGAGGCGCAATGGGAGTATGATTATATCCTTGCGCCGGCGCTGGATATGGCTGTGGATATGGCTGGCCGCTCTCCATGCGTTTGTGTCCCGACGAACCTCCCCCTGAGGGAGCACAACAGGAACAGCAGTTGCAACAACAGCAACATGTCGCGCATTTACCACATTTGTAAATACAGAATATCATAGAAACAGTGAAAAGGACACCGACGATTATCACCACAATAACGGGCCATCTGTCTTTATGTGAGCAGCGCAGACCCGTGGGCGGCGCGGGGCTACTGACTTGCAATACGACTTGGCCATACACTTGTCCCATGAGGACAGTGTATCTTTGGCCTCATCCAGCGGGTTCCGGACTGAGATGTAGGGCATCTTTGGAGAATGATTCAAACGCAGAAAGGGAGTGGCAGACGAGACGGCGCCGTCGTCGTTAATGAAGGAGACGGCGAAGGCAAAAATAGAACACGGTGCCTTATATTGGGGCCACGGTCAAGTGGTTGTTGGGCGGACAAAGATGGGGCCGTAGAAGGGTAACAAAGAATGATGACGGCGCGGACAGAGTGGTGCTACACCTCATGTCGCGGTGGTGGAGAAAAAGCTTTGGCAAGGTGAACGAGCGACAGGACTCAAAGGAGAGGAGAAACAACCGTCTCGCAAATGAAGATGGGCAGAGGCCGGGTAATAATCAACGTCAAACACCTGTTCCAACGCGGCGGGTTGGGAACTGGGGGGCCACGGGGTCCTCGAGTGGGTTGCGACGCCGCCAAGCACTTAGATGGACTTGCGCGGCTCAAAGGTGGCTGAGTCCTTGAGATCGACCTCTTCTTCTCCAACCACCACTACATCTACGGCATTCACGCGCTCGTCCCCCATGGACCATCAGTCACCATTCACAAGTCCGCCTAGTGTAGCATTTGAAACTATGCGTAGCCTGATTCACTCTCATTCACCGCCATAGTTGGGAAATATCGCCACTCAATGCCGTATAGGAATACGATTGTACGCATGTGCCCGGGATTGGTAGCATCGCATTTTGCCCCTGACGCTCTAGTCACAAAAGTAACGTGACGTATACACAGCGATATTTATATTGCACTTACGCATTGTCATTCTTCAGTCAAGAGTGTCTGGTGTATAAGCATGGCGATATAGACCCTCTCATAGTCGATTGTGATGTACTCCTTCATTTCGTTCTCTTTTCTGTCAAGAGCGTTTCTGTCATTCTTTCTCTCTTCATTCATTCTCGCTTTGGCGCACGAATTTGCAGGTGCACGTCGAAAAATTCAGTCAATCGCGATCCCGTAGAGAAAGTGTACAAACATATGTTCAGGTAGGCTGTTTCTGCTGGAGCCTTCCACATTCGACCCTACCGTCGTCGTCTACGATCTACAAACACGACACAACACTGTTCAATTCAATGATGCGGCGTTATTGATAATTTCTGTTTTTCGTCCTACGTCCGCTTCCATCTCCATCATGCCGACACAATACATATGTGAACCAGGTCATACGGCACTTGCCAGTATGGTTGGTGGGCTACCCGAGTCCGAACCTCTCCTACCGCGCTTCCCAATTCAATTCGGTTCAGTTGATCCCTCAGTTTTCTCAGATGGCGATCATTCATCGTTACAACTACCCATCAAACAGCACCCTCTTCTCCAGGGCCTGGTGCCCATGACTTCTGACGAGCTACTCTCTATACCGAAGCCGCGTACATATGCCCCTAACCTGACCCTGGCAGATGAACCATTTATTCTATAAAACTAATCCTTTAGGGAACAGGCTTCCGGACGCCGATACAGAAAAAACGTATATCCAAGAGCATACTACTTCAATTCATGAAGCGAGCCCACACAGAAGATGAATACCCATGGGATTTGGATTTCGCAACAGCGAATGGTGACGTAGTGTCCGATGTCATGCTAGGGCTGGAAGAATACAGACAAGGTCGATCCAAGTATTTGAGGTGCTGTCTTATTATCTACGGCATCAGTGATTTACTCGGGCCACATCACCTTCAATGCTGGCCTCCTCTACAGTTATCGGTTCAAGAGGATCATGAGATAAATTCCAATTTTCCATCGCTTTACGATAGTGAGGATATGCTTGCAATTCTCAACGCACGAGGCACTGTCATCTTAAACTCTGCTTTTTATGGTACAGTCGAGCAAAAGAGCATCATCAAACTTGCAACAGCCGCCATTGCTTTATGGACCCAGTGGGCTTCATTTGGACATCCCATCCCTGGAGAACGGCCAGATAGCTGTTTCGAAAATCCGTTTGTGAGTCAAGTCGGATCTTGTATGCCTTGGCCATAAACTATAGAATTTGCACATATTCTTGCTGACATTGACGACTAGGAGCTTCGATACAAATACATGATACCGCTCATTCGTGAAGACATACACCTCCGTATTAGCATGCTACTCAACATGTCAACAACGAAACTCCAAGATATGTTCATCACAAATACGTTTCTCCAAAGTATAAAAGATTGGAGATCTCACTACATAGAGCTATAGGAGGCTGAGAAAGACATGGTGGTAACCCTGCCCGATAGCGGCCAGCAATACTCCTACCGCTCATTTACGCATATTTTTCGGGAGGAGATCGAGGCATTGTTGGAAAGGATCACTTGCAAAAAACTGTATGCCCTCCTTGATAACCTTCATTGCCCAAGTGGTTTTGCGAATGAACGGACGGGGCTCTTAGGCGATACGGAAATAGTTGACCCACAACTCTTTAACTTGGACGCAACTCCTCGTATCGTCGGCCTGGAAATGAGACCACATAGCTATTGGTTCTCATGCTGAAGGACGATTCGATTAGGTTAATTCAGATGATTTTTTTTGATAGCTGACAAAGGTTGCTGTTCGGAGCATGCTGAAGCGATAGTCTAGGAGGAACACTACTTTCGATTGTGTGTCTAGTCCATGTGCATATATCACAAGGTCTCAAGTTCTGCGAGGCTCTACAACATGAGTATCTTATGATGATAGAATTATACAATAAAGAGAACGACGTAGAGTCGGAGCAGCCGTTTCACCTTGGCTATATGAGTATGGTATCCAAACTTCCCCACAAAACGGCCGTCATCTGTAAGTCGGCCGTTGATATGTCCACCCCAACACTTCTCCCCATTAAGATTACTATATATACAAGAACAGACAATGAAAAGGCTCGCTGAGAGCAGTATTGACACTCCAGTCACCCCTCACAAACTCACCCTACAAAGCTTCCCATTCTCATTAGGAAGGCCCCCCACACTCTCAACCCGCCACCTCTCACTCCCCACACTCGTCGTCGCAAAAAACACATCTTTCGGATCCCACTTCGCCTTCAACGCCAAAAGTCGCGGGTATTTGCCTCCCCAAAACGCCTGGCCGAAATTTGGCTCTAATCGATCAGCTTCCGCGAGATAGGACCCCGCACCAGGACTAATATCTCTCCAGCGCTGCATGTCGCCTGTCTGGAACTCCTTCCTGATCTTCAGCGTCTCTTCGGCTGTGCCGTTTACGGGCCATCGAACCGCTTGCTGAGCGAAGAGGTACATGGGTCGCCATGCGGAATTGACGGCGTTATCGGCATTTGCGGGATCGACTGTTTTCATGTTGAAGTGGACCTGGACACGATTATTCTCGCTCGACTGGCGGAGATTAGCGAGGAGCTCGTCGCGCTTCTCTTTGGTGTCAAAGTTGGCGCGGGGAAACATGCGGGAACCGGTCGTGGCGTTTATCTTCTGGACGACTTCGAGGGGGAAGGAGCTGCGCCATGCATCGTAGTAGTTGTCGAAGTGGGTGATATTGGGGTCGAATTCGATGCCTAGGGCGTCGAGGCGCGAGAACCAAGGTTGGAGGAGGGCTTTTGTCTGTTCGAGGGTTTTGTTCGGCGCGAAGAAGGGCGACATGTTGAAGGTGAAGATCCCGGTCCAGACGTTGGGGATGATGGTGAAGTAGGAGTAGGTACCTGCGTCGGCGTTGGGGATGAAGGAGTCGACGTAGGCGCGGAGACCAGCCCAGAAGGTTTCGTTGCCGATTTTGGAGGATGTGAAGGAGAAACGGGAGGCGGTTGTGGGCATGTCCGGGTGTGCTTTAACGGTTACGGAGGTTGCGATGCCGAAGGTGCTGCCCCCGCCGCCGCGCATGGCCCAGAATAGATCGCTATTGCTGGTGGAGTTTGCGGTTATAAATTTGCCGTCCGCGGTGACGACTTCGAAGGAGAGGACTTGGTCGGCGCCGGTTCCGTAACTGAATGGTGGTGTCAGCATAGGTATCAGTATGGGCATGATTGAGACGCTGGAACTTACAGTGAGGATAGAGGCGAATGGCCACCACCTTGGATATAGCCGCCAAAAATGCCAACGGTCTGTTCGCTGTTAGAATGATGGAGAGACAATTCTCAGATCCGACAAAGACTCACTTCCCCCTCCCCGCCCACGACCACACGTCCTTTCTCGTGTGCAGCTTTATAGATCTCAAATGCCTGAACACCAACTCCCGCCTTGAATGCCGGACCAGAGTATCCCGACTTCTTGTCAACATAGTTCTCGATGTACTCAATCTTCTTGAACCAATGGGTCCAGATGCTAAGGGCGTCTTTTCCACCTGACTTTCCAAGGAAATCGTGACCAGTATTCTTGACTACGAGTCGAACGCCCGTATTACGAGCGAAGTTAACGCCCATCTGGACATGCTTTGGGTCCGTTGCGTTAATTACGTATGCGGGGAATCCCCCACGAGTGCAGTTATGTGAATCGAATATATTAGGTGGTAAGCAAGTTAATCCTTGCGCAACAGGTGACATCATCTCAATTGGATCGTGCATGTGGTTGTAGGAGCTACTCCACGTCTTTGTGATTGCCGCACACTTCTCAGGATTGTAGTCGGGTCCATTGTAACAAACTGAGGCCTGTGGTCGGGGTTGGATCAGGAGACGGTTGTCTGTCATCTTGTTGAGTGTGTTCCATGCCTCTTCCGACGGCCAGTTCTTGTCTCCTGGGTACACTTTGCATCGTGCAAGAGTTCCTGTTAGGGGCTGTAACGTTCCAGGGAGAAACAGGTTGGTGAGCTTCGTTGACACTCCTTTGAACTGCGATTCCACGGATTCGAATAGGTTCTTCAGTCCGTTATTGAAAAGGACAGGACTGGCGCTTGACGAAGTGACGAGAGATGTCAAAAGGAACACATTAACGGTCGAAGATTTCCACGATTGGCGCCCCATCTTCATTATTCCTCCTCTTATAAGGCCGTAACGGTGCCTTCCACTTCAACGAGATGGTGTTGTCGGTATGGATCTCAGGAGAACTGGAAAGGGTACTTGTCAACACCTTCCGAGCCGTTTTTCCGCCGTTTGCGCACAAAGGGAAAGAAAACGAGGACGACAGGGTGCAGCATAATAAGCAAAGACAATTATTGAAATGATTTCACTGCTTGGGCACCCAACTCCTCCAGGCCCCCGGCATAACCGACGATCATTTCCTCGAGGGAGAGCGGGGAGCTGGCTCCAGCTCCATAGCAGGGTTCATGACAGTGATTACTGTGAGGACACAACGGGAAATAATCGGCAGTGGTATTTCAATGCGCTAATAGTCGATTATTGAGAGCCCGTCTGCGTTATTGGACGTCTCACCATACACAAGTGACCTCGGCAGACATCTAGGCATCTAGGCAATTACTCAATGGCGGCGGTGGCGGACACGACGGAGCCAGAACTCACGACGCCCACGTGGTGAAAAGATAGCTCCCGGGATATGATGATGTTTACGCAGGGAATGTTTCAAACACTGACAAAAACCTGGCTGGTACCTTACCTTGGTGCCGTCACTAGGTCGTGAAGAGTTTAGCGTGATCCACATGGGCATGAACGTCGCGGAGCTTTAAACTTAAAAACTACCACTCTCGAGTCATCCCATCGCGGATGCATGCATCGTCACCCGTCAAAATCCAGACTATAGGCCGGCTCTGCCAGATCAGCACCATCTTTCTCCCAATGCACACTGACGCCGCCACTGCTATGCACGCGAGGGTTTTCCGTCACATAGATCACCCTGGGGACAAGTACGGTGGGCCGTGAGCAACACGCCCCTCACAACTATTGTACAAAACTGTTACAGGCCCTTTCTCAAGTCGTTTGCCGAGTTCTGCACGCAATCCGTTTCCAAAGGTATTCAATTTGGCTGAAAAGCATCGCCCCCCTGCGCTTTGTGGCTATCTCGCGCATGTCCTTCTCTTGATATTTTAACGTCTCCTTCCTATATCACAGTGAGCCAGGGCTGGTGCAATGGTGGAGAGCCGACAGGCGGACGCTTTGGCAGTGACGGTGTTGTTTCCCGTGCTCGCCGGACTCTTTGTCATTGCGAGAACCTACAGCAGATACCTGGGACAGAACTTCGGTTGGGATGACTGGCTTATATACGTTTCATTTGTCCTCTTGGTTGGTCAGACCGTAACAATCTACGAATGTAAGACCTTTTGCTTGCAATTATACTGCTCTTCTTCTAACCAGTTCATAGTTATAAAACTTAGTGGAACCGGTTTTCATAAATGGGATCTTCCAAAACAGACCGTTGATCAGCAAGTGTCAGCGGGGAAGTGGAGTTTTGCCGTTCAGCTGTTCTATCATCCATTGATGGGTGCCATCCGTGCATCGATTATCATGTTTCTCTTCCGACTTAAGGACAAAAGGGTTCTTATCCGTCTTTCGCTACATGTTGTGTGTAAGTGCAAGATTATCCATTCCTACCTCTGCGATCTCACCTACTCACACTTCCAGTCTGGATCAACATTGGCTATCTCGTGTCTACAACCTTCGTTAACATCTTCCAATGTACGCCTGTACGATATGCATACATGAGGGCATCCATGGACCAAGTTGGTCCTGACGGTACCATTGTAAAAGGTGGAAAGTGTATCGACAGTCTTAAGTTTATCCTCTCCAGTTGCGCACTCAGTATTTTTATGGATCTCATCATCATTCCCATTCCGACGGTGATGGTCTGGAATCTTCAGATGCGACGAAAGACGAAGGTTGCTGTGGTTGTTATCATGTCCATGGGCTGGGTGTAAGTGCCTCTCTATATTACTTTCTTTTCACTACATTGAAACTGATGTGTAATAGTGCTACCGCCGTATCTGTGGGACGTTTTATCGTATATTATTACCGGTTTCAGCCTACAAATACTGACAGAACCTGGGATATTGGGGTTGTGATCTCCATTGTTGAGCCCGCAGTGGGCATCATTGCGGCTTCGGCTCCCGCCATGAAGTGTCTCTTCCGTATCATTGTACCACGCTACTTCTCTGAAGATGGTAACTCCTATACTGCACACACTCGGAACACCAGCAAGACCATGCCAAAGCATTCTTCAGACCACCAATACGTTATGGACAAGGACGTAGAAGATTCGAGTTACATCGCGATGGCGAACGGAAGGGTTGTCGCTGTTGGCAGAGATCAGGATATATACGGCATGCATGCGCTTGCAAGTGTAGATTCGAGAGATCAGCTCACCGGAACCGCTTCACCACTGCCTGCACGCACTCGGAGTACGAAGACAGGCCATAGTGCCATGGATGAAGCGATACCAGAACACGTTCTTAATCACAAACAGTAAATAATAGTCACTCTTTCGTCATGATGGCATGTCACAGCATAGCATTGCGTGGGTTCAGCCTCTCCTTGAATTATCAGATACCCCTGAAGATACAAACAATACAAAAATTAATATCTATACTTCACTGCATTCATTGCACTTTGAACTGGACAGATTCCGCTGTACGGTATGGAGGGTAAAAAAAACTAGGAATGTGTATCAGTTTCACAATCCTCAATGACGAAGCTATAAATGAGAGCTTCGTTAGCTGATATTGGTGATCTACGGAAGTATCACTGCGCGGACTACGGGTCTATTAATACGGTAGGTTTCCGAATCCACTCATTTTGAACCCCCCAACCCAGCTATCACATTAAGCGATCTTTTACCCTTAAGCCCGGGATTTTTCCTATTTTCGAAATAGTATGGGGCTCTCTAGTGTAACTGTGAGACACCCGGTGCCCTAACGCTCTTGACTATTTCGAGTAGAAAGAACGACCTAGAATATGAAATACACAAATATTGGTCTAGAACTCTGGAAATCGACTTTAGAGAGAAGGTGAAGGAGATGGACCTTTGAATTTTTCGTAGTTTCGAGTCTGGTCTGGTTGCCACCGTTTGCATAGGTAATCCCTGACCTTTCTGTGTGACACGGCCCCACTAACGCACCAACCACCTCCGCATCATCCGCAGCCTAATCACCCACATACCCTCAGGTACACCGTAGTCTTCATCTTTCTCCATCGCGCCGTATTAGGTAATACCACCCCAGTTTCACTTTCAATAGCCATGGAAGTGACCGATCGATTCGATGCTTCCCTAGGCGGGAAACGACCATTCGAAATTGATGAAGATGAGACAGAAGCCCCGAAACGCGCAAAGAGAATCATGCAAAGTCTCTCCACCCCATTCATTGCATGCATTAAGACGAATGCCGAGTCATTGTTAAAACTTTCGCAACGCTTTGAGCCCTTAGAGTCCTTTTCACAAGCTGGCACTCCGGGACAGGACCTCAAATTGCAATCTATGGTGCGAGAGACTAACGACACTTTTGAAGAGATCGATCAATGCTTGATTGAATTCTTTCCAAAACTGAAAGCAGCATGCGATAAGATATCAAAGTCTCTGGGATATGTAGAGAAAAGAATAGCTACGAATGAGTATTGGTGGGAAGCAGGTAATGTAGTAACATGGAGTACGTACCCCACATCGTTAGTCACTGTAACTAACACATTCAGACGCTATGCCAGGATTGATTGATTCGATGTTCGAGCAAACCGGTCCCAAAGATACAGAAAGATTTGCGCAATATCTTCGGACACAAATGGAAGCTCTACAGCCCCAAACATTCGAGCAATCTCAAATCCAAGAAAACAATATAAAACGAATGCTGGAACAAATTGATCGCCTAAATGAGTTGCCAAACGCAGGCTGGCTTTGTTTTGATCTTTGGATGGACATGAAAATCCAATATCTCCAGCCACCTCAGGCAGTCAGTATACTGAGGCAGAATAAAGATCAACATGATGAGATAGATGAGCACTTTCGTGATTTGCTCAATCCTGGAATGGCGTCGTTTCCAGCGCGCAATATTCCATATTTAAACTGTGCTCAACGATGCAGGGAAATACGGAAAGCCATGAACTGTGCTGCACGTGGGCGTGGACATTTGTTCCGAAAAGATATATGCCTCCATGACATCATGCTACCCACGCTAGACATCATACAACGTAATGCATATCTGGAGATTCTCATCCAGGTCCAACGTGCGACGAGGGCAAAGCTTCCTGCGGAACTTATCGATATGGTATTCGAGTTTACCCTGGCCGCCGAAGGAGTGCCACTGGATCCTAGAATCATCCTGCTCGCACAGCATCGAGACACGAATAAGTCCCGAACCAAATGTAGATTCCCCTGTAAGCGAAGAAATCTCCATGCTATTAGAAACGGATATGTTCAAGGACCGGAGTGGAATATCAAGGCGCAATGGAATAGATGGATACACGACAACCGGCCTAAACAACTGTGGGATTCGGATGGTGAGGACTTGTTTTCCGTCGATCGATTCGAGTACGGGCCCGAGGAGTATAATCAGACTGGATTGACTCAAAACTCGCTGTCTTTCATAGATATCTGATTTTGTTTCCCAACATCACAACTGATGTTCACTGTCAATACGATGACGCCTTACAACCTTTATGTTTCTCGCCCATGAATGCACGTTTTGTAAGAATTGAGGGACAGGACGGGGTCCAAGAAAATCTCTCCACGAATATGCAATCTGGCTCCTGTCCTATGAAGGGTATTGCCTGACCATATTTCTCTCGTCCCATAAACTTCAAATCCAGATCACTTGTCCATAGAAATACTTCGATTACAATCTACGATCGATTAATAGTTGTACGAAATTTAGCGTCGGATTTCAGAGCGCTGAAAAGTCGTAAAGCAAAAAGCGTGCGACAGAAGATTTGGGTGCACAAGATTACACTATTTCACAGCAATTGCAATATCCTGCTGATTCCACCTAGACACTTGTTGACCGAGGTGCAGCCCCGCATCCGCGCATGGATCCGTTTTGGGTATATGCATAGGTACTATCCACGTAAGTATTTCCCGTTAGGCAGCAGTCTTCCCCGCGCCATACGAGATCGTTACGCCATATTTCATATTTGGATTGGTATTAAGAAATATTCATCTACCATAGCTCCTCCAAAGGACACTACCACCATGAATGCGAATAGCATCCCCAAATCATATACTGACCAGAGCCAAGACGGCACTCAATCGTGTTTCCAGGATGGGAGCAACAAGGGCAGTGTCGAAACCTTGGAATCTGCATTTAGTCAATTTAGATCTTTGGAAGCATTTGTTCCCCCAGAAGAAAGTACCATCCAAGAGTTGACAACCGATTTGAAAAACCAATTCACGGCAATCCCTTCAAACGGCAATGACCAAAGTGATGCAATCCTGGCCGCATTCGAAGCATGGAAGGAGAAGCTTTGCCAAGGAGAGGCTTGGTGGGACATCGCAAACACATCTTCCTATGGTATGTATCATGGACGCCATATGGATAAAGCTTTAAAAACTAAGGGATTGGGCGGCAGATAATATTCTTAAGTCCTCTTTTCTGGATAATACTATCAAATATTGCTACTACGTAGCTGCTAAACTTGATACACTGCCAAACTGGGCGATAAAACCTCACCGGGTGGAAATCATGCTACGCGAGCTCAATCGGATCGCCAATATGCCAGAAGGCAACAGAGTGGCACTGGAGCTGGACTTGCACTATACAATCCTATTCGACATACTGGATCAGTACGGACCGTGGAACTTGCACCAGGTAGAAGCAGGAATCATCAAGCTCAGCCAATTGATGTCCGACGCTCTACTCTCTTCTACTGACTCTCAGTTCTCAAGAAGTTTCGATGAATACCGCTCCAAAAATCCACCGAACCTGAAGTTTACTCGCTTTTGTCGTGAAATTTGGGAGTATATGAAAGCCTTTGAATGTTCGATGTCGGATTGGCGATTCGACCGGTTGAAAAAGAATTCGTGCAAATACAACTTGTTAATCCCTGCGCTCGACGTTTTTCAACGGGCTGCCTATTACGACTTATGGCGCTGTGTTGTATATATCGTACCGACCGACTTCCCCAATGACATTGCGCAGATTATCTATGAATATGTCCTTGAGGCCGAGCAGATGGGGGAAGAGAATAGAATTCTTGTGGAAGCGGTACACGTGGAAACCGGGGAGGTTCGCATAAAATGCCGTTTTCCATGCCTCCACGATAGAATTCCTCAGGGAGGGGATTTTCCCGAGCGGTGTGGATACAAGCGTGAATATGGCGTTTTTGATAAATGGGAAGAATCCCCGAAGTCAAGGAGATAGAAGGAGTAAGCAAGTGGCCTTGAAACACTCTCAACACCAGACATCAGATGTAATTCCACGCATCTGCAATCATATCTTTGAAGCACCACCCAGACGCACCCAGATCCCATCCGCTTGTATTAACGGCACCCCATTGGCATCCTTCATGACACCCCTAAGCTTCATCTTATGTCCCCTATTCTCCAACACATCAACCTCTATCCCCACGACGCCCGGACACAGCACTGGCTTCAAGAACTTTATATCCAGTCTAGCCGTCACCATGAATCCATTCAGAACCTCATTAATCGGCCTGCCTTCCGCAAATAATTTTTTCCAACTCGGCGACGTTGTGGCCCAGTCCCCCGTCCGTTCCGTCTCGCTTGCGATCATGGCGAACCCAAGAGCCTCGTCCATCAAGGTCATCGCGGCGCCTCCGTGGCACATCCCTATGAATCCACCGAGACCAGTTCCGAATTTACACAGCGATATTGATTTCTTGATGTCCGTTGTCCCCGGCGAGGGCTTCTCGTACATCTCAATCCAGTGTTGGACCCCATTATTAAGACACATTGTCTCGCGGTTGAATATGTCTGCTTCTTCATCGCCGGCGGCCGCGCGGACGCGCTTTTTGATTATCCAGTTCGGAGAGGAGATATATGGGGCTACCCATTTCAGGGATGCGAATTGATCGAGATCAAGTGTTGCGGCTGTCATTAGGAGGGTTTCCGAGGGAGGAGAAGTCCGCGATGTCGGGGACGCGATGTGGTGGCATGGTGGGTGTGATATAAAGTTTTCGCAGTTTCGGTTATTAATATTGCTGACGGTGATGCGTCACGTCGTATATGTCACTTGATTCGGCGTCCATTTGCTTGGATGTGTCTTACCATGCGAATAGATGCCTGGTTGGGATACTGGACTGCAAGTGCTGATGGGTTGCGGAGTTGCGCGTTCTGATTGTGCAGATCGGTCACTCGGTACAGACACTGCTCCGATTGGTGCATTGGCGGGATTACGGAGGGTATACCAGCGCGAACCCCTCCATCTAATCTATGCCCTTCATCATGTAGCTTATTTTCTGTTGTTTTGAGAGTTTGTTCTTTATTTCATTCTCGAAACCTCAGATATAAACCCAATTTGTAGGAATGGAGGTCGTGGAGAAAAGCTGAAGCTTCCTGTGCTGCCAGATTCAGGTGCCCTATGAATGCCTTGGGTTATCCAATTCATGCAGGAAGCATACAGTGTACGTTGGACCTTAAACAGGTGATATATATTCATATATCTCTCTTGCTATTTGAATATTAGATATCATTAATGTTAAGCATGTGATTTCGCGCTCTAGCCCCCGAACCGCGTCTGTGCTATGTTGTTGATCCTTCGCGTCATCTGTTGTCAATCACGCCGCACTCGCCCCTTCTCTCGTTTTGTTTTCTTCGTCATTCACAACTCTCTTCTCGCCCTTTTCACAATTCTCCGAAAACACTGTTCGTGAGTACATGTTTACAGTTGTGTATAGATTCTCAACTAGAAATGGCTCCAAAAAAATCTACGAAAGCGACTGGAGGGAACGAGTCCGCTCAACTTCTTAAGGATGCTCTTGCAGTCATCGAGAAAACCTTGGGGAAGAAAGTGCAAGCAGTCTTGGTTGGTAACACTGTGAGCGCCAGAGATCATCGAATTCTTGAGGCCATGGACCTTCAAGTCAAAAGCTGGGATGCTCTAGTCGAAGACGTGGGAACCGAAGCAGGCGGAGAGGTAGACGAGCCGGAATCCGAAGATGATGTCAAAGTCGAAAAGGTAAGTCCACATCGCTTTACAATTCTTTTTATATGCCCATTTGAAGTCAGATCAAAATCCTCTAATAATGCTGCACAGAAGCCTAAGCAACCAGCAAAAGTCAAAGATACAGCCAAGCCGAAGGCAAAACAACCCTCTAAAGCTGCTGCAAGCACTGCAACCTCAAATTCATCAGTATCAGGAAAGACTGTCCTTATAACCGGAACAGTTCCCGGTCACGATCGAAAATCAGCTCAGACCATTCTTGAGGATGCAGGTGCCACAGTCGCCAAATCTCTCAACAAACAAGTCCAGGTCGCTATCTTGGGTAGCAATGCTGGCCCAGACAAGTTGAAGAAAATTGAAGACGAAGGCATCGAAACTATTACGTGGGACCAACTCGCCAAAGAGCTGGATTTGGATGTTCCCCCCGAGAAGGAGATTGTGGATGTCCAGGCTGGAGATGCACCCGATTCTATTGATGGCAAGACAGTGATCATTACCGGCACAATTGAGGGCCACACTCGCGCATCCGCAAGCAAAATTCTTGAATCTGCTGGCGCAAAGATTGCGAAGTCACTAAACAGTTCCGTCCAGCTCGTTGTTCTGGGTACGAAACCTGGCCCGGAGAAACTTAGAGAAATTGCTGATGCGAATATTCCGACTGCGAGCTTCACAGCTCTGGCCGAAAAGTTGGATTTGGATGTTGGTCCTCCTAAGAAGAAGGCTAAGACCAGTTCTTAGATCGGATGCCGTTGAAAGCTAGCGAGGGGAGTCATATACCATTGTGCATGCGATCAATCGTGGCCTGAAAGTGCATATGACGATCATTAGTGCAGATATCATTCTGTATTAGCCGTGAACTTCTTTCATACAATAAAATCTGGGAGGTTCTCAATGGATCGTTCCTCCCAATACATACATACATATGGTCCAAAATATAATCAATATTACGAGCTAACTCGATCAAGTAACGGTAGTGAACACAAATGCTCGCTTATCTTATCGTAATCCCTGCCCAAATTTTTCCCATCCTTCCCCACCATCAACGAAAAAAGTTCCGGACACAACAACGACTCAATTCACCATGGCTGAACTAGCATCTGAGAACGACATTCTTCTCGCGAAGCGCATTATTTCTGCGGCAGAGCGTCACGATCACGTCGCTCTCAAAGTGCTACTAAAGGAAGGTTCTGCAAATGTTCAAGATCCCACTGCAACCATCGCAACCTCGCCCTTGCACGCAGCAGTTGCAGCATGTGGAAAGGCTGAGGAAGGGAAAGAGGCGGGAGAAGATGCTGTGAAAACTGTGGAGCTATTGCTTTCCAATGGATCCATCTGGAACGATCTAAACAAAGAGGATGATACACCAGGGTGTATCGCTCTCCGAAATGGACAAACAAAGATCTATGACATAATGGTCGAGGCCGGCGTTCGCGCTGAGCTCCTTTTTGCCAAAATGGAGGCACTTGGTCTAGGGCCAGACGATGCAGATGAGGAAGAGGAAGAAGAGGAAGAGGCTGATGACAGGCCAGCGACTAAGAAACAAAAAGTCTCCGAGGAGACAGCGAAACCCATCCAAGAGACCGTCGATGAAAAGGTTCTTGATGATGTCTCTTTGGACAACAAAGCGTATCTCAAGAGCCAATTGAGGTATAAGCCGGGCATTCTGTTAGACGAGAGCGACAACGCAGTTATGATGGACTGGGAAACTCAAATCATGCAAAGGCATGCCGAAACTCTGATCCCCAAATCTGGCCTGAAAGTCATGAACGTGGGACATGGAATGGGCATTGTGGACACTGCTATCCAAACTCATAACCCCGCTGAACATCATATCGTTGAGGCACATCCACAGGTACACAAACGTTTACGAGAACAAGGGTGGTATGACAAGCCCAACGTCTTCATTCACGAAGGTCGATGGCAAGACGTTCTGCCGAAGCTTGTTGAGCAAGGTGTTCAATTGGATGGAATCTATTACGATACCTTTGCGGAGGACTACAAGGCGCTTAAAGAGTTCTTCGCCGAGTACGTCGTCCAGCTTTTGGAACCTAATGGCAAGTTTGGTTGGTACAATGGGCTCGGCGCGGACCGACAGATTTGCTACGATGTGTACACCAAGGTTCGTTGAATTCAATTATCTACTAGACGTAATCCTAATACATGCATAGGTTGCCGAGATGGATCTGCACGAGGCAGGATTTGTCACAGAGTGGGAGGATATTGCAGTTCCGCCCACGCTCCACGGATCCAAAGAGTGGGAGGGCACACGAAGGCCGTACTGGACAATCGATATTTATCGGTTGCCTATCAACACTTTCGCCAAATAGAGTATTATCATCAACTTTCAATGGCGTTCGGAGGGTTAAAATGGGAATTATATCACAAAGGTGAGCGTAACATATCTCACTGCAGATGAAGATACAAATCCCAAATTCACATCGAAGTTTGCACCCATCTCGTACATGGCCATCTATTTTGTGGCTCATTTTTGGTTTGTGAATTATCTTTCAGTATTCACGTCATGGCATTCACTTTCTGTGCATTGGGTTTAATTGGGGTTACAAGAGCTTGGATTAATCAATAATCTACCAAAGAAAAGTGGTCCTGCCAAGGATCGACTGCACAAGATGCTTACGGTTCAGCCGCTAAATGATCCAATTTCACAAAATTTCGAGCATTTCAGTCATTAAACCCTGAAGAATCTCGATCTTACAGCCAAACCGCCAGATTATCCTTCTAATCATCGGAATAGATCTCTCCAGTCTGGTCGTACTTACGTCGCTGTTTTGGGTCTTTCAGGACATCATGAGCTTGGTTGATCTCAGCCATACGCATTGTAGCTCTATCATGCTCAGCAGGCGGCACACGATCAGGATGATGCTTCATCGAAAGTTTGCGATAGGCTTTCTTAATCTCATCACTCGTAGCAGAGCGCGAGACACCGAGAACAGTGTACAAATTGGTCTTAGGCTTGAAGACATAATCAGAGTTCGGAGGAGGTGTGCGTGGGCGATCATTGCGACGCGGTCCATAGTTCGGAGGAGGCGGGCGTCGATGGTCACCACGTTGCTGTTCAGCATATCCATAGTCTGGAATACCATATGAGGTTGCAGTTGGGCTTGTACCAGATGGGCCGTACGAAGTTGAGGGATATTGAGGTCGACGCTGAGGTCGTGGGGTGTTGAAAGGTTGACGAACAGACTCTGTAGGATAGGTATCACGAGTATACTGTCCTCCAATTTGAGTAGATGAGCCACCAAAAAAGCTATCAGTATATTCGGGACGCGTATCACGAGCTCGTGGAGGTTCAGGACGCTGGCGCTCACGTGGACCGCCACCATGCAAGGCGGCAAATGCGTCTCGAAAGCGGTCGTTCCCGAGGGTAGGACGGTCATAAGTAGGACGGTCATAAGTAGGACGGTCATAAGTAGGACGGTCATAAGTAGGACGGTCATAAGTAGGATGCTCATATGTAGGACGCTCGTAGTCAAAACGGTCATAGATAGAACGGTCATAGCCATAGTCAGTGGGACGCGCATCTCGGGTTCGGGGAGGTTCAGGGCGCTGGCGCTCACGAGGACTGCCACCATACATAGCTTCAAAGTCGGCTCGGAAACGATCATTACCACCCGCATGGCGAGCGGTAGGCCGGTCATTAGCGCGACCAGCCATAGCATTCTGAGCAAAGTTCAGAGCATCAGCGGGCGAATAGCCCATGTCGAGGGCTTGTTGATAGTAAGCACCAAGCTGTTGAGGAGCCATTGTTGGTTGTTTTGTGTTTTTATGGTTTGGGGTGTGTGGAAATATAATTCATAGGGGGTATATTCGGGGCTATATATATGGACCGCGAGATGTTGCGTTATGGATGGGTTAATAAGAACAAGAGTCAGGATCGACTAAGAATTTAAAAATGGTGTCGTTGCTCCTTTGTTCGGGTTGGTGGCAGATAACATTGTGTAACTACAACAACACAGAAGCACGTTCATGAACTTATAACAATGTCTTTATAGGTGTTGGAACTTGTATATAAACAATGTACTTAGAAAATTTAATGTAGAACTGCAATCGGTAATGACAGACGGCCAGTCGGGTTAAAAATTCTCGAACTGTCAAGAAAGTGATCTATGAACAGATAATAGGAAACGACAGAATATCCTAAGAAAGTTCCATGCACAAGCATCCAGAATTTAGCATACATTTGGGTTTCGTCAGTCTTCCACTAGCATGATGTCTCGGACTTTCGGCTTGATCTCCTTCAAGAAGATTGAAGTGTCATACAGAACATCCACATCTTCATTTGTCAGCGAGTCTTTTTCTTGATGCATCCTTGAAATCCACACGTGATGGAAAAAGGAGTCATTGGGTAGCCTGGGACATGTAGCAGATTGGCCCCCGATTGCTGGAAACAGATACTCAAGGTTTCGTGATTCAGGATCATTTCCTCTCCAGTTGGGAAACTGCGGTGGATAAGTGATTAGCCCAAAGGGCGCTATCCGTTGATCCAGAAGATAATCGCCGAGAATTTGTCGGAAGGGCTTTTCTTTGTTGAGACAAACGATCAGTGTGGACTCATTGATTTCTTTCAGGCCAAGTGGGTCGTGAACTTCTTTGACTCGATGTTGATATAGACAATTGAGATCCGGTCCTTTCATTCCCTTCAGAATATTGACATTTTTAGGCTCGTGCTCTTTGGAGATGATTTGGTTCTCTACTTGATAAACGACAACTAGTTCCTCGACCCATGCGATTTTGGAGGTTTCCATGTACATTTGGCGTACTTTGTTCACAATGTGCGCGAAGAGTTGATGGTTGACGATGGATGTTACAGTGTCGTTGGCTCCAAGGTTTAACCCCAAAATAGTCTTGATGCGATGATCTTTAACAGTATCCATGATGCTCGTAAGTTTTTCAAGTTCGTACTCAGATTCTAGCCTTGCTGCTTTACTCTTGTTTTGATCGATTTTGTTGCCCCAGTTCTTTGGATCTACCTCTGCCGCCGTCATGTTTGTTTCCTTGATGACAGCTGAGCTCCCTTTCCGTACGTCTTCGAGAGAGGGGTATTGTATGAAGACAGAGCTTTCGTAAGGCGTGTCGTTCAGGTTAGCCGCAATTTCCAATATCCTCTCTTTGGTCCAGTGAGGTCGAGTTGGCTTCAGTTGCCTAGTCTCCTTAGGATTGTACTGTATTATCTCAGCAAAAGGGTTAACTGCTATCGGCCCAAGGACTGTTTTTGATTCCCCAGATCCGAACGCAGATGGCGGTGGTGGTATAAATCCATCAGACCTTTCTGCCCCAAACGGATTGAGTGCTGTTGGTGGCGACGCAAAATCAGAAGTTGTGTCCTCATAGATAAATGTGTTTGGCGGATCGATGAAAGTAGGATGATTTAAGTCCTCGGTGGAAGGTGGGCGTGGTGGAAACATGTTCCCAGCGAAGCTTGAATTTGTAAAAGTGATTGTTGATGATGGTGCTGCTATTTCTACTCTGCTTTTTTTGATCGCGATCCTGGTTGGTCGTGATAGAGAAATTCGATTGAGGACAGTAATTGGAGAGGCTTTTCTCAATGTATAGAAAAGAATAGCCAGTTGTTTCGCATTACCAGGAGGTAAGTGATGGTGTGAGAAGGGTGGTGGCAGGGCGACCCCTATATATACGCAGACGTCTGGCGCTGATATCACGCTGTTGTATGACAGCCATTGCCCATGATAGCTGTAGATACAAGCAAAATTTGAGTCACTTTTTAGTTTGGGCGTCCGTGATTTCAGTCATTACTCTGCACATACCGCTATAGACCCCATTCTCAAAGAAGTCGCTGCTCTATTATGGAAAGTGTCACCACCAGCCGCCGAGTAACCACCTGTTGCGCAAGTTTACGCAAAGGCTGTTGACTCTGATAGTATGACTGTAAGGTACTGGAGCCAATTGGGAAACTCGATGCCGCTGAAATGGAAACCTTCGTTCTCCACACGGCGGAGAAACCGTGTTAATCTTTCAGGGATTCATAATTAGATACATGTATAATCAACACTTGCAATTTTATCTCTAGATATCATATAATTGCTTAGTACAGAGATAGTCCACCAAAATATCCGTGATAATCAAATGAATTTGTGAGGGGGCGTTGGATACGACATTTCATGTGACTAGAACCACGTGAACATTCACATGTTATTAAAGGTGCTCACCTATCGCTTAATCGACTTTATCGCACTTTGAATTTACAGTACTTACAGAAGTCATACATATGGAGCCTGGAGTCAGTGCACTTTTGTCGGGATTTCGTTTCCAACTTCTCGCTGAAGTTCAGCTGCCATACAAATCCATGAGAGCACTGGCCTTAACGAGCGAAAGGCATTGATGGGATTTTAGTACTGTGATCACTACGATCGGGAGACCTATTTATCGAGTGAAAAAGGTGCACTCACTTTGATTGGCCCGAAGCAAGCTAGAGATTATACGTATACAATACTCTGATGCGTTTACAGTTATCTAGGTACATAACATATGTTCATCTTGCATCAAACTTCCGCGATGAGGCGTGGTTAATTTCGTAAGATGGCGAATTGGACTTTTGTTGGATAACCCTAATTTCGATTAAGATTACAGGCCATACATTTGCACATGAGCAAATTCGCGTTTCAGAATGGTAGCACAAAGATAATAGATTTGTCTATGCTCGATACCTGAGTCATCGCCTTTGTTCTTCAGGAGCAATATTCGCAATGGGAGTCAGTGGCCCTTGAGTTAGAATTCGTGAACTTATTGGCACAGTATATGGCCGAACCGAGAATAAGATGGACTCACAGTCAATTTTGAGCTTGAGAAATTTCGCTACTGACCTCCTACAGGTGCAATCATGAAATGGAAGTTTCGGGGATAAGTCAGAGTTTTCTAACTAACATATAGCGTCGCATTCTGTATCAGGGTTTTAGTGAAGATGCCGAGCCAAATCTTCTCAACATCGTTGCCTCTCCTAACAACCCAACTATCAATCGCATCACCACAACTAAAAGTGAATTCAATGTCCTTCAAATACCCGGTGCTTCTAGATAGTAGATTATCGTCCTTGCAAGTGACGAAAGCCAGTGTGACTACTGCATAGGTGCAAAAACTAAATGAACGGCTGTCAAACTCCTCCTAAGCTATTGTGTACTCATCTTAATGGTTATGTTTAGTATACCCAATATTCAGAGCCATGCAGCACTCAAATACATTACCAGAGCCATCACACACGACCAAACCCCACCAATAGCAATACTCAAAACGACCCACCTTCGAATAAGGCCCACCTCACCCCCAGTCTCGACACAAGATAAACCCGTCCAACTCCGATAATGCATCCAAAGTCCTTAGACACATCGAAAACCAGAATCACACTCGCACGAGGCCGCAAGCCTAAGCTTTCCAACTAGCGCTCCACAACATACATCATCCAAACGCCACAGTTCCCCCGATACAAATATATACACGCAACATAACGCCCCAACAATTCTGTCTCATCCCCATACCTAACGCCACCTCGGAGTACAGTCCATGTGATAACTGAATGCCGGGTGCAAGCACTACCTACCTCCCCTTTGTGGTCCCCGCCCACGATTTCGGAACGCCACAGCCCAGCCTACCATTCAAACCCGAATCCCACTCATACGATCATACCCAACCTACCCTTAAAATCTGACCTCGATCCTCCATCCCTCCAATCCGCGCCCATCCCCACAAACTATAATCCACAAAAACCACACCACTTCCCCCTGGCTCGGCTGATTCCCGCAATCCACAACACAAACACCAAACATCGCACCTACCTAAGTATACAATCTAAACTGTCCGCATTCCGTATCCCGTACCCCGTACCCCAAGACTCGACCCCCTCCTCCGCTATTGGTCACAGTCCCCTACGTCACGGTCACATCCACACGCTTGGAACCCGCACAACGGATACACGCACATGCATGTACCCGTCTCATCTATCCAATCTGCCAAACTCTGCCTCGTCAATCAATCAGGGGCAGGACTGGTCCGGTGAGGGAGGGAATGGACAGGCTATGATCAGGTTTGGGATTCGGGTTGGAACTGGGGAGCACTCTGAGAATCGGGAAAGAGAGTCGAGACGACGGGTTTCTTGATTTGGAGGACTTGTGTGGTAGGATATGGAAGGGAGAGCAGGGTAAAAAAAGCCGGGAGGGGGACTGTGATGGCTCATTTGATTGCCCTGATCACGGCTTCCGTCCACACATCGACTTTGACAAACTAACGCTATCACCTCCCTGAGATGATCGAAACATCTACCTCTCCATCTTCTCACCCAAATCACGCTCCTAAAACAAACACACTTCATTCCACACCCCCAAGAACTCCACAGCCCACTATTTCAGCCCGCTAAATAAAACTTGACACTTCTGACAGCACCCTACGACCGCCACCACAACCCAACACAATCCACCTGCGGACGCCTAAACGTGCTCTTCTAATCCCTCTGCCCCTTTCCTCTCTCATCCTAAACTCCACTAGTATCTCCAGCGCCGCTGCTGCACAACACAACACAACACAGCGCGAGACACAGGAACACAGGAACACAGTGACACAGCCCTGGAAAAGATACGACAAGACTGGTAGATTGATAGTGTGGAATAATTAAATGAATGAACATGGAAATACCTCGTCACTCCTTCACTACCTGATCCATGCATCCCTTCCCCTCTACCAAATCCACACCCCCACTTCACCAGCCAGCCAGCCAGCCGTCCAACTCCCACGCGACGTCGACTTGGGAAGATGAAACTTGGATAGGATTGGAGATGAACACAACCGAGAAATCGATGGGACGAAACTTTCATCTCCTCTTTCTCACAGATGCCGGCAATAGTTGTCAACTTGCTTTCTTGTACGTTCGGTTACGTTCTCTGTCCGATCCAATAAACATACCTGTTCCCGGTGTCGGACCCGGTACCTATCTGTGTGTGAATATAGGGAAAGAATGCTACATCGCTCTTTCGCTCGTTCAACCACACTCCTATAACGTTCCCCACATGCACGATTTTGGTTAAGAGAACTTCTCTGGCGATTTAGAAATATCGGATGAATAAATAAATGAACGACTGACTGACTGACTGATTGATTGATTGATTGATTGATTGATTGATTGATTGATATAACGCCTTTGACATTGCCATTCATATTCCCAATCCCAATCCCAAATCCATACCTATGCCTGGACCCCCAACCTGATTCCCAATCGTCCATTTCCATATCCTTGGACCCAAGCCAAAGCCTTAGCCTCGCATAAATTCCCATGTCCATCCCTATCCGACCCAACCCATACCCCAAACCCCCATCCACAAAAACAGATAGAACTCCATATCCCGAAACCCCCAATCCAACTCCCTCAGCCCAGCCTAGCCGAGTCCAGCCCAACCCAACCCAGCATACAAAATTCCCACTCTCCCAAACCGAACCCCCAAAACACCAACCAGGCCAAAAACCAGACCCTGAAATCCCAAGGCAAAGCCAAGAACAAAGAACCGCTGAACTCCGTCGTAACATTAAGAAACGAAATCATTAGACTCTTGGATATGATCGTATATCCAAAAGGTAGTAGATAGATATCTTTCAAAAGAACAAAAAAGAAAAGGCGGTAATATACTTTGCCTGAAGCGCGTTGGTAAACGTGCATTCATCATCCTCAGTTGTGGTGGCTGTGGTGAGAGTGTACTGGTCACAATGTGCAATGCGCAATGTGTAAAGTGGCCAGTGGTCAATCGCACCGTGCGAACCACTGATGCAAAATAATCCGTGTGAGCGTGCATGTAATCTCGTATGAAAAGTCATCGGTCGTTCGCAAAAGAGCGGAGCATTACCCCAGCAGAACTACAAAAAAAAGTTAGCGTTGGATGCAAGCTTCGGCATAGCCGACTGGACTCACCTTCCCATCCCCAGTCTTTCATCACACCCAGCCAATGGAGACGACCCCTGACAGTCAACTCGGGTGCCAGTAGTTCGGTTTGGAGTTCAGATCGGCGTTTACTCTCGTTTCTCTCCACTTTTATGGCCATGGGTTGGGGCAGGGGCGTGCTGAAAAGTTCAGTGTTATCGAGCGCTCTGCGCTTGTTGCCGACGTCGAGCCAGCAGAAATCGCCCGCAGCGTATATGTCATCGGACATGGAATCAAAACCCCGCTTCAATGTCGGTGACGAGATGTTCCCTTCGCCCTGGTAGAATTGCATTTCATCGCGTTCAGCAGCGTAGGCGTCACGGCGATCCCAGACTTCCTTGGTGACGTCTACGCATTTCTCAATGATGCCAAGTTTCATTCGTTGAGAAAGCATTTCCCATCGCTCCTGGACCCATTCGCGCTCTTCTGGCTCGACTGCTTCGCATCCAGCGGCCATTAATGGATAGATATGAACAATAACCGAACGAGATTGTGGTTCCACAGCAGCCAGTGCACACAGGGCATCCTTCGCTAAAGCTGCGGATGGCCGTGACGGAGCCTCTGGCACTGCTTGGTGAAGGTATAGCAAGGTTGCATATTTATAGGCTTCGGCCGTCTTTCGAGAGCTTTCCGGTTTCGTAGATTCGTCTTCTGGATCTTCAATGCCGCTTGGTGGTTCCCAAGCTTCTAGTTGTGCTCTGAGTTCCACTGCCTGAGATATTATCTTGGGGCCATTGCGCCCAATCTTTCTCACTTTGCGCACCAAGTTCGCTACGCGACCAATGACCGGGAACAGTGTACTCGCACAACCCATCAGAGGATCAAGCTGTATGTCTGTCTGGCTATTCATGTATATAGCGTCGGAAACAAGGTCGAAGTCGTTGGACTCGTCGTCATCATCAGATGTCAGTCTTGCGATGACATCCATGTAGATCCACGAATTGCACAAAAACTTCAATCGACTAAAATCTTCGCCTTGTAAGGGGGTATGTTGATGTTCTGAGAGTGCCTTATCGATCAACAGTTTCGCACCCTTGATATGATTGATTCCAGTACTGATGTGTTGATCCCATGACTCCGAAAAGGCCAACACCAGCGTTGTGGAGATGGCTGCGTCGACGCGCATATTCTGTAGACTGGCTGCCAAAGCATGGACAGAGGTACGCATATGGTCAATACCCTGTATTCTCAACATGGGCACGTCTCTTGAGCCGTGGAAAGAGGTCATGGATGAAATGGCATGGTAGAGTGCCGGACAGTCCCGAGCAAGCGGCCATACGAGTGTTCGCCAGGGGTTTTCAGTGGGACCGTCCTTGACGGATAGGATACCGCATGTCTGACGATCAAATCGACGAGTGAGCATTTCCGGCGAAGACAGTGAAAAAGTAGGCTGTGAGAAAAGCGCCACCCTATTCGAGTCTGTGGAGGAAGTTGATGAATTCGATGGGGTCGGAGACGGCATTCGCATAGCCCACTGTTCATGGTCAGGGTTGAAATCTCGAGGAATCTCTTCTATATCGTCGTCCTCTATCGAATCCGCGGGTGGCGTATAGCCGGTCGGTTGGTAGAAAGACTCAGGGAACTGGGAGCGATATTCCATGTACTCTTCCGGCGGGACGCTGAGATCTGTCCCAGGTAAGAGAAGGTCTATGATGCGGGGTGATTGGCCAGAGGAGACACTTGAGGCTGCAGTGGTCTTGCTGGGCCTCGTATCGATGCTCTCGGCTTCAAACATAGTACTCGGGGATTCCACGGAGGCGGACATGAAATGGTCCATGATGGGCGATATCGGTGGAGGGGCCATGATATAGGGCGAGGAGTGTGGTATCGCGTAGGGATCGCACATCGGGGGATACTGTGATTCGAAGGCTGAGGTGTGAGGAGGATGTTGCTGATGATGGGGGTGCATAACAAAAGAGGCCGGTGAGGGCGGGACATGATAATATGTGTTTGGCATCGGCATGTCGAGATGGGCAATGGGAGTCGGAGCCGGTGGAGAGGCATCTACATGAGCACATCAGCGGATGAAGCATTAGTTGGGATGGTTGGATCAGTAGCACACCCTTTCCCGACTTGCCTGGAGGCTTGCCAGTGAAAGTGCCCTCTTCGAAAGCGCGCCATTTGAAATCCTTCTTGTAGCCTCCGCACTCTACGTTGCGCTTGGAGCATTGCTGGCAGGTTGGTTTCGTCTCGTCGCACTTGAGTCTTTTCGCCTTGCACGTTATACAACCTATGGCAGAAGAACACAGCGTCAGCAGCAGGTCAAGGGCGCATAGAACAGGACAAAAACAGGACAGGGCAGGATAGGATAGGGCACGACAAGGTCTTATCTATTTGTCGATAGGGCACAGATAACATGGACCAGCAACAGCGACGAATACATACCATTGCGACTCTTGGATTGCTTCCGCTTGGTGACGCCAGTAGAATCAGAGGGTTTAGATTCATCCTTTCTGTGTTGCGGCGACTGCTGGTGCGGGCGCCGCGCCTGCTTCTTTGCGGGACCGGGGTGGTCTGGGGGAGAGGTGAGGAAGAGCGAGGTGGATGGAATGGTTATAATCTCCGCCATCTGCCGCGGTCGAGGTGGAGGTAGCGTGTGGTCGCCAGCTTGGAGACGACTGTCGGGAAAACGGCCCCCTTTAGAGTCTGTGGAGAGCGCCGCAGTAGAAGCTGGAATCACTGCTCTTGGGGAAGGGCAGGGTAGGGCAGCAGAGCGACCTGGAGACGGGAATGAGGTTGTATCTAAAGTGGAGTCGGTCTGTGGTCGCAGGGCAGGGCTAGCCAGCGCTCAGGCCTCAGGCAGGCAGGCATAACCGGGGGGGAGGGGGGGCTATTGGGGCTGTCGGGGGCTGTCGGTGCTGTCGGCGCTGTCGGCTTGTCAGTGGGGACGGGCTAGCACAAGTGAACCAAGCCCTTCCAGGATTTGCGAATCAGCTTGCTCGAGTATGCGTGGGGTGCAGCAGAGGAAGGTTCGAAGCTGGGTGGGTGCCTCTATGCAGACCAGACCGTATGATGATTAGGACGAGAAACCGTATCGAGTGCAGATCTATCTCTCTGTCTCTCCTCTCTGCATATCTATGTAGTAGGTACTCGCCCCATCGCATTGCTTTATTTAACATCTACCCACAGCGCTCCCTTCTTCTTCAGGTCTTGTGTTCCTGCATGTCTCTCTCGCTCGAGTCTGTCGAGTCTGTCGAGTCCGTCAAGTCCTGAGACACGTGTGGCAACTGTACTTCCAGGGCTTTTTCCACATCTTCCAGCCATTAATCCTCGGTCCCTCCCACCTCCTCCCAAAGGGTTCCGACGTTGCCCATCTGCAGCATCTGCCAGCCTGCCGTGCCTCGACACTCGACAGCTGGATCGCCGCCAGTAACCCCAGCTTGGAGCCCACCTTGGCGACTGACACTCGACTCCACAAACGGCCCATCATTCAGCCTCTCCCACCCCATCGTGCCATCCCATCCCTCATCAGCCTTACCGTGCATTTGCCTCTCCTCTCTACCATCCGTCCCGTACCCGTCCACGGGCCTTCCTCGTACCTTGACCAATTCCCCTTGTACCTCCTTATGCCAATTCCCCGTCCCATCCCATCTCTCTCGCACCTATCCGCCCTTCCCTTTGCCATAATCTCCATAGAACACACCCACCACCGACTACCTAGACCAGAAGTTGGACCTGCGCTGATAGCCGCAGGCGCGCCTGATCCCGAGAAAGCAGGCACCACGCACAGGGGGGGAAACAAAAGATGTTCGCTCCCTCCCCCCCTATCGTAATCTCTAGATATCGATCCCACGTTCCCAAACGTACCCCCCGGTTCCATCTGTTGCGCTGCGCCTATCAACGCTGCACAGAAACAAACCACCAGCCGGTTATCTTTTGATTCTTCGTTAATGGTCTTTGCACACTAGCCCCGAATCATTGGTCCTGCACCCGGACCATGTAGACTGATCACATTGATGCGCAACCTCGCTCGAGGGAAGGAAAGGGAAAAGCTAAAGGCCGGCTATGAGCAAGCATCTCACGGTTCAAGTTTCCGTTGAACAATCTTTTCTTTTGGTTTGAGTAACTCTGCCGATGAGTCCACAAGGCAGACGGCAGAAAGCCTAGATCTTGCTTGCTTAGCTCCATGTTCCTCTCCTCGATCAAAAAAACCCTTCCCCAGAGAATGTTCCACATTGGAAAGTATCCACAACATACTCCCTCGTAACCCTTTCTGAGCCTCAAGCCCAAAACAGTAAAAAAGCCACCCACGCACCGTCGAAACAGCCGCTCCAGCCGCTTCGCGCGCCACCTCTCTACCAAAACCACCACAAACGTCACGGTCCCAAACACTGCAAGGAAACTCTACCAAACCCTTCCATTCCCAATTCCAGTACCTCCCTCCCTCCACCCCCCCTCCCCCCAGCGGTCTAGATCATTCCACTACAATCATTGTTGACCCTCCTCCGTGTAACCTCCTTGTCAGGCCAACAGCGCCGCAACTCCTTCAATGGCGTCTGCACTTACCAGCCACGGAAGGTCGAGAGCGCTGGCTGTTTCAACCGCGCCGCTTTGGAGAAGGGGACACGTAAACGGGGGTTTGCTTTGGGCCTTGGTCGCCTTACTCGGGGAGCGCGGTGTGGTGTAGGACAGGGCAAGTCAGGGTGAGTCGGGTTTGATAGATGGATGGATGGATGGATGGATGGATGGAGTTAAAAAACGGCGGGCTGGTGGTAGTGGTGTTGAAGAAAGTGATAAATGTTTAGAGATAAAGTAGGTGGCAAAGGGGTGCTGCGAAAGTTATTCGTGATACAAAGAATGAAGTTGGAATCCGTAAAAAGAAATAGAAACTAATTATATACCATACCATACAGCATACTTGAACCACTACTCTATCCTAAGAAACCCCATATTTCACAAACAAAAATATTTCCAACCAACCACTCTAAATCTATCTATCTATCCATCCATCCTGTGTTCCCCGCCCCACCTATCCCCACTCATCCCTACTGAGAAAATCCCTCGCAATGTAAAAAGAAAACTAAAAAAAAGAAGCAGTCCGAATCACTCAGATTCGAACCAACGCATTTACGCCCGACGGGAGGCTCCTGCATCATCTGTTAACCAACTTGCTCTTCCCAACACTCAGACTTCATGAAGTCTGCTAGATGGTGTAAACTTACGAACTCCCAACCTTGAGATCTCTGAAAGCAAGGCAAATCATAAAAGTCTCACGCGCTAACCAATTGTGCCAGCCGGGCTTTATGGGCTTTTAATGTTTGATTTATGAACTTCTCAGCGCTAAACAAATTCATAGAGGAAGGCAATTTTCGACCAACAATGCGACTGACTGTGTACTATGCGATTTCGATGATTTTCGTCAATGTGGGTGGGGTGGGTGTGAGGTTTGGCTAGCGAGCGGGGCGGGGCTGACCGCGTCAGCGTTGCCTGGAGTGGGGACGACGTCGTGTCGTGTGTCGGGCGTGTGCGGCGAAGGGCAAATGCGAAGGCGTGAGTGGTTGGTTGGTTGGTTGGTTGTGTGGGTGGATCGAGGTTGGTGGACAAAGACAAACATCTTTGATAGTTAGAGATGATGGTGGATGGAAGGAAAATGTCTTTAAATTTACGAAAAGTGTAATCTCTGTGGGTTGGTTGGAGGATGGATTCATGTGCATATTGCTACCAAGGAGCTACAAGAAAGCGAAAAGGGCTACTCAACAGCCAAACCATTTACATAAGTGAGCAGTTGCCAAAGTTACATACAGTGGATAGATAGCTTGGATTTTCCATATACGACTGATACTTCTACGTTGTGTCATCGGCCGCGATTCTACCTGCGACCAAGGCAATCAACGCTGCTCCTACGCCTGAACCATCTTTTGCAATGCCAATTCTGACCCTCCTCTCGCCCGCTTCTCCAATTTCCTCGACTTCTCGCAGAGCTTGTCGGATGTGGTCTTCGAAGCTGGGGTAAAATTCCACTAGGGATCCGTCTACGCCAACATCGATCACATCCTCCTCCGCAACATCTCCCCTGCCGCTCGACTGAACGTCACCGCGTGGTGGATCAATATTATCTTTCTGCTCAGTTGTAGCTGTGCCAGAGTGCGACTTAAGACGGCCGGTGTTGATGACAATAGCTGCAATGGCAACTGCTGCTAAACGAGCAGCACGACGACCCACGGCTGCTGCGATCTCGCGCACAGCTTCTGCATCCTCGGCACTCGCAGCGGAGACACCGTAGTCTTTGTCGAGGGTCTGTCGGATTACTCTATAACCAGGGCTGGTGTCGCCCGCACAGATGCTCAAGAAACTAGTGTCAACGCCCCATTGCTTATAGATGGGGCTGTTGTCATGGATTTGTGTTGTGCTATGAATGTCGTTTTGTGCGGAATTTTCGTCTCTGAAAAGCGGGAATGCTGGGTCTTTGAGGAGACCAACAATTGCAAGACGAAGGATCTCTCCCAGGAACATACCTGATATCCGCTTCTCAAACATTTGGATACCTGGGTTGACGGATTTAGCATCTAGCTCGATATCATATGGAGTATTGGGGAGAGTTCGGAGAGAATTATCGAACGAGCCCCATTCTGTATTGACAATCATCTCGCCGGTCGATTTATCATAATTGCCGGCGTCCTTCTTGCTCGTGAGCTTTGTGACCTTGTCGAGCTTCTCCACATAGGCACCGTTAGTTCCCGTGCCAAAGATTGCTCCCAGGAGTGTGCCAGTCTTTCCAGGAGAAGTATACGAGCGAGCCATCAGGGTTCCCACAGTGTCGTTGACTAATGCTGCTACCCGTACCGGGAGATGGAGCTCATCGATCTCGGTCTGGAGAAGCGCGCAGACGTCCTTTCCGATAGCATCATGGATATCAAAACCCTTTGTCCAGCGCATCAGAAGGCCCTTGTTGATACCGATTTGTTGTACAGGGAAGGAGAAGGTAAAACCTAGATTGAATATCTCCTGCTCGCTAATCTTGTCCCCAGTCTGCCGACGCTTGATATGCGAGAAATAGTGTTCTTCATGGTGCGTTTGGAGGAAGATTTCGATCTGCTTGGCGAGGAAAGAGAAGAGTTCCTTTGAGGTCTTTGCGACCATGAGCTCATGCGGGATGGGGACTTTGCTCTGCGTGAGGGAGAAGGTAGTGTTTCCATGCAATTGAATGGAACACACTCGGAAATTGGTACCGCCCAAGTCAACGGCCATGTAGAGTCCCTGTACGCAGAACATGGTGAGCAATTGGGATATGGAAGTGGTTGGATATTGCCCGTACCTTTTCAGTGCCATTAGGGACAGCTGTGACGTAGGTAGGGATCTGGCTCAATTCGGTGCCTTCCTTCTCGAGGCCCTCGTCTAATTACGAGAAGTCAGCATCGTGAGACCTCAATGGCATGTATGGCATGTGCTCCAATACGCACCCATTTCCCGTATAAACTCCTTGACAGCCTTGCGGACATGGTCGCCGTCAAAGTCAAACTCGTCGGCGACGCGCTTTGCCTGTTGTGCTAGAGCCATGCTGCGTTCTGTGTCTGTGTAGAAGGTGCCAGTGAATTCAACTTCCTGGCGGGGCTTCGGGCAGGTCGGTGGGTTCTTATGGAAGACGACGGGACTGCGGAGCGTGAACCCTGACGATGTAACGCGCCAATGCTGCTCTGTAGTGAAGAAATGCAGGATCTGGTGAGGGAGGCGCGGGGCTAGAAAGTGGACTGCGAGCGCTAGCAGCACGACGAGCACACTGAGCAGTCGAGCAGTGGTGAAGAGCGGGCGGCGGGTGGCACGACGTCGAGATGAACTCGAGGTGGATGAACTGGAGGAGCTGGAGCTGCCGGTCACACAGTTGGCTTTATGTGGGCTTTGCTGTTGGGCGTGATCCCGCCAACCGGCCCAAGTGATAGAAGTCAGGGTGGTGTGGTTGATGACGGGGGGCGAGCGCCGACCCCGCCTACCAGATCAAGTCGGATCGAGAGGGGCGGCGGCAGCAACAGCAGCAGCAGGGTGTGCCAGGCGAACCAGGTTCCAATTGGTATTGCTTCGTAAGTTCGTACTGCAGAGAGCTCCCAGGGCCGTTTGTCAAGAAGGACGAGCTGCACCTCTTGTTCCTATGCGCATGTACGCGGCCTATGGCAGAGAGGGGAAGTTGGAGCTGTCCAGTCGACGGGAATGTTTGGGCGTCAGCGCAGGAGCTTGGTGGGCGGAGATGCTGCGCTTTACGTGCAATTGGCCTTCTGGGGCTCTGAGATGACCAGCCACCTGGGCAGTGGGCAATGCCGCCGCGGCCATCGTGACCGCTGTTTAGCGTCAATGAAACTGCAATTGAAACGAGGGGTTTGCCCGCGTGTGCGCTCCTTCGTACAATACGAACAATACTATGTTTGTATTATATTGTGCATACAGACAAACGTCCACAGCGAACTGCGAGCCACAAACGGCCAAGGCCCTCCATGGATGTATCATGGACCCGCTCTCCCTCTTCGCACGAAGCACGGTCCCCAGACGGCAACCCATCCTCATTTCCGCGCGAACCCCCCATTACGTCGGCGGCTGAACGCGTGCCCTAGTCTTGGGTCCCAGCTGGCAGGGTGAGATATGTGATGGCGCACACGTCTATCATTCATCGCATTGGAAAAAAAGAAAAAAATATCACAATCTCGCAATTGCTATGATGGAGAAGAAAAAGCGACTGTCATGTAATTGAAGGAAAACCCCGTTCAAAACGGAAAGGAGTGAATGCGCTTCTTTGTGCAGGATCCGCCAAAACTATGTATGCTCTACTATTGCAAATGCCAATCTCATCTCGTCTTGTCTCGCCTCCATCTCACTCGCCTCTTGTTTCGCTAATTGCCCAAAAACTACTTTTTCACCGCTACAAGAATGGATAGTACACGCTCTGCCTGCCCAAAGCCAACATATCGAGTGGGGATAGTCACCTCCACGGCCTTCGCATGCCTCAAAGCCAAAAAAGACATGTGCATGTATCGAGAAATCCTAACTCAAACAAGACCCAAACCCCACTGAGCGGCCCATGCAAGAAAGGAAACATTAGCGGGCGCCAGTTTGAAGAAAAGGGACGTCGCCGTTAGAACGTCTACAGTATGTACGATAATAACAAAAAGAAAACCTGGAAGAAACGACCTTGCGCTAAGGTCTGCTCGTGTGCGTGCAAAGTGTTCTCCCCTGACCCACCCCTCTAATGTTCGTCATTAATTGTCCACCAACGGGCCCTTACGTTGGCCCATCAGCAGTTCATAACAGCCTGCCTAACCCCGATATTACTAGGCATTTGGGTCCCATCGAGATCCCACGTGTATCCTTATTCGAGAAGAGAAGATGCGTTTGGAAGCCGAGAATGGATGAGGCTGCTGTCAACAGCAGACCGGTGTGCTCCAAGAATAATGCCTGAGGTGTGGCCTGGAGCCGCCAGCTGTCAAACCAGTATATGTTTTCGTCAATGTATTCGCTCGAGTCGAAATGTGGATGCAAACTCCCAACAAACTCCAATTCGAAAGCCACAGATGCCATGTTATAGAGATCTTGTCCATTTACCGTACGCCGAGCGGAGGACGAGGTCCTAAGCTACTCTGGCTACTGTGCGCAGAGTTTTCAGAATCTAGTTGAGCGCTACTGGCAGACGCAGAGCCCGTTAGAGAGCGTACTTGCGGACGAGTTTTGGGCGGGTTAAGATTGCTCACCCCAGCGTATTGCTCAACGTGTTGCGGTGCCACTGCGTTTCCATGTCCTGGAGGGTGACGAGGCATAGGTTGCCTCATCCCTGGGGGAGAGGGCCGGCCATTTGTTCCCATTCCATTTGGTCCCATTCCGTTCGGTCCCACCCCATTCGGCATCATTCCATTAGGTGCATATCCGTTAGGCGGCGATGGTCGACCCATTGGACGGGGCCCAGGGCTTAGGGGGTTCCCAGGAGACTGACTTGTTCGGCGACTCATTGAGGGATAGGCGCCATAACCACCACCCCCTCCAAGTTCATCTAGACGAGCAGTTGTTAGTGAGTTCGATCTTGACTGTGCGCCCATTTCGCCGCGGTCGACATTGCCGTAGCGGTTCGAAGAGTAGCCGAGCAGAGGATTGTTCATAATAGAATCGTGGAGACCCGGTACGTCTTGCATCATTCTGGCGCTGGTACGATTTTGCTTATTGCCTGAGCGAGAGAATGGGTTTCTGGAACGTCCACCGCCTCCCTGAGGACCGAAGCCCAGCTCAGGGTTGTTTCGAATCTGGCTTGCGCTCGGGGCTTTTCGGTTGCGTCGCGAGGTAACACTCATCATGTCGAAATTGTCGGGATCGATCGACGGACCAGGACCACGTGGGGCCATTGGATCGAAGTAATCGTCCTCATCGTCCTCGTCAAAATCGCCCATTTGCGAGGGAGGTGGCCTTGGGCGACCGCGGCGCATGTTGAGTTCTTGCTCCCTGAGTTGCAACTCCTTCTGTCGTAACATGAGCTCTCGCTCCCGAAGCGCGAGGTTATTCGACGATACATTTCCGTTCTCGTACCCAACACCGGGACCTGCGCCAGGACCCGCACTCCCATCGTCAGCGATATTGTCGTATAGCATCAGGTGGCTGAATTCCTCTAAACTGTTCTCGTCGAGCGAAGGTCGCCGTTGACCAGGTGGTCCTTGGGGGGGATATCCATTTTGTCTTGGAGGGTAACCGTTCATCATAGGGCCTGGGGGTGGGCCGCGACGCATCATCGGAGGTCCGCCGTTAACAGATGGTGCTCGACTGCCTGGACGTGGTCCACCCTTCATCGGTCCGTTGCCATTCATCATGGGTGGTCCCCCTGGCCCTCCTGGTCCTCGTGGCAAGGGAGCTGACGATAGCCGTGGAGGGTACGGCCGCGGTCCTTCTCCATTCGGAGGCGAAGGTGAAGGGCCAGGGCCAGCGGCCGGTCTAGTCCTGTTAATAACATTTGTGTGGTGGAGCAAGGCGTAAAGAGTTTCGATACGTGGTACAGCAACATTGTTCTCTTTAGCCAACTTCAAGGGCGAACCAAGGAAAGTTTCTACTTCCATTGGCGCTCTCCGTTCGAAATCCCTGTACATAACACTGTGCTCCTCCTGTGGTTGAACCATTTGTTGAAGGGTGGTTTCCCGGAAGTCGGATGGAAAGGTGCAGCCCTGAGCTTTTGCCAGGGTCAGTAGCTCGTCAATGACGCCTGTGATTAAAACCCGGACGCCAACTTTGTCAATCAGTTCGGCATGAGTAGGTGTTTCGAAAAGAACACTGGCGGGATGAAAAGCAATAGGACTGGGATAATGTCAGCGAAGCAAGATATATAAAAGGTGTACAACTTACCCTATCATACGTTCATATTGCTGCTGGCGGATATTTGTGGAGACCTTGCAGTCCACCTGGCCTGAGGCAAGCGTCATGGCAAGGGCTTCGGCCATGTCAGCCTGGATCTGACCTGGGATGGCATCGTTGGTGTTAGTAGGACCGACCCAGATGTCGGTCGCCCCTTTGTGCTCAAACTCGCTCGCGGCAAGCTGCAAAACCTCTGCACCAGATACCAGAGAAAGGACCACGTTTGTAGGGAACCTTTGCTCCAGGTATGATTCTACGCCGAGGCTATGTGTCGTGTTGATAAGGATGCAGGTATGTTGGGGGGAGACGACGGATTCGATAATGTTGGCGATATCGTATACATCTGGAAGTGCTTTGATGCACAGGAGTACGTAGTCAAATGGCTGCTTTGAAGAATGCGCGGCGTCTTCTGGTGTCCGGACAACTGAAAATCCCGTTAGCTGCTTATCCGAAGTGTGGAAGGAATACCATCGTACCTGAATAGGGCTTGAAGCGCTCATTGCCGTAGAGGGTGGATCTGCAGGAAGACCATTAGATATACAAGCTTCGGAATAGGTAATGAAGTGGACGTACTTGAAAGAGATTCCATATTGGGCCACGTTCTCAAATCCATTCTTCCAGACGAGTGTGACGTCGCAAGCGTTGGTAGCTTGGAGTCTCCATGACAGGAACGCCGAAGTGCCATTGCCTCCCACTACAAAAGCAAACGTTAGTGAAAACTCAGAGGCAGAGAGAGGTGTGTCAAAAGTGCAGCTGGCCAGGAGGGCGAGGACAGGCAAGTGGTGACAAGTTGCGATAACTGTCACAAGCCATTCGGCCCCAACGAGTGAGCATGAACCTGAGGGTGGAACCAATGCCCACCAGACTGAGGAAATGATAAAGACAACCCACCTGAGAGGATCCGTAGCCTGGGAACTGCGGGAGCCATGGTGAATGCTCGTCAGTAGGTGGTGGAGGAGTGTGGTGTTGTTGTCAAGCGGCGTGAGGGAGGAGCCGACGGTGGTGACGAGAGCCAAAAAAAGATTGGCGTCGAATGCCGCGTATCCAGTCAAGCGCAGAGTCGTGTCTGGCTGGCGGGCAGGCGGCGGCGAATGTAGGCAGCGGTATTATTGATTAAGATAAATTCGGGGAATGAGCGTGCGGAGGTCGAGCGACAGGTCACAGCATGGGCATGAAACAGAGGTGATAAAAGAGAGGCGTGGGTGAGAGAGAGAGTGAGCGAGGAGGGCAGAGAGTTGTGTCTCAACTCAACGGGCGGAAGCGCAATGCGCAACTGCTTTTCTGGTGCAGGGCGCGGCGAATAGGAGTCTAGGCAGGCGCAGTCGAGGCTTGCGTGCCACAGGAGCCACAACAGGCCAACGGCGAGGACAGCGAGTGGATGCTGACAGTCTGCGGGCAGCGCGAGGGAGGGATTGGCAAGAGAGGGGGGAGAATTCGGGAATGGCTGGGCGGAGAAGGAGAGAGGGCGAGAGAGGGTAAGAGAGGGTATAGGGAAAGTCGGGAACGAGGATGGAGGAGGAGGAGGTGAGAAAAGATGGGGAGGGGGAGGGCGCGAAGATGGATGGGGGGGAGTAATGATTTAGGAGGGCAATGGATGCAATGAATGGGTGGGAGGTGAAAGCATCCAGTAGTGCAAATGCGCGAGGGTTATTGCAGTGCTTTGCTATCTGAAAGCTTGATTCCACCCGGAAGCTAGGTTGGGAGGGCTTCCGAACAGGGACGCTGGCTGGTACGCTGGACGGGGGGGGAGGAAAAGAAAATGCCCAGGTTGTGGTGGATTGGTCGACTTCTCTCCCCTCTCTCATTCACTCTCGGAAATGCTCCTCACTGCTGCTATCGCCTCCGCCGCGCGCCGCATCAACAGAAGAGCGAGAGCGACAGCATATTGGCATATTGCACACAGTGTCATGGAGCACCAGCGCGGTCCTTGCGCTCCACTAAATGCTCGCTACTCTCCTCCATCATCCCCTCCCGCGGGCCCTTGGGCCTATGACGCAGATCGAGCTGTTGTTCTTAATCTGGACATGCCAAATTGGCACATTTGAATTGATGACTTGGCTGTTCGCAGACAAGTAGACAAGTAGCATTCGTTGCAGGGCCATTGTTCACTCTCCTCCTTCTCTCCCCTCTCTCAAGACCCAGCATACCGCGAATACGGCTGTGTGCAGGATGCCCGCGATAAGGTTCGCTGCTCATACCGTCCCCCTACTGCCCTCTTTCCATTGCTCGAAGCGTGCACTGCACCGCTCCGGGACAAGCATGGGCCAGCAGTGATGCGATTCTTCCCCCCTCCGAGAGAGAAAACCCTGCTTGCGTGGCCATCCGCCCGATATGGAGATCAGCCATCGCTCCCTGTTTTCTTCCCAAGGTTGTGCGCCCCGACTCGCTGGAGAAGCTGCCGCCCTATCACAGATTGCAGCGGCCCTCATTAGACTACTTGGTTACAGTAGACGTGCTCCATACGAGTCCATACGGTGGAGCTACCTGTGGACACGCTTAACGATACATACACGACCGACAAATGCCACAGAAGCCTACCAGTATGTACAATACACAGTACCATATGTGGCGCTCTCTCCTCCCCGCCCTAATCTGTTGATGCTCGGTGTTTCTTACGGGGGAGGATGATGATGAACAACAAGACCAACAACAACATGGATAGATACAACAACTGTTCGTGCGTACTTCGCCCGGTCACGGCCGTACTCTTCTCAACCCCAACAAAACGGCGCGGCAGAAGAGAGCCAATAATGCAATAATAATCTGCAACTTTGGGAAACGGCCGTGCAGTTCAGATCCTGACGTTGACGGTTCCTCGCACCTGGCAGGGGCAGCTTGGCACGGTGACAGGGTGGGCCCGCCTGCCAAGCCCCTTCCAGCGACGCCAACTCCTCGTCATCCGAGCCGAAGCAGTGCAAAATCCACCTTCACCCATTGTCCACCATGTTCAGTGTCCACCATGATCCATCCCATGTCCACACCAAGCCTTGCGGGCTTGCGGGCTTGCGGGCTTGCACACCCACGACAACCGCAGACGAGAGCCCTGCCACACAAACGAGTCCATACACAAGCCCACGCGAACGCCCGTGCACCCATCTTTGGCAATGTCCGCCTCCATGGGCCGTCTCAACGTTTGCGGACGGGAACCTGTCTTGCCCAGGGCCTGTCCAGTGTGCCTGTCCAGTGTGCCTGTCTCTTGTCGTCAACTCTCTGGCAATCATTCGGTCTCCCACGCCGGTTCCATGCAGGAGGCTCTCACGGTCCCGGACGTCACCAAAGAACACGGGACACCAGTGGGTGGAGTCTCGAAAGAACTTCTCCAGGAGTCAGAGATCACAGTGCCCGCTTGCCTGTTCTGCAAAGGTGCCTCGCCGCGCTGCCTTGGTGTCAGTCGTCCATAACCTGCTGCGGCCTTGTCCCAGCTTAATTTTGGCGACATGGCAGATACTGCACACGCAAATATAACTGCCCTCGAATCCCTCTCCGGACGATCCGGATACTAACCCCCCTTTTTTACCCTCCTGCTCTCCCGACCTCCAATCTCACTTCTCCAGCCCAGTCTGTGTCGGAGGCACGCCGGCGAAGGCGTCGCTCTGCGCCGCTCTGCCCATTGCGAGTCGACGGCTTGATCGTCGAAGCTTCCAAGATTCGCAAGTCATATCCACGTACCCCCCCGTCCGTCTCCCGAGAGTCTTTCAACGCCAGGCCGCTCCGCAGGCGCCCCGAGACGGACGCTGTTGTTGTCAACGGCCAGCGGTCAGCAGCCAGCGAACGAGACGCCTCGGGTCCATCTCAGGCACAACATGAACCAAGGCGCGGACGCAGCCGCGAGGTTTGAGGTTGAACAGCCTATCAAGATTGCAGAGTAATATTACTTCTTGGCACTCTGATATGGGCGCCACACTTGGGAACGCCCTCTTTTAGCGGGGGCCAATCTACCAGCTCCCACCGCCTGTCGCTGGTTATCATATCTTCAGCCCCTCTGCACATCGCGGTTTCGCCATCCTGCACTTTCCTGAGCCGGAAGTCTTGCCAAGCCCTGCGACCATCATCTTGCCACCCTCTTGCCCAACTTCCATGCCATCGTCTAGAACAACGCAGCAGCTATTGTAGATCCTCCATGTCTCTTGCTTGACTCTCACCGCATACAGATTATTGGGTCGATCAGTTTCGTTCCTCGAGCGACCAAATCTGTCGACCTTCTTTTGTCCGTTTCTGTCCATGTCTACCGCCTCTTCGCTTCCCCAGCGACTCGTTAGGCGAATCATCATGCCTTCCTCCTATCAGAGTTTGAAGCCCACCCATGGCCCCTTCGACAGCGCGCTTCTTTTTCTATTGCCACCCGGCTTGCATACTGCATGCTCTATTGACCGAGTCTTTGTGTGAAAGCCTGTCGTCTGAGACAGGCGAATTTCCAAAAGTCAATCGTATCATATGTATGCATGTCTAGGCCATGGGACCGGAGCCCCCTCCTTCCGAAACCCTGCCTGGCCTAAAGCATAGTTTAGCATCCCTTTTTGACATATTGACAGCGGCCGTGACCACGTCGCGGTTACAATCGAACATATCAACAATAATGTTCACCCGCGACATAACCTTTCTCACCAGGATGTACCAATGTCATCTTTGGTACAACACTAGGCAAGGCTTGTCTAGAACACGGCGTTTGCATCGCCTGGGCAAACTCTTGCTGTGGTTCCTTTATACACAGCATCCCGCACGTTGAGTCAAAGATTCCCTGTGAACAAAACGTCTGCCATGTACAAATGCTCTATCCCTGAATGTTTCCGAAAGAGTTCTCACCTTGCCACATTCGTTCGTCTCATAGCCAGGAGCGTGTTCGCGTTTCGTCTTCTCTACAGCCTCCGCGGAGTATGAACTGGCAATCAATGAACGAGGGTACCTGACGGGATGATGGCAAATTGGAGAATCCGGTTTTGCAAACGCCTTCCAACGGGACATCGTCGATCCGGCATCGGCAATTTGAGAATCCCATGCAAGTCTCCTCTCGAAAATAGAAGCCATGGGGTAAGGCTATAAGGAGTATATACCGAAACAGGACAGCATCATCTCAATCTCCCGCCTGCTGATCTGATCACGATAGTTTCGCCCGACGACCTACCTCGACCTTCTGTAAACCAATTCACAATTGAAAAGCAATTCACAGCAGCACGTGGATCCAATATCCAATTGCGACTTGCCACGCGATTTTCTGCGAGCTACCCATCCTTCCAAACGCCTCTCTCGTCTGAAAATCCCAAACGGCGCTAAGCGGGTCATCGAGAAAAAAATGGAAGGCGCGAGGTTGCCGTTCCTGATGTGATGTGTTCCTGCCTCGTGGCGCACGCCTCCACTGTCGTGATTCGCACGGCTTTTCATTAGCGGTCCCACTGCCGACATCAAGCCAGTGGCTGCCGAATTCCATGAGTGGAATTCCATGATTTACAGTCAGTGCACTCGACTGCTTCTAAGAACAGGACGACATCCTTCCAGAAAACAGACAATCTAATAGTCTGAAAGCACAACAGCTAGACAGATCCCTATACCTACCAACTCTGACCCCTATAACAGCATTCACCGGTCTGCCATATCCATCTCTCGCTCTCATTTCTCAACCGCCCAATCGCAATTCTCCCATCCCCAATCCCTCCGCATCCCAGGACAGGATTCAAAAACTTCAAGCTCATTTCGCATGCTCACCGGCTAAACACCATGCGCGCAGCGCGTGGCTCGTTCCCTCCCATATTATCCCGTCAGCAAGCATCTTATCGCCACACACCGTACCGTATCAGAACAAGGAATGAGGTCCCAACTTTGCCCTACCTATATCACCACTCAAGTAATCATCTCGTCACATATACATATCTGTACATACATAAATCTCGTAATATGTGATTTTTATGAAAGATTGTGTTGGCTTTTGCCACACGGATACATGCAGCCATTTCTGTCCATTTGATCATTGGACATTATTCAAGCCTTTTTGCCTTGAGAGCATACATGCATGCGACCCACCGTTTCATCTCGATGGCTGAGCTGTCCCGATCGCTTGTAAGATGATGATACTGTATAATTAATAGATGGACGAAGGAGGACGTAGCGAGTGCATCCATGGACCTGCATCCTAATCAAATCGCAACCTAGCTACCAAACCAACCAACACAAAATGAAACAAGACTACTCTAGATTCTAATCTGCCCTGCAGAGGAAGAAGCGGTGCTTTTTTCATTCAATTCAAGTGCTGATTTTTTGCTATCATCTCTCCATCTGTCGCTCCCTCGATTTAATTTTCAAATTCTTGGTTTGCAGCAAAATGCACGCGATGCGGTTCACTGCCCTATTATTCCCTACCCTACCCCACTTTACATGTCCCCCATCCCTTCCCCCATCCCTTCCCCCATCCCTTCCCCCATCCTTCCGTTCCCTTCCATTCCTCCCCTACCGGAGACGGAAAGCGAAGAGCGAAAATTATAAGACAACCATTTCCAAACCCATCCATTCCACCCACCCATTCGACCAGAACAAAAACCGAACACCCATCTTATCCCATGCCCCGTGTGTTCTTACATCATTGTGTCTAGCGAGAAAATACGAGGGGGGAAATATGTGTGCGCGGTATGCATTCAGACAGGCATGTTGCCAACTTTTTGAACTTGGCTGTAAGACGAGAGGAGAGGAGGCGAAGCAAGATGCGCAAACCCGGTTTGGGATGGTAATAGATAGAGTAATAGAGTGGGGATGGGTCAACGTGGCAATGCCAACTTTATTTTATCTATTTCTCCTTTGTCAAGGTCTGGTGCGAGAATGTGAGCTGTACTGTGGTGCACTGCATTTCCCACTTCAATACGACCTAGATTCACCATAACTAGCGTAATCACGTCTCACTCCCAAATATCGAAAGTGGTGGTTGATGATGAAGATATGGTGCATTCATCTGTTCATTTGATCTTATCTGCTGAACGATAAATAATTTGTAGAGCAGCAGAGCAGCAGCCCCGGGGGATTAAGTCAAACACACCCTAAACACACATCCACCGTGGAAAAATGAGATACCCATAGTTCACCACCCCGTTACCATCCAACGCCAAGCTGGACTTTTTTTCCTGCACGACTAGAGCAGCTCTAGACGAACTCGAGGTCGAAGAATCAATTTTGTCCTAGAGCCATTCGAAACCGCTATCGCAAAGAAAACAAACAAAGCATCCATCGTCTCCATCGCTTCCACCCCGAAGATCTTAGTTGTCCATGTAGGTAGTGGAATCCACACCTTCTTCGGGAAATTCCCTATATAATCATTAGTCAAAAACGATACATCTAACATGTCATGGCAACTTACGGAAGGGCAACATCGAAGCGCTCTTCGATTGATTTCAATACCTGCTCATCATCGGGGCTGCTCACGAAGGAGATACTCAGACCCTTGGTACCAAAACGACCTGCACGACCGACACGGTGCAGGTACGCATCAGCTGCAGCTGGCATATCGTAGTTGATGGCAACGTTGATACGTTCAACATCGATACCACGTCCGAAGATGTCTGTGGAGACACAAATACGAGTTTTAAACTCCTTGAACTCGCGGTAGCGTTTGATACTAGATATTTAATTAGCGATGGACTGATACCCTAGCAGAGAAGGGCATACCGTTCTTCCTGACCAATTCCAGAATGGACTGCAGTGCTTGGGAAGTTACACTCGCGAAGAAGCTTGTCCAGCTCGGTGCATCGGAGGGTTGATCGCACGAAGATAATGACCTGGTTGAATTCCAGAGTATCCAGGAGATCGTTGAGCTTCCGGTTCTTTTCGCGCTCGTCGAGCTTCATGTAATATTGCTGTAGACCGTGAAGCGTGAGCTTCTTCTCGTCGTCCACATAAATTTCGAGCGGGTTTTGCATGAACTTCTTGCAAATGACACGGATCTCTTTTGAGAGCGTGGCAGAGAACATCATTACCTGCTTGTGAGAAGGAGTAGCCCTGAAAATGGACTGAACATCGTTGCGCATGTCTGGAGTTCTTTGTTAGCTAGAAGAAGTAATACAACAATGGAGAGATACGAACCAGGTTGATCAAGCATCTTGTCGCACTCATCTAGGACGAAATGCTTCAAGTTTGCAAGGCGAAGCTTTTTGTCGCGCACCAGCGCATGAATACGGCCAGGCGTTCCAACAATGATATGAGGGTGGGTGTCCTTATTAGCAAGGAGGTCGATATCCTTCTGAACAGGGGTTCCACCATAGAAAACCGACACTTTCAAGTCTGGGAGGAACTTGGCAAAGCGAGCGTACTCATTCTTGATCTGGTAGGCCAGCTCTCGAGTGTGGCACATCACTAGAACAGTAGCGACTCCAGCTTCTGGTTTCTCATCCATCTGTTGGAGGGTGGCGAGGACGAAAACCGCCGTCTTTCCGAGACCAGACTTGGCTTGGCAGAGCACATCGTTGCCTAGGATGGCTTGGGGAATCGTAACTTGCTGGACTGTAGGAGAGAAAGACCATGTCAGAAAGATATGTCAAAAGCGGCCGAATAACGAAGTAGTAGGAAGAGAAAAATGCGAAGCGTCCGTCCATCTGTTGATCCATTGTAGGCCATGTGAGTACTGGTGAGCGTTTCCTAGCTTTTTACATATACTGCGGCTGAATTTCCATGCTTATTTGCCGCATACTTGGTTTTATAAAATGAACCAAGGATCTTCACAATCGCAAACCAATGGCGACCAAATAGGAGCAAACTACAGGTATACCAATGGTGCAGCTACAGCAAAAACACGTGTAGCCAATTGCACGCCTTGCTAGCCCACTTCTTTTGGATAGCACAGGCAGCTTCATCGCTCGAGCTCCAGAGTATGATATCGTAGGCTATGAGATCGTAGAGGAGGTGATGGACGGACGCTTTGTGGTGGTGGAAGGCTGAGGGGGATGATTAGACTAACCCTCGGAAGGATGTTCGAATCCACAGTCCGTGATCGCTCGCACAAGTTCGTCTTTCAACAGGAAGTCGCGGAATCCCGTCGAGTGAATACCGACGTAGCTGCCTTTTTTGTCGCCAGCACCACCTGCGGAAAGATCACCCTTGGGGGCTGCAGCGCCGCCATTTGCGGGCGTCTCGGTGGCCTGAATCTCCTCATCGGAGTAGTCAATGAGATCCTCCTCGTGAGACATGGTCGATATTGAAAGTGAGAACAAAGGTTGTGTGTCGTGTAGAGGCGGACGAACGAGGCTGCCGAGGAAAGGCGGTCGACTGAAGCGTCAAGTTGGAGGATGCGCAAAGGCCGAAAAGATAAGAGTAGAGAGATCTGATAGAAGCCGCTGTAGCGCAGGCGTCTGTAGAGTGTTTGAGGAAGAGCTGGTGGGTGGATGGAGAATGGGAGGGGAGGCGATGGGGAGGTAAGAAGTGAGGTGAGGGCACAGCTGCGATCGAAGGTGAAAACGCGGGCGCAGCCTTGGCGACGCTAGCCGATTGCGTAGATGGCGGCGAGGCAACTGGCTCAACATAGCACGTGCATAGGTACAAACGCAATTGCAAGACCGAGAACAGCGTTCAGTCAGCGACAGAGAATATCCCACCTATCAAGGACGCACGACAGACCGATTTCCAGAAAGATGGCGAAGATCAAGGGCGTCCCAAACAAGCACCTGCATGCTCGGACCACCTTTCTATATCAAGCTGCCGCATATCTGACGGTGCAAGCAAGCACCGCTGTCTCAACGACACCAGACATTACAGCCGAGGAACCCGTCCTAACTGAACAGCACGTTGAAAGAAACACTCAAACAATAGTTCAGTCAAAGCTCGCGCTCCAGCTAGGTCATCACCTTCGTGCCGTTTCGCACAAAGGCCAACTTCGTCTGTCAGCGGAGTTCAAACGAGCCCTATGCAAATCCTGCAACGCTGTTCTTATACCTGGTAGAACTTCAACTCAGACCGTTGAAAACCATAGTAAGGAAGGGAGAAAGCCTTGGGCGGATGTTCTAGTCATAGAGTGCAATCTTTGTGGGAGTAAGAAAAGATTTCCAGTTGGAGCAACACGACAAGGAGACAAAAAGAAACGCAATCAGAAGCGAAGAGACGAGTCAACCGCACAAGATACCACGGATATTGACCAGACCGCGACACATATCATCCAGAACAGCAGGCAAAGCTCCGCACATGAGGCTGTCCTTAGCGAGCCCTCACGCCCATCTTGTGCATCATCTACGATCAGGAATTGATGTGAAATTTCATAACATTCATACCATTCATACCAAAAGTCATAAAGAGAAAGAAAACTGCAATCTTGTGGGAGAACTATCGCTGTCCCTGACATACTTGAGGCATCTCTCAGCGCATTCTTGAGCGTCGTTATTCGTATCCTACGTACTGGTGAATACGTCTATGGATTTCATCATTTCCCAGAATCCACATATTCCTTCAAGAACCTGATTATATCACTTGTCTGGTCCGGCTCTTTGATCTAGTGGCCTTCTCTATCCGCGCCTGTGTATAGCCTGGTATCGACTCGGGAACCAAGTTGTTCGAAAACAATAGAAAGACGGTGGCAGTAGGATACATTGATGAGAACGTCCTATCATTTGTGTGAATACAGGGAAACTTTATGCTGGCAGATTTTGCTCTCACATCATTCCCGTGGCCAAGGTAAATTGGCAGGCTTTGCAAACAATGGTCTTTTTTTTCCGCATCTGTTACAGCATCGAGACCTAGTACGTTCATGGCCGTACTCATTAAGGTTCGGGCACGATCTGTAGATGACAAGCTAGTATCTCGATCTTGGACCACCTCTTCTACCTCCGGCAGAAACGGAGCCCAGGCGCTCAATCCGATGAATGCCCCTAGCTTGCCTTTGGTCGCAGAGAGACCAGTAAACAGAGACCATAATGCGGTCGCTGATCCTTGGGAGAATCCACCGAGAACGATGTTTTCCGAGTTGCCTCCGAGCCGATCCACTTCACTCTCAATGATATTCTTTAGCCACTGGATCCCACTGCGCAATCCTTCCACTTGAAGATCCTGTCTCAGACCCAAATCGCTTAATGAATATGTATCAAACCAGGCGGATCGCTTTTCTTTGAATGAGGTACACCACCTTTCACCTGCATCAGGAAACACCCATCGAAAACTTGGGAACGCGTCTCTAAGGCCGTGAGTAGGTTCTGTTGTCGCCAAGGCAAAAAGATCCGTTGCAAACTCTTCTGCAGTACTGCCTCTACCGTGGAGCAAGATAACAGTATGTGTGTGTTGGCTGCCCAGGCTTGGATGTATAATAAATGGAGTTGGATATGTCATCGTAGAAGCGTGTAGAGTTGCGAATAGAAGGCGGACGTAGGTGTACATCTATATATCATATTCTATCCGTGAATATTTAGGCAGCAGTGGCAGAAGCGAGGAATACGAGGCGGGTAACTGAAGAATCCAAATTTCAAACTTCCGATTGATAACTGGTTTCAGAGTATAGACAGTTCCCTTCTTATTCAAATTCCACTTTTACTTCGCTTATTTAATATCGCTCTCTTTCCAGGGTCCATTCCCAAAAGCTTCCTCCCATGCTCATAATCATTCTAGTAATTTTTCATAATTTCTCAAGTATAATCTCTTTCGACATGAACTAAAATTGTTACCTACCACATTCATCTAGCTGCCCACTCCACTTCCGATTCTGGGGTGGAATAAAGTATCTTCTAGGGTTACACCGCCTGACAATATCTCCTCCCATAGTCAAAAGAGCACCTTCTGAATTACCACAACTCTCTCTCAGAATATCTCTGCTGATTGCCCGTGTATTTTAGGCAAAGAACTCATACAGACACACCTGCTATGCAGTCCGTAACGTAATACCTAAGCATTCGGGCAGATTTTATTCACACCAGTAGGTTTAAGCAGTCAATCTGGACCGACACGGTCTTCTTCTGTCCTCAAAGTGCTAGTGCTGTTGTCTAAGCAATTTCTACTTGTTGTATATGTAGAAGGTTCCAGTACTTCAAGTTTTCTTCTCGCCTGTCGGTGCCTACACGTGATATCGTGGTTAGTACGCGCGCGACTTCCTCTTAAAAACTCACACGGCTGCGCAAACAAACGCACCGCCTACATCTCCAACTTCAAAACCTCGCACGCGCAATTTTGCAACTGTGAGGTCCCTGGGCTAATTCTTTTGTGTAGTCGGTCCATTGGACTTGCCTTTCTTTCTGCAACAGCATAAAGCTCTCTTTCTTTGAGATCCACCAACGTTCGAAGTCAAACAGTAAGCCGAATAAATTTATGGTAACTCTGTATGCACCCAACCTAACTGACATTCGCTTCCCCAAAGTTTTAATACCATTGTCAAGCAATCATGGGCCGCCCTAGACTTCAAAAGCTCTGGTATTGTGGAAAGTGTGGAGCTGCTTTCACCAACAAAGCGGTGTATGAGGAGCATTTGGAAGGACACGAGCCTGCCAAACAGGTCTGGAAGTGCGGGGTCTGCAAATGGCCTTTCGATGACATCTTGGCCCTAGAGAAGCACAAGATTCAGAACGGACACCATCTTCCAGTTAAAGACAAGATTGAACCTGGAGATGATGGACTGTATGAGTGCACCCGGTGTTCAGAGAAACCGACTTTCCGCACATACTTGGAACTAATGTCACACAGGAGGTTTCCAGGGCCATGCTCCGATGCATATCGCTCACCAAACCCGCCCGACCCCGCTGTAGCCGGCGACCAATTCTCCGTTCTCGATTACGGACCTCAAGATCGTGGTATCGCCAATCCTAAGCACGTTGCACAGTTCGAGATCAAGGATGATGCTGTTGTTCAACAACCAGTCATCGATTCTGCCGGTGTCCATTGCCAGAACTGTAAGAACACTTTTAAGTCTATGGCTCTGTACTCTCGCCACTTTCTGCTGCACTGCAAGCCTACTTCACAGGCCGATAAGGAAGAACACAATCAAAATTTGGCCGTTAATCATGTCAATCATGCCACCAACTTAAGCACTCAAGGTTCTATCGATAATACCAAGGAGGATATCAGGAATGGGTCTACACAGCGTCCTGAGCTCAAGGCGAGCACATCATTCCATGATGAAGTCAAGTCACTCAAGCCGAACATCCTTGCACGAGCCTCGAAGTCAATTGTAACACCACAGCCGGAAGTCAAACGCCCGGTTCAAATTCATCGCCCAGCTACACCAATGAAAGCTCCAGAGTCTGCTTCTCTCTTGGTTCAAATAAAACCTTCTGCTATCGGCCGAGTAGTTCTCAGGTATGCGTGCACCGTCAATGACTGCAAACGTTCATTTCGATCGGAGATGGGCCTGCAAGACCATGTCCGGGCTTCGCACCGTATTGATGAAAACGGCCAGGATTTGAATAGGAAGGATCGTTGGATGCCAGGTCAATATGCCCGCAATCAACTCAAAAACACTGGCTTCCTGGAAGGCCCAGATGCAAATCAGAATCGGTTGGCTCAGCCTAGTAAACTGAACAAGCCTTCTCCGACACGAGCTCCTCCAAATATTCCAGCTCTGAATATCACTCTTACTGGAGATATAGCGGGACAGTGTCATTCGTCTGTGGCCTTAAACCCTCCTCCTGCTCTACGTGTAGCCGGTGGCATGGTAGTGAAAGACTTGAAGAAGGCATCCAATATACCACCCCCAATGGACTCAACTATGATATCTCTCTGTGCTTCGGTCGGGGGTGGTAGCGATGATGTTCAAGAGGCCGAAAACATTTGCGGCAAGATTATGCGCCTGGACTTACAGATGGATCTGAGCATTCTCCACACGGGCAGGATTAGCTGTGATGGAATTGAGTGGACTCGAGTACCTACCGCCAAATACGACGGAATTAGGTCCATGTTCGACAGCCTATGCAACATCCCAAAACACTTGCAGGCGGAACATCCTATCCCGTACGCGAAAGCTTTCCTGAAACATCATGTACTCATGTCCCCTACCGGATCTTTCACGACTTCTCCAGATGTATCCGAGAACTCCACAATACTGGATGTCATTTCTATCTCTTGTAGCAGGATTGTCATGGCTGGTAATACCTTCGAGGCTGTCAAAATTGCTGTTATTGATGTTCTATCTGGCCGTGTGCTGATGAACAATTTTGTTTGCACGGATCCAGATGCCCCTGTTTCTAATTGGAATACTCTGGTCACCGGCATTTCAAGTTATCAAGATTTTGAGGACGCTCGTCTTCATGGATACAAGGTGTTCAAAGGCTGGGATGCAGTCCGCAAAGCCATGTACACTTTCGTAGACAAGCGTACTGTCATTGTTGGACATAATCTACGCGAGGACCTTGACACCTTGCGCATGATTCATGGACGTGGCATCGATATTCCCCGATTCATCGAAAAGGTTGCGAATGGACCTCTGTCCGTCCAGCAGTTGAGCCTTGACAGCGTGGTTCGCGATCTGCTGCCCAATAAGAAACTTACAACCCACATCACTTTCGGCCGTGATCCGCTCCAGAACACTTTTGCATCACGAGAGGTCATTTTATGGTATATCAAAAACGTCGACAAGTTCACCAAATGGGCAAAGAGCACATCGCTGTGCTATCAACGTGTGGAAAATGCTCTGAAAGCGTAACTTTCACACATCTAACCATCACTCATACATCAGCAAACGAATACGAACGACTAGGCTTTGACAATGGAATCATTTTGCGAACGAATTCATCATGCGAACACGAAAACGAACGACTAGGCTTTGAAACAGAAATCATCGAGCGAACGACTTTAACAGGCTATCACGGGAAAAGGTTTTTGATGTCGCTGGTATCTAGCATGACACTCATAAACTAGGTGGAGGAAACAGAGACATGGTTTGTACATCCTGGGTAGTTTGAGAAAAGAGAGCAGATTATGGTTACGTGAATGGTCTGTGAGGAATTGCTGGATGGAAGACCTTCTTGAAGTTCCGCGTGTGCTATATAGGAGAGATTTCTCGAAGATCATACCTGTTTAGTACCGAAATTCACTATGTAAACATCATATGCCATGTGTGCTTATCTTTGTGATTGTCGTGATATCAAACAGGACTACATAAGGCAAGGATCGGGCTTAACGCTTAGGTTTCATACAAGCAAAGTCATTTTGTAGGGTCGGAGTAATATCCACATGAGCTAGGTTTGGCATCTCAAGGATGCTCTTTAATCATCATGATATACATCGTTTTTATTCAGTTGTTCTATGAGAATAGATACTCCCTTGCGTTCTACTAGTGTTTCTACTATATCCTCATTAGACCATTCAACACGAAGGCCCATTGTTCTCTTTCCCATTCTCCTCAACATCCACAACAAACGCACCACCTAATAGAATAGCCGGCTCCTCCAGACTATGATGTTCATAACTGCACACACACAAAAGGTCAGCACTTTACTCCCATAACCTTTTCCGCATCAACTCACCTCAACGTCCCCACCCCTCCAGCTTCCAAAATCAAACTCGGATTCCCCTTGAGATCCTTCCCAATCCACCTCGCCGCAAACGCTCGCAAAATATGTCCATGTGCTACAATCAACACATCATTCGGCACCCGCTCTTTCCCCTTCCACCCAGCCTCGGCCCCAAACCTTCCCTCATGCCACCGCGACCTGATCTCCGCAATCAGCTCGTCCAACCGCGCCGTCACGTCTTCGGGCGACTCGCCACCTTCACACCCGTCGCGCCAGATATCCCAGTCGGCGTTGAGACCGCGGGATTGGCGCGAGGCGCGGATTTCGGCGGAGCGGAGGCCTTCGTAGTTGCCGTAGTCCCATTCGCGGATTGAGGGGGTGATTTGGATGGAGGCGTTAGTGCGGATGTCGAGAGTGTGGGCTGGGGGTTCGGAGGGGGTGGAGGAGGAGTTGTGATGCCAGGGGTAGCGTTCGCGGCACCCCAGGTCGAGGAGTTCGAGGGTGCGTTGGGCGCGGCGGCGCGGGGAGACGTAGCTAAGAGAAGACTGGGTTAGTTGTGAAAAGTTGTGAGTGGAGAGAAGAGAGGTCAAGTATAATCCGTGGTGGAATTACATGTGTGCGAGGTTTCCGGGGACGATGAGTCGGTCGTCGCCGACTAGTGCTTTGCCTGTTGCGCGTATGCGCTTCTCGCCGTTCGCGGTCAAAGGGAGTTCGGTGGTTCCTGTATGACGCCCATTGAGGGACCATTCAGTTTCGCCGTGGCGGACTATGAAGACTCGCGGGTCGGGCATTGTTGCTGGATTTGTGAAGCGTTGTTCGAGGTGCTCAGATCGACTGTGGCTAGGAATTGCGGAAGTAGATGTTAGGGAGGAGAGTCGCGGCGTCAATGAAAAAGGGATTCAAGCAAGGTCCACAGAGAGGTAATAAGGAAAGACAAAAGGAGACAAACAAGTCGGTGTTGATAAATAAATTGGATTTCTCCCTCTATGGCCGGGCCAGCCGCTTAGGACCTTTTGATGACATAGCGGTTCGGCGGGGTAGCTTTTGGGGAGCTCCGATGACCCCTGCCCCACCATGTTGCATTTCACAAAGCTCAGTCAGCGTGTTTAATCAGCTCTTGGAGGTTTGCATTGGTTGGATTATGCTTAGACTTCGTTCCTATTTTATCACCTGCCCAGTCTTCTCCAGAACTGGAAAGTCCGAATTCATCCGTATGAAATGCTCCAAAAGCTAGAAATTAGAATTGAGAATAGTTGACAAACTTCGATATCTTTAATGGAAAATGCGCACTTTGAATCCTACTCTATGGAGACGCACTGATCGTACCATTCTATTGATAGTCAGTCCATGTTCCAGTGAAAATTCGGGGAACTCACCATTTTGCACCACGCATTTGGCGCCTGAAACACACTTGGTGCAGCCAGTCCATGGCTTTCCGTCATAGTATCCTCCACATTGGTAGTATAGTGGAACGGGGCACCTGGTCGAACTTGGCCCTACCTCCCCGCCAGTCTTAGTTGGGGTTTCCGGCTGCTTAGATGTCTGTGCCAGTGTTTAGCAATCGGGCCACGCTGCTTCAGAGAATTATACAAAGTGCACCTACCTTGGTGGGTGGCTCTGGTGGTGGAGTATATTTACTTGTAGAGCTAGGTTTTTTGGTCGTGGATACTGGGGTAGAGGTCTTTGGTGGCTCGGGCTTCTTAGTTGACGATGATGACACTGGCTCGGGCTTCTTAGTTGACGATGATGACACTGGCTCGGGCTTCTTGGTTGACGATGATGACACTGGCTTTTTGGTGGTTGTAGCTGACTGTGAGATGGGTTCTCCGCCAGGCAGTGTCGTGGGAATGCTAATAGTTGTGGGTGGATATGTTGTGCAGCTTGGACCAAGGCAAGTTATAGTAAAAGTCACATCCTTCTGTCGAGCGTCAAGACGATTCGGATGCGGGGCCTGAAAGCAAATTAGTCGTTGTAGGGTAAGTGAGGCAATGGCTGATGTGTGTCCTTACAGCTATTGAGACCGCACATATCGAAGAAAGGAGCACAGTAAGCGTGGCGGACCTCATGATGATGATAATGACCTCCGAAAACAGTTTCTATCTATGAGGGTAGGAAGGAAAACTATTGAAACGGCACTGCGTCGAGGTTACCAGCCAGTCTTTATATCACCATCAGAGTGCCATTATCAATACGAAGTACCTGCTCACACCCACATATTGCGCTGGTGCCCCATCACGAAAGTACACATCTCTGTTAGGTCCAAGTGCGTCAAACTAGTCTTTGCTTGGTAGCGTCGAAGACTCGTGTTAGGCAAATAACGGTGGCCAGAAGCCGGGACATATCCGGCAGAGGCGATAGCATGCTGGGCGGCTCGGTTGTGGGTGTCAGTATAATATACCAGCGCACCATCTGCAATGAACATCACCTTCGGAACTGGAAATCGGGATTACTGCCATTCTCGTCGACAAGCTGAAAGGTTGATGGAAATCACATTGTCTTTCTTGCTGTCTCCCTGTGGATGGATAATAACACAAGAAATCGCGGGTTGGAGGTCGAACATGCAAGGAACAGAATTTTCTATGGATGAATGCATTGCTCTCGATTGGCGACGATAGCAGTGCTGAAGCTGGAGTAGTTGTTACTAATTTTGGTAATCGTTCGAGGCGAGTTGGTTTGATTTTACCCGCAGATTGAACTCGATAAAACCCTAGCTGAATCTGCAAAGGCTTACCGAGGAAGGATTTCTGGACCTTGCGATGAAGTCTTGCTCAGTATTGCCGTGAAAATCGTTACTTTGTTGACCAATGCTCCAGGCTTTCGTATATTGAACTATATGACGTGCAGAGCGCAAACGTGGTATTGGACCTTTGGATTGAGAGTCTCGTGGAGAACTTGCAGGAACGGGAGCGTGAACAGTCTCGGTAAACTGGGGTAGAGACCGGAAATTCGGTGCGGTGTTAGAATACAAGGTCACATTGCGCACAGTGCAGATCCGACCCTGTCAGTTGAAGAAGTAACTATACAAGCCCAAGCCTTTCTAACAATTCATATGCAGAGGACTCGTTGACCAAAACACACTGTAAACAAAATAGGCGAAGGTAGTGCTGCTGCATGGATCATGCATAGAATAGAGGAGGACGTGGACCGCGGAATCATCATGGCCTGTGATGTCCACATTACCTGCTGATTCGACATATGTACTGCACTTTATTCGACTGCATAGGATTGCAACCAGGAGATCCGGCGATCTGTATGCCCTGGACCTGGAAGGGACGCTCCGTCCCGAAACTTTGTGTTCGATTATGCAAATCTGCCAATTCGGCCTGATAAGACTGTCATGTACTTATGAGGGAAAGTTCCTTCTTGAACTCGGATCTCTTCCCGATGATGCCTGTTCCAGGACCGCAGGCGGCGTCGGGTGCATTTTTTAGCGGGCAGCACCCGTGAGACTGTCGCCTATGCTCAGAAGATCGGAGACTCGGATCCATTTACGAACTAACATTGCCCCAGATGGTTTCAGCTTTCTGTAATATACATCTTCCTTTCCAATAGTCTCAAAACCGCGCTTTTCATACCATTCGAGCCCGACATCGTTTGCCTCCCAGACATGCGCCGTTATACACTTGATACCGTGCTCCTCGGAAGCCCTGACGGCAATATTGTGCAAAAGGTGCGTTGCGATGCCATATGAACGGTAGGGAGACAAAAGGCCAAGTGTAGAGATATATAGAGTAGACGAAGGCAAGATACGACAGCGAATAGCTCCTATCAGTCGGGGTTTCCCCTTTCTTGCAGGAACGATATTGGCAGATTGGTCCGGCTCTTCTGTCGAACTTAACGTAGGATCGATAACGGATTCGGTATACCACAATGCCATCAATGTCAAGCTATGATGCGGTTCCATCATGGTCTCGTTGTAGTATGCTTGGGGGTATGGAATGGGTAGAAGAAGCGCATTCAGCCGTTTGAAAGCCGGCATAAGGTCTTCCGTGAGAGGGACGAGCTCGACATTCGGAGGAAGAGGCTGGAAGGCGAAGGGATTCGTGACAATGGTTTTGAGTGGCGGGTTGGATAAAGGCGACAATAGTGGTTCGGGAGGTGTAATATCTATTACCGTCGAAGATGGGTGAACCCTTGCGGATGACGGGGCGATTGGCTGTTGCGGAGAAGCTATCTGAGGAGGGGGGGAGGGACTTGAGTGACGGAGGCGGGCTTCTTCAGCCACGCAGTGATGGAAGATTGGAGCATTGGTGTATCCTCGTACTTATTACACTCTCACCCGTTGACTCAAGACCTCAAAACCTGTTGCTGTGTGGTTTAGTGGTATTAGTGTACATAGGAACTATCGTGTTTTGTTCTTTTTGTGTAGTGGATTGTAACTTTTGGAGAGAGACAGGCGAAGGCCGGTGTTGTTGAAGTCACAGCCGATCTTTCCGCATTGGCTCGTAGCGCGATTTTCGTCTGCCAAGGCTATTGCGTCGGCTCAGCGCATCGTCAACATCTGCAGCGACAACATCCATCTCCTCCGGTTGCCGCAACCATGGGCGCAGAAAACTCAAAACCCTCGAGCGAGGTCTCGCAGCATGTCTTCTCCTCGTACGTTGTCCTCCGCAAGGCCAATTGATGGCATGTCGTCCTTGTCTGCAACACTGACCACCTTCCTTGTGCAGAGACGCCCCCGTCCGGTTTTCCAATGGGTTGGTCGACTCCCTTCAAAAGAACACCTTTGTGAGCTCATCCTACATCGGCGTATTATGGTGTAAGCTTGCTGACAGCAATTGATATCAGACCGACTCAACCCGCTCAAAGCAGCAGGAACTGCAGTACCAGCAACGCCTGACATCTGAACTCGAGAAACTCCGCGAGCAAGAAGCTCAGAACCTCTCCGAACTTTCAAGAACACTCGCCGAAGATGCCGAAAAGCCTGTATCCGAGCCTTCTCTCACTGAGAAAATCAGTGACGCCACATCGTCCTCCTCCACGCTTGCCGAAAAGCAAAAGCAGAAGGACTTGGGTCGGGAGAGCGTGACCAAGGAGATCGAAGCCCTACGCAAGAAACTTGAGAACCGGAAAAAATTGGAGCAATTGGATGCGCAGCTGAGCAAGGCCAAGGAGGACGTCGTCACATGTTTGAGGACAAATGATAGGAGACCTCTTGACTGCTGGAAAGAGGTCGATACATTTAAGAAGGAGGTTGGCCGTTTAGAGAAAGAGTTCGTTGAGAGGACAATCAGGTGAGCGCGATCCGCTCGCTATGATGCATGTATGTGGGCTCTTGTATAAGTATTTAGATGTGTTCAAGTACCCTTTACCGTTACATTGATTTTACTGCCTCTATCATCTTTAACTTGTTCATTACGACGTAGAGAAGGGTAGGATAACTTTGAATCGCACGCCTATCATATTTTTGTGCCCGAATATTATCTCTTGAGCATAGTAATCTAACCCTTGTCACGTTTCACTCTGTTTGACTTCACTGCCTAGTTTGCTACCCACAGTTCTTGCTATCAGAAATTCTGCGAGGCTAGCTTCATCGATCTTCATTCACCTACTTTCGACTTTCGACTTGCATCTTCTTTCACTTTCTACCTTCGCAGACTAATACAAACCTCTTCTTTCATCTTCACACGATCAAGACCTGTTCGTCACGCACGCCTGCCCTCATCAATAATCCACTCACACGTTCCCACTTTCACCCACGTTCCTCGCGACCACAACCTCCGTTCACCAAACTCGTACCGTCATTACGGCTGGAGCTAGATAAAGTGCAAGGCACAATTTGAAATAATTCACAAGGATGGCTTTAAAGCGTGAAGTGTTTGAGATTGAGGATGATGTTCCTCAAATTCAGTCAGCTGAGTGTGGCTTCGAATTCTTGAACATTGGTAAGCGGTTCCCAAAAACCCGAAAAGACTCATCTCAGCTAAAATTGCACCTTAGACGATTCAGAATCCGATTCAGGCGCGGTTTTTATTGATGATGACTCCCACACAAACACTGAGGCGGACTTGGACCCAGAAGTGATCTTTGTGAAAAACAACCCCCACGCAGCAAGCGGGCAACCTCAACTGCAGAAAACTCATGGACCAACTTATGTGGAAAGTATTAAATGGCCATGGACAGTTGTTAAGCGATACAGGATCAACGGTATCGAGACCGTCGTCACAGAGAATGATACCGTTGAACTCAAGGACACTGTCCACCGAGACACCCAACAGCTCAACTCTGGTGATTTTGTTCGCATTAAGCAGATCCTTCTGAATATGTTAACACATGAAGTCAGATTACGTGGCCATCGTCTAAAGCGCACTAAGTACCACGGCCCAATCTTTGATTGTAAGTTTTATGCTTCTGGTCAATCATATCTAACAATGACTAGGGAAGCTGAATGAACTTGTAATGATCCTTCGCGTTGCAGAAGTAGATCAAGATTCTCCTTTCATACAAGGACTAGAGGACTTCAGCCTTAAAGATGTCCTACGAAAAAGGGACTGTGTAGTCACTCAAAAACCATATCCAATGCTGAGTTTTCGAGAGAACATGTCTCAATATAAGATGGAAAAAGATCTGCTCAAAGAATTCCTCTTCCACCAAGGACCTCTGGTATGCCGTGCGGTGCACATTGTTTATATTACGCAGACTGGAAAGGATTATAGCGGCATAATTCGAAGGATCTATGGCCACGAGGCTGACGAAATTCGAACAAGCACTGATCCTTCATTGAGTATCCATAGCAGTAATGAATGCGAAGAGGACAGTGGGTGCTTGATCGACATCCCGGTGCTCAGCGCAACAAACAAGCGCTGTGATCATACACCGTCGTTCAAGGAAAAAGATTCCTCCTCCAAGCTTCGACCATCGTTACCATTAAAGAACAAGATATACACCTTTGGAGATGTATTCTGTGGCGCAGGCGGTGCCTCTACAGGCGCTTCAAATGCGGGTTTAGTGATTAAATGGGGCCTTGACCACGATGAGCTCGCGATACAAGCATTTGCAACAAATTATCCCCAGGCATTCACTTTCAACATCGATGCCCATGATTTCCCAGACATGAAAGACTTCAGGGATTTATTGCGAGTGGACATCCTCCACCTGTCACCTCCTTGCTGCTACTGGTCACCAGCGCAGTAAGTGCTTCACATGAATGTGCGTAGAACGAAAACAATTTGGCTAATTGCAATACAGCACCAATGTAGGCCAGAACGATCAGGCAAACTTCGAAGCCATCTACACGGTCGGACCTATCTTGAGAAAGGTAAAGCCACGTGTCGCCACTTTGGAGCAGACATTCGGCCTTTTGACCTCTGTGGAGCACCAGAAGAACTTTAAACTCCTAATGTATGATATGCTCAATGCTGGCTACGACGTTCGCTACAAGATCGCCAATATGGCAGAGTACGGGCTCCCGCAGCGACGCAAGCGTCTCTTGATCATTGCAGCTAGGTAAGACACAAAACTCTTCATCATCACGAAGTTTCAACGCCACATATTCTAACAAACACCTTAGGCGTGGCACTCCTTTACCCCCCTTCCCCAAACCGACTCACGGCGACGCTGGCAGCGGACTAAAGCGTTTCACATCCGTCTATGACGCCCTCCTCCCCATCCGCTGTTCAATCGCCTCCGGCACCGCAACCCACGACGAATACCACCAACCAAAACAAATGAACCACACAAATAAAGACCCATACGATCCCCACAACTCTATGCTTCCAGGTTGTATCACAACCGGCGGCGGCGGCAACTACCACTATTCCGGCCACCGACGCTACACCGCCCGCGAAATGTCCCTGTTCCAATCTTTTTCACTAACTTACATCTTCACTGGTAGCAACACCGAAGCCCTTAAACAAATCGGCAACGCGTTCCCGCCAATTATGGCAGAATCCATGTACTGCGTCATTGCCCAGACACTGGAGGCATATGACAACGGGCTCATTGGCGCAGAGGAGGAAATCAATGATCTGCAAGCCCATCTAGAGAGCAAAAACATCCGGCTCCCCGAGCCTCCAAAATCGACAGTTAGTCTACTCGGAGACTGTTTGTCCTCACCATCCCAATCTCAGACACCTCAATCCCCATATCGCTACCTTCATCGCTCAGTTTCGAGCTCAAATTCGAGCAGCCCAAGCACACCCCGGAAAAAGTCCGCCCTCTTCAGTCGCGGGAACGCGATTGAGCCACGCAAAGCGCACGTCAGGAAGGCAAAGAAGAGGTTGTTCTTCGGGCTGTTTGACGAGAATGACAACGCGAATGCGAATGTTGACGGCGATTACGACGACTTTGTCGTAATCGACGAACTTCAACCTCAACGCAAGAAACTTAGAGGTATTGATTTGCCGTTAGGTCGACGCACGGTTCGGGAACCGAAGGTTGAGGACGAGTATGTTGTGATTTCGGATTGAAGGAATCTCAGATTTTATTTCAAGATGTATTGTGAGGAGCGGAGATCAAAAGAAATTTCTTGTACATGTAGCTGGTCAACCTTTTCGAGTACATGGGAAAGTACTGTTTCGGTGGATGAGATGGAGCAAATAAATGAGTTTTCAGTGTGCACTACATCTTACACTACCTCGCTTCTACATCGAGGATAACGGGAAATGCATATACATAGTCCAAGTTGCTCCACATGAACAATCTATTTGCAATAAGTTGTGTGCACTCAACCAAATTACATCAAAACCATGTTTTTCATAACGCATCATGAATGCACTACCCATACTAGATTGAAATTGAAACCAAACTTCTAGATATGTATGAACTGTGAGGGCGTAGCACTTGACAAATATCATCGTGCCTTTTACAAGCTTGAATGGTGACAGTATGATAGAAGTGGTTTTGGCTTAGAGTATCATATCTGCTCAGACTGAAGTTGTAAGAGGAGCTCTCATAGCTTTAACATTGATTTCAACTTCGATCGTTATACCTGGGGCGCACTTGAAGAGTATAAACGAAACCAAAACACAAATAACCGCCATTATTTGGCTCCTTCATTTTAAGACTTGGATCCAACCCTTGTTTTTCCGTCTATGCTTCATTTATTCGACTTCTTTGTCTTTCTATTCTCTTAGACTTAGCTTCATTTGCTTTTTCTCTTTCATTGTCATCTTGATATCGCCGCCTTTATTCCTCTTTTTTTGTATACATTTTCAAACACACTGTTCAAAATATGTGGATCAAGAAGCTTTGCCTGTCGTATAACAGATCAGACTTCATATTATTCATCGGTTATTAGTGGCTCACTGACGCTCACACAACAACTCGATTGTTATGGTTCAGGTAGAGCACTCATAATGTTCCAGAGAACAAAGGACCAAAACTGCACAGATGCATCCAAAAACCTCGAACTCACTCCCTCGCGAAAGTAATAGGGTCTTTTCTTTTCTTGAATTGGTTATTAACCTCGAATAACCAAGAACGCATTTACAGAGTGAAGGCATAGAAACCTACCAGTTCCATTCAAAGCTCAGATAAGCTTGGGAGACAGCAGAAATAGCACTGAAAGAATACCGAAAGGACTTTGTTTGTTTGTCGGCGACTATACTTGGGCAGTCCAAATGCGTCTTCGTCCATTCTTTACGATTCCAAAATTTCAAATTACCTTCCTGATACACTCAAATCAGTGCTTTGGTAATGTTAGACGTCAAGGCCATCCATTCAGAGTCTTTTGAGTATGCCTTTCTTTAAAGTTAGTACGCTCATGAGCCGAGATTTACATATGCTATGATCATATGATAACCTGGTATTGCGGATCTACATTAGGAGGTGGGTCTGGGTCTGGGGTTGGTCTCAGAATGTGGATTAGCCATCAAGACATCAAGAACATCCGTCTTTACATATGGAATCTTGAAAATACTCCAGTAAAGATTCGCGAGTAGACCCAATCCATTTTCACGCCGGTAGCCACTTCGTCATCATCTCCTCCCAATGCTCAACTATAGAACATGTGATCAGCAGTCTCTCCCCACTTTTCGAACTCAGATCATCATCTTCCTGCACATGCCTTCACTCCTCCTCACAGATCTCAGAAATACTGCACCTGACGCTTTGTCCACCAGCCCCAACGTGGCAGCCCACCTGTCGATCCTATGAACCTCAGCCTCGAGCGCCACCACTCTCGCCGACATCGACCATTGCACTGGTCCGTCCATTTAGTCTAGAGCACGGCTCGCGCCGCAGTGGCTTCGGCGACGTTTTTGAGGCGCTCGGTGAATGCGCGTATTTGTGTAACGAGGCGATACCCGAAAGGTAGTTTTCCGTACAAGAAGCGAGAATACATTCCTTAGCATAAGTATTGAATCTCTTTGTTCAAAGAGGGGTCTTGTGAGTGAAGAGATGTGCACAGAGGGGAGGGCTCGGCTATATGATACACGGAAACGTATTGCTGGAATTACGTTGAGTCCCAGGGAACCGGGTCAAATGATCGATACAATCCGGATGGGGAGGAGAGAGCTGGGTTGCTGGAGCGGGGAGCTCTAGATTTTGGTGAAGCTGGTGAGCTTTGGTACTGAAGTTTCGTATAAGGGCTTCGTTCGGTATATTGAAGTGTCACGAGGTGCGTCTTTTTGCCAGTACTCTTGCTCTGAAACTGTTTTGACGTTCACACCAGATTCATACTCCATAAGTCCTAATCTGGCTAAATGGGATGACTTGGAGACCTATGTATCAGCAACCGGTATTGATATTAATGAAGAAGAGCGTTCAAGCTACCGATTTTGTCCTAGATGGGGAGAAGGAGTTATCGGAGAGGTCGACGCCCATCGTTCATAGCCATTCCGAGCCGACACCTACACTATCAAATGCGATGGATATAGCAAACGACAGGCGGAGTGATAAGGAATCAAGAAACGAGTCTCGAGATGTCCTCTGCACTCCTCTCGTATCTGTGCCCTTGCGCGCCCACATTCGGGTCGCGGGAACAGGAACCCGTCGGTCAGGGAGCACGCTCTGCTCATCTCCAACAACATCAAGACCAAGCTCGCCTTGTACGGCTTCAAGACCGAGCCTGACTTCAACAGCAACTTCTGCAAGCTTGTTCACGATCGATCTCCACCCTGAGCATAAGCAACCGGATACTCCTTCAAGACGGCCATCTATCTTGAGCCGACTACGTTCATCCATCAGCGCAACGTCAGCCATACAAAATAGGAGCCGTCGCCCCTCTGTCCATCCTTGCGATTTCCGAAAACCTCCCGAATATCCCGAGAAGCATTTCATCGACTCGGTAGGCATGGTGATACCCGGTGTCTGCAATCGAAACCCGTGCTCCCATCCACTGTCCCACTTCGTCATCAATTGGCGACTCTGCGAACCCATCGAGTACACCACGGCTCTGGCCGATCATGGAATTACCTACACCGACTACTGTCTCTTGCTTACTGCACTCGCAAACTTCGTCGATGAGATGCCAAATGAGCTAAAGCGGAAACCAAGGCGAACAGATTGGTGGTGGAATCCCAAGCATTGGGGCAGTAACGATGGGTCCCGGGAAGATCTGCCTGAAGATCTTGAGTGGAAATCAAGGAAAGCAGCTCGACGGCACGATTCGATTGATTCTCTCGAGCAATTCAAGAAATCCGAACGGAAAGCAGATGCCTTAAATGGCCTGTTAGCCGATATCACCTTCAACTGGAGAGCTCGAGGTCTACCGGTCATGGTCTGTATCGGCTCTTTCTCGCTTTTTGCGCCAAATTGTATTTCGGAATCCCATGTCCAAATTCTCCACGTCGCACTTGAGCCCCGCAATCCTTTAGAAGGAAAGCCAGATGTCAGGCCAGGACAGCGGTTGTCCTTCGTGGATCCCTTCACACGGATGATTAAAACCCACGAGCTCGAAGATTACAGTGTCTCAGTGCCGCAACGAAATCTCAGCCAACGCAGCCAGCGTAGTAACTCGCCACCGTCACCCCATTCCCATGGAAACGGTAACATCTTCCACCACCACCAACTCCAACTACGCGACCGCACTCGCCCATGGCCACTATGGCCCAATGCCATTCCATCCTGCAAACGAGGACTCATAGACGGCCACGCCGACCGTTATGGTGTAGATCCCTACTTCCGCGCCTGGATGCGCGCCAATATCAACTCACGCACTCGATCAACCTCATACGCCAAATATATGATCGAACGTGAGGACGACCCCTTCGTCAACCGCCGCATGCCCTACATCGACGGCCTCTCCCGCACCGCCTTACTCCGCGCCTTCTTCTCCAAAGGCCTCAAGCTCCGCGAAGACGACCGTCCCAGCAAAGTCAACCGCGACCACTACGAGCACAACCGCCGTCTCGAATGCCGCAAGACCGTCGAACACAGCTCGCGACTTCGCATCATCCGCTTCGCGTTCCGTAACCCCATATACCCCCCGCACACCCCCGAGATGGAAGAACTCGGTCTCTCATACGATGCCTATACAAAAATCATCTATGACATCGAATACATACGCCGCAGCTCGAGTCCCAAAAACAAATGCGGCCCACGCATTCCCTTGCTCTCCAACTTGCCGCTAGGTCGGCGCAGCGCCGAGGACTCCGTTGCCAAAGTGAGCGAATACGTGCGCCATGTCAATGCGCAGCAGAGCAAGATTGTATGGACGATTGAGAAGATTCCGGGGGTTTATGAGCGGAGGTTCGGGCGTACGGGCAAGGAGTGGGAGGTTAGTGCGTGGAATGCGGAGGATCCGCTGGAGTTGCTTCTGCAGTTAGAGAGATGGGGGATTATTGAGAAGGGATTGGATATTGATGATGATGATTGAGGGGATGGATGGGGATTTCTTTTTTTCTACAGGGGGGAATGAAGCTTTGAAGGATGGTGAAAGGAGAATGGAGGGAGGAATTATGAAAGAAAGAACGAACGAGACAATGAGCAATAGATCGTTTTGATACCCGACCACGTCTAGTACACCTCCCTCCAACAACGATGTACAAGTCTGCGCTGAGCCGCAACGAGACGAACGCAATGCCTAATTCCCCAGTCAGCATTGTAAAAAGCTTTTTCCCCTTAGCTTTACCATTCCCTATTTTCTTTCTTCACCTAAACTTCAAAAGGACCGCCCCGGATGCAAATCCCACTACACGCCCCCGGCCGGAACCAATTTGCATCCCTGCGCTCCTACTTAACAATCCAAAGCCCCATAAGATCCACCAACTTCACCGTAATCCTATTCATGATTACATTACTTCCAAAACACGCATTGACTATCTATGCTCTGCTTAGTATTTATTTTCTTAGCCATCGCGGCAGTGGTGAGAGGGAGCTATTCCGCACAGCTTGTGAATCAGAAAGTACTCGCCATGCTTTGCCTCGATCAGCTTACTACGCTGCACAGCATTGATGCTTCCTTCAGCCTCGTTCCAATGATCAGTAATCCCAGATCCCTTGCCCGCGCACTCTGGACGTGATGTCGTTGTTCCTACCAATCATATACCCGCAAGTATACCCTATTACCCCTCGCGTAATCCTCCCCTCCCCAGCCTCCTCTCACCAATTCCGCTCCTGACAAAGCAAAGCAAACCCGAAACGTCCCCACATCCATACACACGCGTTGGAATCCTCACCATCCCATCCAACCATGGCGCCATACCATCCCATACCAACCCAAACCCTCCCCCCTCTCCAATCCGGCACCCAACATATCTCCCGAAACGCCCTCGAGGGCCGATGAGTCTCGCCGGACAACCCTGCCTGCATTTCTAAGCGTGTACTCGACCCCAATTCCGCTGTTTTGTAAAGCTGCTTGGGAACTAGGTTCAGGTGGTGTTGCCCGGTCGTTGCCCGAGCGTTGTGCGATCTCTCGTACCCTAAGGCACGAACTCGCCGCAGGAAGGCCCGGCCCCACTGTCTGGTTGGCTGGCTGGCGTATCTGGTGGGGTAATTGGATTCCAGCTGCGTGCTGTGCATAGCTGTGCAAAGCTGTCCTGGTAACATCTATAAAAGGCGCGACCAAGGACGAGCGACACAATGGCGAACAATCACATCATCACCTCGACTCGTTTAACACGGTACCAGACTTTGTATTTAGTTGCTGTTGCTCTACCTCTTTTTTTATTGCTCGCGAAGACATATTTAACAACGACGACGAAGACAGAAGACATGGCTGCAATTAAGAACGTTATTATCATTGGGGTGAGTTGCTGCCCCACATTGACATCTGGCATCTACGTTTGCATCTTCGAGATGCAATCATGATGTCTGAACATCCGACTTTTTGGCTTGTTGGGAACGTATACTGATGGTCAATATAGGCTGGTGGCAACCTTGGCCCCTCAATCCTCAAGGCTTTCCTGAACTCTTCCTTCAACACCACAGTTCTGTCTCGCGAGAGCTCCAATTCAACATTCCCCTCTGGTGTCAAGGTTATTCGTGCCAATTACGACTCAGTTGACTCCTTGAAGGCAGCGTTCCAAGGACAAGATGCTGTCCTGTCCATTGTCGGTGGAACTGCCCTCGGCGATCAAAACAAACTCATCGATGCCGCCATTGCTGCCGGTGTGAAACGATTCTTGCCATCGGAGTACGGAAGCAACACGGTGAACGAACGACTCCTGGAGCTTGTGCCCGTCTTCCACGCGAAGAAGGGTACTGTCGACTACTTGAAGAGCAAGGAGAGCGAAATCAGCTGGACAAGTGTCATCACTGGTCCATTCTTCGACTGGGTAAGTCATTGTTGGTTTGTGCCATGGTACATACCTTGTTAACATCAAGTAGGGCCTCAAGGTTGGTTTCCTCGGTTTCGACGGCGCCTCAAAGACTGCCACCTTGATCGATGAAGGCAAAGCAACCTTCAGCTCAACCAACCTCCGTCAAATTGGCGAAACTGTTGTCAAGGCACTTGAAAAGGCGTCCGAGACTAAGAATTCATACGTCTATGTTTCATCATTCCAGGTTTCTCAAGCGAGCCTTCTGCCCATTGTTGAAAAGGTTACTGGAGAGAAGTTCACAGTCAAGCATGTCACGAGCAAGGAACTCCTCGAGTCTGGTAACGAGAAGCTGAAGAAGCAGGATTTTAGTGGTATCAACGACCTCATCCGAGCTGGTGCATTCGGAGCAGAGGGACTCGGCGATTCCAAACCGTCCGGATTGTGGAATGACAAGCTAGGCTTGAAGAAGGAGGACTTGGAAGAATCAGTGAAGGCTGGTCTCAGCGGCAAGCTTGTGGACGAGGAATGACTGGCGAGACTGTAGTACAGATTCAATGGATAAACAATGATCTTAGGTCAGCGTCTAGCGTCTAGTGACGCGCGACGAACAACCATCTCGAAATATACTGTTTCCACATAAGTCATGATCAGAGAGTGTTATGAGGGAATAGATGATCGTCCAAAACTGATCACGTGACATGGAACGTCAAGGTCGACTATCGATATGATGAAACTGGGGGTCTTGGATCTGACAGCGGGAGATCCAATCCAGTATCATGTGATACAATAGATGCTATGCATATCGGTTGATCCAGCGATCGCACCAGTGGAAGGAATCCCTCCCACGGACCGGGGCTAGTTCTGGAAAGGGCATGTGCTGCACCGCTTGTTGCCGCCGCATGTCGACGCAAGCACATGCAGCCCTGTTGCACAAGAACAACTCACGTATAGAGCATATCGTAGTTAAAAGCTAGTCGAGAGAGTAGTGCACTGGCACCCAGCTACCAAAAAAGTGGTGTGGGTTAGCCGTGAGTGAACACCGGGTCATGCGGTTGCAGCGATGGGGAAAAGGCAAGGGAATTTTGGGGACCAGGGAGGTCTGAGAAGGTGGAGATGCTCACCGACACATGGCCATACAAACCGTGTCGAGTTGTATACAGAGGAAGCGGTGGGCGAGTTGGTGGGTTGCGTAAGGTTGGTTCCACGCACCCCGCTCCCCGAATTGAGACACACAAGTGGTTATCGGCAGGTGGCGGGAGCCAATGGATTCTCAGTGAGTTGATGCCTGACCCGCTGAGGCAATGTCTTGGGGCTTTGGCGATGCATCGAGCTGGTGTTGTTCTGGTAAGCGTGCAGCTTCATGTACATGGCTTTTCTGCTCGTGGTCGAACGCGCCAGGATGAATTGGCCACTAAGAAGACGCAGAGGCGCACAGAGGAGTTGGAGAGAGGTCGACTGATGCAATTGCGCACTCTAGAAAGGCAATTCTGGTGGCAGTATCCTGGCCGATGTTCCGAGGTGGATGCATCACGATGTGGGTCTGGAGAGACGGATTGGCAACCGGCAAACTGCGAAGAGGATGTCGAATAAGAAGTCGAGAATCTTGCAGAGCCGCATGGATGGCGTGGCTGCTGGCGGGTGAGAAGTCATGTATAAGAGTTCGCGCCGAGGAGGAAGAAGAGGACCATACGAGAAAGACTGGTAGGGTTGAGGTGAAACAAGAAAAAGAGGCACAGCACGGAAGGAAACGAAACGAAACGAAACGACAAGACGAGACGAGACGACGAGACGAAAGGGAACCCACCCAGTGACGCTAAGCCATCCCCAGCCTTAGCAGGAGCCACCCCCAGACGGCCTCTCCCGTCGACGTCAACCACCAGCGCATGCCCAAGCAGAGGCATCGTGAGAGCCTCAAAAAGTTGCCGTGCAGTGCAGTGAGTGTTGACCTCCCCCCTTGGTACTTTTCCCTTGACGCCTTATCAAAGTAAGGCAAGAAGATGAGGCCACCAGAACAAGGCTGATGTGCATGCGTGCGCCACAGCCTGCCAGCTGCCATTCGCTGCCACTCGTTGCCAGTGCCAGTGTCCCGCAATCTGCCCCAATCTGCCCGAATCTGCCACAGTGCGCGAGTGCCCCCCCTCCGGAGGCAGTCAGTCATGGCAGAGGTTAGGGAGCACCCCGCCGTCGCCAACGTGTCGTTGGCCGCCATACTCGAGAATTCCGTCACACAACCTCAAATCGGCGAGTGGCTCTCGTCGCCCACCAGAGACTTCCACTCTCGTCTGGTGCGACTCTCACACCCTCTCCCGTCTTCTGACGGTCTGCATCTGTCGTCCTTCTACGGCTCCAGCCCTCCCAAGTCTCCGCCCTCGCAGCAGAGCTCCTCTTCCATGGCGCCTGCCTGCGTACACCAGCCTTCGACGGCCTCCACCCGCCCGCCCTCTCTCTACAACTACTCCGAAGCCACTCCAACCGAGACGTCCATCAGTACGGGCCTCGCGAGCCACTTCTCGGGCGTCCCACTGCTCGATGACAACAATGGTGTGCTGGTGAGGCGGGAGAACAACATCCAACGACCCGTCTTTGAGTGTTGTTTTTGGTTCCTGAACTGTTCCTATCTGTCCAACAACCAAGAAGAATGGCAGATACACTGTCTCAGCCATTTCCGGGGCGAAGAGCCGCCCAAGTCAGTAAAATGTCCTCTCTGTGACGACTTCAAATATACCAGTGAAAACGGCTGGTACTCGTGGAGCCTGCGAATGGACCATGTCGCCTACCATCACTCGGTCCTCGGCGATACACTACGCACTTCGCGACCAGACTTCCACTTGTTCCAACACTTATGGCAGAAGCGGATCATCGACGATGCCGACCTGAAGGAATTGAAGGGCGGGAACCACAATCTGACGCGACAACCAAATAATTTCACCGTCACTAATGGGCGGAGGGGACGGGACGGGAGACCAGCGCGGGGCGAGCGACACCAACATATAGGTGCCGGTGCCAGTGCCAGACGTCCCACACGGTCGAACATGCATCGGTCCACTGAAACGCAGTGATACGCAAACTTTGCCAGCTTCGCGTGTCGCAGATGTCACATACCCGCATTCTTCCCCTCCACTCTCTGACCGGTCAACCGAGACCGGACATCGACACGACTCGACACGGCACGGCACGACACCTTACACTCCTCACTCCATCTTGCGGACAGGCTTTTCCGCATGAAGATTCTGCATCGTTTCTGATCTGGATATTTAGAAGTCGGCTCATACTCCTCGGCCTTCATTTCTCATCTCACTTCCTTTTCCCCACTCATCTTTCCCCATCTGCTCAATTGCTTTCTTTTCTCGGATTTATTGGATTGGAAGTGTTCCACCAAGTTGAGTTGACGCGAGACATGACGGGGCAAGGCATCCTGGGAGTTCCGGCATCAAAATTGACAGTATTTTTTTTTTCTTTCTATTCTCGTCCAGCGCTTTGAGCGAGCGAGTGATTACGTGGGTTCTAATGTCGTATTAAATTGTCCTTGCGTGAGGAAATGAAGGAGGTGATAGGTTAGGTGTAGCATTGCTAGCTAGACATCAGGATGGTACGTAGCATAGCATAGTGATACATGATATGATCTCTTTCACATCCCAACAAGGTACAAATAAGAAAGAAAAAAAAGGATGGAAAACCTCTCGATTCAGCCTCAGCCCTCAACGAGAGCACTCCTTTATATAGCTCCCCATCCCAACCCACCCCTAGTTTGCCTCCCCTCATAAGCCCGCTCTCACTTACCCCATTCGTAACGGATTGCCTTGCCTTGACATTCTGAACGAACGAACGACATGAACCGGCCGTTCGCCTCGCCTCGTTGCCCCCATCTGACCATCTAGGGTCCTGCGAATCACGATCGGAGCGGCTGGGTGCGCAAGGTTGCTTTTCGCGAAGGTTGCTGCCTGGAATTGGGGGGTGGGGAGTTGCCGCTTCGGGGTTAGGGCCGGCGGGGATCGATGCGACAAGGGAACGGGTTTGGATGTGCATAGGGAGGGATGCGAGGAATACTGGGTAAGGGGTTTGGAGTGCAGAGTGGAGGGATGAGGGTTTTGGGGTTTGGGAATAGTGGGTTGGGGTGGTGGGTAGGGAGAGGGTTGGCTTGGGAGTGGGGGGCGAACATGGAAGTTGCTGGATGCAATGATTAAGGTCTCGGTGCCCTTTTGGATTTATCACGACTAATTCCGCATTGGAGATTGGGAGTGTCTTTAGTCTGAGTTATGTAGAGTCTAGTCTTGGTTTGTGTCTGATCGTCCGAGTTGTGGAAATACGTGAGTTGGGAATGCGGAATTGGATGCTAGTTGCTAGTTGCTAGTTGCTAGGTGCTAGGTGCTAGTTACGGCTGTAGCCTGGAGTCTTTGGAGTGAGAAAGTCTTGAGCATTTATGGCGTGTTTGTTTTGCAAAGACTTGAGATCTTGGATTGTTTGATTGCGTGTCTTGGAAATGAATGGAATTTTTTGGGGTGGTACCGTACTGTTCTTAACTGTGATGGAAAACGTCTGCGCGCAATCCACGGTTCTGGTGTTTTTTACACCTATCAAAATGGGCAGGATTGTGACTGTTGCTCCACACCGCGAATTCTTCCTTGCACCTGCTAGTCATTTATTATGTATACGCATGCAACGAGCTATTCCATACTAGGATCAGCGGGCCGTGAAATGCTACACTATCTCTTGCTTGTTTGTTCAATCCTTCACAAGACCTTGATATCCCCTTGCCATCCTTTCCAGGCACTACTAATTCATCCCTCCTCCTAGACCCACCCCAACCCCTCACCATGACCACCCAGACATCTTCCTCAAATACTCCAACACCGCAACCCCACTCAGCAACACAACCCTCACCCACTCCTCTCCCGCTTCCCCCTCCACCCAAAAAACCCCCCTCTTCCTCCCATACAGAAAATTGTGCCGGAAGCCCGCAACCACAGCTCCACTCTCCCCCTCCACAAGCTTCAAATGCAACCAATCCAATTTCGCTTTCACACGACCCTGCCCCTCGATATCAGCCGTGCGTTTCCACACGAAAAGTTTGCGACCCGAGGAGTCTCCCGAGTCGAGGCTGAGTTCGAAGGCGTTGGTCTCCCATTGTGAACGGCAGCGGAGATCCTCCCAGAGGGCGGTGGTGGGGGAGGAGATAGGGTCGCCGATGCAGAGATGGATGGGGGTGGCCCAGGAGCTGAGGGAGAAGATGCAGGTTCCAAGGATGGATGAGGGGGTAGGGGAAGAGGAATCGGAAGGTGTTGTTGTCGTTGTAGGAGAGGTGGTGGCGGCGCGCATGGTGATACTGTGTTTGTTTTCTTTGCTGGGGAGCATGTCTTGGGTTACGAAGGAGAGGTCGAGGGTGTAGAGGGGTTGGGAGGTGGCTTCATCGCTGAGTTCAGCAAGGGTCCGGCGTTTGTTGGTGGTGGTCAGGGTGTAAGTTTTTTGGGTTGTCATGGTGGGTAGGTGAATTAGTAGTTCAATGGTTCTAGGTGAGGTTATTTGGTGGTTTCCAAAAGTTGTGATCTTGCAGCTTCGCTCGTTCTGGTGTTTGGGGTTTCGGGGATTGGAAAAGTGGGCACCGCTGGGTACCAAAATACACAGTAGAAGCAATTGGATTGTAGCCTGTATTCTTTGGAGCATGGTATGACGTAGCATGTCCAGAAGGAGGTGATTGCTATAGAAATTGGCGGTTCCACTTGGCACAGTGCCGTTTCCGAGCCCAAGTCGTTCCACTTATAGCCATACATGGTGCACTTTAGGCGTGCCATTATTGACAAAGGATCTAGCTCCTTGGATCATGTTGGATTGATATGATCTCCTCTTGTCACCTCCCTTTTCCTTTCACAATGAAGAATCTACGGTCCTTGGGAAATTGATACTGAACAGATGCCAATCGGTGTTGTCCATCAGCTTTTCCAAGAAGAGTTCCTTCGAAGAATGGATAAGAAATACATCATGGTCTCAATTGTATGCCTTGATCTGCCCAAGATTATCTGTGTGATAGATTCGCCAATGTTCTTGGAGTTGAGCTCATCTGACAGCTAGGAATGCTGACCGTATGAGCCAATGGCTACGAGAGTTATCAGCCAATGACTAGTGCAATAAGATTGAGTACAGGCTTACGACAGTGTTTGGCCCATCAATCTGCTTCGATGCCTATGCGATATAAATATTGATCCAAAACAACGAGCTCGTATGGTTTGGGAAGAGATTCATCTACGACAGATTTTTTGTCATACGACTTCTTGAATGTAGTATATAAGCAGCAAGAAGCTTGGCTCAGAGGAACTTCATGAGCATCATGGTAAATTTCCACATGTAGGATATCGGATATGCACTGGTAAAAAAAACAGAGCGCGTCACAGACTCCTGAAAGTTTACTCTGTTCAATGCCCGAATCTCCCACGCTTGCACTGGAAAGTGGACGAGGATGGATGATATACGCGAGTACAAGCAGATGTGTAGATCTAGAAAAGGGCGTACGCGCAGCAGATCCGAATTATTGAAATGATTCTAAGCAGTGAACAAGCGTTGTTTGAACGATTGAAGGCTTGAGATGGAGAAAACAAATCAATGTTGAATAGCGATCTTGCTAGATATGGATAAGCGCTAGCCTTGATATGGGCTAGCTTACAAATCCCGATTTTGGCTCTAGACTCTTCGGGGAGTAAAAGGGAGAGGGGAAGCCGCAGATGATAATATTCCCTATACCGTAGTGGAGCATTGTCGATGGAGTATCGAAGTCGGCAAATGTACAGCATTTCAACTTTGGTCCGTCTAGGCATCATGTGTAGATCGATTTCGCATTCCTTTGCTGATCTCGAGCGTAGCCGAAGTATGTGGCAGAGGACAGTGTTCCCATTGGTTAGTGGGCACTCCTATGAATTTTGGTTGTACTAACAGCTAGTACGCCTCGATCTCATTTTTGAGCGGTTGAATCTCTGTATGCAAAGACATGGACTGCGTTGGTCGCAAGTCATAGCTGGTCGCAAAGCACAGTTGGTCGCAGACTGAGATGATGATGTCTTGAGCACGATGATAGGGAGTAAGGAGATGTACTTCACATGGCGGTGACTCCTGGTGCGACTCAAATAGAGACAGCTTGCAATTTCACAAGGGACGTTCCGGTGCGATCTAGCTGATGTTTCCGAAGGGGGTGTGATTGGGTTGAGGAGAGAATTAGCGGAAGCGGTGAAGGTGTGCCTCGGAGCATTCCGTCATCGGGCATGCGGATTTATGGAGCTGACGACGTTGGAGTATTGTGTGGGGAAAGTCCACGATGGACGACCCGGGCACGGACCGCGAGAGGGCAGACTCTAGAGTGTGGCTGGCAAAAGGGCCAGGTTTTGGCGGCATTTGGAGGCAGGGTCTTGATGGTGAAGGCACCATTTGCCGGTAGCAGGGTGGAAATGGAGGCCTCCGAGTGGCCGTGGCACGATGGCATTTATGGGCGGATGAAGTTATAATGAGATGCAAGTGTTCACGAGGTCAATCCCAGGAGGCGTCAAGGCGTGTCAGAGCTGGGATCCCAGAGCGCATGTGTGTGTGGTTGTGTTTCTGCTAGCTGCTGGTGGAAGTTCCGCGGGGAGAATCACAGCTGTGGCAATGTCTACCACATCATCATATAGTGTATCGGCCCAAAGAGGGGTGAGAATAAGAAAAGAAATTTGAAGAAATTTGAAGTGGTTTTTGCAGATGGGTGACGGACACTGCAGGCGTCAAAAAATGCGCGTGGGGGGGAGGGGGAGTGAGGTGAATGAGGCTGATGCATTGGTGTAGTGGGTGGGCACCTGGGCACCTGGGCGGGTGGCCGGTGGATCGCGCAATGACGTCAGAGAAGGAGAGCAACTCGAAGCATCTATCCGGCCAGCGCACACCGGGGCGGCAGAGAAGAAGAGGCTGCACATCATCACCGTACGCTCTGCGCTTTAAGCCCAGGTGTCTCCTTAAGTCGCCTCCTTCCAAGCGGTCACGGTCTACCTAGGTACGAAGGGGAAGGCGCACTTTTGATTTAAGACTTCCTCGCTTGCCCACTCTCTTCCCTTTCCCCAGCAGTACACAGTCACACCCGCAACAATCATCTATCCATATATACCACCCACAGCACAGCACACAATCCTTTTCACTCCCGCCATCCGATCATCCGCACACCCACGCATACCGTCGCTCACCCACCCTTACACTATCACCGCGCTATCCTCTATCGAGCCCCGTCAGGCTGCTTGGTTCCTCCGGCTGCCTTCTCTGCTCCAATCACCTCAGCGACCCCTCTGCCCCTCATACGTCAAGCTGCCAGTACCCTTCGGAACCGGATTTCAGCCCTGCTAGGCCTCCCCCTCCGACATGGCCGCCCTCGCTCTCAAGGCTATAGACTACGGCGCCGAGAAGATTCCTGACAAGTTCTTCGAATCTATCCCAGGTGGCTTCTTTACTCCCCAAGAGAAAAAAGAGATAAGAGACCGAAACAGGGATCGCAATCGCGACCGGCGACACAGGAGCGAGCAACGCCAGAACGACCGTGATCGACGTCGATCCCAACGAGACCGCACTCCTCCGACTGATTACTCCGACCACAGTGGCTACGACGACACTGACTACGAACGCGAACGCGAACACAGAGACAAGCAGCAACGCCATCGCGCAAAGAGTGCTGGAGGGGATTACACCCATACAAAAAGCCAGAACCGGGGCCGACATAACCAGCGTACCAGTGACCTCGACGGAGAGTACGGTTACCCAGACATGGACCGTAACGACCGAGGGCCCGAATTCCCTCCCCCTCCTGCTTCAGAATACAGACCATACAACCCAGCGGAATACGTAGCCCCGGCAGCAGCTACGGGAGCCGCCATGGGCAATGCCTACTACAACCAGGCGCCCTCCCCGGTTGTGGGGCCCGAGTACTCCTACTCATCTCAGGTAAATAACTACGATTCTCGTCCTCGTTCACACAGTGCAACGGTACCCGCAACACGATCTCCTTTGATACGGGCGCAATCAATTGCGAATTCGCCTATGTTTAGGAGTAGATCCGTGACGGCACCTTGGACACACCCTTTGAGCGCCCCTCCAATTCCCTCGACCCCTTACAATACTTTCTTTCCTCCCTACTATCCATCCACTCTAAACGCTCTTTCCTATCGCAGCTCTCCGCTTTCCGCATCTTTCATTCCATCTTATGAACCGCCATTGGCGGCTTTGTTACAAGCATCAAATACTAACTCCCCACAGCCCCAGGGTTCCTATCCTCAACCTGCCCCATCTACTGCAGCTGCACGCTATACTCCGGCAAATGCATACACACATTCCCCAGTGAATGCAAATGCCCCCATCCCCCCATCAAGCCCGTATCCACCCTACAACCCTGCAGACTACACGTCCCAGCCTCCTGGCAGCTACAGTCCCAATCCTGCGTATAGGGCGCCAGGAAATGCATACGCATCTCCTCCGCCTTTCTACCGTCAACAATCGCGTTCTCAGCCGTCACTGGCTGAATATCCACCTCCTGAGAATACACTGACCTACAACGAACCGCCAAGTCAACTCGGCAGTACCTCGTCCTCGCGCCATCACCGTCATGGTGATGGGAAACAGCATAGGGCCAGGTCTGCCGATCATCATAAACGCAGTCGCAGTCGAGTTGCTGATAAGTTTCGTGACAGATTCGACAACTTTGACGGGCGTGAGCGTGGCTTGGCGGCTTCAGTAGGAGGTGCGTTGGCTGGAGGACTGGCAGGTAGAGCTGTTGGTCATGGGACGCTAAGTACGCTTGCAGGTGCGGCAATCGGTGCTTTCGGTGTACGGGAGTTTGAAAAGAGACACGAGAAGTAAGTGGTATAAATGTGAAGTCAGGTGTTGCTGTGAAGGGGACGGACGCAATCATTTGATTTATTTATGGCGGTTGAGTCTTTGACTGACGTTCTTTACGTTCCAGGAAGAAAATCGGCCACGATGGGTCTGTAACGCCATCCCGCCGAGAACGAAGTCGCAGCAAGCATGGTAGCTCGAAGCGGGTCGACCACTCCCATTCCCCTGTGACCTCTCAAGACCGCCGGTCGGACCGTTACGATGGTGGCTTCGATAGCTATAGCGATTCCGAATCCGACAGTCGTCGAGGCACTCGGAGAAGGCGAGCTTCTGGCCGTGAGCCCAGGAGGGAGTATGATTAACCTTCGATGCTTAAACAAGAGAGAATCGACAGTCCTGGATCCAGTCCTTTTTTTTTAGTTCTTGTGCGGGTGTCTTCTCGGCCTATTTCCCTTGCCTTCGTTTTCCTGTTCCACTTTCCTCGATCACGATCAACGGCTTTATGACCACAGCCAGGCTACGAAACATGAGTTATGACAAACATAGAAATGTGCATTAGCGGAGGGTGCTTTGTGGCGTTCCATTCTCAGGGCCGCAGCAGACTCCGGGCGGCGACTTAATGATGCGTGGATCACGTTTAGATGAGGTGCAGTCGGCTCTGTTTCCTTGCAAGGCACAAGTCAGCGGGACAACGAATTTGCAGGCGTACCTTTTGGGCCCGCCTTTGTGTTAGACTTATTATCGGAGCCGGGTCCGATGGAGAAGGTAGATCGGCATGTTGAGACTGGGGACATTGTCAAAGTAGCAATCCGGGCTGCGAATACATGGGATGCTGTACACTATCACGAATATAATACCACACTAAGTATCAAAGGGCGCTCCGTGATGTGGCAAAGTGATCATCTAGGTCTCCCACGCGTGAATCGTATGCCGCAACAGATGCGACGGGAGCTAAAATAAGGCGCCTCCAAGGTTACCGCTACGGCTCGCCATGGCTTCTCGAAGGTTTCATAGGTTTCTGGAAAGTCGGGCCTGCAGCGCATGGCCGAAAAAGACGCCTCTGGCAGTTGTCCCGAGCATATTCGCACGTGGCCTGGCGTCGATCTAGAGGAATAGTTTTGGTGAAACGATCTTCGGATGCGTAGATCGGTGCAGTCACACAAGGCTGCCGAACATCCCTCTACACCTATTCTCTTGCAGGGCTTTAAACTTATTCCCCTTTTTAAGAAAGTTCCTAGTCTTAGTATTATATACAATTGGAGGCTTTGCGAATAAGTTTTATAATAGCTAATGTAAGGGACATTCTATATTATATAGCCTTATTCTTATTCTATTGTCTATTGTCTAAGAAAGATTATGCTAGCAAGTTTCTAGGCTTCTAAAGCCCTGTGGAGAAAAGGCGTACAGAAATGCTCGGCAACCTTGTACAACTGCACTGATCTACGCATCCGATATCTCCGCTGTTGGTCTGTGCGACGGAGCTTGTTCCCATGGCGCGGAATAAAGGCAGTCGATTGATGCCGTCGACACTTCCTCCACTCACATTTCACTCACTTCACTTACTTCACTTACTTCACTCTCTATTTCCTCATTTGCTCCTACCGCTCTTCTGGCCGGCTTCCAGTCTTGAGCTCACCTTTTTTTCAGTTTCTCCTACTTATTGCAGTCTTTACTGTGCAGTCCCTCCGCTCCGCCTTACTGAAGCTTTGAAGCTCTGAAGCTCTGAAGCTCTCTTGCATTAACACCTCCCGATTCCTCATTGAAGTCAGGGTCAGCGGGTAAACATAGCTCCCACCGCCACGATCGCCTTAACCGGTCCGGTGCCAGCCATTCTGTCTCCTGGTCTGCATTGAATAGCTATCCCTTGACTAAGTCTTTGTCAATTCCTCTTGTCTAAAGGGACAGTGGCAAATTATACCATCACCTGCTTCCTCTACGCCGCACGCCTACATCTTACGAGCACGACCCTCCAACCTTGAAGCATTCCAAACCTACAGACGCACGACGTCATGGCTACCGCCAATCACTCCAAATGCTTCTTTCTGGACGTCCTCCCTGCGGAGCTTCGTATCGCCATCTACGATCTCCTCGTGGTCTCTGACCAACCTCTCCGCGGCCAATCCGCCCGTGACGAAACGCACCAGCACAATCTAGACCTCACGATCCTCCGCACCAACCGGCAAATCCACGCGGAAGCACTTGACACCTTTTTCTGCAAAAACACATTCTATATCACCAGCATCCCCGAAGACACCGCTCCTCCAACCGCCTCCCTCTCTCTCACCGACAAGGAAGACGATGAAAATGCCGATCAGAACGACGAGCAAGAGCAAGAGACTCCACCTCCCACTCTCCCAAGGACCCTCGGCCAATTCGATCCCCCCCTCCCTCCCTCTACATGGTCCAAGATCCGCAACCTCACAATCGACCTCCTCTTCCACCCCTCGCAACCCGTCACCGCAACCAACTTCCCCATGGGTTGGAAACCCAACGACCCGGGAGCAGCCGCCTACATCGGCACCCTCATTCGGATTCTCTCCTCCCTCTCCCCCTCCCTCCAAACTCTCTCCCTAACCGCCGAAGTCCGCGACCCCTTCTGCGCGCGCAAATGCCTTGTCAGCTTCTTCATGTGCGACAGAGACCGCAGTTTTGCGCGTGCCCTCGCCTCCGTTACATCCCCCAAGATCGGAACCGTGCCGATGAGTTTCGAGTTTCCCGATTGCTATTACAGGACGGAGGTGCGGAAGGATGTTTTTCTGTCGAAGAGTATCTTGCTGTTGGCGTGCCAGGTTATGTTTTGTCAAAGTCAGGTGCGGATCGACGAGTTGTTGGCGGCATTTGAAGATGGGAGGTTGAAGGCTATGCCGGTTAGGGATCGGGCAGATTTGAAGGGCTTGGTAGAGAGGGGGGCTTGGGTCGGGTTGGGGAAAGGTGGGGTGGAGTGATGGATCGAGTGGATGTTGTATAGTGCGCAGGTGCCCATTTGCAGGGGGAAGAGACATCCTTTTGATGGGTTTCATGATGGGTTTCTTGCTCTTTTATTTCCTCTTTCGGGGTGGGGTGCACGGTGTTAAGTGTGTATAGGCATAGCATAGGTGGAGTTGGAGTTGGAGTTTTGATAGAGTGGAACGAAGGGTTTTTAGATATGCATTTATCATGGAGTTTTTTCCTTTAGGGTAAAGATATTATATAGAGATTAGCATGGGTTGGCCAGGGTCAAAGCAATTAGATTTTATATCAAGTATTTGGTTTAGCGCCCGTGGCAGTAGCAATTGGGTATTCTTTGCAAACTATGTGTATGTGTATGTAGATGAGTGGGGGGTGTTGAGTGATTGTTTGATTGTAGGTGGTTTGGGTTCTGTGTGCTAGGTGATTATTGATAGGAGTTGGTTGGCATTTGAACTCAAAGAGAATGACTTCCATAAATCTGTTTGAAAGGGTCTTTGTATGCAATTGAAATAGATGCTTCACACTTAAAAGTGTTCAATTCTCATGCACATCCTACCTAAGTATCTTTCAACATCCACAGTGTCGACTCGTCAACATTCGTCCAATAGACCTGGCTGTTGTGTTTTAGATATATCGAGCTTAAATACAATGATCGCGCTGAATGGGACTCTGTGACATTGGGGTGTATGGTTTTCAGGAGGTGTGCGTTTTTTTCCCTTGGGAGTCGAGGATGGTGGGGGGGTGGATTGGGGTTGAGTCGTGCAAATGCACGGTTCTGAATATACTGCTGATTCGATTACGTCAAAGAATTGAAATCGCATCGTTTGAAACAAGTTGGTTCGTTCCCACGATGGCCTGGGGTGCGTGAACCAAACACTGTGTCTCTGAGACAAATGTGTTGCGCCTACTAATGGTCTTGCTGTTTGTGTCCCTTGTCAGCTTCATAGATTCTCAGATTTAAGAGTATTGACAATAAACAGTATAAACGTGCTAATAGCACTGAAGAAAAATGCCTTTCGGGCTTATGTTAATATAGAATAACTTCAAATCGAGTAAATGTTCCGTTACTGGCTCAACAGTCCACATTGCCATATTCCCGCGTACGGATGTGGTTGATTGAGGATTTCAAGAAGAAACTATCATCTAAAATGAAAATCTATTAGTTAAAAGCCTCTTCTGAACATATTGACACACGAAAGATAATGTAGAAGCTCCATTGACTAGAATGGTGAGCAAAGTGGATCATATGCACATATCAATTGAGTCGCAAAGCGGGGCAAAATGTGGCCCAAGCTCCCTCCCACCTTCCCCAATGCCAACAGCTCTCATCCCCAGCTCCTGACATCATTTCCACCACTCTATCAACTCCATGTACAAAATCCGAAATTCCCGCAACACCATACAAAACCAACTCAAACACCACCGCAATACACTCTTCAAAACTTCCCACCGAACTTTCCATACCCACTCGACCCTCTACAAACCCCCAGCCTACAACATGCCCCAAGAACCCAAAATCACAAACATCGAACCTCTCCCCTCCTCAGAAGCAAAATGGATTGAATTCCAAAAGATATCCTGGAGCGACCGTTCGTATCCCCCCCAATCCCCCTCAACACCCACTAACACCCCCTAGAAACCGGCAAACCACGCATCTGGGAATCCGCCTCGCGCAAAACACGAGGCACATCCAACGTCGACGCCGTCGCCATAACCACCATAATCCGGCACCCTTCTCGACCCCCCTCCACCATCATAATCCTCCAATACCGACCCCCCGTCGACGCTATATGCGTTGAATTCCCCGCCGGCCTCGTCAACGAGAAAGAAACGCCCAGCGACGCCAGTCTGCGCGAGCTGCACGAGGAAACAGGGTATAAGGGCAGGTTGACCTATATCAGTCCGACGATTGTGAGTGATCCGGGCATGAGCACGGCAAATATGCAGCTTGCGACTGTGGAGGTTGATTTGGAGGAGGGGGATCAGGAGCCGGAGCAGGTGCTTGATGATGGAGAGTTTATAGAGAGGGTGGTGGTGCCGTTGGATGAGCTTTTTGAGCGGTTGGAGAGGTATGATAGGGAGGGGAAGAGGGTGGATGCGAGGTTGTGGCATTGGGCGGCGGGGTTGCATTTTGCGAAGACTTTGCGGTGAAGGAGAGGTGCTGGGAGTAGGAGGGATGATACACAGACGCACAATGCAGGTGCCGTGGAATGCGAAAGAAGAGGAAGGTGTTTAGTTGGCATCATAATCCCAACGATAATATTGATATATTGGTCGGTACTTTATTCACTCCTGTCCGTCCAATGATCACCAATCTTCGTTCCTCAAACAAGACGAAATATCTACAACAAGCAAGAATGGGCAGAAGGGCCCTCAAAAATAAATCAGCAGTAGGCCAGGGAAGTGTAGTCCAAGCCGAATGGTCTGACCTCAAAGCCAGTAAGAATGTCGTTGACAGTCTTTTATTTAGACTGGGAGTCCGTCTTCATCATCGCTCTCTGAAGCTCCACTCATAGCTCCATACACCCGGACAGGGACCTGAACCTCGAAGCTTTCAGCAGGTAATCGCTCGGCAGCCGCTAGAATGACACCTCTATCATCATTCGATACCTCCTCTAATAATTCATCCCAAAAAATATCTTCCCCGTCTTCATGAGTGACCCGAGGAGTGATGAACTCAATTCGTAGTTTCCATTCGAGACTAACGCCACTTGTTATAAACTCCGGCGTACTGTTTGGCGGAATTGTTGGCGAAAATGCAAGTCTTTGTGCGAATAACGCGTTTTCAGAAAAGGACGCATGTGTTTTGCGAGTTACGCGATAGATGGAGGCGTTAGAGCGAAGAGCAATAGCCGGGTCGACTTTTTCAGAAGTTTCGAGGGAGATGTGAATTGAGTAGCAAGGTATGTTGGAGTTGGTGAAATCGATTACGGCGGTTATTGTCTCGCCTAGTCGGTATGCAGGCCGGGCGAGCATTATGACAGCAACACGCCGGCCGCTGCGTGCTATTTCGAACCGGTTTGCACTTTGGTTTGCGGAGCCAGTGAGGTTACTGCGGAGGATAGCTAAATCTATGGCGTCCTTCATAGATTGTGGTTCCTCTGCAATAGATGAGCGTCCAGGTATGGTCTCAGTAGGGGAGAGAAGGCCCATGCTGGAATTCTGTCGGGGGCGATCCAAAAGATTATCGACATAATCAAGAAACTCGGTGAAATCTTGATTGTTGGTTTTCGGTTTCTTTTTATTAGAAGACCCGTTCGCAAGGTCTGCTGCATCTACAATTGATGTACGAGCTTGATCACGAAGGATGATGTACGGAGACATCAAATCATGACCTAGGATCTCGCCGCGGCCTATTTAAGATCAGCATATGCCGGGATCAGTGTTGGAAAAAAGCGTACCATTGACACTGCCAAATACTCGGAATGGAACATCAACATGTTTCATCTGTTTTTCTTTGGCAGAACCCGGTCTCTGAGTCCCAATAGTCAAGTGATAAGCTACCTTCAAAGATCGACCCTTGTGTGTCGGTGGTAGGCCTCGAGGGAGAGTAAAACTATAGGTATAACTTCGACTCTCCCCAGGGGCTAGCCGAAGATCAACAAACAGAATGGATTGTGGGGTTGTGATGAGTGGCACCGTTTTCGAACTGGCAATACCTCGCATCTCTCGGATACTGGATGGCTCTGATGACCCCAGGAGTCCGCCGATCGACTCACCAATGTTCCCCCACCCCAAGGCCCCAAAAAGTCCACTGTCGCGTTTTGGTCTTTCTACACCAACTACGCCACCGCCCCCTTGACCACCTACGACGCCCTTTCTTTTAACTTCCTCAAATGGGGCTTGATTGATTAACGATCCGTCAACCGTAAATGATCCCATGACCTGCGCGTAACCCATCATCAATGTCTCTGGGCGCTTTTGAGAACTCGGCGGAGCTAGCTGAGAGCCTTGTCGCTGGTGTGTAGTCGATCTGGCGATTAGCCTCGCTGTTGGCTGTCCTGTGTATTCGGATGCCAATGTTTCGCTAGAGTTGTTGCTCATTGAGTAGAATTCGCCACTACTTCTAGGGGTGCCATTCATACTTGAGCCTGAAAGAATACGAGCAACGGGAGAGAGGGTTTCGACCCGAGGATCGACCGACGGGGGTTCATCGGACGGCCTGGGGGAGATTCCTCGAGTTTGAGTAGGTCGTAAACGTGGACTGCTGGTCACACTGGTGTTATTGGTCCGTTCGGGGGATGGATCATTTGAGGGAGGGGCAGCGGGAAATTTAAAGTTGTGAGAGAAAGAATTGGATGGCTTCCTATTGCCAACAGGTAGCGCAGGAGTATTGGGGGCCGTGGATGCACCGCCGGCTGCTCGTCGATTCGGTCTAGATGGTAAAGGGAACTCTTTAGAAGTTTCATGAAGAGGGGGAGGTGAAGTGGCGCCCATGGACAGGGGAGACTGATGGGTTGCCGATCTATGGCCTGGTGAGGTTACTATTCAGATATTAATGCTGTACGAGTATAGAGGTTGAGGCCTTAGTAACTACCTGGATACTGACTTGGCCGGCCAGGAACCACTTGCAAGCTAGCCGACCTGCCATGTCCTCTGACAGGACGCTTGGATTGAGCCGTACGGTCATGACTGACTTCCGTAGCGGCATCTGTTCCTGCTGAGTATATTGACAATGACCTCCCATGCGCGTGTCCTGGGGTTGTGCTGCCGTTGTTGAATGTTGTATTAGGAGGAATAGGAGACCGTCTGTCTCCCGCAGTAGAGGGGGTATTTAAGGATAATGTTGGTCGATGTCCGCGAAGATGAGGCGGAGGCATCTGCTGCGATGCAAATGACGAGTTCCGCGATATAGAGGGTCTGGTGGATGAGTGAACGGGGGGAAGCTTGCGCTGTCGTTCCCCGCCAGGCGCAAATCCATTGTGTTTCCTCGAAGGGCCCGGAGAGCGTTCCGGACTGACTCTGGGCGGCTCTACATTCTTGAAGGTGATTGTGCATTCAATGTCTTCACCTGCGAACACGGTCGACTCCTTAAAGTGTACGAATACGCGGATGTTGGAGGCCATCGTGGGGGTGCGGGCGTTGACCGCCGGGGAGAGGCCGGCAGCTCATCGGGAGTGCGTCAGATGATACGGTCGTTCGGTGAACATGGCTTCGGAGAAGATAGCGGCGGTGTTTGTGTGAATTGGTGTCGAGAAGCTACAAACCAAATGATGCGCGCCGTTGTCGTGAGTGCATTGCGGCAGTCGCGGACTAGCGCCCGAGGTCAGGCAAGAGAGACCGAATGCAGCCTAGTGTGAGGAACGTTGGACACGAGAACGAGCTTCTGGAATCCAAGCGACCGCCTACCTAGTTGATGTGAAAGGAATATTTACAGTCAACCATAATAATCTGAAGACTAACTTGTTGAATTTCTGCTCGTAAATCCACAAAAGTGCTCCGCGCGTTGTTAAGTTTAGCATATGTTCCTGGTCCTAGCGTTATACAGATCGAGCACCATCCTTCACTCACATGGTTACAAACATTCGTCATTCCGTTAGCTGTACTACATGATGAGCCCCCAGACAGCTAGCGGATCTATCATCTAGCCATGTGACGTTGTCCCTCTTGCGATAGTCCATTCACTTGCCACAAAGTCATCAAGCAAACCCAATACCAACCGAGCATACTTTGTATGTATCATCTAGGTAATGTTTTGTGCAAGCAATGGTCTACTCTTACTTATTCAAAAATTGGGCATCTTGCTTATTTTCTTCACGGCCTGTTTCGATAAATATTTTGGATGATTCTAGCCCCTGAGATCTACTACGCAACTTTCCAAAGTACATCATCCCCAGATTTGCCACCACTAACAGACTAGTAGCCAGGTCATCTCTGTTGCGCCTCCCCAGATTCCCTCAGAGGGCGTCAAATAGCACTTGAAGGTCCAGGATATAGGCCCTATTCTCACTGCTGCGCCTTCCCGTGTTGCAGCAATTCTTGCACAACGACGCGTTAGCAGTACCTCGTGCCTGATGACGTCACACATACCATCCCAACTTAAATTCACCATCCAACCCTGGAGGACACAGATCATTCGGAACGAAACCAGATCGAACCACTTTAACAACTGCATCTCAAATCTACCACTTTCTTCAACATCTTAAATCAAACCTCAATACTTCATTTTACACATCACACTCTACAACTTACCCATCATGCCTATCGGACAACAAGAATCAGGAGTCACTTCCGGCGTCAAGTTTGTCACATCGACCATCGGAAATACGGTCGGCGGAGTCACAAACACTGTTGGGGGAGTTGTAGGCGCACTCGGCCGCGGCGTGGGAGAAACACTCGAGGGCGCGACGGGAAGCGCTGGACGACCTGTTGCTCGAGGTCTTGCTGATGCAACTACGAGTGTTGAGGATGGTGCCAACAAGATCGCAAATGGAGTGAAGAGGGCTGGGGAAGGCAAATAAGCATCCGGGGGAACGAAGGAGTGCTGCAGTAGCAGCGCGAGAAATAAGGGGGCGTTGTGGGAGGAAATACCAGGCTATTGCAGCCACACCGTCGTTACTATGCCCAGATGAGATTGGGATACGTTAGACTTGCCGCTTACCCAGGACAAGTGCTTGTAATGATAAGAATTTGATCATGTCTTAATTGTTTTGCAGCAGAGACTTGGCTTGATATGATGTAAGGTGCCCAGATTTCGTATCTGGGTGGTTCGTAGTCGTTCACGAGACAGGCTGGGGCCTGAACTCAAATAAATACCATGGTGCCTTGCTTCCATTGCCACTCCGCGAAGGAATGCTCTTCCATGTAACACTACCTCACAACTTTGTTACGAAGTATAAAGATTTCTTTGTCGATGAGTGATGCTTAAGATTAGTATCCAGAAAGTCGTCCGAATTTCCACATACGACCATAAGAGCTGTAATATTAGGTACCCCGTCCGTTCTACCATATACAAGCCAGCTACTGGTCCAGTAGTACTCTCGTGGGTGACCAGAGGGGAATGCGGACTGTTGTATGTTTTTGTAGTTTTTTTGCCCGTCGGGGTGATATGTGGATCGTGGCACAACGCTAGCCTCCTTTGTACTCGGGAAGAATGAGTTCACACATGCACCCTCAGACCATCAACAGCCAGCCTGAGCCTATGACAAAGGAATCCTATCCTGCAGAATTAAGAACATTGTCAGCCGGCATGATAAACACCGCACTTCCGAAAGCATCACACTGCAGTTTGAGAACAGCATTCACAATCTGCATGTCTGAATTTTGATTGCACGCCAATCCCACATCAGCAAGCGAGGCCACTGAGCGATCTTTCTATGAAAACACATTCACGCTCCATACAGATACCAAGAACTGATCATCACGGACCTCCTGGTCTCGCAATTCAATTGCGATGTGCGCAGAAGAACGGATTTGAAACAGTCATGACATCATCTGATCGCCTTCTCCCCTTCTCAGCAGCGGTGCTCCTCGCCAAATGACACACCAAACTGACGTGTGCCGGCAAAAAAAAAAGACTCGGGCGTTTCGAGATGACTGTAGTGGAGTCCTTTGCGTGTTCAACAATTCTGTGAAGAAGAGGGGAGAGGCTGAAGAGAAGAAGCCACGCGACCCCACATTAAGGTTAAGTTCACGATTAGATACAGGTTTAGCGCTGCAGGGGCGGCTAATCGATACGCATTTTCCTCGACGTCAATCCATCTTTTACACACCAATTGGACGGCTAGATGCTTGGATCCTTCTTTCTTCCGGGCCAATTGCATTCATCATACTACTTCAACACCATATTAATCCGCAGATCTAACCATTCCCTCGGACCTTCAGTTATCCTATAGCCCTCCTGGTTCCGTCCCAGCCCGCCCTCACTATCGATAAGTCCGCAAAATCAGCGTCCGATACTGCCGTAACCGGACACTAACGCACTCGGTCTTATTGTTTCTTGCGTCTGCCGTCTGTCTGAACTGCACATGTCTGTGACAGGGACAGCAGCGGTGGACTCCTTTAGCCGGACACCTTTTCTTTCACAGTCGTTGGAACCTTGGAACAGCTCAATTGCAAAGGCAGTGTGATGCAGATGCGAACGACCATTCAATAGTTCATAGTATTTCCAGGCTAATGAGGAATATGATTAGTTGAGACTTCCAGCGAACAGCAAACAAGAGACCTGTTCACGATCCACAAGTGGCCCATATCCCAGAGAGGTTGGTAAGGAATGCCCCAATGACACCTCGCCAACCACCACCCCCACCAGCCGTTCCTCACTCGCTTGAACAAGCAAAACGCTCCAGCCTCTCCACCCCAAGCACTAGTCCTGTTGGTTTATTGACGCGTGGAAGGTGATCGACCGTTTTTTACCCCGGTATTAACGCCCTCCAAGCATGACATGTCGATGCCCTCCATGTCCGATGAAGTCAGTGCGGGTTTGATCCCTACCCAAGTATATAGTTGCCCCTCCGACTTGTAGTTTTCGAATACAGTCATCAGACTTCTTCGAAAGTAATACTCGACCTTTTGGTAATACCTTGCTTTGCTTCCGGGATTGATACCTCGTTCATCAATCTACGTCCTTCGTTGAACTCCTTCGTTCAGACTTCACGCATAATCAATATGAAAAACACTTTCGCTGCCCTTGCCTTCATGGCATCTTCGGCTTTGGCCAGGCCTCAGGTTACCTCCGCAGCTGCTCCATCGGCTCCTACGCCTTCTGGGTGTGCGACATCTCGTTCAGGCACCTTTCAGATCTCGGTGCAGAACGTGACTTCTTCGGCCACCAAGCGTGACGTTGAAAAACGCCAGCTTGCCGGTACACTCACACTATCACTGAACAACGGTGTGTTGAAGGATCAAGCTGGTCGTGACGGTTATATCGCAAGCAACTTCCAGTAAGTCAATCGTTCCTATACCAGACTCCAACCTCTGACGTCGATAACTAGATTCCAATTCGATTCTCCTCCTCAAGCAGGCGCTATCTATACCAGTGGATTCTCTGTATGCTCCAACAACACTCTCGCTCTTGGAGGCTCTGCTATCTTCTACCAATGCTGGAGTGGTTCTTTCTATAACCTTTATGACCGTCATTGGGCCGAGCAGTGCTCCCCCATCTATTTGATTGCTCAAAACAGTGGAGGACTTCCTGTTCCAAGCCAAGTATGTCTTCTCCGATTCAGCTTTCACATATCCGTCTCTGACAAACAATACAGATCAGTGACGGCCAACCTCAGGTCCCAACCACTGTACCCGCTGTCTCTCAACCAGCCGTTTCCCAAATCTCTGATGGCCAACCCCAAGTCCCAACTGGTATCGTCATCTCTCAAATCTCCGACGTATGGATTCCCCCCTTCTTCCCTTAAAACTTCCTCACTAACCCCTACAGGGCCAACCTCAAATCCCCACCGCCAATCCTCCAGCCCCATCAAGCACTCGCGTCTTAATCACCCAGATCTCCGATGGCGTACGCATTCACTACCTGCCGTTATTTCCATATCGCTAACAATATGATCAGCAACCCCAGATCCCCACTCCAGCCCCATCAGCTCCCGCTCCAACTTCAGTTCCTGCACCTAGCGGCCCCCTCATCTCCCAAATCTCTGGTACGTTTACTCTGTCCTCATAAGTCTTCTATTCTCACCACTAACCCTTTCACAGACGGCCAACCGCAAGTCCCCGTCCCCACCAGCGTCCTCGCAACCGCCACTCTCCCCCGCGCACCAGTCGGAACCGGTAACTACACCGTCACTGGACCTTCTCTGCCTGCGCAATTCCCCGGTGCCGCTGCGACTCAGTCGTATGGCATGGGTGCTGTGATGGCGGCGCTGTTGGGTCTCGTTGCTATGATCTAAGAGACTACGAGCAGCGATCAGAGAAAATCGATCGATTTTCGAATATGGTGTTGATGTGGAATGAAATGCAATGCATATATGACGGCGTCCTTTTTTGTACTGTACATGGGGGAGGATTGGGTAATATACGTATGTATGTACGGGACTGACATTCCCTCGGCGAGTTTGTAAATTTGGGGGGAAATACGTGACATGGAAAATGTAGTGGAGGCGATTGATTAGGTTGGGAAGATTATTTCGGACAAGAATTGTCCGTATTATTTGAAACGGAATTCTGTGATCGAGCATGAAAGCAAGATAATAATAAGAGTCCAAATTTCCTCAAAAGGCTAACTCCACATCCTACTTTCTTAATCAGAAATTGAAGGACTGTATTCACTATTTCGATCATTGCGAAAGGTCAACATCCATGCATCACTAACATACAAACTGAGCACGATTATCGAATAAGTTCCGTCCATCAAAGTTAAGATCAACACTAAAACCCGAAGGACTAATTTCTCTCTTATTAAACACATGTTTAACTTCATCAGCAACAGCTCAAGTTCTTTCAGCTAAATGTGAAACCATGCTTTGTTTGCGTTTCATACTGCATATACATTCATATATGTTATATATTCAAATCCACAATCTTAGAGATAGATCGATGACCTAGACTGGTCACCTGACCCCACTCAACTTTCCTGCCTCAGCAAGATGTAGGGACCCGTTCGAAATCAAGACCTTATTGACCAAAGCGACTATGGGAGATTCGATTAAACCGTCCCCCATTTATTGTCCTACTCGTAACTATACTTGACCTAGCATCTCTCCATTCTCTATATGTGGTTCCTCTAACAGTGTCAACCATGTCGAGCTGCAGACAGCCCAGAATCAGAAATAGGCAACACTGTTCCCCCGCCACGCTACTAGGGTTAAAGATGCAGCTGCAGGGCGATGAAGATGAAATACAAGCCGGAACCGTGTTTGCAATCGGAGCGATTCGGATTCCCCAGGCTCGTGATTTCTACACAGGCCATGTAACTATTAATCAGGATGCTTTTCGAATTTAGAATCTTTAGAATGAAGTACGGTATCAGGAAAAATGGTGCAATCTGGAAATCATCAATGTCTTGGAACACTAACATGGTTAGTTCGCGCCGCTCACTCTGGCCATGCATACAAACATTCGCTATGCTTAAAAACGGCACCTTACAAGGCCAAGGATCATATCGGCTTGGTCAGTCAGGAATTTTCTCCCTATCAAGGATGCTCTTGTTATTGAGGTCAATGAAGCTTTTCGATTGCGGCCCAACGATTCGAATATGGTACCTGGTATCAATTTCGCCGTGATGTTAGGATGGTTTAAAGACTTACGCACCTAATTGAGGACTCGGTTTGGGGATGGCATTGCTAGTCCACCTTATAAAGGAAATCTGGTTGGTTGTGCCCAAAGACGCTGTCGAGGTCCTATGGTTTGGAACACGAAATCTAAACTGATGGATCGACAATACGTCTACGGGTCAAAGTATGTCATTCGTACTCGCGAACCGGCACCTGACCCGGACGAATATGTAGGCGAGGCATAGAAAACAGTCGGGATTATTCGACGAGCTTCGATGTCACTCCCAGCCCCGCTACTTGCAATGGATATTGTGACAGCGATGGTAGAGACGCAATGGAGTAGCGTTGGAATATGGAAGGCAACGCCTCTAATTTAGAGTGCCAGCTTGGCGAGGCCATTGCGTCAAAGGTAGTTGGATGGAAACATTTAGATGATTGGGATGGATTAAATAAAGCCATCAGAAAGGAGAAAGTGGTACGAGTGGAAGGAATGGAGCGGGCGGAGGCTGAAATTATCACTGCCCGACCCTGCACTTGCACGGCAATTAAGACATACAGGGAAGGACCATTGACATATGGGAAAGAGGAACGAGATACCAGCAGCGATTTTCGGATGATCCAGAGTCTGTAGCTGCGGTTAGCTTTTAATTTTCCCGTCCTCTTCAAATCCGTTCAGATGAATTGTGAGGAATTGATATCATGAGATATGACGAGATGACACAGGATAGATCTATGATAGGATTGAAGCCTCGTTCCACTATTCACAATACGTAATACAACCCATAACGGGCAATTTTGTCAAGATATAATATGTGGGAAGGGGAAGGCGACTACAATACGGACAAATCGCCGAATTTCTCCTACAAGGGGAGTTAGTATACTATGCAAGCCCAATGTCTGGTCCGGAAGGAATCGGCTTACCTTGTACCCTGGGACGGCCCAGCGGTTCTTGGAGACGAGTTGCTCAGTACGCCTGTCAATGTCAGGCTGGGCGGCAGCGACCTCATCCTATAGAAGTGCGTTAGCGTTCGCGTGTTCTCATCAATCCAACCCTCATCCTAGATAAATACGCACCACTGTAAGGTCCTCAAATGGCCTGGCCTCCTCAATGTTCTTCAACGTCTTCTCCAGATCCTTCAATTCCTGGTCCACCACACTCTTGGTTTGTTCTGCACTTTGCACTGCTTGCTGCTCGAACGCCTCGATGGCCTTGATTTGCCTGGCGACGTCGTAGGTGGCGGGCTTGAAAGCGCTGAACTGCTTCTCGATATCGTCGACGATGGCGGTGTTCTTGAGGATTGAGCGATAGTATGAGAAGTCGACGGTCTGGGCCTGCTCGGAAAGAACGGTCACTTTGCGCCGCGCATCGTCATTGCGCTTCTTGAAATTTTGGAGGGCGGCAGCAGTGTTACCACGCAGGCCAAGTTGGGTACCAATCTTGGTCCAGTCGAGCTTGAGGGCGGCGCTGCGCTGTTGAGAATGTTAGTTCTGCTGTTGGCCATTGGGAGCATGGGAGAGGAGTAGAGAGAGCAATTGGGGATTCATGAGCTCTGATGTGTGTGCGAAGGGGTAAAGAACATACTCCGACAGCCATTGTGATGGATTGGGACGGGTTTGTGGTGGGGGGAGGTTGTCGTGATGGTGGTGAAGTTCCGGTCGACCTTTGCAGGAGTTCCCAGCCGTCGGCCTTGGCACGACCTCACTTAGTAAGCGAAGTAGAAATGTCTTCGGAGCTTCCAGCTTCTTGTGTTCCGTAAGAACGCCTCTCTAGGACTCTGGATGTGAAATATGCCATCTATTTCAATCTTTATCTATTGGACATACTATTAGGCAATGACAAGTTTTTTTCTCCAAGGAAACACCAGTATGAACATAATTTTGCGCGTCACATAACTGCATAATCAAATGTTGGTGATTCAGTGATCACTGTGGCTGATCCATTTTTATTGTCCTCATATACGGTTCATCGAAGCCCACTAATTTTCAAACGGTCACTAAAGATTATTTGAAAATGCCACGGGCAAAGCAGCGATTTCAACCTATATGCTAAGGGCCATGATGGAATTGACAATATCATTGTCATTCTCTTTGAGAGCCTTCACAGCTTTTTTCCTCGACACACTCGCCTGTTGCATGACAAGCTCGATGTCCTTGGCCTCAAGGCCAGAGTCATCGACCTCCTCCTCCTCCTCATCGTCATCCTCCTCGTCGTCGTCCTTCTTGTCCTCGACAGGGGCCTTGCCCTTGCCGTGGCTGTGACCGGCATGGTCGTGATCGTGGTCATGATCGTGGTCATGATCATGGCCAGAGTGGTCGTGAGCAGCGGACTCTTGGGCAGCAAGCTGCTGAGCAGCGGAGGCCTGGGCCTGAGAGTTCAAGTCCTCGATCTTAGCCTCACCGAAGATACTACGATGATGTCAACAACAGCTCTCAATGTCTTTGTGTTGAAAAAATTCCTTACATCCAGGTGTTGCTTGAAGGGGATTTGTAGACGTCTGGCTGGTTGATGACGAAGAGAATCTATGATTTTCATGTCAGAGGTGTTTCCTTCAAGTGAGGGGCAGTGGCCGGCCCATCACGATATCTCGTGTGCTGCAGGCCACTGCTCTCTCCAATTGGATCAAGAACACTCACGTTCTTAGGTCGGCGGAGAGTCACTCGTGTGATTCCTTCAACGTGCTTCAATCCAAGCTTGGCGATTGCTTTGCGGGCCTTCTTCTCGTTGCGGGAGTGTACGGCGACGCTCGCACCGGCGGGGATGCCAGTCTCACCAGAGGCCTCAACCTCAGAGTCAGAGCTGTCCTCAGCATCCTCAACCTCGGCGCCCTTCTTCTCGGGCTCGTCGGGAAGTTCTTCGATACGGGGATTGGCCATGATGTCGTGTGTGGTGGAGGTGAGAGAGTGGTAGGTGGGCGGGCGAAGTTGAGGTTAGCCAGCGAGAGCTTATGGTTGGGTTTGGTTTTCGTGCAAGCTGTGGCCCCGGGGTATTTTAGCGAGCCCCGGAGTTACAGCGACACATCAAGTTCACGTCAATTCCGCAAACGCGGTTGGAAATTCAATTTCAGCATCAGATCGTAACGGGATATCAATTATGGCAAATCTAATGCGCTTTCATGAACTGTTTGGAATTTTGACTCTTTTGCTACAATTGTTCGCATGAGAGAGCCGTCTTAACCTTCCGATCCGAATTGCACCTTGCCCACCACGAAGAATTCAACCTAAACACAGGTGTCGAATTTTGAATGTTTGGGAGAGCCATCCGGTATGCTCGTGAAATGCAAATGCCCATTCAGTGCTGCAATCCAGCACCAAATCTTCCACACGTCGACCCCGACTCAGTCAAGTTATCTATGCCTTGGAGCGGATACCGGCGAGGGTCTTGCGGACCTCGTAACGTGCCTGATAATTGCTGTTAGCTCCAATACTTCTCAAAAAAGACCCGCGGTCCTTCATAGCCAGCCAAATACTATTTGGCATTCATGAAGTGCCGGCAATGCCTATCAAAGGGATACCGACCTGTTTCCTCATCTTCAGCACCTTGAACCTCTCGAAGTCGTTGAGCTGCCTTCGCTTCTGGAGCGCGGTGCTCTTCTTAGCCCAGCTGGTCTCTGCCCATGTCTGGTCCACATTGTTCTTCTCCCAAACGCGCGCAATGAAGCCACGGCCGGAAGCACGGGGAACCTTGGGGATCACGATCGGGGTAAGAGAGACATCGGCAAGGCGGGCGGAGTGACGGGGGACTGGGGCTTCCTTGGAGGGTCCGTCAACGAGCACCTGGGACTTGTGAGCACTCCACGATCCCCAAATTTCAACTTTTGAAGGTAATGCGTACGCGCTTGTGGTCGATAATCTCGACAATGGTAGCTAACCGGCCCAGGTATGGACCAGCGCCGAAGATAACGACGCGGCCAACCTCTACCAGCCTCCACTTGCTCTCTTTGATATTGGCGTCACCCATTTCGACGGTATGTGCTGCAAGTAAATGTTAGGAGGATATGATTGAAGAGAGATATCTCTGGCGTACCGGTCGGAAAGGGAGTCGAGGTTGGTTGTTGTTGTCGGATGTCTAAATGTTAGTGGTTGTGGTGAGGTTCAATTCAAATGTGTGCGAGTGCTGGGCGTCGGCGCTCGCTTGTGTCTTGGCACCGACGACCTATTTTTTCCGCGAACTTCGCGCGTCTTTCTTCCATTCGACATCTCTCAACTTGCATCATGAACAACACTGCGCGATTTGCTTTCCAGAGCGCGCATGTTGTCAAAGCCTTGTGCATAGCAGATCTCAACGTCTGGCGACTATATGGAACCTATGCTCTCATCGGCCTTGCTATCTTGCATACTAACCTAGTCTTCTGAAAGATAGGCTTCCTCCATGGTAAGTGCAGACTTTTCGCCTTCTCCTTTTTCCCTCTTTTCCAATGATGAGGTAATTTGCGATTGAGTCCTTGGTCGGAGACCCTCGCCGGGGTCTCTTAACGACAAAGGACCTGTGATATTCACTTCTTACATATTCTGAACCTATCGTCCTCTTCTATAAGTCGTTACATACGGGGAAGTAACAAAGCTAACTGAACCAGACGCTGACACAGTTACTGTTAACACGATTACACATTCTGTACATCTATGTTGGCTGGTTTCCGTTGGGTGTTATGTGCCAACTGAGAGATCTTGTGAACAGGTCATCCACCTTTCGGATTGTCGGCCAACAGTCTTCCCGTGTCCACTTACAGTGCTCATTGTAGGAACTAATGTCATAAAGCGTTGTATCAGGCGCCATCAATCTCCAGGGTATGTAACTTATTTCTTTCAATCACATATCCCCTTTCCGATGATTAAAAAATCATCTGCCTAGATAGTAAAAATGACTCTTCGGAGGTTGATTTTCACCATACACCAAGATCACTGAGGAAATATAACACAAACGCTTTGCTTGATCAGTTTTCTGGATGAGCCGACCGCTAATTATACAAACAGGACCAAGCATGCCGATGGAATTGGATGCCTTCAGTACATAGCATGGGATATTGTGCGAATCTCTATAACATAAAATTACATTTATATACAATTCTACCTATGTTGCTCAGTGTGGTGTACACTTCATGTCCTCGTGTATAGAAAACCTCTCATCCATTAAAGGTCTGGCTAAGCACAACCTCATCCACTTGTACTCTCCTAGTAGTCCTTGTGATTCGTCTGCCATGATTCCGATAAAGCTTAACCAGTAACTCCCTCTGCATCGCATCGTTGTCAAGTACTGCCCTGGCATCAAACTTCTCTCCACTATATGGGAAAGTAACGATCCCCTGCCAGTCGGTATCACCCTCAAAGTAAAACCCAAGCGAAAACTGTTCTGCTTTTTTCAACATGCCTTTCAGTATAGCACCCATCCCATGTTCGTCTTGGTCAGCCCATTGCCACAGCGCGGGATCGTGGAAATCAAGCGATTGGTTTTCGGTCTTGCCATACAAAATCTGCGCGTTGAAGAGCAAGTGTCGCAGAATGCTGAGCCTGCATCCACACTCCAGTACCGCAAACCGTATCAAGTCGGTAGTGATCGTGCCTGCAACTCCAAGCAGCACTGACAGCGCCGCAACCGCACGTTCGTCCCCCTCTTCGATAGCCTCCTTCAAGCCTTGTGTCGCAGTCTCGCCGGCTAAACTTCCCTCCCAATCGATCTCTCCACTTAACGACACCAAAACATATAGCAGCGAGGCCTTTTCCTCGGTCCAAGGCCCATGCAGTAACTTCTCTGGGATACGGAACCCTTCCGCAATCCCAAGATAATTGATCTTGGTGTATTTGAATGGCCAGAGCCCATCAAAAGCTTCAACGCAGGGTACACGCACTCCGGCGCTTTTCCATGCTTTACCTCTCAAATTCGCCAGTGCATCATGCGCCTTCTGCACATAATCCAGGAAGAACGACCATGTGAAGAATCGACAGGTGAGAAGTTCTGATTGAAGAATCTCACTTCCCTCCTCTTGACATCTCAGATAACTCCTCTTAAGCTTGTGTGCCTTTCTATAATTCACAGAGCCAAAGAAGGTACGTAACGTAAACTCCATGCACACTGCTCTCGATGAAAGTTTCCGACCCAAATCTGGTGAAGCCCGTGGAAGCGACACGTTCATGCTGTAGAGGAAAATGATTTCCAGAATTTCCTGGGGAATACCCTGGAGTGTCGGCATTGCTGAGATGACCACTTTCGGCTTCAACTTTTTTCTGCTCTGCGAGAGTTGCAATTGTTTGGATGTTTGGCTAGTGCAAGGGCGTTTTGCGGAAATTTGCGATTGCGTGGTGGAAACTTGTGTGCGATTGCGTTTTCTGCCCCGGATGCGGAGGGGAGTCGGGGTCATTTCTTAAAGAGAAGAGGAACGCGCGTTTTATTTGTGTTGTGATAGGCAGCAGGTTTTGAGACACATATTTTGGGTTTAGGGTACGATGTTGTGGTTGGGGAGTGAGAGTGAGGGTGGCAGGGGATAAATACGGTTTAGCGTGCACGGGCGTTTGGGGTGACTGCTAGGATGGGCAGTGAAGGGTCCATTGCTATCACTTCTTCACTTCCAAGGTTGTAGGATTTTTCTATCAACTCAAGAATCTTTGCTCTTGTTGGATTTCTAGAATTATTCTGTCAGCATTCACCGGAATTTGAATAGATGGAGTACTGCAAACCCGAGCCGTCCGAGGAAGGGACACTGTTCGTAGGACGCATACTTTCGTTAAATTCACGAAAAATTGTGTCGATAAAGAAAATACCACAGTCAACGAAAATTCGCCATGTATCATAGCTACATATGTACCTACATCAAAGTTACAAACTGTATTCCTCCTGGTCCCTCAATTGAGTGCGACATACCCGATGAAGATAACCAGGCCGAGGACACCATATTCCCACCTCATACCTTTCCCGCCAATTTCAGCACTCTAGAATCAATGAGTATGTGAGCCAGGGCAATTACATTCCACAAAACTCAACCCACAAGTGTTAAATCCATATAAGCCCCCTCCATACGGCATCACCACTGGCGCCTGGAAAACATGCATGATCGGCATGGGAGCTATTGGGACCAGCGGAGGGACGGCGACAGCGACAGGGATAACAACAGGTTCGGCCATCGGTACTGCCACTGGACCAACAATAGGGATTATCGGTTCGAGTGCAATAACTTGCTCTAGGGGGACCATGGGACCCATGGGACCCATGGGCACCATTGGGTTCATGGGCATGAATGGAGGGCCAAAGCCGTATTGGTCGTCGATAGAACCATCGAAACCGATCATTACCATCTTTTCTGTTGTTGGGCTAGAAAGGGTAGATTGGCTGTTGGGTACCGTTTTGTGGGATGGAGTTGCTGGCGTGGTTTCGAGGTGTAGAGTAGAGAGTAAATTCGCAGTCGTTGAAGTTACTGGAGAATCTGGCGGCTTCGAAAGGCCTGAAAGTAACTTTTTTGTTGCTGGAGATAATAAAGGATGCGTGTGAGAATGAGATATGGAAGAAGGAGAAGAAAGATTGACGGAGATATTTATATCGAGGGAAGGGTAGGTTCGCTCCATGACAACTAACAGACAATGTGAAAGATTGTTAAGAAATCGCTGTGATGTAAGGCGCAGATATATTAGTAGAGGAGCTTTAACAGCCACATTAATTACGTGTTGTGGATTCCTACATAACCAGCGTCAGTTTTGTGAATCTATAGTTCACAGCGCATACATCTTCGTCACCACCGTCTTCACACCTCCTCAATCATTTCCATTGCCGTAGCTGCCTCTCTCGCCACCCTTCTCGTTTCTTCCCTAATATACCCAGATTCCGCTACCTCTCCAAATCTCCTCTTCCAAAATGCCCAATTTTCTTTTTAGATCTCCATCTTGTCACACATGGCGGGATCGACTAGGCTCGCACCGTTTGGCCCCAAGCCCAGTTTACCATATAATTGTTTTCCTAGTGCAAAAATCCATACCGCAGCAGCTACAAATTCCACAGCCTGCTTTTCCTCACCTGTTCCCCGCTGGTTTGCATGATGTGTCCGGTCACATGTATGTGCTAGTTCCAGTGCGCTCTTCATCGCATGAATGCAATAGCGCCAGATTCACGCAAGGCCATCGCGCGTTAAGATACCCCAGAAATAATTCAGATTGGCCCAATTGCGTACTTCGGCGATATAAAAGCCAGATCAACACCCCGGCCGGTCGTTCGTAGTCTCAGTTGTCCATATATTCAAGTCGCGAAGTGCGTGATGGAGGGCATAATTGGGATCGGTGGGGCTTTGTTCGTGATCTAGTTTGGGTTTTAAGCCGCGGACGAGAGAGGAGAGTCTTTCGTGACCAGCGGTATCTCTGTATGGAATTTGTCTTGCGGAATGAAATACGCTACACCAGAAATCTTCGGCTGGATATGTGTCTGCGCCTCCGGCGGCCAGGATGGTAAACCTAAAGTTTTTTATCGTTTCCGAAGAGTCTGTGGGCTCAGAGAGATACTTCTGAATCAAGAGGTATTATGTACTCTTTTTGTTTGCTCCGTACCATCGTCGTACATGTCCGATGTTGTCGATTTGTTTTGCCTCGTCATCTGGATATCTGGCCATGGCGTCTCGGACGGCGCGGGCTTCAAGTATTTTTGCGTTATCTCCTCGCACTGTCTCCAATCTTTATCATTATAGGTATTTCAGGAGTCTGACCGTCTGCAGAGAGTCCGTCCGCACCAAGGTCAGATAGTGGCTGTGTTAACTGTGCGACCCGCGCCACATATTCTTGGTGGTTGGCCCTCGTTGAGGTAGGGTTGACTTTGATCAGTTTTGAACATAGCAATGTTCGCTGCTGCCAAGTCCATCTCTTGCAAATAGCTTTGCATTTCTCACATTTAGATTGATTGCAATCAACTGTAAACTCTCCGGAGATTGTCATACCGCCTTCCAAGCGTCATGTTTCCCTCCATTTCCATATTCACGTAATTACCCCAATTTACCGAACGAGCGTGCATCCGCAAAACCTCTGCTCTCCAGAGCGCAATGAGCCCATTATATTGGGCTGGCTGACAGCTGAACTCGTTGTCAACTTTAACCGGCACCTGTCGGAATCGATTGTTCGAGTTTAACCTCTGGTGGCTGCAAGACATTGTTGACAGCGGTCGTTCTACGGGGAAATCGTTCCCGAGGTCAGGGTTGAGGTCAAGGGTAGAACATCGGTACCAGATTTACGAATAGCTCATTTCCACATTTCTTTCCTGGTGCAGCGCTATTAACTCCAAGACGAAATTCTCACTTACGATATGTAGATAAGTTAGAGGGTCGCCTCAGGCGATTCTCGCAGTTCTGGAACGATGTGTCTTCAAAATCGCTTCGATTCTGTCTACGTACAACAATCGGTCCTTTTTCGGCATTGACGACGTCGCTCTCCCTGCGACATCGGTACCACAAAATTGAGGTGACAGGCGTTTGCTTATGCAGGAGCGGATGCGCGGAAGTACTGGTCCTTCACGGTCTGTGACGAAACACAAAGCGCACCAAGTGCGCCATGACTTGGGAAGCGAGCCGCGCAAGCCACAGGTCGTCATCAACTGTTCGGCATTCCTAAACTTGGATATTGCCCCCGGAACTCACATGCGATTGGGCCTTCCGTCTAGGTGTCAGTAGAGGTCACGAACAAGAAGTCAAACAGTAGTTGAAGTGGGGTCACGAGGCTGCAATAGCGATTATTCTGTCACATATACAACGCCAGATATAGGGTGTAGTCTTGAATTGGAGTTTAGGCAGGCGTATAAAGTTTCTTATTTACGTTCTCCGTTTGGCGGCGCTTGAATGTGGCTGCTTCATCATACAATTCCCAGTAACCATCACCTCTTATGCTTTGTTGTAGTTCCCCGAGGCCCTGTTCCTATCGAGGTTTGAGACTCTTCCAGTGACGGTGGATACCCAGCCTCTGCCCCGGTGAGCTCAGTCGTACTGTGAAGCTCGATATCTTTGCGGATATAAATGCCTTCCTCGGGATCTCTTCGACTTCTCTTTTGAATTGTGCTTAATTTGTGACTGATACCGGTTCCAGTCTTCGGAGTCGCGCCGCGTGTTGATAGTAACTGCGGAATAACACGCTGGATGAGGGGACGCAGAGTAGGAAGGCATGCACATAGGATTCCACAGTTGAGTTCCACAGCAGACCAATATGCAGCTGGTGCGTTGTCCCAGAAAGGATCGTGCGTATTTATGCCCTTGTGCAGCGTTGATAGACGAATACAAGATATGATGCAAGTGCTTTCAGCAATCAGTACACATACTCGCACAAAACAAAGGAGTGGGATATAGAGACTCACAAAAACCCGAGACAGAAAAGACCGAGGAGCATCCCTTTCTGCTTTAATCCCATTTGCAACTTGAGGACAGGAAACACAGGAATAAGAAAAATCATAAAGTCGGTGACGATATTCATGGAAGACGTTAGGTACCACACAGGGAGTGTATATATGCATTTTCCAATCATGCTGGGTAAGAATGCTGTCAGAGGAACGCAAGAGAAACCAACGATGAATCTGTCAATCGACGTTAGGATATGGTATTCGGGAATCAAGAAAGTGTGACATACTCTTGCACGATACCCCATCCGATGATGAAAAGGAGGAGCCAAAGGCAAACTCGTTGCATATTCGGTCCAGGAAACAGTCTTCTGTACAGAATGAGAAACGAAACCTTTGTCAATATCTGGGAAGCATTGTAGATCATAATATTAGCATAGAGACTCTGTCCACTGTTAGTCTTTGACGAAGGATGAACAAAAATAAGTCATACCTTGAGTTGGTGGGTGGCATCTGCAGCATCCACGAACTGGGTATGTCTACCCAGACCCCATTTGACCTCCAGACAGGTGGTGATGGACACCGCTATAGCGAGCACCTGAGCTACAGCAATACTGATGTCGTCGGCGCCCACAATGGCAAGAATTTTATGGCGAGTATAAATCCTGAGAACTACGGCAACTGTAGATAGCGTGACGAAGATGATGGAAAGGGAGTTGATTAGGGCGGCCTGCGATTGCGCTCTCAAGGCCTTTTCGTCGGCCGACATGATGATCGTTGTTGTAGTTGTAGTCGTAGTCGTAGTATTAGCAGTACTTTAATCCGAAAAATGGCATTGGCATCTAATAATGCCGTAACGCTAATCAACCAAGCATGAGGAGACGAGAGGAGATATATGTCGCGTGGTAAGACTACCCATCGTCGATAACTCTTTGACTCGGAGCAGCTTACTTAGAGGCAGTAATCTAAAATGGTAATCCTCCGCATGACCCCTGCAATACAAAACGTAGTGTCAAACTTAATTTCAACTGACATTTGCCTGGGTCTTTGAGGATCATCAGTTGCGGGGGATATAGGCTGAATTGCGCTACAGACAAATCCAGCCAACTACAGGATTCAGCAACAGGGAGTTGTACCTCAAGGCGGTTCACTCTAGCGAGAGAGCTAAAGACAAGGTCAATCACTAGTATGGAGGAGTTTCGGTTGTTCCTGGGGGCAAATTGAGTTACATGACCTTGTACGTGTGGGAAGCGTTGCCGCTTGCATGAAAAGCCATCTTTAGTAGTTCGGCTTGAGACTCCTCGAGAGCTGGACGTTGTACTTCCAAGTGGGGCCCAAAGCTGTATGCACGCAGTCTAGTACTTGCACTTAATCAGTAAACGAAGACGAAATTGAGGTACAAGCAAAGGAAGGACAATCCGGAACAGCATGGTGCCCGCAACTCGTGCTCGATTTTCCATGTTGATCACTGATTAAGTGCAAGAACTGAACGGATGCCATAATTCTCACAATATCATAACTGTATCGAGTGAGGTGTAATGCGTGATGGTGGGTGGATATGTTGTGGTTACGAAGAAGCTGCCCTGGTGGCAGTTGCATCGGCGGGGCTGGTGGCGGTGAAGGCCTATGCTCCTAGCGCGTGTCGGCAGATTATCCCCATTCTATCAGCTCTTCGAACCAGCTCAATCCAATCTTTTCCTCTCTTGCCTTATCTTATGCACAACCCATCCCTATGATGCAAATCGTTGCCTGCGCCTGATTGTACGCGAGGTCTACTTTGCGGCTACTGGCAAGCGATATCTAGGTAGTGAACTCAGAGGAAAGTTTGCTCGATTCGTGGCGCTTCGAGAAGGTATCTATTACTCTATATCACATGAGGCGTTGGCCGAGACTTGGGGCCGAAGACTCAGTTCCCAACAATTGAAGATTTGCGTTCGAGTCGGTGGAAGTGGGGGCTCCTGCGTCGCGAATGAAGGCAAGATTTAACAAGCATAAACTAACAATACCAAGATGTATCTTTTATTTTCAAGCACTGACACATTCCCCTTTATGACCTGACATCTTGTCTGCGCCAGCAAAAGAGAGTCATGTAGAAAGAAATCGTTCTTTGCGAAGCATTTAGTGACTCCCGACCCCCTTTAGGCGTGACATGCCGCAATAAGACCGTGGATGCTCCGTCTCATTATTTTGTATCGACAAATCATTCCATTTTCCATTACTTCTAGGCCCAAGGATAGCAGGATTCAGCCAGCCCATCGAAAGATCAGATGCACACTGTGCAAGAAAGTGGGAATTGTCGATGTTCCACCCTGTTTCGGCTCTTTTCGAAGTCGCTGTTCCCATCGAATGAATGTCTAGACGTCGAAAACTCAACTCATACTTCAGGCACCTCCATCAACCAGATGTATTCCACGCCTCGTCAGCTCAGCGTACATCGTTCGCAGAGAGTTCTGTCGGCCGCCTGTTCTTTGTCGACTTGATTTATGCTGCTCGTCGTGGAAGCGAAAGGCCATTTCGTCCTACTTCCGGATCGTCTTCATTTGGATCCTCGATCACGATAGACACCCTGCTTTCCAACACAACTCTCTCGTCGTTCTGTCTCATAGAACCAGCGCTCTCTACTTCTTGGACCGCATTCATCATCGCTCTTTCACGTCTTTTCTTTTTGAAAAATCGAGCATCATACACGATGATAGAAACAAGTGCAAATCCCAGTATACCGAGTGCAAGTCCGATACCAGCCTTTGCTCCTGTGCTTAGGCCATCAATGAGTTTTGCAGCAGGCGCTTGACTCTTCGGCACTCCTGAAGCTGGAAGCGCGGATGAGAGGGTCGACGCGCTAGATATACCCACGGTTGGGTCATCACGTATCGTCCTGGTTGTCAACGAAGATGCAGTTGGATATGCTGCGGCTAACGGAGGTGAAGGGTAAGAGGCGACAGATACTGGTGACTGCAATGATATCGCGGATGGTTGAGTCGGTACTGGCGCAAGTTCTGAGCACGTCTTACATACGAAAACTATCAGCTTGTGGCTCTATTCAGAAGTAGGAAAGGACAACATACTATACAAACTCCGTCAGATGCAACGTCCACTCCGTACACTTCCCAGACGTTGTTGGAAATGAGGATCGACATCAAGAATACGAGACTCGAGGGCAGCATGATGTTATGCTCAGGATATGTGAATTTGAGGGGCAGCGCCACTCGAAGCAATATGAAATCAAATGTTGGTCGAGCTTGAGGGATCGGCCTGGTTATATGCGAGACGCTCACCAGTAAACAGGATCCACAATCGACATGTCGTGCATGATGCAAATGTCGTCCTTTTTGGAGACGCGTTTTCTTCGCGCGCCGTCGACAGGTCGCTTCTTTAATCCGAGTTTCTGACGGAAAGTTATCTATCGGCAAGCCTGGAGCACATATGTTTCAAGGTCTCAAGCTGTCAACAGCATCATAGTACCCCCACGGCCGAGAATAAGCGTACAGTCCCTGACTATCATCCTTTCTGTTTTCGCTGTTTTCATGCTCGAGATTCGTGTACCAAGGTAGAGGATGTACCATTACATGTTGTGTAACCGTCCAACTGGTATAAACTTCCGCCACTACCAATCACCATCTATCGTGGTGATCTGTGGCACCTTTCGGGACCGAAGATCATTTTAGTTTGACTCCTGTCCTCGTCCTTTTCTGCCAAATCGGGTTCCGCATTGTTTGTTAGGTTTTTGAGTTCTTGTAGTTTCATTTCCTTAACGTCAATTTGCGCACCTGCTCCAGGTACGATTTCGTGCATTTCCGATCCCCCACACCCTCCCCTCCACTACCATCGTCCATCCCAGAGTTTCTTTTTGGTCTTTAAAGGAAAAAGAATCCAAGAGTAATACTGATTGCACCATTAGCAGTCATTGGCTTTGGTATGAATACATGAGGGGAATTGTTTTAGGTTGAAGGAAGGTTGGTGAGACTGAGCCTTTAGTGCGTGTCTCTAACTTGACCCGTTGAACGCTTTAAGCTGAGGAGCTAATGAAACATAGAGAACGGACGATTCTGTCTGTCACCTCACCGATAGTCGATATTAGCTTCTGGGAATCTGACTTGCCTCAATTAGTGCCAGTTTACAGCTATGTTTCACACAAGTGATATTTCATCAAGAAGAAAACCGAACTCGATGACTAATTTAACATTAGGCTACTATCGCTAGGAGTGGTCGCTCAGCTGTACATCGCGTATTGTCCGATCGAGGTCGGCCCTTTCCTTTTAAGGAGTCCTGTGCGGTAGGAGAGATGATAGGATTGTTAGGATGTAGCCGCGCGATTACGCACATCTTGAGACCCCAGGGTGCGCTGTAAACCTTAGTCTTGAGTTGAAGGCCACTCCCTACCATTCTCTCTGTGCTCCATGGCTTATCTTTCCAGCTTGATTCCATCGTTGATCACCGTTCTCACTCTTATTCGTAACCCTATCAAGAAGGGCAGTCTTCCGAACACATGGGATGCTGGTCGCAGTGGTCGTGTGACCTTCGCTGGCGACGCCCAATTTTGACTTGAACGAACACCCTACAACAGTCACGATACATCAGACGAATCATGCTTTAGCAATTCAAAACAATCAGGGATAATCTAGCCAACATGATAAATGTCTTTGCGTTGACAATTTGCTCGAGGTTTTGTACCTGGGTAAGGTATATGCTACACTCCTGTAACATCGTAGGGTACCAGGCACCTCAGCTCGCAATCTTCTTCAGCCAGTTCTCGAGGAGGATATTGAACTCCTCACTTTTAACCTGATGTGGCCAATGCCCCACACCCTCAATAGTAGTAACCTCGTCCAGTGGTCCAACACCAAGGCCTCTCTCCAATTCTTCTTTTTCCTGATCTATGTAGACTGCAAGTCTTGGGACTTTACGCTTTGGCACCAACGCAACATGCTCTTCCTTGCGGGCCAAACCCCCTTCCGAGTTGAAGGCTTCAAGGGTTTTCCGAACCACATGCACAGGCATACCCTCGACCCTTCTGAAATACCACGTCTTCAGCCAATCAGGCACCGCACCTTGCACCAGTTGTCCATATATAGTGAGAGCCAACGCGGTCATGTCTGGAACATGCGGTAGCGCTTCTAGCGTCGCCTGAGCTACAGCTGCGGAGGTCCATGCCGGGGGATCGATGAAGACGATAGCTTTCACAAACTCCGGCTTCAAGATCGAGAATAGAGATGTAACAATGCCACCCATAGAGTGTCCAATAACGATGACATTCTTGAGTATATTTAGGTGGCGGAGGACGGCCGCCGTGTCTTCAATCAAGGTTTTTACGTCGTACGATACATCTTCCGGAGCGCTCGAGCGACCATGGCCGCGAAGGTCAAATGCAATCACGTAGTAGTTCTTTGAGAGTAAAGAAATCTGCCATGACCAATCGTGGGAGTCGGCGCACCAACCGTGAATTAACAAAATTGGTGGATTGGATGCATCTCCTGCTGTTGTATAGAAGATGGAAACGGAATCGTTGGTCTCGAAAAAGGGCATGCTGATGTATTGATGTAGCGGATTGAGGTTGAAATAAGCTATTAACAAAGGAGTTTAATTGAAAACTGTAGGTACTTCAGTATCAGGAAGTATCGGTATTTTGTAGGGAACTGCTTTTTCTTATCTACGAGCTGTGCCACTAACGCTATCTCGATTCAGGGTAATGGGTAGATATAACAAACAATAATTAAAGGTTGCCTTCTCCGTGCGTTTTCACGCGTTAGGCCTCCGACGATTCCTTCATCGTAGTGAAGAAGGATGTTACGGCTGACGTAAGATCATAGCATCGCCCACTGCGGCTACTGTGTAAACCAAGCTGCTCCAAACCAGGTTTGTTTGAAAAGAAAGATCAAGTCTTCAATTCTACACCATTGAACTCGTTCAGTTAGACTCATTCTGGTCTGATTCGTGGCTGTGTGGGTGTCATTGTTGTGACCTCATTGCGATTGAATAACAAGCGACATACCTTCGCACAACAGCTTCGATCAAGTTGTCAACCATACTTGCAAGCTCGACATCTCTATTTTTCCACTATTCGCATTCCGTTGGTATTTGGCTCGGGCCGCCATATCTTTCTTGACATATGGTCCATCATCTGGCCAATATTCAACGCTGCCCAAGATCATGACCTCGTCAGCGTCATTACCAAATGGATAGATCTTCGAAGGCCTATGTAGGCGCTTTGGGACACCATTCCACATGCCAGAATGAAGATTTCTTATCGCTTGGATAAATTAGACTTGGGCACACCGAAATCTTGATTATGTACTCACATTCTCTCCCCCGAAACTCCACCCCGCTCGGAACGATAAGAACCCCATCTTCAGTCCAGCATTCGGAGTACTCAGTGTGCCGACCCTGTGTATCAACTTGCGTGTAATAATGCCTGATAAATGCTTGTATGTCTGGGTGTAAATTGTTTGCTGGCGGATATTCCGAGGAATAGGGGTCATTCCCGTTTTGGGTTGTCATGTCGGCGATTCCTAGTCACTTTCACCGATAGATCGATCACCACCCTCAATCCCATCAGTATTTACTCCAGCCACTTCCCATCTCTATAAATATGCATAACCTCACCAGATGAAGCACAGCTACTCCCGAATGTCAAATCTCAGGTCCGGAAATTCATAGACGAAACAGATCGGATACAGTGCCCGGAAGAGCGCCTTGACGAGTCATGGAGGGGCTAAAGTGCGGGGTTCATCCGTCAAGTGAGCACTGGATAATCTGTTCCGACTAGAACAACGGGACTGCCTACGATCAAAGAAAAAAAGCCTGCAGCAGTATGCTAAGATTGGAGTTGGAATACGCATTGAGTATGATGGCACTTGAGAGTTCCCGCTTGGAGGGGCCGATTTTGAGGTTTAAAAGCAAGTGTCTACCTCTAGACGCGTCGCGCTTCACATTGTTCTTTCGCATCCTAATCACATCCCTACATTACTACGATTCGCAATGGCCCCTACAGGCAATCATGCACTTATCTATGGCGCATCTGGAATTTCCGGCTGGGCTATCGTCAATGCGATTCTGAATGGTTACCCTTCGAAAGATACCTTCACGAAGGTGTCAGCGCTAGTGAACAGACCTCTTACAAAAGAAATGGCACTTTGGCCGGATGATCCAAGACTTCAAATTGTTTCTGGTATCGATCTCCTAAAAGGGAGCCAAGAAGAACTCGAAAATACCATCAAGGAAAGAGTCAAAGACGTCGACAGCGTCACACAGGTCTACTTTTACTGTATGTTAAAAAATTGCTATTGAGCTATTACCAATCTTATATAGTTTGCAGCATACAAGCAAGACGATGACAACGACCGCGAGTGCAAAACAAACGAGGCAATGTTGGAACGCGCAGTGACTGCAATTGAACACCTCTCATCCAAATTATCATACGTGGTCCTTCCTTCTGGCACAAAGATCTACGGCTGTCAAATGCTCGACCGATTTCCATTTGCTAACGACCTTCCTTTGAAGGAAACTCTACCTCCCATTCCAGAACCGGATCTATCACAGTTGTTTTACTACAATCAGATCGATTGTCTAAAACGCATATCAGAAGGGAAGAACTGGAATTGGTGCGAGGTTCGACCTGATAACATCATTGGATTTGTTCCCAACAACAATGCGTATTGTCTCGCGCAAACACTGGCACTTTATCTTTCAATTTATCGAGCCGTCGAAGGTGAAGGCGCCAAAGTTCCTTTCCCTGGAAACGAGAAGTCATGGGTGAACAAGTACAACGAGTCACCGCAAGACATGGTCGCCAACTTTTCCATTTATGCTTCACTTCATCCTGAAAAGACTGGCGGACGAAGTTTCAACGTCGGTGGGCAGGAAGATACCTGGAGTGGAAAATGGCCAGTCATTGCGGAATATTTCGGCTTGAGGGGGACCGGTCCTGAAGAGAACTCACCACAGCCTGGCGCATATATCGCGGCTCATCGAAAAGAGTGGGATGATTTGGAGAAGAAGCACAACTTGAAGAAGGGGTCAGTTGACAGCGATATCACACACCCTGGATTTCAGGTCAGTTTGATCTACATATCAATTGAAAACAACCTACTAACGAATGATAGTACTACATCATGACCATGTTTGATTTCGACCGACAAATGAGCATGGAAGCGTCGCACAAGGTCGGTTATACTGAAGAAATCCGGACGCCAGAGACATGGAAGATTGCATTTGATCGCATGAGGAAGGCCAAAGTCATTCCATGAATGATACTCTAGTTCGTATTCTTTTTCAGCGTCGGGTCGATTGGCAATGATGGCGTAGGTTTCGCCTTCAATTTACTTTGTCACATAATCATCGCCATGTCAGATATACCACCTCTATGAATAAAATGTTTGACCTTGACAACAAATGCATTCGTAGCTAGCTTCATGCCTGATTGATCAGATCCCGTATCACGATTCACTGAACGCGTTATTCCGTTATTTAATCTCGCAACTAGTGACCCTACCCTTGTAGAGCGACAATCGGAGGCCCGGCATGTATCAGCTTGATGCCTTGTGTGGGGTGCAATAGCAGATAGCGTTTCTACAACTATAAATTTCCATGATTAGTAGCTGGAACGTTTTCTTACTGTTATGATCAGAGTGTGTGCAATTTCGAAAGATGATCATGTAGATAACCACGATTTGATGATTCGACTACTGGTACATGTATCCTGATCTATGAAATTGCCAACATTAACGCATCCGATTATTTTACACACTATCGACAACTTCACCTTGAAGTAGATCTATGGCCATTTCTCAGATGTGTCGGAGTAACTTTCGGATAATGACTCGCTCAGTTCTGCACCATCTGCTTGAACGAGTCATATCATCCACCTTATCCGCGGGGTCGGAATCTTGCATGCGGGGTTCCGGCCACTACACCACGCTACTGTCTTCTCCAACAACCTTCAACAACGTGACCTCGACATCTTCTTCAGTCAATTATGCCATTTCCGCACGTGAGAAACATCAGACTGCATTTTTATTCAATGGCTGGTACAAAACAAGGTCAAACCCACCCCTTTTAAATCTCAACCGACTCAGATTTTCGAAATTCTGTCCTGATCAGCACACCTAGAGCGCGGATATGTTTTGGCGAGCTCGTGCCGTCACAGGTACAGTTAGAGAACTTGCAGCCATGCCAGTTTCTCCGACATGTTATAGTGCAGTTAGTGCAATTGCCAGGTCCCTGTGACCACTGAGCGATGGCTATAACTAAGCGGCGGTTGCGGCTTGATTTCCCCAGATTTCTTTTCCTCCCATCTCCCAGTTCTCTTTCTTTCGGGTTCATTCCTACTGGTTTTATTTGGTGCCCCAATTTCTTTCCATACAATTGAAATTCAAACTGTGGGCTTGATTTTGAAAATGGGTCTTGTCGATGCAGAACGCCTGCAACAATTTGCTATCTGGTCACCAGTTGCTGTGCGTGCACCCAGTTTATGTCTCCTTGTTATGTAGCATACCATATCCTAACATCTCGCAGTTCTTAGCCTACTTCGTGGTCGTCGCTATATACCGCCTCACTCTTCACCCACTAGCAAAGTATCCTGGTCCCCTTCTATGGCGGATATCACCCATCCCATCTTGCATCTCACTCCTTCGCGGTCGTATTTCCTTCGACTACAAAACATGGCACGACCAATATGGCCCTGTTGTGCGTGTCATGCCTAATGAGCTCTCTTTCAACACTGCGAAAGCCTGGGATGATATTTATGGACACCGAGTTGGCTTGCAAAACATGGACAAAGACCCTATCCATGTGGGTGCCGTAGAGGCCATCCCAGGTGCGACGAACCTGACCATGGCGCCGGATCTACACCATGCGAGACAGAGGAGAGCTCTTGCGCATGCGTTCAGTAAGCAGGCGTTGTTGGAGCAAGAGCCTATTTTGAAGGGCTATGTTGCGTTATTCGTCCAAAAGTTGAGGGAAATGGCGCATAAAGGAGAGGCGGCCAATATGGTGTCTTGGTTCAATTTCTGCACTTTCGATATCATTGGCGATTTGAGCTTCGGTGAGCCTTTTGGGTGCTTGAATGAGGGTAAATTATATCATCCATTTATATGTCAGATTCGTGGTGTACTAACAGCAGATAGGTGAGGGTAGTGAATCTGCCAACTGGGTTGTTCTGGTCTACGAGTCTATCAAAGCAGGAGCTCTTGAACAAGCTACTCGCCGCTTTGCATCCCCAGGATCTATAGTTCAGCGATTTCTTCTCTGGTGTGTTCCCTCGATTATTCGTGAGCGTCGATACAAGCACTTGCGCAATTCGACCGAGAAGACTGTCCGAAGGATGAACACCAAGACTGAACACCGTGACTTTATCTGGTATATCCTCAAGCAGCGCGAGAAGAAGAACGAAGTCTCTGATGATGAGGTCATTATGAACGCTGCTCTCTTCATGCAAGTCCCCAAAGTCCTATGCCGGCGAATTAAGTTACTAACTGTCCATTCAGTGTCGCTGGTAGCGAGACTACCGCCACCGAGCTCTGTGGCCTAACTAACTATCTCCTCCGCAACCCAGATATGCTCCAAAAACTCACCAACGAAATTCGCACTGCCTGCAAGAGCGAGTCGGATCTGAACATGGATATTCTTGGTAGCCTCACCTACATGAACGCCTGCATCGAAGAGGGTCTGCGTATCTTCCCTCCCGTTCCCATTGGTCTTTTGCGCGTCGTGCCCAAGGGTGGTTCTTTGATCGATGGGCACCCGGTTCCTGAAGGCGTAAGTGAACTAGATATATCTAAACTGCTCAGACCTAAAACTGATGAACTTTTTCTAGACATCCGTATGTGTCGCCTCCTGGTCCGCCGCGCACTCCTCCGCCAACTTTGTCGAGCCTGATTCTTTCATTCCTGAACGTTTCATGGACACACCGGCTTCACGCGAACGTTTCAGCAGCGATGTAAAGAAGGCTGCACAGCCATTTTCTACTGGTCCACGTGGCTGTATCGGACGCAACCTAACCTATGTCGAGCTGCGGCTTATCTTGGGTGCTCTGTTGTGGAACTTTGATCTTGAATTCGCCGATGGTGCGCCACTGTGGAATCCGAAGGATAACTTCAAGGGGCTGAGGGCGTATAATACGTGGGAAAAGAGTCCATTGATGGTTAAGTTGAAGGATGTGAGGAAAACTCCTGCATAGAACATTAAGCGAATGTCCCTTGAGTATGATGGCATTGTTGGAATGTAACAAGTATTAATGATATGAAACTATGCGATTCTATCTTTGCCCGCCAACAATTATTTGGTGAGTATTGATAACGGAGACAGTAATTATTTTCAAATTGAATGAATAAAAATATTCGAATTACATACTAATTCCTAACTTATGACATGAAAGAGCTCATCAGGACACGATATTGGGCCACAACGCATGCTTAAAAATGATAAATCTCGTGATTCGCATGCTCCATTCCTAATGCAATGTACCTAAACCGCCCTTTATCATCCCCTCCACCTTCAAATCAAACTGCACTTCAAGCTCCTTAACCATTTCCTTATCACACCAAATAAAACCTATATCATCATCTCCAATTTCACCACGAATTCATCATATCTATATTCCTCATCAGACAGAAGATCATCCGGATCTCTCGCGTAGTACGAAACCATCTTATAGACTGTGGTTTCCGCGTACTCGAATAGTGAGCCTTTCGATGGAGATGCGTACATCCGCCTTGGTGTAACGGAGATAGGGGCGAGGAGTTCAAGTTTGTATGAGCGCTGGAAGAAGAAATGTTTGCTTGGATAAATTGGATGATGAAGTTTCAGGGGTCAAAAATGTTATTAGGGGGTTTGAAAATGACATCTTGAGGGTAGTGTATAGAATTTGGATAGAGAGTTGATGACTGGATGCAGGGATTTAGAATTTACATGAAAAATATCGTCTTGATTATGAATCTGCCAACTCATATTAAATGTGATGGAGGAAACATAGTGGCAATGATAACAAGAAATGAGAATCACTAAGGCTGCGCCTTTTAATCTCGACCTTCAACAACACCGTCAGAGGCCATTTTGGTTCACAAATTTGTTTCTCCTGATATTCATACACATGTTTTCTCCCGAAACGCAGGTGAATGTATCTGCCACCAGGTTCAAATCCCTGAACTGCCAGAACTCTAGATCTGTGGACCGATAGTAAAGTTGACAGTATTTGCGTGCACGCGCGGAAAAAACTCGAACGTCAAACCTGTGGCGAAATTCGCCTCGAGTACTTTCTGCAAGACGGAAGACTTGACAATAACTCCCTTGCTATCAAAATCCCAATGACTTTGGTAGACCTATCGAATATCATTAATGACCCGCTCTTCATCAGTTCGAGAATTTGCTTACCAATCTTGCCTGTTGTAATGGTCCCAGCCACTGCGTCCAGTCGTCGAACAGGTACGTGCTGTTATAGATTTTTGCCTTCACTGTTGCAAGCTTAGAGAGACCTTTGTATTCGAAAGGAATGTGCAGGTCATTCTTTGCATTCATAGCATTGACGATGAAATCTGTTGTAGAGGGCTGTGGAGTATCCCATAGAACGGCTTGGAGGACCAGGTCAGCCCCGGCTGAAAAGTGAAGGGTTATATTCGCTTTGAGTCCAGGAACACTATTTTTCGGAAAGAGCGTGCTAATAAAGTTGGCCTTAAATGTAATGTTATTTCCGGAGACTGTATATTCTTGCTTTGATAGTCTTTTCTGTGAGCCGGATACTGGACTTGATAGTATTGACACAAGAGTGTTCCCGTTGAAGATGAAGGGTAGACTTTTGTCGGTGATTGGCTCACCGACTCTGTGATAGACATACGCAGAAGACCATTGCTCAGTTGCACTACCGTTTTCAGTGCTATCAGCTAAAGCGTTCTTCGTTCCGTGTGCTGCTTGGAGAAAGATGTCTAGAGCGGTTGGATCTTGCCAAGGTTCTGGGGAATCGACGACAAAGTGAATGCTTGCGTCCCAGAGCATCATCGCAAAATCGAATTTCTTCCCAGTGCGAACAACGTGATCGAACCACTTCCAACGTGCAGCCGCTTCTGAAGGTTTAATCTCCATCCCGAATTCTCCAACAATGATGGGTATGTCGGTGTAGTTTCCGCGAATGGCAGCGAAATCGGCCTCTACTGCTGCTTTCTCAGCATCGGAACCCCATATTGTTTTCCCCCAAGCTTGTGCAACAAAGTCCCACGGGCTATAGTAGTGAAAAGTGAGAGCGATTGGATTCGTAATATTTTTCGGAAGTTCGAGCCATTGCACCATATTGACGGCGTTATCCCCTAGTCCCCCGAGCACTACCACGCGGTTCGAGTTGAATCCTCCGGCATCATTAATTGCCCTGAAGAAAACGCGTTGGAGTTTGTTCAGCTCAGCGGCATGCTCTGCGGTGCTACCTGCTGGCTCGTTCAGTGGTTCGAAAGCCACCATGCTAGATTTACAGGCGAGTTTCTCGCCAATCTGGTACCAAAGGTTGTAGAACTTCTCTTCATATTTCGTGTAATTCGCATTCGGTGCACCTAGATCAAACGATCGCCATGAGTCGTGATGAACATTCACCAGAACATAGAATCCGTTCGAAGTAATGATATCGATAACCTCGGCAACTCGATTCATCCATTTCGTATCGACTGTATATGGTACATTATCGCTCATATGGTCGGCCCATGTTACTGAACATCTGTTAGCTACGTAGATTCTCCTTCAGCCGTGGTAGTGTATCTTTACCAGGAAGACGAATGCCTTTGAATCCTTGTTTCTTGACATTGGTAAAAGTTGAATTGATCAAAGGTGGGTTGCCCCAGCTTGTCTCGTCTGGAATAGCGTCTAGCGTATTTCCAGGGTTCCATCCTGGCTGTAATGCTGCGACAAACGATGATGCGGAAATAGCCTTAAATGAGCCGCTGCATGTTAACCGACCAGCACAGAATTGTATGCAGGTCCCTACGACCGTCACCAAAACACAGATCGATTGAAGGGATACCATCGCGCGAGAGGGCACGACGCCTGCTGGGAGTTCGAGGTGTAAGATATGATGCGGAGAATCAAGCTTAAGAGAGGCCGCGAAGCATATGTACCCTGGATCCAGTGCGTCGATTAATCCAGGTTAAAGAAGCCTTGTAGCCGCTAAGTAAATTGCGCCCGTGTCGTGAATGCTGAAACGAGATGATTAACCTAGGTTATTCAGGTCCACCAACCGGATAAATCGAGCATATTACGGTCGCAAAGTCGATGCCAGGACATGGAAAGAAAACAAAACATCCTCCCTCTGAAATCCGTTATTAAAAAAGAGGCCGTGATGGGTTGGTGTTCAGACTGGTTGATGAAGCTGGCTTCGAGAATGTATGGTGTATCCACTGACATCACTCAGCTCCATCGGGACTTCTGTCACTTGGAGATTCTTGAAACTTCGGAATGATCCAATCGACGAACTGTTCCTCCATCTCTTAAAGGAGAGAAATTTCTTATACGTTGGTAAGGCGCAAACGATGACAGCAATGGTAGGTTCGCAGATTGTCCAGACAGCCGGAAGGTTGGTTCGTGCCGAAAGTTCCATAGTAAGTGCGTATACAGTTCGAACTATGTCGAATGCGATGTCGATGAGAACGAGGCAGAAAACAAAGATGAGGCCAACCTTCTGCATTTTCTCCAAGGTCAATAATCGAGACGTGACCATAAATATGGGAAGGGCCATTACTATAAGGAATCAGCACAATGACCATGGTCAGAAAGCAGACTTACGTAGTATTCCACCGGCGATGTTCAAGCTACACCATATCCACATCAGGTTTATGGCAATCTGCATGGGCATCCCACTGCAGGCATCTGGAGACAATTAGTACGCAGGGCTAAGATAGGACAATTATCATACTTACCGAGATTGATGAGATCGACTGGTCTCCCACACTTCCACAAAATGGATGTCATGGTGACCAAGAAGCTGAGGATTATGAAGCCAGTTGTGAACCACCATACAACCAAAAACTTCGAAGATACGCGGAATAGATGCCAATATAACGCGAGGAAACTTGCCTTCACCAGATATATGATGAGCCAAAAGAGAATCAGAGTCGCAAGCTCCAACTTGTTTGCCAAAATTTGTCTTTCCTGTGAAGGTAACTCTCCGCCAAGCCCTAAGTAGTACCGTTGCGCCCAGTACTCGTCGGGCAAGTATTGCATAGTAGTGACGACGAATGGTATGCAAAGTAATGCAGCAACGGTATTCAACCAATCATCCAGCCCAATTTTTCTTATCGTATTCCAGCGAATCGCTAAGCGGCCAGCAGTTAGAAGAACACTGGTTGCAGTCATCGACCACGCAAGAGCCTGATTTAGCGGTCAGCACTCAACAATGAATTCTCAAGAGAAGTCTTTATCTCTCACCTGAAGGCTTGTTATGGAGATGATATAAGGGTCATAATTCGGATCAAGGCCCTCTGTGGCCAAGTCACCTACAGTTGGACTCATTGCCACACTGTCAGCAGCGAAGAAGGGTGAGTATTTGGATGCGCAAGAATCTGACAACACGCATCATGGGATGTCAACTCAGAAGGACGGGAGGGCGGTGGGAGTGGAAATAAGGTTGTATAACAGGCGTGCAGGGCAACTTGGTATATAGGTAGAACCAATTCGCATTGGCAGCAGTGGGCTGAGGGGTTGGTGGTGGCGTCTACCAAATGAGCCTGTGGGGCGTTTCATGCACTTTTGTGAAGACTATTGCGGCACGGACAAAAAAAAGGTGGACCTGTAGGCACAAACAACTACGTTCTCTCGTTTAGGGCGGCTTCATGAAGATCGAGTTCTTGACCTAGCATGCGGACGCGACAACGGCACGTCCTCAACTTTGGCGTTCTCGCGGTTGTGTTGGAAAGTTCCCTTTATCTTGTACGTTGAGACTGATTGGTGAATAGGAGTCGCTGTGCCGCATGAGCCCTGTTGGGTGGGTGTCAGCACAGTCAGGTAGAGAGATATCTAACCGACCTAGGTGCCAAACAAATCGAAACCACAGAAAAGCCAATGCACATAATGTCTGGATACATATATAGCAGGGCGTATTCGGCCATTCTATGGCGCATAGGTTGATACAAGGCTGGAAGGGTTCTACTCAGTGTGCATACTAATTAGTGCGCGGAACGTGTCATGTCGCGAACACTTAGGCAGGATCAAGTTCTTCGTCTCGCCCTGTCCAACTTGGCAGGAGGCTGCGCCTCCTGATACTGTCGTGTCATTTTAATTGGTGTCCTTTTCCGGGTGGCCACCCAGCAACAATGTAGCTGATATGGCGGGAAAGCCACATATTTACTGTGTACTGTGATATCAGGCATAAGTAGTGTTAGCGCGCCACTGAGGGCAAGGGGCATTTGCATGTGGCTGAAGAGCCTAGTTGTATCTTTTGTACGGACAAAAGTCTGTGCCTGCGAGCTCCCGTAGGCCACATGCATTGGTGTGTGATACCCCACTTACACTACTTATGCCTGATACCACAGTACGAATTTCCAGGTTTCGATACACTGAAACCCTGTGTACGGCTCGTTAATATTCTCCGATTAGAGACCCTGCTACTTCTGGGCATGTATATTTTCTGAATACGGGCACGTGGCGGGGTGAAGAACCGGGGTACCGCATTCCGCGTGGAGACTGCTGGGATTCAGGAGTTTGGGCCCACAAAACAACAGGAGAGAATCCGCGAATGAAGATGAAACATAACCAACACGATTCCTCGAGATGCTTCTTGATCGACGATAGGCGATGTTTCTTTACCACATCATTTCTCCCGTCGTTAAAAGAGCCGATGATGACGTCGGTGTCAAGACTACAACTTGGACAAGATTGCTATGCATCCATCCAGGCATTCCGCAACGCATGTTTTCTCCAAGAATTGTTAGCATTTTTTGGTTAGCAGAGGTTCCATAAGAAGACTTGAAACTGTGAAGTAATGTATTACTTACATATGCGGTCAGGCTCATTAGATGTAAGTATATACTCGTGCTAGTACCATCGAGGTAAAGGATAAGGCTGTTGGGTATTGCTGTATGCGCTTCAAAGTCTCGCAAGGGGAAATATAATACCTAGCTCCTTGAACCCTTTTTGAAAATATTGATTTTAAATGGTATTTGAACATCGTTAGAATTGTTTGTGGAACCGCCAAAGGGGATCGTTGCATTCTCAGTTGCGAGAACGAGTCTGCAGCTTACGAAGCGGCGTTGTCCGGATTGCGAACGACAATCCTGACCCAATCCAGCGGGGCATCGTCTCGAACTGCACCAGATTCTAGTTTACAGAAGGAGAGGGGAAAGCAAGCCTTGCGACAACTCTTCAGCATAATAATATCTCCAAAAGTCAATGGGACTCGAGCACGTGTCGGGGAATACCTGGGCCCAGGACACTGAACAGGACTAGTGAAGGCTCTTCCTTGATTATTCAAATCCGGCCTGTACTGATTTGATTTTCTAGGATGGCATGGGCAAGTTATATCAGCTGTTTAAGTGTGAGTTCATAGAAAGAGATACCCGGCCAGGAATGTGATGATATGATACGACAAAAATGGGCAAAAGATGAAGGGACGCCCAGACACATTAGGCCCCATATGGACTAGTGCAGGTTGAACAGAGGTTCAGGCACCTCTCATCCTCAAACCATCCGTCAACAACAATAACATCCATATAAAAAACTCAACATGTCCACTGAAATTTCTCCTGATTTCATTATTTACGAACCTCCAGCCGTGCCGACTGTTGACAAACCCTCCGTGATTCTCTACGGGAGCATCGAGTCAAACAAGGCTGGCCGCTGGCAGACTCAGCTATCCCTATCACTATCAGACCTACCCGTCGCGATACTTAATCCTCTCCGGGATGATTGGGACAGCAGTTGGATTGAGGATATCTCGTTTCCCAAATTCAAAGAGCAGGTCGAGTGGGAGATGAACCACGCTACTGTTGCGGATGTCATCGTTTTCTATTTTGCACCGGGCACCCTGACTCCAATTACACTATTGGAGCTGGGTATGTATGCCGGCACGGGAAAGGCGGTCATTTGTTGTCCGCCTGGATTTTACAAAAGAGGGAACGTACAGATGATAAGCCTCCGATATGGTATTCCTTTGTTTGAGACATTGGACGGATTGAAGAAGGAAGTCCGGGAACGATTGCACAAGAAGTTGCAGAGCAATAGTTTTGCTTGAGTATTATAGGTAACGTAACCCATGAATCAGTTACTGAGGTTGTTATATAAAAAACTAACGCAAGCTTGTGTATAAGCAATGCCACTTTCACTCAGCGAAGCGGTCAAAAAATACTATAATCTATATGTAGTCGGGAGCATTTCCACGTTTTTCAAAGTCCGAAGATATCTGAATACAGATTATCATGAACTAAACAATTATGGTTTTGTACTCGTAGAATTTTATGGTAGTGACTATTTTCACTATGTAGGCTAAAGGCTTTAAACACTGGCTAGTAACGAGCGACGCAAGATGACAAACATAAGAAACTAACCCCTAACAAGCTCACCACTCTCACATCTCATCCCTTAAACCTATCTTCAACTTCTAAGTAACTCAAGTAGAGATTGTTTGTGATACTCTACCACTGAAACCTCACTCAGCCTTTGCAAGCGCGGCCAACTTCTGCCACTCTCCCTTCTCAATCCAATCGGCAACAACTTGAGCCTGGCCTTCAGGGATCTGAACCTTGTGCTCAGTACCATCTAGCTGATAGTAGGCCGTATTGATTTCAGTGCAAACTTCGTTCTCATCAACATCACGCTTGGTTCCACCGCCGACAAGCCACCTAGCAAACCGGGCTTTGGAGAACATTAGTCAACTCCCCTAGTATATGGCGGGTAGTACAAAACTTACCGTTAAAATTGAAGTTAACGCATCGGTTGGTAACTTGGTTTGGATTCTTGAAGACTGCTGAGTCGCCAGAGCAGCTATTACCAGTGAAAGCTTGACCACGGCTTGCGTACTGTTAGTATTGCAATGTTTCTAAAAAAAAACATTCGAATAGCCTAGATATTGGCTCTGGAGAGAGATACACACCTGTTGGCGGGCAAGGTCCAAATAAGGGAAGACTTTGCAGCTCCAAGATTGCAGCAGTTGTTCTCCTGGATACCAGCACAGCAGATTCTGTTGCCTGAGCATCCAGAGCCAGTGCTACGGCAAATGTCGGCCGCAGAAACGAGGCCAACGGCCAAAGCGAGGACGGCAAAAAACTTCATATTGATAGAAGGTTGGTAGATAGAAGAGATCTGTAGAAGAAAGCTGGGACTTGCTGTAATGGAGTGGAGTTGTGTTGTGGTGGTAAACTAATTTTCCAACTCCATTATCTCTCCTCTTTATACTTCTCTGGTTCCTTCTTCTTCTCTCACAGCCTCATATCCTCACCGCTAACCATCTCTACGCCCTTCTCGTCCACCATAGCCTGCTCTGACCAACCTCATTCCAGAAATACTTGTCAATATTACAAACCTTACCATTCACATCCAGCTCTCCTTTCTCTCGTCATTCAAACCGTGCGTGACAAGGCAGACATACGCACTCAACATCAGACCAAGACCAATACAATATCAATCACACGCCAGCAACGACCAAAACTGCACTCACGATGATGGTCTCCCAATACCTTCTCGCATCAGACTGACCCCGCCGATGTACAAAATAGATGAAACCGCTTGCCCGAATCTTACTGCCCGGACTCGCGCGAACAAAAACCAAACCACGCTGAGCTAACACAGCATCAATGTGCTACACAACATCCTCACCGGTCTTTCTTTTCTGCCAAACACATGCCACATCAAGCTTTCTCTCATGACGCTCACTAAGCCCATCTCCACTCTGCCAAGCATCTTTATATTGTATATACTCACAATATACTGCAGTGTCAGTATCTCCACATATCGGACCCATGCCAATCACCCGCCGCAACGTGCGAACGCATCGGGGACCATGCATCTCGGCCCGTCGAATGGCTTCGTAGGTTCTAGACCTTTTCTCCGCATTAATCACTCTGTCTGCCCAAAGCAAAGACATCTTGTCAGAAACAAGATATATTCTGCGCTTGTGGTGGACCGGCGTGATGGGCTTGGCAAGACGGGGTAATATAAGAGGTTATGCGGGTCAGCCTTGGGGGCGCGTAGGGCTTAGTGTATCGCTAAAAACGTGTATCATTGTACGTAGTAGTTTGAAAACTCTTGACAGAATGGGAGAATCATTGGGGAGTTATGCAGTTCCTGATTGTTGGGAGATTCGTATTGCTTGAGGGAATTTTGGTGACACGAGGGTTTAGAGCGAAAGAACTGAAAAGAGCATTGTCTTCATTTATCCTACATTTGTAGGTGGACTGGAACAAGAATTTTATCGATTGCCAAACTGGTCAGTCTGGGTAATATTCCCAAGCATTCCATACGACTGAATCGTTCGTGTTTTCCAAATGATCTTACTCCTCGAATTCTTCTGGCTCCCATCCCTCTAGTGGATTGACGTCAGTCTGCCCCGTCACATAATCTTCAAATTTCCTTGTGCTGGGCTTATTGCGGATCCGTAAATCCCCAAACTCGGCGCCCCTTGGAAAAGTAAACTCAAAATGTTCCAACATCGAACCAAAGCCTCTCAACACCTTCGAAGCCTTGAGCCAGGTTCCAGTGAGTAGCCACGGAGAGTACATATTGAGCCACTGCAGCTCGTTTCCCCCCTCTCGCTGTGACGATTCAATGAAATCTCTGAGTTCGTTGAGTTTGAATGGCACATTGCGTAGATACAAGCGGGCTAGGTTCTTCGTCGATGGAAGAGGGAAGGAAAAAATATCTGCCAGCGAGACAGTGGGAATCTGGTAGAATACCGGATAGTTGTCCATACTGAGATGAAGATCACTGAGATGCTTGGAGCTAAAACAGGCGGATGTGAAGTTGCACAAAGCCATCATCTCGTCGCGAGGTCGATCGTTATTCTCCGCTAAGCTGCCGCGACGCGCCCAGCTTTGGAGCCAGATATATACCTTTCGAGCCCTGGAGAGAGATGTACGGATCGCGTTGAGTTGAGCGGTAGACATGCGCATACAGCGAAGGTCAAACGGAACTGTGACTCTGAGATCGAAAAATCGTGGACGAATGGAAGATTCGGCAAGGCTATGGAATAGTTCAGGGATGATGTGTACGGGAGGTTCGGTGTCAATCGCAGTACGAAAGGAACCTTTCCAGTGACTGGACCTAAGGCATCGATTATACGTGACTTCTTCGGTTTTATGGTTGTCGCGCCAGGAAGTTTTTATCGTTTGCCGTGGTCTTCGATCATTATCCGTAATTATGATGCCTTGGAGAACGGGGAATTTCCCAAGTGCAGTCACCATTCTCTGCGCCCATCCATCCTTGCCCAGGACCTCTTGTTGACCGGCATATAGTCGTTTGTATTCTTCATGCGCATGTATCAACAATGATTGTGATTTCGTAGCTGTGGCCGGATCGAATGAGTCGCTGTTTACGTTGTTCCACTCTTTAGGTATTGGAATAAGAATTGAGTGGAGGCCCTTCTTAAACTTATTCCTATGAACCGCGTAAGGATTAGTCGTACGTTCCAGAATATCGATTTCCTGCTCCATATCCGATGCGTTGTGCTCTGAAAATCTCCTCAGGCTGTCAGCGAGGATCGGATCATAGTAGCCGACGTCAAGGATCACCGTGATAATGCCTCGAGAGAAGGAAGGATGCGTGGCAAGAGTTTCCAAGTCCCTGAAAGATTGAGTGGTGAATTTCAAGGTGATTTCCGGAACCAGAAAAGGTGAGCTGGCCGCATAGAATCGCTTGGATACAAGACGTAAACTGTTCAAAGCGGGCTTGTTTCCGCTGAGGTGGGAGAAACATGAACCCAGGAGCTCATTAGGCAGGGCCTCGATGGTGGTGGCCATCGTATCTTGGGGGTACGTAGAGTGAGAATGTACTGGTATTCTTGAAGCTCCCCACGACTAGCAATAGGCTGTTTTCTTATTTCTGCGCAGTTTGCTTTCAGGCAGCCTTCTGGATATAATGCCATATAGCTGACAGTCTTGACGACCTTCTGGTTGGTCAATTTTTCGGTTAGGCCGTGGACCATCCTTGGCATACATCTTGGAAAATGTTGATAATACCACAATCAGGGCAATACAACAAAAACCAGATATGTTCTCCATCGAGCATTAAGCTACTGCATATTTGTTTTTCACCACTTATGCGAATTTCGGCAACATCTCCTAGCGCCTCGAGAAATGCGGATACCCCACACAGATCAGCGGCTGCCCCTCACTAGGACGACTGTCATGACGATAGACTTCCATCGGTCCGCTGTCATGAACAAGATAAAATTTGGGAGCCATCGATTCTCCGAACAATGGCAATGGGAATTCAGTGGATTTATGATAATTTTTTGATTTTCGACGATTTATTATGGCGCAAAATCTTGCTGAGCCTATCATTCCTCTTCTCGATCCCAAGGCTGATCCAGGTAATACCTCCTCTGGTGCGACTAGTGGAAACCTTTCTGGAAAAATGAAAGCAGTACATTATGAAGGGCCGTTTGAAGTTTCAGTCAAAGAAGTCGGAATGCCAAAGATTGAACACCCTGATGATGTGATCATAAAAGTGACTACAGCTGGTATGAACCTGGCTACCAAGATGTTCGATAGGTGACTAACTGAAAGTAGCGATTTGCGGATCGGATCTCCATATGTATCAAGGTCGGACCGCAGCAGAAGCAGGATTGGTATTTGGTCATGAAAATATGGGTGTGATAGTTGAGACCGGACCGGGTGTGACCCTCCTCAGCGAAGGAGACAGAATCGTGCTGCCATTCAATGTCGCAGACGGACGCTGCCGTAACTGCGAAGAGGGCCGAACTGCTTTCTGTACAGGCGTAAATCCTGGATTCGCTGGTGGAGCTTACGGATATGTCGCAATGGGGCCGTATCAGGGTGGCCAGGCTCAATACCTAAGAGTGCCATATGCAGATTTCAACGCGTTGAAGCTACCGAAAGGTAAAGAGCATGAGGCAGACTTTGCTATGCTCGCAGACATATTTCCAACTGGATGGCATGGCCTGACGCTTGCCGGGTTTCAACCTGGAGAATCTGTTGCCGTATTCGGCGCTGGTTAGTAATAATTCCCAACTCGTGAATTATCGCTCATATATTTACAGGGCCTGTCGGCTTAATGGCAGCATACAGCGGAATTCTTCGAGGGGCCAGCAAAGTCTTTATTGTGGATACAGTGCCAGAAAGATTGGACGCAGCGAAGAAAATTGGTTGTATTCCTATTGACTTCAAGCAAAGCGACCCAGTGGAACAAATCATCCAGCAAAATGAAGGTATGGTCGATCGAGCAGTTGATGCGGTGGGATACCAGGCTGTAGATTCTTCGGGGAGTAACGAGAAGCCGAACATTGTTCTCGACCAGCTCATCATGGTAACACGACCAACTGGAGGATTAGGTATTCCTGGGCTGTATGTACCTGCGGATCCAGGCGCACCAGACGAGCAAAGCAGGAAAGGCCAAATCTTGCTGTCTTTTGGCAAGCTTTTCGAGAAGGTATTTGATGCTGCAACAGCTAATACCCATACTTCAATCTAACCTTATATAGGGCCTCTCCATCGGAACGGGGCAATGCAATGTCAAAGCATATAACCGGTATCTCCGCGATTTGATTATAGCGGGTAAAGCAAAGCCCAGTTTTGTGGTATCGCATGAAATCAACATTGATGAGGCCCCAAAGGCGTACGAGAAATTTGACAAGCGGATCGAGGGGTATACGAAGGTTCTGATTCATCCTAATGGGCCTCTGTAGACTAGCTAAAGATTTGAGTATAAATATGGAGAGAATTTCGGGTCTGGACTCACTAGTATCCGCTCTTTTCGGTGGACATTTGTAACGTGGCAATTCCTTGATTGATCCGCATGCGCTCCGTCCATTCGGCTTCTTGAGGCGCATCTATATCGTTGAGCCCGTGTTCCTGCCTTGATGTGACTCAGACCAAGTCTTGTCTTTCCACCACATATGCCCTCTCGATTTTGACCTCTTGCACCGGTCGGTCCTCTTTGTCCGTTTTCACCAGACCCAATTTCTTCACGACTTGCAACCCTGACTTAACTCTTCCAAATATGGTGTGTTTACCGTCCAGCCAAGGGGTGGGTGCAAGTGTAATAAAGAACTGGCTTCCATTTGTATTGGGGCCCGAGTTGGCCATGCTCAATATTCCTGCACCGGTATGTTTAAGCTCTGATGTGATCTCATCCTCGAACTTCTCGCCATAAATAGAGGCCCCGCCACGGCCTGTTCCAGTCGGATCACCACCTTGTATCATGAAGGCAGGAATAATGCGGTGGAATATGAGGCCATCGAAGTACTTGCGTTCGGCCAGCGTGGAGAAGTTCTTGCAGGTTTTGGGTGCGTGGTCGCCATAGAGCTCGACCACGATGGTGCCCTATTTCCTTCAATTAGCATGGGAGCGCATCCTTATAGTTTAGCCAGAACCTACCACAGTAGTTTCAAGAGCGACCTCAGTTGTCATCGTTGCTGTACGTACTCGAGCGTACAAGAACCGTCCTCTCTGCTGCAACTGCGTCCGCCAAGGCGAGGATCAGTGGTGGGAAACACTAGTGTGAATTGAGCTTAGCTCAGTCAAGTGCATGCAGCCAGCGACCCAATGATTCATAATATGCGAGCTACGGTAATCACTTTAACACCTTCCCATATACCAAAATCCACAGTCATGGACCTATCGACCTGGGCACTCCCGCAGTTATCCAGACTTCTTCCACTCGATGATGATTCACTCAAGCAAATCATCACATACACAGAGTCGCTTCCGAATAGAGACGCTGCTGATCATCTCCAAAACCTTTTGGGGGACAGCCCGCAAGCACTAGAATTTATCACCTCATTCAACAACAGACGGAAATCTACATCTACTTCTGCTGTTTCAAATAGTCATACTACTACACTATCACATGATGTTTCTGAAGTCCCCAAGGGGAAACCACGAAAGAAAAAAGTCGGTGGATTAGGGAGACTCCCGCCTCCCCGACAGGTCGAGAATTTCGGGGACACTTCCCATGGATACATGAAAAAAGAAGAAGAAAGCTATATGAGTGGTGGCTCAAAATCAAAGCCAAACAGATCTAATAACTTCACTTTGTCGGACACACCAGCGGCTGTTCAGAGACCATCGATGGCATCAGGAACATCGACTCCCGGATCTCGAGGTATATCTCCAGCCCCTGCTTCATCACAGAAGTTGCCTCCGTCAGCCGCCGGTCATCTGATTTCGGATGTCAAATCTTCTCGAAACTCGTCACCGAAGCCAAAAGCAAAGGTCAGCGTGCAAGGCGGCACGCCTATGCACGGCGCTTCAACTGCGTTGAACGATTTGGACTCTGCAATACGTGCTCTTGAGATCCAGACCAATCCAGCATTATCAACATCGCAGGATGATGTCAAGCGAAAATGCAATTGTATGGCCACCCGGCATCCTCTGCTGGAAGCAGCTCCGAACTGCCTCAAATGTGGAAAAGTCATATGTGTGAAAGAAGGCATCGGCCCTTGCACATTCTGCCATAACCCCCTTTTGAGTTCATCTGAAATTCAGGCTATGGTTCGTATACTTCGCGATGAACGAGGGAAGGAAAAGATGGCGGCGAACAACGCGACGCAAAAGCGAGCAGAAGTCGCCTTGGCACCCCGACCATTTTCTACACCAAAGGAAAGAACACCAGCGTCGTCAAATCCGGCTTCCGACTCAGAAAGCGAAAAGCTAGCACAAGCAAAGCAGCATCGGGACAGGCTCCTGGCATTCCAGGCTCAAAATGCTCGCAGAACCCAGGTTCACGATGAGGCTGCCGACTTCGAAACAACAAGCGCAGGTCTTAGTATGTGGGCAAGTCCCCAAGAGCGGGCATTGCAACTCAAGCGTCAACAACGAGCGCTGCGTGAGCAAGAATGGAATGCAGCGCCGGAATACGATAAGAGGAAGATGGTTGCGAGTATCGATCTCATTGGGGGTAAGATAGTAAAGAGAATGGCTGCAGTTGAACGCCCTAAGACGCCAGAGAGCGATGAAGAAATGCCTTTAGCCATGAATGTGGTGCCTACTGCCGATAACGGAGGTGGGGGTGCTTTCAGCAGAAATCCGCTTCTGGGGGGCAAATTAATCAGACCAACAATCAGCGTCGATGGGAGCGGTAGTGCGAAAGGGAAAGACAAGCAAAAGGAGAAAGCACAAACGTGGAGAAGAGTTCAGGACGATAATGACGATAACGAACAATGGATTCTCGACGGAGGAATCTATGGCGGGCAGAATGAGACGCCAGCAAGATAGATGGTTTCTAGAAACAGCCCGCTGGTGAATCAAATTGGAAAGGGTTGGAACAACCCAACAAATACGGAGAAGGAGGTTCTCAGTCCATTCAAGCTTGTTCGCCCTCTAGTGTTTGATTGCTATTTCTCTCTCGACGCAGGCGACTTAGATTTACTGAAGGCCTGGGTGGGTGAGTGACGAGAATGTCACGAAGATGTCATGCAAATATATCTATAACAACTGTGTTGACGCACGGAAAGCTATCCTTTAAGATGAAGGGGCTGAACATATTCATAAACCACGAAGTACCACACACAAACCCTCTCTGCACTCACATACCTTACTAGCTACAACCTCTTCACCTCGCCACCGCAATCAAAAAGCCATCATAATTCTTCTCACCCACCGTCTGTACCACCACCCCATCCAACCTCTGGTCCCTCCCAATCTTCTCCACCACCTCCCTCGCCCCCTCCACCCTCGAATCCCCCGTCCCCTCCCTCGCCAACTCCCCCTTCCTCACAACATTATCCACAATGACAACCGCCCCACTCCTCACCCCCCCAAGCGCAACATCCACATAATTCCAATTATTCTCCTTATCCGCATCAATAAACACGAGATCGAACTTCTCCCTCTTCCCCGCCTTGATGTCTTCAACAAGCCGCGGCAACACTTCCACTCCCGCCCCAAGCACAACCTCAACCTGTTTCTCCAACCCGGCGTGCGCAATATTCTCCCGCGCAACATCCGCGTGATGCTCATCGACCTCCACACTCACAACTTTCACATCCGGTCCCGCGGCCGCAAGCCAGATAGTCGAGTAGCCGCCCAGAGTCCCGATTTCGAGCACGGATTTGGCGCGCGCGATTTGGGCTTGCAGTTTGAGGAATTTACCTTGGGAGGGGGAGACGGCGATGTCCGGGAGGTTCTTGTTGGCCGAGTTGGTGAGGGCGTGGGTTAGAGTGTCGGGTGAGGGGGTGGAGCCTGTAGGGTGGAGGTGCGAGAAGGAGTAGGTGTCGACGGAGGTCCAGCGGGGGTCGCGTTCGTAGGATTGGCCTTGTGTGGACATCTTGGGGGTTAGGTGGGTTGATGTGGAGTTGGAAGCTATCCGATGAATGGTGTTGTTGGGGACAACACTTCTTATATACAAGATTTGATGCCCGCAGGTATTTGGGAGGCCTTGAAAGGTATGATTCACGTGAGATCTGATGCCTTGAGCTGCTAGGTATGTTGTCCGAGATGGGTACGATTGTCGGAGTTATCGTTGGGATGATGGAGAAGGGTTGTACGATTCATCAATGATATAGGCAGCATTTGTCATGTGATGGCATACTAGTCTAGATGTCGGCTATTAGCTTGCATTGTATTGTATAGACTGCCTTCTTTGAAATGATGTTGTAGTTGTAATAAAAATTGGCCTTCTACTGGGTACGATATATTACCTAGATTGTTACAAAAGATATTCACTACAGATCCCGACTAAACAACCCCAAAAGAATTCCTCTTTAGAGAATTGTGACATCGATACCTCCAATTGCGTGTACACGATTCTTGCCAAACCTGACGTCGCTATGTCCGAGGTCGGAGCCAGTGGAGAAATTAAGTCCGAGGTCTACTTTCGTAATCTTGAACTCCACCTCCACTTCAACACACTTAGGCCTTCTTGAGCCTTCCCTAAGCTTCAGCCTCGAATGGTTGCGTGGCCAATATGCACCCCAATCAATGTCCCGAAGGTTTGCTGCGAACCTTTTCTAGTTCCAATATTCATTGTTACTATCTCCAGTTCCCTTCCGGCCGAGAAGGACAGCGTTCTCAGTTGCGCTCACAAGAGCGAGAAATGCGATCGTCTTACCCGGCCTCGGAAATCATCGTGCGCGGACTTCCAAGGCTATGAGCAGTGGAACATTACTCGATACTAAAGAGTTACATATATCTCTTCACAAAACTCTTCCACTAACATAATGCACAGGGAACGGAAAGTCCCTCCTAACTCAGAACAAAACTCCAGTCATTATGGAGTAATCACTAGCTAGAAGTCTAGACCACAAATATCAAAATCACCTAGATCCAAATAAATACACTATTCAAACTCTACACCATCAACACCATCAACACCATCAAAACCCCCCTTCACCCTCGTCTCTCATCAAACCGCATCATCCCCCCCCCCCTTTTCTCCACGCTCAACCCGACCCCCCCTCCCCACTTATCCTCCTCCCCTTCCAAAACCCCAAAACCCTATGTCCTACACTCCATTTCATCCCCACACCCCCACCTCCATAACTTCCCCCCATATCCGTCATCTCTCGCGGATTCCTCAACCCACTCCGATGCACCGGACTCGCCGTACTCGTTCCCGTTCCGCTTGAATTCCTGGGTTCCGACGATCGCATTGTGTGACTGTCTGTTGAGGTTTGTGGGGTGTTTGTTGCAAGAGTACGGGTAGGGTATGGGTCGTCGATGGCTAGGGAGTGATTGTTGTTGTAGAGCGGGATAGGAGGGGAGGGTGGAGAGCTATGGCTCGGGCTCTGGCTATGGTTTTGATACGAAGTACCCCCCATAATCCCCGCAGCCCTATTCGCATACAAAACCACATGTTGAAGCTGTCTCAGCATTTCCGGCGAAGGAGAAACATATCCCTTAGAATGCTCCACTTCTTCCCCAGTCCCAGCGCGCGCAGGTGCGCTTCTTCGCAGAGACGAAGACGCAGTTTCATCCTCATCGCCGGCATTCAAAGCGGCAAGTGGTTCCGTGACGCGGCGCTGGACACGCCGGGTCTTGATATCTTCTTCTTGTCCTTCATCTTCCAAATCCCCCTCCAAAATCCGTTCCGCAAACCCCCTTCTCCCCGCCACGCCCTCAAACTTGAACTCAGAACATCCCCCATCCCCATCCCCACCAACCCCAACCCCCTCATGCCAAACCCTCCTCCCTCTATCACCCCCCTAAACCTCTCAAGCACTCCCTCAAACCCCCTCCCTTTCTCTCCTTCCCTACCCCCCTCCCTCTTCTCATCCCTCCCCCACATCCCCCTCCCCTGCCACCCCGCGATCTCCGCCTCCGTAATCCCCATACCATCTATACCACGCTCCATCCTCTCCTCCACAGCAGCCCGAACAGCACACCTCCGACACCTGACCAAATGATAACTTTTCCAGTCCTCGGGCCTCTTGTTTCTATTTTTCTCGACCGGGATCCGTGCCAAAAGTACATGGCGGATACGGTGGTGCGAGGTGGGACTCAGAGTTACGTGGATTGCGGTGGGTGGGTGCCCACAGGAGTAGGTGCGGAGGAAGGTGTAGGGGTATGAGAGGCCTGGGCTGGAGTTGGAGTTGGAGTTGGAAGGCATGGGTCGGTAGGTGGGTGGGATGTATTGTTGCAATGTTGGATTTTGTGTTCAACAGCAAAGAGAAAAAACGTTTGTACGCGTAAAACTTGGTGTATTGGTTAGCAAGTCGATAATTAACATATACCTTTCCTTCCACTGCCTCCCCTATGAATAACACTAAGCGAGGAACAAACATTCAAGAATTGTTTGTCTATCTGACACAAACGCTGTGAATCAGTCCATCCATCACGAAGCTGTGAATAGATGTGCGGTGCTAAATGTGGTCATTGCGGCCATATGTACTAGTCACTGGGTAAGTGAATGCTATTTTTGTGATAGTTCTAGTACTCACATATCATTTTCATTGACTCAGGAGTATCTACATCATCAAGAACGCTTCTCATGCACTAGGAAACGTCTCTTTCGAAACTCAAATGCATTTAAGTATTTCCTTCATTAGTACATGCTACATACATATTTCATATCCGACATCCGGACATCCATGACGCCCGACAATACCCTTCTAATCCATCAGGTGGTGGTGCCCCAAATCATGCATCCTAACGCCATACGTGAACCATCAATCAAAGCATCCAGAGCGCTGCGTGATTTGAACATCCCAACTCACGAGCATCATATCCCGTCCTGTTGTTGCCATAATACTTAATCGCTCCGCAACATGCTCTCTACTAGATCTCCGAGAGGTCCCCAGTAGTCCTTGTTGCCACTTGCCAATCCGTGCTCGTCGATAAATAGCACATAGTGCTTGAAACTCGTATTAAGGTGGGGCTCGAGGCCGAGCTCGATGATGACGGGGTAGTGGTGACAGTAGATGTGTGCATAGACGCGATAGAGGCGCTTGAAGATGTTGCGAATCAGGGAGGGAAAGGTCTTTGGGAAGGAAACGCCGATTCGGCTTGGGAACATTTGCTCGTTGTCGACGTTGCTTTGGACCCAGGCCATCAAGTGTTCGATATATTCTGGTGCGGACATCTTGGTGGGTTTCTTGTAGTTCTCGCTGTCTTGCCAGAGATACTCAAATCTGCGGATGATTAGCACAACGCCACGATATATCGGAGACCGCCTACTCATCGGTCGCCTTCATCTCTGGACAAGTCTGTGGTGAGCAGAACTCCGTGATTGATCCGTAGAGAAGATTGATCTGGTTGTAAAAGTCGACAACTGAAACTGATGTTAGTTTGATTCCTGTTAGGCAGTCGATACAAACGTACCATTCACTGCTAGCCACTCATCCTTGTCTTCGCCTTCTGGCAGCCTTACTGCCTTCCTCAAACTTCCACTTCCCAATGTAGCCTCAGCATACTGCTTGAGCTGCCAGCTGCTCGTTCCTCGGCCTGACTTTTGTGGCTTGAACGGCGCTCGATTGCGAGGGTTACTAAAAAGAGAGGAAAGTAAGCCTGTGCCTGCAAAGTATCCCTTGTTTCGCTGAGCCACTTCATCGCGAAACGTTGAGGGGAAAATCGTGCCATTGTCCCTTGACGTGTTCACGCTTCTCCCAGAGCTTCGTGTATAGTCTCTTGCTTCATCCACCCGAGTCGGCGAACAGTTACCACCAGGCAAAAGTTTGTAGGAATAGTTGGGACACCTCCGCATCTGACTCTGTTCGCCCGGTAACAACTGGGATTTGACTTGGGTCATCGGAGGAGGGAATAATAACTCCCTCTCCTCTGGTCCATACATCAAACCGGAATCCAGCGCCAACGGTGTTGTTGGGCCAACCTGCAGTGTCCGCAACGCTTCTCCAATCCTTTGCAACGGGCTTTTGTACGCCGATTGCGGTCTTAAAGGCACAACGGCCTCAAGCAAACGCGTCGGGTCCTCCGTCCATATGTCTCTATTTATTATATTGGCAGGGTGGGCCCCAATTTCCGTCCCAAGGTTTATGCAACTCTGGCTCTGGGCGAAGGTGAAGATGGGCTGAAGAGGCCTCGGTTTCGCAGGGAATGAAGGATGAAAACTGGTAGCAGAAGAGACGAACATTGTGGTAATAAATCCTGACATCCTACACGGCACTTGTGTCTTAGTCTTATGAGATTATCGTCGCTGAGCGCGCCCTGCGTGTACATTCCGACGGTTAGCTGGGTGATTGCGAAGGTTACTTGGAATGCGAAGACTTACGGACGATACCAGCAGATTAATGTCGTCAGGTAGAAGAACAGACGATTCTTGGGAAAAAGAAATACAAGTGATGCGGCAGAGAATCTGTGTGGTTTACGGGTCAAGGTGAGGATGGGTCGCTGGAAGTTGCTTGCGAGCCCCGCCATAGTAAACAATCACCATTGACACTAGCCCTAAACAGGAAAGGTTAAAAGAACACTAGCATTTCTCACTTTGGACCACATCTTTCATTATTGGATTGATTCATTATTCGAACACCTGCAGCGCATATACGCAGTCTGTCACGGATGAGATGATATCAAACAATTCATGAGATGATATGAATGTCTTAGGAACTGGAACGCTAAAAATGGTACAATCTAAGGGCGCCACCCAATGCAGGGTTTTGTTTTGGAAGCTCAATCATGCCCACCAACTGAACACCATTCCGAACGGTGATGGAATCATCACCTATGGGAAGGCTCAAAAAATCTCACCTACTTTGAGAAATAGGGATCATTATCAAAGTAGTCCCCACCTTTCTTTCCGCCGTTACGTCCGTTGGTTTTCTTATCGAGAGCTCCATCCAGAGAGGTTTCAAATTCATTAGCATCCAACTCCGCCGAGTCATTACTTCTGATCTTTTCGAGTTGCCCACTGACATAGTGCGCCACACGTTGATCTACCTCCTCTTTGGCGGCGATATCTTCTGCGTTGAGATATCCAACTGAATTGCTGCGGTTGATTGGGGTGGTAGCCTCGTCATCGCCGTTTGTATCAGTCTCCCAATCGCTACGGTGACCAATTGATCTGGTGGTTGAGGAACGACGGAGGTGGTGTGGCTTCTTCGGTCTACCTTGATGGTTGAAAATGTCGTCGAAGTAATGAGAAGCAGCGCTCGTAGGGGTGCGTGGTGTTTGTGGGAGACGACATGTCATGCTGTCGCTAGTTAGTGGATATTCCAAAGAGTAGCCAATGAAAAACTTACCCAGTGTCGTGGATCATCTTTGCAATCAAACCAGTCCAGCCACATTGGTGAGTCGCTCCCAAACCGCGACCAGTGTCTCCGTCGAAGAACTCGTGATACCACATGTAGTCCTTCCAATTAGGATCATAGTCAAGCATCTCATTTCCGTCATTGATGGCTCTCCGACCATCATCTCCACGCGCGAACAGGTGTTGGAGACGATGCTGGATTTCCTCAGCAACATGTCCAAGATGCATGTAATCTCCTGATCCAGTAGGGCATTCAACTTTAAGATTGTTGCCATAGTACAGGAAGAATCGCTGCATCGATTCGATGAGGAGGAAGTTTACAGCCAACCAGATGGGACCGCGCCAATTGCTATTTCCACCAAAGAGTCCGCTGTCTGAATCTCCGGGAATATAGCTGACTTGGAATTTTTGGCCATTGACATCCATCGAGTATGGATGATCTTTGTGATACTTTGACAAGGATCGAATACCATGATCGGCGAAAAACTCATCTTCGTCCAACATGCGCTGGAGGATCCGTTTCAGTCGATCTTCGCTAACAAGAGACAGGAGGATACGGTCGTCCTTGCCACGCTTCCTCATAGATGCCAGGTTGCGTTCAGCAGTCTCACCCTTGTGCTTGATGAACCAATCCAGTCTCTTCTTGAAATCCGGAAGCTTATTAATCACTTCTGGCTCCAGTGTCATGGTAGCATATAGAGGAATTAGACCAACGAGAGATCTAACTGGCATCTGGTGACTCCAAGGGCCACCCCATGAAATAGCGTCATAATAGAACCCATCCTCTTCGTTCCAGAGAGGCTTAGCTTCGTCGCCTTTTCGGAACTGCATAGCCTCGCTGATCAAGATGAAATGCTCAAAGAATTTTGATGCCATATCCTCGTAGATACGACGACGCTTGGCGAGTTCCAGGCAAATGTTGAGCATGTTGAGGCAGAAGAAGCCCATCCAACCAGTGCTGTCGGCTTGCTCGAGAATACCTCCCGTAGGTAGTGGTTCGGATCGGTTGAAAAGACCGATGTTGTCAAGACCGAGGAATCCACCTTCAAAAACGTTGCTGCCTGCTGCATCCTTTCGGTTTACCCACCATGTGAAGTTGAGTAGGAGTTTCTGAAATACACGCTCGAGGAAATCAAAATCTTCCCGGCCATACATTTTCCGCTCAATTTTGAAGACTCTAAACAGGGACCAGGCGTGAACAGGGGGATTGACATCTCCGAAGTTCCATTCATACGCCGGAAGTTGGCCGTTGGGATGCATGTACCACTCGCGGGTGAAAAGATCAAGCTGTTTCTTGGCGAAGTCGGGATCGATCATCGCCAACGGTATGCAATGGAAAGCGCTGTCCCATGCGGCGAAAAAGGGGTATTCCCAGGAATCAGGCATGGAAAGGATATCATCTAGATACATGTGTTTCCACTCTTTGTTTCGGATCGCTTTGCGACCCGGCGGAGGAGGAGGCATTGCCGGGTCACCGTTTGCCCATTGATCCCACACAAAGTGGTAGTATTGCTTGCACCACAACATTCCAGAAAAGGCCTGGCGTTGGATATTTCGCAAATCTTCAGAGATGGGAAGGGGGCTGATGCGGAAATAAAACTCGTCGGCTTCGGCTCGGCGCTGCTCCATGATGTCGTCAAAAAGCTCTTCGTCAAGATAGCCTTCGTACTTTCGGGAAAGCCTGAAACGGACCACGGCGCATTCACCAGGAGGGACCCCTTCATCTTCATCAAAGGCGTACCAGGCGCCGCATTTGGTGCCGATTTCTTGGGGATTGACTGCATCCACCTTGTCATCGACAATTCGGCGATGAATACCATCCTTCACGTACTTGGTCTTGTTTTCTCCGTCCCAGATAGCTTTATAATTTGTGTCATTGTCTGTGAAGAGCAATGTGGGCTGGACATCCTCGCTGCTGGTGCCCGTTCCTGGCGATGGGGAAAGCTGAAAGTAGCGGTCACCCAGTTTCCAGTGTTTGGATTGTGCGGTTGTGGGGCCAACTTTACGCAAACAGGGTTTCTTCTTAGCATCCTCATGACCCCATGCCCAAGTATTTCGGAACCACACATGCGGCACGATGTGGAGAGGGGCAGGCTCTGGTCCACGGTTGTACGCAGTGACTCGGAAAAGAAGCTCATCTGGGTCGTCTGCCTCTTTTGCAGTCTCAATGAATATGTCCCAGTATCGATCGTCATCAAATATTCCAGTATCGACAAGGTTGTATTCGTTTTCAAGCTTTGTGCGCTTGCCGTTTTCTTTGACAAGTTCTTCATATGGAAATTTGCGCTGAGGGTATTTGTAGAGGAATTTCATGTAGGAGTGCTAGAAAAATGTCAGTCCTCTCTTTGTAATTGGAGTGGCCTCTTACAGTAGGAGTATTGTCCAAATGGAAATGGCATTCCTTGATCGACTCGCCATGGTTGCCCTGAGGATTTGACAACCCAAACAGACGCTCTTTCAAGAAATCACTATGATAGTGTCAATATATATCATTCCCCAAATATTGTCCCAATCAACATACTCCTTCTCGTTCCAGAAAGAAAATGCAATATTCTGGAAGCCGTGGGAGTCGGACACGCCCGCAATTCCGTCTTCGCCCCAGCGGAAAGCACGCGTCCGTGCCATGTCATGATTGAAATCTAGTTGCAAGTCAGTACACAAGAATCAGGTGCATGGTGATGATACACTTACGACTCCATGCATCTCCATCATGACTGTACTAAGACGTCAGCGCAGTTTGAGTGAGTTATGGGGAACAGAATGGTCTTACGAATAGTCCTCGCGAACTGTACAAGCAGTTAGCTAGCAGAACTACATAGGTAGCAGCAGTGAAAACTCACCGGTGGCCCATTGCCTCTCAGCAACATACGGGCCCCAGAGCTTCCAGTACTTCTGGCGCTCTCTGTCTTCTTTGAGGCGCTTCTCTTCCTCGCAGAGGTATACCTGATTCTCAATGAGAACCATGATGTGTTGGCTCGATAGTTATACGGAGTGGGCGGCAGAAGCGGACTGCAATTGAGCGAGCAGGTGTCAGGGAAAATGAAGGCGAAGCGTGATCCGCGGGGCGGTGGACAAACCAATGAGCTTAAGGCACACAATCGAGAGAGGGAAGAGGACGAAAGAATGGATGATGTGAGGTATTGGAACTACTCTGTAGGTTGTGTGCACTCGAGAAACGAGGCGATGAGAAGAGGGAGAGCACCACGAAGCTATGGAGGAAAGGTTTTGAAGGCGGAGGGCGGCGCGACTGCTCGCGATGCATGCAGGAACTGACGATGGATGGGTGAAGAGGCCTCGTCCGTGCTTTCCCGCTTGGTTGCTTATCGGGTTTCCCACCCAGTTGACGTCCGTTCACCGTCCACCGTCCACCGTCCACCGCCCACCGCCCACCGTTCCACGCCCCTCCAGCAAGCGGCACAACCTTGGTTTGGCGCATGTCCACCCAGTTTCATGCCCCAAGTTGCCCTGCCTGCGGCTCGTGGGCGCGGCGGCACACGCCGCATGCTGTGCTGATGCCGATGCTGACCCATAGTCTTGTCCAAAGAAACTTTGCAACTCAATGGAGCCTGGGCAAGGCAAGCTGGAGCCAAAAAGAAAAACCCTCCAAAAAAAAACTCAAACTGTTGAACGGCCACTTGCGCGCGCGAGACCATAGCGCGTAGCCAAGTTGCTCCTCTCCACGCCGTCACACTGATCGACCGATCCCCCATCCGCGCCAATCAGCTCGCTGTCTCTGCCATACACATCCCAGGATCCAGAATACGCATCCCCTTGGATATGGGAAAGCTCCGAAATGCAAATCAGGGGGGAGCTTGGGTGGAAGCTCGCCTTGTGTTCCCGCTCGAAATTCAAGGTTGCATGCTGGTCTCGCCCTTCAAGCTGGTGCCAGTGCCAGTGCCAGTGCCACGACCCATCCGTCGTTGACTCGAGCCGTCAGGTCACTACGTCATAGATGCCAAGCGCGAGAAGCCGTTGCCCATGCTTTTCCTCGCCTGCATCTTCGCTTCGAGAGGAAGCACTGGGCGTCGAGCAAATTGCTTGTTTGGAACGAATGGAATTTTAGTGGCTTGACGAGATTGTGGATGCAACACATGCACGGTAAGGGGAAAAAGAGAGCGATAGCCTGTTGTAGGCGGATAGGTAGGTAGATACTCCACAGTTACATATAACATCGGACACACGCTAATCTGAATAAGGGTGGGCCCACCTCCGCAAGACCCCCGAGACCATCCCAGCCAGGCATATCGCCGAGCCATCTTCACCGCCAGGAGCTTAGGCTCGACTGTTTTATAAACATTCTTCTCATTCTCCAAGTCCATAGTTTCGAGCGTGTCTCAAGATAACATGATAACATAACACATTGTTCCCATATTCATGTCATATTCCACATCTGATGGTCTAGTAGTCTCATTTTGTAATTACATATCGAACAACTCTCCAATTACACGCATGCAAAGAGCCAAGCGATATCAGACGCCTTTCAATGCTCCCAAACGACTCCCCCGCAAACGCCGCCCTATGCACAGATACGATGAAAATATTCATTCCATTTCTCCACGTCCTAGTCGTCATATTCCGCATCTTTGACTCCACAAAAATCTGTACCAAAGCAAGAGTCCACGGCGTACCATGTCCGCCAGTATAGACTGGCACTCGCACTGTCAAAGCTACCATCTTCTTTCCTAGGCACTTGGTCACCAATAATTCCATGGTTTGATCCAATGATCCATCCTATCACCGGCCATGATCCAAATCTCTGCTGCCATCGCGGTTTTGCAGGCAGAAAGGCCGCCTCCGCTGGGAGCAACACAGCTTGTTTCGCACCCCGAATTTTGAGCGCTGTACGGTTAGAGTCGCGCTGTGAACCCGTCGTGCGCGCCTCGGAGGCCTGCGGTTGTTGTGTGGGAATGAGTGTGGGCTCGTCCTCTTCATCAAATGGGAATGCTCCAAGGCTATTGCGAAGAATGGGTTCAGAGTTCATGCGAGGTGGCATGGAACCCGTGGCCGTCGCTGACGAAACCGTGTTGGAGGATACGCCGAAAGGGAGCGTCCCTGAGGAGACTGTGTTCGGCGACCCGGTGAGGGAGGATGCAGTTCCGCCTGAGAGCACTGGTCGATCCGCGTCTGGACCTGTGCCACGATATCGTTCGGCGACGACTTTGAAGCCTTGTATATTGTGTGGGGAGTAGTGGCAAGCGCGCTCTGCAGCTTCAGGGGAGTCGAATGTGATTTTTATCCAGTGTTCCCCCCCTACATATTCATTGATTTTGCGAAGAGAGAGCTTTGAGAGAGAACGGTACGAAGTTGCCTTGTGCTGACTGAGTGTAAGGTTGTACCTTGCGCTCGGCGGGTGACGATCGTACTCCTCGTAGATAATGCCGCCTGATACTTTCTCGAAGTAGTCTATCGCTGCCCATTGAACCTCGTTTCCATAACCATATATCATGACTTCCGCCGGTTCTTTCGTTGCCCCGTTGGGCGGTGCGCCTGCTTGGAACGAATTCGAAAGCCCAGCAGCTTCGATGAGGTTCGGTGTTGATGCGGATAACGGCAGTGTTGCGGCAGGTCCCGAGGGGTTGCGCACGCGGAGAGATTCCCGCTTCTCGTCTTGCAACTTGTGTTTGCTGAATATATCATCGATGACACGAAGATTGTCTATCTTCGCTTGGTCGTCCTTGCCTCGCCCAGGTGTCAACGTCGCCTTGCGAACAGATCCCCGTTTTCGCGCTTTGCCAAAGGGTCCCTTTTCCTCGGGTATGCGCCGTTGCGCGTGATCGGAGCTGCGTGTCATAATTAGCTTTGCGTTTCTGTAGTTGCAATCGCGTCTGCAGTTGTGTATAAAGTAAATCTAGGAAGAACTAATGTCCGAAGTGCTTTTCTATGTAGAGCTCTAACTTCAGGTTTGGAGTGAAGGCGCGGGGAGAGGTCGTACTTACTCTGCAAACTCGAATCCCCAAGGCAGCCGCCTCCCCGTAGAATCAGTGACGCGCTCGGAATCCGCTACTGCGTGGACCTGCATTTTTATGCGTTTTGGGGGGGTAGAGTGGAGGTGAAGTTTCGCTGCGGTGTCGTGAATCTTTGTTTACTGTGTTGGCATCGACTTCTGTCGCTAGGAAACGAACCTTGGGGGTTGGGCTTGGCGTTGGCTCGTGCACTCATTCACCTCCACGACCGCCCAAACCACAATCTCGGCTTCGGGGTGAAGGTATTTCAATGTTAATCATTCCCATTCAAAAATAAACGTGTGAATTGAGTTACTTGGAGTTTTCATATGTTCAAGTGAAAGTATGCACATACTCATCTTGACAGTGGGCTACCAAGCCTTTCCCTGTTTGAACAAGTGCAGATGTATTTATCTATCTCTGTGTAAATGAAGCCACAAACTACACATGCAATAGTTCGAGATGGTAAACCAAATTTAAACATAAGAGCACATTTAACTGAAATGATTCATCGCCGGATCGTTTCTACCAAAAACCCTTTTCGTATTTATTTTTTTGGCACCCTATTTTCTTCGGCGAACTGATGCCAACGAAGTAAGAGTTGTTTTCAGAAAAATAAAAAAATTATTTAAACACAGATTTAACGCAAAGATATGCAAACTAGAAAATCTGCGTTTAATCTCTCCTCTAAATCCTCCCTTTTGAAAGCAAAGACCGGAACTAAATTAATTTCCAAGCTGCCCGGTTTACTGCACTATAGCTCCCCTGTCTAGAAGAGACATCGGGAGGCCATTGCCTACGAGAGTCTTAGCTATTCTGATCTCCTTCCTACCCGCGAATTATAACTCATCTTAGTTTTTCACATACAAACCAACATGGCTCGTTAGCAGGATCCTATCCCAGGCTATCTGTCAACCCCGATAGACTAATCCAGATCAGTTTTCCTCTGGCACCCCTAAAGAGATATCTTCATGATTTGAAGCTAACCTTATAAATTGAAAAATAACCCTCTTTATTGTACTTATTATGACTAAATATAAGTCAAAACACCATGTCACGTAGAAATCAGGAGAACCCTTGACAATCCAAGCTTCAAAGAGTCTCTTCTGGATGTAGAAATTTCACTCTAATTTATAGAATATTACTCAAGATTGGTTATAGTATGACAGAGATGTTACTGTAAATATTCTGTAGATAATCTTTTCTTAGTCGTAGGCATATACTTATGACAATTGCGTTAGAATTGCGCTATTATAGGCTGCAGCCTTTGGAGAGCAGACATTGTACGTAATCTCCCACCACTACCGTAGGCCATGTACGAGATTTAGGCAGGATATCCATAGTGTGCAATTGGATTCAGCCAAGTATAGCAAATCGAAGTCTTATACCATCAACATCATATACCTCTTTAGTCCATGCATATAAAGTATGGAGATTTTGGCCCAGTAAATCTTAGGGTTACGTAATATGTGGCCATCATTATTTTAGAGCCCTTTCTAATGGTGTAAATGTTTTCGGATAATGCCTATTTTGCGAAGGTTAAATCCCGATGTCGAGTGCCGTGCATGATCAATATGACGCGTCCATCGAATGACATCTTTTGTTCTCTTCAACTGTAGGCATCTGTTCATTCACTTGTGGGTTTGGTAAGTCAAATGCTCAAATAGAAACATACCTGGGTAGAAATAGATGGCTTACTAGCTGTAATGTAAAGATAAAACAACATGATAAGTGGGAGAAACAGTATAGAAGGATCATTTAGCACCCATTTGTCAGTGAAGTAAGTGCCACCATTTGAACCATGTTGATGTCGCGGAGGTGATCTATCGACTCACAAATCCTTGGAACTGGTCGTTGTCGGGCTGAAAGTGGAGATTATTACCCCAGTGATCTTCGAGGATCTACGACGGAGTTTTACAGTGTCTTACCTGTTATTTCTACCGGTGGTATGGCCTCAAATGGCAGGCGATGGTTGAAAACTAGCTGAAAATTCGTTCATTCGTCAGGAGTGATGGAGGCGTAAGAGATGAGAAGCCACACGTCCTTTCAAGGTACCAGCAATAGCAGGCCGGCGAACTTGAGGTTTTTGTGGCGGCTAACACGAGAAATGCCCAGAGAAGTGGATCTAAGCACACAAGCCAGCTACCGGATGTGGTAGTCTGCAGCCTACTTTGGGGTCCAACATCTCCATACGGTGCGCGATACCAGTCAGACCAACCGATTGTCTATTCTCATTGGTGGTTTGTGCCGTCATATACTCAGAGATCTGTCGGTAGGCACCTGTCAAATGTTTAGCGGCGGGAGCTTCGTTAAGTCCAAGCATAACAACGGAGTCAATAACGGAAATTAGTGGATTAGACAGCGATACCCTCGTCCGTGCTGGAACGAAACGCGCTTGTCGAAGGCGGCATCCACAACAGTCTCATGAGCTGATGCCGTAGGCAAGTAGTATATAGAGACCAGGATCAAACCCAATTAGGAATACTGATGCCCTCATCAGGCCAATGCCTGCTGTTTGAAGGTTTTGATCCAGGTGCATCAACGCCCGTGCTTACTCGATCTTCCACGAGGAGTTGGCCTCTGCTGATCATTCAAGCCACCATCGCCATGACGCCGGGTCGTGCATTCGAGTGGAGTAATAACGTCAGCTAGTGTGGCCTGTCGAGTGGAGGGCATGTCCTGTGGTAGGGTAGGAATGCGTCGCTTCGATTCCGGGTAGCGAGACGTTGGGCTGGTAATGGTCCAGGGTTGTTCAGCCTCATACGAAGACATGTGGCAGATGTAAAATAGGCTAGCCAATCAAGTACAGACAAGCAGAAGCCGAACTTGGGGCCAGGTCTGATGCCAGCGATGAGGCTCTGGCGGCAGGGCTACCGGGCGCACCGGGCTGGCTGGTGAGAAATTCAGGGCGAGATTGGAATGTAGAGGCAAAGTTGAATAGTATAGAGGCTCGAGAACTACAATCATCGCTGAACAAACGGAAGGCCAAACTTCCGGTGGCTGAGATCCGTTGTGTAAACTGTTCAAACGCTGTTAAGAGTATAAGAAACGGCGGTGTATGAGATGAAGTTGAGGCTGAGCCACACAAGAACTAGCCACTGTGGCGGCTAAGCCCGACGAATCTTCCGACCTCCAACCTCCAACCGTCAGCAACAACCATCAGCGTCAGCCTCAAAACCGTTTCTGGTCGCCAACCTACTTAGTTGACCATAGTGAACTACATCATCTCTTGGATATCGTCCGGGAACTCGACGATCCGGTACATGCCCGCAGCGTTGCGCTCGCGCCTTTGATACTTCAGCAGGGCCTAAGCTGTGGTCGGTCAGTGTACTACACCATCAGGGAATCGTTCACATTTTACACGCGCTCTCCGTAGCCAGCCTCGCAATCCTTCCTAGAAAATTTCAGGTTATGTTCGCTAGCCATGAAGCCCCGCTTATTGCCCCAGTTGCGTGTTTGTTTCTCTGTCTGAACGAATGACGTCTCGTATACATCTCATTCCCCTGGCATCGTGGCTCTCACGTCAAGATGCAGGTGGTATTAGCGTAGATCGACCCGTCCGTGCTACTTTGCTTCTGCACGAGTCACCACCGAGAGGCTGATGGCAGCCATGGGTCATAGGTCATCTAACTGGCCTAAGATTCACGGGAGATCCGCAGCCCCATCTCAAGACAAGCGTCCCACGCTATGGTGATCATTTAAAATGTCCCCTGCTTTGCAGATGATGGCCCGAGGACATGGTATACTAGTATCTGTGCGTTTTTCTTGGGGTTTAAACCGTCACTTTCTCGACTCTTTCACACACCCTTGCAAGTATCATCTCTTTCATTTCTGCCTATCGGCAATCTTCTCCCACGGACCTGCTATTCTGTGGCTTCGGGCATGTGTCTTTTCTTGTGTACGATTCAGCACAACACTCGCCCTTAGTCTCAGGGTAACTAGCTTACTACTCCATCCGTTGGATGAGCTCAAAGCTCTGACATGAGCTTAGGCTTCAGCTTTCCAATCTTCCTAGAACCTCAAGAGTCCGCCATGGGCATGTATAAATGGTTATCACTCTTGCTTCCAACAATGAATACACCAGATCACAACTGCCCTCCTTTCTCATCTCCAGAGTCCCCTCGATCATCTTCTATTGCTTTGAGTATAGCTCCTTCAAGCTATCTATCTGTCCCCAGTACTATCCCTACCGGAAACAGCCTCACACTTCCAGTTCGAATTGGCTTGGTGGAACAGGAATTTGATTTCTTCTCAGCTGACTTGGACTCCCCATCGTTCCCAGTTCCGCAGATTTTAGAACCCTCGCGTTCCAACTCAACTCTCTTTCAGTTTTGGTCTCTGTTGCCTCAGGAAGATTTTGAGTCGACCTTGCAACCTACTCATATGTCCGTTTACTCATCGATATCTTCGGCATCAGAAAACAGCGTATATAGCAACCCCCCGGCCAGAATCTACCGGGTACCATCTTTTGACAATATGTCGTCTTCTCGCAAGATAACTTTGGTATGTTACGCACCTGTTGACTGTCTACATTTTGGAAAAGATGCTCACTGTTATCTATAGGTGGAGAAGGACCAGATGATTCAGTCATTGCGCTCGCACCAGGTGAATACTCTAGTAGAGCTTCGTCGTGTGGAAAGAGCATTCGCGACGCTTGGCTCCCAAGATTGTACAGAACCAATGACATCAGCATGTGAGTGTTTACATCCAAGCTCTCTCTTGGATTTGGGGCTGATGCATAGTTTCAGGGTCATATTATGTCAACTCTCACGGTCTGCTTACCGAAATTCGGGCCTTAACGAAGAATTTTCCATTTAGGTGATTGAAGCTCTATTTTTCCCAACCTTGTACCCTCTGAAGCTGACCTATCCCACTCAACAGCTCAGAGTGTCTTGAAGAAGCCAAACGACGAGTATACAGCGATCCTCAGAGCAACCGCAGCTGGAACTTTTGCTGGCTTGTGTTGTCAAAGGTTCAGAGCGAGTATGTATCACCCTTTCAGCATGATTCGGGAGTATAATACTAATGATATGTAGCCAACTCATCCCATACTACGCACAATGGGAGGCGCAACAGCCGACTATGTGGGGAGGTCGACAACCATCAGCCGAAGATGTGGCCAAACTCACCTCAGCCTTTGTCGCAGAATGGAACTGGGCAATCAACCAGATGCTTCGTCATTGGGACCAACCCCCTAGCCGTTGAATGTCAATTATTCTAGTTGACACGGTCAGAGAGTCTCATCATAACTTCCTTAAATAACTTTCCTTTCATTTGGACCATGGATTTCATTCGTTTGTTTTCGTATATTTCCTAGGGCGTCGAGCTGGGCTCCGACAGGACACCCTCATTTCTAGTCAATTCCGTTCTTTGTGTATTCGTTTGTCAGCATTGTAGCGTCATCGATACCCACGACTGCACCACTCCATTTTCCCAAAACGTAGATTCATAGATTTCTTTTTCGAACTCCATGTTAGGACATTTTTCCTAAAATGACAATTTCAATTTTTTCAATCTTATGACCAGGCTCAATCCTTCTTTGTCATTCTTATTAAGATCCCTATTAGATCACTCAGTCAGTTTTAGCTTGATTTGCACTCCAACTCCCATGTACGTCGTTCACGCTGCTTTAGTTTGACTTCCACAATTTTTTCACGGTACGATGTCACTACCGAGATCTGATCTTATTGTGCTAATGTAAACCGCAAGTAAATGGTATTTCACCATCCTAATCATATGCATCAACCTAAGAGTTGTAGCTTACGATAACAAAAACACCAGAGATATGGAATATACCACTAAAAGTGGATGCCGATTCTTGCCACGAATCGGCGTGGCCAAAGAAGTAAGTGGAGCACCAATGGAACTTGTCCGCTGATTGCGCGGCCTTTGCATTGTTAGCACTTGTTTTCAAGCATGTGGGAAAATGACTTACACGACATCTGACATGTCGAAACAGGCATATCTCTTACCCCCTCCCGCTTGCAGTTCGTTGTTTGCAAGAATCGCCGCCTCATTATTAACTAGTATGACAGGTTCGGCCGGATAGATGCGCTTCTTCTCTATCACGTATCGAGCCTGCGCGAAAAGGGCATAATTCTCCGCATTATTCACAGCGTCATATGATTGCTGAGTGGACAACGTAGCGACTAGCTTCGCTCTCGTGGCGCCGTATGCGAATTTAAGAGTCTGGATGTCATTCGGCCCATCCGTCTTTGGCCGCTCGTTCATGACGCCCGCTAGCACCGATGTATTCATTGGGGCGTTATACATTTGAGTGATCCAGGTATTGCTCGAGTTTGTAGATGGACTCAATACTGGTGCCACTGCTTTCTCGACGATCGCACTACCAACAGCCGATATATGAAGTATCTGTCGTGCCCAAGCAGTTGCTAACTACATGTCAGGAACAACCATGAAATCCACAATGATGGCCACTAACCTCGATTGTAATACGCCATTATATTCATATTTGTGGCTGGGCCCTTCGCCGCCTCGTCCACAGCCTTCTCTAGACTTTTCAGCCCGAAATATGGCTTGCAGAAGTTGATATGTGGTTCGTTTCCGATGTTATATGCTGCATGCTTCCCTTCTTTTTTGTTTCCTTCATCACAAATATCGTTTGGGTCGTCACATCTTATGTGAATATCTGGCATCCGTGTGGCATTCCCCACTAAGGCGGCATACTGAGTGGCGCGGCGAAGATTAGACTCTACTAAATCAGTATGATTCGCAATGCGTTCTCGGCGGCCAAAAAACTCGCGCTCAGCATCCGCATTCCAATTCAATGGCAGCGCCGATTGAAACAGCAAGTTCATTTCGTCAAAGCCAGCTCTTATCTCTTGGATCTCTCTGTCATTGCATCTTTCGCCGCCGGTAAGCGTAGCTGCGTACTGTCGACCTGGACCACCACCCATACTGATAAACCCTTCTGGAGCAGCCCATGCGTGCGCAATGAGGGCCGCCGAGAGAAGAACCGGAAGAGAAACAACACGCTGAAGAATAAACATCTTACCCAGGAACCAGTCCGTATCGTGAAATGACTCAACGGCCCCTAAGATGGTAGGGATTCGCGCCTGGCGAAAAATGGAATCGAAAAGGCAGAAGGATTAAACAAAAAGAGAGCAACAATGGAACTGTTGCATGATTACGTCCAACGCCTTACAGGCAGAACAGGATCTACAATGAAATCCCACTCGAAAAGCGGGTTGTCAATCACTTATGGATCTCTGGAACGTAAATGGGGTCAACTCAGAAACACCCCAAGGCTTGGTATTATGCTTCGACTTTCTTGCAGCGCGTTGTGGGTCGCAAGCTGCAACACAAGAGAAAATCACTGTGCCTCCTACATTTTCGTGAGTACTTTGCCGTATCGAACCTTCGTCAAGGCGAAAAGGAAAGAAGACAAAAATGATATGAGTAAATGCACGGATTCACAAACGCGGAGAATGGGCTTCGATGCTTACGACAGCAGTATATCAACGTCTGACCGGGATTCAACATGTGTCCGAGCTGTCGGCATTCGTTCCGCCGTGCTGGTTCTCTCCCCTTCTTCCTGCATGTCGTGTCTCAAATAAATGAAAGTGGAAAACCGACGAAGAGAAAGAGAACATGAAACACGCCTAGTGCTGACCTATCCATAACTAATTCGGTTAGTTCACATCAATCACCAAGAATTTCACGATAACATCCGATCAGCGTGGAATACATTTTATAAACGTGATGAATATTTATTCGAGAACGAGGGGACACAACAATACGACATCCACATTTCCATGCATCACCACATTGATATCTCCGAATCTGCGGTGGAGCATCGGAAAATGCGCAGCAAGCTATTTTTAGGGACGGGCTCGACTTCAACGAATCAGAAGAACACATTTCCACCTCCACAAATCAAGGCGCTTGGAACTGCAAGGTACCGCTCATCACGTGAATGAACTAGCACCTAAGCGCAACGCTAAGGACAAACCGCTGGGACGCCTTATCTTGGCAACAACACCTTCTGGCACACCGTTCCGACCGTGCCCTCTCCGCCAACAGGCGACGCCCCGGCAGCCTTACAGCAGCCTTGCGACTGGAAAATAAAATGAAACTGTCGAGCAATATCTACAATGAGACGATCTCAAACTTTCGCCTCAGATACAGGAAGAGCTTGAAAGATAAACAGACTGGGGGCGTGTATGCTTCGTACCGTGGAACTCGACGGGTATGCCCTACTGCATACTACACGTTGATGAGCACTGCATATGGAACGCTTGGTCAAAGACAAATCTATGCGAATCCACGCCACTGAGTCGGAGGGATAGTTCAATAGTCCAGATTCAACAGGCGAAGACTTGTCTGAACCACACATATCTACATCCAAACATTTGAGGCATCGCCGAATCTCCTAACTCTCCGTGGGTTCCACAACAGACACGACTCTGTTCGGCAATTACATACATCGTACCCTTGTATCAGATGGTGAAATCTCGTGGCTGTGGTTCAGATGGCTGAAAGTCGACCAGGTTCCAGCTTTGGCCAAGCTAAGCACTACTCATAAACGACCACACCATTGGTGTTAAAAGCACGCTGATCAGCGACTGCGCAGCCCCAGGCCTTCCCAGTTTTTGACGCTCGGGTCTCCTTAATTTAGGCTGACCTATTCAGCGCGGCGGTCCCGCTGTTTTTGTCCAACCTCTTCGCCATTCCATAACTTCTCTCTGTTTTCTGTCACTCGTTTCAACACCATTATCTTTGAGGACTCGGACGCTTGCCGCGCGCTTTCTATTCACGTGCCATACGAATAATCACGCCTACATAGCTCCGGATACGCATCTATCGGACGTTTCGCTTGCTTTTCTCCAGCGGGGAAACACCGAATTCGTCAGCATGGCTCCATTCAGGGACTACACGATGCAACTGCTCCTCCCATTTCTCGCTCCTCTCCTTTTGGAATCCGTACAAGCGCAAACCACACGTCTTCCCCCGATCACACAGTCCGATAAAATCGGTTACACCGCCGACGGCAGCACCTGGAGCACAGCGAACTGTCCTGCCAGCAGCACATGGTATCAGACTTCGACTTGGGGTCGTTGCTGTCCGGCCTCTGCGACAGCTCCTTGCGCTATTTGGACAGGATGCGCAAGCACCTCCCTTATCTTTCTGAGCGGTGGTCAGCAAACCGCTACATGGTATGTGACAGACGCACAATCCCGACTTACATACACTTACAATGTTTCCATAGTTCTGGAGCCGATCCGGTGTGTCGAACGGCCCTGGTCGCCCAAAATGAAAATGATCGGACTCCATTCGTGTACGTCGGTTGCGGCAAGAAGAATTGGACTGCATTCCGCACTGCTCCTCTGGCTGTAGTCGAAAGTTTGACTATATTGGATGTCTCATCAACCGGAAGTGCAAGCACTAGCTCGCTATTCACTGCCTCGAGCACCGGATCGACTAATACTGGATCGACTAATACTGCTTCAAATACTGTATCAGAAACAGGTGCAGCTACACAAACCATGGCCCCACCAGGCAGTAATGATGGAGGCGGTTCATCGAGCAAAGCTTGGATCGCCGGTGTCGTGATCGGGCCTCTTGCTGCGATTGTCATCGCAGGACTTCTCTTCTACATCTGGAGGTTGAAGCGCAACAAGAAGGAAGATCCCAGTGCACAGCCTATGATGGCACAACAACCACACACACCCATTCCACAAAACCAGCAGCCATACTACCCACCGGGCGGACAATATGGCCATTATCCTCCGCCACAGCAGTACAACACGCCAGTCAACCAGTACAACACACCAACCGATTACTACGGACAGGCAGCTAACAAGCCATACTATGACCAATATGCCCAGACATCTACAGGTCCTGTCGAATTGAGTGCTTCTGACCAACGCCCAGTTGAGGCACCTGCAAATCCAGTTGACCCAACTAAAGTTCAACAAAGATGATGCATACGATAGAAGTTAGAACAAAGATACTACACTGTATCTACTAGTGATTTTCCGAAGCAAGACATGATACCCTTTGTTCAAAATTGCCGATTTACATACACTTATCCCTACAAGTCACATTCACTAAGCTTGAATGTCTTAATGTCTGAGGAACTGCTCAATTCATTGTATTATTTTTCCGAAAATCAAGTTGTCAATTTGTCACAAACCAATGCCACGCGAGAATTGAAGATACCGGCATCGTCAACTGCGTTCTCCGATCGGTACGAATTCGTTCCGCCTCGTTACGGGTAATACCGGATCACACTTGAGCGGGACTCCACGAGATGAGAGAGAAGGAACTATATAAAGGAACAGGCGACAATATCAGCACAACTCATTCTTCGCATTTTGTTTCCATCTAAGCATTGATTACTCCCTCGAACACCCTCGCAATAATCCCATAGCGAGTCCACCATGCCGTACATTGGTACAATTCTCGCTGCAGGTATATTTGTTGCGACATGTTCCTACACCTATCAAATATGGAATCAAACACGTCCTGCTCCTCTTCCCCAAATATCCAGCTTCTCGACCATCACGCCAGCTCTTGCAGATTCTAAAGCAATGTCGAAAGTCAATCCACACAAATACAGTTCATCTGACGATTCCCGACATGCATACATTACCCTTCAATTAAGTTTGACAGATGAGGAGATCTTAGCACGATTTGTAAAAGGATTCTTCGGGGGATATGTGTTCACACCGGAACGGTGCTTGCTTAGATTAGTAGGGAAAAGCATTACCGGATTTGATCGTAAGCTCTTTCTGCAATCTACGCACAAACCAGTTATCTAAGGAAATTGCCAGAATCTAAACATGTTCCCACCTCATATATATGGTCTGCTACCCAGATTCCAGAGAAGACACTCCCTCCAGTCAATACTCTTTTGTTCGGCACATTCCGAGTCATTGACTATTCGCTAGCTTCGGCGCATCTAACAACCACTTCCGCCGAAGTCACGTCAACGACTATGGAACCAATAAGCCAACATAGCTACAGCTATATCGATATTGTATACGGATCCCACAATTTACCGCTTGTGGGAATGAAACGTTTCTCAATTACAGGAGAAAGGGAAAGGATAGACAAAGAAGGGAATAGAAGGGTTCTCATCGAGTACGCGCATTCTGGATATAACCCACGCACCAAAAAGCCAATAGGAGGAAGCCTTGTGACAGCCTTCCATTCAATGTATGCGATGGCTCTATTTCGAGAAAGTCTAGCTGCGGTGATGCAAAATTGAGGTACCATAATGAAAGTCCGGATGCGGGTGAAGTCATGAGGAGTCCCAGGTTTTCGGTTCACTGATACAGGACAGGATGGAATGAATAGAATACAAGATTTATCTTCAAGATAGAATGATTGAAATCAAATCGCGATTGAACATAAACAAGTCTACTACGACCTCTCCGCATCACATAGTCAATACCATAAAACAGATTCAAACTTCTAAACAACCATACCCACCATGCCACTCATTTTCTCATAGAATCAGGGATAAAAGGATACTAATCCGCCACCACCAAACCACCACCTGCGTAACCCACCTGTGTAACCCCACCAATTCCGCCCGATCTTCCCATCCTCGCCAATCCACACGCCTGGAACATCGGCAAAAGATGTGGACCCAGCCATGACGTAGACAAAAAAGACCTACCCCTCACCCACCTCACAACACAACAACGAACACACACCATCGCCACAACACCACCATTCCTATTATTCCAATTGATCTTCGCTATCAATTATATCTGCACCTTTCATCGCTGTTATTGAATTGATTTCTACAAATTATCATCATGTCAACCATAGACAAAGTCAAAGACGCCCTCCACATTCGCCGCAAGAGCAAACCTGACGTCGCGGCGGGCGAGAGCAGTGTCGCGGGCCATACACATACAAGGGAACACGATGAGGGTACGCAATTTCTCCTTACACAACAGCCTTCTCGAAACCTTCCAAAAGAACTCACATAGACTTTTTACCCGCCCCCTCTAATACACCCCTCAGAACCCCGATCCTCCGTCGACTCAGAGGTAGCGCGCATGACACCCGCCGAGCGCGAAGCCTATCTCAAGGAATATGACGAGACGGACCATTTCGAGCCCAAGAAGGGGAGCTTGATCGATAGGCTTATTGCGCGCGGGAATAAGGCGACAGAGGATCAGTTAAGGGAAGAGCACGAGGCGAGACAGACGGCGAAGAGGCCAGTTGCATGAATGGAGAATGGATAGGGGGATATGTATAGGATATGTATAGGAGAGGTAGAGGGGATGGTGGTATATGAATTTCGAAATCGCTCACGGATAAAAGATAATTAGCCAATTGTATCGAAGTTTTGGATCCGCGAAGCCCCTTCATCCATCATACTTCAAGATAGCTTTTCTTCTTTTCCACAATTCTTTCGTTACCATCCAGCAAAAGGCAATCCACGGTTTCCATCTGGACTCGTCTCGTCTCTCCTCATAAACCCTGTCTTCCCACGCGACTTCCTCTCCCCAATCAATGTACTATCTACAATCCATATTAGGACCCCCGGCCCGCCATTCCCGTCCTCGCATATGTATTATACAAGCGTTCCCCGCAAACGGCACGCACCCCACACTTCTTCCCTGCCGGAATCTCCCATATACACAACATGTACAGTACCTATCTCCTTTTGTCGCGGACCCTGCGATCCATGGAATTGCAGGAAACGCCCGTGGTTTGTGATGGATTGAAGAACACACATTTCACTCCGGGGAGTCACGTATTCTTTAAAGAACCCATCACTCGGTATTCGCAGTAAGATTTCTTCAAACCAAGCAAGTTCCTTTTTTATATTTTACATTTTCCATGTGCATGTGTCTGTTTGTTATAACCATCCCCAAGCCCAGCATAATATAGAATCCCTCACGCACCTAGGCTCCCTAATCAATTTTCCCTGGGCTTTCTCCATCCATACCCAAACCCATCCTACTCATAAATAGATAAATAAACCCTTCTCCCCCCCCTAGAACCTCCCCCCCTCTATTCTTCACTCCCCCGTCCATCTTTCCCAAAATGCTCTCCTCAACCCTCATTCCCCTCGCCATCCTCCTCCACCAAGCAACTAGCACCCCTCTCCCCGTCACCCATCCCGCCCCCATCTCCGCAGCCGCCGCTCCCACTGTAGGCAAAATCCGCGGCGTCCGCGACCCAATCTACCATCTATATCTCCAAGCCAGTCCCAAAAACGGTCCGTCAACATCCCTCCCCCTTCTTCACCTCCCCGCTTTCACCACGGGCTCTCGCTAACCAACTCGCCCCAGCGTCGCTTCCCCTCCTCGGCCCCGAATCCACCGCAGACACCTTCACCATAACCCCGACGATCCAGAGCCGGAAAACGTCTCTGTACCTCAACATCCAAACCGCCTCCACGAGCTACAAGCCCCTGTCTTGGGGGAAAGAGGCACAGACCACGGCCTGGGGATTGGAGGGCGATACCATCATCACTGTGCAGGGGAGCAGTTTCGGACGACGTGAGTTGCGGTTTCTATTTCTGTTGTCGAGGGAGGGGAGGGGAGAGGGCAGATAATGATGGGGGATGGAGATTTTTGGCTGACGCGAAATAGAATTGAATTGGCTCGTTTGCAAGTCTGTGGACAATAGCGGGTACTACGATTTGTTTTTCCAGACGGGGAGTGAGACGCCGAGTGGGAGGAGTTGTAGCAATTATCAGACGATTCATTTGCCGTGTTTGTGTTAGGGGAGCGGTGGTGCTGTGAGAATGGGGGATGGAGATGGGGATTGATGGGTAGGTGTTCGGATTCGTGGGATGGATGTATATATGGATGTGGATCCTCGAGGGATGGGGACGTGTAGTTGCTTGTAGATTGCGCAGTGTACATATTGTATCCAATACAATCAGACAAATCACACAAGCCGCGATTCATGACATTATTTCAAGAAAATTAAAATTAAAAAAAAAAATGGTATTAAACTGAATTCATCTTATCATATATACACTTCTAGAACCACAAAGGTGCAGCAAAACAGCTGGACAGGCCGTTTGGTAGGAAAAACTCCGCGCTAATCAACGAGGGGTTTCGTGGTCGGTACTACGTGGAGAAAACGCGAGAATACAGAGGGATAATACTGCGCGGTACTGTAAAGTAATGTACTATGAGGTACGCAGTAGAAGTACCAAGGATTATTGAGCACTTTTTCAGATTCCATTGCGGCGCACAATCTTTTCTCTTCTTTGGACAGCTGTCTATACAGACTACGCACCTTGGTGCTGGGTAGTAGTAGTAGTCACAACAGGCATATAACTCGTCGTCATGGTTCCAGTCAGAGACGGACTGACGAGTGATGGACTCGTGAGGGGCGGGCTGACCAGAGGTGGACTCATCGGACCCAGGGAGTAATCCTGAGACCCATGTGGTCGATACTCGGTGCCGTTGTGGATGAGAGATTCAGCATCCGAGTATGTACTCCACCTTGCGGACTTGCGGTGGTCGACAGTAGCCAGAGGCTCGTGATGGGGGTCTTGTTCGCGCATTTGACCGTGGCCATCGCCGCCATGGTGATGATGCTCCTCGTCATGCTCTTTGGCGTACGGTTCGCCGCTTTTCTTTAAGCGCCAGTTGCAGAACACCGATGCGAGTTTATCGAATAAGAGGATAAGGAAGAGGAAGACAACACATGTTGGTAAGACAGCAGGTGATTCGATGAAGGTGTAGAGAACCGTGTCATTTCCAATCAAACCAACCAGTGCGAAGCCGACACCAAGAACCAGGAGTCGTGAGATGATTGAGACGTAGTCGAAAGCATCTGATCTGTGGCGGCGAATGAGGACTAGGAATAGAATGAAGCATAAAATGAGGATGCAGAATGAGATCCAGTAGTAAAGGTATACTACTCTCCAGCTCATAATGGCGATTTCTGCAGCCGAGTAGCGTTCCAGCTTGTCTACTGGGAGCTTGACACCAAGACCTGTGTAAACGCCATCAAACATGCCCATTGTCATGTTGTAGAGCTCGAACGGCCAGTTCTCGTTACTGTACTCCGTTACATTTGTCGCCGAGCAAATATTGGTGGTGTTGCCGATATCGTAAATGATCTCCTCGACATATTCCTGATAGAAATAAGTTTCTAGCTTCTTTTCAAATTGCCAGTATTCGAGCAATGAAAGCAACTTGTCTCGAAGTTTAGCTCCGTCAAGATGCTCTGTGAAACAATATTTGTCTACCGCTTTGTCCACCTTTTTGTAGTTCTTCACCACGTATCGTGCCAGAGCCAGTTGTTGGGATCCTTCGACGACGCCCACGATTGAAAGCTGGAGAGGAAAGTGGAGGACGGACCAGAATTGTTGACGAATGGTTCCGTAGTGGCCATGTGGAAAGTTGTCGAAATACAAGGCCCAGATCAGAACCTAATATGGATCTGTTAGATACATTCTCGGATTAGAAGAAATGTGAGAGACTCACCAGAATGACAATGATGCACATGATCAGAAAGCATCCTTCAACATCTAGGCCACTTTTGCCCATCATCCTGGACACGGTTTTGGTGACTCCGATTGCTCCTTCGCCAATGACGATGAGCGTGAGAAGAGACATTCGTTCCATCAAATGAGTTTTCTTGAAGCTCAGCATTCTCCAGAAGCAGGAAATAGTCAACACCGCCGCGCCTTCCAGGAGCATGACAACATACCAAATCACGTAAATTCCTGTATGTGCCTGCTCATTTTCTCGGAATGCCGGGGTCATGGCACCAAAAGCTATCGCGGCAAGTGCATAAATCCCCAAATGCAGGCATACGGGAAGGTAGATCTTCGAGTATCGCGCGCGAAAAGTATAGAACTAGTGAGAATTAGAACACTATTCATCAAAATGAGGCGAGTGACTTACTAGGACCACGCAATATTGAATTGTAAGCAAACCCCTGCTGATCACCAAGGTGTAGCAAAGAATTCGAAAGTTCTTATCAAGTATTAGCATGTACCCAAATGTTGATCCACTGAGAATACTGACAGTGTTGTTGCTCTTGCCTTGGCCTTTGTTTTTGCCGGGATTGAACGAGGATCCTACCAGGGCGAGACCAACGAAGACGATGAATTGACCAGTCTTGCAGACCCTTTCATATATCGAATCTCGTGCAAAACGAACGTCGTGTAGAGTCACCTGGAACCAAGAAGACCAGAGGATGCCAAAGAAGCCTACATAAGCAATCAAAGCAGTGGTGTCCGTCACGGAATGGTACGTGGTGAAGGTGGCCAGATTGGCCACGAAGAACAAGTCGAAGAAAAGTTCCACTGAATTTGCTTCATGACGTTGTGAGAAGACAAGATGGTCGTGGTCAGCTCCCGAGAGCGGTGATTCTATAATCGGAACAGTCTTGTGAAGTCTTTTCAGATGCTTCTCAGCGTCCACGTCGCGCTTGTGCCCATGGAAGAGACCCATGTGTACCGGGGGAGCCTACAATACGTTCCCGTATTGTAGGAGAGGAGGCTCAATTGGACAGCTATGAGTGGGGTACTCCTAGCTTGGTGCTCGTGTGATCAATGATGTGTTTATGTATAAGAGAAATAAAATAAAAAAGAAATACCTTGGAGCCGCAATCACGGCATCAAACACATGGAAGATTCTTACGATACAATGCACTTGAGGCGGGATCTGCGCCCTTTAAAGCAGTGCCCCGGCTGGAAACCTCGCCCTCAGGAAGGAGGCAAGGTGCCTTTTTAAGGAAAAGCACCAGTCCGCTTGGATCGGATGCCATTGGAGAACAAATGAGAGTGTAACGCGGCGCGATGAGGCGTGGCTTTGCTATCAAACACAGCACGCTAGCTCCACGTCGGGCTGAGGCTGACGGCCAAGGCATACGAAGCTTTCCAGCCAAGGGAAACCTTCGGCCCTGGGGCTGATTGGATTTCAGACAAGCTAACGCCTTTTCTGCCCGAAACAGAGAGAGGGAATGCCCTACTCGAGGCTGGTGATTGGGACGATGGGAGGCACGTGCTCGTCTGATATGTTCTCGACCCGAACTGAACTATAATTACAGTAGCGAGCTGAGCAGGTCGGGCCTCTGCAACTCCAAACGTGGCACGGCGGAGCGACCACGACATAAAGTACTACTGCAGCCGCCGATAGAAAAGTGCTTTTGCAACTGGACGCTGCTCGTGAAGCTGCATCAACCCGACCTTTGGTGGACTTTGGAGAGCTGAGGGGCGGACAAATAGAGGCGCATTTGAATGCATAAAGTTGCAGCGACACGTTCTGGACTCCCCTACCCCACGACCCCAAAGATCCAGCCGGGACGGGCGTTTCGCGCCTCAGCTGGGCAAAATGTCGGCTACCTGAGCTTGTTGTCGTCAGCAAGCCAATATCGCTCAGATCTGTGGTCTGTAAGGCCCCTCGTGTCCCGTGTGCGCCTCTCACACAATCGTAATTGGTGTTGAATGGGGTGTTTCCCACGGGAGATCCCGCGGCGCGATTGGTAGTCCTGTCTTCTCACTTCTTCGGCTGAGATGGAGCTGGCGGGTTGAGATGCAGCGGTGAGACGGAGATGGGCCCGCACTTGCATTGTTGCAACACTGCATGTCACTAGGCAGTACGCTCGCAGTTGAGCCTGGGAATCATGGCAGTTTGAAGGACGGTGCAAGATTGCGGTGCGGTAGACAAGGAATGGTGCCAGCCCAGGTGGGGGGTCGATATATTGAGTTCGAAACCGTTGGTGGTGCTCTTTCCTGTCCAACCAAGCATCCATGACCAATCATCTCATGTGACATGATCCATATGGATGCCATGTGCCAGGCATGAACCTAGCTACCAACATGGAAATAAAAGGGTACAAGTACAACGACAGAGCGCATGATATCTACATGCCTAGAAATGTCTCCTATTGAGCCTGGAGAGAGCCGTATATGTAGTCGTCTATCCATGATAAAAAATACGAGCACCCACAATTCCCAAACGCCGAGCTTCGTGGTACGCTGTACATGCATGCATTGCAAGAACTCCGCCTCTCTCTTATTTACGCAGTAACCCAGTCTGCTCGTTCGACGACTGTGCGTGCCCCTCTCCTTCTGTTTCTTCCTCCTCGTCTTCTTCGTCTTCATCGTCTTCACTGCCCCACCCTTCAGCCTCCAACCCTTGCCCCCGAATGTAGAAGCTCAGTACAAACCCGACGCACGCAATGCCTCCAAAAACACCAAACGCAAGCGCTTCTCCTTTCGGTTGTATCTTGGTGGCAGCAGTGAAGAGGGCACCTGATATGAATGGGCCTGCAGCACGGCCCGCAGCAGACAGCGTTTGTGCAAGGCCATTCAGGGTGCCGAGGACATTGTGGTTCGGCGCTGAATTAGTGATCTGTCTATGGATTAGAAAAGTGAACCGGGAAAGGTCGTCGTTGTTCTTACCAACAAAAGTGCAGAGACCAATCCGCTGACGGCTGCGACGGTTTTGATCGTCAAGACTATTCCAAGCTCTGTCCACAGCCACACAGACCCTGTCCCGAAGCCAGCATACGGCGTGCTATTCTTGTACCCAACCCAGGGAACGAGTAGAAAGGCAATAACAAACCCAACCAAGCTGAATCTATAAGTGGCCTTGTTACCAGCCTTTTCTCGCAGCTTGCCATAGATGCCTATTTGGAAAAGTATCGTCACGATGCCCGCAAAGGCCAATGAAACCCCTACAGCCTCAGGCTTGAGCCCTCGTCCAGTGGGTGGAAGTTCCTCTGCAAAAATTGGGTATAATGAGTTGAAGGAGACGTTAGACAACTGGAAGATGAAGTAAGTTACGAGAAGAAGGATGGTGTCGCGATTTAGGATCTCGTCCTTGGTGAGTTGCTCGCCTGAACTCTGAGGGAACATGATGGGGGCAGAGCTATCAGAATCATCCTCTGAGGCGTTCTCATTCTCTTCGTCTTCCTCCTGTACGCCGTCTAGATGCTGGCTGTTCGCGCTTGACCTCCTCCTCCTGCGATCTCTCATCATGCGTCGGATGTATGTGGGCCGCGTGGAGGTAGTGAATTGCCATAGCCAGGTGAAGAGACTCTCGACTCTTTTCCCCAAGGGAGGTAGATTCTTGGCCTCTTCTAGACTTTCTTCAAGAAACAGCATACAGATTACCAGATCGACCGCGAGAACAGCGGCAGAGAATAGATTTGGCAACAGGTATGGGAAGGGATTGTCCTCTGCTTGGTTGAACGGGTTCTTATAGAAGACGAGCAGGCCTCCTACAATAGGCCCAGTTATGCCGCCAATACCGTAGACAACCGGCAAGTATGCAAAGGCCTGCGACTGGTTGCTCCGGTCGGTGATTTCGCCGAGGCATGTAGATACAATACCGACGTTTCCATTGACTAGGCCCATGCACATTTGTACGAGAATTGCCTGCCACAAGGTCCTGCAGAAGCCGAAGGCCAAGAAGCATAACAAGGTCAGGAAGGTGCCCACCAGGATGACCGGCTTCCTGCCTATGCGGTCGGACAGCCAGCCCCAGAAGAAGTTTGTTGCAAACTGCGCCAGAGCAAAAGACGAGGCAATCAAGCCCACGTAGAGACCGGCCTGTCCCTCCTTGACCTCGGGGAAGGTCTTAGTCATCTCAGGCAGGTATGGGCTTATGGAGTTGAGGGCTGTCTGCTCGGCCAAGGCAATCACGGCGATGACGGCGAGCTGCCTCGTGGGCAATGGCGTATCATGGTGGCCTTCATCGGAGTCGGAAGCGTGGTCATGGTGGTGAGGCGGCGACGAAGACAGCGGGCGTCCGCGAGACTTGGGGGTTGGGTGGGAAACGTCTGGTAGTGGAGGGTCGACGACTTTCGCCTGGGCTCCATCCGAGGCTTTGCACTGCTCATTGCGGGGTGGTGCGAGGTGTGGCCTTGAAGCAGTGGTGAAGGACGACTACGACGAAGAGGCCGGATAAGGGCCGAGTAGCTGGAGACGGAGACGCGGCGATGTCTACCTCACGGCGGAGGAGGCGGTGGTCACTGAGGCGGAGCAGTCAAGCATATGGAGCGAGGAAGAGAGAGAGAACAGGAGAACGGGGAGACACGGAAGCTGCAGAAGAGAAAGAAAAAGAAACGACAGGTTAGTGAAGAGACTTGCAAGACCTGCTTCGGCGCGAAAAGTTCACGATGCTCACGAATAAGTGTTGCGTCACTGGCTGCTTCCATGCTCCATCAGCAGGTACGGCCTTGGCAGAGGGATCTGTCCCGCCCGCCTTCCGATCGGCGCTGGCCGCGTCCCCCCCCAGCCATCCACCCACTCCATGTCATTCCTCCATCCCATTCACCTTCAAATTCTATCCATTTAGCATCCTGTTTTCGTCCCGTCGCGTCGCAGGTGTTTGCCGATCCATCGACCTGTCGCGTCCACCGGTTTCTCGTTTACACGTGCTCGTGTTTGCCTACCCAGGCGCTCTCAACCAATCGGCAAGACCCATTTATCTACCTATTGTATGTGGGCAACGGCAGGGTGTTTCATGCTTCCTACGCACACCAGAGTCCGAAATTCAACAAATCAGCAGAGTCAGCGCTCAACAGTTGTCATGTTTCATTACTCTTCTCTTTGGACCGCCTTATTGCTGCGGCCTGCCATGGCTCGTCTGTCGGGAAATCTGTCGGGCAAGTCACTCGGGCGTAAATGCCTGTGACATTTTATTTCAAGTGCTTACACGCTACCGTACGAAGTACACTCATAGCTTACCGTGCGGGCGAACGTCCGAGATTGGTCTTTACAATCTCACCCACTCTGACTAACAAATCATTTTGAGGATGCTACACGCAAGAGTTCAGATTCTACTGCCATCTACTGCCACAAGTCTGAGAACAGTCCATGGGCGGAGATGTGAAGTCAAGGTATTTCAACCTCTCGCCTTGCGCATGAGTCCTTCATTTGTCACAGCATTAAATCGCATAAGGAGACCGTCCTGATCCTAGTTTCGTAGCATTCCAGCTCGATGTCCTTGAATGGGCAAATGAGTACTGTGGCCGCTATCATTCGGAGATCCTTGGGAGGTACATGCGCGTGGTTGGTCGTCGGACTGAGCCACCATCGCATCCCATGAAATCTTACAAAGTCCGGGGAAACAACACCAAGCACTGTCGGCCTTTTGGCTGCCACGAATCTCCTCTTGTTTCACACTCCCCGCTTGTCCTTTTCGCGCGAGACCATTGGTCCGCTACAGTGGCCGTGAATACATTGGTGGCAGCGAAGGCATGCCAAGCATCCCACATGTGGCCTTGACATGGATTGTCAAGATAGGTGACGGAGATTGTATGGCTTTTAGCACTCCCGCTGGTCTTGGTAACCTCTCTCAGTGTCGATATAAAGAATACCTCTCGTCATCTCCAGTAGTCCCATCAGATCAACAAGCAGATCAGTCACTCTTTTCTTCATTCTTTCCTTTCCACACTCATTTGATTTCTCTTCTCAAGTCTTTGAAAGACTTTGACAGTTTCTTGTCCTTTTTACCCTTCTTTTTTTCAAAAACAGATCACTCATCTTTCACGGTTTGATACCTACTTTGCCGATTTCAAAATGCGCGTCTCTACTCTTATGCCCATCATTGCGGCTCTGCCGTCCGTCTTCGGTGCTCCCAAGCAGCCGGCTCTCAAAAACGGAACAGCCATCCCCAAACATTATGGTATCTTGGCCTTCCCAACCTTCCAGCCTCTTGATGTCTTTGGTCCCGTCGATGTCCTCCAATCCTTCTCCATGCTCTACAACCAATCGGGTATGCACCTGTCCGTCATCAGTGCCAACATGGATCCTGTCAACTCCGCATCGAAGAAGACTGCAAGGATGAACATGACCCACAGCAGCTTTGGGTCTTCCATCTCAGTCACCGACACCATGAAGCAGGTTTTGGCCAACGGTGGAAAGTGTGGTGGAACCCCGATGCCAGCCCATCCTGGGCACCCCGCATCCAACACCCTGGACGACATTGAGGTGCTTATCGTGCCAGGAGGTGGCGGCACTCGCGAGAACTTGACCGAGGAGATCGCATTCGTGAAGACCATGTACCCCAAGGTCAAGTATGTCATCAGTGTCTGCACTGGATCTACCATTCTCGCCCGCGCTGGTATCCTCGACGGCAAGAAGGCCACCTCCAACAAGAGGGCTTGGACTTGGGCTATCTCTACCGGCCCCAAGGTCGACTGGGTTGGCGAGGCTCGCTGGACTCAAGACGGCAAGATCTGGACCTCGTCTGGTATCGCCGCCGGTATTGACGCAACCTATGCCTGGATCGGTCATCTCGTTGGCAACGATGTCGCTGACTACCTTGCCATGTCTGCTGAGTACGAGCGTGTCACCGACCCCAATCACGACCCCTTCGCCAAGATCTGGGACGTCCCCTCATCTAAGAACGGCACCAAGCCCTCTGGCACTGGTATCTTCACTGCCACCAAGGTAGCCTCCACAGCGATCGGCATCACCTACAAGCCCACTGGCACTGGCATCACCTACAGGCCCACTGGAACCGGCGTCTCCTCCAAGCCCAAGCCCACAACCACCAAGAGCAAGAAATCCTGCGGCGGACACGGTACCTCCAAGCTCTCCACCAAGATCGCCATGCCCACCGGCTCCAACTCGACCAGAATCTCCATGCCCACCGGTACTGCCAAGCCTTCCATGACCGGCGGTCACTCTATGCCCACGGTGCCATCCTCCAAGTACCCCGTCTCCTCCATGCCCTCTGTCCCATCTTCCAAGCCCGCCGTTCCCTCCAGCTCCGCCGTCATATCCTCCATTCCCGTCCTCCCCTCCGGCGGCACAAACTTCGTCACCATCAAGCCTTCCACCGCCACACCCTCTCCTTCCGCCACTCCTAGCCACCCCCACGGCGGCAACTACGGCAACTACGGTGAGGAGTATGGATCTTACTAGAGACTGGAGCGCGAGAACGCCTTGATCCCGTACTAGATCACATTCTATACTACCAAGGCTACCCCACCTTGTCCTCCTCTCCTCGCTCCCAACCACCGCAATTGTAAATATCCCCCTCCCTCCTCTCTCTCTAAGATCCGAGTCCACGCATATATCGGCCATGTATTATCATCTCCCCCTTTCTTCCTTCCTTTCTTTCTTTCTTCTTCTTCCAGATTGTCACGGCATAGCCTCCTCATTATAGAAAACTAGTCACTGTTCTGCTTGAACATTTGAAAATAAAATGAAACTGTATTCATTGATATATTTATATCCCCTAAAAACCTCCCAAAAGATGTGAAGACGACAATATCTGTGATTGTAACCATGACTCCGACCCCGACCCCGACCCGGACTTGAGATCGAAAAAAAAGAAGCGTAATCCTGAACTGAGGAAAAAGAAAGAAAAGAAAACATTATGTCCATCCATCCATCCATCCATCCCATCATATTATATGCACCAGACAGTAGTGTAGGGGACAGGTGAAGTGAGAGAGAGCGAGAGATTGCGAAGATGGGGATTGAAAACAGAACGGAGGTTTCACGATAGAAGAATGAATGGATAGATGGATTGATAGATGGATCGATAGATTGTACTAGCAACAGTTGCTATTGCCATTCACAACATGTACGACTCTGTCCCCCTCCCCTGTCCCCTCCCCCGCATGTCCTCTCGAGGCAAGAAAAGCAAAAAAGGGAGAGATGAAACAGATATAGATATAAAAAGACACCTATTTGCAACAAGATTTATTATTCGTTCGTGCAACACTATTCATTCTTGTTCTCATTTCAAATCGCACCCTCTATGTCCCTCGGTTCCAATCTACAAATACAAGGCCCGCTTCCCCCTCCCCTCTCAACTACAACTACAGCTACAACTACCCGACTCTAACCCTTCCCTCCTCTCCTCCGCCACCAGCACCCACCTCCCCGAATCCCCATCCCACCTTCTTCTTCCGGCCCCTCCGGTCCCCAAACTGCTCGTCGAACTTCCTTATGAGTTTCAAACTCGACATGTCATCCGAAATACTCGCGCTAACCTCCTGGATCGCCTTCTCGAAGTGGTGCGGTTGCAGCGTGCGGTGTGGGGGGAAGGTATATGATTTGGAAGGGTCGAGGTGGAGGGACGACGGAGGATCGTTTTTCTTCGTTTCCGTCTCAGTCTCCGACTCGCTATTGGCATTGTCGTTGGCCATCTTAACCGCCCTCTCATTCTCCTCCCTCACACATGCCAAAGCCGCAAACACCACCACGTTCTTGATATCACTGCCGCTATAAAACGGCATCTTCTTCGCCAACGCCCCCAAATCAACTCCCTCGCCCACCTTCTCGCCCCTTAAATGAATCTCCAGAATCTTTTTCCGATCCTCCTCAGTCGGCAAGTCAACCAGTAATCGTCGCGGTAACCGCCGAATCACCGCATCGTCCATATCAAAGGGCCGATTCGTCGCTACCATTACGAACACAGAGGTATCCGACAACCCATCCCATTCCTTTAGGAATTGGTTCAGAATCTCCCTGTGCGACGTGCGTTCGCGGCCCGCGCTCCTAGACCCCAGAATGGAATCCGCTTCGTCGAGGAAGACGACACACGGCGCCATCTTGCGTGCGAGCGAGAAAATAGCTGTCACGTTTTTCTCTCCCTCACCCACGTACTTGTCCGCGATTTGCGATCCGGAGACCTCGAGAACGCCCGATCCGCTTTCTTTCGCGACGGCTTTGGCGAGGAGCGTTTTGCCGGTGCCTGGGGGCCCGTAGAGGAGGGCGCCGGAGACCTTTTCGGTGGCGAGGACGCCGTAGTTGAAGGCGTCGGGGCGGATGAGGGAGAGCGAGGTTAGAGTGCGTATTGCGTCGAGGGTGTCTTGGGGGACGTGGATTTGGTCAAAGGTTGTTTTGATCTGGTCGGGATTGACGATGCCTTGCAGGAGTCTCTTTTCGTATTTGTTGCAGGTGTTTGCTATTTGGCGGAGTTTCTTTTGGTGTTTGAGTTCTTCTGGGCTGGGCTTGGAGGGAGAGGTGTCGTTGTCAGGTTTGGTGGTCGTGTATGTGTCGGTGGTTGGGTTGAAGAAGAGCTGCTTTAGGACATTTAGTTTCTTGCTGCTGGTGCTGCTAGTGTTCGCTTTGTTAAGGTGTTCGCGGTATTTGTCGCGGAGAGAGGTCTCCTTCATGGCTGGGTAACCCTTGAGCTTCATGTAGGCGAATTTCATGTCGTCGCTGACATTCAGCAAACTCATAGCCAGCGCAACATGTGCCCAGTTCAATAGCCCATGACTAGGTTCCAACTGATGCAATCCAAACGCCGTTAGAGATATCCGATGTACTTCGTCGTACGTCAATACCCGCCAACGATACTGTTCGGAGAACATAGACAAGAACGGCTTGACCTGCATCTGTTGCACGTTTCTCGAAGCCTCAGGATCCAAATTCCGCATCATATCCTCAATATGTCGCAGATTGACTCGCAGGAACTTAATCTTCTCTGTCTCGGAGAGACTCTGTTGCATCAGAGCATTCTTCGCAATGCTCGACGCATCCGTCATTCGCGCCTCCGCGAAGAAATTATCGTGAGACTCGCCCAGGACAGGCACGACAATCGTCCTGGCAAACCCAGCCTGTCCGTCCGCTTGAAGTTCCCGCACTGCAGTTGCAGTCAATTCCGGCGTCAGGTCTAGCGAAGAGGTAGTCCCTAGTATCATGACACTCTGGCCCGCATTCCTCTGCTTGCGCACTATATCTTCCAGCTTCTGAATGATCCTGCTGCCATACGCGGTTCCATTAAGCTCCTTGATATCCCGAATATAGATGATCTTCGGCCGATCCGGTAAAGCAGTGTGCGGCTGAGAATCTCGAATGCGGACTTCCAGCGAGCTGTGTTCCCGTTGCACATCGGTCAATGCAGCACTGAAGTCGAGTTCCGTCCCCTCGTCTGATATCGAAAACTCGAAGAACTTGGGCTTTTTCGATGCCGCGCCGGAGGATGGTCCACTCGTCAATTCCTTGATAGTGCCAACTGTCGACTTCTTCGTCGGTTCTCTGCTCCTCTTGAGTTCATTGGCATCAACCAACGCCTCCAACAGCGTCGAAAGCTTCAAGTCTTCCAACTGAATTTCGCTCTGAGTCTGTGTCCGACCAGTTTGGATACCAGCACTCGCAACGCCACTTCCCACGATATTACTCAAAGGTCCTGGAGCCACTTGTCCATTCGATATCACCTCCGCCAATCGTGCAATAGCACGTTTAGGAGACATCTTCCCCCCAAAGGAAATCACACGAAAAGCTGGATTCTCCGAGACTTCACCCATTCCTCCCGGGAGACCACCACCCATACCATTCTGGATATCCTCTTCGACCGCTGACAGTAACGTCTCATCTGTCGCCAGATCTTCGATCTCGTGCGCAAAATCTGTTCCGTACTTGTACGTCTCATATCCGAGGGACCGTATTGAGTGGGGCGTAGGCTCCGGTCCTTCACCAAGATAATCGCCAGCCAGTTGCGCCAAATCCTGTGCATCCAGCGTCACGACATCGGCGTCGAACTCCTCAGCCAGGCCCATAACCACATTCTGCAGCACTGCCTCTTCACCATTTGACGGTGTATGCAGAATAAGGTTCGTTTTCGTGGCGGGGAAAGAATCCACCGCTGGCTGCACCGTCGCCAGGGCCGCCGCAACAGTGGCTCTTATCTCCGCCCACACCAACGGCGACACGCGTTGCACCTTGGCTACATTCCGCCGTCTCTTCTTCTTCTCTTTTTCTGCTTTCTCTTCACCCTGTCCTTCCTCTGCCTCGGCACTTTCAACATCCCGCCCCGCCTCCAACACTCCCAGTACCCTCTCTTCCCCCTCCCTCCCTAACTTCCTCGCCATCTCCCTCGCAACGGCCTTCCTATGCTCCTCACTAACCCCTTCGCCCCCAACCCTCCTCACCAACTCCTCCAGCGCCCGCCAACTCGTCGAATACGCTTTATACGGAATCGTACAGCTGGCTCGCTCCCCCGACTGCGTTTCCCGCACCGTCAGCACAAAGCCTGGTGATTGGCTGGTGTTGCTACCGCTATGTAGTTGTATCCCATCCTGTTCGGGAATGCGGACCCGGCGCGAGAGAAACCAGTCGGGGATGTAGATGGGAGGGAGATCTGTGGCGCGGGATTTGCGTTGTTGGCGGCGGAGGGCGGAGGAGTAGCGGCGGGTTAGTTCTTTAGAGCGCTGGAGTTTTTGAGCGAGGAGTTCGGGGTCGTCTGGATTTAGGTTTTCGGAGGAGGAGGATGATGTTGTGGTGGTGGTAGCCGTGTTAGCATCTTCGGAGGAGGCGGCGGCGTTCGGTGTGTTAGATGTTGCTGTTGACCGGTCTTTCTTGTCGGTATTCGAGGGATCCACGCCATCTTCTTTTACGGGGACATCGTCGGTACTGGGTGAGGGCGGTGGATTTGAAGCCTGGGTTAGTCGGCGCGAGGAGTGGAATGTGCGGGTTGGGAGTGGGAAGCGGCGGCGATTGATGAGGCGGGCAGGCGGTCTTGCGAGCGGTCGTGCTGGCGAAGCTGACCGCAGTACCGGACGAACGATATACATAGGCGGAAGAATGGCGTTTGTGATTGCCTACGGAACGGGGGATGTAGGCGTATATAGTTGTGGTGGTCGTCAATGGGGCGGCGAGATGGCAACGTTGAACTTTTCGACAGAATCATATTCAAGGGTCTGGCGCGCTAAGACTGTCATCCTGGTCGCTCTGCACGACATCGCCGCACATGTCCGCACGACCATCTATCAACGCCAGAACTTCACTTTTTAATTCAACATTGGTAATTACAACCACATCCATCATAAGCCACCCATTCACATACTTAATTCCACTCAGCCCCATCCCGAGCATCCAAGACTTTCAAATCAACCAAAAGGTTCCCAATCACATCAACCCACAATCGAATAACCCAACTGTACACTCGATCAAAAACCCATTAAGATATCAAAGATTTATATTCATCAGCGTCGTAATAGAAGCGATAGGATATCAGTCAGTCCTTTCTATCGCCGTCCCCCTTCTTCACACCTCTCCTACTTCCTCTTTCTACATATCAGATCAAAGATATATACCCCAAAAATCCCCATAGAGGTCTCATCCCTCTTCTCTTTTCCAAACGCCGATATGAAATGCCATCCAATCCATTCCAACCCATATGCAAAAATCGCTGATTCCCCATCCCCGTCTCTTAATATAAATGCCAAAAATTACGCTCAAAACCAGAAGACCAAAGCATGAGAATACGCAACTACGCATACCTCACACTATTACTCCTCTGGTAAATCGGTGGCGGACTAGGCACGTTGCTCCCTCCCACAGGCGACACTGGGCCAAACTGCTGCTGCTGCTGCTGTCCCTGTCCCTGTCCTCCATTCCCACGATCCCACCCCATATTTCCAAACCCACCACCCCCAGCATTCCCGTTCTGCTCCATATTCGCCTGCTGTGGCGGCGGACTCATATGCCTCCTACTAATCCTGCTCCTCGATCGACTCGTACCCGCATTACCCGGTCCCCCATGCGGTCGCGGTCCCTGACTTCCCCCTCTATACGCTACCGAAGCCGCAGCGGCTGACGCAGCATATTTCTTCCCTGTCTTGCGTCGCTTGTAGCTGCGCCAGCAGCAGATGAGAATGCAAAGAACGATTAGACCGCCCACGCCCGACGCGATGCCGATGACGAGTTCTTTGTGGTCGCGGAACCAGCCGCCGACTTCGTTGGCTACGGAGCCGCCGTCGCATCGACCCTGAGTTGGTGTTAGTGAGGGAAACCTTCGAAAAAGATAGGTAGAAGGGGTTTCGGGAACTTACGTTCAGACACTTGCCGCCGCCAGTACACGGCGTACCATCGAGGAAATTTTGTTGCAGTCCTACACAGCTGCCACGCTCGAATTGCGGCGAAGCACACGAAATCATACAATTTCTATCATCACACGCATAGGTGTCGTTTCCTTGCGTATAACTCCCCATGACCGTCTTGCATTGCAGATCGCGCGAGGTGCACTGTCCACTCGCACACTGAAGTCCACTTCCACAACTCGATCCATCATCACGAGTCTGATCAGCGGGGCAATACGGCGACGTGCCCGAGCATTTTTCTTCTGGGTCGCAAGCGCCCGAGGATGGACGGCAGACATATGATGAGCTCGCGAGTTGGCAGTTCTTGCAGCAGTCTTCGTTCGAGTCGTCGCAGACGGCGTTGTTGCGGAAGCGACAGGTGCGCGGGTCACAGCATTGGTTGTTGCCACAGCCAGTAGGTCCACCACAGTCGCATTGTTCGTCGCCTTCGACGATGCCGTTGCCGCAGGTTTGGCCTGAGATGGTGGTTACGCCGCGGTTGTTGGTTAGACAATTTGATTTCACACCGCCCCGGCCGAAAGCGGAGCAGATGTTGCCAATGGAGCAGGGGGAGAAGCGTTGGATGCCTTGGGCCGTAGATGGGTTCATGATGAATTGTTCGCCGGCGTCGCAGGTGGACGAGCTGAGCGGGCAGCATTGCTGAGAGCTGACTGTCGTAGAGTCGCGGCAAGTACGGGACGTGCAGTCGTGGACGGCGCCGAAGGTGTGGCCTGTTTCGTGTCTGGAAAGGGGGGTGTTAGTATCATATGTCTATACATCTCTCTACATGTAGAGATAAAGAAAGATAGAGACAATGCAGACGAGGATAACTTACGCAATGACCTGCCACTCCTGCGACGTCCTAACAACTACATTGGCACCGGCAACTGTCTCCCCGCCCTGGCCATTCGGGCTGGATCCCGTCATACACGCCTGTCCTAGCCATGCCAGACCAACAGCCGAATCGGTGTTGCACGTAGTCAACAGCGTCCAATGAGAATTAGAATCCCTCTGCTGGCCTCGCCATTGCGAGAACAGATTCAAGCGCTGTTGGATATCAACCTGGGGGCTACATGGCTGGTTCCACGGCGTCGCCTGCTGAACCGAAGTCGGACACTGCGCATCCGTAATAACCAAGTTGGCCAGACCAAGCGAGATGTTGAATGTATTCTCGAAGAGAGTCGACGCCGTGTTCATTTGAGCGATGATGTTGGCTCTGGTACGATCCGTTCCATTAAGTTCACGGGTATACGTGCAGTCGGCGGCGATACCAACGAGCGCGACCTTGCGGGTCGTAGGACATCCCTGAGTGCTTCCAATGCTCGAGACAAGATTGACGCCGGCGCCGTTGCCGCTGCCGGGTGTGTTGTCCAGGTTCTGGCGCTTAATCGGAGCAAAAAAGCCATCGTCGCGCGGCTTTATGCTCATGCTAGCAAAAACGGGGTGGTCGAGCTGCTGGTTGGCTTCCAGCTCGTCTGCCCGACAGGAAATGTCGCCAGAGCGCTTTCTCAGCTCAGTGTGCTCGGGCTGGGTGGAAATGTCCGAGTCGCGCAAGACGACCATGAAGTCTTCATGGCGGAGGCTGAGATCCGGGTCCTGTTCCTGGCGACTGGTCTTGTAGTTTGAGGATAGTTGGATGTGATGATGGTCGTGGTGTACTGTGAAGGCGCCCTCGAACAGTGGCTCGACTCCGTCCTGGTGGATGTATATCCTGGCCCATCCCACGTTGTCCCAGCGGTCCCCTCTCTTGATCCATGCGGTACCGTGGAAGACCTTGTGCGCGAGACGGTCGATGGGCTCTTCCCTTGTCACTGTGCCATCTGCACCTAGATATGTGACCTTTGCGTCCTCGGGGAAGATGTCGTGGTTCGGTTCGAGGCTGAGCCGCATACGAGTGCCGGCGACATCGAAGGCGACATCGAAGTTGGACAGGGCGGTTACGCGGTGGTTCTGTGTGAGGATGGACGGGTTCTTTGCGATATTTATTTGCTTTAATGGATTCCGTATCGTCGAGTGAGCGTCTGAGAATGCGGCGAGCGCTGTGAGGGCGATGGTGGCCAAAGCCCGTGAAAGATGCATTACGGTGGCGGACTCTCCGTCGAGGAGAAGACCCGGCGTTTATACGAGAGAGGAGACGAGGAGGAGGATGAGGAGAGAGAAAGAGAGAGAGAGGAGAGGAGAGGAGGGAGGGAAACAGGGTCCTAAATTAAAGTCACCGAGCAGCGAGCGACATGTGTACGATATGGTATTCACACTTTTCGGGCTTGTGGAGTGAGTGGAGGCTAAGGTGAAGTGTAGTGTACAATACAAGAAACAAGCGGCGAGGGGCGAAAGAACGAGGGAGGACCGATTGTGAGTGAGGATCCAGTCGTCAGCTTCTGGCATTGCTGCGCCTCGGGCCCTGTTAGGGCGGTCTTGGTACTCTGGGAACTCGGGGACAACGGCATGGGGGGCAGCTGGGCGGTCGGGGCAGCCACGGCAACCAGGCCTGCGTCGACCTGCCTCGAGATTCTCAAACGTCTTTGACACACCAAGACTATAAGCCCGCTGCACGAATGGAGGAGACGAAGCCTGCAGGATCCGCTCGTTCGCTGGTCTTTTTTTTCTCTGTATTCTGTAATCTGCCTTCTTCCTCCTCTTCTTCTTCTGCTTCTTGTTTTCCACTTCATCTCTACTCTCCGGAACGCCGCGGCTAGACCTGCAGCGGCATCTGCCTCCACCCTCCACTATTCACTCTACCCTGACCCATCTGCCCTGCATCCCATCCCCCATCCATCCAACGAAACGAACTCTCTCTTCACCCTCTCCCACTCCACTCTCATCGCCCCATCAAACGAATCCCTAAACGAATCCCAATACACCCAGTAATCCACAAACACTCCCATCCCATCCCATCCCAACACTTCAATAGAATAGAATAGGGGCACCGTAGAACAAACCACTCACAATCACTCCCTATTCACAAACCCACTTTCCTCCTCTACAGAAACTAGCCCTGCATCCCACCCACATCACAGCAACAAAAATAGGTTGCGTTTGCGTGAGAAGCCACCCGCCCGGGACATATGTGCCGGGTAGCGCGCACAACCTCCTGTCATCATCTCATCGTGAACAAAAGACCTAAACATAAACAAGTGCACAGTATACGTGCGTGCATACGACGGATTGGCGGCACCAACATCGTACGGAAAGAGACACGAAAGTGATAACATTCATTAACATGTTGAAAAAAAAAATCCCATCTTGGGCGTACATAGTACACTATTGGTAGGCACTAACTCCTAGCCTCCTAGGAAAGGTAGGGTAAAAAAGCAGACAGACACAGCTACAGCAACAGCGACAGCGACAACGACAGTGACAGTGACACTTCCTCCGCTCCGCTCGCTCCGCTGCATATCGCCTACGCTTGCCTCGACCTGCATCTGCCCCTCTCTCTCTCTTTCTCTCGCTTCACTCCACCACCTCGAACTCGACTCCAAAACAATTCCAGTCGCAAACCCACAGTGACAAGTCACACTGTCACAGTACGTATGTACCAAGACAAAGCCCAAGCCTCCCCGCCCTCTAGCCCCGAGGGCCTGGTAGACTGTGGCGCACTACCCTTCCACCATTCTACTTCTTCTTGGCAGCGTGTACCACGTCGATTATCTTGTCCACAACGGACGGATCCGAGAGCTGCACACAACCGTTAGCGCCACAATTCTCGAATAGTCTAATACCATTTGGGGCTCTTTGCGGGAACCGAACTCCTCCAGTACGCGTCATCCCAACAAGCCGCTTCCCCAAAAAGCCCTCAGAGCCACCAAAGAAGCAGAAAAATGCAAACAAACGAAATGCACTGCAGCTTGCTTACTCACCGTTGTGATATCACCGAGCTGGTCTTCCTCTCCCGCCAAGATCTTGCGCAGGATACGGCGCATGATCTTGCCCGATCGCGTCTTGGGCAGGTCTGGAACCACATATATCGCCTTGGGAGCCGCGAATGGTCCAATCGACTTGCGCACTTGCAGAATAAGATCTTTCTTTGTCTGGTCATTTGCCTCGTTGCCGTCTTTGAGCGCGACGAAGGCGTTGACTGCTTGGCCCGTAAGCTCGTCGTTAACTCCGACTACGGCTGCCTCAGCCACGGAATCTGTCGTCACATCAGTATATTTTCTCCCTTTGCCAACACTTTGCGGGGTCGTGGAGGGGGATGAGGGCTTCTTACGGTGCTCGATCAGTGCCGCTTCGATTTCGGCCGTTGATAATCTGTGCCCAGAGACGTTGACAACGTCATCCACTCGTCCGCGGATCCAATAGTAGCCCTCGTGGTCGCGGCCTGCGCCATCTCCCGTGAACTACAGACGCATTATCAGTAAACAATTCTCTTAAATCCGTACATTGTACGCGCAAACTTACATAGTAGCCCTTGTACACATTCAGATAGGTGTCCATGTACCGCTTGTGAGCTCCCCAAACCGTCCGTGCCATACTGGGCCACGGCTGTTTGAAGGCAAGAACACCTTCCACATCATTACCGTGAATCTCTTCTCCGGACACGGGGTCGATGATGGCGGGCTCAATGCCGAAGAAGGGGAGAGATGCGGATCCGGGCTTGGTCGGTGTAATACCGCCCAGAGGAGCAATTACATGAGAGCCTGTCTCAGTCTGCCAGTAGGTCTACGTAATGTCATATCATGTCAGCTGTCCGCCCGTTTGCTGCCGTTTGAGGGAATCTTTTGGTACTCACATCAACAACGTGCGCCTCCTCCTTTCCTACAATCTCAAAGTACCACTTCCACACCTCGGCGGCGATGGGCTCACCCACGGATCCGAGGATACGCAGATTCTTCATTTTATGCTTGACGTGCTCATCTCCGGCACGCTTGAGTAATCGCAGAGCCGTGGGAGCAACGTAAAACTGACTGACGTTATACTTGTCGACAATATCCCAGTACCGTGAGAAGTTGGGGTACGCCGGCGTGCCCTCAAAGACGACCGTGGCTACACCAAGCAGCAGTGGAGCGTACACAACGTATGTATGTCCCGTGATCCAACCGACATCGCCACCACAGAAGAAAGTGTCTTTATCATGAATATCGAAGACGTACTTTCCAGTCGCGGCAGCACCGAGCAGATACCCACCGGTCGTATGCATAACGCCCTTGGGCTTACCCGTCGAGCCGGAGGTGTAGAGCAAGAAAAGAGGATCCTCAGAGCTGACAGGCTCAGGGGCGATGTAATTGGGATACTTCTCAACCTCCTCGTGCCACCACCAATCTCGGCCCTTGGTCCAGGGGACTTCGGCTCCAGTGCGCTTGTACACCAAACAGTGCGTGATGCCGGGGGATTGCTTGAGTGCCTCGTCGACAATCTTCTTCGTGCTGATGAGCTTGCCGCCACGCTTGCCCTCGTCGGTGGTGATGACGACCTTGGAGTCGGCATCGTTGATACGATCACGCAGCGAGTCGGAAGAGAAACCTGCGAAGACGACCGAGTGCACAGCTCCGATACGTGAGCACGCCAGCAAGGCAATAAGAGCTTCGGGAATCATGGGGAGGTAGACGGCAACCGTGTCGCCCTTCTTCACGCCCATGGCCTTGAGGGTATATGCCAGCCGGGAGACTTCCCTCAACAGCTCGCCGTAGGTAATGGTGCGGCCATCGCTAGCCTCGTCGGCCTCGTAGATGATGGCGGGCTTGTCTGGGTTCTTGATGGCATGGCGATCAACACAGTTGTAGCTGGCGTTCAGTCGGCCCTCGACGAACCAGGCCGTGTCGCCATGGGTTAAGCTACCAGAGCGTACTGTCTCAAAATCACGGTCCCATGTGAGCAGCTCGCGGGCAAGACGGCCCCAGAACTTGTCCGGTTCCTGGATGGATTCTTTGTATAGTTGTTGGTAGTGCTCGAGGCCATCAAGATGTGGTTTTGAATGGGGGTGCTTTCTGTGAAGGCAATTAGGTCAGCGAATTTGATTCTAGGTCTTCATCGTCTTCATCGTCGTCATCATCATCTTCATCCTCAATTCCAATTCTTTTCCAATTGCCCCATCCTTTTTGGGTATCAATGTTTGTGATGTTTGAACGGCCAAGTGTCGTGGCATGGCGATGACGGCAGTGAGGTTTAGCCCGGTAGGGATTGGCTCTGGGCAGACATGGCGGGGTCACCCCGCTTGCGCCAGGGAGGGAGCTTGCTTGGGCGAGAACCAACCGCCGGCCCTGCCGCAGAAGCCCTGTCGCTTGTCGCCTGTCGCCTGTCGCCTGTCGCCTGTCGCCTGTCGCCTAACGCCTAAGAGCTGCTAATACTGTCGTCCTCACCTCCGGACAGCTCTCCCCAAGCTCCGATGACACAATGATGCAATGGAGAAATGGAAAGGAAGAGAAACGAGGGAAAACGGCAGAGATCAACTTACTCGTAGAACGCCTTGGGGACGTGGTAGGTATCGACCTCGTGTGCCTCGGCCACGACAGGGTTCGCGGGCTTCACGTCGCCTTCAGACATGCTCGCGGTTGACTTCCGTGTGTCCGCCTGGCTATCGGCTTCCGGGAGTGCGCTTTCAGCAAGCTGGTGTGTGCGTGGAGCTGGAGGGGAAGGTGGCGGGGGTTGCGAATTGGTGAAGAAGCGCAGAGGAGAGAGCTGCGTGAAGTGGTAGCGGCGGAGTTTGCGAAGAATGGTGAAGACTGGAAGCTGCTACAGTGTAGGACAGGCTCAGTCGCGTCGGCAAGGACTGGAGGTTTTTAAGGGCCCCAATTCCGGGTAAAGGGCTCGGCGGAGGGTGATTAATTGCGGCCGGGAGAGAGGGACAATCGTTAGAGTAGACAGTAGTGTGACTCTCGGAGAAGAGCTGCCTGGCGAAGAGGGTTGTGGAGACAAACTACTGGGGTGGGGGAAAAAGGTGTGAGAGGAGACACCGAGTGACGAGTGACGAGTGACGAGTGACGATCGTGGTGAAGATGCGCCTTGAACGTTTGCTGCGTCGTTGTCGCACAGGAGCACTCTCTGGGTATATAGTATATATATATATGAAAAGTTCGTCAAGGTGAAAGACCTTTTTCTCTCAACGTTTCTCTCTGAAGGGCGAAAGGGAAAAAGAAGGAGAACAGCAATTGGGAAGCATACGCAACGGGCGGGCGGACCTCGCTCTTCTTATTTTCCAATGAGGTCGAAAGGTACCAACCCGATTACCGTAATAATGGCCATGCCAATGACCCCAAATCGAGCCTTCAATGGCTTGGGACCGTCACACACGCTCGCAGTGCGACCCTTTCACCCCGCCCTCTCCCTTTCTGTCTACCTACCCACCTCCTCCCTAGTTCTCCCTCGTGTCCGAATCCCGCGCCGCAAGACAAGCCAGCCTGCCTGAGCTCTCCCCCCCAGCCCTAGAAGCTGCGGGGAAAGAGAAATGCGGGCACTCAACTGGGGAGGCAATGGGACATGAGTGGACAGGAATGGTGGGAGGACGAACCAGAATGACGAAGCCGTGCCTTTTGTCTGGGCGAAAGCTCCCCCTCCTCTCTCATCCTGCGTCGTCTCATTGCACGGGCGCCTTGCGAATATCCCTTGGCGAGTAGCATTCCGTGTAATATGTGTCGATGCTGCTGCGTGTGACTGGAGAATAGAAAGCCCCTCCATCCATCCATTAGTCCGGGCCAGCCCAGATAGCCGCAACCGCTCGAATGAGGACACGATCGGAGGGAACCAGAAGACATGAACAAGACACTAGTTATCCATCCTACCGCATTACCGTTCTGCTGCAGTGAATTCTCCCTGGAAAAGTTCGCAGCTGATGTCCCACTGCACCATTCTCGCTCTTCCTTTTGCTGATCTAATGCGCGCCTCGCTCTCTGCATGTTCGGCTCCTGTGCGAACCAATGGAGATACATTCATTGTTCTTTTTTTCCCCGAAATCCTTCAAAAGGCGCTCTTAGATTTTTCCAAAAGCACACGAGACGAAAATGGAAATAGGACCGGCGATGATGCCATTGTTGATCCGGAGCAATCACGAGCGAAACGTCTCTTGCTGAGGCATCCGCATCAGCAATTGTCTCACAGGTCCGAAATAGGACACGACTTCAAGACCACTTGTGTCCGAGACTGCGCCGAACACAAAAGATAAGTCAATGCAGCTAGGCATCATCTCGGATTGTCTCTAGAGTCTGAGGATATATTTCTGTCTCCGTCCGGTGGTTTTTATGTGTTGCGCCTCCATAGTGCATGTAGCTCGATGCGAGAGCTCTGGAGTATCCGCGTCTGCATCTTCGTGCCCTACCTCTCGAAAACCATCACCACTCCAACAGAAACCCCAACATATATGCCTTCTTCTCCAGTAAGGAATCCACTCACACCTTCCATCTCTCATTCCCGTCCCCTCTATACCCAACCATCGGACAACCAATCCACTCCTCCTGATTCTTCTCAGTGCACAGTGTACACAAGCACCAGCAAAGACCGCAAAAACAAACATCAAGAAATCCCTGCAATATCCGCTCTCGTGCTTGTTCGGACTTCTGGAACCTCTCCAACTCTCCCTCGGCGCACGCGCCTAATCCATAGCCGATGTGCCTGTCTGCCGAACCAGGTCAGTCCAGCCAAACCCTACGTAGGTAATTAGGGAACAAAGTACACTCTCACTCCGTCCGCGCTCGCACTTTAGTACTTCCGAGCTTGCTTCCGAAGCCACTTCCGAACATGTTTCCGAGGACTTCGAGGACAAAAGCCATCCCTCCCATTGACAAACCACCCGCTCACTCCGAATCCCCATCCAAATCCTTCCACAATCCGCATATCCCTCCCCCGGGCACCACCGTTCGCCTCGGACGACCTGAGCCATAATCAATGCCAATCCCAACCACACAATGCCTAATCCCCATCCCCACCCCTAGATCCCCATATTTCCCCCTCCTGGGCATTCCCCTCTCCGCGTCTAGGCACTCGCCCTCACAACGTCAGCCAATGCTCCGTTGCCCTAGGCACACACACACACTCCCAAACCAGAGGCGGGGTTGCCGGATTTCTGTCTTTCGTCGCTATGACGGGGGCCGAGGTCGCTACAGCTACGACAGCTCCGGGGCACGGAGATGCAGTGACAGCGGCTTCGATCTCTGGATGTGCGTAGCCAAGCATTGCAATCCTTAGCATGCCCGGTCGCTACTTACTGTCGACCTCCCACCTATGTGGCTGGCAAATAGACTGCGTGTTCCCTGTCACGGTATTCGTAGAATGGCTTACATAGCATACTTTGTAGGCAAACAGGCTGTGAGTTTCGTAATAGCTATCGAGACTTCTTCATACTTCGAGAAGTTAACTTGTGCAATTGAGACGCAAGCAAGTAAGTGAATTGTGGATTGATTGCTTTAGTGCTATTGGATGTAATTGAATTGAATTGTTCTCTTTGCATGCAGTCGTCATCAACCTCTCCCTTCTCAAAACCCCCACTTTCTAAAACCGTCTCCCTCCCTCCCCTTACAAAAGAATGCTTTCCCTATTGGAGTTTCGTTTTCGACTCCAAAAAAAGAAGAGAAAGAAGAATGAATCCCTCTCCTTTCCTCTCCTTCCCTCCCTTCCCATTCCCATATTATCCCCCTTTGCCTCGACAAAACAAAATAAAAACGCCTCAGGATGCGAATACCCATATCCATACCCTCGCTTCGCCTGCTAAACAAAAGAACCCCTTAATATTCCGTCATGCCCAGCCAAGAATGTTCAAACGCCATAATCATGAGTGAGGAAAAAAGATATCATCCCGAATCAACCCACATCTTCATGTCCCAACCCCAACCTCCACCTCCTCACTCCTATCCCCCACTCTTAAAATCTCAGGCATGACAACTGCAGAACTATCATCACTAACCACCGATTCCACTGACTCCACCGAATCCACCGTCCCCCTATCCCCTTCCCTCCCCTCATCTTGTATCCCCTCACCCTCTCCCTCCCCCTCCCCCAAAGTCGGCGACACCAACCCTGGCGACGCCAACCCCAACGAAACACCGCTCTCGCTATTCTCCCGCACCCTCAACGCAACACTAGCCGCAATCTTCTCATCCAGAATACTAACCAGTCGCTCCGAGTACTGATCAAGCAGTTTGACCATAACCGTCTCGTTAAAACCTTTCGACTTGACCTTCTCCCCCACCGCCCGCGCGGTTTGTGCAAGTTCGCGCTCGACGTCGCGTAATTGGTCTGAAGTGAGGTTGTCGCTGCTTGTTGCTAGGCGTTTGCGATATGCGCGTAGAGTCCGACAGAGCGATTCCGTGGATGCGCCTAGACTGCCGAATTCGCTGGTGGGCGCTTTTGCGGCGCGTATGCGGACGTCGACCGAGGACCGCCGTTTCCCGACTGTTGGGTTGCGCGGGCTAGGAGGAGAGGGTGAGCGGTTCCGGAAGGATTTTAGGCGTAGTGAGCTGTGACCGGATGAGGGGCCTGCTGTCCGGGTTTCTCGTGAGAGGCTCGGCATTGGGGAGGGGTCTAGTTTTGGTGTTTGTGCCAAAGAGAATTTGGAGAGTCGTTTTCGTAATTTGGGGGAGCGGTTGCCTGTAGGTGTTGGGGCATCTTCTTCTGTGGGCGATCTTTGGAATCGGGCTAGTTCAGACTGGGAGAAGACTCGTCGTAGCGGGGGTTTCGTCGCTAATAGATCTGTATTTGTTGGTGTGCTGGGTGCTAGAAGATCCATCGACTTGGACATGTCTTGTCGGTGAGGCACTCTGAAGTTCAGAGCCCATACGAATACCGTACCATCCACCGCAACCGTCACCAACGACTGCTGGCCCACATCGTCATCAGACTCTGCTACTTTGACCAATGCTATGTCCGTTACGCCTTCCGTGTGACCCCAGTCGCGGGCAACGAGCGTACCGCTCTCATCATAAATGCGGATAGACTTGTCTGTGCTTGACACGCCGGCAATCAACGGTGAACCGTGTGAACGAGATATGTGAACCAGTGATGCCAACACAACCGCGTCACCCCCCTCGCTATCTGAGGCGCGAAAGGTGTTGATAGCTTGGCCATTTCGTAAATCGTATTTGTGCACATGACGATCGATTGTCGATACCAGAAGAACATCATCCTGATCAGCATCCCATGCCATGGAAACAGGCGTGGTCTTCAAAATGACTGTCCTTAGAATGACAAAGGCACTCATTGTTTGGCCGTCTTCCTCGCGGGATACGAGCTCGCGCACGACAAGAGTCCGGTCCGATGAACAAGATACCAATCGGCTTCCGTCTCTAGAGAACTTGATACCGGCAATGGCTCCAACGTGCTCGTCTAGTGTCTGCATGAGATCCCACACATCGTTGTTCTTTGTGAAAATCTGGACGCATCTGTCCCTTGAAGCAGAAGCGATAAATGATGACTTGTTGTCTTCAAAGATAGCAATGTCCGTGATCTCATTAGCATGTGCCTTGAAGTCGTATTTACTCTCTTTTGATGTCGAGTCAATGATTCTGAGAACACCATACTTGTCTCCAGTCACAAAATAGCTTGCATCGAGTGAGGTTCTCACTGTCTTTAGCTCATTAGGCTCCGTTTCAAGCGTCTCCATTTGTTCCAACGGCACTTGTAAAGAGTCTTGACGAACGCCTTCGTGGTTCCAGAAAAGTACCGATCCGCCGGATGACCAAGTGTAGAATGATGAATTCACGGCGTTCGATTTTGAAAGCGTCGCCACGCCCAATACTGGATCGCCGTGCGCCGGTAACTTTTGAACAACATCCCCGACCAGAGTCTCATCATCGGAAGCGCAAAGATGGGATATGCGGATTGAATGTTGCGAGTCTATGGTGACAATGTAATCGACAATCGCAGCGATGGCCTCGATCTGAGTAGCTTTTGCTGACAAAGTGATGGTTGGCGATTCTACTTGAGGTGGCGGCGAGGGAGGTGGTGTCAGGACACCAATTGTGTCATTGATATTCAATGTCTTTAGACCTCCCTGACTGCTTGCAAGATGCAATCTACCTTTCGAATCCACTGCCATGGAAGTGACTGCAAATCCAGCATCGGCAACCTTGGAAAACCGTTGAGAACCCTCGGAATCATCAATGCAGCAGATGTCACCCTTATCCGAGGCCACAATGGCCTTGCCAGGAGCCACGGGGACCACACTAGTAAAGTTGGCCTCTAATAGGGTGTCGAGGAGACAGTTGCGCCCTGGGAGAGTCCTGTGAAGGCTTGGTGACAAGAAGGAAAATTCGCTTGGCCGCTTGCTGGCTCGAATGGTCGAGCTTTGCTGTTCTTCAATCCGCCACACCTTGACATGTCGTGTCCCGACCGTGACCAGGGTATTGCCCATCCAGGCCATGCGGTTGATGGTGCTTGTGCACTTGTTGCTAGCGTAGAGCGTAGCAGCGCCAGTCCGTGAATTGATGCTCCAAATGTACAAGAACCCATCATTCGCCGACCCCAGACTGGCAAGGTATTGAGAGTCTGGACTGAAAGCTACACAGCGTACGCCAAAAGTGTGGTCGGCAAGGGAAGTCAGCGGAGTATCGGAAGGCACATCGGTGGAGGTGGAGAATATGAGAACGCGCGGTTTGTATCCCGTCTATCGGTGTCAGTCCATGTTCAAAATACGTGGGACGAAAACAGGCCATACCTCGCCCACAGCCAGGAATTTCCCGTCAGGACTGAAGGACACGCAAGTAGCTGCTTTGATGCGTTCCCGAGCGTTCCATGTTTTGCTTCCGGGGGAGTCGCTCCAGTCGTTTCCGGGAGATGCCAGAGGGGACGCGCCTATGCCGGCGTCGCGCAACGAGGCAGCTGTGCGATTGCGACTCTCATTCTGGGTTGGGGTCGAGGGGCCTCCATAGACAGAGGACGAGGGATTGAGGGGTGTAGTAGTGGGCCTTGCGCGGTAGAAGCGCTGGGTGACGCGCTGGTCGTCGTCAATGGTCGCAAGCACGGCGGCGGCGCCGGCGGTGAAGGCAAAGGACTTTCCCGATGGCAGGCTGTCGAAGGCGTTGGCAGAGCTGGCGGTGGTACCAATGACCTGCTTGAGGGCCAGGGTCGCCTCTGCGGTGCGACTGGGCTTGATGGGCGAGCGCAGCGGGGTGTTTTTGAAAAAGGGTGAGTTGTTGGAGGGCGTGAGCTTGATGGTTGCACCCCAGGCCGGGCTCATCATCCTGGAGTTCGATGGAGTGAGCGACATCTCTTGAAGCAAGAAAGTCGACGGAGAGGAAGGAGTCTAGCAGGCAGCATTGGGGCCAGACGTCATGGCAAGCAGGTGTTGCGCTTGCGACGGAGAAGCAGGTGGAGTTGGTGGAGAGACGGTGAAGAATGCAGAGGGTAGAATGCAGAACGCAGTAGTAGCTGCACGCTAGCAAGCACTGGGGGAGACACGATAGAGCCGTACGCTGCAATTGAGACGTGGAAAGTGCGAAATGTGGTGGTGAAGGTGGGTAGCGTGCAGCGCGGAGACACGAGAGACACGAAAGGGCAGGTCAGTGAATTGGGAGAGCCAGTCCTGGGAGGAGGATAGCTTCATGCAGAGCGGGAGCAGGAGAGAGTGAACGAGCCGACCTGTGCCTTTTGTTTTTCTTTCCAGCCTCTCTCTCCCGGGTCGCGAACGATCAGCGGCCTGCACGGGCGTGTGGCACGGACCTGCGTCGTTAGGGGGACTGCCTGCCCCGGCGGTCGCTGCGATTCGTCCGCTTCACCTCTCCATCACCTTATCACCGCCGTGGGCCGCTCGTCACATAAGCATTTCTCTTGTGTGTTGTTTCACTCGAGCCCACACGAGATTGGCTTCATGCTATGTCCGAGGTTGCTCTATAGGATAATTCCCAAGTAGCTGCTCTATTGCACTGCACTTGCATGTCACGGGGGTGTACGTTGACTGCTCCATCTGAACCCGACATGGCGGACGACCAGCACGGCCAGGAACTGGGATATAACAGATAAATGCACGCAGCACAGCACGACCTTGACTCCCCGCTTACCAGGATTCTGCCGAGCCGGACAGACCAGTCTCTTGGGAAACTCGTGTGCGTCCCTCATCCCTCATTCATCCAATACAATTAGTAAACAGTAGTGTTTGGACGAAAAGAGTGCGTTCATCTCAGCCTCTACGATACACTCACTTCCCTTCCAATCACTAAACAAACGAGACCATCCCATCACCCTAAAGACTAATTCTTCACCGCCCCAGATCCTCCACAACAAACTTTTCGAGCCGACTGACTTTTGCAAACGGTCCAACGCTACACCCACACGAACCAGGATATCCCAAGAAGAAAACTCCAGACAACGCACGATTGCGTATTCAAAATTTGACAAGCTCAGAAAAAGCAGTCCTAGGCGCAAGAAGAGAAGGAATACAATCCGGATTTTATGATATATCGAATATATGTTCCTATTCCCATGCACCCTGGAAACCCAAATGCAAAATACCCCAACCAAACGAAATGTATATGTTTTCACCGTTCCAGTCTCGTCTCAGCACATCCCCATTCCCAATGGTATCATTACCTCTTCCCTCTCATATCTCCCCCGCTTCTCCCTCTCCTACCCATGAGGATTCCACTTAATAACCTTCGGTTTCGGCGCCGCTACTCCATCCACCCCACCATTCTTCCCCTGTTCCTCCAGATCAATAACCTCTCCATTCTTCTTCTTTCCTTTTGAGAAATTTGCGTATGCGAGACCTGCGATCATCAGGGCGAGGAAGAAGCCGAGCGGGACCCCGATCCCGATGGCCGCTTTTTGCCAGAGCTTCATTGTGGTTGTGGTTGTTAGGTCGGGGTTTGTGAATGTAGATTGGAGATTTGGGGTAGAGAGATGGAGGATGTTGGATCGTTAGGTGGGTTGGAGATAGGTTTGTGTAGTAAAGAAATCGCGGTAATAGGTTCCTCGTGCAGGATAGAAACGCGCCGCAGATATGCGAATAGATAAGACCTGTATTCTTCCTCGTAAGCTTTTCTTCGTCAAATCGTGCGGGAACTCTGAGAGATAGGTAAAGATTCCGTAAATCTCCCTGTGCGCCCACCCGCCTCGTTGCGCAGACCAACATGGCAAAGATTCATACAATGGAATAGACAAGACCAAATCTGCGCAGCTCGCCATGCGAAAAGAGGGAAATAGAACATACCTTCGACACAACCCTCGACACCACAAGCCCGTCTTTCCCCTCAATCTCTCTCTTCCAAACTTCGTATCTCCTAAATCCCCTTCTCGATATCCAATATCCAATATCCAATCTTTCAATCTTTCGATATCTTTATCCAATGTTCACACACCCAGCAAACCAGCACAAAAAGTCCAAAACCCTCACAACCGCCCAACGCGCACACACCCTCCTTATACCCTTCTCCCCCTCCCCCATCTATTCCCCATCCATCCATTTATCCTGCCATTTCCCTTTATTCCCGCCCGTCGCCCCTCAGCCCTCTTAGCCACACAAGGCAGCTGGTAAAGCTTCAGCGGGTGATAAGCTCCGGGCCACTAACTGAATTAGGAAGGTGCGAGGCAGAATACGAGGGCTTGGTGGATGGGAGAAAAGCTTAGACTTGTGAGGAATTGGGAGGGAATTTGAGAGTAGATTGGGGTTATGGGGCAAGTTTGGGAGAGAGGGGCTGAGGAGGGATGGATTTTGGGTGCGAGGGGAGGGAGGGGTAGAGGAGATGGGTGGTTGAATTGGGGGAATTGTATTTTGGCAAGTGTTTTGGTTAGGATTGTATCGAATTGAATTGGATGGTTGGGATTGGGGATGGAGTAGCATCAATGGTGTATAGGTATGGAGGTGATATGCATGGAGATGGGATACGCGATCACGGATTCTGGCCTTGGGAGGATGTGGAGGATTCTGGGGTTTGTGTGTGATGACGAAGTGGGGATAGAAGGTGTTGGGGTTTCGAGGATGAGGGTAAGAAGGAGGAGAAGTGTAGTAGGATCAGGAAGAGTACGGGAGAATATAGTAGTGCTGAGCGACGCTCTGATTGGCGTGATTTGCATATCAATCGCATAAGTGGAGACAGAATCTGCAATATCCCGCACCCTCTCTAATATAGTGCATGTTATGTAATGTTGGAGTTTTCAAAATGCAAGGTATCCAAATTTCCAGTGGAGAGTATGAAATTGTAAGACAGGCTCGGAAATAACATAAATTAAACAGCATAACTATCTGAGTTCAATGGAAAGGGTATCTACGGTTTGGTATATGTACTAAGAAAACAATCTCTGAATGCTGACATGATGCTGTGGTGATCCATACTATTATAAGCACAGACACATTCCCATCCTCCTAGACTCTGGTTCCTTCATGTCTTCAAAATAGTGGTAATCGTATCCGTGCTGATAAGTGTGTAGTTGTTGTGCTTGTTTGATACCCTTTTAATCTCAGAAAATCGCGGACGGGTGATTTCATCTAGGGGTCTCGTAGTATTTCGTGATGCAGATACACACATGGCTCACTGCTGGCGATGGAATTGTGTAACTGTAAAGGGAGTGGTTGTGCACATTTCTTTGAACCGATCCTGGAAATGGGAATGAAATTGGACCGTTGTGCCCCATTGAGACGTGAAATGTGAACAAGATTCGAGACTCGTATATTAGGAAAATGTCGTAATATGAAAGTGTAAAGGTGATTCTGGTTCTCTCATCCGAGTTCGGGCCTTGAAGCGGATGCCCAACTCGAGGTGCGTGGTCGATAGATGCATTGCTTCTGGTGGTGTCTTCGGTGATCCTTCAAGTGCAGGTTATGATGATTCCGCCTCACCCTGCGCCGATTCCCTCTTTCTCACTGGTTGTAACACCTCTGAGCCTATGGTTTGTGTCCGAGGTGAGTGGAGTGGAAATGCAATCCGGGCGATTTTTTTTGCACCTCTCAATCTATTCTTACGTTCATGCTGTCCAGCAGCCAAGTAATTTCATGATGATTCTTTCTCTTTCCTTCCATTAACGCCCATTACCACCCATTACCACCGCCTTCTTATAGTTCAAATCCAGTCAAGACAACCCCTGTATGGTCATGTAACGTCTTTTGTAAAGCTGCACGCAAAATGATTTTCTGAGGCTTATTGCTTCACCCGTTCCCAAAGACATCCGTCGCACATACCTTGGCTCCGATTCGCGACCTTGTGTTCAGTCTCTGGACATGGGCGTCCAAGCCTATTGATCTCAGAGGATTCACAAATTCGAAGCACGGCTCCGTTTCCCGCTTTTCCTGGCGTCGGCTGCGGAACCCAATGCCCGCAGACGTGGAGAGTATAGAGAATGTAGCACATTTGACACTGGGACGTTGTGGCACCTGAAATGCAAGCAAAATGATGCGAGCAGGCAAGAGCAGATTTCCAAAGTAATGGTCTGGCAAATCGGTGCGATTCCGCGGGGTAAAATTTGGCGACTTTCGACTTCTTGCGCGGAAACTTGCTCGGGTTCGAACAGATGCGAATTTAGGTGATAGGACGAGGATGGATCTGCGTACGGAACTGCGGCGGACGAGAATCCTCTGATGTTTGAGCGTACATACGGGCTCTGATCAAGAAGCTGAGCGAGGGCTACGCCTTGCGTTTTTTGGTTTCGATGTTTTGTGGTCCCTCGCAGCGCGTCCCTGTAGCCGCGACAACGAAAAATGCAAGGTATATTAGATAGACAATGAAGAGACAGGAAGAAAAGCGATGGAAGTAGACCTTAAGGAAAAGAGAGAAAGGAAAGAAGGAAAGACCCACGGTCGACGAGGAAATTTTGAAATTAAGCTTGCAAAAAAGCAAAGGTTCGTTTCTCCTCACTACCACAGCCTCTTGGAACGCAGATCCTATAGCGGGACGTCCCGGCGCAAGTTGTACAAGAAAGATTCGACATATTCCTGTTCAAGCAAGGGCGACAAGGCAAAGGGGCCTTCAAAACAGCCTCACAGCGCTCACCCCATCTTTCAAATAACAGGAAGAGACGATAGACACGGCAAACATTGACAGGTATATGATACGTAAACGAAACTCCGACACAGGAGAGAAAAAGCAATACTTAGTGTCGCACGGCATGTCGAACCGAGCGGAGGGGCTTGAAGAGTCGCTACGAGGATTTAGTACTGTTATAATCGATACAAGAGCCCGCGGCGAGGAGCCATTTTTGTGCGTGAACTGATGTTCAGAGGACGGAGACAGTGGTGGCAAAGACTAAAGTCGTCGATGGGGTTGGAGGAGGCAGGGATTTGGTGGCTGTGGTGGCACGGGTGGCTGGTGAGTGAGGTTGGTCAGATGCCAAGATATGCTAGGCCTATCTTGTCGATGGTTGGCTTCCTGCACCTCTCGCAGTTGCCTCAAGTCCCACCCTATATCCTCTCATTACCTCCACGACCCATCGCCTATTACGAAAATTAGCTTTGTGGCTGTCTTTGCTCATGATGACCTACTGATCGAAATGACAAATTGATTTACGGATCCTATCACCCGCGCATCTCACTTGCACAGCATCCCCTAGGTTTTGATCTCGAGAGGGGCTTACCCAACCCATCCGAGGACATGCAGGAGGAAAACCACAATGTATCTTCTCCATTGGAATCACGAGCACCATCTTCCTATGATACACCGGTCACGACTCCGATGACCTCCGCCTCGTCCGGACTACTTGATCGCGACAGCACGTTTCAAGATCTCGACAAGTACATCGCTCTTGGCTGTCTTCATAGTGAACAAGCTATCTCCACTGGCGATGGCCCCGAAGATTGTACGCCTGGCTGGGTCGAGTTGATATTCACCGCCTTGCCCGAAGAGGTGAAACTAATCATTGGATCCGAAGCCTCGAGGCTGCTTGAAGCAAATTGGATTCGGCTATTCTTGCACCGCCCGCACGTTGTTCATGGCAATGCGCACAGCATAGTTCGAGTATACCTGCTCCCCGAAGATTGGGGTCGTCGCTTCATAGATCGTCGTAGCAAGAGCTTGAAGGCTGTGTTGCGCGAGCTTCTCCATCAAGTCGATATTTCCCCAGACGTCTGGGCAGGTCATCATTCAGAGGCCGAGATGGAACATTTCGACCCTTGGGCTACACCTGAGAATCTGTCGCTCTTCTATCTCTTCAATAGGTTGCCATCACCCGTGCCGGAGCCCGAAATGGTAAAGAATAGGTATAGTAGAGATGCCATATACAGCTTGCTTGATTCGACGTCACCAGTGCCCATGGAGAACTGTGAAGGGCTTCCCATAACTGGACTGAAAACCAAATTATATCCATATCAAGCCCGATCTGCTTCCCTGATGATACAGAGAGAATCAGCGCCTCAGTTGAAGCTTGATCCCCGTTTAGAGGTTCGGACTTCTCCGAACGGTCACACGTTTTATTTTGGCGCAAAGGACGGGTCCTTTTTGCAAGAACCTCGCTTCTACGAGTCCAATCGCGGAGGTATATTAGCAGAAACCATGGTGAGCAATTTTGTCATCATAGTAAGATGCTGCTAATTCTTTCTAGGGTCTAGGTAAAACAATCATATGTTTGGCCGTTGTTCTGGCGACAAAAGGACACATGCCACGGATTCCTCCCGTACATCAGTCTTCAACTGTGGTCCGTGAACGCGTGGGGTCGCTTGCGCAAGTCGCTGCTGGCATTATTGGGCGCAATGGAATCCCTGGAAAAGCCTACATCGATCAAATAGAGATTGCAGAGGGAGTCGATTTGGCGCGTATCAAGGCTGTACTGGAGAGTAATCGAGCTTGCTATGAAATACCAACCGGAATTACCCGGATGAATCGAAAAACTCAAATACCTCCACCTCGGAAAATAGTCATGAGCAGCGGAACCATCGTGGTGGTTCCTCGAAATCTTCTTCACCAATGGCAGGCTGAGGTCCGAAAGCACATTTCTAGAGGCAGTCTCAAGATCTTGGTCATGGACTCAAAGCCAAAAAGAGGTCCCAAGGTCAAAACCATCCAGTCCGAGGAATACGACATGATGCTGCATCATGATCTACCCAACACCGAGGATCTCTTGACATATGATCTGATTTTATTCACACGCAATCGATTTGAACAAGAATTTCAGGAAACGAATGGACAGAGAGCGGAAGCATCCCCACTGAAAGATATACATTGGCTTCGCATTATCATTGATGAAGGGCACAGCTTTTCGTCGGGTCTCTCAAATGCTGTACTATTTGCCAAACAACTTCTTGCCGAGAGACGATGGGTGGTGTCGGGCACTCCTGCAAAGAATTTGGTTGGGGTTGAAGTAGATCTGTCAACATTGGACGACGATGCCACTGATCCAGCATTACTACGCGAGCTTACGGTCGAGCAGAGGAAAGCATTCAGTCTCGATGAAGATAACACGAAAGCAGCCAAGGCATTGGGCTCGTTGGCATCGCATTTTTTGATGGTGCGTCCTTGGAGTGACTCGAGCACTGATGGAGGACTTGACTGGGAAGAGTATATTTACAGGCACGAACATCAGTATAGAAAGACTTATTCAGGCTTCTCAAGTTGCTTTCTCCGGACATTGGAAGGACTAGTGGTGAAGACGAGGCCAGAAGATGTGGAGAAAGATATTATTCTGCCCCCGATGAAACACCGCGTGGTATACCTTAAGCCATGCTGGTTCGATAAGATGATCGCGAATCTCTTCGTTCAGGTCCTTCGGGCTAATGCTATTACGAGCGAAAGATCTGATGTTGATTACTTGTTCCATAAGAACAGTCTCAAAGCTCGCCACAGCTTGATTCGCAATCTCAGGCAATCAAACTTCACCTGGACCGGGTTTAGTCTGGACGACGTCGCTAGCACTCTTGAAACTAGCAGCAAGTATCTCACGAAAGACGAAAAAACTTGTTCTATTCAGGACGCAGAATCTCTACTAGAAAGTAGCCAGATTGTGGCTACTTTGACGAAGTCAGATGTTTGGCTCGCATTGAGCAAGTCTCACGAAGTGGGAATTGCTGTCGAAAACTGGCCACCAGAGTCGGAACAAATCTTTGCATTAGCTCCGGGAACGCCAGCCATTATTGGTGTTACTCAGTTATTGGAAGGTCAGGCGTATGTGGATAGTCGCATACTGTCGAATGATCCGGCCGAAGGTCTGGATGCTGTTGGCCGAGCCGCAAAACTCAAACTGGTGGCTATGGAAGAGGCTGAGCAATCGGCCAAGAAACCCTCTACTTCTGGAGATGTTCAATCTCAGAATACTGGAGTGCCATCTTCGTGTATTGGTGGCCAACCATTAACCAGCCGAAGGGTACCGCCCAGCTCTAGTAAAGTATCTCCAAAGAAACCGACTTTGAGAATACCAGGCTCTACAGAAACAAAACCTGACGCACAAGAAACGGAACAGCCCAAGTCGCCAATCCGCAAGAAGAAGCGAAGACTCACTTTTGCGGATGAAGTAGCCACTCTCTCAAATACTTCTCCACTTAGCAGGACACGCGTAGTCGGAACAACTTCAGCGAAGCTAACATACCTCATGGAGAAGGTCATGATGCATCAAGCCGATGAGAAGATCATCATTTTTTACGATGGTGATAATGCTGCATATTACCTGGCGCAAAGTCTAGAAATGCTTTATGTCAACCATCGTATTTATGCAAGGACCTTGGATAATACCAAGAGGTCACAATATATAGCTCTCTTCAACGAGGATCCGGATGTTCGAGTGCTATTGATAGATGTAGCATGTGGTGCTCTGGGGTTAAACCTCAATGCGGCAAGTGTGGTACTCATTGTCAACCCAATCAATCGACCCGGCATCGAGGCACAGGCCATCAAACGAGCACACCGTATAGGCCAAACGAGGGAAGTGCTGGTTGAAACTTTAGTGCTGGAAGGGACGATTGAAGAAGCCATTTTCCAGCGAGCGCAAAAGATGTCCAGGAACGAGCACTTGGAAGCCAAGACCCTGGAGGATGATGACAAGATCATCAGCATCATACAGAATGCCCAAATCCTGCCGGTTGATCCGGAAGAATTGAAAGGAGAAGGCCGATATGCTCGCCTGAATGCCCCACAATCTGTTTTCGGTCGTGCTGGTCGTGAAAAATATCACAAATTTGGACATGCTGACATGAAAAGCCCAGCGAATTCAAGAAAGAAGCCACGGATGGAAAAGCCAAAGCCGCAGGATGAGTTGCTTGCCGAACACAGGCCAACATTGCCTATTCTTTCATTCGCACCATCCCAGCCACAATCTATCTCTGGCCCCAGCATCTTCGGAGGAAACGATGGTTTAATCTTCTCTGGTTAATAGGTTGCGTAGTCTACATACGCAAGAAGGAGCTTCTCGGATTTAAGGAGAGTGATACGGGCCGATGCCGTGTACGATTGTACGATTGTACGATTCATAGCGATACCAAAGTAAAGCCGATCAACATTGTATCTGATGATGTGAGCCCTTGAATGCATTTCTCAGGAAAACCGCAGCGAATATCCCGAGTAAGATCTTAAATAATACATACCATACGAGAGGAGTGCAAGGTGGATATCAGGAAAGCCTGTTATCATGACATGGTAATGATGCGACGGGACATTCGGCAAACTTGACATAAGCTTTTCCACGTTTCGTCCACGGCATGTTGGCTACTGGCTATGGTCCGATCCGAACGGCTTTTTCTTCCGACCCCAATACCACTAATACTCCAAGAGTCCACAATAAACGTCATTCCATCGATGTTAAGAGTTTGCACAGCTATCTCTCAGAAGTATAGTTAACCTTGGACGCATCCCATTCTTGTCGCAGAGCAGTTGAAACTTGGTTAGGAAATGGCCGCGACAGTAGGAAATTGCGCACGCGACAATATTCCGCTTCCGGCATCAGTAGCGCCGGCAAGTGGTCCAGAATACCCAGTGCCCAGTTTCAGTCTACTGTCGCGTCCTCCAAGAGCGTCGTCATGCGTAATAAACCAAGCCGAGTCTAGCGAAATGGCCCGTCTTACCCAGATATCTATCTGCTCCGTAGGCATGTCTTTCCCGGGTTGCACAATGTTTGATTTACTGAACAAAACAAAAACTTTACCTCACTGTGTCCCCATGGTTCGCTACCCTTAAAGATCCATTCAAGAATATAGTTCACACGTTCACGTCGATCCTTCAATTGGACCCTTTCGCCAGTTGTTCTTAGCTTGATTTCTTGACATCACCTATCAAATTCTTCCTTGCTATTGGGCTTTCGAGATGAGAACTCTTACTAGGTTACACACATGCATAGCAGCAACCATCATTGTGATCCTTTACCTAACCTGGTTCCGACCGTCATTACAACTCCAAGAGAACATTCAAAAAGTATGGAGAGGCAACTCACTAAGAGTGGTGGTGTTCGGCGATGACTGGTCCGACGTAGGAGAGTATCGAGTTTCTCCACCACCGAGTTCATTGGCCAGAGACAGAGATCCCGATCGAGGGGAAATGTGGACTGAGGCTTTATGTAAAAAGGTGTGCCTAGCAATCAACTAATTAGCGTGAATGCCGCTGCTGACGAGAACAGTTGAAATGCGACGCCATCGATAACTATGCCCGATCGAAACCGGTCAACGTGGCCATCGAAACCATCGGATCTATGGTGGACAGCGACCTCTTTGCCAACAGTGCCATTGGAAACGAAAGGAACGCCACATTGGCGCTGTTCGACTTCAAGACGCAAGTGCAACAGTTCCTAAACTTCGAGAAGGAAAAAATAACGATACCAGAACGACTCCGAAAAGTCGAAGAGCATACCATCTTCACAGTTTTCTTTGGAATATGGGATATATTAGAATATTCAACTCTGTCAAAAGAGGATGCAATTGACGTGATTGAGAAGAGTATTGAAGGGCTCTTCTGTGGTCTTGACACTCTAGCGGATCATGTGAAGGGGGACGTCAAAGTTGTCATTCCCAAAGCCATGGATCCAACATTCCTGCCTTGGTTCCAAGAGAAGAGAAATGACTCGGCGGATATATTTGCGGAAGACCAGCATCAAACCGTATTTCTATGGACATTCTGGAACACTGCTCTGGCATCGAGGGCCGCAAACTGGGGACGTGGAGAAATCTTTCTATTGGATCTTCACGGCATCATTATGGAACAAGTCCGCGCAAACCAGCTGTATTCGCATCATGTTTCTGATGCGTCCGGCTCAGGCAAACAGACGCCGCTTTTCAGCGATGTTCGGCAACCTTGCTTATCCCTGGATCTGGATCATGGGGAGCTGCAAGCAGCCGGTGTCGAGAAATGTGTTGACCCAGGTAAATACTTATTCTGGTAAATCGGCCCTCAAAACAAACGCATTGTCTTAGCCTGACCAAATCATAGGGACAACCTGAGGCTCAGTGGCCCAGCGCATCGACTAATAGGACAAGAAGCCGCTGATCTGGTCAGCAAAAAGAACAGTATCAACATCGAAGCTAGGGAGAGAGCATTGCAGGGATCTACGGAAACGCAGGGAAACAATGACAATCGTGTAGCAGATTTCGATTTGAAATTCCCACCGGGATATTAATAGTCATTCCTAGAGACAGCGTTTGACAGGAAGTCAGCTTGAAGGTCGCCATGTTCCTTCGTGCTACCAAAAAAGGGTTGCATCCCAGCCCGAGCTGTCGCATCGTGCTCCCTGAAAGCATTCATAACTTGTTTGTGGTCGCTGTCGGTTAGGTCATTGTCGCCTCCTTGCATAACTGCGCTGGAATGTCTTAATGAGTGGGTCAATCAGTTTCTTGGCTGCTTCATGTGGATGCAGAACAAAGAAACACCTCGTGAGCGTCCGCAGTTCCGCCGCATCAGTCTACGACAATCGTATTACGGATCGTCTGTCGGCTTTCACCCAAGCGCAATGGCTTTGAGGGGGACATTCATAATCGGGGCTAGTAGTTACAAAGGAGCTGGTGAACTGCGGGGCCTCCGTGGTACGCACCACTTTTTCCTACTCACAAGTCAAAGAAGATCTTCTCTCAAAGACTTCACTAAAACAGCGGCCATCAATATTCATCAAAAATGTTAGCTAGTCGACATCTACCACCGCCAATGCTCCATAGGCCTCCTGCACCTCCACTCCCAGTTGCAACCTTTTATAACGTCCCAAGAAGGTACATCAAGTCAATCATGCAAATGGGCCACGACACCAAGATGACTGACTCAGACTCCCGGATTCGACGGAAAAGTAGCAGAATTCAGGATCTTCATCTGGCGCCAACATCCCATACTGTCGAGCATGGGAAAGATGTTCGGACTTCTTCGCCCACGCCATTCTCTCCCAGGACGAACAAACGAAGGGCGATTTCTCTGAATACTGAGGTCAATGGGGTATTATTTGGAGAGAGCAATAGCCCTATAGACTTTAGGGCACCACCGAGTGCTTTATCAACCGGGTCTGGAGAGCTATCAGGTCACGTCTGTCTTTGCCAACCAGAACCGAAAATTCCCCGTCCCAGAAACGGTAAGTCGCTCATCTCTTTGTTTTCTTTGCCGAGATTCTCGAGGTGCGCATCGAGTGTATAAAGGATGGCGGCTTTGTTTGCGATCATGTATTCATCAGCCTCTGATTCTTTGTAGCATTTATTCTTTATCGCCAGTACCACCAGCACGCCATTGTAGCTCGCAATCCAGGACTCCCCAATCCTGATATCTCGAAGATTATCGGCGAACAGTGGAAATCCGAAAGTGCAGACCAGAAACTTATCTGGCAAAACCTAGCACAGGTAATGACGCTGCCACCTACTGATCCCTGACTTAGCACTGACGCTGTGTCTAGGAAGAGAAATCCAGGCATCAGGAACAGTACCCTGACTATCGATATCAACCACGAAGAATAGCTAAAAACGGATCTATTTCATCAGTTCCTTCGCCCGCTTTTACGATCGTCGAAAAATATCGTTGTTCCAAGTGTGGGGGGCGGAGCATCAAGACGCCCACGAGCCCGTTCTTGACTGCCTCGCCAACTCTACCTCCTATCAATGCACCTGATAGTGGCACACCGACGACTCTTCATCTCCCTTCCATGACAAGTAATCTGAGCTTAGATTCGCCGGCATATCGCCGGCGTGGGCTTGGTCCATCGAGTCTCAGCAACATCCAGGTGCCATCGCCTGTCCACGGCGATAGTACAATGTACAGTTCTGGGATCCTCACACCAGATTCCAAACGACGCTGTTATAACAATTACCCAACATCATCCGCAGGTACCGGAAAAAGACCAGATGCACCAGGGTATCATGGCCGTCGCGATTCTCTACCGGCAGCTCACATATTACGCCCGTCCCCTCCAAAAACAGCAACCATGCCACCTCCTCGGACGCCTCGCGGAGGCCGCCGCTCTTCTGTTGATCTCAACTTGCTAGTTCCAAATCAACACGATCAGAGCCGAAGCGTGGAAGCTATGGTTATGAGTGTCCCTTACCCAGTCAAGGTCAAGGTCCTGGGCCGTATAACACCACCACTCAAAGATCCCGGACCCACCAGCCCGGCTATCTCAGTCCGCGGAGCAATCATCGCGATCGAAGGAGACAACCTAGTCGACGTAAAAGAGCTCTCAGACTGGCTGAAAGATTTCCTGTCCAAAGAACCTGAGCTGAGTCCTCGTATCTTCGAAGCCCCCCAAACACCAAGAGAAGGCGAGAAGGAAGTTGCGTTCGAGGACTATCTTGATCTCATCCGAGATTGGCACGGGAAAAGCAAGGAATTGATTCAGTATATCACGACACCTCTGATATCATTAACATCATCATCTTCATCCGATAACGACAAGATGAGTGAGGACAGTGAAAAAGAAGACAGGAAGGAGAAAGAGAAAAATAACGAAAATAAGAGAGAAAACCAAGTAGAGAAAGAAAAGGAGAAGGAGAAGGAGAATGAGAAACACAAAGAGTCCAGTCCCTCTTCCCAACTAGGCTCTCCTAAGCCCATCGCTATCCTTCCAACATATCAACTGTCAGCATCGGACATCTACACATCGCGCATTCCCATCCAAGACGCATACAGCCCGACAGACCACTGGCAATGGATGGCAACCCTCTGGCGCGGCACCGTTGGACCCGATCTCACGGTCTACGTGAACAGCCTCGATCCCAAGGACCAAGGTCACGTCGGCAAGCAAGTAGACGTGAATGAAGAAGTGCGGCTCTTGACCGTTAAGAAGGAGAAAAATCGCAGGATCGAAGAGAGTGCACTGAGGCGCGTGGGATTTGAGGTTGGTGAGTGGGTGCGCGGGATGGGGACGAGGGGGCGTTGAGGGGAAGTGGAATGTTGTGTCGGTTCTGTAGCTTCTTCTCATACTACTTGTTGCATTGAGCTGGGATGGGGAGTTGGAAGTTCCATCTTCTCATTCCTGAATCTCTTACATAATTTATCTCATTCATCGTGGTACGAGTTTGATATGGAGAGGATAGATTAGTGGTTGAAAGCAAGCTTCTACATAGTGACTGGTTCATATAGTAAATAGTGATTTACTCGGCGTCGTTGGCCAGGTGAATATATTCGAATTATGGAACGCTTGCTTTCTCTGCTCACCCACTCTTTTTTCAAATCTGTGAAATAGTGTCCGTGTTACAATAGCGGTTCTATGGGTGACTATGGATCCCTAGCATGCATTTCATGTTGTGGAAATCGTTTGTAGATCAACAGCCTCGTCTGCGTTCGTTGCGGAATGCAGCCTATTTTTGGTTCGCAAACCGCGGTTGAGTGAACGTGGCTGGGTAGTGTGGCGGTTGCTTCATTGTGGCTGGTGAACTTTTTGCACACCCAACTCCCGCGGACTTGACTAAGGTACCCGTGCACTTTCACGTGCCCCTTCACCTACAGGTGCCGTCTACTCATCTGACACCTAGTGCACCCCCATTCATGGACTTACAGATCTAAACAAGGCTCGGAACAAAGAATCATCCGAGGCTCTCGCGCGGCTTTTATCGCTATAATCGCTAGCGTTCGGACCGCCCGTGTCATCATCGACTTTCACATGGAACAAAGTGCACGTTGGCCATCACATGCGCGCCGCCGCAGTTCTGGAGCCAACCAAGGAATCCGCTTTTCCCCAGCAGCCAGGCGTCCTGACTGTCCTACCCCCCGTCGAGGCCTGCCACCGACACTATGACTTTGACTATGACCATGACTGACTACGGCTGAGTTTCCTCTTTGCTATTCATTTGCGGCCTTAACTTCTCATTTCGTGCGTTTGTGACGCTTTGTTACTGATTCACTGCGTTGGTCCGACGCGGTGCCTTCCATAGCCCTGGCGAGTTAAACCCGCATTCCAAGTCCCCCCGTGGGGAAAAAAGGAAAAGCTTCTGGGTTGGCGGGAATATATACATCGCCCTGCTGCCACGACTTTGCGAATCTGGATTGCGATACGTTGGTGGTGCTTTGTGAACATGATCGACCATGTGCTCGGAAGGCCGTCGGTCCAGTTCAGGAAGATCCAAGTGCTAGCCGTGGTCTCCTTCTGGTCCTTCTACCTCTACCGGTAAGCTCATGAATTACAGATCTTCAGTTCACAAGCTCGAGTTTAGAAGTGTATTTACTAATTGCACATTTCCAGAGGTGACCGTCACGGCCCGCCCTTCATTCGCCGCATCTCAAGCTTGCTCTCCAAGAAACTGACGACCTGGCAAACCGTGATCATAGGCCTTCTCTACCTCTATGCCGCCCGCAACTTTGGCAAGCTCGTAGGCCTCGAGTGCCCTGAACCCCTTGCGAACCTCTACTCGCGGTCGTACTTCCGAGCAACATGGGTTACTACAGCATTGGACGCGGGGTTCTGGTCTGCTATGAAGATAAGAAGAAAGGGTCTGCGCGATTTCTTATCCATGGTCTTCAGCATATACTACATGATATGTGCGGAGCAGGCGGATGAGAAGGTGCGCAAGATCAGGGCGACCTTGACGGTTGAACACTTGCGCGTAAGCTGGAATAAAGGCACCACGCCGTATCTGTCTGCGTTGACGAACTTGATGCGCCCCCGTCTGATGTGGTATCCCCCGCGCAAATTGAGAATACCGCGACCACGGGAGAGCTCATACAAGGAACCGGTGCATGCGTGGCTGTACTTCAATGGCCCGCTTTCGGCACTGAAAAAGGAGACGAAGGTTGTGTTGGATATACCTGGTGGAGGCTTTGTGGCTATGGACCCACGGAACCATGATGATAAACTCATGGGCTGGGCGGGAAAGACGGGACTTGCGGTGCTCAGTCTGGACTACAAGAAGGCGCCCGAGTTTCCGTACCCATATGCGCTGAATGAGTGCTATGATGTTTACCACACGATTGTGGCGACCAAAGGACGGTGTATGGGATTGTCTGGAGAACACACACCGAAGATTGTTGTTTCTGGCGACTCGGCGGGCGGCAATCTAGCCGTGGGTATGGTTTTGATGATTCTACAGACTGGATCTACAGAAACACGAAGGTGGCAGGGTGAACAAGAACTACCTGCACCCGCCGGCGTGGTCCTGATCTACCCAGCTCTCGATATGAATATTGGCAACTGGATGACTGACGAGCAGATGGCTCTGATCCGCGACCGCCGTGTTCGCAAGACCAATCGTCCAATTCTCCGTCACAAGAGCGATGACTATCGCCACCTGGCTCCGAACACCCCTGGTGCCTCATCGGGAGAAGATAGCGATGATGAGCAGCGTCCTAGTGCACCTCGCGACCCATCGGCTCCTACACCAACCAGCGAACGCGTCCTTACCTCTCCGCAAACTATGATCCACCTATCCGCCGCGCATACAGGCAAAGATGGCACAGTCCTACCTAGAATAGACACCAACGTCAATCTCAATGGCAAACATACTCTCTCTACAGAAGACACGACGAATACTACTGCCAGAGAGCCCCTCGCGACTCCAAACTTAACTCAGACTCCATCCGCCCTGGCTCCCAAGACTCCAACTACTACAGCTGTGGCACCTGCAACGACCATCAAGACCCGCCTCGCCATGTCCTCTATGATCTCATATTTCAATGACCGTATCCTCACCCCCGAAATGATGCGAGCCATGATTATTCTCTACATTGGCCCTCACCACCGCCCTGACTTTTCTACCGATTTCTTGCTCTCGCCTTTGCTAGCCCCCGAGTCCCTTTTAGCGCGTTTCCCACGTTTGTGGATGTTGACAGGAGAGCGTGACCCGCTTGTTGACGATACCGTGATCTTTGCGGGACGTCTGAGACAAGCAAAGCGCGCAGAGTGGGTAACAGCAAAAGAGCTGGGCTTAGACTGGGCAAGGGGCGAATTCAGAGAGGAAGACGTTATCAATGTCGATCTCATACCAGGTATAAGTCATGGATTCCTCCAATTTGTCGGTGTATTTCCCGATGGCTGGAAGTATATTCTTAGATGCGGAAAATGGATGACTGAAGCCTTCGACGCCGCAGAGCATGATGAACAGAGGGGTCTTGGCCTAGATGGCGAGACTCCAGGTATTGCATACGATCCCAAGCGACACAACAGACGCAGAGATCGTGAACGAAGCGACTATTTCGGCTCGACGCTCGGTCTTGCGGAGGCTGTAAATGGCTTAAGCAGCAGTCGTCGCTCTACACGGCATCACTATCGCACAAGCACACAATCGTCTGCTGACGAAGACCGCCCCTTGGAAATGACTGTCTTGCGCCACTCCAGCATCTCGAAAGGGAGAGGCAAGTCGAGTCCACCGCAATCAGATTCGGTAGTGGGCAACCAGGTCAATGGGACGGGTGTGGGGATCAAGAAGTCGGATCGAGGACGGGGAAGAGGGAGAGGGAAGAGAGATGGGCGGAGGAAGAGCCTTGTGAGTCTAGCGAGTGAGGATGATTTGCTGGGAAGGCGGATGAAGGGGCTGACTGGGGGTTTATTGGGAGATAGTGGGTTGGAGGAGGGTTTTTGAGATGTTGTAGTTTGGAGAAGTGGTAAGAGGAAGGTATATATTGGAAGTTAGGATCTGAAAGTTTGCATAGCGATTAGCATATGAATACCACTGTATAACTATTTGACGCAAGTTTGCAGTTGTTATTTTTTGGATGTTGGCTGTTGATTTGATGTTTCGTTGGCGTTGAGATGTATATGTATTGTGAAGTGATGATGAGCGTGACATGTGAAATAGCCAAAGATGTCAACTGATCCAATTAGCAAAATTGAGTGTTGTGGAATTCTTAGCGGATATATGTGTATACGCCCTACTCGCGTGCACCCTCGTCGGTGACACTCGGTGAGGTTTTTGATTCCCGATCATACGACGTCAGCGTCCGAGGTCGGCGTCGGGAGACCCCTTATCGATAAGACGGAACGGTGGAAAAAATTACGGGGAAGGGTTTGCGAAGTCCTCGGAGTCACGCTCGGGAGGTTTTATCCTAAAGGATACCCCCGAACGTATATTGCTGCTTTCTCTTTCCTTCTCTTCTCTTTCGTTGTACTTTCTTGTTCGATATTGTTCACAGAAAATGGCGTTGCGATTCTCTACTAGGCGATTGTCTGCCGCTTTGCGCGCCCCGCGCTTCAATGGTGCTTCTTCTGTGCGATATGCGTCTTCGGTGTCGGCCGCGCTGAAAGAATCGAGTTTGTCTCAAGATGTAAAGGACTCAATAGCTGTAAGATTTGCTTTCCCATTCAATTGTACAGGGTGAAATCAATTCTAACAAGCCCCAGCGTGAAGCCTCTCTGCCTACTCCGGATCCTTCATCTTCATCCAAAACCGCCGGCCTCGTGAACCAACAACTCCCTTATATGGTCCCAACCTACGTCCGACCACCGCCTATGTTCGAGAAAGGACAGGGCTCCTATCTATACGATGTCGAAAACCGGGCATATCTCGACTTCACCGCTGGCATCGCCGTCAATGCCCTCGGCCACTGTGACCCAGGCATGGCCAGCATCCTCGCCGAACAGTCCCAGATCCTGATTCACACTTCCAATCTCTACCATAACCCACACACAGGACTCCTCTCCAAGCAGCTCATTCAATTGACCCAAGCCTCTGGCGCTATGAACACCGCAACCCGTACATTCATCTGCAACAGCGGCTCCGAAGCCAACGAAGCAGCTCTAAAATTCGCCCGCAAAGTAGGCAAATCGCTCCACCCCTCAAACCCCGACAAATACGAAATCGTCTCCTTCCACAACTCCTTCCACGGCCGCACCATGGGTTCTCTCTCTGCGACTCCGAACCCCAAATACCAAGCCCCCTTCTCCCCCATGGTTCCCGGTTTTCGCTACGGCACCTTCAACGACGTCGAAGCCGTCAACGACCTCATCACCGAAAACACCTGCGGCGTGATCCTCGAACCCATCCAAGGCGAAGGTGGCGTAAATGTCGCAACCCCCTCTTTCCTCCGCGCTGTCCGCGAACGCTGCACCGCCGTCGGCGCCGTCCTCATCTACGACGAAATTCAATGCGGCCTCGGCCGCACAGGCAAATTCTGGGCCCACGCCGACTATCCCGCTGACACGCATCCAGACATCCTGACTACGGCCAAAGCGCTAGGAAACGGGTTCCCGATAGGCGCTACCATTGTCAACGATTTCGTATGCGAACACATCAAAGTTGGGGATCACGGGACTACATTCGGCGGAAACCCGCTTGCGTGTAGAGTCGCGTCATATAATCTGTCGCGTCTCTCGGACCCGGAATTGCTCTCCACGATTCCCGTGAAAGAAGCCCTTTTCATCAATCACTTCTCGGCTCTGCGCGACGAGTTCCCGGATCAAATTAAGGAGGTGCGAGGCAAGGGATTGATTCTCGGACTGCAGTTGAGCGTGGACCCGACGCCTGTTGTTACAGCGGCAAGAGAGAGGGGATTGCTCATTATCACGTGCGGGACGGAGACGTTGAGGTTTGTGCCGCCGTTGACGATCACAGAGGCGGAGATTCAGGAGGGGATGCAGATTTTGGGGGATGCGATGAGGAGTCTTTGGAGGGGGGTGAGAGGGTGGAGGGGACGAAGGGGCAGGGGGAGATGCAGTAGAGAGATGCCGTAGGGAGAGAAAAGTTGGGGGAGCGTGGCGTTTTCGTGGAATATCTTTTTTTTTCTGGTTAAACTGGGATAGGATGCGAAGGATCTTTGGTATGGAAAATTTTTGGTTTGTAGATGGGAAGGTGTGGATAGACGAATTATGATACAGTAATCAAAAAATTCGAAAATACTGAATTGTGTATGTTGGAAAATTGATGTATTCAGAACGACTATCGTTGCGGCTCAGATTTTATTGATGGTTGACCCGACTTGTATATATCGGGATTGTGTAAAAAGCTTGTCATATTAGTCGTGGTGGTGTTATTGTTGTTAGGGTGTTGGAGTGGCTGTTTTGATTGTACATGGTGTGTTTCTGTGTTAAGGGGGTTTGGAAGGGTGGATATTGGGGGTGCGTGGTGGGATGCTTGGGGAGAGATGGAATGGGTTTGGGGTGATAAGGCGTGTGTTGAAGATATAAATATCTTCTTGGAATGCAAAGGGTGCACACTACAAGATGGTGGGAGGAGTGGGATGGGTTATGGATATTAGAAAATGAGTGCAATGAAAGGGGTTAAGTGCGAGGGGGTGATGGGTGGTTTGTTAGGATGAGTTGGTTACTTTGAGTTGAAGAGGAGGGGTTGCAGGTTTGGGAGGATGTGGGTGGTTTCTATTAGAGTTGTGGCGGCAGTGAAGGGGAACACTGTGGCGAAGAACTTATGGACTACTGTCTTCTCCCTGAGATTATTAGGCCTGTAGGTAACATCTTCCCGTCCCAGGTAGATGTTTCTCATGCAAACATGTAGTTAGTAACGGCTAGTCTCGTCTAATGCTTCTTCGACTCCTTCTCTTTCCTTCGCTCGTTAATCCAGCCATCCAGCCTCCGAAAGCTCGTAATGCCCTCGACGAAACAAGTCCCAACCCACAACCACCAATTCTTGTCCAACGGCCTCAGTCCATGTCGATTCAACTTCCTCATCATCAGCACCGTCTCAAATGCATGAATAAGAACCATTATGCTGATCAAATAAGGCCTGATAGAAAGGCAGAGAGCCGCAAAAGCCGGAAGTCGAAACAAGAGATTGTCATAGAGTAACGACCCCGGCTCCAGATTTCCAGCACGCGAGAACACCACGTACGTGATGAAGCACTGCGTGAAGTTGAACAGATGGACGGGGTGGGCCGTAGGCGGGATGAAGGTCTTGATGGGAATAGACGACCGGTTCAGACTTTGCAAGGCGTCCTTGTCAAGCTGAACGACACGCTCACGCGCTTCACGGAGAGACTTCAGGGGTGGATCGAAAGGGATCACAGCGTTCTTTCCATTGCCATATGTGAATTTCATCTGGGAAAGACTGATATCGGTCATGCGTGCGGAGGGGAGTTCGTAGAACCAAGGCTTCTCAGTCACTTCAAGATACCGTTGGATCTGTGAGAGTTCAGCACCAGCTCACTATGCAAAAACATCAACCTTGCCGGAATGATCCGCAGAGGATTATAAATGTACGCATACCGAGTCCTGATGATCCGCGTTCATGTGCTTTATGATGCGCTCCCGGGCAGCAGCCTCTTGGGCTTCTGGAGTAGCCATCTTGATGGATTTGGGAGGGTATGCTCGGGGTGAGAGTGATGTTGCTGTCAAGATAAGGTTGTCCTACTTTGTCCTCGTGGTGAAGGACGTTGCACATGGGGAGCCTAGATGCAGTTAGCGCACATTCGGTGACGGAACATCTTCTTCTCCATGGAGTCCGTGCTCAAGCTATCTCTTTGCATCGGGAACAAGCTCGCGACCAGATCGGAAAGTTCTACGAATGCCAACTTGAGATTTTTGGCATTCTCACCTCATCACTCTGATGTAACGAACTGTGGATTCTCCGCGCTCTAAATACTCTAACGCGCAGTGACCGTTAACGCACATGCCTATTCCTACTGCAAAAAATGTCTGGGCCCCTAAGCAGTGGAGGAGGTTCCTCCAGCTCATTCGATCAACTGGATAGAATCCGAAACAGACCTAAACGGGCATTGGCAGGTGTCATCACCCCTCATACTGTCTTAATCCGTCGATATCAAATGCGACGGTAAATGCGGCCACCAGTCGACGGGACGTTTCGCTATTAGGCACAGGACGGCGCGCAACAGATGATGATGGTCCCTGGAGCGAACTGGGAAGCGCGCAAGGCCAGCAAGGCATCGTCGATGCAGACTCGGAACAGCATCGAGCCCGCGACCCGGCCAGTCGATGGGTACAGGGATGGGGACAAGTTTTAAGAGACGCCTCACGAAGAGCTGGCGGGGTGGGAAAGTTGTGGGTGCCACCTGTTGCGTCAGAGTGCATGCACGGTGGCTCGTGTGAACAGGGGTAGCAAGTACACTCTCATTTCAAACCGGTTCCTGCGCTCATGAACCTTTTCCTTTTAACAAATTCCTGCCATCTCCAAGTCGCATTTTTCCAATTCCTCAATTCCTTGCTCTTGTTGCATACCGATTCATAACCTACTTTCCACAAAACCCTTCCACCGAGCTACATTTATCGACCATGGCGGACACAGTTGAGGAGACCAAGCAATCCATTTCTGGTGAGGGACAGGCTGACGCCAACGCGTCTATTGGAGGAAAGGGAAGCGCAGAGAGTTCGAGTAAGAAAACCGAGAAAAAAACACCCAAGAAGCTGGGGAACAAGAAGCCCCAGCAACAGCCCACTCCTGAAGCCACGCCCGCCCCCGAAAGTGATGGTGAAGGAGAGGCTGAAGCGGATGACGCAGGAAAGAAACAAACATCTGGCGGCGCCGAAGAATCCGAGCCGGAGCCCCAGAAGTCTCAATCGCGACGACGACAATCACGAGGCCGTGGCCGCCGCGGCGCCGAGTCCGACTCTGAGTCTGTCGCCCGATCCGACGTCTCTGCCCAAGGAGGTCGCCGCAACCGCCAGCGCCAGAAGAAGCAGAAGCAGGGCGGTGGCCAGCTCGGTGGCATCGGCGAAGAACTCCCTGGCGGAGAGCTCGTAGGTGGTGCTACCGACATGGTGCAAAACACCGCCGGCAATGCTGTGAATCAGGTTGGCAACACGGCTGGAAAGGCACTCGGCGGCCTGACTGGCGGCGGCAAGAAAGAAGAAGACGACGGCGACTCCAAGGGCGAGCAGCTCCGACTACGACTGGAGCTCAATCTCGACATCGAAGTCCAGCTCAAGGCCAAGATCCACGGCGACCTGACATTGGGACTCCTGTAAGTTACAAAAGACCAGATAGCATCCGCACGTCCTAGTTCTGCATTGCTGACCACGTGAGGTAGGAACTGAGCACGACCCTTTGCAACGACCTTTATGCACTGTTTTACGTTTCGTTTGTTTATTTGCACGATGGTGTAGCTCTTAATTCTGTGGAGCACTCCTCCTGGACGGCGTTGGAATTTTCGTAGTGTAATTCATGGTTGGCCTGCGTGCATCGAGAGTGCATAGAAAGAAAAGCCGTGTAACAATAAGTTGCGAGTCTACTCTACCACCTAAAGAATGATCTTGTGATGTTGCCATTTGTTGCCAATGTGATGTTAGCAATATGCCATTTCTCATTCATCTACTATAAAACCCTTACATATCACATACGAGATGAGAATAAAAATAAAGTGATTTCAGTTGTACCTGATGCTGCTGCTGCTGTAGTGTGGTGCAAGCAGCAACGCCTTGGAAGAGGAGCTACGGGCGCACCCCGCACATCGGAAAGCGGGACAGCTTCCCCCCAACCTCCCAACCTCGCTCAATCACTCTGCCAACTTTTTGTCGTCGACTTTTCGCCTCCCCGTTCCCACTTTTGCCGCGTAATTGCGAGGTTTCTGTGTTTGAGCACTGCATTCGCTACCAAGGTGACGGCCTGTTTGCCCTGTAGGTCGTCAGCAGAAAGGGGGCAGAAGTTCAGACGATGACGTCAGGGAGATGGCCGGGGTGGGTGGCAGGGGTCAAGTCACCGGCGTCGTTCAAGTGCGGCGGCGACAACGACACACGCACACACCCTGTTGCTCCGTGCATGCATTCGCTCCAAGCCCATCACTCTGCCTTAATCTTGTTTTTGATCTGGCCGGCCTGGAACCTTGCTTGCGACCGTTGAGTAGTAGTTACTGTACCTACCTACCTACCTACCTACCTACCCTTTCCTCTTCTCCTCTCTGCTCTCAACCCTCTCAGACCTTCAACCTACTACCATCTCCTCATCGAACCCCCTCCACTACCTCCATCATGCCTAACCACGACTCCGACTCCGAGCCCCACGAGCGCACCACTATGCAGCAGAACAAGGCTATAAATGCAAAGAAACAAGCAAAGCGAGAGGCCGGTCTCCAAACTGCACAATCCCGATCGTCTTCCCGTCGAGCCCGCCGCGCCCGTATCCAGAAAGGCATCGAGGAGGGCAAGTACATGAAGACGACGTCGCTCGAGGCCCTCGAGGAAGCCGATGCCAACGGAGAACTCAACCAAATGGGCTTCTTCGAGCGTATCGGTCCGGACAGCACATCCATGGACGGCCCCGTGACCAAGGCCCGAGCAATGCGTGGTGAAATCCCTATGCGAGGTTCAGATCCGAACCAGCCCTACCGGATGCCGCAACAGAAGGCGAAGAGTGAGCTCGACGATCAAGACGGTTTGAAATTAAAGGTAGACGCGAACTTGGAGATTGAGATCGAACTCAAGGCTTCCATCCGAGGTGATCTGACCTTGTCACTATAGTATGTCACGTGGTCCCCGCCCCCTTGACTTTTTGTCCCCCCATCCACGTTAACGTATGGATTTAACAGTGAATAGCGCATGATTAGTGTGTACTTGACCATATACGACGCCGACGACTTCGATTTCCTATTTTAAATCATGGCACGCAGTGGGTGATTTGGCGCGACAAATGATATCGCTGCCGGCTTGCCTTGCATGACGTCCACTTTTTTCTTTTGCACTTTTCCGAGCGTTGGGAGTTGTGTCTTCTTAGGGCCCGAATCTGATATTCTGGGTAATCAATCAAAGAAAAAACTTGTTAATGCTACGTTGTTGTTCGTTTCATTTTACTGCCGTGCCCTCGCACTGTCTGTGTCGACTGGCTGGGCGAATAGTCTTGGCACTGGGAGTGACGATAACACATGGTAAGGGCGTGAACAATGTCTGACTAGGAACTAGGATGATGGGGTTCGGGCGTGTTTGTATTGCAACTCGCACATGTCGAAGGAAATTGTTGAAGTTATTATCCACCAACTGCCTCTCACTGACAGCTCGTTTAATACAGACATAGCTTCAGTGCCCGACGGTACATATCACATTCAACCATTGGATTGTTGAAAGCTGAACCGTGTTGGGATTCCACTTTCAATGAGAAAAGTTCCGCACTTTCAAAATGTTGCCCTTTTCTTCTTTTCCCGCTATCTCTTTTCTTCTCCACCTACTCCTTTCCAGCGTTTGATGCTCTCCCATGTCGAAACCGTTATCTCTATTCCATTGAATTCCCTCCATCCATACCGGAATGTCAAATTTTAGCACTCCTCCCCGTAACCCACCCCGACCACTTAGACATCGGGCGAGTCTCCCCTCAAGTTGGACAAGTTCATCTGAGTATACCCGACCGAACGACGAACTCGCACTTTTCAATCCGCTAGCCTCCAACGTCCCCCAAAGCTCCGCCCGGTGGAGAGATCAAGGAAACTATGTTGAAGATGCCGGTCCCTCTTCACAACCTTCAACAGTCACAATCACCCGCCACCCACCATCTCGCCGGAATGCATATCCCTCCAACTCTCTCACCTCTCACGCCTCAGGCATCAGCCTAACGGATCCATATAACCATATAGGTCGCGACAACCTTGGACCAGCAGGACAGAATTCTGTTTCTTCAGACCGACCCCTCTTTATACCCACCGCGGAAGAAAACTCTACCTTCACAGAAACTCAACCCCTGAATCCAAATCCGAATCCAAATCCAAATCCAAATCCGTACAGTGGATTTTTCGACTGTGGAAAGAAAAGCAGAGGGAAGAAGGCCCTTTCCCAAATCAAAAAAACCCTTCGTTGTTTATTTCTCTGTCCCAGGAATACAGTTGTTAGAGTGGTGAAATTGACCAAGCGTCGCTATAGGACCCGGGTTGATCTATGGCGCGACTATTGGTTACGCAGAGGAGTGAAAGAGACTACGAAACGAAAGCGGAATAGGCTTCAGAAACGGAATCGTGGGCCAGTTCAACAGAGACGTAAGAAAACACAACAGGGGAAACAATTAGTCCAGCAAACCGAGTCCACGACCCCAGCACCCCTCAATCAAGACCCTCCTCGTCAAAACAGGTCTTCCATCCGTCCCGACTCACAAACACTCCCCATTCCCTGCTTCGTGGAATCCCTCTCAGATTCCCTAGTCCGCTCCTTCGTGTCCCAAGACTACGAGGAGAATCTGCGTAAAACGAAAATGCGATTCCAGGAACTGCGGGATCAAGATCGTTTGAGCAGACAAACCGAACAATCTCGAGGAGGGGAATCGCATCGTGAACCCCTGAACGATATTCTTCGGACGGAGAGGGATAACGCGTGGTGGAAATACAATCCTTCCATGCCCAAAAATGAACGCAAACGAATCCTCAGACTCGCACCCCGCAGAATAAACCAATGGTCCCCACCCCCTCCCCGTCTCCTCTGGGCCCCAACAACCCACACGATCCTCTTCCTCCTCTCACAGACCCAATCCTTCCTTTGCTCCCTCTTCTCCATCCCCCATCCCCTTAGCCCCCGCCCCTGGTCCTTCCTCGCCAAATCGCATAAGTCTCACTGTTCATCACCTCTTCTACCGCTGACCCGCCTCTCGAATTTCTACACCCTCTTCCTGCCCCACAGACTCTCACCTACAAAACGTTCGATCCTGCTCGCTACAAATCTCACCATCATCACCCTGTTCCGCTCTTCCGAGTCCAAAATACATGGATCAAAGTGTCCGATCCCATATACGCGTATTCCGTCCAGATTCGCGCATCTGCTTCCGTGGCTAGCGCGCCGATGTCAGAAACTCCAGCGTCTGGCCTCCCAACCTCACATCTCCGTTCGCAGTTCGTCGAAACAGGCCTCGCTCGGTCTGCGCTCGCTGCGTCTGCATGTGGATGCAAACCGGTATGGACAGAGTAAATCCGGGACATCGCTTGTTCATCTTGCGAAGTTGGGAAGGGGGACTTGGGGGGATGAGAAGGTGGGGAAGGAGGAAGGAGAAATGGGAGCAGGATTGGAGGGGTTCCCGCTGCCGCCGAGGGTGCGGGGATTTGTAGTGGATGAGATAGAGAGAGAGGGCGAGAAGAAGGTGGAGGAAAAGGAGGTCTGGAGATGTTCCGCATCCGGGACACGGAATACAATTGCTGCTTCTGCCTTTTCCTCACGGCCTTCGTCATCGTCGTCATCGTCGTCCTCGAAACGATCCTCCCTACCAGTTCCCGTCGGATCTCGCCTATCGCTGACTTCTCCATCCTCCTTCTTCCCCTCCGCTCGTAATCCGAGAAACAAGCCGAGTCGTCCAACGCTGCCTCCAGCTTGGCTTACACCCTCACCCTTAACTGTACCACCGGAGAATCCACCACCTGCGATTCCGTTGCCTAAACTGCCAATCAGGCTTGGGGGCTTAAGGAATGAGATTCCGACGTTCATTAGGATGGATGTTGGGTCCGGGACTGTAGAGGCGGAATCAAGGAGGGGTTTTGGAAAGGGAGATGGGAAGGTGAAGGGTGGGAGGTTGAGTGCGAGAGGGAATAGTGTTGTAAATGGCAACAGAAGTGCAAATGGCAAAGGAATTGCCAACGGAAATGGAACCGCCAACCCGACCGCAATGTCAGCAGCCCAACGCCGCAAAGCGTATGATGCATCGTGGCGTGCTCAGCAGCGAGAGTCTCGATCAGTACGGTCGTTACCGCAGAGTGGGGCGGATATGAGTGGTGCTGGTGCGGCCCAGGGTGAGAATGGTGTCGGTATCGGTGGGAGGGGGAAGGGAAAGGTTAAAGAGAGGGTAGAGGTGATTGAACAGGGGAAAGGGGGGCCGTAGGAAATGGGACAGGAGGAGGAGGAGGAGGAGGAGGAGGAGGAAGATATGAATAGGAATGGACATAGGTGTAAGATTGGAAGATAGAGTAATAAAAGCAAAAGATATCCTACTAGATAGATATATAATAGACAATCCTCACATGAATAGAGATATGCAAACTATATTCTTCCTATTTCTCTAAATCCATAGCTCAAAGCTTATATCTTAATCTAAATGTCCTTTGTTTTTTCTCCGACGACATATTATAGGACGATGTATTATACTCATTGTTGTTCACATCTCTTAACAACGGCAACTGGTTCTTACAAGGAGGTAATATCCGTCCGTCACTATAACTAGAGCCCTTTTGCTGTTCCCGCCCACTATCAAGCAAGAGCCTGTCATCCCCCGCCTTTTCCTATTATTCTACTCATGAAGGCAATAACTCAGATGTTAATTTTTACTGCGAAGGCGTACTTTCTTTTTTTTTCAAATTCCATCTTGTATCTCCTGCTTTATCGCCTCTTTGTTATGGGTAGAAAATGCTCCAACGCACATAGAGTTTCGCGGCTTATGTGTCAAGGCCATGGCATAGTGTAGATGGAACAAAAATCACACTAGTGCGAGATTCATCGAGTATTAGGTATATTATATACCCAACACATAGGAGCACGCTAACTAGGCTTCAAAGCTAGTAGGCGCTATACTAGTACATCATATATATGTCAATCACTTAGTTGTGATATATTAGCATAACTATAGACACGTAAGGCTGTGCCAGCATGCAAGTCCAGCAGAGGAAGCGTATTACTACTGCTACTAAGGAAGACAGCCGACTCGCACTAACCATGACTTTGCTAAGGAGTTGCTTTGTCTTTCCGTGAATTAAAGCCTCTAAAAGTATACATTAAAATAAATATCCACGCCTCTTTTATAGTCTCTATTACTTGAGTAGAATATGTGAACATATACATTACATGCCTTGATTACTTATCCTATGAAGCTACCTATTTGTAGAATAGCCTATTCACTCTCCTGTATACAGCCCTGGTGCCACCTGGCACCTCAATATACTTCAGGTCTCCTCAATTCGCTACTTCCTACCAATATATAATTTTTTTTATACTTTCGGTTTAAGAGACAAGGAAGAGTGGAAGAAAGAGTGAGAGAAAGAATGAAAGAAAGAGTGAAAGAAGGAGTGAAATAAAAGGATAGAGAGCGAAGAAAGGAAGAAATGAAATTACAAGCTTAAGAGCTATGTTATAGGTACTGGATTAGATTTAGTAGTATGGTCATTCCTTACGTATCTGTGCACAGGTTGGGAGGGTTGGTTTAGTTAGTAGGTAAATTCAGAGAGTTATGTAGACTCTTATATTATGCTATGTAATATTTAGTAAGTCTTGTAATGTTACAGAAGAGAATGAGGGAAATGATATACTTATTGTAATTGACAACAATGTAGTTTTGCTCTTAAAGAGGAAATACAAGAACATGTGTACTTTCATTTTCTAATACACACTTCATGTCTAGACATCAAGGGCTTAGTACGTCATTCCCTTAAAGGACTTAACTATACTATTAGCTTCTACTTGATGCGATGTGATGTCTTAGATATTTTCTAGAAAACAAGTGCAGTGGCTCAGTGTGGTATTTCATCGTGTCCAGAGACAACGCAATCAGAAGCGATTTGATAGAATAATATCCTAGCAAAAAATCACTAGTTCCAAGCTTACAGTTCTTGTTCAGCGTGTCAGTGTACATGTAAGTACCAAACTAGAAGGCAGTTTTTGCCACAGAAATTTGGGAAATAGACATGAAAGCAAGAACATCCACTAAGCCCAGACTTTCAAACAGATGAAGCTCTCGCGTAGACAATTCATCACACAAACGCTAAACATAGATGTCCCCGTGTATTTAGCGGTGTTAAGTTGCGGAACAAATCTCTCATAGCGAACGTGACACTGAGTGAGCGAGAGAGCAGGCACATCATCTTCATCCTCCAACACACACACGCAGACAAAAACACGCTAATCATTCATACCATGCAATGAAGCCTCGAATCATATATATGTATAATGGAAAAGAAGGAGTCTTCATCAACACCCAATTCGAGGCTACCACTGCCTCTTCACTGCCCTCCCTTCTCACGTCCCCACAACAACCGGTTCAAAAATCACCACCCCATCCATCCCGGACCCCGCTACACCCCCCACCCTCCTCCCCTCCCCATCACTCTTCCTCACCAAGCCCGGCCTAATTGTCACTACGCCACGCAGCTTATTGCTGCTCTCCCACACCCACTCGGTAACATACAACTGGCCGAACAGCCACAACGCCACTTCGCGCCCCTTGCTGATGATTTGAACAAGATCCTCGTCCTTTTCCGCATCGTTGTAACCCGGGTTCGCCCAGGGGAAGAACGTCAGTGCGAAATGCTCGGCGGCTTCGCGGATTGCGGAGGTGGGGTCAGTGTTGTGGGATGTGGTGTGCAGGTGCACGGAGAGGGCGCGGTGGATTAGGGTGGGAAGGAGGAGGTCTGTAGCGCGCGCATATGTTAGTTGGTGGTTTCGTTATTGTGTATGGAGTTCGGAGATTGTGTGTTTGGGGTTTGAGGATAGACAATGGAGTTTGGGGCAGGGGTTTGAATTTGGGGGCCATGGGAAATAAACTTACCAGATGAACTAGTGTAGCCTTGACTTCCAGCAACACCGACGACGTCGCGCGGGAATAGTGTAACTTCGCCGTTGGCTTCGCTGATTTCGGGATTGGTGATGTTGATGATGTAGTTGGAGAGAGCATGTTTGATGACGGAGGTGGGGCTTTGGCAGTTTTGGAGTAATTCAACCATGGGGACGCCGCCGCTTGCTTCAGGCCGACCGAAACGTGAGAGATCAGTTTCCATGCTGGCGGTTACGCTGGCGTGGACGTCACGATAGAAGGTGTCGACATGGCGCGAGATTTGGTCAAAGAGGGCGGTGACTTTGGAGCGGAGAGTTGCATCGTCGGCTGCTGGTGGGAGGATCCCGGCGAGGAAGTCGGAAGAGTGGGAGAGATTGGCAAGATCGATAGGTTTGGGAGCTCCTCGTGGTGCTAATGGTCCTGCGGTCGCGATGGTGGGGGTAACGCTCGTCGTGCCGATGTTGTTCTGCGAGTAGGATGTGTGGTGGCCTTTGGACAGTGAGACGAGTTCTGGGTTGGAGTCGTATTTCTCGGATATGGGAGCGTTTCTACGTTTTCGTTTGAAGAGGAAGAATGCTATTGCGAAGGCAATGACTGCGCCGATGATGGCTGTTGCGATTGCGATGCCTGCGACGGCGCCTGGAGACACGCCGCTGGAAGTTTTGCTGGATGATTGCACACTAGGTACAATTGTAGTCGGGCTAGCTCCTATTGCTGTCTGGGTGGTATCGCCAAAACTCGAACCTGAGGATAGAACAGGAGTTGGCGATGAATGTGTAGTCTGGGGTTTCGGCAGGCCCTCACCACCTGGTGGGACTGCGCTTGAGGTTCCAGTTTGTCTTGGGCCTCTGTCTATCGGCACTTGAGAACAGAAGCTCGTTTGTGCTACTGGATCGGTTATGCATGTCACTCTGAATTGAGGCCCTGTGGTTGTGGTCGGTTCTATTGGCTGGTCGCTCATGATGTTCTTCTGGTCACGACCCGCGATAGCGAAGTCGACGCGTGGGAGGAGAGCGAAACAGAACCGAGAAGGAAAAACGACGACGATAGTGAACAGAAGCAAGAGACAGACACGAAAACGAAGACGAAACGTCGTCCCAAAGTCAGCGCAGGCCACGGCACTCTATCCGACAATCAGCTGAAAAAAAGTCCGACATGTGTACGACACTGCACTGCGCAGCAACAGCGCAGCCAGCGAGCCAGTGCTTGGTGGGCAGTCAGATGCGGCTGAGCCCTCCATGGCCCTTCCTTCGAGACAACCCACCCTCGTATGTTGTTCTACACTGCGCCTATCGCACGCCTCGTATGCAGCCCCCAATACCCCGCCTTACTGCAATCAGCAACGACAAGAGAGAAGCGGTGCGCCTTAAACAGGCGGTTGCACCATGGATATAAGGGCTCAGCCTCGCCGCTGTCGATTAGGCCACCTGGACGGTGGACCTGGTCTTCTGTAACGGCTTGGCCCTGCTGTTGGGTGGGGATACGCCGAGTCGGTCGACATGGCTCTTCTGTGTACGCAGTGAAGAGTGAAGAGGTTGTAACGACCAGTGTACGCACTTGTGCGCTGTTCTGTGTAACTGAGGAACAGGACGAAGGAGGAGAAAGAAGGCACAAAAGGCATAGACCGGAGTGACAGGTTGAAACTCGGGGGCTGTGGGTCCATGCCGCATGACTAACCCCACACGGTACTAGCGTATAATCCAGGACGATGGCGATCAATGCGGCACAACTTTGTGGTGTTTCGCCTGAAATAGCCATCCAAGTGACGCTGACGGGTTTTCCAATCCCATTCGCATCATTACTGGATGGGGTTTGGAATCAGGAATAGGATAGACATTCAATCACAGTACACAATCGTAAGCATTGGACAATCAATCGCCCAAATTATACTCTAATAAACACCGAGATGAATTCACTAGAATCGCCCAATCGCTCAATTGCTCAAATAAACAAAATAGAAAAATTATTTCATACGACCATTCACAGTGCGCAATTTTTTTGTATACCTGAATCCCATGCGTTTGGACCAATGGCCGTGGATGTAGTTTTTAGACCACAATCCCCTATCCTCCGTTCCGTCTACCATTCCGTTCTCGTGGGCAAGCTCAGAATGTGTGTTGTCGTTGATGTCCAAGGCTCGAAAAGAGTGTTGGTGCTCAATTCTTGATCACTATGTGCATTCGAAACTCCGCCAGCTTATCCGATCTACTCGAGAGTTACTGGTGGTCATATATACTTTCAAACCTGCACTCTGTCTCATGGAACACTTTTTCGTGCCAATCACGCCCCTTTTCGTCGTGCAGAAAGCGATGACACTCAGGAACTCTGCAAGGAAACTCGAAAGAGATAACGTCCCTTCTCATCCTCGCTTCCATTGATATCCCATCAGTAACAGATGGCCGTGCAGGATCTTTCCTTTCCCATGTAGCTATGTGGGAGCCGAAATGACGGCCGTCTGCATAAAATCGTTTGCACCCAGGAACCGTGCAAAAATACTGATAACGCTCATTTTCTTCAAGGTCACCATTATCATTATAACTGTATTTGTTCCCAAAGCAGTCAATGAACCCACTCACGTTGGTTTTCTGGCCAGCTTTCGCACTCTCGACCGTGGTGGAGCTTCCAGGATGTTCAGGTGGATACCTAGGGCCTTGTGGATGTAGAAATCCCTTACCCAACATAGGCGGCGGAGGTGGTAGCATAAATTGGCGTTGTGGTGGCAATATGGGTGCTGTCGAATTCTGCTGTAGCGGTGTATTTGCCGAACCTGGATCTGCGGTCCCGTCTCGAATCCTGGTGCTCTCTGTTGGATTTATCATAATTTTATGATCATGTATTGGATAATCACATTCACGACCAGTGCGTCTGCAACGACTGCATGGTTTCCTGCCATCACATTTAGTTTTGCGTCGTCGGCAGGTACTGCATGGAGCCTCCCGCTTTGTGGTATGTTCTAGCCGGGGCATTTGGTTCGATGGCTCTAGTTGTGCTCTTTGTGCGTTCAGTTCCCGCCGCATAAGATAACTCGGGGCGCCATCATCGGTAGATAACCGAGGGCTGTAAGCGTCCTGCGACTGCCTCCTATTTAGTGCCCACTGGAATTCTTGTGGAGTGACTATAATAGGAGGCGGATGGGACTGTGGCGTAATTTGCTGCGGCAATTCCTTATAGGGCTCGAGGTCGAGTGTCACGGATCCTACCAGATCTTGACGTGATGATAACTTCGTAGTGGCATTTTGATCATGCTCTTGGTGAAGGGCGGGTGGGGAATCAAGTCGAATAAAGCTCTTTTGATATGTTTTCTTGGTGTCAGGGTTAAGACTTGGTCCTGATTCAGAAAGTGGATATTCTTCCCCAATTTCTTTCTCACTCTCCTCGCTACTATCTCCATCATCAAGTCCCATCATCATTTCCGTATGCAACGGATCTTCGTCATCATAAATCACCGGGGTACTCGCGACCACCTTTCTCGTCGGCGACGGCGGTGCTTTGTTCTGCTGTTGCGGCAACTCTGTATGCTTCAGCATGGTACGCTGCTCGCAAAGTAATATTTCCGCCCGCTGGAAGAGCTCCACGGCAACGTCGCGATCATGACTACGGGGGTAAAATTCATGCTTGGTATCATCTAAGGGAATCGACCGTAATGGTCGCGAGATTGATTTACCCAATACCGACTGGTAATTGCTGGGATAGCCAGTATAGGAACCTGCGGCTTCTTGATATGCATTGTGATGAAAGATACTGTGGCTTTCGAGTGATTTCTGAGATTTGAAGTCCAGATCACATTCTGTGCACCTGAACGGCGAGTGTCCGAGAAAATTAGGGCTTTTATCATGACAAACAATACCGCGATGCTCGCAAATGGAACATGGCCTTTGAGCATTACAGAATTCGCTTTCATGAACGCTTTTGCAGGGATGGCACACGATCAAGTCCGATGGGTCGTGTGGGTGCTGTGGTTCCTTTGGATTGCTTGCTTGAGGGTCGCTGTAAACGGGCTGATGAATTATTGGTGATTTGAGCAGACCTTTCGTATGAGAGAGATTGTTTGACATAACTTCTCGTAAATTGTCCTGGTATACCGACTGGCTTGTCTGTGGTGGGTCAGGATATAAGAGACTTTTGGGTTGTGCAAGATCATCTAAGTGATCTACTACCCTCGATGAACTAGCCGCTGTCTTTAGTGGCTGTTCTAATTCTATCTTGGACAGAATTTGCTGATCATAACCGTGGGATGAGTTCTGGATAGCGTGTTGGCCCATATATCGCTCACCAGAGAATCTACGGATTACAGAAGTAAGTAAATAGACTTGGGGTGATGTGTAACTAATGCCAGCTTGAACAAGTACAAGCTGCAAGCAATACATTTAACAAAGCAAGCAATGGAACTACGCTTGATAGATTGATGGGAGTTAAAATTTTCAACTTTCGAAAGAAATACTGACCTCTTGTGCTGAGTGAATGGTATTTTACGAGGATCACAGTCAACGCACATGTGCGTGTGATCACGTATTGTCTTCCTTTCCACATTACCTGGGCCATAGTAACAATCAACATGTTGTACTGTAAGACATTGAGGGCAAGTAATCACCGCTACCATAATATCAGTGTTGTTGCAAACACATTTGAGAGCGGCGCCTGAAAGAGCTATTTCGCCTTGTTTGGATATCTCATCTGCCGTTGCTGAAATGTGTGATTCATCGTCGGATGTATATTTCGAGTCGGTTTCCGAATTATTTTCAGAGTAGATGCCGCGAGGGAGGGCGGATAAGCTACAGTCTTCCATATGCCTTGAGAAATGGACAAGAATAGTGCTTTTCCCGGAACCAGTGGCGCTCTGACACAAGGGACATGTTTTGCTCATCCAATCCGGGCCAAACTCGTGTTCAAGTTCCAAGTGAGCGCTCCAAGTTTGTCGGTTCAAGAAGGGGATTGAGCTGAAAGTGCAGCTAGGATAAAAGCAACTGTAGGGTTGGAGATCATTGAAAAGATGTTTCCTCCATTCCCTGTTTGTCTGTACTAGTACGTCACGACCACAGGCAAGACACTCGAACGGCTGACCGTTTTTTCCTTCTAGTGGTATGGGCGGTATTTGAAGATGTTTGCCTCCTGATAAGCTAGTCATGAAGGAAATAATTGTTTGTGCATATGTTGATGTCTGCGCGGGTACGGACGTTCCCAGACCCGAGTCACGGAACTCTGATTTCGAAACAGCAGATTGTTCAAAGGTTGCTACAATAGGCTTATATGATTGGAGATTGTTAGCTCTCTCGATTTGCATACGTTGGAAGCGTTCCCAGTTTGCTTTTCCTAGACATTCAACAAGGTCGATGTTGGCTTCTGGGTACTTTGCGACGATGAGATCCGAATAGTAGTCGTGGGCATTTCGAGTCTCTAATCGATCGATGTGGATCCCCCTTTCGACGAAATCTGGATCAACAGCTGGGCACTCTAAAGCAATGTTCAGATCGACTAGACATTGCGTGTACATCTTGATGTCCTCCAGTATAATCTCGACTTGGGTACTCTGCCCCTCGTCAGAAGACCCCTCGGAATCGCTTCCGCTATCGCTGGCATTTTCGTCTATCAACCATTTGGTTTGATCGTAGAGGACTTGTAAATTCGTTGCTCTAATCATTGATATACGCGTGATCGAATCAATCCAAACTAGCTTGCTGAGTCCTAAAACACAGGGTAAGACAGCATTTGTACCAGGAATGAATGCACTTACTGTTCATGACAACGCCACATAGAGAATTGAGTGTACTCAATGTTGTTTGTTGCAAGCCCTTGGAACGTTCAAGAATATCGTCTAGTTGACCATCGGTGATCGAATGATCACCTGCCCAGATTTTCAATGTTGCGTGGCTGCGACGTAGGCTAATGGACTCTCTTTTGGCGAAGAGGCTTGATTTTATGACTTCCCGAAGGATGGAATCATACAGACTAAGACATCCATGAAGAAGTCGTGCGATTTTACCATCTTCATGTACATTGTCCGACTGCGGGACTAGAGCTTCTTGCCATTTCTGAATATCGTGAGGAGGGCTCTGCTCTGCTGAAAGAATATCCATCGAGATTTCTCAAATTTGATGAGTGTGTCGCGGCCGGATGGTAGGATGGGGCACAGCAGTCGTTGTGTAGGTAAACGACTATTGGGAGTTCAGACTTGCTGCACACCGTCGCGATAAGCGTCTTCTACTTCGTGGTAATTTCGGTCTCAGAGTCGCCTGTATGTTTCTTTAGAGAATGCAAAACTACCATGCCAAAAGTGTTGGGTTATGGTGTTCATTGTCTCAAGGGAAGAAGGTTCGAACAGAAAAATCATGATGCCCAAGGCTGAAGGCACACTGTGGGGGCGGTGCTGCATGTCAGACGAGAGCTGTGGGTTGCGTTGAAGGTTTGTAGAACGAAAGGCTGAACCGAGGCAGACATCAATTTTGCCTATATTGCCAGCTCTCGAATCTTAAGAGCCTCGAGCTTCATCTCCGCCTTACAAATTTCATCGCTATGTCTGGCTTCGAAGTCGCAAGTGTTTTCTTGGGTGTACTACCATTACTTATCGAAGCGGTCAAGAGCTATTCGTCAGTCTCCGCCAGCCTCTCCACCTTCCGTCATTATTCGAGAGAAGTCAAGACGGTCCAGCGCCAGTTGAAAGTGCACCATCGTATCTTTCTAAATGAATGTCGTCTTCTTCTGCGGCTCGTGGAAGATGAACAAGGGGCGAAGGATATGCTGGATAATGAGTTGGACGACAGGTGGACAGACAAAAGGCTCAACAGCAGGTTTCGTGGGGTGCTCAAAGAAAACTTTGAACTTTGTAAAATCATAGTTGAGGCATGTAAGGAAATACTTGATGAGATTTGGGATGAATTGAGGAAGTTCGACGTCTTAAAGGAAAAACAAAATAAGGTAGGTTGTTCACGTTGCAAACCTAATTTCCCTACCAAGCTCCTACTTCAGTCGATTATAATTAACTCAACATCAGAACGAGCCTATCAAAACCACAATACGCCGGCTTCGAGACAGTATCAGAATCACATTTGAGAAGTCAAAGTACGAGAAAAGCATCAATTCGCTTCGCGATCATAATACTGAACTTTCCACTTTGCGATCTCATGTGGGAGAACTTGAAACAGCGAGATCGTGTGCCCAGCGAGCATGTATTAGCCACAAGATCGTCCCAACCAGTATTTCCGCAATTCGAACTACCTCTAGGGGATTACACAAAGCATTGTCAGCTGCATGGTGCTGTGCAGATGAGAGCCATGGTGGACATTATGCTAAGATCTGTGTTGAGGGGGAGGTGCAATCTTGGGTGCGTCTTGACCTTGCCATCAGCTCTTGTCACGAACCTCTAATGCAAAAAGGCCCAAGGTAGAAAAAAGTATCGGTTGTTGAAATTATCTAACAAATTAACAGGTATCTCTCTGAACCTCCCATTTGGTTATATGTCCAATCTGTCGGTATGGACCCAGGGATATCCCCATCTATCCAACAGCCCTTACAAACATACCAACCCTCCAAGAAAAGATCTTTGACAACGGAAAGCTCTCAATGTGTCCAAATCACATCAACAGTACAAACATCTTATTGTCAAAGCACGAGCGTCACAACTCAGAAGTTAAAGAAGAAGAAGCAAGTTCAGTTCGTGGAAGACGAAAGATCCGTACATTTTGTGGAATCAGTACCGGGGACAACGTCGAATGCGATCACGAGCTTTGTAACACAACTGTCGACTCCGGAGGTCAATCTCTTACAGACTAAAAACATCTGTCATTACCTGAAGCAAAATGGCCGATTATGTGACGCGTCTATATCATCAAAGCAGTGCGTTGGCTATCTCGAGTCGCCTCAAATGCACAGATATAATTTTTACCTCCAAACGAAACATCTTGTCCCAAATAAGGGTATTCCAAGCTCGGAACAATCTGCTATCTTCTCAATCTTCGACCTCATGGATCAGGATGTAAACGACACTTTGACAGTTGTCGATCAGCTCAAGCTAGCACACAAAACTGCTCTAGCGACTCTTCAGTACAGTGACACACCATGGCTTCAACAACGCTGGCGACTGAAAGACCTTGGATATTTCGGAACTCGCGACGTCTTCGACGAAGCTGCTCTTCAGACTCTTCATTTAAGCTCTCAGATCTCTATCGGCAAAAACATCACTGAACCAAGCATGGAAGGGGTTGAGAATGCGGTCGCACTGTTCTCGGAAGAAGACTACTTCGGCATCAACAACACAACATTATTCTTCCTTGGCGTGGCGTTATTAGAGCTTGGTCATTGGAAGCCACTCGAAAGTATGAAGACCCAAGCAGACCCCAACGAGATTCTCACAGCGAGGCGACTTGCGTCAAAGACTACTTCGCTCGGGTCCCGATATCAAGACATTGTGCGCAAATGCCTTCGATGTGATTTTGGCTTCGGAAATGATCTGAATAAGAAGGAGCTCCAGGCAGCAGTTTATAGTGATGTGGTTGGTCAACTCGAGGAAATGATCAAGACACTGAGCATATGACGGTTGAATTGAGTCACCATCGAAAACCCGCTGTTACAGAACGGCGAGGCCCTCGATCCGTTTGGTTACCCAGGAATGTTGAGAGCGTGATGCGATTGTTCCATCATAAGAACCGTAGAAATCGGATGACTGACGCTATCGCTATTTGGATAGTCCCCCGAAACGCTCGTTTTAACTAACGTTCATAAGAAGTTCAACCAAACCAGTAAGTAATTTACTTCCCTCGTGTTCATCGCATTCACTTCACATGGGGGGTTGAGTATCATTGGAAGCTCATTCGCTGATACTATTGGTAGACACACCTAATATTTGTTACATGAATACACGGAGTGCTTTGATATCGCTCTATTAGAGCGGTATTCATCCGTACACGAGAGCAAGTGGATGGACAACTAGGTCTGAGCTAGTCTTCGTGCCGCATTGACCAAATTTACAAAAGACTTTACCAGCGGCCCATTCACACCAAAGCCTGTTAAATTATTTAGCAAATGACATTAAGTCTGTAGTCATCCAAGTGTCAATGGAAACCGAAATATAGATAATCGAGTCCCCTTACCACACACCCATTTCCCTCCCCTTTTCAACTCCACTGTCTGATTTCAATGCTCTACAAACTTTAGCCTCGGGAGTGTACGGAGATTGGTTCGAACCTCCGCGTCAGGCGCACATAGGCAGTGGCGAGAATTCTTTGGTCGTTTGGAAAGTAGACCAGAATTTTAGTATAGAGCGGGTACCTTGTTAGGCTTCGTGCAAGGAAGCGGTCTTATTTTGTCGTTTAGACAATTTTCAATTTCAATTTTCTGTCACTGTTGGCTGGAGTGTAGAAATTGTTCTTTTTCCTAGCACTCATTTGTTTTAAGAACCTTTCTTGACGTACGTCGAAAACTTTCAGGTTGAATTGCAAGCAGTTTGTGATTCGAAGTATGCGATCAAATAAATTTCTCGTAAGTTTCTGCTTTCTTATGTCGTCGGGTTATGGGGCGTGATACATCAATTTCGCAAAATCTTCTAAATTTCTCAATCGTTGTCTCTATGTCGGACTATCCAAGCTCGCCTCGCGTTTCTGTATTTTTCTCCTACAACTACATCACTTGCACTCTCACTACATATATCACTGTTGCGAGCATTGTCGTCGTCATTACTGTCATTACCTTATATTTAACAATGTCTCAAAATAACAATAAACTGATGACTCCACTGAACTTTCTTGTCTTTCAAACGTACCGTCTTCCATATGAGATGAGAGACGCTGCTTGAAATCCGAAGACTGTGCCACCCGCTTTTTTCTCATTAGTATCATGTTTTCAATTTTTAGGTCACTCATCGTCGTACAAGCGAAATGAATGAAGTGTAATAATTAGTACCATATTCTCACTTCAAAAAGAAATTAACACTTCCTTTCGATCCATAGACAGTTCTCTCCTTCTTCATTACAATATTTTCTGTCGGTTGAACTCGTCCAATACATCGGATTCCTACGGTCTTCCTTATCCGCGACATCCAATTTCTCGCTTCCATTTCAGTTCCTCCGGATATCCTGAATTCCAGATGTCGATACGGTCTCTCATAGTCCTGTCTTTGATATGTTTCGGCCTGGATTCATGAAGTTTTTCTCCACATGTCTCGAAATACCTCAGGGTTTTGTGTTCCATGTCTTAGGAGGAAAATGATGGATGAGTGTAGTGCGGAAATTTCCTACATTGCGAGGACATTATAACTTCCTTTTTCGTTTTGAGTCTTGTTATCTTTTTGCAGAGAAGACTGAACTATGGTCTATAATCTTTTCAAATAAAATTTACACTCAGTCCCATTCCGGCCCATTCCAGTCTTCCTTTTATTTGTGAACGTAGTTTTTTTATTTAAAATTAGAACACATGCCACGCAAGCTCTGAATCATAATTGTAAAACTCTCTTGAGAAACTAACCCACCATCCGTCTCCATTGAATTGATTTTAGCGGACTTAGCGCCCTATATTCGATAGCTACTCGCTGCCCAATCTCTCATAGCGCATTACCAACAAGTTTTCAGTTTCTCCTTTCCCTGTGGTAGAAAGTTGGTGAGCGTGGAATAAAGACTCGTTGCTCTTCATTCTCCTTCAGTTCCAAGATTCGCATTTCAAAGTCTCAATTCTACAAGATACATATGGTTATCTTACTCCAGAGTATGCAGTTTCCAGTCCTTTTTCCTTCCTCCCTCCACATACGTCAACCGCTTGGAAGATTTCAATATTTTCCAGCTATCGTAACATCTTCAGCTCTCAATTCCGTGCGTTCTCTCGAAGAAGACATAACATTTTAGGCTTCCTGACCCTCTCCCGCATGGAATTCAGCATGTGATATTTTTAGTTCCTGTTCTTGAACGCAAGGGAAATGATGTGTTATGTGATAAAAATCCTCCCTCCGAAGATTATACTTTTGGTACTTCAGACTACCCCCACACTCCCATCGGCGAGAGTTTTGACTGGTTTAAGACTTTTCTCCATCTCCATGCCTCCCTGGAACATTCAATTGGTGTCTAATCTTTTAGGGTTCTTTCTACAAGGTAGAAAACAACGGTGTTGTGTAAAGGAATACTTTCTCGCTAAGAATTTTACCTCTAATGCTTCAACTTCATTGCTTCAGTCCCCTCTCATAGACTGCGACATCTCTAGTATGAATCTCTTTAAAAAGCCACTCTTTCACAGCCTCCCCGTCCGATAATTTTAGTTATACCGACCTGGATGGCAATGTATACTTCCTTTTCCTATTCGAGTGCTCATCGCAGAGTTACTAGCTGGTGTAGAATTTAACTTCCTTTCTACGTCCCGACCACATGAAAATATTTTAGGGTGTCTCGAGTCATTGTTTTTGGAGTGTAATATCCCAAGATGAGTGCAATGGCAAATCTCTTCCCTGTCTCGGAAGAATCGGGGCATCTTGCTTCTTTGTTTTAATTGTTCTTCCCGTCCTCTCATGGAGAGCAAAAGCTGGAGTTTCAATTCCTCCTCTCAACACACGCACCATATAATGGTGCAATGAAAGATTTCAGTTATTCTGATTTCACCCCTCTGCTTTCTACTCTGCCCCTCTCCCATGGAATTTCTTATATATTGGTATACATATGTTTTGCTTAGCAAGCACTAAGATAGATCGGGACACTCATATCGCACTATGCTCCTCTTTTGGATGTGGGGATTTTAGCAACGGAATTGAGTGCAGTGGGAGTGTATAGTTTCATTCTTGAAGTGTTGTCTTTGTACTTCTTAGTGATGATCTTTATTTTCTAGTGGCTTCGACTTTCTTTGTGTTGAGCCTGCACTACTTTCATTCTCATGGAAGTAGTAACTTGGATTTTCAATCCCAGATGACCTGAATCCCCTAGGTCAAGTTGTCATATCAAGGCTGATAGTGCTCTTTTCCTAGTCCATGTGAATTCTTCAATGAGTGATTCTTGTTCCTCCTCGGCACATTTGTGTTTTCTGCTGGAGTTTCATTTGTCGTCCCTCATCATGTGGCAAGCTAGTAACGCCTTGGTTCCCGTTGTCTCTAAGATGTCCGGTTGTTTGCACATTTTAGTTTCTCTTGTTCCGATAAAGCCTATGCTTAGTTCTGGTTACTTGACCTTTACTTCCACATAGGAGGTGAGTGCGCGAAACTTCAGCTCTCTTCTCCACATAGGGTTCTAGCAACTTGGTTTAAATTCCAGACAGAGTTTTTTTTGTAAAGTAGTGTAGTGATCCTTTTCATCCTATAATCTTATCTTTTCATATTTCCGGCTCCACATTTAGGTATTGTAAGGCATTTGTATTCTTCTGCTCCACATTCGTATTATTTTTGCGCCTTTCGAGTTCCTCAGCTTCTGGATCCCACATGTGATCATTTGCTGTAGCTTTTAGTTACCTCCAAATGTACAGAGTTTTCGTATCTTTCAAGTTCCTCCACTTCCACATGTGATAGTATCCTTTCGCTTTTGGTTCCCTCTTCCACATGCCACGGTATAATAACATTTCTTAGTTTCGTTGTTCTTTGGGACTCTGGAAGTGAAGTGCAATGTATTCCTCTCTGCTCCCCAGGATATCGTCTTTTATACCTCAACTCTTCCCATCATGCGCGCCGCAGGATCTTTTTATCCCTTCCTCTGCACCGCACTCATTCATTCCCAACTCTGATTTTCTGTTTCCATCCAACGGTTGAAAGGTGGCTTTCATTTCCTTTTGTCATGGCGAGGAAATAAAGCGTCCTTCTGAAGCTCTTTCCAGTCATAAGATATCTTTCTTAACTCTTTTTACCCCTCCTGTAAGGTACTTTCATACGGGCATTGTACTCAATGCACCTCCAGTGTCTCGTTCCGCATTTTAAGCTTATCCATCCGTTTCAGTTCCAGATATCCCCTTTTTTTTCTTTGTCAGAAAGTGTACTGTAGTGCTTTGCTCTCCCCGAAATATCACCTATACTACACCCCCTCCACATGACCCAGATGCTTGTTGTTTTCCGTCCATTCTTTCCGCACTGACGTCTCCCTGGATTTATCACAATCCTTCTTATTCCCATCATCAATCCCCTAGTATTTTCATTGCCCCTGTAATCCATAACATTAGTGAAGTGGAATGTCCCGCTTCCTTACTTTAGAAAAAAATATTCCTCTCTCTATATTTCCCGCTCCCCATCATCTATCCCTTCCTCTTTTTTAAATTCCCCCCTCCTCTCGACACAGCATACGCTCATCATTCGACAATTTTAAGCTTCAAAGCTCTCCTCCACATCCCAAATCATGTCTATTGTTTCCAGCGCTGCATCTCCACGGCCAACTCTGATAACGTAACAGCAGTCACCTTCTTCCTCCACATAAAATACGAGTCTGATGATTCTAGTCCTCCATCTCCACATTTTTAATCCGCGCATTCGTTTTTAGTTTCTATTCTTTGGCACGACCTTAAAGTGCAGTATAATATACACCTTCTCGCTCCCGTTCAAGAAATCCTTTCATACTTCCCTGCCCTAGTTACATCGTCATGCCATCGCCATACCATCCCCCACCCAACCCAGCACCAAAAACTAGAAACCTGGTACTTTGCGCACAAGCAAATCCTTGGTCGGAATCCGTACAAACATACTGGTGCTAGCACACTCATTTAATCCAACTCAAGGCAAACAATTCAAACATTCAAAAACTAAAGATGAACATCTGCCTTCCCCTTCCCCCTTTCCACCCTCCTGATCTCCCTCGGCAACAAGGTAAAAAAATAAAAATGAGAAAATAAAGATTCCATGAATTTTCCCATTTCCTATCCCGAAACAAATAAAAGACGCCTCCAGGGCATGGGTTCCGTGATTCCGTGATTCCATGATTAGCCAACACAAGAAAAGATAGTACAATACAGAGCTGAGAAAGAGAGAAAAAAAAAGGAAATGTCCTCCCCATCACTCACCGTGATAGGTAAAGTAGATAAGTAGGTAAGGGTATATACAACAACGCCAACACTTCCGCCCTCACTGCCTAAAAGAAGCCCCCCCTAGGCACCGCACAAAACACCCCGACCACCACGGCCGAAATCAAAAACGCGCCCCCGAGACTCTGCAGAAAGATGGTATCCTGAATCTGCCTCAACGCCGGCTCCTGAATCCACACCTCGCGATCAAACACCTTGCGCACAAGATTCCTCTTCTCGTATCGTGGAACCCACGGCTCGTCCTCGAAACTATTACTAGAATCCTGCGTGCCTAGGGTGTCGAACGACACAGACTTACTGTTGGCGGTACCGTATCCCTCGGGCTCGTCGTCCGAGGTAAACAGTTCCCATGGTCGTAAGTGTCGATGATGCATCCCGTGCAACACAACACACATACCCTTCCACGCCGCGATGAGCGTCGAGATACCGATGAAGAACCCAAGAAGCGACAGCACGCGCCAGGCGCGCCCCGCACTACTCAGCGTGATAAGAATCGCTGCCACAAAACCCGCGACGATGCAGAAGACGCCGAGACCGCGGGCGAAGATGACGCGGGGACGGTTGCCGTTGCAGATGGTCCAGCGGATGAAGTTGGGATGTGCTTGGCAGCGGAGCGACCATTCGACTGTTGTCATAACCTCACGGAAGGCGGAGGGGTGGGTAGTGTGTTGGAGGGCGTGGAGCAGGTTGGTGCGTTCCTTGGAAGAGAGGTTGAGTTGGCGGGTGCCGTCGTCGGCGATGTAGATGGAGATTATGCGGCTGATTTCTTCGCGGTAGGGTTGAATGGTTACTTGGGGGGTGTGAGTGGGGGTTCTTTTGAGATACATGTTGTCATTAATTAGACTTACGAGGCTTCCACTTGAGACCGGCGCTCTGGAATGCGCCTGATGTGCGCTGGGCATGATCGGTTCGGCCCGGGGTGCTAGAGCTTGCATCGTAGGAGTCGAAAGAGTCACCCTCACGTTTGGACTCGTCGTTGGGAGTGTGGGGAGGAGTGAAGAAGGGGTTCGAAGGGGCTGACTTCTCGGCATCTTGGATTTTGGCACCCTCGGCGAAGTCGGTGCCCTTGAAAATGGCGGCGGTTTCGGGATTGAGACGCTTCTGGCGCGTTTGGTTGTCGCCGTCAGTGCTATCTTGGACCCAAGCGGGCGAAAGCGAACGATCAACTTCGGGAAGCTCGTTGAAGCGTTTGGTGTAGTCGTGGAACCAGAGGTAGAATTGGAGGTTCTCTGCTGCCAATTCGATGTATTTGAGATAGTTCATGAAGTCACGGGTGGTGCATGGCTGATGACACGAGTCAGTGTTGTAACGTTGAACAGTGAATGAGCCAATAGAGAGATATAAACGAAAAGTACAATTTCCAACACTGGATGCTGATGATAAGAAACCCGGCAGACGTTTCCTTGAGTGATGGAGCGGTTATACACGGATTTTGGGTTTAACTTAGTTTAACTTACAGGGCAGGTACCACCGGCAATGATACGGTCAAACGACAAGGCTTCGGGGATGCCATGTGACATGCCACTGCTGCCAGACTTGATGGAAGAGTCAATCGACTTTTGCTTCTCGGCACCGGAGAGTGAGTCGCGGGAGGAGACGGGCGCAACCTGAGCCGGGCGGCGATAGTTGATGGGGTAGACCATGGTGGATAACGACGACGGTGGTGTGGTAGACCAGAAAGGAAGGGGATGGGGACAACGACGACGACGAGTAGGACAAGAACAACAGCAATGACACCTGCCAAACTCCACAAGAACGAGCGTTATCAATGTGGTGTGGAAGCGGAAGAGGACGAGGAGTCGTTGGCTTTGGGGCGAGCAACGGTTGAAGTACTTGAACTAGTGTGGCGGTTGAATTGAAATGGACGGCGAGCATATACAAAAATGAACCTGGACAGTACCGGCAAGGTTCTGTCTGTGGTGGTGGAGCACCTAGGCAGGGCGCAGTGGGACCGTGCAGACTGGACTGGGCAGACGACGCCGATAGTGAAAGATGAGGCCCCGGCGGGCGTAGGCGTGGAGATGGTGTCGGGAAGGCCTGCAGCCACGCGCAGACGAGGTCGATTGGCAGATTGGCAGATTGGCAGTTACAATAGGGTCCGTGGGACTTGGTTGCTTATTCGGAAGTAGTTCCGAAGTTAATGAGAGGTGACGCCTTCGAGGTGAATGGGGGCGTTAGGTAGCGAGTTCGTAGTGAGACAACCGCAAGCGAGGAGTTGAGTTTTTAAAAAAGGTTCAGGTTTAAGTACTTAGACACTGTACACAGTGTGTACGCGGTAGATGGCTAGGCACAGAGAAGACGTAGGGGAGCAGGGCAGGGTGATGACGGACCAACACTGAACAAGGAACAAAAGCCGTGGTCGCGTATCTGAGAACGGGACAATGGCAAGGGGGATTGATTTAATGAAGCAACCAGGGACTGAATACCCGGTCGAGGGGAGGACCATGTTCCCCGGTGGTAAAGGAATTACAATTACCAGCTGCCAACGTTGGGGACGAGAGTTGCCGAGACTGGGCCTACGACGACAACGACGACAAACGACGAGGGGTCATAGGTTAACTGGTGTTGTCAACAATGGCTGGCTTGCAGCTCTGAGCTTGCATAGGGCAAAGACATGGATGGACTCGGGCCTTGCCCATTGGGACGCGTGTATGCAAGCTGTGTGGTGCAGACTGCTGGGAACGACGGACAAGGGGACGACGGGTAGCGGCGTGCCGTGGATCGTGGATTTGCAGTGCATGGCCCAGGTGCGGGTTGTGCTCTTTTGATGATTCCTTTCTGTCAGCGATGCCAGGTCAAGGTCAAGGTCAAGGTCAAGAGCAGGGTCAAAACCAGGGTATGTGTGCATTGCTGGTTGGAAACATTATTGTGGCCATCGTTTGGTTTTGTTTGGCTTTGACTGGATTTGACTGGTTTTGTTTGGTTCTGCCCTTTTTTTTTTTTTAAACCTTCGGTCGGCGAGCTGGGCCATGCCCCAACTTCAACTCTACCTACGGGGACACGCTATGTCTAGGGTTTGAGCGTACGACGAACCGTCGGCGAGCGTTGAGACAACGCAGAAGGGAAAAGAGCAGTCTACACATGCACGTCCAAAGGAAGCGAATGACTTTTGCAGCTCCCCCTTCAGCCAGGACTGTGGGTGGACTCGAAAGGACCCCAAGGACTGGGCGGATGTGGACGGAGCATGCGGCAAAAGCAAAAAAGGACAAGGGCATGGAAAAAGTGACAAGACCAGTCGAGGAGAAGAGGAGGAGAGGAGAGGAGAGGAGGGGGCTTGACCGAGGGGGACTTGACCGAGGGGTGTGTGATGGGAGATGGACAAGAGTCGAGAGAGGTTGCTCTGACGTCTAGGATGTGGCGCACGCGAATCGAGCAAGGGGGCGTGCCGATCGGTCGGGACCATGCCGCTTGCGTACTAAGGCCTCGATCGATCCCCTTGCTCCTTCCTGCCGCGCCGATCCAATGCTTTTTTGGGCGCAATTTCCAAGACTCCTCACTGCTCCGGTTCAGCTGAGTGTGTGTGCGGACAGGACAACCCGTGGGGAGAGACACTCGAGGGTGAGAAGCAGAGGCAGAACGGTAGGGACATGACTTGCTATGTGCAATAATTAGCATGCACCGATATTCTCCGTTAGGATTCGGGAGTGCGGGTGGAAGCAGTGAGCACATGCATCCACCAGACTTTGGGCGCATCGCCAATCCCCGTTGGATCATGGCTCGTTTGGTAGATGCAGAGAGCCACGATGAAATGAACCTTCTCTGACAACGACGACGACGACAACGACTCACCACGCAGACCACACGCAGCAGTGCAAGAGAAAGAAACATTGGCTCCAAAAGCCCTGTGCAACCGTCGCACATTGCAATGGGGTAGCAGTGTGGCAATGTGGTGTGCCGGCACGATGACGCTCTTTCAGACAGCCACTGCACCTCCTGGCCTGTCCAAAAACATTGTTAAAGTGTGATCCACCTCGCAGCTACTGCACGGCCGCAGATTCCTCCTTGGAGCCAATCACCTTGCGCGATTCCATTCTGCACCGTGCAGAACGAGTTGACCATCGTTCCTGCCCTCTCTCTTCCCCTCTGCGCGCCTGCCTTTCCCAGGCATTTGCCCCTCCCTCTCTCTCTTCCATCCTTCCTTCCCTGTTCCGACCCAAACAACAGACAATCCCTGTGCAGCTCCCTCAAATGATCCTCGACTCTCCGTCTCTCTCTCTCTCTCTCTCTCAACCCACGACCTGAACCTCAACTTCAGCCTCTTCAACCTCTTCAACCTCAACTTCAACCTCACCTGCTCCCATTCGGCCCCTCGCTTCCTCCGCCACTCGGCCTCAAGAGAGAACATGTGGGGACATGGCTTCGCCGAAGATTGTGATCTGGACACACGCCACCCCAGCCAATCGCCCAAGCTCCAATTTTTTTGGTCTCTTTTTTTGACAAACGCCTTGTCCTGAGCCTTTTGATCCTCTTTGACTGCGTGGCTCATCCTGTCCAATGACAACACCTGCTTGAAACGCAAATGGCGCTCGTTTCACGGGCCAATTTCCCGAACCTGGTCTCTCATTTCACATTTCCAAGAATCCACATCTGGGTCCGAAGCCATATGTTATGTACTGTACCCAGCGTTATATCACCGCTGCATCATCATCCATAGCACATCGCATCTCATCGCATCGCCAAAGCCTGTCCATTTCCCGCTGCACTCGCTTTCGCGATCACAACAGCCGTCAGGTCCCGCAACATTTTTCCAAAACCAGGCAGCGCTGAACACCCCACGTGCCCGCCCCCCGAGGCGTCCACGACACACGACACGAGGTATACATCGTGACTTATTACTATAGTCTCTGCAACGGACTTACTCCGCTGGTCCCCCATTTCAGTCTTCGTCCGGCAACTAGCGCCCAACTCAATGTCATGTACAACCGGCACTCCAAAGACCAGCCGCACATGCCATTGGTTGATTTCAGCTGGATCAACCTTGGGCCCCGGCTACGACCTCTTGCCTATGCTTCCACAATCCACAATCCACAATCCACAATCCATCACATCGTGCGCAATACGACAGGACAGGTACCTGACAGTTGTGCCTGCATAGTAGAGCAGAGCCACCGTCCTCCACCCCCTGATTTCCGCCCCGCGGGAATAACACCTATCGCTTCTGCTTTCCATCTCCTTCACTCCCTTGTCCACCCTTTCTCCTCCAATCGATCGTCCATGCTAGCATCTGACGTCCCGACTAGCTCAGATCGTATCTGCTCTGTGTGCTCCGTGCCCTACCCTACCCTGCACGGCTCTTGGCTCTTACCCTTGTACCGATTGGATCTCAAATGCATTGACGCGCGCTTTGCCTACATTAGTAAAATCATCAACTTTAATTTTCTTTTAGGGTTTTTCTTTCTTTCTGTGCATGAACAACAATCCCTCAGTGCACGTGCTGGCCTAGTCGGAATGGTTAGTGATGGGCGTGAAAGAAACAATAAATGAATTGAACGAATGAATGAAAGAAAAGGAATTCTTTGGGTTGCTGGCGCCGACGCTGGCATGGGCGCTGTGCGAGTCGCAAAGTGGTTTTTTGGGATGAGTGCATGACTAGGTATCTAGGCCTCGTCCATGGGAGAATTGGTTTGTGTTTGTGTTTGTGTTTGTATTTGTATTGTTTGGTAGACTAGACGGGTGGTGAGACAAGGTGGCTGTGTTGCGTTTGGTTGGATCTTCCCAAGGGCACGGGGAAAAGGGGATGGCTCATTTTGAAGTGGTGACAACTGGAGTGAAAGTTAGCGCGGAAGGGATACTAGAGGCAAGAAAAAAAGAAAGGGAAGAAAAAGGACGCTGACTGGCGAGTGGGAATAACGCCTTTGGTTACACGACAGAATACATCAAGACATATGCGATATTCGAGACCCTTTTCCTTTTCCTTTTGCGGGGGCAAAACTCGCATTTTTTTTTCCCCCCGAGGGGCGCACAAGGGCCCTGGGAAGTGGTATAGGTCGATCCACAGTGCACAGGTAATTGTCTACTTGTCACGTAGGGCTCGATGGTTTTCGGTTAGGCTAAACGTACCCAAGGACAGCATTATATAACAGTGTTGGAATGTCCAAGATTCCATCGTACTCATCACATAATTCTGCCTAGGTAGTATCTATATAGATATCATGCAAGTGATTACATATGACTTTCGACGCCGCGTTCGTACCCGCTGCCACACTTGAACCTTCCCAATCGAGTTGAAACCCTCGCTGCTCGAAATATATTCTTGTCCAGACACGCAAAGCCAGTGCAACGACTAAACGATGCATCAACCTCTCTCTTTCAAGCAGCCATGCAAATCAGCTAACGCACTTGTTTTCTCTTCAATTCACTTCTCCTCATTTCTCTTGACCTAGTAATTTCTCACCTACCACCTCACTCCTCTGCCGACATACATCCCATATCGCTCCGTAGGTTCCATCCCGAGCACCCGGCAGCGTCTTCGCCACAACGACAGGATCCAAAACCCTTCCTGTAACATCGTCTCCAATTTCCCCCATCTGTTGTCCATTTTCACTCAACACACCCCCGATTCCTCTTCAATAATAACCCTATATATGTATCTTGGTCCAGCAGAGACATGGACAACTGCACAAAGATATCCGGCTGTATACGCAGTGGAGATTCTTCCCCGTGGGTGAGCACAATGTGTATGTGAATGTGACGTCACGAGTAGCTCGTGCATCTAAACGGGTGATTTGGGGCGCTGAGATGCGGAATTGAGGACTTCACGAGTGTATGGAATATTATTTTTGGTGTAGTGAGGCGGAGGAGATGAGGATTTAGTCGTCAGTTATAGTTTTTTACTTTTGTACAGGCTGCGTTGAGCGATGCGGTCCAGGGTTTGGTGATTGGGTTTTGGGATGTTGGGGTAGCGGTGGAGTGGGAGAGGGTTTGGAGGGATTTTTTTAAGAGGGTTTTGATTGGATTTCGATTGGGTTTTTTTGCTGAAGGAGGAAGGTTAGGTGTTGGGTTTTGGTGTCTGTGATATCGGATTGAGAGGAGCGGGTTGAGATGGGAGGGTGAATACGCTTTCATGTTTTTCTGAAAATTGAAGAACCAAGGCAGAAATATCCCAAAAAAAAAAAAAAGAAAGCTTGGTTCAAGTGTTTGTTCTTGTTGCTCGTGATTACCAGTGTCTGGTATACTGATGTTTGACTTTGCTCGAACAACAGTTGCGGAGCTATTTGTCTACTGGCATGTTTCCGTATGATTTGTGGTTCTAGTAGCGAAAGTTGCGTAACGGTTCGCTTACAGTAAGCCATTGTTGTGTACTGCGCAAGTGGAAATGATCTACATTGATAGTTGGACTTGCATGGGTGGAGGGATCTGCCTTGTGAGATGGCAATTGATAAGTAAAGCAGAATTCATGACAGAAGACGTTGGTACCGAATGCAATATACCGCAGTCGCTTTCAACGTAGAGAAAGAGTGGGCTGGACAAAGACGTCCCATCAATAAAATCATGACGCGTAAAGCATTCGCGAAGTAGCTGATCTGGCTATCAAATTCTACTAAAATTCCTGCCTCTGCAAGCTTGAATGCAAACAAGAAATGATGAAAAAAGAACTTGCGAGAAATTTCCGAGCTCAAACATCAAAAACCAATATTGATCCTGAATCCATGCAGACTGATGGCAATAAAGAAATCAAGATGTAAGAAATCCGTCAAATAAACATACAAAGCGTCGACGATATTATGAAGCTTCTCCTTTTTACACAACTCCACTATGAACTGAATTCTAGTATTTGAAAGCAACAAAAAACATGACATGTCCAAATATAGTACCTCATCGCCACGTGTGCGCTTCTTCACTCTGTCTATAAGTAAACAATCATCTTGCTACTATTGCTCTGTTTTCGAGTATCAGAAGTCGAACAAAAAATCTTTGAACCTGAAGACATGAGAGTAAAATTTCGTTCATACATACAGTTATATCCTCAAGGAATAGTCAGATGTAAAGTTCAGCCACTAAAACGATAACCTACCAAGTCCATGGTCAATGAAGAAAAGTGTATCCGAAACTCAAACACACTAAGTCGCCATGTCTGGCTGCCAGCGCTAAAGTTGCAAAATTGACCAAAAGTATAATAGCTTTCGGCTTGCACCAAAATGCCACTCTTTACATCTGTACGCACCTTAAATTTGGGCATTACTGAAAATTGTGGGGAAATAGCGAACTGAAGAGAACTGAAGTATATTGAGGTGCCAGTGGGCACCAGAGCTATATACGGGAGAGTGAATAGGCTACTTTACACATGAGTAGCTTCATGGGATAAGTAATCAAGGCAAGTGACGCATATATTCACAAAAATAAACTAAATAATATGTATAGATCTGAAACAGCCAATTGGTGAATCATGGTCTGTCTCCGGGATCTTCAAGCACCACATCGATCAAGTCATCGTGGCTTACTTCATGGCCGAAGACTGCCCGGAGTTCCCGTGTGTAAACATCCTCAATGACTGACAACAATTACTCTCTTCCCTCTTCACAACACCGAGCTCCTCCATATCTAAAAGCTCACAGATGACATCAAATAAGTTCAAAATCTGCGATTATATAAACGCATATTTCCTCCTCGAGTATCGCAAACAAAAGGACAAGAGGTGAAATATGTAAAGGCTATTGGATGGTGGTGTTTTTCGCGTGAGAAATTAGCAAAGGTAAAATGCCTTTGTTACTTCACAGATAAATTATGGGAGGAAAACCCCAAAAAATGACCAGACAGCATTGCGCGATTTGAAAATCTTCTCTGAGTTTAGCTCATGCGCCTATACTAAAATTTATGAGAGTTCTCTAAATGGGTCTGCTTCTCAAGAACACTCAAAGTAAAACACATGAGCGATTCACCCAAAATATCTTCAAATATACAAGCAAAGGCCTCAATCTAAATAAGCCATGACCCGCAAGTCGCGACTCTCCCAATCACAATTGTTTCCTCTGTCAGACACCCTATTCTGAAAAGCAAGCGACATAGGCAAAAATCTTGGAAAAGCACTACGTGAAGATTCCGAAAAATCAAACACCCTAGCATGGTAGTTTCTACATGAGGATCCGAAGTTCTCTCGTCATTAGACATTCCCCGGAAGGTCAACACCAGATGTCAAAATCGATCGTCTCTGTCAAGAATGTTTCGATGCCCCACTACATGTTCCGACTCTCGAACCAGTCGTACATCAAGGCCATGATCTAACATAACATTTCTTCCTCTATAGGCGAGGAGACTGCCTAAAAAGGAACATGGCTAAATACTTGTGCCCGTTGTTCCGTTATGTTTCGAAATCGTCCCGCGGACTGGATGATGTGCTGCGGCGATGGTTTTTCTCACACTTCAAATCTCGGACTTAAAATTTAAAAGCGCATCTCAAACCACTAATGGGAGCGACATTCCTCTTACCAAAATTTACCATGTTCGAGAGCTGATTTCCCATTACGAAAGGACTGTAAACGATCAAATGATTCAAGAAATGACCTATGAACATAGCTTGCCTCTGTTCTTCATGAATATTCTTTCCCACAGTTCACACTTTGCTGCAATTGAAAACTAAAATTCGTGATCGGGAAAACCCATAATATTGAACAAAAATCGTCGCAAACATTGTAGATGAGATCGCTAAAGAAACCTCGGTTTCAAATATCGATGAGATCATTGCGAGTTGGGATTTTCGACTTTTTGCTCTCCTCATGTGCTACATCGAGTAAAACTCTCATCAACATCACTGTCTCATGATGACGATGAAGATAACCATCATCAGTACCCACGACCCCTAAACGCGAAACAAATGAACCCCAACATCTCGCCTTGAAACAAGCCTCAGACACTTCAGATGCCTGCAAGAGAACAGGGTCGTCGCCCTCAGAATATAAGCTACAAACCATGTAAACATCGAGTATGCACTGTTCAGAGTTCCACATTTAGCAGAATCTAAAACGCGCACGTCTAGAATCATATCACGTAGCAAGGCAAGAAGATTCAAGCGCAATTACATGCTCCAAGCGCCAGCATATTATTGTCAGAGACAAAATGCCATAGGGACTGCACTCAAATATGTTGGAGTTGTTAGGGGCGTTCATACAATAATACATAATAGAGCAGCGATGGGAGGCCTAATTTGGATGACATTCATGAACACAGCTTGGACTGGTGTCTGGTCATTTGTGATTACTCACTAGCCGCCGAGAACGTTGTCTTTCAAAAAGAAGTCGCCATCAATGGATAACACTAGTCCAACACTCCTTCATACCTTCTATTCGTTCAGAATTGCTTCAAGAAGAATGCAGCTCGTTGCTGGGTATAAAGAGTGGTGCACAGCAAACGGGCGCAAATGTTTGTGAGTGAGTCATATGTGGAGACAACGTGCTCATAAGCATTGGAACAAAGATAGTTTGAAGATTTTGACCGTCTGTGAAGACTGTCTAATTCGTTTATGAAAGAATTTGCTTGATGGGTGAAGTGAAGAGCAAGTGTAGTGCAACGACGAGGGGATTCATACAAACCTACTTAAAATGTCATGCATCTGTTTATCATCTAGTATTGTCAGCTGGTCGATTCAAAGGGGCACAAACCCGAGGGTGACTAAGAGTTTCAAATTCCTTCGCTTTATTTGTCTCATCTCGGGCAAAGGCGCCAGGTGTAGCGGTGAAGGCGTCTCTCCATGGCCCCGTTTCTGCATTGGTCCAGAGACACGTTCAGCATAAGCCCAAAGGGGACTGGGGAGGTAATCTCACCCTCACCAACGGTCCTGCATGCCCATTAATTCGGGGCGATTCAGCTAGCCAACATATTCGTGCGATTCTCCTTATTTTATGGTGTGCGCCACCAAGTCGCACGGGAATAAAAACATTCTCACTGCCTCGTTCGCTTTGCCACCAACAACGCATGAATTCGTTTGCACAGCTTCCAGGCCTCAGTTCGGTAATATTCGTCTCGTCAGACCAGATGTCGGTGCTGGGGCGTAAGACTACGCTCGGACGGCACTTGCGTCCCGTCCCTAGACGATTCTGTACTGCAAGATGAAGCACGCAACGCCTACGCATGGGCAAGGGTTCTGTGACTTCTTCCGCATGCCTGATGCGATATCAAAATCAGGCAATTGAGTTGTGTGTGATGAAGGAAGTGAGGGAAGGTGACGCCTGTCGGTCCTGGTGGGTTTGCTTCGTCCCGCGCATAGTACCGTATTACGTGCAAGGAGACAACTCGCGTGGAAAGGTCCCGGTTACACGCGCGTTATTGGTGGTCTCTAGAGATTCGATTCATGGATTTCAGATGGGTTGAGCGATCTGTCCACAGTGTTTGGTCCTTAGTTAAATATTAGCAGTATGGCACAGTGTCTTTTTGACTATCGGACCGGTCCGCGCCACAAAAAGGTTGCAGAGATGCAGGATTCAGGCGCGCAAATCGCAGATCACTGCCGTGCAACCTTTATGATTGCCATGGTTCAGCTCGCGATCCCGACAATCAAGAGACCGGTTTGAAGGCCTTGCAACTCCACGCGGTCCTGGTCGGAGTACAGCGCGGGAGGAGACAGCAATCCGTATGGTGACAATGCCTGGGGGGAAAGAACGGTGACCCCACAAAATGGCGTTAACCTTCAGCTTAGCCATGCGCTAAGGGGACTCAAACTGAAACCACAACCGGTGAATAAAAGATAGGAAAAAGAGAGCCGGGGTAAAGTTGACTTGAGTCCCAAAGGAGAGGAGTGGTGAAGGACGCAGCAAAAGGCGGTAATTGCTGTGCCTCCTGTGTACGGTTAACCTTTGTGGAGTATAGAGCGTGGGCGTCTCAGTAAGGGATAGGACCTGTAAATAGTCGAAAACAGACTCCCATGGTCAAGACATCAAGCCAGCAAGTGAGACAGGAGAAGTCCTGATAGTGAGTTTGTGTATTGTGATGTGCACTGCCTGCGTCCACTATGGGCGGGTAACCATAACACCTTAGACTCGGGCCGTATCCGGATAGTTGCGGACTTGAAGTCGGTATTCCGCTGGGATCGCACCAAGCGGATGATCGACGTGCGCGGCGTAGTATGTGATTGATAGTGTTTGTTCCCAGACAATAGCATTAAAGGCCATGTGAATACTTAGGTCATGCTCCATAGTGGTGCCTATGTTAGGGAGTCCTTGTCTGGTATTCGAAAAGAGGCGAAGTATGTGCTGAAAGGAGGTTTCATGTTGCCCGATAGAATTGCCAGATTCGCAGTATTTGTGCAACTAGCTGACATATCAGTTGACACTATCGAAAAAACGATGTTGACGTTCCTTGTGCTAGAAGAGGTAGTCTATGTACTGAGCGGTTCCGATTGCTGTACTGGGTGGTGGATCGGTACCACTGCATGGTATCCAACTCCGATAGCTGATGGTAGAGATCGAGCATAAGTGAATGTCCAACACAGTCTCCATATGACACGAGGACGATGGTCCGGCATAAGCATCCTAGCCAGGCAAACGATACAATACAGAGATTGCGGTTCTTACCTGACAAGCACGTACCAATAACACCTACCCCGTCATGACGCACAAGCACCTTAGCCACGCTCCAAATCGGATTCCTTCTGGCCCGCGCAACGTCAGTGTCACTGACCTCAGCCTCTAAAAACAAAATCTCGCCAAGGCTAGGCGGAAGCGGGGGGGGGAAACCGCTGTGCCCTAAATTCTCTCGCTTCTCAGGATTCCAGAGCCGAGTCGATCAGCTTTTCCCAGTCGCCCTCTTCCGAGGCTCTTTCTCTTCCACAGAATGAGTATCCGTATTAACGCAACGGTAAACGAGGCGCGAGCCGCCGCAGGCCACAACAAAGAGCAATGGGACCGATTCTACGTGAGTTAGATTGAGTATGTTCGAGATGTAGTTCTAATCGCAACCAGTTTATCACGAAAGACGAAGCCAAGCAGCTTTCCGAGACGCATACAGACTGGACAAGATGGATACTCATTCCCGCAAACGAGAAGGAGAATATGCTCGATCGAATAAATGGACGGTTGGCTGCGGAAGGTATCCCATCCGTGGAGATGATCATCTTGAAATGGCGAATGTCGCAGCTATTGAGAGATATCCAGAGAAAATATCGTACGTTTGACGGTACATGTCCTTATATATGACGCCTAGTCCATTAGCACATGTGCATGCATCTATATGGGGCTAATTTCATTGAATACTTAGCCGAAGGTAGCATGACTTCAGGGATGTATTCATCGATAACCGGGTCGCAAACTCAAATTGAAGCCCAGCCGGGAATCGACATGCAGCAGCAATCGCCTGTAAATCAGCCATTGGAGCTTTCGCCAAGCCCAAACGATACCCGACCGTACGACCCGATAAGAGATGTGTAGACTCGTGAATAGTGGAGTTGTATTTTTTTGGGAGGCTTTTGTCATTTGACGCAATTTCGATTTCGAAACCGACGATCACCTTTCGTCGAATCCGCGGAGCATAGACTGCATGCAATAAACGACGAGGACCAAAGAGCTTGGGCAATAGACAAGTAGACGTAGAAAGAGGTATGTCAAGGTGCTTGGCGACGACATCAGGACAGACTGTCTGATACTCTGCAGGCTGCAGCATCTGCATGGTCGCGTACCAGCGGGGAAGCGATGCCAATTCTGAAGAGATGGCAGAAATCGGAATGAAGAGAGAAGAACCGGCTTCGATGCGGAGCAGCTCATCGAGGACGTGGTCAAATACGGTACGCATATTAAGATTTTGGTATGTAGCCGGCAGATTCGGGGAGACGTCAATGCCAACTCTTATATGATTGCATATCCCTCATTCGAGGTCTTCATTCTGTTTGACTTGTTTCAGCATTGAGTCCGACTATTGGATGCCGAGTATTGATCGTGCTCGTTGCTTGCTTCAAGATTCGTTTACATTTATTCCACAAGGATGACTGCGTATGTTTTCTTTTTCCAAACACCAAACATCTGTCGAGGTATGCGGCGATGTGAAAGGCCTTGGCAGATATCGTATGCGATATCGGAGAGTTTTTTCTTCAGTGGCGCATCTAGATTCCTACAATATTTTGGATGATGCGGAATAGACATACCACATTTATGCCTAGACGCGGAGTTGTGAGAAGGATGCGTTTAGCAGGAGCTATATGAACAGCGGGAGGAGCTGAGGGAGGCTCAATTCAAGGCCGAGGTGGTTGATTTATATGTCTGTGCAGCCGGTAAGCCAAGTTTAAGTGTATGCAGCATCTTTGGGATGGCTTCAGAAATGATGAGAGGGTATTTGTGGTCGGTATGGAGGAGGAGGTTGTGTGAAGGGTTGAAGTGAGGTTAAGGGAAAAGAAGGGACATCCCGACCAAGAGGTTAGTTCCCATTAGCTCCTGACTTCAACCATGGATCCTAGCAGAAGAAAGAGCAACTCCCGTGTCTATGTTCCAGCCGATTCTAACGACGCCTCAGTCTGTTAAACTTCATTCCTGGCAAACTCCTATTCTGCTCTTGTGCTTTGGCATCACTATCTAAGTTAGTCCTGGGACACATTTGCTACAACCCGTCCACTTCGTATTCATCTTCAACACCTTGACCCTGAGTCATGGGATGATTGTCCCTCTACCTCTTTCCACGGGGCGCGATTTACCCTCCGAAACCGATTCCATAGGTCCCTATACCGATTATACTGCGATCCGCCATCATAGATCCTTCTGTTCGATCATGTCTGCACAGGGCCATACAACGCACGAGCAAGCTCCACTCGCTTGCGAACAGCCGATGAAGTTATACCCTTAAAGGGACGCCATCCGTACACAATTGCTCTATGCAGAGAGAGCTAAAGATCGCCTCTTCCAAAGCAACCGAGTATTCACCGAACAGTTCACTACGAGTGTAGGCTCAGGTAGATTATGCTGAGGATCACTGTATGTTATTATACGTGGAACACCAGCTAAGTCTCGGTGACGTTGGTGCAAGGCCTCATTGAAGCTTTAGATTATACCACCTGCCACGAGCCGAGTCACCGCAACCATCGCACAGTATCGGTTAACTGCGTCCAACTCCGACCGTAATACAGATTTATCCATACCAGACTCCAGGGAGAGGAAGTGCACGATAAGCTCACTTCCGTGAGTATGACACGTCGTCTCCGTTCGCACATCTCGATGTCACAAAGAAAGGAAATGGTACCGACAATAACAGATCAGATGGGGACGCGTCTAAGATCTCTTCACACAAAGCATATCATCGCAAGGCCCAGATCTCTAAGGAATCCGCGTTTCCAATGCAGAGCAGCATTGAATCAGCATATAGCATTCTCCATCATTTGCACTCTGTCACCAGAAACTGCACCCAACAAACGACCCTCTTTAAGGAACGGGAAACTACAAACAGTAAACCGGAGTTGGAGTCCATCGGAACTTGGGCGTTTGGGGCCCCGAGGGAACTCAAAATCATAATGCAGCCCCGAGCCTATCGATGCACAAAATTAACTATAAGTCCAACATCTCAGGATACCGAAATACATCAATATCAAGTTCTTACAAATATCGACAAACTTCACGACGAAACTGATTCCAAATATCCAACTCTATAATAAGAAACCAACCAACACTCTGCTCAAATCCACGCGTCATCCTTCGACCCCAACCAACCCCATCCCCTCTATATCCCTCGATCTCCATGCCAACACCACTATTACACGCGCCTCCTCCCACAGTCGCCTTCTCCGAGTCGCCGATTTCAGCTGCAGGCTTTGTCACTCAATCAGTTTAACCTGCACAACTATCACAAACATCGACACCAACACATACACTACACACAGCTAAACACAGCATCAAATCTCACACCCCCCTCAAACACCACAGCTCCATCGCACCCACCGCACTTTCGCCCATGCCCCCAATCATACGTTCCCCATTATAGCCGTAAGCCGACCTTACACAACACCCATCGCCCCTTCAAACCCACACACTGTACGTCCGCGGCGTGTCTCTCCATTTCACACCGCCATGCTCTCCACCATGGTGCCAGTTGTACAACTCCGCTCCCGACCCGCCTACCGCCTGGCCCCGTCCCCACGCCGCACTCTCACCTCGCTTCGATCTCTCCAACGGGCTCCAAACGGGGATCCACGCGATGACCAACGCTCCCCCCGTACCCCGTGCATGTCCTTCACCGGTGAAGAACCCTGCATTATACAATAGCGTGGCATAGCATAGCATGCCTTACAAAATCTTGTTCTACCCGCTCTTACTGTGCCTCTTGGCACATGGACGCATGCTTGCATCGCGTGACCCGATCCTGCGGGTATCTATTGTGAGACTTTAAAACCGTGTCTAGCTCTGAGAATCCTGAGGACTGTGATGCAATACATGGGATAGAGATATAGGGCCGGGTTGGATATGGGCAATATGAAGGATTAGTTAAGTTATCTTACGGTATGGTATCATGTGGTGTGGTAAGATATCGTGTGTATGGTGTATTGCGTATTCGACCCGAATCCCTCTATACACCACACGGTACAGGATCTGACAGAACGGAAGGATTCTGGTCATCGGCATCGGATGAGAGGAGGGCAAGGGAGTACGAGATGAGATGATGGCTGCAGCTGGACTGGGCTGGAGCAAGCGAGGGAAGAATGTGAGATAGATGGGCGTATTAGTTTTGTGTTGCATCGGAAAATTACACGTGCATGATGAATTAGGCGACGCTACTCACTGTGTACTGTAGGGAGGAGAAAGGAACGCTGGGGTAATCAGCAGAGCCACAGTGTAAGCGCACGAGCAAGCGCATAAATAAGAATAGCACGGTTTGCGAATGGGGCTTCTGGAGACTCTTTTCCAAAGTGGACTGCTTGCCTAGAAGGAAGAACAGTCCTGGTATCATTGTTGGTTTATGTTTTTGGGTTGGTTTGTTGAAACTCGAACGTAGTAGATTTGATTGGTGGCTCGCGGGCGCATGAGTTGGTTCTGCTTCCTCTTGACCTGATGGACTGGATTGGTGCGTCTATTTCCTACCGAGACGTTTATGGTCTTCGATTCAACACATAGGCAACAACCATGCAAGGCGACTATTCAAAACGCCCGACGGCTTGCTTATGCGTGCATGCCGAACCCGGGTTCGATGCCTACTGCCTTGAATGCCTTTGCCTTCCTCTCATCGAGGACTTTTCGCTTCGCTTTTTGCGAAGCGGCTAGGGCGCGCACTTCGTCTTCTGTAATGAACTTGACGTTTTTGGGGGTGTCTTCGCGGTCCAGATCTACGGTCGCGCAGATGGTGACGTTTTCACCACGAATGGTCAGGACACCGGGGAGCTTGACGTCGCTGATCACCCATTTTGGTATACTGGGGTCCTCGGTATGAGCATCGGGGTTGCGGGCGGATATGCGCTCGTAGCATTCGGTTAGGACGAGGTTTGCTAGAGGTGTTGTTAGTTTTGAGGTGGGCGGTAAGTTGAGTCGGAAACATGCTGCGTACCGAATTGATCATAGGAGCGCAAAATGCCAATATACTCTTTCTCGTCACGCAATAAGACGTCTACCTTTTCTGTGGCTGTGTTAACGCTTCTGCTGACCAAAAAGTATAGTACCAAGGGAAATACGCACTATCCACCATATCTAGCAGCATCGCTGACGTCAAGAAAGCTTGAGGCGGGAGGTCGAATGGTAATATCTGTTGGTTTTGGGGCGGCGCGCGCGCGGCACCCCCGAGCACGCCTGGAGGAGCAAACGGTGCATTTGTTGGTGGTGTTGATTGGTACACACCTCCATAGCCTATTGCACCACCAGTTCAGCATGTTGAGTTCCAGCAATTGAGCTCGCTCGACAGAGACGTACCACTACCCGGTGTATGTGAGCCTGGCACATCGATACCAGCTTCATCTCGCCCTGTAGGTGGCGGTTGGTCCTGCAGCGAGCGCTGGAGCATCGCGTTGAAATCGACGGTGGTATTATGCTGCTGCGGATGGCCCCCCGCGGGGCCATTGTTTTGGAAGGACATTGGAAATGGCGGGCTGCGGGGCTGTCCTCAAAAGTAGAGCTTAGCCAAGATGGAGGGCGTGATCGGTTGAGAGTCTTAGCGTGATTGGTGGCCTGGAGAAGAGATTGGGAGCATGGCGAGGCGTAGGTGAATATTGTTCCGAGTAGCAAATGCTGAGTTCCGACGACGCGTTTGCAGTTGACAGCTTCGAGGCGGTCGGTGTTACGGCGAGATTCGAGATCGAGCGGGGAAACGTCGGGCCGTGTTGAGCCCTGGTGCAGGTGACTAAGGTGTTGTTTTTCCAATGTCGCGCTCCAAACCTCGTCAACCCATGACCATCGCAACCTGAATTGTCGGGTTACCGTCCCGATATTGGAAAAATCGGTAATTTGAACTAAATACAGGGCTGAAGGAGTGTGGCTTGATCTTTTACGGCCGATGAACCGTTCGATTAATAAGAGAGTTGTCCCTCCACCGACGACGGACGAAGTTTGCTGAGTTTGTTCCCGTATTCGGACGTAACAATCCGGATATCGCAAAATAGCAACAATAGTTTGACCATTTCAACACTTAAACGTCGAAATCTGCAGTCTCAAATTACTTCGTCTAGCACTGTTTCTTTGCCATTTATTCATTCTAATAGATTTGCTGCACTGTGCTATATTACAATGGCGGCCTTATTTCGCATCATATACCATAAATGGGTTCCCCTCCAAGTGGTAACAGAGTCTTATGCTGGAACGACTGTAATTGTTACAGGTGCTACCTCAGGCATTGGCTTGGAGGTTGCCATCAAATTCGCCTCCCTAGGAGCAGACAAAGTCATAATGACTGCGCGAGACCTGAAGAAGGGGGAAAGAGTCAAAGCCGATATAGAACTGCGGGTCGGCAGAAAAAACCAGCTGGAACTATGGGAGCTAGATATAAACTCTTATGACAGCATCGTCGCTTTTGCTCAACGTGCGAATGGTCTGGAGCACCTGGACATTGCAGTGTTGAATGCTGGGTTACACAATGCCACCTTCAAACAGTCGAAGCTTGGATTCGAAGAAGATATTCAAGTCAACGCAATCTCGACAGTCCTCCTGGCAGTCTTACTTCTCCCTAAACTCAAACAATCACCTCGACCGAATGGAAAGATTCCTGTTCTTGAGTTTGTCAATTCGGGCCTCCACCAAAGCTTGCAGCTCAGGCAACACGCGGCAGCAGACCCCAAGATTTTGGATTTCTATAATAAGCCCGATGGCTTCACGCCGAGTCATTATTACAGCGCGTCCAAACTCTTCCTTATGTACGCAACCAACCACTTGGCCAAAGTAACATCATCCGGCGACGTCATCATCACGTCTGTGTGCCCCGGTATGGTAGCAACAGACCTGGCTCGTGACTACAAGATGCCGGGCGTAGCAATTGGATTGTGGTTGATGAGAATTATTTTGCAGCGCAATCCGGAACAAGGAGCGAGGACACTGATCAGTGGGACTACGTTGGGTGAGAGATCGCACGGACGCTTTTGGCAGCACGACAAAATCCAACCCATAGGAAAGAGCTTGACAGGAGAGGCGAATAAGATTACTGGATTACGAGTATGGAAAGAGATTGTTGAGATACTGAGCGAGAAAGTCCCTACTTTCAAGGAAGCTTTGGATCGGGTTGTTTAGGCATGTTGCGATACCAGCTTCTGGAATTTCATTGAATTCTCTTCGATATTGTCTGATTAGCCTGCATGTCACACCTTGACTTTAGTGAACATTATCCGGTCTGTCTTCAGGTGACATTCTGTGAATATTTCAACCCACGAATTCGAGTGGATCTGAACTGATGTCGACCTGTCCCAAAACAGCCTAGTCTGATTTTGACTATTTGAGGATGACGTTGTGGCCTAATGGTATTCCCAGCTCTGACATACGAATACTGGCCTTGCGACAATCCCTTCAGCCTTCCCCGCCCTGGATAATATACCTATAACCCCTCTTATCACAGCATCTCACTGTGGCCTAGATGCGCAGGCCTTTGTTTCGCCGCAAGCTCTCCGTAAACAGTCTGTCGTCTCTTCCCCGCTACGTCCTCCCCCACACACGCCAGCGAGCACGCGCACAGTTCTCCAGGTTCCGCCACGAGATCCTCCCCTCGCTCAAGCACGGTGCGCAATCGCGTATATATAAGTACATTGTGTACAGACAGGCGCAAAAGCTTGGTAGGAAGGCCGGCATCTTCCAGCGGCTACGCGGCACGATTCGATGACTACAAGGCTCCAACTACCTACAAAATGAAGCGCGACTGCGACGTCAGAGGTTAACACAAACAGGCGCTTCCATCGAATCGAACAAAGGCGCTATGAGTTACCAGGAAAATGGTGCCTATGGGGGAAGGGAGCCCGGTGCCAGGAGGAAGAAGTTGACGGGGTACCTGAAGGCTGCCAACGAGCTGCGGCAGACGTACCAACAGCAATATGCGCCAAACTGGTCTAGCAGGGAAACCGCGTATGAATATGAGGATGATACACCTGGAGAGTTCCCAGACGCGGCGATTGTACGCAGCGGTGAAGAGGAGATGATATTGTTTCCCAGTTATGCGAGAAAGCATGTGAAGCGAAAGGTACATGATGCCTCAACACTTCCCAAAGGAGCTCCACTAACAATTTTCAGCCTGAGGCAGAGCCAGGAACTTTGCAGGAGGTGCCAGGCGAAGGTCGTGATGTCCGAGACTCCACTGGGGCTGGGGATGCCGAGTTTTGGAAACAACAATGGGACAATTACGAGGACGACAATGCTATAGTCGACGTCGATGTGCGAGGGTGGATTTATTCGCCGCACAAGGGGCAGATGTCACGGAAGCAGAGACTGTTCATCGGTCTCGCGCGCCAGCTTGTCGGTATACAGGCTCCCGTGGCAGGAGCGTCAAAGCCTGCGAGTTCCTCCGCAAGTCCTATTAGTAGTAGAGACGCGAGTCCCGGTCACACAACCCACCGTGATCGAGCTGAAGCTCGACAATCTCAGCGTGATGAGATGTTGACAGCGAAGGAAGCTGAAGAAATACTACGAAAAGGTGAAAAAGAGGCAGAAATAGCAGCCAAAGGAGCTTACAGCGAGAAGCCTTCGACCGAGGACGACAGCATGAAACTGTACCGTACCCAAAGTCGGGACAGCGTTCGATCCACTGACTCGAGAAATCTACATCCACACTCGCATTCGCACACATCTTCACCCAGCCCGTCCAGAGGCGGAGACCAGCACATCACCCCTCTCCAGAAACGAGCTTCATGGAACCAACCGTCCGATATGAACGCAGCCGAACTGGCCGAAGCAAATGCAAGGCTGATGGCGCGACTCCGACATTTTCTAGCAATACCAATGGCGAATACCCCTATCAGTGTCTTCTTCTATAATGAAGAGATCTCGAAGCAAAGGACAATTTATACAAACCCTTCTGGCCATTTCAGCATATGTGCCGCTCTCGATTTTATTCCAACACATGTCCGTATCCTTGCTTCAGACAGACTCTCAGCAACAGAGGAGATTCTAGTTACGGAAGAAGCTGGTGTCAGTGTCATCAGTGACATTGACGACACCATTAAGCATTCCGCAATCAGCAGTGGAGCTCGAGAAATCTTCCGTAACGCGTTTATTCGTGATTTAGGAGATCTGACCATTGATGGTGTTAAGGAATGGTATAATCGCATGGCGGATATGGGAGTGAAATTCCACTACGTCTCCAATTCTCCTTGGCAATTGTACCCCGTTATATCGAAATATTTTTCTATGGCTGGCCTTCCTCCAGGGTCTTTCCATTTGAAGCAGTACAGTGGCATGCTTCAGGGAATATTCGAGCCAGTTGCCGAGCGGAAGAAGAGTACGCTTGATAAGATCGCGCGAGACTTTCCAGAAAGAAAATTCATTCTTGTTGGTGACAGTGGTGAGGCGGATCTCGAGGTTTACACCGACTTCGTGCTTGAGAATCCTGGGCGGGTCATTGCTGTATTTATAAGAGACGTCACAACCACCGAAGGCACAGGATTCTTCGATCCCTCTTTCGGCTCTACATCTGGTAATGGAACTCCATCATCCCAACGAGGCAATTCTTCTTCAACGAAATCCAACGTTTACGCGTCAAAAGACCACGAAGATGACCCAGAACTAAGAGCCGCCATCGAAGCCTCCCTCCAAGACTTGGACGATAGCAACAAGAGACGCTCCAAATCCCTATTCCCCCAGATCAACGCCGATCACCCAGATCTCCGCCCCAAACTCCCTGCGCGGACTCCCTCAAATCCAGCACCCGAAGCTGGTAAAAATCTGATAGATCTCTCCTCATCCGACGATGAAGGACCCATAACCCTCCCGCCCCTCCGCCGCGTCCACACTGACACGCAAGCTGAAATTCATCAGCCCAAACGCTCATCGTCCAATAGCAGCAACATCGCTAAACCCGCACCGTTACCACCGAAGAAACCCACGGCCCTCCGCAGCTCGTCAACCGATACGACGGCATCAACTCCTTCATCCCCCTCAGCATCTTCCTACAAAGCCCCCATACCCCCGAAACCCCGTCGCCCCTCCTCGACCATTCACGCCCCAAGCCCTCTATCTAATAAACCCATCCCCGCACCCAAACCATCCTTCGCTCAAAGCCAAAACCAACACCAACACCAAAATCAATCCCAACTTCAATCCCAACTTCAATCCCAATCCTATGCTGGCATGGCCCGCGACAAGCTCTCCGCAGTCTACAACAACCTCCCCTCCGCCTCATCCTACCTATCCAGCTCCCCTACCCCACAACCCTCTTTTAATACCCCCGAAACCTCCCACCCCGCTCTTCAAAAATCCGCCCCCCTCCTCCCCCACCCCGCCGCGGCGTCTCCGCCTACCCAGTCGCAGCTGCTTCATACGTTGGCACCAAAGCAGCCTCTGCATGGCAGCACGCGCCTTCAAGACCACACTTGGGATATTCGGCCACGGCGACCGCACCATTTAGTAGTGCAGCGGCTGGAGGAATCGCAGGACCGCAGAGAACGAATACAATGGGCAGCGTAAACACCATTAACTCCAACGCCGGAAACGGGGCCGGAAACGGGGCCGGAAACGGGGATGGCGCTGGTACCGGTGCAGGAGCGGGAGCATACAATCCGTACGAAGGGATGAACAAGCGTGAAGTGCTGTGGCATCAGCGATGGAGTAAGGCGGAAGGGATCTTGAAGGAACGCGGGGTTTTGTTACGCAGTTGGAGGGTCGGGACGGATGTGGTGGGGGAGGCGGAGAGGTTGGTTGAGAGGGAGAAGAGGGGGAAGAGGGAGGGGGCTTGACCGGATATAATACAATACAGTACATATATATATACATTTTTTCATCTTTGATTCTGGGGGTTTGGATGTTTGTCGTAGAGAGAGAAATGAAGAGTTTATTTATTCTTATGTTGGGCTATTTTTTAGTTCTGGATTGTTCTGGTGATTTCGGCTTTGGCTTTGGCTTTGGAGACATTGCACTTCCGTATTCTTCTCATCCCGAATTCTGTTTCTTATTCATGTGACGTCGATTTGTATCATATACCATTCTAATAACACCTATTGAAAAAAAGAATCTAAAACAAGCCCATCCTCACCAACTCCGTCTCAACTCATCTATCACTCTGTACCCACTCCACCACTCAAACACCCCTCCGCCCCCCAACCTTCTTCATTCCCTCCCTAGCCTCCTCTCCAACCACCAGACCCGGCAACTCCAGCTCTCCCTTCTTCTCCGGGTTCGGCAAAAATCCCAAAGCAATGAGATATGCCACATAAATCCCGACTGTCTCCACCGTAACCGCCCCTCCAGCCGACCAATCCACGCCCGTCCACGCCTGATCGCTCTTCAACGCAGTTGCCGAATTCGCGTCATCCAGTTCCGGCGCTTTCGTATCGGCGGGTAGATCTCCTGTTACGAAATGATAGAGTGGGAGTAATGCGTGGGCTTCCGTGGCGTTTTGAAAGGGGGCCGTACCGGCGACGTAGGCTTCCATGGAGGTCTTCCACTGCGGGTAGGAGACGAGAGGCACAGTGTAACCGTACTTTTCCAGGGCGCCGAGGAAGGTGTTGAATGTGATGCGGGGACGCGATGTGATTTGGGCGACAGCAAGGGGGGAAACGGGGGGTGAGAATGCGGCGGCGACAACGGTGCGTGATACGTGGGTTACGGGAACCATATTGATTGTGTTGGTGATATCGGGCCGGGATTGGAGCTGGATACAGCCCTTGAGAATGCGGATTAGGAAGTCGTCTGTGTTTGTTGTGCCGGTTGCTGGATCGCCTAGGACGTAGCCTGGTCGGATCACGGTGCCGATGAGACCTTTGGTGCCTGCGATGCGGGTTATGTATTCGGCAGCCCATTTGGATTGACCGTAACCGGTTCCGAGGCCTTTGCGGGCGGCTTCGAGAGAGTCGGATTCGGGGATCCCGGCGGGGAGGGTCGAGGAGAGATGGACGTAGTGGTCAGTGTCAAGGACGGAGGTCGAGGATACGAGGGCGAAATGCTTAGGGAGACCGGTGGAGCAGAGGGAGAGGGCGGTTACGGTAGATATGACATTGGGAGCACGAAGGCGGGAATAGGGGAGGACTAACAATATATGTCAGCATTAACATGTATGGGCATTGAGAAGTATAGATGGAATTAGGATTGTACATACCCCAATGTACGAGTGCTGCGTTATGGATCACGACATCAACAGTGTCGGCGAGAGTGTTCCATTTGTCGGGTGCAAGACCAAAGTTTGGTTTCTCAAGGTCACCGGTCACTGCGTCGATGCGAGATGTCCAGCTATCTTCCCAGATACCGTATGCCTGGCAAGTATCTCGAAGACGCCCGAGAGCAGCATCGGCGTCCTTAGCTCGTACCAAGGCAGTGACTTTACCAGGTCGTGCTAATAGATCTTTGAGGATGTAGGCACCGAGGAAACCAGTGCCGCCTGTCAAGAAAGTGTGAACCTCCTCTCCAGGCTTGAGAGGCTCTCGTGACTTGAAGTCGGATAATTGCTTAGCGAGATCTCTAGCATCGGCAGAGTAATCCTCGTCTTCTGGGTCATCTTCGATGGCCTCGCCGGTATCAAGACGAAGACCAATTGGGTCCAAAGACTGGTCGATGTTGGCGGAGAAACCGCGGAGTGTGGGAAACTGGAAGATGGTGCCAAGTGGCAGATCGATGTCCTTGAAGTGCTGGCGAATCTTGAAGAACAGCTGCTGGGCAATAATAGAATGTCCACCAAGATCGAAGAATGAGTCCGTACCGCCAATGGTCTCCGCTGTCACGCCACGATCCCCAAGTAATTCCGCCCAGATACCAGCAACTATCTTTTCCGTCGAGGTCAAGGCTTTGCCGAGTTGGGATGGTCGTCTCGCGCCAGCAGCGGCTAGCTGCTGAGGCTCTGGGAAAGGCAAGGCCGGCCGATCGATCTTTCCATTGGGATTGAGCGGGAAACGTTGGAGAGGGACGAGAACTGATGGGACAGCATACGCTGGCAGCTTCTTCTTGAGATGCTCCCTCACATCATCCCGGAGGTACTTGAATCGCTTCAGCATGCCGACCATGGTCGTGTCCTGGGGGTCATCCTTTCCGCCTCGCTCTTCTAGCCACTGGTACCAACGCTTCATCTCGGGTACAATGTAGCTGACCAATGTAGGCTCTTCGTATGCATCGCGCTTGAGCAGTGTGACGTTCTCGCGCACCAAGGGGTGAGCTGCCAGATGGGAGTCGATTTCACCAAGTTCGATACGAAACCCACGAATCTTGACTTGATTGTCCACACGGCCAGTACAGTGAACGTTTCCATCAGGGCCATAATGCCCGAGATCTCCAGAGCGGTAGAGTCGGTCACGTGGGCCCATGTAGAATTCTCTCCAGGGTTCTGGTACGCCTTGTGACTCGACCTTCTTCTTGTCTGCCTCCTCCCACTGCTTAGGGTCTACGAACCAGTTCTGGACAAATTTGGCCGCCGTAAGATCGGGAAGACCAAGATATTCCTCCGCAAGACCACCTGCCCGGACATAGATTTCTCCGCTCTTCCCCGGAGGACACAAGGTGAGATCTTCGCGGTCAACGACGAGAAGCTGTACGTTGTTCATGCCACGACCGGCGGGGATCACCTCGCCGAGGCTGTCGAGGAAATCTGGGGCTTCAGCCCGGCTGGGTACCTCGTAGTAACTCACTGCCCTTTGTGTTTCTGTAGTACCGTACATGTTTACGATGCGCACGTTCGGGGCCAAATTTTGCAGTCTCCTACAATCTCTCTTAATCAAAAGGTCACCGACGAAGAATGAGTGGTGTAGAGTTGGGAATTCTGCAGATGCACCACCAACCAGGATCTGTCCCATGGCAGGGGTAAGATGTGTAACGGTTGCGCCATGTCGTCGCATCCATACGGCGAGGAGCTCGTGCTGGATATCTTCCTTACTCGGTACTAATAACCTGGCGCCCAGGAAAAGGGGTGTAAATATGTCTCGCTGGATAGGATCGTGAGCAATGCCAGACAACATGGTGAACTTGTCATTTTCAGACAAGCCGAATGTCTCGGCCATCCATGGGAAGTAATGTGTCAATGAAAAGTGTCTTCCTTTGACTCCCTTTGGTTTCCCCTCTGAGCCAGATGTGAAGGAGAGTGTGGGTGTGGAGTCTGGCCCCACAAGTACGCCGGGGAGCTCTGCCTTGAGACTCTGCTGGGCTTCAAGAACGTCCTTGCCCGCGACAGCTCCACCGACTAGGGAGCCATCATTGTCCAATCTCAACCCAGGTACCTCGGTCCGTAGACTCAAGTTGTCTGAGATGTATGTTCGTACTTGCTCCGAGATCTCGCCGGCTTCTTGGGTGGCCTTGTCAATGACAACGAGCGCGCGGGGTTGGGAGACTTCGAGATAGATGCACTGGCGATCTGGTGGGTATCTATGACATGGATTAGAAATTTGGAAATGGGTGTAAATCGATCTATGTACGCACAATGGGTCGAGGACACTGAAGGTCGCGCCGGCAGCGAGAACTGCCATAATGGCGACGACCAAGTCAACGCCTCGATGGGCGAAGATCATAATGACATCCCCTCGCTGGATTCCATTTTGGACGAAGTGGTGTGCTAGCACTGCCGTTGCCTCGAATATCTGCTTGTAGGTGAACAATCGTTCGGGGATTCTGGATGTGGCAGTCTCGACGACGCATGGCCGGTCGGGGTGTCTCCGCGCATTGGCAGCGAATATCTCGTGGATTGGGCCCTTGAAGTCAGACCAGAGGAGGTCTGCGGTGGGATCTGGAATGGTGGGAGAGGAATTAGACCCCATTGTGCGAATGATGTCTCAATTGAGAATGCGCGATGGGAAGTGAAGGCGGGGTATCTATGAAGGTATTGTCTAAGTTCCGCCTGGGTTAATTTTATTTTGGAAAAAAGGAAGGGGACGATCTATAGTACAAGGAAAGGCGACGAAAGAAGGTCAATGGGAGATGTGACTCTGTTGACTCCTCTAGCGGCAGTGTGGGGAAGAAATATTTGGGGCAGCAATGACGCGCCGAGAGGAATTGGGAATGAATCAGTTGGACTGGTGCGACATCGGAGAGGGCGCGGGGGCACGCCAGTCACATCGATCCGATCTTGGCGTCCTGCTTTTTGCCGTCCCGCTCTCCGCCCCCCACGGCCCTCCGCCCTCCGCCCGCCGCCCTCCTCCTCCGCCGGGGCCAAGATTCTCCATTCTTTTCTGGGGCTGGTCGGGATTCCTGTTTTTCCGATGTCCGGTGCTTCTCAGCCCTGTCTTCATTGTGGACCCTGTCGAATCGTGCTCCAGAGTGCTAGACGACGCCACGACCTTGAATCAGGCCGCGTATCCGTATGCCATACGAAATACCTTGGCCACTTTCTGTCCACCGGGTGGTACACAGAGCAGTGGGAAAGGCGTTCAAGAGTTTCTTTGGTTTATTTTCTTTTCTATTTCTCGCCCACTGGGCTGCTGTAGAACCCCTCAGCTAGACGCTGTGTCTCCAGCTACGCACACTCTCCTCTAGGGGGCCCATCCGCTCGTTCCATCGCGCGTGTCGTATAATCCCATCCCCACACCCCTACCAATCCCCTAGAACCTCCAAATCCTCTTGCGCCTCTTGCGCCCTGTCCACTTTCTGCACTTCCACACTTCTACACTTTCACACTTCCTCGCCTTCTTATTTTCTCACTTCCTGTACCGGGTGCATTTTCTAGTAACGCCACGGACACACAAATGCCGCCATAAGCCCCATCCTCACCCGTACAGCTTCCACTTCGCCTGTCTCACCATGCCAGTCCAACACACCTTCATGGGCCGCCCTCTCCGGCTCCGCATCCCTCCCCGTCGATTCCAGCTCCTCTTCATTCTCGCCCTCTTCATTTTCTTCGCGTTGACCGTCTACGGCCCACCGAGATCCGCAGAAGGCCTCTACGAAGATGTCGCCGAAGCCGTCAAGAACCCGCAGAACATTCACCTTCCGAGCGTCCCAAAACTCCCCGAGTTCCCTCCTCTCCCAAACCCATTCGGAACTCCCTCCCATAAACCTCCCGTGCAGCCCAACAGCACTGCAACCAGCCAATACGGTGCGATCCAATGGTTTCAGGACTTCAAGTGGCGCATTGGCTTCTCCTCCAAGGTCACTCTCGATGAGAACGTCGCCGTCCTTCCGCCGCTGCAAGATCGACCCCCCATCTACACTTTTTATGACGTCAAGGGGAAGCAGGACAAGAAGCAGTCGGAAGCCGAGAGTCGCTTGATTCTGGCATGGCGAAGGGCATGGTGGGCCCAGGGATTCAAGCCTCAGGTGCTCTCCCGCTCCGAGGCCGAAGGACATCCGCAATATCAATTGTTACAGCGCATGAGACTCGACAAGGTCGACGCAAAAGTCGAATTGGAACTCATGCGATGGCTGGCTTGGGGATACATGGGAGGAGGTGTATTGGTCAATTGGCTAGCTCTTCCCTTGGCGGAGCACGACAATGCCATGTTGAACTTCTTGCGCCGCAAGGAGTATCCCGTCCTATCGCGGGTCGAATCACTGCAAAATGGCGTGTTCTTTGGTGAAGAGAAGGCGGTCAACGAGGCAATCAAAAAGGTTGTTGGACATGCCATCTTCAAGAACATCACCGCATCCAAGGACAAGATTGAAGAGCTGGGCAAGAAGACTGGCGGTGCCGTGGTCAACCTTTTGACCGAGAAGGATATTGCAATTGACCAAAAGGCCAACGGCATCGCCTACTACTCTATTGACACCATCACAGGCACGTACAAGCCTGTCGCCGAGAAGCTGGCTAACACCACGACCTATGTCGACGGCCTCGACATGCTCACCAACCTGATCAACGCCCATGCTCATCTCGTCTTCCAAGAGACTTTCCCCAAAGGCGTTGCTATCGTGAAGCCCCTCCCCGAACATACCACTGCCCTGATGTACGAAACCATCTCCATCGGCCGCAACCTGACCCAATGCCCATCCACTCCTCTCCCCAAGTCTTGCCCACCGAACCGTCCCAAATGCAGGCCTTGTGACTCCAACAAACCTCTCGATCTCGTCCTCGTCCCTTCCTTCCAAAATTCGCCCAGCACCTTCCAAATCGGCACGGTCCCACACCCATACACCTTGAGCTCCCTCCACTACGCGCGCGACACTCTCGACGAGAACTTCCTCCGCCGCAACGCCGAACGCGACCAATGGCTCCTCGCCGCGACTCTCGAAGTCCTCGGCAAAGACACCACCGCCGAAGAGCGCATCGTGCACTTCAAAGACATCATTGCCTCACCCTCCTCCACCCCCTCCTCCCTCTGGCTAACCGCCGAGCGCGAATCTCAAGCTGACCTAGACTGGGTCTTCGGCTTCTCACTCCCCCAAACCTCCTCCCAGGGCTCACAACCCGATTCCCGCGACCCCACTCTCGTTATTTTCCCGCGCCCTTCCGAACCCAAAGCACTCGCCTCCGTCCCCATTCCCGAAGAGAGATGGATCAAAAACGAAGAAGAGCGGCTGGTCAAAGCGCGGGAAGCGATCCGCAGCCAGGACAAGCGGATGAAGGAGGTGGTAACTATGGTTGAGCAGTGGAATCTCGCGGATACTGAGGCGTGGAGGTTCGCTAGGGCGTGGAGCGCGAGGCGCAGGAGGGAGAGGGAGGTCTGGGAGGAAGAGGAGAAGGCGTTTGTGGGGAGTGAGAGGAAGAGTGGGGTTTTGAGAGTGGGCAAGGGGAAGGGGAAGGGAGGGAAGGGGAGGTATGGGGATTAGATTGAACGAGTAAGTAGGGAAGGGAGGGAAGTGTAGATATCGGATGTATGTACGCATATCTTTGGCTTTGCTTTGCATTTTAGAACGGCGTTGAGGGGGTTTAGAAGAGCGGGGACAGTGTATATTCATCCATTTATGCCTTTATTCGTTCATTCATCTATCTAGCTTGATTTCTTCTTTTCTTCCACCTCCTTTCCTGCACTCTTTCTTTTTGGTCTGATGTCACGTTTTAGACCTACAAATTCGCGTAGGGAAGAGTGAAGGGGAGAGCAAGGAAAGGATGATGGATAGTGAATAATGGTAAATTGGGAAAAGTGAGCAGTGAACAGTGAGTTGGAACTAGCGAGCAGTAGTAAAGAGCAAACAATAAAGAGTAACAAATTGACGTTATGATTATGAAGAGTGCTGTTAGTAGTGAAAAGTGAAGAGTGAAGGTAAAGAGGGATGGTAATGAACTATGAACAGTGAGTAATAAATTCAAGATGTGTATAATGGTTAGCAAACTGTCTTGAATATTAGTGAAGAGTTAGGGTTGAAAAATAGCAGGTAGTAGTGAGGATTATACTAAGCCTTTTATAGATTCGGTGCTATTCCGTCCTAGATCTTATTCAACAATTAGTAGTTTTGATTAGTTTCGAGTGTACAAAAAGATAGATAGGTGTTGATTCCCTGCTGTTCGCATATAAAGCGTCGAGCCTGGATTCTCTTGAATTAATAAGAAAATCCATCTCTATCAACTTCATCGGTGCTATTACGAATTCCTATATCTACATTGTTATATCGCCATCGGTTCAAATTAATCCCAACTATACATCCAAGCCTTCTAGTCTATACCTCGATCCCAAACTCCCAAATTCGTAGCTCAAAATTTCCCTTGGAACCCTTTCCCCACCACTCTATTCCCAACCTACAACCCTTCCCCCCTCAAACGATAAGATCATATCACATCCACCCACCCCTTGACCGACCAATCGACCTCCACATCCCCCTTCCCCCTCACAATCTCCACCTCCCTCACCATGCCCCCAACCTGAAAATAACACTTCCCCACCCTCTCCCCTGTCTCGATACTTCGATCCGGCCACGTAAACCCCGTCGTACACGCAATATGCGTCCCCCGATCTGCCCCATCAAACGCCGCATATGTCTTCGGAACCGACCACCCCGCATCCACAGACGCGCGATACCGTACGTAAACCGTGCTATTCGTCGGAGACTGGTAGAGTAGATATGTCTGTAGCGCGTTCGAAGACCCGGACAGTGGCGCTAGAGCCATCGTCGTGAAATGCGCCGTCTCTGGGAAGGAAGACACGAGGGGCGGGTCCGCGCGCGAAGTGAGCTGCGCCTCAGCACTCGTATTGCGAACAACCTCGACGAGATTCGAATTCGCATCGCGGTAGATGATACTGACATTCCCCAGTTTCTGCGTTGTGGGCACCGTCGCTATGTCGCCCCCGGAATCCAACATATTGAGTTCCAGGCTTTTAGATACCCAGGCGGCGGTATCCTTGACGACGAATTCGGAAACAGAGAGTTGGTTTCCGGGCGCCTGGTAGAAGACGTACGGCCAGGTGGTGGAGATGGAGGTGGAGAGGGAACCGGAAATGCTGGATTTGCTCAGGCTGCCTTCGGCGCCGAATGGGGGGTCTTTTTCTGGATACTTGGGTCCCCAGTTCCACTCTTGGAGGATGCCTGGGGGAATGGTTAGATACGGGGTAAATTGAGGTTTGGGCTCTTATACTTTTCTCGTCAACGTAGAAGGATTCGAGTTGTTCGGCCTGAAGTGAGGATTAGGGTTTGACCAATTGCACCGTAAATTGTTTTTGGGTTGGAATAGCTTACATTGTTTACTCCCCCACCCCATATTGATAAAGGGAACTTTGTCATTGTGATCGAGCTCCCCTTCCGTGATCTAGTAAAATTTCTTGACGTGACGGTCCATTTCCGCGCGTTGAAGTCGAAAGTAGTGGCTGACAGGTATCCGTCGTCATTTTGGAAGAGGAGACGGGTAAAGTAGGCGGTGGAGTCTGTTTCCGAAGCATCGATCCAGGATGCCACTGTGAGTGGCGAGCGGAAGGCGATGGTACTGGGCTTTGTTATTGGTGTTGAAACTGCGGGTGGTGGTTTCGTGGGGTTAGAGTTGGTGGATGGTTGTTTGTTTCTAGTGGTTAGAATGACAGGTACGATGATGGCGATTGCGACTATTAGGACAAGACTGAGCAAGAGAGGGTAAAGAATACGTTTTCGCCTCCAGTGCCAAGGGGACTTGACGATGTGGTGCTGGGGAACATCGTCCTGGTTAAAGTACACTGCAGGTGGCTGTGGAATCGAAAATTTATCGGAATAGGGCTGGGTGGCTTCTAACGCGTTGTAGGGAGAGACTTCGAGGTTGGAATAAGGAGGTGCTCCCTCAGAGAGGCCTGCAGAAGTGGGATTGACCATGTGGGAGGAAAGGTAATGGAAAATCTGAGTATGTGGTGTGTAGTTTCCAGATGCGTTGAATAAATGAATGAATGTTACGATTGTTTCGCTGTTTTCAATCGGGAGTGTAGAGATACCGATATCAGTATATCGGACAGAAAACTGTCTAGGGTATGGGAGATAGAGATGAAGTATGAGACAGCAAATGTTGGGAGGGAGTCACTAAACCATCTATTGTATGGCAGGAACAGGAGAATAGGAGATCAAGGCGCGCTGTGTGTGTGAGATTCCGCCACGCTGTGCCTTTGTATTTTACCTGCCGTATGCTCTGCCTGTATATTTCAAATTCTTTTATTGACATTGAAAACCCTCACGCGGGGTCAGTCGGGCAGTGGCGCAAGACGCCCAAGCGTTGGAACTCAACAGCCATGTTGGAGGCTATTTGGGGGCGAATGTCCAAAAGGCAACCTGACATTCAGTTTCAGCCCCAAAAGAGTAAGCGTGTGCCTAATCGAGTATTGAGCCGAGAATTACTTGTTCTCTGGTGGACGGAGAACCGAGACGATCGAACTACGACGGAGTTTACAAGCGAGAGGTTTTATATCTGTAGTAAGAGCAGGAAGATAAGTCAAATCGACTTGGCATCTGATACTGAATATGTTCTATCGACATTGGAGTGAACCGCACTTTAACTGGTACGCACGTGCTTTTACTGATTTCGTAATCCTTCAGTTAACGACGGCCGCCTAGTCGATATCTCTTAGACTTTGCATCGGCATCGTCCTACGATGTTTACTGGCAGACCAAAAGAATTGGCGACTTTAAGAACGATGTCGTGAAGGAGAAAAAAGTCCGCGAGACTGCGGTAATAAGCCAAGACACTTCGCCCTGTGCCCTAGACTCCTTTCATCAGCAGGCGCATCTATGTGGAAGATTTGTCGAACGGCAACTGATGCCCACGCATGCAATTGGAACCCCAGCATGTTCTAACCAATTGTGCATAGGCCCAGGACACGTTTATTTCAACTCATTCCCACGGGGCGTAGGGCCCGACGTATTGCGCCCCGCTTACGTGACCCGCTGCCGCCTAAACGTTGCACCAACGAGCGCGACGGGAACAATTGTTATGATCTTTTTGTATACTTAAATCAGATGTTCATACACACCAAACCGATCTGTCCAGACTGTCGAAAAGTTTACCGAGTCAATCCATTTCATCAAGTTTTGTATTTCTAGAGCTTCTGATTTGTCCATCATGATTGCAACATACTTTCATCCACTGGCAGTCTCTTTATTGAAGAAAGATGAACTTAGGATCGATTGATTGAAGGAGACTCAGATAGCTCCGCTCAAAAGAGTCTATTTAATCTACCCATGGACCGCTGCCTACTGACTAACCTACCACGTGAAGATGCCCCAGGTGCCCGTCCACCCGATGAGATGATCCACCCAATCGTTCAGCACTCCCCACACCATCCTGTTGCATCTTTCCTCCTAATATGCTCCCATTTTCTACCATATCCTCTTCTTAGCCTGCTCTCTCACTCAAAAAGCGATTGTGACACCCGCAATGCGCCGCCGCAACATTCACTAATGAGTGGTCCTCTGACCCTTGGCTCATTAAAGTTTTTCTCGGCGAAGAAAGACTTCAGAATTGCAGAAAACTTCAATTATATAAGACCGATCTCAACTTCAAAATATGAGCCTGCGCTCTCAGTCTGAGTAATACGGAATGGCAATTTTCCACTCGAAAGTCTTACGAAATCGAATGCTTGTCTCTCCATGCGCCATCATCCCTTCATGGAGAATGGAATATTTTGATCTCCAAGAGAGCTACCAATGGTGAAAATGGTAATGGGGAGGCCGATACCAAAGAGACAGAAGATTTTAATGCAGTCTTTTAAGCATACATGTACTACGGAATCGTTCCTGTACACGGCATAATGGTTATTAAGAACAAGCGTGTATCATCTCCTGTAAGTGATACAAGGACTAAAAGGTACATGATTAGTCTAGCTATTGCATGGAATAATTTGATGGGCGGTAGCGAAGGATTTTTGATCGTATAAATGATATCGACAGACGTATGGGGATCTTTATACACCGTCTGAGTCAGAGTGAACCGTTTGTTCATATGCTAGTTTGTTCATCTATTGCAAGAATCGGATCGAATTTGATTACTGATGCTATGTGAACACCGAGAACTTTTGTTGCAAAAATTCGAGTGATGAGATAAGAAGAAGATACATGGCGCGAAACCTTCTAAGAAGATAACGATTCCACACTCACAAGCCGTTTCAATAACAAAGCCGACCTAACATCGTGGCATTCTGCTCACAAGCCATCTTGAGAGATAAGTCGTAGGCTTTTAAAGATATGTCAAATGATCTGACTGATATGTCATAGGCTTGCGCAGCGACGATGTATTGCTTGATGGTGAATACGGAAGCGACAATCCCAAGTCCGATAGTCAACACAACACCAATGATCGCTGCCCACACAGCGACTATTTGGCCTGTATCTCTTCGATCAAATAATGCGTGTCGGAAACCTTCTGGTGGTCCATTAAAAAGATCTAACAGACGCTTGATTCGGGGCCTAAGATCGTCGAAATCATCTAGAGTTAGGGCTGAACCTCGTTTTCTTGCGTCTACCCACATTACACCCTTCTTCCCGGCCGCTTCGAGCATGCTTTTTGTTGCCAGATCACCCCAAGGAAAGAGTAAATTCAGAGACCGAACGATCTCGTCAATCAGGCCAGTTTTAAACGGAGACTCCGCATCCTCATGATCAATGAGAATCTTCTTGTGCTGGTATACGTGGAGAACACGCCGTCCTCTAGGTCCACTCAATCTTAGATGATCGTTGAGACAGTTGGCCCATTCGAATTCGAGACGGCAGAACCTTTTGAGATTAATAGCGGTGAGCATGTCGAGTTCGGCGCTCGTATCCAATCTAGTATTCGTATCTGGAAAGATAGGAATATTTTCCAAAATCTGGTTTCCTTCCCAGGTCACAGTGGTCCTGCCAGGATATATTCCTTCGCGTATAGTCTTGCTGAAACAAACATTGACCCCGAGCCAGAGGCGCACAGTAAGTGCGATACTGTTCTGGATATCGATGTCGGCGGAACTTTCAAAACAGGACTTGAGTTTCAACAACTCGATGATTTCCAGATGTGTTGAAGTCGCGTTATTCTTCAATACTTCCACTGTCGTAAAGAGATCTTGGAATGATTTAATGGGCAAGTTCCGAATTCCCGTTTGGTTCAAGGTATTGCCAATAAACAACAAGAGCTCAGTGTAACAATCGGATGATGCTAGGGAGACGATATGTGGCCAAAACTTTCGTAGGAGCTCATCTTGTTCTTCTTCAGACAGATTTTTAATGACCTGTGTGGTAGATAATGATTTGCCGGCTAAATTCGAACTCATTGCACGACGGAAGACGTGCCTGCTGTAATTAGGGTGGTCAGATAACACGAGTGATTAGAACTTGGTGTTAATGGTGGAAAGAAAAACAATCAAAGAATCAATACCACCCTACCACCCAACTGAACATTTTATCTGTAGTCCTGGCCCAAAAGTACTGACGTGTCTTCCAGCCTTGTGCGGGGTATGCTTCACGAGGCTGGCCCATGAAAACCCAATCGAAAGTTATACCTTGACGAGACGCAGATGCCCCTCATTCGACATTAGGCTGTCTATACACCTATTCTCTCTATATTCTCGCCCTTGGTGCTCTTATCTTGTCTATTATATTACACATAGTTTAGTGAATCAACGTAAACCTTCTATTCATCTCGTTGAGTTTGCTGTGTCCTACTGTGCCTACATAGGTACATAGGCTTCTTGGTGAACCTCTATGTCCTCTACCTCCACAATGTCACAGCCTCAACCTGCACAGCAGCCTAGTCGGGTTCCAAAAGCCTCCAGACTCTTGCCATGGAACGAACATTATGCGATAAGGGAAAAGGATGGCACGGACATTATCACCGGGGGAACTTCCAGCAGCCTTTTATCAAGTCTATCACCGTTATCGAGTTCATCAACGAAATGGTATTATGGGAAGAACAGAGAAGTCCCGCTACATAAAGATGTCGAAGATCTCTGGTACGACAAAACTCAAGAACCTCTTAACCGATATTTGATTACCCTTCTTAAGGGTATTCCGCGCAAGCCCCCCTATGACTGTGAGGTTGAGATTATCCTCTGCATGGCAGGGCATGTTTGCACGAGGGAACAAGAACTGCCAGGGGGGGCTCTATTTTCGACCAATCTTGTGCTGCTTAAGCCAACTGTTGTCATGAATTGTAGAGAAGACATCTTCTCGATAATAAAGAAAGCGAAGCTTGAGAAAGAGTCTCCACTGAAGGAATTATTTACCATGTCTGGAGGGCAGCTTTACATTGGTACAAATCTACCAATTCTCCTTAGCGGGCCTGGCGCCAAAAATGTCGGTACAGACGTACCAATTCATCTGAGCGGACCTGACGCCAAAGGAATCGATACTGCATTGTATATACAATACGGGAAAGATATAAATCTTCAATTCCCAGCGAAATCCCGATTTTTATGTGGAGGAATTTCAATATACAGTACAATTGGTGGCACATTATTTGTGGATGGTGAAGAATTCGGATTGACAACTGCCCACGGGGTAGTAAGGCATCTTTTATCGCCAAAGGATGATGGCACATCGTCTGAGACACTGCTTGATAGCGACGTGGATGAGGAAACCTGGGAGAAGTCCCAAACCCCTCATACTCTCGCATATCTTGGTCGGGGTACTAGGGGGGAGATTATACTTTCCCAGAGAAGGCACCGCCCACCTCTGATTTTGCGCTTGCGAAAATTCCAGGGTCCCGAAGGTATTGGGGAAACTCATCCAAGAGATTTCTCCCAAACAGTCGATTACCAAATGGGGATGTTACTATACCGATTGGACCCTCAGGGCTGGAACTGCATGGGTATTTGTTGCTACATAAGTCATATATTATGATCGGAGGTGTCTTTATAGAGACTAGGAGGGTTCAAATCTCTTCATATGAGTGTAAGTTCTCCGCAAAGCTATATTACCAATCTAATGGGTTCTAGCGACATGTGTTGGAAGCTCTGGTGCTTTTGTAATGCGTGACAAAGACGTGTGCGGTATCCTATTCACCAAAAGTACAGCAACAGGCTCATATCTTCATATGCTGCCCATTGGCAATGTCTTGCGCGACATTTATCATTTCAAGTATCCGAAGACCGCTATATATATGGCAGCAAAAGATGGGTACATGGCAGCAGTTGAAATATTTGTTCAAGAGTTGAGTGAGAGCAGTCACGTCACTGGTGGAACGGATCAAGCCAGCGGAAGCGAACTGGAGGAAAAACTTCTTATATCACCACTAGTGTTGGCTGCCGGAGAGGGCTCCGAAGAAACAGTCAGTATGCTGTTGCAGCTGAAACTTGCTGACATCAACTCGGAAAACAAAAGCCATTGCACGCCACTCCTGGCAGCCATAAAGCACGAGAGAGAAGATATTGTCATCCTTCTTCTCAATCAAGAGAATATCAACCCGAATCAACGTAGCATGGTTTATCAAAGTCCGTTGACAAAAGCGATCAGGTCCGGGAATTTGAAAATCGTCGGGATGCTGCTTGACCAAAAAGAGATAAACATCGATACAAATGATGGATATGGAATAGAACCATTCCAGGAAGCAATTAGGATGCGGAAAAGGGATATTTTGAGAGCGCTACTTGATCGAATGGACGTTGGATCTAACTTAGGGCGTGGAGGTGAAAATCTGTTGATACTAGCAGCGAAGTATGGCGATCCGGAAATCATGGAGATGTTATTCGGTTCAGGCAAGATTGACGTCCATGAAAGAGATAGTAGAGGGGAGACAATTCTACTATCTGCGACCAAGTCCTCTGTTTTTGGAATTGTGAAGACACTGCTCGATATGGGGGCTGATATCAACGCAAAAGATGATATGGGGGAGACGCCCCTTCTATCTGCAGCTAGCTCATCGAACTCTGAAATTGTGAAGATGCTACTCGACATGGGGGCTGCTGTCAACACAAAAAATAATATAGGAGAGACGCCCCTTTTATCTGCAACTAGTTCATCGAACTCTGAAATTGTAAAGATGCTTGTCAATAGGGGGGCTGATATCAACGCAACAGATGCTAAGGGGTGGTCACCCTTAATATGGGCGGCTCGAAACTCAAATCTAGAGGCTGTAGATTTGCTACTTGACCACGGGGCTTATGTCAACGTAAAGAGTCCCAAGGGATTGACATCCCTTCACTATGCAGTCAAGGCATCGAATACAGGTGTTGCAAAAGTGCTACTCAAAAGGGAAGATGTGGATGTCAACTCAAGAAGTTCAACAGGAACCTCACCTTTAATGGAGGCGGTCAATCTTGAGAGGACAGAAATAGTGAAAATTCTGCTTCAAGATCTCAGAACCACAGTCGATCTTGTGGACGAAGTCGGAAGAACGCCGTTATCATGGGCAGCACTATCTGGATATAAGCGAATGGTCGAGCTGCTTGTGGAGGCCAAAGCTGATGTCAATCATCGTGATAAAGGAGGCGAGACACCACTGACATTGGCAAGATCTTATCGTCACACGGAGTGTGTGGGAATGATGGAACAAGCACATGAAAACGAGGACAACAATGCCGTTGAAATCATTCATTCCACGCAATCTGCATCTCAGAAGGACAAGGAACCATGATTTTGACCGAATGAACTTAGAGTAAATCCAGGCGAGTGGTAGTCCAACACGTAGGGCTGCGTATTGTGGTCTTCGACGGAAAGAATTCTGATCATTCATAGTATATTCACAACTCCGGATTGTCCAAGTCCAACACCTCGCAAGAAACACTACCATCTCTTTTCGGGCGCAGAATAATATAATCGGAAACGAACAACATAGCACAACGAGTCGACAGCAAGTCGACAACAATTCAACGGTCTCCATACGACTCTCTTCAGGTGAAAACGAAATTTCTTTCTTACGATCATTTAATTGAATTCCGAGATATACACGTCTTCTATTTCATAGTATTAATAACGATGTACGGTCTACTCACTAAAACACTGTACGATACTACAGTACCCTAAGTGATATTAGAACTCGTGAACCTCTTCCTAGACCGGCTTGAACAAGAATTAATACTTCCATATGAGAACTCCTCATATGTCTCCTAAACAGCGATAAATTGTTATCTTTGTCTGTTCAATCAAATGGCAAATGAACATTTCGAAGCAATAGAAAACTCATCATGTAGATTTCATTGTATTTCCAACCCAACATATTCTATACACGAACCATATATATCGACATAATCAGGCAGATACAAGCATTACACATTGATTATTGTGCATCCCCACAAGCCTCAACCCCCAGCGTTACTGCCCTAAAATCTCAATACCTCCTAACAGAACCAGACAAACACACTTTCTCTATCTACTCCATATCCACCCACCCCACAACCTTCCAATCCACCTCCTCCGCCCCATCCCCCCGCCTCGAAAACTCCACCTCTCTAACCGCACCTCCAACCTGAAAAAAGCACTTCCCCAACCCAACACCAACCCCCTTCTCACTCTCCAGCGCAACTGTTACCCAACTGAATCCCGTAATACATGCGATATGTGTTCCTTTGTCGGCGCCTTCGAAGGCGGAGAAGGTGCGTGGAGAGGACCAGGAGGTAGAGGAGGAATAGGCGCGGTGCAGCATGTAGATTTTTGTGTCGGTGGGGGATTGGTAGAGGAGGATATTCGTGAGCGGGGATAAAGAGGGAGGCGGAGAAGGGGTTATAATGGAGAGAGGTGGGAGAGCGAAGGCGGCGAAGTGGGATGTTGGGGGGAGGGAACGGGAGGGGAGGATTGGTGGGTCTGGGGAGCGTTAGTTGCTAGATGTCGGCTTGAGGAGTTGGAAAGGATAGGTGGATATATACGGACCGTTTATTTCCCATGCTGTTGCATTGTATCCTCTAACCCATTCTACGAGATCGCCTTTGGCGTTGCGATGGAACATGCTTACGCTCTGTAGATTCTGTGCGCTTGGGACTGCCGCGATACCTCCGGAACCCACAGAATCACCGACAGGTAGTGACAAATCCCACTTGTTTTCCTTCCACGATGGATTGCCAGTGGTGTTTGGTTCGTAGTATGCTTGATGGAGCTGATTCTGGGGGTTCTGAAAGAATACAAATGGCCAGTACGCGGCAAGAGGGGAGGTGGGAGAGGCCGTCAGGTTGAGTTTGTCGAGTTCACCAAGCCAGCCGCGTTGGGGCGAGCTGGGACCCCATTGCCAATTGCGGAGGTTATCTGGATCAATTAGAGTTGGGGAATGAACAGAAAAGGGGTGGCGTTGAAATACTGACTGCTATCGTCGAAGAAGAATGCTTCGACTTGTTCGCCCTATGTAGACTATCGTCAATTATGCATTGTTGTGGTACTTTTGGGAAGAGAAGCTTACGACACGGCTCAATTTCTAAGCCAACCAAGATTATCGTTAGTATAGACTTTTGAAAATAAGGTTCATTGATGATCGTCTTACATATGCGTCCCGTCGGAGCCTTGCAATAGTAACGGGACTTCCTTTTTTGGCCTTTATCCAACCCCGCGTTAATGTTGATTTCCATTCCTTGGATCTTGAAAAATACGTGCTTGCTTGAAGATACCCCTCATCGTCCAGATAAATCAACCTGGTCTTCCAGTCTGCAAGACGCCCGTCTCCATCAGCCCAAGAGACTGCTGCTAGGGGAGACAGGTTGGCAATTGAAGAAGGCTTCGGAACCCTGGTCGGAGTTGATGACGCTGTGTATGATGATGACTGTGTTCCACTCAAACTACTTGATGTTGCAGCGATATCGGAAGATGCGCTAGGTGGGGTTGCTGCGACTTGTTTTGGTTTTTGCAGAAGGATTATCGGAACAGCGATTGCGACTGCAATTATTACCGCGCTGATAGCAACGATGATGAGTATTATTTGCCTCCGCGTTAAGCATTTTCGAGGTGGTGGATATTCATTTGGGTCCGCATAATAAGCGTATTGCTCAATAGGCTGTTGGATGGTAATCTTTTCCTCTGGTACTACTTGAAGCTCAGAGTGAGCTGGTACAAGCCACTTGTCGTGAGTTTGAGTGGACCCAACATTAGACTTGAACGAAGTCAATACAGTACTGGAACAATGAACGACGACCCATCAGTTGCTCATACCTTGAGAGCATAAGCTTCAGTATAGGATCTCGAATCGTCCATTGACGATCAGGGAGGTTGCTCAGACAGTGAGCGGAAGGGCTGCCGAGGTTCGTTCAGGATCCCCGTCGTATCCAACATGCACGCGACCAAATATAAAATGAGGGGTATTGATCAATAGAAACCAAAGCACATTAAGAAGAAAGAAAAGACAGTGATGATGGAACAGGAGATATGTCACCAACCATTGACCCTTTGTCAGTGAAGTTGAATGTGTGTGATTCTCGCTCAGGGAGCACCGGGGGCTGTGGTTCATAACAATAACTTGTAATCGCCCCATCGGATGGCCCCATGAAACTTAATTTCTTTGGGATCGTATGTAACTCGTCCCGGGAAATATGGAGTTCTAGCTGTCTTGGATGCCGTTTTTGTGATGCCACGGCGTGGCTGAGTCCCGTTCAAGGCGTATTTACCGCACAAGGGGTCGTGCCAGCCTTGTCAACGGGCGCTTGCCGAGGTGGATTGAACCAGGATGGTGGCCAAGAAAAACTCGCAAGATGATCTTGTTGGATGGACAGGCGCGTACAAATTAACAATACTTCCTCTCGGAGTTGGTGGATGAATGGGAGTAGCTTGTCCCGTGGAGAAGGGTTGGACCCGTACAGAAAAGTTGGACCCGTACAGAAGAGTTGCTGTGTGGTTTGTACTGTTGTGATTGGTTGTCATCGATGAAATGCGCTAGGTTCTCTAGCGCCGCTCTTAAGGGGTACAACATTCCCAAAGGTCAATTGATCAAGTCGTAGCCTCTTAGGTGGGAGACGAAGTCAAAGATGAAGAGATCGATGGCAAGCTAGGACTTTCCTATTCTAGAAGGTTGGTTGAGAGTTGGATCAGATAAGCAGGACCCTGGCCAAGATCGTCCGGTTCCTGGCACTTTGCTTCTTTTGAATAACGCGATCCATGGACGACTGAGCGCAATTCCTCCTTCCTCCACCACACTCTGACAATCCCGCCGTTATGGACCAGCTGGTAGATCTATGGCAGCGCTTCACCGAGATCGAGGACTATGACTGGTACCTCCAGGCTGCCATTGGCGTTGTCAGCGCTATTGTCTTCTATATCCTGTTCCTAAAGCTCGACGAGGAAGAAGCAGTCCCATACGACGTCACACCACCAGAGCAAGCGAAGCCTGGGTGGAAGGGCGAGGTTTTGCCCGAACCTTCGCTGAAGGCAAGTCGTTCTTATGCACTCTCTCCCCTCCTACCATGAGCTCCACTGACTTTGCGCCTCTTAGGTATCTGGATCATCCCTCATCCAATGCTATAGCCCCGCGACCGGCGAAGCCCTCGGACGAGTCAATCCAATTACAGCCGACGGCATTGACCGTGTCATTGCGAAAGCAAAGAAGGCTCAGGTAGAATGGGCGAAGACGACATTCTCAGAAAGGAGGGCGGTCCTCAAAACCATGCTCAAGTGCGTCAGTCTATGGTAGTACAGTTCGAGAAGAGGTAGTAACAATGGTTTAGATTCGTATTGGACAATCAGGACACCATTGCACGAGTTGCGTGCCTTGATTCAGGCAAGACAATGGTTGATGCGAGCTTAGGAGAGATTCTTGTCACGGCGGAGAAGCTGAAATGGACAATCAACCACGGGGAGAAGTCGTTGAAGCCAGAGAGCAGGCCAACCAATTTTCTTATGATGTACAAGAAGAATGAGGTTATATGGCAGCCCCTGGGCGTTGTTGCAGCGCTTGTGAGTTGGAAGTACGTTCTTCCGAACATTTTAATCTACACCAATGTCTAACATTTGCAGTTACCCATTCCATAACCTCATATCCCCGATCATCGCCTCCATCTTTGCCGGCAACGCTATTATTGTTAAGGGTTCTGAAGCCACTGCCTGGTCGAGCGCATACTTCGCGTCCATCGCTACATCTGCATTGGTCGCGTGCGGCCACTCTCCCGACATCGTTCAATCTGTCATATGCTGGCCGAATGTCGCAGAGCACCTCACGTCACACCCGGATATAGCACACATCACCTTCATTGGCTCTCGACCTGTCGCTCACCACGTATGTGCCTCCGCTGCAAAGAGCCTTACACCTGTGTGCGTCGAGCTTGGAGGCAAAGACCCTGCCATTGTTCTGGATGATATCAGCAATAGCGAATTCAAACGCATTGCAAGCATCCTGATGCGTGGAACTTTCCAATCCGCGGGCCAAAATTGCATCGGCATCGAGCGCGTCATTGTCCTTCCCAAGGTGTACAACAAGTTCATCGACCACCTAACCCCCCTTATATCCGCGCTCCGCCCCGGCTCTATACTTCATGCCCCCCGCTCGACCCCAGTCGACGTTGGTGCATGTATATCTGCTGCTAACTTCTCCACCCTCGAGTCCCTTATCGCCGATGCCGTCTCTAACGGCGCCCGCCTTCTCGCTGGCGGCAAACGCTTCATTCACCCAGACCACCCCTCCGGTCACTACTTCACCCCGACCTTCCTAGTGGATGTCATTCCCACGATGAAAATTGCTCAGACCGAGCTCTTCGCCCCCGTGTTCCTCCTCATGCGTGCTGAGTCTGTTGACCATGCCATCGCCCTTGCAAACTCGACCCCCTTCGCCCTTGGTGCGTCCGTCTACGGCGCCCACAAACCCACACTAGAGCGCGTAGTCCGCGAAGTGCACGCTGGCATGGTCGCGGTCAACGATTTTGCTGTAACATACATGGTGCAACTTCCATTTGGCGGTGTCAAGGGGAGTGGATATGGTCGTTTCGCGGGCGCCGAGGGACTGCGTGGTGTGTCCAACCAGAAGGCTATTACACGAGATCGATGGCCGGGGGTCAAGACAAGTATTCCTGGGCCGATGGATTTGCCGCTCGGAAGGAGGGGCGAGGGTGCGGGAGACAAGGCCTGGAGGATGGCGCAGGGGATTGTGTGGGTTGGCTATGGGGACTTTTGGGGCAAGGTTAGGGGGATCATGGATCTAATTGGATGGGGAGGGTAGAAAGAAGAGAGAAGAAAGCGAGGAAAATATAGACAGCGGTTGTTAGTAATACATAATTCTGAAGAGTGCGAAGACTGTATAATAATTCTCATTGATTCTGTACGATAGGGGCGATCTGATCCGGTCCGTGGACAATCTCACCATCCATTCTCCCTCCCTTCCTCATTCGGCACAGCCAGAGCTCATACCATTCCCCATTTCACTTCAAAAATATCTCTAACGAGCATTGTTCTTCGGTGCCTCAGTCGGCTCGCCCTCAGGAGTAGTATAGCACCTGGTCATACCGCCATCGACAACAAAGTCAGTTCCATTTACGAAACTAGATTCATCACTGGCGAGGAAGAGGACAGCCTGTGCCTGCTCAATAGCTTCACCAAAACGACCAGTCGGGAAATGAACTTCGCGTCTGTGTCGCTTGGCCGCATCGTCGCCGAGCCAGTCCTGCAAGAGGGGTGTGCTGTGCGTGGGTTAGTGATAATCACGTGACGTGTTGTTTACTTGGAATGGATAACATACTTCAACGGCGCGGGACAAAGGGCATTGAACCTAAATCCCTCCCTCGCATGCACCATAGCCAGTTCCCTCGTCAGCGCCAACACCGCACCCTTACTGGCCGTATACGCCAGCTGGGGGGTTGCACTACCCACAAGCGCCACAACACTCGCCGTGTTAATCACACTCGTCTTTTTCTTCCCGTGCTTCCTGAAACTCAACACTGCATGCTTGCTCCCGAACCACACACCCTTTACATTAATCGCCTGGGTTAAATCCCAGATCTTCTCAGGGGTATCGACGGCATCGGCGTCGTCGGCATGCATTATGCCAGCGTTGTTGAAGAGCACGTCGAGGCCGCCCCAGGAATCGAGGTGGGAGACCATGGCCGCAATATCTGATTCTTTAGAGACATCGGTGATTTTAGTTTCGATTTTGGAAGTTGTGTTAGGAAAGAGGGCGTGGAGTTTTGAGAGGGCTTTTTCGAGGGCTGGCCCGGAGATGTCAGAGAGCAGGACGTTGGCGCCTTCGCGGATGAAGAGGATGCTGGTTTCGAGGCCGATGCCGCTGGGAGGGGTCAGGGGGTTTTGGTTCTTTTCTTTGGGTTAAGAAGGGGTGATGGGATAATTGAGGGGTATCCTTTAATAGAGATAATGGAGTTTGTTTAGAATTGGAAAATTGGGTGATAGTAAATGATAGAGGGAATATTGAGATAGGAATCGAGATGAAACCCGAACACAAGAGAGAAAATTTGAAAGTATGTGGAAGACATATATGATCATGTGAAAGATGATTGCAAGGCTGGGATTGAGCGTAGAACCGAAATAATATGACCTACCCAGCCGCGCCGGTGACGATGCAGTTCTTGCCTTCCAAGCGGCCCATGTTGAATAGGACAGTGGTGGTATGAGGTATTGAAGTGGGATAAAAGAAGTCTGTGTAAGTTTTAGTATCGTTTAGTGATGGATCCGGGGTTTTTGAAGTCTTCGGCTCTGTTATGACTAATATTTACACTAGAGGGGGTCATGGTGACACGTGGGGATCAGAGAATGGCAACTGATATCATGGATCTTGCCGAGCGCATAACATACCTTCTCCAAGTTATCGAGCACGTTATTGAAGTGGAGGCAAACACAAGCGGATTTTGATCTCGAGTGGTAGTGGTGTAGGAGTCGTCGTGCAAACGACTAAGAGGTGACAGCACATATTGGATACGGGTAGTGTCGGACCCGATAATCGGCGCGTTCCTGGGAGATAAGAAAGCCCAAACTCGGCGACGGGCGTTATTGTGGAGGCATGGAACTCGGTCGGGGAAGGTTTGACGTGTCTGCGTGATTCCACGATCGTGATACAAACAAGCCTTCTAGACTGGCTTCGAAGAACTGATTGGTAAGTCTTTGCGCAGTCTAAGTGTTGAGATCGACCCCGCTATTGTGAAGATGAGGGGTATATTGTACAGAGAACGAGAGAGGCTTTCATAGTCTTAACCTTTGAGAATACGCGGCAGGGCCTCAAGCGATACACACGTGCGCTAGTAGCTGTGTGAAGCTAGATGTTCTTGTATAAATAAAAAGATACGAATCTTAGAGACCAGTGTATACCTTGTTCGCGCCGTGATTGGCGAATAATCTGGTCGAGCTTGGGATGCACATCTATCCCGCCGCCAAGTCGACGCACCGAGGCATCGTCATTGGTGGTCCGAGCTCCCTCGACCGGCCGTCCCAGTCCACGATAACCTGCTTCAACTATTGCAACTAACCGACTTACCTAAGTAACAGAAGCAACCGTTTCAACTACGACGAGACTGAGACCCTTATCTGATACTTCAACAGTGTCTTTCTCCTTTAATTCACTCTATTGGTCCCAATCTTACCTTCCGCATCGTTCCTCCACCATGTCGTCCGCAGACCCCTCCACGATAACGGCCGAGTCACTCCCCGAGCTCCTCAAAGATGATCTTGCCGTTAAGGTGGCCGGAATCGATGTCGATGGAATATTGCGCGGCAAGCTCATGGCAAAAAAGAAATTCTTGTCCATTGCTAAGGAAGGGTTTGGGTTCTGCAGCGTCATTTTCGGATGGGACATGCATGACCAGACATATTTCCGCGAACTCGGAATCAGCAACAAGGAGAATGGATACCGCGATCTGATAGCCATTCCGGATCTGTCTTCTTTTAGGCGTATTCCATGGGAGAAAGATGTGCCATTTTTCCTCATATCTTTTCACGACCCAGACAGTGGTGCGAGTTTGAGCGCCTGTCCACGATCTATATTAAAGCGCACGGCGGATAAGCTACATGAGAACGGATATGGCGCTATGGCTGGAGGTATGAATTTCCTCTACAAAGATCGAACAACTTCAAGCTTGGAGTATGCGCATACTAAACCTATCCCTTTGCACAGCGGAATATGAATTCTACCAATTCCGCGCCCCCCAAGCCCACGATGGCAGCGAGCGCAACTCCTCGTCTACCGCCGCCTTCCTCCGTGAAAACCCCGTAAACTCCCTACCGAGCTTGACCGAGGGCATGTTCGGATACAGCATAACGAGACCAGTACATAACCAGGAATACTATTATGGCATCTTCGACACATGTGCCAAATTTAACTGCGGAATTGAAGGGTGGCATACGGAGAGTGGGCCGGGTGTCTTTGAAGCTGTGAGGACTCCCATCATTCTTGAGACTCAGCAATCATTCTCAAATATCTGACTATCGGAATTGTAGGCCCTCGAATTCGGTGAGATAACCGCTATGGCCGATAGAGCCTCTCTCTTCAAGCTCGTTGTCAAATCTCTCGGCTCCAAATTCGGCATAACTCCCTGCTTTATGGCGAAGCCCCGCGAAGGGCTACCCGGAAATTCTGGCCACATGCACGTTTCCATCGTCGATTTCGAGTCGGGGAAGAACCTCTTCATCCGCGAAACTGAAGACAAAGACGCGAAATGGCAGGATTTGCGATGGCTTTCTGACCTTGGCCGCCACTTTCTCGCAGGTTTGATCGAAGGTCTTCCAGACATCATGCCCATCCTAGCACCCAACGTGAACAGTTACAAGCGCCTGGTGGAAAACTTTTGGGCTCCTGTCACTGTATCCTGGGGTCTCGAACATCGTGCAGCTAGTATCCGACTAATCAGTCCACCGACCGCAAGCCCGAAGGCGACACGCTTCGAAGTACGCGTCCCAGGCGCTGATACGAATCCGCATTTCGTCCTCGCCGCTATTCTCGCACTCGGCTGGCGGGGAATTGAGAAGAAACTTGAGATTCCGATTCCCCCGCTAGGAAAGGGCGAAGATGTAGGCGGAGCAGCAGACCAAGGCGTGAGACTAGCAAAGAGCCTGAAGGAAGCTACGGATCGATTTTTGGCAAAAGAAAGTGTGGCGCGGGAGGTATTTGGGGATGATTTCGTGGACCATTATGGGGGCACGAGGCAACATGAAATTCGGTTGTGGGATGAGGCGGTCACGGATTGGGAGGTGAGGAGATATATCGAGACGGTCTAATGAATTACTGGAAGAGGTTGGATCTACGTTTTTGTGATGTTAAAGCGGAGAGATCGTGCACATGTGTCGTGAACGCATGCAGTGATTTGCGGGGCACCTGAAGGAATGGAAGGGTAGTTGGATATACCAAGGTGCTTAAATTCAGATTCAGATTTCTAAATCCATCTCTTTATTTTCATCATTGCCAAACACAATACATCGTTCTAGTTAACCCCCAATCATCCCATTAAATCATCATTCCCTCAATATTCACTTCCTAATCATCGGCGCCCCCGGCAACTCGGGTAGCCAATTCACGTCGCCAACATCCTCATCCACCTTGGTCGACACACTACACTTATTCATTTCAGCTACACTTTGCGTTTTCATACTCTTACACTGTACATAGCACTCCTCATCTAGAATCTTCTGCAGAGAGTCGTCTTTCCAGCCAAACACATAATCACCTGTATTCCAATCAGCAACTCTCTCCCAAAACCCATCTCCCTCGAAAGAAAGAAAGAATTGGTATTTCTTACCATGATTTCCGAACCCAGTCGCATCCCCAAACGACCAAACAAACGGCTGTGACCCATCCTCAGGCCAGAGCGCTTTGGTATTGAACGCCCGTGTTTCGAATATGACTTCATACATTACTTGTGCGACACGCACGGGGTGGGTGGAGGGGCAGGGACCGTTGGAATCGAAGGTGCCGGAGGCGGGGTACGACTATGTACGGATGGATATGTCAGATATATGTGTATGATAAGACGAAGGATAGTGAGCAAAGGGAATGGCACAAACATACCATATGCGCAATATGATCTGGCGAATCGAGATTCACGCCATCCCAACATCTTGACACAATATATCAGTTTACAAGCTTTTCGTTTTCAAAAAGGGGAGCACACGAGACGTACGTCGGGAATCGCAAATTGACCATTATGCCCGCAGGACACGGTTTCTTGGGGAAATCTTTTGTTTCGGGGTATCTCGTGTTCATGTCCTGGAGACAAGTATATGTCAATTGTGGGTAGCGATCTGCTTGTTCTTTTGAGCTCGCAGCCGGGTCGCCGATGAGCATGCGGAAACCCTGGGATTGTGCTGTTAGTACCGCTTTTCGGGAATTCGTTTCTCATCCAAGGGCTGTTTGAGAGAGATGGAAGGGACGGGAGGTGTATTACGGGTTTGAAGGCGGTGACCTTTTCCTTTTGGGCGTAGTCGCCAAGGGAGGATTGCATGTAGTAGACTAGGGCGTGGGTTAGTGTGTTGTGGGGTCGATAAGGTGTAGGAGGTTAGGGACGGACCTGTCATGCCGCCGCGTTGGGTTTCGAAGCCGACATTGCCTTTTTGGGGGACGCGTCTGAAGGTGCCGTTGCGGGCGCGGAAGTAGAGGGAGGCGGTCCAGTAGTTGCCTAGAAAAGGTAATTAGTTGAGAGGGAGGAGGAAAGGGAAGGGCGGGAGGTGTACTGAAGTCCTGGTTGGTTGTTAGTATGATTCTTATGTTTGGTAAGGGGATTAGGAGGGCATTATGGTGGTTATAGAATGTGTATAGAGGAAAGGTAAGGTGGATAAAGGTGGATAAAAACCCTTGATTAATTTCCATGGAGGGAGGGCCTGCTCTATAAGACGAGGCCCTTCCGTTGGACTAGAACAAATAATTCTGACTCTCTCTAGAAATATTTCAAGGGAAAGTGAAGGACTAAAATGGACATACCTCTGAAGGTTGACATGTTGTACATGTGGACAGATTGGCGAGATCATGTTCACCTAGAGACGATGTCAGCGCTAAAATTTCTCTTAACTTGATACAATGTTGAAGCACAGATCAAGCCCATCATAACCTTCCACGAAGTGCATACCTGGTTTCATACTCGGCAAGAAGGAATTCTATATCCGTTAGCACGTGCTACAAACCCCAACACTACTTCCTACTGACCCCTCCGAGAATCTGATGCACATGCGGCGATGGATTTTGCCCCGGGTTAACCAATGGATCGAGACGATCGACAACGAGCTGCGAACATCCGAATCGGATCAACGCATGACTTCGTGCTGCGAGCGCGAAGGCGATGAGGAAACTCCACTGCATTGTTGCTTGTGGTGTGTGTGAGTGACGTGTGGGTACGAGGAAGGGACGAGGAGAAGAGAACCGCGACGAAAGCCCAGGTACTTTGGTGCTTTTAATCAATGTTTGGGATATGGAACTCACGGGATGTTGTGCACCTGTAAAGAATGGGGTTCAATAGTGAAGATATTGGATCATGGACCCAATGAGAAAAATCATATCGTAGAGGTTATTGAAAAATGGCGAATTGGAAACATATCATTGGCCTTTGCTCATCAATTGCAGTGAAACTAGTGGGACCAGCGTCTTCAGTAAAGCATTGCCGGTCTTGTTGAATTGTGAGGATAATCTAAACCATTTAGACAAGCATGACTTTAATATCCGCGATCCTAGCCTCGATACCGCCTGATAGGTTCGTTTATCTTTTTGAGGGTTATCAATTGGGTTTCATATTACCAATGATTTTCGACCAGACTGCCGGTTGTCGGTTGCTAGGGAATTGATTCATCTAGAGTTCGTCATCGATAGGGAAACATGGAGTCTATGCGGTTGAGAGTTTATATTGCGTCGGACAAGCGTTGGGTTCAAGTGGTACAAGGATAATGACGTGCAGTGCATTGTTGTAGACTTTCTTCTAGACTTTTTGAGAGTGTCGCTCTGTTGGGCGGCTATCTCTGGTCCTGCGTCATAAATTTGAATAAAATTATGAGTAGGGAATCGACTGCAACATTTTACATCATAGAAAAGTAACGGGTGGTTTTTAGTGCTATCAATGGATGAAGTCTCGACGGCGGCAGTTGATGCAACGAAGTCCAGATCAAACAATGAAAGGCGATTGGTTGATTACTACCATGCGTATGATTGTCAGTGTGGTTCAAGCAGAATGGCTTGGACGCTTGTGTTGATGTTTGGTATTTGGTGGTAGAATCTATGCCCTCAGAGGAAGCGCGTGGTCCAAAGATTCCAAGGTTGGTTACCTCGGTTCGGCCGGCATTGGTAACGACTGCCACCGCGGTGCGGGCAGGTATCAGGCTTGCGATAAGCTACCTCCACTGTCTTTTCCTCTCAAACCAGATTTTGAAGTCAACGGCGACTCTTATCCTTGTCTTTCAAGAATTGGCATGTTCATGGGTTTCCAATATCCCAATTTTCCTGACTGCCCACATTTCTCTATTACCATGCCCACCTAGCTGGACGAGAACGACTGAAGAGTAGACGGCAAGAGATAGAATCCTGCATATCGTTGATAATCGATTTATAGACATTTTCATGAGTCATCACTTCCCGTTCAGCTTGGAAATTAAAGACGAGCATGGTTTCAGATGTTTAGTACCCAGGTAATTTAATCCAAGCAGGAAGAGAGACAAAATGGTGTTCCATCTGGTTGAAGTGTAGGGTTCTAATGGAAAACACCCTAGGGAAGCGAAGCAACCATAATCTTCGCCCATCAAGTATGGAAATGCAATGTGGGGGGTGGGCAAACAATCGGAAGAGCTTCGGAGGTGTAGATTTGGAGAGTCCCGCATACAAAAACGTGGGAATTCGGTCTAAGTATGTCCTCTCTCCACTCTAAAGTTCCATTTGGGCATTCGAAATCTCGCACTAAGCCTTGAAAAGCAACGCGTTTGTGCATTGCCTGCTTATCGTTCCACATCCACAGCGCCATAGATACAATTCCATCGGCAACGAAGACTCCGAGCACCGGGACACTGGGATCCCATTTGCAGAAAACCATATTCCCCAGTTCATTGATAATGGTTCCTGGAAGTATGACAAGATAACCATTGCCGTGCCTTGATAAGGGCCACCGTCGCGTGCCGTAGTGTAATCCTCCGCTCCTTGGCAGCCTTTCGCTTACAGCTCCAGCCTCCGGCATTCCAACCCCAACACCATACTACCCATCACCAACCTGCTTTCGGCATCAAGAACATGAGCCGTTATCTCTGTCTTCCTATCGATTCCGCCATGACGTCCGCGGAGGGCGTGTATAAAAGTCGCAATGGCAACAAACACAATGAGCTTCAACCCGCTGCTCTTCTTTCAATTGCAAGATGGTGGGCCGAACCTCTTGGCTGAGTGCTGCCGCACTGCTCGTTGCCTCATTCTCCGCATCTGCAGCTCCGATCACGAAAAGAAATGAATATAGGTTCGTTTTGGAAAATCCCTATGGAGATGCAATTTTCGAGCTTGGAAACATCTCGTATCTCGCAAATACGAAACACCCCAAAGCAGTGTCGACTGCGCACGGTAAATTCTCTGCTGCGGCGCTTCCTATAGCAGTAATCAAGACAAATGTATCGACTATCTCCCAGACGCTGTTGGAAGATGTCATCAAGTCCTACACGGATGGAGATGATGTTTTCAACGCGGATTTCCTTGAGGGGCTGTACATCTCCTCCACTGTCCAGGCTTCTTTGGATGCGTCGGCAGTACAGTATCTAGCTTCATTCAACACTAGCGTCCTCTTCGTCGACGGTACCGTGTCTGGAGAAGGAAGCTTCACGAAAGTCACAGTACAACCAGCAGCAGGGCTCCCAGCTGGGCCGTATCTCGCAACAATTGGTGCGGGCGGAGTGAGCTTTGCGACAGTGTATCGGTTGTACCCGGACACTTACCGGACTTTTCTTTTCGGAGCATACGACACCAATGACGGTCTACAGAACCATTCTCCACTGGGTATCTTCTTACCAAAATTCTGGGACCCGATGATCCCGTAAGTGATTCAAAATACGTGAAAATAAAATCGTGCTCACACCAGTGCAGCGTTCCATCACGCATCTATTTCTGGGGTGACACCCGGCCTCTTGCTGGTGAACGTGTGGCTATCAAGGATCTCTATGACGTCAAAGGTCTCCAAACGTCTGGCGGAAGCCAGGCCTGGGCATACATCACGCCTATCGCAAATACCACTGCTCCATCTGTACAGCAAATTTTGGATCTTGGTGGCATTGTGGTTGGAAAGCAGAAACTCGCTCAGTTCGCCTCAGGAGCTAATCCCTGGGAATGGCAAGACGAGCATTATCCATTTAACCCGCGAGGTGATGGATGGCTTACTTGCTCTGCTTCTTCCTCGGGAGGAGGATGCTCAATTGCAGCATATGATTGGCTAGACTATGCGATAGGGAGTGATACCGGTTCCTCCATGAGAAGGCCTGCTGCTGTTGCAGGTGTCTATGGGTAAGTCAGAGTTCATTGTTGATGATAAAATACTCACAGTTCTCAGTCAACGTCCAAGCCAGGGTCTCATCTCCCTCGAAGGTGTTCTACCTCTCGGTGCAGCAACCGACACGGCAGGTGTATTTTCTCGAAACCCCTATAAATGGATCAAGTTCTCGAAAGCTTGGTACACCTCTAAGCTCTATCAACCCCCATCCATTACCGGTCTCTCAGCCCTCGTCGTTCCAGACAACGAACTGTACCCAAAACGGATTCTCTATCCCACTGACTATCTTCCCCTAAACAACTCCGCCGCGGAACCTATCCTCCAAGCCTTCATTGGAAACATGTCACGCATCTTCAACATGACAGTTGAGGAATTCAACTTCACTGCTACAGTACAGAACTGGACCGACCCTATTGCTAGCAACTTCACTCGCCTCAGCGCCGCCACCGGCGTCATCAATACCTGGTCTGCCTGGACCGTGATCGGTCGTCCTCTCGTCACGACCTGGAAGCGTCTCTTTGACGGCCGCTTCCCACCGATCGACCCAGCCCGCCGCCCAGGCTGGAGCACCTTCAACGAATCGCGCACTAATCAAACTACCTACGACGCCGCTCTCGTTACCAAAAACGTCGGCGTCGAATGGTACGAACAGAACCTCCAATTCAGCACCGCCGAATCCTGCTCCGAATCCATCATGCTGTATGACATCGGCACGGGCGGTCTACCCTCATTCCGCGAGCGCGAACTCAACGAATCCCCCGAAGCCTCCTATCTCGCCGTAATACCCAAAACGGCACGAATCTCCGGCGCAAATATATGTCCAATTTTTGGATGTGCGGATTTCACGGTTCCGATTGGTCAGGTGCCGTATAGGAGCAACATTACGTTTCTGGAGGAGATGGTGCCGGTTACGGTGAATCTTGTTGTGAAGAGGGGGTGTGATTTTATGTTGTATAACTTGGTGCAGAGGCTGGCGGATGAGGGGGTTTTGAAAACAGTTAAGGCGGGGAGGACGGCTTATTGAGGGGCAGTGGTGGTCATCATAATCATAATAATTTTTCAAATATTTGAAAACAATGTAATGAAAACATCATAACTGTATGTGAGAAATGATTATATGCACCGCACTAGTCTTTATGTTTCAGTAAATTCGTCACAGTTGCTCAATATGTACCTTTTTTATGGCGTGATGTGTTCGAACTTGTATAGTTTGGACTTTGTTGTTTCTTGATACTTTAATTCTACACCATACATCTCATACTAACTGGTGTTTGGTTGTACCCCTAATGTAGGCGGTAACCTCAAAACATCCTCCCAAGGAAAATTCTTTCCATCAAATTCATTGCCTCCCAATCCCCCCTCATCGCCAAATCCCGTTTTTCCATCTAACAACACCGGTTCATCCCTGTCCTGTCTCATTCTCCTCATAAACCACGTTTTCGGATCAATACTAAATTTCACCACCGGCTTAACCCCCACCCGCAACCAAAATGCCTCACCTTTTCTAACTTTCAAAACCACCACGCCCCGAAAACTCCGCAGAATTCCGTCTTTACGAATCGGGTTTTCAGTCATGTCCCACGTGACTGAATTTGCTCCTTCGTCATGCTCATCATCTTGAGCAAGATTCCCGTGTATCTCGGAACATCCCTCTTCGGTCGTCGTAGTCGAGTTGCTGAATCTGTTTGTCAAACCAACCTTTGCGCCATCGAAAAACGGCATCCCAAACACAACAGGAACTTCTGTTTCCTGTGTTTTGGTGTGCTCTCTCGTCCGAATCTGACCCAGAAGCGTCTTAGGAGCGAAGTTGGCCACGATAGGGTCGAGTGAGGCATCTTCACAGCGCACTGATGGCGTGGCTGGATCCATAGCGTGTTCAAACGTGAGTTCGATTTCTGCGGACGAGAAGCGTCCATTGCCTTTATTGGGAAAGCGGAAAGAGAAATCGATCGCGATTAGACATGCCGGTGATTTCTTGTAAGTGCCATATTGGACAAGGCCGAGGTAGGCGCTGAATGCTGTTTTGCCAATATGATCTTGGGTTGCGAGCGGCCGGTTTATTCTTCCTTCATTTTTGATGCTGAGGAGGGATTTTGGGTCCTCGATGGGGATCAGGTCGGTTGAGAAGTTTGGATTTTGAGGGCCGTCGATGGTTGACATGATGTTATATTCAGACAACAATTTAACTGAAGGGCAGATGTCAACATCAAATGTCTCTGTTCAAAGGCGTAGGCTGTGTGGTTGATTTGATGTGTTGCAATGGTGGGGTACTTGGAGGCAACAGCTATATCCCGATTTGGGTTAGCGGTGAACCCCGCCACGTATTCGGAGCTGAGTACCTCACTAATGTTCGGTAATCGGCTCGACAGAGCGACACACGAAACTACATTGGTAGTATTTATATTCTGAAAAGGCGTTATGTAGCCCAAGGGTGCTTGTATTCATCAACAGATTTCTGGGCGGGATATAAACTTACATTCCGAATTCCAAGTCCCCAGCCCCACGACATCGAACCAGCCTATGATCCAGCTGGAACAGGTGACAGCAAATATGGAAGAACTGAGAACAAGAATACGAACCTTTACCGGCCTAGGGCAGTTCAAAGAAGGTAGAGACTTCGTCGAAAGTCTCCCACCGGAGGTTCAGAAGGATAAATCTGTGGCATTCGATATAATTGAGCTATACCTGGTACAAGGACACTACAGGCTTGCTGAGCAAGCTCTTGAAAATTGCCTTCACGAAACCACTGGTAGCAATAACGAAAGGGCAGCATTGGACCTTTTGGGCGCCTTTCTTGGAATCAGTCGGCACAGTTTGCTGTTTACGGCACTCGAAAAAGCTACAGAGAGAGGCGACGAACTCAACATCCGAGATGGCTTCGTGCCGGATTGGGGAACAACAGACATCACTGAATCGAGGGTAGAAACTCCCAAAAGGCTGTCATTAATACAACACTCACTCACTCTAGACTCTTGCTTACTTCTATTACTGGAAGATTGTCATGGTTGCAGCCGAGCAAGGCCTACTAGATGTAAAAGCAATCAAGATGCAATGCATCGCGCACCTTACGCCTCTGCGGCATCACTTGCAAGGCCAAGGCCGTATTCGTGAGGCCCGCCGATTTATCTACCTAGAGGTATATCTGATCAACAACCCGAATGAAGCCATCCAAGAGCTGGAGGCCTATTTGAGACTGTGTCAAGATGAAAGGTATGCTATTCAGAGAGCCATGACATTGGTAGATCTCGGTACTTTCCAGCTAAAGTCAGAGGATTCGATTGTCCTCGCGAAAGCGGACGACGCATTTTCCACGGCAGAAAATCTTTTCCGCAATCTTGAGCATCAATATGGATCCATCGACATCGCTGCAACGAAACTTGAATACGATAGAACTATTGGCTCTGGGGAGAAGTTCCTGCGAAAAGTTGAGCTTGCAAATCAGTACTTTGCTGTTAATCATTTTCAGAACGGAATTCGGACACTCGCTTTTGCAGTTACCCCTCACCTTGCTATTGACATATATGCCGAAGATGTTGCAAAAGCATTGGAGGTAATTGACAAGAAGATTGAAGAAGTTGGAGGAGAAATTTTGAAGCAGCTTTCAATGCTACATTCCATCAGTCATGCTGCTTCAAAGGGCCGTGAAGCTGGGTTCGCGTTGCACGCCCTCGAAACATACTTCGCCCATCCTCCCATTCAAACCGGACCTGTCAATAAGAGCGGGTTTGCTTCGATGCTCTCAATCACTTATTCAAACCTTGGGCAAAGTCTCAAAGCACTCCAGATGGCCGAAGAGGCGTTCAATATTGCACAGCTTTCCAGGCTGCACGACACGGCTTCTGATGCAGCAATGCTTCTTGCACATACAAATATCGTTCTCGCTCGCGAAATTGCTCACCAGGACCTGGAAAAATCTAGACAATTGCGGTACAAGGCTCTGGCAGTACTGAAGAGTTGGATAGAAAAAGATAATCAGAACGGATATACAGAGGGAGTAGTGCAGAAAAGTCTGTCGTTTGCTGAACTGTTAGCTGAGGATGACGAGAATCTTGAGCAACCATACATCGACCGTGTCAAAACATTGATTCCAGACACAGCATCGTTTATGGACAGAAAGGAACTGATGAGTTTGCAAATGAGAACAGCGCAGCAAAGAGGCAGGTATAACGAAAGCTTCCACATCTCGTTGGAATACCTTCAGGCTGCGAGAGAAGGTACGACAACTCCGGCGGTGAAGGCCGAAGCGTATCTCTCAGCATCGTGCCAGGGGTTTCTTCTTGCCATGGCAAATCTGCGTCGCGAAGGTGCTTCAGAAGAGGACTTCAGTACGACGATCAGCCTTCTTAAAACGTCTCTACAGGCCGCAACTCAGGCAATTCAGATACATCATGAGATTACTGGAAGTGTAGAATTGGCGTTGGAGTCTGCTATCCAGATGTGGCGCATAATCAAGGTTCTTCTCCCAACTTTTGCTGATGACGAAGCGCGTCGAGCCATCATTGTTGGGTTTCTTGAGGAGGTACTCAGCACTGTCGAAAAGTCATGCGATGAGATGCGAAGAAGCATAGTTCCTCTACACGGCCTCGACTCACTGCTAAACAAAAGACATGTTGTTTCTAAGCGGGTTAGCGTAAGTCTATACGGATTAGGGACTGCCTTAGCTGCCTACATTGGTGATAATACCGCAACTTGGATGTGGCTTCAAAGAGGGAAGGCAAGGGCTTTCTTGGATTCTCTTGGATCTAAAGTTGCCATTCCAGAGAGAAAAATCAAAGCATTAAGTATCAATCAAGATGCGATGAAGTTATTCAGGGAAGAGAATGACTTGCTAGAATTACAGCAAGACCCAAAGGTCGACCAGGTGCTGATTGCCCGTAAACTGGTGGAACTCCGAAGAGCGATGAAGGATCACAGTCTTCTGAATGAAATAACAAGAGTAAAGGATGCGATGCTCATGATCGAACATGACTTTAAGGAATTGCGGAAAGCTCTGAAACAGACAAATATAGAACCTGGAAAAGTCAAATTCGTCGATTGGCTCATTCCATCAACCGCATGGTCCGCTGGCCTGGATTTGGCCGAGATCATCATCCTCATCAAGACCATCGATGGAGCAGTAGTGGCCTATCCTCTTTCGATTGCTGTGAAGGATGTAGAGGAATGGATTACTCTCGCATTCAAATTCCCCGAGCTTTCTGAGCCACCACTGAGTAAAAAGACCGGCAACCGGCTCTTGCAGAGAATGAGGAGGTTGATTGAAGGGTTGGAGATACATACATCCAAAGACGATTTGCTCGTCTTATCACCTACAGGCCTACTGAGCCAAGTACCTATTCATGCGCTTGAGATAGACAAGACCCCTCTCGCCGAGAGGAATATGCTTGTCTACGCCTCGACCGTCGCCACCATGTATAGCTCGGTACAGCGCTGGGCGGAGTCAAAAACAGAAGAGTTATTATCATCACCCCGCGCAGTAGAAGTGAAAAACAAAGCTTTCATGGGGGTTTACGAAGACATGACAATGCCCACAGAACGCAGTGCTATATTTTCCAACATCAAAGAAATAGCCAGCTCATGGGATAACGCAAGCACAGTACTGGGACCAGAAGTAAGCAAGGAAAAGTTCGCAAATCTATGTTCTAAGTCTTCATGGCTCCATTACCATGGGCACGCACGGTACGGTATGGACGATGTTTGCGCATCTTCATTAGTTCTATCGGACGGCGTGGATCTTTTTGACGGCAATCCACTCCCGGACGAGCAGAGTGATGGTTTACTTGCCGGGACCGCAGAGTTGACGGTACGCGATATATTTGCTCTGCAGATGCCACTAGGTGCAGTCCATTTGACAGTCATTGCTTGCGACTCCGGCACTCAGGATCTTGCACCAGGCAATGAGCCGCTTGGTATTATCCCAGCAATGTTGTATGCAGGGGCCACATCCGTAGTCGGCTGCCTATGGCCGATTGAGAGTCGAGCTGGACGAGCTTTCAGTGAAGCATTTTATGATCATTTGCGAGGGCAGCGACAGCAACGGGAACAGATGCAGGGAGTAGAAGAGTTCACTGGCGCAGTTAACCAGGGGCTGAACCTGGCTCTTGCAGTGAGCTCAGCGGTGGGAAGAATGCGGAGGGGTGAATTGGGGCCCGAGTTCAAGCAGGCGTATTATTGGGCACCTTTTGTTCTTCATGGACTGTGGTTTTTCGATTAGCGGCAGGTAATGAACGAGTGGAAGAAGGTCTAGACACATGCATGGGACAACAGCTCTTCATCATACCAAAGAAGCGGAATTCTACTCTCATTCGCAGTTTCCAGTAAATTATTAGAGATTTGATGATACCAATTGATTCGTAACATTGTGCTCTTAAGGTATTAATTGTTCGCTACGCTATTAAATGTGATACTACTCATACAAAGTCATTCGGATCAATGAAATTCCATCATTAATTGCGCTCAAATTCCCATACATTATTACACTTAATCTCCTCATTCACATGTTCAGCACATCTCATAACTTAGACGCGCGAGCGGCCGAAGAAGTTCTTTCTGTACGACCATTAGCATCTGATTCAATCCCCTCTCAATATGGCTCGACTTACCCAGGACCTTCATTGACAGTGTTGCGCTTCGAAAGACGGTGGTAAAGCAGAACACCAAAGACAAAGCTGGCAAACCAGACAATCATCGACAAGAAAGAGAATGCCTGTGCCGCCTTCCACTGGCCGCAGTGGTTCGAGCGACTGAGCGAGATGCCGCCCCAGCTCCATGCACTGCCGCAGTTGACGCCCTGGAAATATCGCACGTAGACACCAAAGACAGCGGCCCAGGCAGCGGTAAAGACTGGAACGTGTTAGCAAACGTGGATGGTTGGAGGAAAAGAAAGGCTTACAGAGATCAGAGGCGTAGCCGGTCATGCTGGACTTGGTAGGAATCATCCAGATGATGGAGAAGATGATGGCCAGGGAAGAGATGATGACACCGTAGATGACGCGACCGAGAGGCCCGACATCGTAGCGGTTGCGTTGGTAGAGGAAGTAGGCGCTGAGGCCGAGGACAACAGCAGCGAAGACAAACTGTGCAGCGCGCAGGATGAGCGAGGCAAGACGGGTCATCAACATCTTGAACTAGTCAGAGTGGTGTTTTTGGTGGTGGAGGAAGTGAAGTATGTGGTGGTTTAAGAAATGGACCCGTAAATTGGGATATTGTTTTGGATGCGACGAGATGTGATGGTTGAAGGAGAGGAAAGCCTATTTGCACCATTCACCGTCTCTATATATGTTTCTTCCACTGGAGATGCCAGACCCAGTTCCAAGGTCAAGCCAAACAACAACGTCAGCCACGCGTTGTACGCACCAGAAACACGACGTCGTCCAAGCCACATCATACTTTCTCGTCTTGCTGGGCTGATCGCGCCTAGTGGATGTTGCGGCTAGCCTATGTGCTATAAAATATTCCGACCGCTGCAGGTTTGTTGGTGCCGCCGCGCGGCGCAGTCCATCCTCGCTTGGTATGAGATCATCGGGTGCAGGTCAATGCTGGCCAAGTGTGGCTGGAACGAATAGGCGATGTCGGGAGAGTGGCCGTTAGCATGTTTCATAGCTCACGTCAAAATAGAGTTGTCCCTGCTTTTCGGTAGGATACGCTTGGTGTGCATGACCTCGAGAGGCCAGAATGAGCGTATGATGGCATTGTGCCTTGTTCTTTTTGCGACGATGCACGAGGAATTGGATGGGTAAAGACCAAATGCCGTTGGCTTGCGAAGAAAAGGCGTTGCTGGAATCCAGGTTTTGGGATGTGTTTCGATCGATACAGATGTCACGCGAGGAGATACAAAAGGATAAGTCGGGATAGAGAGGCGTTGCTTTCGGCGCCGAGAATCCGGCTGTGGTGTGAAGATGACGTCGTATCGGATGTCGGCTTGTCTAAGCACGAATAAGATTGCGCCAACAAAGACTGCGAGGAATTCTTGACATGGTCTCGATTGTTCTGTGTAATTTTATTTTTGAGAACCTTCAATCCATTGTAAGGTGGTGGACTGGGTTTTTCCAAGGTCTGGTGAGGTCAACGTGCGTCACAGAAATGATTTCTGGTGAGGAAACTGGAGAGTAAACACCAATTGATGCTCGACTAGTTGCCAATTTTGTACGCCAACTACCTGGTTTGTTTGTCATGACTTTTATCTTGAAAACTCCTACGTAGGTAGGGAGTCACATCCCAGTCAATTGTCAATAAGTCTTGACTTCTGATCTGAAAGAGGCATGTGTTCCAATCTTGGAAAATTTCAAAATTCCCCATCTCCTCCAATGGGATAATCTGCGCCCACTACCTTGACCAGAACGTGACAAGATTGTCAAAATCTTCGTACGTCAATTCCTCTACATTTTTTTTCTCCTTTGTGATCTCTCGTCTGAGCCGGCATGCTACCTTGAATGCCACAGCGGCTTTTGAATCTTTTCCGCAATTCTGAAGCACCTTCGCCTTCAGGAAGGTAGTCCTGGCTAGTTCATTCTTGTACACTTCCCCATCGAAAGTCCACGTTTTGAGCGCGGTGTTGATTGTGTTGCTGATCTCAGTGTCAGTGTTGGTAAGTGCAAGGACAAAAGGACTCACATCGCATCTTCATTTTTGCCCAGCCGAATCAAATGTTCAGCAAGTCTGTGTTCCAGATCAGCGGTCCTGTGATTGCAGGGTCCGATTGTGGAGCACAGCTGCTCGTAAGCTTTCTGATGACAGGCATAGCTTTCGTCCAGTTTTCCCTGATGGGCACGAAGATTTCCCAGCGCATGGAGAATTCTTCCTGTCCTGTGCAACATTAGTTCTCCCAATTATGTAGCGAATGTTAGAAGCATAACTAACCTAAATGACTCCTTGTCGTTCTTCCCCAACACCTGCTGGCGGGTCTCCAGGCTATCGACCAGAAGCTTCTCACAATTATCAATTTCTCCCTTGAGAAGATAGGCAAGACCGAGGTTTGCTTCTCTTGAGAGCGGGACGTAGATGCCCAAATCAACCCGAATCTCCTTCTCGCGCTTCAGATCGGCAATCCCTTCATCGATACGACCATCCTGGATTCGAGAAATTGATCGCTCACTGTAGGCAAGTGCCAGACGCTCCCCCGAAACTCCCAGTTCTTGAGAGAGATTGTACTGGAGGTTGAAAGACAACTCTTTGTATTTTCTGCTCGATTCATGGTCATTTGTATCTGCCGCTATTGCTCCAAGGCAGAAGTAGATGTTGCTCAGCAAATCGTCCTTGTCGTCATGCAGGATGTTCTCGCACAGCGTTTGCGCCGTCTCGAAAAAACCGTCAAATCCACGGGTACGACCACGTTCGCTCTGATACCTGGATGATTTCAATACCTATCCCAAATTTCCACTAAGAAATTATAGACGTACCAAGCGGCATCATTCAATAGAGCAGCAAGTTGCAGGCTGGTTGTATCAGCCATCTCACCCATCGATAACCACATTTGATGAAGCTTCAGTACATGCGGGTATAACGCTGCACATTGCGGCCATCTTCCAACCTCCAATCTTTTATTGGCCGCTTTTGGCTGAGGGAGTTTAGGAGTGCGTGATGGCTTTGGCATGGCAGATGGCCAATTTGCCCATAAAAGTCGAACGATGCTGTCAAAAATGGTGGCTGCGACATTCCTATCGATCTTTGCCCTCACAGCGTCCTGAACTAATCTGTGAATAGAGAGTTCAGTGTTTTGTTTATTGCGCTTGATCAAAGATGTTTGAAGGAGTTCGGTCCGAATCTTTCGATATTCGTCCTTCTGCGCTGAAAACTCGCCGGCGAATAGTTCCACAATGAGTTCTTCTTTGATGCTGTCTGAGTCAAAAAATGAAAGCGCCTCCAAGAGTTTACGGCTCTCGGGCCGCAACTTTTCGATCGCCCATACTGTTGCAATACTGTGACTGTAGGATTTCGTAATCGAATCAAACTTAGTTTCGTGAAGAGCAGCATGCTCATCAAAATCTTTGTATAAGTCAAAGAACTCCCGAAGCGTTAGCTCTTGCCTTCGAATGATCCCTGCCATCTGGGAAATGGCAAGCGGCACACCACCAAGAGCATCCACTATGCTTCTAGCCAAATATGTACCGCCATCTTCTGGTTCGTCTGAATCGCTATCTGCTGTCAAGCGCAATAAAAGAGATGCCCCATCTGATGCTCCGAGTGGGTTTAGGTCCTCTCCTGAAACTCTCATAGAGAATATCGTTTTAGCTAGAGGATCGCGACTGGTAATGAGGACCGAGCCATTTCCTTGCGGCCAGTAATCTGTAAGTAGCATTGGGTCGTCTGCGTTATCAAACACGATGAGCCATGATGCGTCGGAGGCCGGTTGGGTCCCGGAAGGACCAAGAGCCTTGGATGAAGCGTCTTTCCATGGGTTTGAGAGCCAACCTTTGACTAACTCTCGACTGACTACATGGCTCTTGCTCTCCGTTTGATCTTCGAGGCCTAAGCCGATGCAGATTTGCTGATACCGACTGTCGATCTTTGCTGCTTCGTCCGCGGTCACCCAGAACACAGCGTCAAATTCATTCCTGTGTGTCCACGCAAATTCTTGCGCAATCTCTGTCTTGCCCATACCGCCAAATCCACAGAGTGCGAACTGTCGAAGGCCTGTGTTTTGTGATGCCATGACTTTGTTCTTTGAAGGAATCAGTTCCTTCTTTAATCTCTCCATAATCTCATTGCGACCGGAGAAGCTAGGATTTGGTTCATAGTGCTCCAGCATGATGCATGGTAGACGAAGTTTGGGTCTCGGAACATCCATGCTATAATTGCGGTGGACAGTTTCAAAACCTAGTTGCGAGGACCCATCAGTCGCATCGACTGAGGATATTATGGGGCGCGTTTGCTCTGCTTCTTCTTCGCGTTAGCATGGTTGTATCGGATTGCGCAGACCCAGTTTAACAACACGTACCTAACAGCGCTAACTCGCTATGGGTAGGAGAATATGAGCTAACTGTCGCGTACGTAAACTCCACTGAAATTGGTGAGCTATGCCAGCGACGTGTGAGCAAACGGATGACCAACAAGCCTTCAAGCGGGCAGATATGAGTTGTTCCGCGTCTTGTAGAGTTTCTTCTAAGAATTCGGTCACTTGTTTATTGCTGTCTTCTGTAGACAACTGGAAATGGCACGTATTTACATGGTCCATATGTACCCCCACAAACCTTTCTATGGGGGCATGTGTAGTGCATGAACGCCTATCCACGACCTATAGAGTACAATTAGCTCTGGTATGGATTTGTTAACGTGGGTTGGCAAGCCACACGGACCGTTTGCGTTTGTGACCTAAATCTCCCTTCGTTGATCTTGGAGGCCTTGGTTTCGAAAATCGATAGAACTGGTGTTTGGAAGTATATAGCCTCGAAACGATTGGCAAGGTCCCATAGCAATACATTATCTACTTCATTTTGCATTGCTGGGGACTTGAAGATTTTCCGGGGAATCGTCTTGAGTACTGAAGCAAACAGGTTGTTTGTTTCTTTCTTGTCAATTGATGCATGTGGTGTACTGACAAAAATAATGCCAGCGATGGCATTTACAAGGAATTCGTATTTGTGCAATTGCTCGTTGGCAATACAGAGCGCTTGTTTCAGAATGATACCTCCAGCACTATGGCAAACGGCTAGAATCGGTCGATGGTCGTCCTGTAATTGTTGACATTAGGGCAAGAGTTGTTTTCAATGTTCCAGTGATCAAAAAGAATCTTTACCTGATCCGAGCGTGCTTTGGCCATGTCGTTGAGCAAAGTGTAGCCCTGCATGAGCAACGTCTCCCATATATTTCCTTGATTCGATTGTATTCCATGATCGTACGCGAGAATGCGAAGTCGACGGGCTTGGATTGGCAGCGATTGTTTGAGCCATTCCTCGGAGCAGAACGGCCAGGTCGAGATGTCTGGCGTTCCGACCCCTGGAATGAGAATTATACTGTGGGCTGTGGTCAGCGATCGCTAGCACTAAGGAATCGTGCCGTAAGTCTGGTCTGGGAGAAGTCATACTCAAGATCTTCTTCTATGGCATCGTGAGATGGAAAAACGCAGCGCAGCCGGCTCGGAGTCTGGACCGACATGATAGCAAGAGGATGTTGGCTGCAAATTCGCCCCCACTCACTGCAGATGATGGAGGCAGTCTTGCTGAGCAGGCTGAAGGCCGAAAACATGAGAGTGCCAGGCAGGTGCACGTGTGGGCATGGCGAAGTCCCCGAACTCAGGCGGCTCATTCTGTGTCCTCGGTGCCTCCCCACCTGGGCGCCCCCGTGGGCGAGCCTCCAAATCGCCTCGGACCATGATTGCACGATCACTTACCGATGAGAGAGAGAGAGAGAGGCAACCAGTACTCCGGATTCTGACCGGTCAACCTCGCGCTATCTCCCTCCCCTCCCTCCCTCTCACTCCACACATGCACCTGGCTGAGTGTTGGGGGTGCGGGGCAGAGCGCAATAGGTGACTCGATAGGAACCGTACGACGGGATACCTCTTACGCGGCAGGTATTTGCAGGGGTTTTCTAGCACAGGCTTTACTGGCGGATGGGCAAAACGGAAGATTTGAGGGCCTTGAAAAGTGCTTGAGAAGGATCCATCCCTGCCTGTAACAGTAGTAGAACGCAGGGAACTCGTCACCATGTGATGTATAGTGTGTATATTTCTTCGAGTAACAACAAATCATGTTGGATGGCACGGTGGATCGCGGTTCGGAGGTCAAAGCAGCTGCCGGCTCGGCCACAGGGGGGGCAGCGTCGTCGGCATGCCGCCCTCGGGAACAGCCCACACTGGCCACCCTATGCTGACCAATCACAGCATGTCGATGTATGTGGCCGCCGTCTCCCGTGCTGCGCGTACAAGTACAACGACCTCCCGGGAAAGCCAATTGCCCCGCTTTTACCCCGGGCAATGCGGTGACACTGTGGATCATTGGGCGCTCTAGGGCTGGGCACGCAAATGTGGTCGGTGCTCAGTCACGAACTCGATATATATTCATCATTCATCATTCATTCATCAATCGAGGAACGTTGCCTACCACCACTGTGCTACCCTTCGTCCACCATGACTACGAACACTGAATCGGTTGAATATGGCTTGGACACCCAGCTCGAATACACTCCAGAGCGAACCCAGCTCAGGTTCAAGTTGAATACTGGTCAGTGACACAGAAACTACCCTTGTGTATTTGGGAAGCTGCCCAAGTACGTCTCACTGACAACATAGGGAACGCAATTCCCGCCGTCGGGTGTGGTACCTGGCATGTCAAAGGCGACGCTGCGACAGAACAGGTCAAAGCCGCCCTCGCGGCGGGGTATCGCCATATCGACACCGCCTTTGCATATGGGAACGAAAAGGAAGTGGGGGCAGGCATCAAGGCCTCTGGTGTGGAGCGTAAAGACATCTGGCTCACGACCAAGGTGACGCTTCTCTTCCTAGGCCCAGCCAGTGCCGACGCCAGCTGACCGATGCATCGACTAGCTCGATCATAGAGCCCATCACCGTGTCGAAGAGGCACTCGAAGAATCTCTACAGAACCTGGGTGTAGACTACGTCGACCTCTATCTCATGGTGAGTACGGCTTATCTGAATTGAATGAGTAGCCATCCTCACCCGGTAAGCACTGGCCATGTGCAACAGATCCCGTTGACACTTCCAAACATCTTCCAGATTGGGATTTCGTGAAGACATGGTATGTCACGGATGCCATCATGAAGCAAGTCACTCACCGCTTACGCACTCAAGGGAGGTGATGCAAAGGCTGCCCTCCACCGGCAAAGTTAAAAACATCGGTATTTGCAACGTGCAGCTTGTCAATCTCGACAAACTACTGAGCCACCCATCCTGTAAGGTTATTCCTGCTGTCAATCAGATCGAGGTTCGTGGCACCTTCTGACGTGTATACTGTTGTTCCGAGGTTAACTTATCTCAGCTGCACCCCAATCATCCTTCGTGAGTATCTACTCCACTAGTCCTCCCGCAAACTCCATAACTCAATTATTCTAGTACAAAACTTGTGAATGTTTGTAAATCAAAGGGGATCCATGTCACAGCGTACTCCGTTTTGGGCTCGGAAAAGTCCCCTCTCCTCTCTGGTAAGGATGAGACGCTGAACAAGTTAGTCGAGGACAAAGGGAAGACTGCCGCACAAATTCTGTATGTCACACACTTGCTCAAGGTTGTTTCCTAGGTAATCTGACATGACAATACCAGCCTGTCTTGGGGTCTTCAGAGGGGAACTAGTGTTCTCCCCCGGAGCACCAAACCTGATCGCTTGAGGAGCAATTTCGATCTCAACGGCTGGGAGCTGACTGAGGATGAGATGAAACAACTGAGTGCGGTGAAGGGTCGCTTCAAGGCGTGTGGTGACGGTTTTCTGCCCGTTCGTGTTTTCTTTGACGACGACGAATAGTTGTGGGGAGATGAGACTTTGGCGGTAAAAATTCTGTGCCACGATGATATGACCAGCCCAATACACTGGATTCCATACCTCTGTCAGCAGCCATATTGATCTCCTTGATGTTGCTATTATCATAATTGTAAACTTTAAAACATGACCTCAATCCGGGTTTCCTTTCCTTCCGAAAATAAGAGGCTCTACTCTGGGGCAAACGGTTACACCATGTGATGAAAAGGGTGATAACTGCGTGCCATACCCAAATAAGCTGTCATTCATGCACTCAGCCTATCTTGTTTGATTGAAGCGCCGCGTGTTTTCTATATCTAGCCCAGTAGACTATACATATCTTTAGGCCAGCTTGACACTTACATTTTCGCAACTTAGCCTTGTGCTACTCGACCAATTTGATTGCCCACTGAGTCTCTTCTATCGTTACTATCATTCCGACGTAATTTTTGCCTGTTCTCCAGTAACATCCGAGCAGTGAATACATAGAATCTCACCTATGCCCACCACTCTCCAACCTGCTCCCGAGCCTACGCCTCAAGCAGTGCGTTTTGTGACAAACGGCTGGAAATGGCAGCCGGTTGCACAACAGCCCACTCGTGCAGTTAATGGAACACTGCATTTCGCCGATTTTCCGCATTTCACACCGAATAAGACACCGGAGGAGATATTAAGGGAGGGATGTTTTGGAGGCGGATACTTCTGGCCTTTTCGCTCCCGGAAATTGAATCTAGTTCGACAGTTTGCTGGCGAGGAGTGGGTCGAAATCCCAAGCGAGTGGCTTCTTGGTCTCGATGAGCCGAGATATGTCAGCGGTGAAGGAAACACGGGATACGTTGCTCGAATAAACAAGTTCGGCGTATCATGTGAACAATCTATTGACGAGTGGCTAGCAGCTGGTAAGTGCAGAGACCCGTGTTCCAACGCGAGAATCTAACTCTGCCTTTACTTCAGGTTGGTTTCAGTGGTATAGTCGCTTTTTCCAAGGTCGCCGTATTCCTGATGACCGTAGACAAATCGAAAAATGGACCAGACGTGCGGGCAGTTTCGGAATATGGAGACAGATGCTGTTTCGCCAATACGAACAAACGAAGATAACAAGGGTCACTGCAGACTTTCATGACAAATTTCTACTGCAGACTTGTCACCATTGGGCTTATGAAGTCTCTCAGCATGAGCTGGATACATTTTGGCTGTCGAAGAACATGGATATAATCAGTCGCCATCCAGAACCCGGTCCCCAAAGCGAGTCGGAATCTGCAACGACTTACAAACCCATGCGACGACACAGTATTTAATTTCTCATCTTCCTAACATGACACAGAATCTTTCCAACGACGTGAGGTTTTATGCTGTTCGAAAAACAATGCAATGTATGATACACGTAGCTATAATTTGAAGTATTCTCATTCATTTCCTACAGAGTTCATTCACTCTTCTTCACCTTCACTCTATACGCAGTCCATATGTTGAATATCCTTTGAGCATCCCAAATCCAGAAGACGTAAGCGGACAAGATAACAGGCCCTGCAAAGACGAAGAACCACCATACGGCAACATGGCCCTGGCCAAGTATCTCGAGGTTCATGCCAAACACGCTAGTCGAGAATGTCAATGGAATGAAAAGGGTGGCCAAAAGCGAGAGCTTTTTGACCCTCTCGTTCTGTTCAATAGCTCTTCGAGACTCAAGAACCATTGTCTTATTCATCGTGATTTCGATACCATTGACACAACGTTCACAGAGGCGTTGGGTTCTCTGTAGCAGATCGTTGTAATCATCCATCACCCCCTTCGGAGAGAAAGAATTGGTCTGGACAATGCTATATATCTTGTCTTGGTCGCTGAGTTTTTCCTTCTCGTCACCCAGACTGTTAAGGCTGGAGGTGCTACTTAGAGTCATCCTCATTGGGGGCTTCTGGCCAGGTGCTTTAACGCTGGGACCTCTATTCGCGTCAAACAAGTTACCCACAGCTCGTACAGAGTTTCTCAGTTGATTTTGATGTCGTTCTAGCGTTTCGAGCAGAAATTGAAGATTTGATATGGAACCGAAATTGTCTTCAGTAGCCAAAGCGTCCACTTCTTTACTGATTTCAGAGTCCATCAGGTTTAAAAAATGATTTTCGGAAAATGCGGCATGGACAAATATTGGAAGAAGACCAATTGCAACGTCAAACGAACATCTTCTACGCAGGTCTGCAAGCGACAGGATGGAGTCATATTCTAACGGTAACAAGGTCCCACTCTGTTGGAACGCAGACAAAGATGGGCTTGGAGGGGGTCGGAGTTGTGGGGCTTCACTCTCACTTTCGGCGCTGTCTATCGTACCGTTGTGGGTCTTTCTCGTAGTCATTTTGGGATGATGCTGTATCACTGGAAAGGCAGTCGCATTTCTACTCAGTTCCGAAGTCCATGGCCCTCTAAGAGAAGACTCAAGGTTGCGACCCTGATCCATCCAGACTAAGCCTATAATCGCGTGTCCATTAGTCAAATAAGCTTCACCAAGAGACATAGAAAGACTAAAGCAGTAAGTCGAGCCCATTCGTGTTGAATAGCATCGGTGATACTCAACCGGGGATATTGAAGAGAACCAATGTACTTACCTAGCCACCCGTCGCCACTCTTTACTATCGTAATAGATATCCATTGCTCCATAATAAAGTATTGTTGATCCAGTGTGTAATATTGTCGAACCATGGAGTCGCCAGAGCATGCCTGAACTCGAAGAAGCCTCTTGTACGCAGATAGTTTCTCAGCCTGGTCCTTTCGTGAGGAAATCATATCGTCACTAGTATTATTCCCTCCCGGAGACCTCTCCTCTCGAAATATGGTTGTTACACAGAGCTGGGTTATGTTATTTGTTGTACTTATCAACGACGGATTACTGTAAAGATGACGATGTGGAGAAGTGCTAAAGAAGTCGAGATGCCGAAGCAAAAATTCAGGATCGATGCCATATTTGCTTCCAATAAGAGAGATCCATGTGGGCGAAAGAAATCCTCGGATGAACAACAGTTGCACCTGGTCCTTTCCGGGACGGGACGCTGTCTCAAGCTCATTGATATCGTCCTCATTGTAGAACCAGGAACAATCGCCGGTTAAGTCTCCTAGATCGTAGAGTGCGATGAGATGGAATGGTACGGTGCTTTTTGATTGAGGTTGGGTATATGCACGCGACAGCCATTTGGCGAGATCTGAATAATTGTTGCCTGGGAAAGATGAGATTGCAGTGGACCGCAGCGAATGCGCGTAGATCGATCGCGCATATTCTTCTGGCGTTACTGGTTCTCTTCATCAATTACCGTTTCCTTTGCCAGGAGCTGGGGAATATTGTTACTTACGGGTAGGTCTTCCTCGGTTTGCAGTCCTCTTCGGTGAACGCTGACCTGTAACTGATCGAGACAGCACTTCGGGCTGATTAGAGTCTGCTATCGAGCGTCCTCTCTTATCGTTGCGATCGCTCTGGCTATTCACTGTTACTGTAGCTGGAGCGCTTTGGGTGTGAGAGAGTGTGACGTATGGAACAGCCATCGCTAGCTTGCATCTCCGGTATTTCCATAGAGAGGCGTCTTACAGATTGGGCTCACGCAATACAGCTGCAGAGAGCCTGAATTATCTACGGGCGCCATCCCAGTACAGTCGTGTTCATAGTCTTGACGCCCTGAGTTGTGGCTGCAGTATCTCCTAAGACAATACTATTTTAGGCCTCAGCCAGGCTGAGAAAAGCATCAACAGACGGTTAGGCAACCCGTTTTCCGCTTTTCTGGCACTTGGAGTCGCACAATAGAGGTGTTGAATTAACCGCTGGCTGTAACCAATCAGTACGACGCCCTTTCCCTCTTTGCAACTCATAACCCGAGATTGTCATATCACGACATAGCAGCCTTCTACTGAGAAATTACGTGTCTTCAGCCTTGTTATCTGTGTGATTGCTTCCAGTTTGCTCACAGCGCCCTGCTCCGAAGGCTTCAGACCCCGAGTCCTATGCCCCCCCGCCCCCTCCCCTCCACCACCAACATCAACCATGCAGCCGTCTGACAAAATTAAAGTGATTCGCTGCCTTGTACTTTCGGACACACATGACCTTGAGTTCACACAGGAAAATCGCGCACGATTATCGCTACCAAAAGCGGACGTTATTCTTCATTGTGGCGATCTCACGAACAATGGAGATATGGAAGGCTACCAGAGAGCCATCGACTGGCTCATATCCATGGACGCAGAAATTAAAATTGTAATTGCAGGCAATCATGATCTCACTCTTGATGAGACGTACAAGGCTCCGAGCGGTGATCACGTCGCACAATACGAGGAAGCCGCAGCCTTATGGAAAAGTTATAGCGATAATGGGTTGTATTACCTCGAAGAAGGAACATACAGCTTTGAGTTGTCCAACGGCACAAAATTCAGGATATATGCTTCGCCATACCAACCATTGTTCGAGAGTGCCACTGCGTTCAAATACCCACGTCATCACGATCGCTACAACCCTGCCAAGACCCACGCATCTGGGGCTGAAAATGTCGCAACGGAAAGATCTACAATTCCAAAACTTGTAGACATTGTCATGACCCATGCTCCCGCTTCGGGTATCCTTGACAAACTTTCTGACGGCAGAAGTCGAGGTTGTCCGCATCTATTGCGGGCTATACGACGAGTGAAGCCAAAACTTCATTGCTTCGGACACGTCCACGACTCCAACGGGGCTCGGATGATATCATGGAATTCGAAAATTCCAGAGATACCGGCAAGCAGTAATGAGTTGGAAAATATTTCCGAAGACACCTACTGCCCTGCTGTCATAGGGTCCTCGGGGTGTGCTACACGTTACATCAATACTATACGCGCAACAAACACCCAAATGACAACGTTGGCCATCAATGCATCAATTGGCAATATAGATGGGAAACCTGTACATCCAGCATATCTTGTAACATTAGATATATCGAGCACTGTCTCCGTATAATTGTAAGTCGGTTGGCTTAGGAAGTAGCTAAGGACCAATACAGGAGGACTATGATATGAAAGGAAACCTCTATTAATCATCGTCCCACTCATCTGTGTTCCATTTAATAGTTGATCTCTTCCCATTCTCTTCAACATCATGCTTCAATGCTTCTGCCTCGAAAACTTCACAATGTTTCCTTCCCACCCATCTTTTCACCTGTTTTCTTCATCGATGGAATTTTTCCAGTATACGCCCGTTTCATTACAGAGGTATTCAGTACCAAGGCGGACGTGCATTTCGAGTGTTTTCATGGGCGAAAAGGTGAAGGGATACGAGTTGTATGTTTGCTCCGTTGCATACAGGGAATCTTTACTAGTAGCGACGCAACGGCAGTGCGCATGTTTGTAGAACTGGTCGAAAGTTCTGATAAGATTTTCGACTTGTGAGAAGCCAAAGTAGATTGTCTTTCTTTTTATGCTTAGCTTTGACAGACTCTGCTGGGAATAATCCACCATCTTGCTCTTCATCCTGCCCTTCGTCGACTATGTCATTTCTGTTGGTGCTTCGCTCCTCGCTGATGGTCTCGGTTTTCATCTCGCTCTGTCATGTCCTTCATTTTCAATCTGCAAATATTCTGCGCCAAATTCTAGCCAGCCTTGAGTCCAGATTGCTTTCGTCCCAAGCAATGCGTAATGGTAGTTGCAATTACGAAGTTCTCGCGGGAGCTTAGTGAATCCCGAAGCCATTGACATGAAACTTACTATGATAGCAGGGGAAACCTACAGTATTTTTACTGCGATCCTAAATCTTCACCTACGAGAATGTTATTGGTGCCTTATGGGACCCACACAAGCCTGGGTAAACTAGCCTCGTAATCGAAGAATTTCCGAATTAGGCGAAAGAAGATGGAAATGACCTAATGTATTAAATCCTGTTGAATACAACTAGCATTTAAATATAACAAGATCTTTGCAAGATATCAATCCTAAGTGTCTTACAATGCCCCTTTCCATAACATTTCAGCCCATCCAAGATCTAACCCCTACGCCATAATCCTCGAGGCCTTCTTCGTCATTTTGGCCAGTAAATTTCCAGTCGCAGCTTGTGCGGCCTCAGCAGCGCGCTTCGCCTTCCTAGCCTTGATCTTCGCTTGCGCTCCCTGAATCTGCTGCGTCAAGAATGCAACACCCTCGTCGGCACGCGCACCATATGTAAGATGTGCAGGCAAAATTGTCAAGCTTCCGCGACAAACAAGATCACCAGTCTGGCAGATAATCTGCACCTTGTTGGCAGGGAAGTTGGGAATCTGGTCATTGTCTTGCTGCTTTTGGGTATCGCCGTAGAGAACGACACCTGCGATCTGGTTCTGTACGGCCGGATCCAATTCCTCGATCGCGCGATGGCAAACAGCAGCGCCTTGGCTGTAGCCGCCGACTACGATTGTGGATTCGGGACATTGGCTTGCCATCGCATTGATTGTATCTTGCATCAACTGCTTGCTCCTGTTGTCTGTGCCGCCAGGGAGGGCATTCGGGGCCAGCGCGGCGGCGTAGTCGATGCCTTCGGTAGCGACAGCATTGTTGCCAAAGTTTTGCTTGAGGCCGTTCGATGTTGGTGGGCCAACAACAGTTCCCTGCTTCAGTGAATATGGTGTTGAGTATACGGGGTGGGTGAAACGTACCATGTTGCCAACCTCAGTCGAGCCACGTGCCCAGGCAAAAAGGATGTCTCTGCACCCACCTCGAGAGAACTCGTTGGATGTAGTTCGGGTTTGGCGAGTCTCGACGGGTGACGAATTAGCCAGGCCAACAAAGGCAGCTACAATCAGCGCTTTGGTGTACATGATGATGCTTGATGTTGAGCGGATGTAAAAGTGCCTGAGGCGTAAGTAATTTACGAATACAAAAAACAATGAAAGAAGAGAACTGAAAGGGTCCTGACCCTGAAGTTGGTATGAGAGAAGGTGAAGATTGGAACGAAGGTTGTGGACTGAGCAGTTTGAAGGCGACGACCAGGTATCTTTATAACCTCCACTATCGACGACGCATAATACACACAAGCAAACTTCTCGGCGAAGTTAGCATAGGAAGTAACAATTTAACAGCATCACAGCCGCCCAACCGTCGTGGCGTGTAAGAGGGCATTCCATTGCCCAAAAAGCAATATCCAAGGGAGACGCCAAGGCATCAGATCGATGGCAACCGGGTTTTCGACATGCCCTCATCAATGCCTGGTGGGGATCTGGATTTCATCGCTAGCATATACTCGATATACCGAGGAACTCTGGAGAGACCTGAGATTCCGATTCGTCGAGCGACGAAAACTGCTGCTCAGGCCATCAATGATTGAGCTTGCCGCACATCATTGTTTGGACCCCCTGGTACGTTTGCGACACCGACGAATCGGTTACACTAGGTGAAGCCCTGCATATCGAACTTGGCTGAGAAATCCCTCGGTACGTTGAACAGCTTCGAGCTCCAGATTGGTTGAGATAGATCGGATTCGGTTCCATGGAACAGAGGCCAAGAGTACGCACCAATGTTCAGGTGGTGTTACGATATAGGAAAGGCAATCGAACGACGAGAGATAGAATGATCGAAAATAGGCTGGCTTGAAGATTGACGGAATTCGATCTCTGGCTGTTCAATGTTCATTCGTTATACTCGATCAAATGTGTGTTAGATTAAGCTTCGCGTTATCACCAGGTATGTGCCATATTGAGATAGAACGACAGATGGTTCAAATGTTCGTCCACCTTGCTGCATGGTTTCAGGACTAAGCCCATGCGCTGGACCGTGGTTTGGGTCCTGTACAAAGAGCCCCATCTTGGTTTTCTCTCGCGTTTCGGGTCTTGATAGTTTACCCTACACTATATATGAGATTGACGCTGGGCAGAATGGCAAGTATTAGATATAAGGTGAATGAAGGGAGCATTAGCGTTGAGTAATCGGGATAGACCGCGCACAGGAATCGGCCGCCAAGATCCTCATCCATTGTGTGACAGCCAAAGGTACTCAGGCACTCGCAATACAAACCAAGTTCAATGGCGGTGTTTCATCTACCAAGACGGCATCCCGATACCTGAGTTGTTCCTCGGCAATGTTGCCTGACATTTGGAATTGCGTCCGAGGCCGCGACAATCTGCAAGCCTTTATGTGCAGTACACTTGAATCATGTACCTACCGAGGCACGAATATACATAGAGAGGCTATTTTTAAAATCGCAAACAGACGATGCATCTTGACGAAGCGTATCCAGGAAATAGAGGGCGTGTATGGCCGGCCTCATCAAACTTGGTCCCTCGATTGCGCACAACAAATTACACCAAACTTCAACATTTCATGAAAATGCGATCTATCAGAGGAGTTTCTGCACCGGAAATACGCCTTTAATCGACATATTTATAATTCGGGCGTGCTGTAGTGGTCATCCAACTTTCATATTGTTCCGTTGTATTTGTGGTTTCATCTCCGCTGTTCCCCCGTGGACGACAAGACCCGGCGTTATCTAAATTTCCTCGTAGTCGATGACGCCCTAGTTGGGAGATTTATACATCGATATATTCGTAATACAGGCCGTGATCTCATAGACACCATCATTGTTGGAGCCCACGTAGGCTCTAAGCTGTCAGGTTTGCGTTCTGGCGGCCGGCGGAGGGGTATGCATCCATTTACGCGTAGATTCCGACAGTCGAAAATATCGAGGTAGGGGGGAGGGTTCCGGAGTTTCACATAGGATAGGCAATTCGGGAGCGATGCAATGCGTGACGAGATGGGATGGGGTTAAGGATTGAGGGGGTGAAAGATCGTCAGAGATCAGCACGAACTGTCCACACACTCGGGAAATTGGGGCAGAGCTCCGACCAACAGTTCCCTAGTTTTGGAGGGTGCCAGCTTTCCTACTGCAGCTGAGTTTGTCTTCCCATCTCTATTCTCAAAGTTTTCATCAACTTTCACAATGTTCTATCTGTGCTTGACAGAGTTATTTTGTATATCAACCATTATTAATTTTAGCTCAAATCTTTACATTCTCGCATGCAGATGACATCACGCGGAGTCATCGATTTTGTTTCCTGTAGGCAGTTGGTCTTCGCATTCGACGCACTACAATATTTAGGTTGTACATAATGGTTCTCGTCACAATACTCTCGTTCCTGATGGCGATAAGAAAGATTTAATAAAATTTCTCAGATGACACCAAACCAGTTAGATAATCTTTTGATACTTCGTACTATTTTCTTCGCTTTCTATTTAAATTTTAGCGAATATACCAAAATCAGCAAAAGGGGTACTCCTTTCACATTGCCAACCCCGTGCATTTTCATAGATTTACGATTTATCTATTCTCTGTCCAGAATACAAGGCAATGCTATCATTCATTCAAGAACCTGTTATTTCCAAATCTATAAACGATACTAGTACAATACATCGAAACTGGGTACGCTTTTCATGTTTCCAATTCAAGGCATTCCTCATTCTATGAAGCCACAATATTTCTTGCTTTTATCCAATCTCTGCACAAAGACCCATACTACTCCTTACTCCATTTATTCTTGTTCTGATTCTCATTTTGTTCATAGTCGCTCGCCACCAATGCAAGTTGTTGCTCAATGTTATTCAAGGCATGTAAGGCGTCGTTCAAGCTGGCTTCGAATTCCTGCGCCGCCCTATTGGTGGCTTGGCTCGCCGACCCTGACCACGATGCCAGAACAATATTCAAATTTGAGCGAATGCTTGCCGCTGATGCAGCGTATTGTCTTCGCGTCGAGGAAATTTGGTTTCTCAATGCTTCGATTTGCGCATAATTGATGGCGACTGCGCGCTCTTTGACTGATGCAGCGAGAGTAAGAGCCGGGAGAAGAAAGAGGAGAGTGGAGAAGAGTTGCATTTTTCAAAGATTATTTGTGGATGATGGTGTGAGAAAGTATCTAAACCAAAGGAGTAAGTAATTGAAGATAGTAGAATTTCAGATTGTTGTTGTAGTGGTCCGTTTCCCATACCCGAGGTCCCTTATATACCTACATGTATCAAGTCCAAAGTGGCTTGTTTAGACCTATTAATCATCCTGAAGTTCGTGATATTTCCCAGAAGAGATAGAATTAAACGATCTTCACCCATCGAATCGTACTTTACGATCTAATTTCGCTCTCCTCGCATTGCAGAAGAATGGGCCAATCACCAAATGTATGCGAAGACCAAATAAGGGCACTGTCAAGGGTCACCTGGATCTGACTGCTCTGCTGGCAGCTTGGTCATTGCGTAAGACGAGGTGGTGGGGGCGAAGCTAGGGTTGAAGGCGCGCGCCAGTCTATTTTTGTCATCTGTATGTTTCAACACACGACGGCATTTCAGAATGTCTTCTATCCCCCTCAATGCTCATCTTCTCCCTCAAGTAGCTGACCCATGCCACCTCCGCTCCAGTATGACCGTTCAATAACAAGCAGGCCAGAATTCACCCACAATCATGGTTACCGGTAATGAACTGGATTGTATACACTCGCGCATTGTTGTGGGGTCCGCATACACTGAATACCCCAGATCTATCCTGTATGCTGGCACGGTTGTCTTATCTCGGACTTCTCAACGTGACCTGGTTTTTCTTAAATATATTCTTATCTCAACATTCTGGTTACATATAATTCTACATAACGATAATATTTTTCGACGAGCAGCACCTCCATCGTCCGTCATCAACGCTCCTTGAAAGCTTACTCTGTACACTTGGAGACGAGAATATATGCAATCATCATCTATAGCCATTATCTCCATACAGATCGACAAATTATAGTAATAAACACTGTACTTCCTTCTACGGATATGCTAACTAACTTCTTCGGTCCGACACATGCCATTGCGAGTGATCGATGTCTCCACATAAAAGCACAAAGATTACTCATTCGACTCTGTGAATCGACTATGAAGTAGCGTAGGAGTTGTGTTGATATTTATTGGATCTCAGTTTGCACTTTGGTCCATCTCAAGAGCGGAATTTTCGTTCAAGTTGTTTTCCATGTGTTGTGACTGACTGGACAAACCAATCATGCCGAAGTAGCATATCAAGGTCTGCCTCTGTCCAACGAATCCCCCACTCGACCAAAAGAGAAATAACAGTTTCCCAATTCGCTTTTTGGTCACATTCGTGCCTGTAATTCTTGCATGCTATCTCGGCGGCTGTCCCGATTGCACTAGAACCTGACGGGGCATTCACATCAATTCCATGCTGGAGAAACGATTCGATTACGGGTATGCTTGGCTGCATGATGTCAAGATATAGCTGTAGGATGTTGTTGTACTTGTGTACTCCAGCATTGATATTCGTGCCATGTCGGACAAAGAGATCGACTATTTTAGTATCGTGAGGCTCAAAGCCGGTGGTACTAAGATAAGCGCAAAGCGGTGTACCTGTACCGTCAAGAACTTCGACTTGGGCATTGACATCAGCGCCATGCTCGAGTAGCTGATCCAAGGCCCATGTATCTTTCATCAAGGCTGCAGCGACAAGTGCTCGACCGTAGCCACCTGAACCTGATGGGGATGTGCGACTTAGTACATTTTTGATCATGCCCTTATCTGCCTTCCATACACAATCTTCTACCACTCGACCTCCTAGGCCGAAGAGTTCCGGGTCTGCATTATGTTCTAAAAGCTTTGCAACTTTCTCAGGTGAATCGTATGTACTTGATGCAGCCAGAATAAGAGGAGTAGTATGTCCATCATAACATGCATTGACGTCTGCACCACCTTCTATCAAAAGCTGCATTACTTCTATCGACGACTCTCCAGTGGATGATAATGCTGCTGTGAGTGGCGTGGGGAGGAAACCGCCGATAGAGTTACAATTTGCCCCTCTTTCTATCAGTAACTGGATACTAGACAGACTATCTCTTGTTCCAAGGTATGCGAGCCATACTAGCAAAGTATTGCCATTGTAGAAATGTGCATCAATTATGGCACCGCTATCAAGTAGCAACCTGATAACTTTGGTAGTATACGTTCCCGAAGGATAGTAGAATCTCCAACCGACTGCATGAAGTGCGGTGGAGTGCCTAGCACACGAAGCATTGGGATCTGCTCCTCGTGCCAGTAGTAGTTGTACCATATTGAAGTTCTTTGACAATATAGCACGAACAAGGGGCGTTCCTAAGTCTGAATCTGAGTTGATATCAGCTCCAGCATCAAGCAACTGGTCTATAATACCATATTGCGAAGATACCACTGCCTCAGTCAGTGCATCATTCATAGTGCTTCGACTGCACGCAAGGCTCTGCCCAAGTTGGATGAGCTTCCGTACCAAAGAATCATAGCCTAGAAATGTTGCACATCGTAGGAGGTTAGAACTTTCGAATTCTAGTTTTGTGGTGATTATAGAATCAAAGCCTTCGAAAAGATCATTGCGGATCTGAGGACTCTCTACAAGAAGATCGCTCCAGATACTTCCCAGAGCACTTCCAGGACCATTATGCTCATTGGTCCAAAGCCTTGTTTTCAGGAACCGTAATGTTTCCGGACGATGACTCCACATCCATGGCTCATGTATCGCAAACCCCTCAACATGTAGAAAGGATATGCTTAGAGGTAGATGTTTTGTGATGAGGGCACATATCTGAACACATTTAGGTTCCGGTACCAATGATAGCGGAGCCAGGATGGCCGCACCGATTGGGGACCACTCCGTATCCTCGGTAAAGGGTGCGCTTGTCGTGAACAACGCCCCATTCCCGCCTTGAAGGAGCAGTTCTATTATATCTAGATCACCCATTTCGATTGCTTTGCACAGCGGGTTGGCGATTCCACTTTGTGAAGATAAACTATCCGACATCTCATCCATCACGTAGCGAATCATCGATGAAGACCTAGAATGAATGGCATTATACAATGGTGTGATGCGAAGACTTTCATGTGAATTCAATCTTGACATGAAGGGTTCCAGTTTAGCTCCATGCTGTCTCAGCATTTCCACTATTGAGACATGACCATGGCGTAGTGCGCAGTGCAGCGGAGTCACAGCATGCGAGTTATAGTTGGAATCTGGCGACCGTCGCTCCGGGTTCTCGAACGAAAGCTGGTTGGGATCAGCTCCATTCCGAAGTAGTACGTCCACAACCGATTTCCGGGAACTCCCCAGACTCACAGCTGCATACAGTGGTGTTTGACCTGTTGAATCTTGGTCGTTGGGCGAATGACCCATTGTGAGTAACCACTCCACGATATCGTCAAGACCGAGGAAAGACGCAATGCATACTTTATCTTGGTCAAATACGTTCGCAAGATGCCATCCAATCCCACTGTAAAATGTTCTAGCCCACCAGAACGATAAGAGCAAGTCTGTGTCTCCAAAGATCTTTTGCATCATGGGTCGAGCTTCAGTTTCACTCCCCGCTGAATGATAATGGTACCTTGTTTAGCGTGCTGCGTAGCAAAAGAACTCTTTCATTCGTCGATCCGTGATAAGATTACTGAACAGGTCATAGGGCCCAATTGGATGTTGGAGACGTCGCTGATCCATTGTGGCAAGTGACAATTCACGGTAATTTTTTGACAGGAAGAATGTGAGGCAGGAGATTGTGATCCCGGATTCGTATTGTAAATTCTTTCCTCGAAAGTAGTTCTCGAAGTATGCTCGCGTTGTCGGGTGCAAGAATCGAACCACTTGACTTTGCTTGTCGACAACTATGAGACCTCCACAGAGTGCAGTCAAAAGTTCACCGTCGATGCATCCGTCCGGATTAATGATACTATCCTCAGGCTGTATCGCCAGCCCGTATTGTACCTGTCCTAAAGTTGGTGGTTCAAAGGCATAGAAAACCCAAGCGAAGGTTCGATGTGCCAAGGTATTGTTTTCTTCATTCTGACTTCGAATTCGATCCAAAGCATTCTCATATCGGTCATTGACTGTTCTAGGAAGATTTTTCAGGCAGTAATCGAATGCTCGTTTATGCTTCTGGCCACACAATTGGTCTAACTGCAGTCGTGCTAGTAGAATTCTATGCAGAATCAGCTCAGCGGCAAGATCAGATTCCGTAGAACTTACAGGCCTCCGCATTGCAAAATTACAATATCTTCGGTATCCTGCCGAAGAGATGGATGCTGTTTCAAAACACCAGTCTTTCTCATTATTGACACGCGGTGACGGACATAGATATTGACGTCATTGTTCTGGGTCGGCAGATTAAAGATTACATTGTCATTGAACAAATCCTCAATATAGGAAGTAGGACGCAGAGTTATTAGCAATCGCACATTTGGGCCTAAGCTTTTGAGATCACTCATCATTCGTACTGTCTCTTCTGGCTGGTCACTCCATTCGTCGATGGCATCGATAATAATGTATGTTTTGCTTGTTGCCACGATTTCATCCCGCAAAATTGCAATGAACTCTGAAATTCGAGGCCGTGTCCCTTCCTGATGCTTTCTGTACAAAGTTTCGATTGCAGTCCAGTTCGAGGAATGATCCTTAACCAACTGTTGCAGTAGAGATCCAAGGAAGGCTTCATATTTTCCCTTAGACGAGGAATCTGAATGGTCGCAGAAGAAGCCTAACAAGCGGCAAGATGGTTCTATCGTTGAGGAGATTTGGTCGATAGCCGCTGAGGCAAGCACACTTTTTCCGACACCTGGCGGACCACGGTACAAACGAACAGTTGAGTCGCCATTGAGCCACTCTAGGAAGGATTTGTTTTGAATAAACCAAGTGCAAGTGCCTTCGACCCGTTGCGCGAGAACGTCTTGTTGTTTCTCCCAAAAGTTATATCTTGTCAGCCATTTCATTATCGTGCGCCGTTCGGATTCTGGCAGATTAGATAAGTATACTTAGGATGACATATACATCAAAGATATACATACCTTCCGACTTGTAGTCAATGTTTTGTTGCCAATGCACGTTTGCTACTAGTCTAGCCTGTATCTCCGTATTGCTGATCCTTAGTGTTTCCAATTGTTCCGCACTGCTGCTGATATCATCACGAATCTGCAGCACGTTGTCCGAAATTGTACTGACTAACTCAAATGTTGCTTTCGATAAAGAAGTATCATCGTGTTGGAATGCAAGGTCAAAAAGACTTTTGTACCTTTCAATTGTATCGAACAATCGTAATATCTCTCCCTTCTTGAATGGCCATTGCAGAGTGTCTTTGAGTTCGCCAAGCCGACCATTCCGCGAATCACCACGAAGACAATTGTGAACCTCATGAAGAAGTTGTACAAAGTGTGAAATGGCTCCATCAGTATTTGCCAGGGACAGTAAAGCTGATGGAGGACTCGTCTTGGATATTTTACTTTGTTGAACGGTATCTTTCAGTAGCTCGAATAGACCTAGAAGATGACTGAGCTCGCGAACCAAGCTTCTTGCTTCCTCTGGTCCATTTTTAGATGTAATGATAATGGAAGATAATTCGGTAATAAGCTGGATGATGGTAACAACGTCGGCCATATCAGGTCTTGACTCAAAGATCACCTAGATGGTGGAGGTCGTACGGGAAGGTTTAGAGCAATTTGTGTTTAATCCTTCATCTACCAAGCCATAGTCGGAGCCTCGTAAGCGTAGCGCGGGTGTAAATCTTATTCGTTCTCACGTAGGCACCATCCACAAGGCTGAGACCTCGAGGAGAACTTGTATCGAATGCTAGCAGACAATTATTTCATATATATCATCTTTTGTTGATGGTTATTATTGGAGTAAAAACCTCTCTTATTATGGAATAGAATAGTATGAGCATATATAGCACATGTGTTGATTACTTATCCTCCGACGCTACCCATATGTAGAATAGCCGGTTCACTCTATCGTATATAGCTCTACTGCCCCTTTGCACCTCAATACAAACTTCATCTCCTCAAATCACTACTTCCCCACACATAGGAATTGCCTGCCTACATATCCCTCATCCTATACACGAGCCCACATCAAGTCATCGTTCAAATCTCCAAGAAAACGTCGCCAATTTCACTGGCCTATTTACCCCAAGAGCTGCAGTGCTTTTGTCTAGTACCACAAGTTGCTCTTTCCAACCCCTGTTCCGTGATGCTCCGCCCAAAGCAAATCGACACGTTTTTCTGACCAGAACGAGAGTTCTATTTTTGGACAAAGCCGATGGTGCAATAGACCATGATTTATGAGCTTTAGCCGGAAACTCAGACCTAGAAGTAGTTCCTTTTTTTTTCTCATTCGTCTTCCGCGAAGAAATCAAGGACCACTAAACCTCGTTCTATAGTAACGTTAGGGAACCAAAAGTACTCTAAGAGCCTATTTTCAACTCAGAGTACCTTTTAAGCAAATATACAAATGAGCGTATGAACTAATAGTTTCCAGTTCCGCTATCGACAAAAGCAGAGTACATGATGTACTCTTACATGAACAAACATAGAAATGCTTTGGTGTATGCGATCCATGAACGAAACAGTTTTCAAGATGTATATTCCACCAGTATCAAATCTGCGATGATGTAGTGTTCATTCACGTATTATAACTTTGGATCTCTTCTAGCCATAACCATCCATCTCTTTCTCGTTCGTGACATTGGAGGATAGGTCAACTAGGCTAAATATATGATCGTAACAAGTCCAGATTTTCGGAAGATTTTCCATCTTCGACAGTCGCAGTCTGCAGCCGCTTAATTTACTTGTATGTGTACTCGGGAAAAGTTAAGGGGACTAAGTTTGGCCTACGTTCCTAATATTCCATGCTTTCGATCTAGTTCATGGTTCTCAGAGGCTACACGCAGGCAGAAAAAAGTATACTTGATGCATTGGAACTTTATCCATCCTCCAAACAAGCCCAAGTCATATCTAAGACTCTGGCCCCACCGAAACTTGAAAACATTTCGAAATATTAGTGCTTCAAACATCCCCATCACTACTGCAGCGCTCACTTCGCCATGCCATGCCTATCCCCCATCATTTGTACCCACCACTACACCAATGAAGCATCACGCCACGCTGTAACACGACCAGGCAACTTCAAGCCATCTCAGCCTTATCCGGTATCTTCTACGCTATCGGTTGATCACCACATCGATCATTCAACTACAACCATGTAACCGAATGGTTGTCTCTCTTTTTAATATTTTCATTTGTGTAGTGTACGCATGTGCACGGACTATACAACATAAAGTTCCAGCATTCAGGCCTGGGTCTAGTCTTGGCCCTGCATAAGTCTAGCAACTCATACGTGAGAGCGGGAATTTGTTGATAGATGCTAGGCCCTTCTCCGCGGAATCATCAGCAAAACATGTAGTGGAGACTGCGCCGTCCACATGCACACCGTGTGGGGCGGGACGGATCGGCATTTTATATGTCTAGTGGGCGGTGTATCGATGTTTTCCCTCTACTGAGTCGAATTTTGTTAGTGATTATGATACTACAGAGCACTGTGATACCAAGTTAAATTGGACCTGGCTCATAACATCTATGAGATGTACAGAGAAGAAGATGGTTGGTTGGAAGCCTATGAAGTGTGGCAAGCGAATCGTATGCTATTGAGTAAGTACCAATTACACGAATCCCTGTGTGTCTGCGGAAACCCACTTCAGTACTAAACTAGATATCATCTTATCTTACGAACGTAATGTGATTCCGGGCTGACTCTGTACGACACGCGTTGTCTAAAATAAACACACACAACGTTGACATACTCCGCTTTGAACGGTTTGAACGATCGAAAGCATACGTACCACTTAGAATGTTCAGTAAACAAAAAGAACATTTGGAGAATGACCTGATAACCTGTGGTCCAACAGCCCACCAATCACCCCGTGAATATGCTCAGACATATGCTGTTGGCATCTTCATGTCACACAACGACCCGGGAAATCTCGCCTGCAATATCGAAAATGACATCATGAAGCTTGGGACCAGGCCCAAATCGAGAAAGCACGAAGAACCCGCCCGCATGGTACCTGAGACTAGGTACAAGTACTACACAGCAGGCCACGTGAGACGGGCGTCTGTTGAGACCCTTGAAGATCCTTCACGAATCAAGCAGCGTTCAACAACAGATCGACGAGAATGCAACAAAAACAGACCTAGCGGAAGTCTGCGCTCGAGTACCAGTTCAGGTCTGACGCAACGAATGGAAGCAAGTGTTGATTGTGTTCCCACAGTTGCAATCGGGGCTGTCGGAGACAAAAGCAAAAGTGCGATTGGTGACATGTGCAGGTGCGGGACCCTGAATCTCAACTGCACTAATATGTGGGACGAGAGCGGAGCCAGGGGAGCTAATGAAGTCTTTCTTCGGGTTACTCAAGGAATTCATTCTGGCACCTCAGCCATGCACAGTTGGATGGGGGAACAGAACAACGGCAGGTCGACATAACTTTGATGCCTACCTACTTGTCGTCAATGGCGCGCCTTAGATAGACTGGAATAGTTGTGGCAATGGTCCCTTGGGTGGTTTGGAGACGTGAACGGGGTCGTCTCTGTTTGCAGGCAGTCCCAAAGACACCTATTACCTCCGTAGGCAACCCCTGTTAATGCTCCCTAGAACCAATGAAGAAGTCGAATGTTCGAGGCGATCAATGCATGCTGGAGTAGAACGCCACCGGGACTCTCTCTCGGCCTAGCATCAATACGATACGGATGATTGAAGAAAAGGTTGGGAGCTGATACGGATCAAAGGCTCATTGGCCGTGGGAAACTTTTCCGTGTGGGGATCGAAGATGACGCCAAGTCGGTGACAAGTGCCGCCCATATGCTGGGTAGTTTCCATCACCCCCTCAACGCTCACGAGCTCCACGATCGATAACCATATTCCTCAAGATGGTGGTTCCAATGATAAAAAATTCATGCGAATCGATTCTTCGGCACATGAAAGCAGGGGTGCTGCGTGGCGTACTCGTCACGGGGCTTCAAACGCATGGAGACGGGATCGATTCCTTGCCTAGGGATCGTACTGAACGGCAAACTCGAATGAGTGCTGTGGCAAAGAGCAGAGACGGAATCGACCTTGTCTGCCATATGCACGCAAGGTAATACAAAGGGAGTGGGAGCTTCACTAGTGGGGTGTTGCGTTTTGACAGGTGGATCGCTTACTCCAAATTTGACCCTTGAGAGAGTCTGCCTTTGCTTCCTAAGGGAGTAGCTCCCATTCCACGAGGCAACAATATACCCTTGCCAACCGAGGCTTCCAGGGCTGCGGGATTCCTCTCAATCATGACGCGTGTTGTATTAGTGTGTTGCAACAGCGTGCTTGCGCTTTATCCGGCTGTAAGTGTGCGAGTTCGCGTAGGATGCTCGCACTGGCAGTCCTTTCGGCATGAAGAGCTGCCATACTGCCGTCTCAGGATTGCCTTTCATCTCCGGCAAAGACCATGGCAGGTATAGCCATCTTTCCAGCATTCAAAATGTATCACCTACCATCGCTCCCGGAGGTAGGGAGCTGCCCTCATTGTCCGCTCAACAGAGAGTCATTTGTAGTAGTTAAGTGGACATTGTTGTTGTAGGCCACAAAAGTATCGCAAAACGGACGATAAGGACGGGCGCATACGAAGGTGAGGAAAAGTGCGAGGTGTCTGCTCGTTCGTGAGGAGTACCTGGGTAGGACGGCGTGATGGTGCTGTGACCGAGGAGTTGGTTCGGGATGCCTGCGAGAAGGCTCCGTTGAGAAGTCTCGAGGATGATCTGCGAGTCGAGATAGGTAGTATCACCCATTTGAGTGTTGCAAAGGACATCAAAGCTGATGGCAAAGCCTTTTGATGGGCAGAAGGTCATAATTACCTGTCGAGCGCCGCCTGTAGAAAGGTAAAGGGCCGATTGTTGGTTGAGGAAAGGGGAGAAACCGGGCGATTCTACTGTCATCGTGCAGCCAGGATGTTGTACGCCATCCGCACGTGCATTTCGAATGACTGGGGCTCTAGGTAGAGAAGATGGTAGATTGACGAGGCAAACCGTCTCTCCTCTAGGGGGTGGCGGACCAGTCGCCAGGCCCAGAGTGAACTGGGGAGATTGGAACGCTGGGAGCCTCACGAAAGTGGATCATTGCGTGTTCACTGATCCGTTGCCGTGTTTGATAGACGGACAACAAAAAACGGTGAAGCTGTGGGCGCGAGAGTAGAAAGGGAATAAGACGCAGCAACCGAAGTCCTCTAGCATTGACGACAGCCAAACCCCCGAATATGTACGTATACACTCAGTCACACACACATGTGCGCATGGACAGGAAACTGGACCATGAACGATTGAGCTTGTCAGTGAGAAAACGGTGCGAGCTGTGCTGTAGATCTAAGCAGCACGGCGCGATCGGGGAATCCTAGCCTAGACTCCTAGAGGGGGATAGACGGTAGACGATGTGGATAGGAGACGAGGGAAGGCATGAAGGCTGCGGGATGCATCCGGAGAATACAGGGCTCTCATTGGCGCGGGCGCGTTTTCCAGACAGGCTCATTGACTTACCTCGATCCCCTCCGCAAGCTGCACTTTGTCCATGGCATTCGCCTCTTTCACAGTCAGGTTTCGACCGTCTTTCAACCATTCCAGTTCTTACTTTCCTGCGTATCTCTGTTCCAAACTTTCCTCGTTCGCCCGGCCATCTCCTGGAATTGTTTTGCCATCGCATAAGAGTTGTGTCTTCTCCCAAGCTGCGAAGAAGAAGAAGGAGCAGCACTAGAGTCTTTCTTGTATTGTTGCCTGACAAACGTTCGACAGCCACCGCACGTCATTCATCCACCGCCCATATCCGTACTGTGGATTTGATACTGTGCACTGTCTAGTCACATCAATATATGGCCCTCGGGTAGGCGAGGATCCAACTGCAACGCCAACAAAACCTGTCCTCCGATCCGATTCAAGGCCTCGCTGGATCCCAGGCCACACAATCCATGTCTCATTACGAGTATGCTCCCACTCCGTCGTCGGCCAGCTCACACAAGGTCGCGATACCACGCCTACAGCATCGGGCTGGACAGGCGACGAGCTCTGCAAAGGATCGACGACGAGTATCGCGCGCCTGTACGGCATGTCGAAGCCACAAGATCAAATGCACTGGCGACCAACCCTCGTGCAGGCATTGCGAGAACAGCAATCGAGAATGTGTCTATATCCTTCCACGGAAGGACAGAGTGAAAATGTCAGTTCATATTCTCCATGTGTACAATCCCCACAAGGCCGCAATCAATCTCATAGCCATGATAGTCTCACGGATCGGTGTGTCCAACTGGCCGGGTTGCTGAGTACGCTGAAGACACGAGTGGGCGACGACGAAGCCTTGAGAATTAATTCGTTGCTAGTGGCAGTATGATTTTTTATATTTCCCCAAGTTTCCCAGCGTGATCTCGACTTGATTGATAGATTCTAACTCGGGGAACTCGACTGACATTCCTGAATAGGCCGAGCAAGATGTTTCCGATATTCGTAGGGCTCCCGCGCCTCTTTCGTCCATAGGCCCAGACTCGGAAGAGCCCAGGCCCGATCTGGGCAACCTTGACGTATCCCCCCAACCCCAAGATGGCAGAGACAACACTGGGCTAGATCTGCTCGATGAAGACTTACTCCAGGATGAGCGTGCCCAGGCGACAGGCTTCGTAGGAATGAGCTCTGAGGCCCAATGGCTTCGCACCATCATGGCCCAGCTCGACCGTGCCGATAATAACATCGTCCAGGGACGTTCTTTTCAACGACGGCACAGTACCTATGGTCTCGATATGGGGAGTATCGACAAAGTCAGCTCTTTCACTTTCAGCATGGATGGGGACAGCGTCGACCTCGATCACTTCATCGATCCTCACGAGCTGCCAACACCGGAAACCGCCGAGATGCTCCTAGACTGCTACACCGACACCGTTCATTAGTCTTTCCCCATCCTTCCGAAGCGTGCTCTTCTCGAGTTCCGTAGATACTTCAAGCAGATGGGAAATGGCAATCCATTCCGTCTTAGTCCCAAGTGGCAGGCTATGCTTAACCTCACACTCGCAATCGGCGCAAGATATTCTCACCTCGTCCAGGCCAGCTGGCAAGCAGACGAACGAGACCACGTCGTTTACCAGGCGAGGGCTAGGGCCTTTGGCTTGAACGAGTTTGCTCTCACCAACCATCCAGATGTGCCGCAGATCCAAGTTGCAGGGCTCCTGTCCTTCTACTACCTTTCCGTAGGCCAAATCAGTCGGTATGGTGCCTGCATTCTTTATGTACTCTAAGGCTCCTTGACGTACTAACACATACAGGTCGTGGATTGTAATGGGTACGGCCTTGAGATTTGCCAATGCGCTGGGCCTCCATGTCCGGAATGAGGACCCGAGCGCGACACCTACGAAACGGGAGCTCTTTGTGCGAATCTGGTGGAGCCTTTACAGTCTAGAGCGCTTGCTGAGCGTCGTGACGGGACGGCCGAGCGTCATTGTCGACTCCACTTGTTCAGTCCCCTTCCCCATCCCGGTTCCGGAGGATCAGCTGTCTGACGATTTCAGTGAAATGGAGAGACTTCGCAAGACTCATTCCACCACCCCAGTGCAAAGTCCTACAGCAAGTCATGCATTTTACAACATGCCGCCTCCAACCCCAACCAGAGCATCGAATCCATCGGGACATGCTGGTTCGTATTTCAATGCCATCGTCGAGCTGGGAATCATCACACAGAACATCCTCACATCCTTGTATTCGGCTGGAACGATGATACGGTCTCTAGAGGAAATCCATCAAAACATCGTACAGCTGGGACAGAGCCTTGACGGTTGGGCAAATTCTCTCCCCTGGGAATTCAACGTCACACACTCACCATCCGAGCCCCAGCGTCGTGAGCGGATGATCCTGGGCATGTACTATCGAGGTGCAAAGATACTGCTGACACGTCCATGCATCGGAGGGCTCGGTCACGGCGGGTCGAGGAACGCATTTCTCGAAGGTTTTGCGCGTCGTACGGCAGCTATCTGTGTGAATGCGGCCAAGGTGACAGTAGACTGCCTTCCAGACCAACCCAATCCCCGGTTTCTGTACGAGAATGGACCGTGGTGGTGTAGCGTCCATCACCTCATGCAGGCTTTATCCGTATTCCTCCTTGTTCTCGTCTTTATGGCACCTAATCCCCAGGAGATTGCCATCCTCGCGCCGTATATACGTAAGATTGTTCATTGGCTGCACGCAATGCAGGACCCGGTGGCCGAGAAGGCGTATCAAGTCGCCGTGTCGGCGGTCGACACCGTCGGCAACAGTCTATCGATTGATCTATCGGGAGTTGGCATCGCTCCAGCGATGGTGGTCCAGTCCATGCCTAGGGACCATTTGGGTTTCCTAGAAGGTAGAATCAGTATTTCGGGCCAGTACCCCTCGTTTGTGCCTTGTTCTACGGAGGATGGCCTAGGGTCTGTCCCAATGATGGACCCTCTGCCGAGCCAGGACGATTTTCAGATGAACGCGTTTGTCGTCGACCAGACCATGTAACAATTAATCGGGAGTTTAGGTGTATGGGTGTTTAGGAGTCGTGGGAGGTATTTTGTCAGTCAGTAATAGACCCGGAAAAGGGGACAACGTCATGTCTTATGCGTGCTCCGCGGCGTGTTCCGCGGACCTGTAAACTTTCATCGCACCACACAATGGGGTGGCTATTTGAGAGGTATTTCAGCCCTACTGGAAGTGAAAGCTGTTGGTTTTATTCTCATGGTTTTTGACGTTCTGTCGCTGTGCTTTTGTATCCTACTTGCATTTTTGCCCCATTACGCGATTATTGGCTCCTCTCCACATCTCACAACTGATGTATTCACAGCACCCGGCACACTGGATGACATCACGTGCACGTATATTTAATTGGCCAGGAACGATCCTCGGAGCCCGACCAACATAACTGTCCTTTCCCCCCCCCATTCCATCCTTTCGGTCGTTTCAATATTGGAAATACCCCGCGATGCTTGCACGACTTGCCAATCGACTAATGGTTCGGGCAGTTCGCAAGCAGATTTTCATTTGGCAATATTATCTTGAAGAGAGTTGAGAAGGGTGGTAGGAGAATACTGGGGGCATATGTGAGGAGGGAGTAGACAGATCGGGTTAGAGCGATGGAATGCAGTAGGTCTCTGCCGGAACACACAGGACGAGGGATTAAAACGACAATACAATCGCCCTGTTACGTCTCTTTCTAGCTGTCATTTCTTTTCTATTATATAGATGTTGTTCAGGCTCTGGGGCGGCGAACAGGGCAAGTCAATACCCCTGTGTCTCAGCAGCTTCGCCCTCTTGTCAAATCAAATCTGTTCCCTCATCCCGATGCTATTCATCACGATTGGAATACTTACTCAGATATCATTCGAGAGGCGAGAGGCACTGCGTCCTTGAATCACTGACTGCACTAGGTATTTCGCATTACTCGAAGCTGCGTAGCTACCCCTTCTCTCCGTTAATCTCGCATTCACGGCAAACGATACACATCGTAGACACAATGGAAGGACATGAAATACCGAAAGAAAATGTGTGAGAGATGAGCTCAAAGTCGGACAGCAAATCCCGTATACAATTTGAACGGAAGTGAGGCAGTGTGGCTTGGTAGATTCCATGCTTTTCGTGACAGACTTGTTGCTAAAAGTCGGATCATCATCTCTCGTGCTGTTGTTCGCATAGCAGATCATGCCTATAGCTCTCGAACTCAATTTTCAGAATGTCACATTGTACTCTCAGCTCATGCCAGACCGTGAGATGATATCTCCGGCTAGGTTAGAGGGTTGAAGTCTTCGATGGTGGAGGTTAAGCCTCAGGACTGCTACGGCATTCATCTCACTGCACTTTTCCCGCGCTACTCCATCGTGAAGAAATTGGCATGAGCATACTTTGGAGATATACATAAACAGCAGTGCATAGGGTGGATTGTAGCAGGGGCTGTTGGAGCAGGAGGAGGGTGCCTCGCCGGTTTCCATGTGAAGGCGTCAACATAACTGTGAAGTCTTCATGATGCAGCCCCTAGGAGAGCAGATTCTTTCATAGGACCCAGATAGACCTTTTGTTGATGAATCATGCCTCTCGATGCCGTGAGGTAGATGTCATCGAAGACTCAACGTAGAGATACCGCCTTGATACAGCCGCGTTGACTAGTTCCGACCTATCCCTCGCAAACACCCAACTGTCTGACGTTGAGGTTCCAGCGCAGCAGCCAGCCCCTATCTAGTGCCCGTCTCCCTAGCACTCCAACCAACCGTTAAGAGCAGCCACTTAGGCACTAGGCTGCCGAAGTCCATGACATGCGTGTACGCCCACACTCTCGACTGGTGGTATTCGAGGGAACAATTCAAGTATAAGAGAAGAATATCAACTCAACCCAACATAACAGTTCAATTTAAAAAGGTCTTCTCGCAATAGACCCTACATATCGATCACAGCGAAAATTCAGGATCTTGCTACCACCCACTCCATCCAACTTACATTTCCATCCCCTCCAACCCTTCGATTCGCGCACGCATTCACAATCACCCTCCATCTTCCTCTTGCCTCCCCTTGCCTCCCCTCCCTCCTCCTTTCGCTTACCAACAAATCCTCCCCCATAGATCTCCGCAGTATTCCGTACCCACCCTGTACGCAACATCCACTGCCACACACGAACCTCTCCAGTGGTCCGGACACCGCGTCTCTGGTGTGCGCGCGGATTGGTTGGCACGATCGACCGCAGTGGTGGATTGTGTGGGTGGAAAGTTGCCTGTTCGGGTATTTTGGGCGTTGTAGGTTTAGGCTTGGAGGTTTGGTGCGGGGTGAAAATTTGGGAAGTTTGTTTTTGATGGTTGTGAGGGTAAAGATGGAGTTTGTTGGAGGGTTATTGGAGGGTGGTGACCATTGGGTACGCTGCCGATCTTGAGATTTGTTGAGTATTGTTACAACATAGATAATTAGAAATTGAGTGGATAATGAGTTGAATCTATGATTCAGGTTTATGGCGAATATGAGTAGTGAATATCACGATAGCTTATTTTCCGAAAACTTCAAGACATTTTTATCAAAGGAACAGGATTAATCGATGATGTTCATTTTAGGCTTGTACTCATATGTGAATCGCTTCGTTAAACCTTGATCAATAAGTGTCCACGGAATTTTGATCCATGCTCGAAAGATAGCAAGAAGAGCAACTTGAACATGTGATGACGCAAAATTATCCCGATCCGAGAGTACTAAATTGGTCGAATTATAAAACAAATTCTACAATAACCAGGTATCGCTTCTAATATATCGTTTTCGCAAACGCGTCCGAAGTGAATATTTTCACGAAGCTGTATTTCGTGTCTACTTAATCGCAAGCAAGCAAACTCCAAAGTCCTCGGCTCAACTTCCTCTCTCTCAAGACTCAACATGATCAGGCTATCTACCATCCACCGGTACTCTTTTCATCAACGCTACCAAAGGATCGCAGCCCCACCATCTCACAAAACCTTCCAGTCAACACTCTCCAAACAATCTCTGCAACTTTCCATCCCAAAATGTCGCACGACTGTACTACATATAGACTAAGTACTCGCTTATAAGTAATCAACTTGAACTATAAGCCTCGATGCTTGGCACAGTAATAAACAATGTTCAACAACGGGATAACCGTGGGACGCCTGGTTGTTAGTCTCATCCGTGCTATTCAGCTAGTACACAGTGGGGACAGGGTATTGAACATGAACATGCGGACTGGAGGATGAGTCTTGCATTGTTTCACATGATATTAATACTCTTTAGTGGTTGGAGGGGTTTTTGGGCCATCGGGGTGTGTACGCGAACGAAATGCTCTGCTTATGAAGTAGAGATATTTCCGATACTAATTCTCAGTTTCCGAAAATGCGGTACGAAGATATTTCGCTCTCAGTAGAAAGGTCGTAGATGCCATAGAAAATAAACTTACCTATGAGCTCTACCAAGATGGGATTGCGATACAGTTTTGGGGTTGAAGGTGAACAGCAATATTTACCATGAATTGATCGAAAATATGGACTTGTTTGACTCATCCTGTATTATGCTTTGAGAAAACGTGAAGAGTGCGTTGGAGCGAACGAGGATGCAGTTGACTTTCTGATTACTCTTTTCTATGATTACTATTTTGTGACCATTCTAACCTCATTTGAGAATATGGGAATGATATCGGTACCGTGAGTTTCCCATTCCCACAAGTTTGCCTCTGCATCTGTATAAAGTTAGTGGCGGTCGGGTTCTTATCGCTTGGCTGAGCACCATTGAACCTCATCCTGAACAGTCAATGCCAAATCACGGGAAGTCTGGAGATTCCATAGCAAGACATACCATAGAATTAATCATGCATAAAAGGATACGGAGTTGTGTAGCAACTCCACTCAAAATCCTTAAGCACAGGCCACCGGTCACACGAATGCGAAATCCGACCCGTTCGTAGTCCCGCCCCGCTCCAACCCGATGAACGATTCCTTCTCGTCCCATGTCACTCCACCAACAACAAGAGATTGCCCGCTTCGTACAGATAGCTAATCAATACAATACGATGTACCGTTGCACTGCGTACATAATGCCCGCATCTCGCCAAACTACAGCCAGGCGCTGTTACTCCTGAACCCAACGTTGGAGACACTACATATACAACCCTGACAATGGCCTCGCAGTACCATCTCCAACGCGTCGCTGATATCCTCAACGCCCACCGCGCAGCATCCATCTCCACAGTGGGGCTCGCCGTCCTCGTTTCCCTCGCCATCAGCGATTATCGCCTTTACCTCTCGTACGGCCCCGGCGGTCTCCCCTACAATTTGGGCGGGTGGCTGGTTGCAAGCCTCTTCCGCATTATAACGCGTGAACAGCTCTCCACACGCCCATACGACAACCCAGGCCTACCCCTCGCAAACGAGCCTAGATTTTTGCCTCCCGCATTCCCGCCGAAAAGGACGTCCGACCGGCCACTCCTCGGTAGACATGCGGTACCGCAGCGGCAGTTGAATCAACTTCCAGACGACGAGATCAGGGAGCGATTGATTGATGGCTTTGCACAATTGGGGAAGAAGGCAGAGGAGAAGGGCCTCGTTGAGGTGCGGCAGAGCAGATACGAGCGCCATCACGAGGCCATGTTTGTATCGTCGTCACGACAATGGAATGTGGTTGCAGAGCATACAAATGGCGAAATCACCCATGTTCATGCTGGTGTCGACGGTAGCGTCCACGTAACTCTACACCCCGCCGACTGCAAGGCCGTGTTCGAGGCGGGATGGGGTCAGCGTCACCCACTGTCTGGTGTAGATGTGCTGAAGAAGGTGGCTGGATTCAGCTTGCCTGTCAACTACGTCCTGCTCTATGCCCCACGGGACCAAGCGGAAGTGGACATTGTATTGACCATGGTGAAGGCGTCAATTGGATACGTGACGGGCGTCCGTGATGCATTGGAGTAGATGGTGGCAATCGTCTAGCCCCTGGGGAACCTTGTACATAGTAATCTTGGAACTGGGGAAACTCGTGGCTACCCGAGCTACCTACGTACTAGATGTGTAACTACATACGGGATGCAAGCCCAAAAACAACCAAAAAAATGTACGAAATCTGGGGAAACGATCGTGGATTCATGACTCGGGCCGTTCACATGCGCCCACGCGGGTTTCACGGCTTGAGGTCTGGGGGAACTGTGGGGCCCATGGAAGGTGTCTTGCGGGGTAGACTCCACGACTCCTCTCGACTCTTCTCATGCTTGACGACTCCTCCACACCTAACGCCAATGTGGCTCACTCTCGAATCCTCAATTTTCAAAGTATTGGCATTGGGGTAATTCATCATCGAATCAATCAACGCTTGTCATGCTTTCCACAATCCAGCCCTACCATCTCGACGAGGAAAACGCTTCTTCAAAGAAATCTGACTGCATTATCAGCGCAGCACTCACCATGTTCAGATCCTCCCGGTAATAGAGCCGCTGCACCTTTGATTGATTCACTCCAATGTCATGCAGGTTCTCTTTATATGTCTCTTTATCTATGCACGGCGACAGAGTTAGGCGCGTTCCGTTACACGCCCCTGACCATATGTTGACCTGTTGACTCCAAATCCAATCCAATACATACGCCCGGCCACGGCCATTCCATTCACCCCATCCCAATTCCTGACTATATGGCTTATGCTGCCCTATCGTGCCACTCCTGCCTGCAATATCCCCGAGGCTGTCATCGTGTGGGGCCCTCTGTTGAACATTAGCCCTCCCCACAAAGGGGTCGTCGACTTGTCGCAACGCCACGTCGAGGCCCGCCCGTCGCATTTGGGGATTTCAACCTTGCAGCTGCGACAAGCGAGTTTGATGCGCGAAGGGGAGAGGGTTAGACCTCTCCGCCCGCTTGGATCACTGAAACTAATGCCGGCAATATGTGCAACCCCAAGTCATGTAAAATGACTGCCCATTAAGTACTTAGTAGACCGCTCGCTCCACACTTCACGCTGCTGATCTGGTGTTACATATCTTCGAAACGTCAATCCATCGATTCGACTTCATCCTCGAGCAAGACAATCACTCGACTTCCATCATCATGGGGTTCCTTGGTGTGTTGGAAGACAAACACCTTCAACATGTCCCTGCGACTGTCATCCTCAGTGAGGAGGAATCGCAGCGCACAGAAGCTACCGCTGGATTGAAACATGGCACCGGCAGAAATGCAGACATCATTCTCATCCCTCAGCCGTATGCTCTCTCCTTTATTCATCGAAAACCATCCCTTAGATCACTGACATGTTCCCAGATCCGAAGACCCCAATGACCCCCTCAATTGGCCCGCTACCAAGAAATGGACCATCATGATCATCATCGCCTTTGGTTCGACACTCTACGCTGCAGTCTTGGCTCCCCTTCTTTCTCCTGCACTCGTTCTCATCGCAATGGACTACAAAGTCGAAGTTGGCGACATTACTGTCATTTCCGGTTACATGCTTCTCGTCACCGCAGCTTCTGGGCCTCTCATCTCGGCGGTTGCGAGGAAATACGGCAAGAGATTTGTGCTTGTCATTTCTTCCGTATTTGGCCTTCTTGGTACGGTTGTGGGGAGCGCTGTAGATAGCTACGATGGTCTTATGGCTGCGCGTATCATCCAGGGTGGTTCCATGTATGCTCTCCCCTTATTCAATATCCTTACCTCGAGTCCCCTCTAACACGTTTTAGCTCCGCCTTCGAGTCCCTTGTCGTCTCCATGATCGGTGACCTCTTCTTTGTCCACGAACGCGGCTACTGGATGACCCTTATCCAATTCATCCTGGGCGCCGCCTCTAATTTTTCCGCCATTATTGTTGGCCCCATCGCTACCAACCTGGGCTGGCGCTACCTCTTCCACATCTTGATAGCCTTCACAGCTCTTGAATGCGTCCTCCTCTTCTTCTTTGTCCCAGAGACAGCATACAACCGCGACCGCCGCTACGAAATCGACGAACTGGCCGACGACAAACTCTCCGATCTCGCCGCCGTTGAACGACGCCACGGAGACGCATCTTTCACTCCTCCTGAGAAGGAATCCCCCAACGACATAGTCCAGGTGGAAACCGCACGCACTGACAATCCTGCACTGCGCCCGAAGAAGACCTTCTTCCAAGAACTTGCCTTTTTCTCTGGCACTTATTCCGACGACAACCTCCTCCAACTCTTCATTGCGCCCTTCGCTGTATGCCTCAATCTTGCCGTCCTCTGGATGGTCATCGTAACCGGTGGTCTAACAGCCTTTTTCGTTGCCCAATCCTACGACATGGCCCAAATCTTTATGTTTCCCCCTTATAACCTAACCGCGGCAGGCGTCGGCTATCTCTCTCTTGGACCCTTCCTAGGTGGCCTCCTCGGCTCCATAATCCTCGGTGCCTCCCTCGATCCCATCATCAAATGGTGCGCGAAGAAGAACGGCGGCATCTACGAGCCTGAGTACCGACTCATCGGTATGATTCCCAGTCTCTTGACCGGCGTCGGCCTTTTCGCCTTCGGCTACATGACCCAACACCACTACTCGTACTACGCGACGGCTACAATGCACGGCATGGATCTCTTCGGCATCGTCTGCGCGGCCATCTCAGCATCCGCCTACGTCATCGACGCATACCGCGATATGAGCGGCGAGATCTTTATCGTCAACATGGTGTTTAAGAACCTGCTCTTCTACGGCTTCAGTTATTTCGTGAATGATTGGACGGCGAAGGCGGGGCCGGCGACGGTGTTCTATGTCTTTGGTGGTATCAGTTTCGTGATGATTGGTACGGCGCCGATTTTCTTCTTTTGGGGGAAGAGGTATAGGAGTTTTTGGCATAGGCATAATGTCTTGGAGAAATGGGGGATTAGGACGCATAGTGAGATGTAGGGACGACTTCTGGAGGGATAGGGGACTCGACAGTCGTGAAAATGGAGGGCTAGTTGGAAGGGAATGAAATTGGGCATGGAAATATTGACTTTTCTTCATTTTAATCATGCATTCCTATCCTAGATCAAAGGAGTTCTGCTTCTTGGTGATATGAGCCAACAGAGATATCATTCTATGCATCAGCAACACCAATACCGATGGATGGACATCGCATGGTTTGGTGATCGCCCACGTGCGAGACACTCAATTGCCAAGCTCAATCAAGCGGGGGGGCCACCAATCCCTGACGAAGCCAAACTCGCCTATGCAACCCGCCTTACCACCCACGCCCACCTATGCACCAATCCCGCCACCACTCTCCGCACCTAGCGCGCTGCTCGGCGTGACAGCCATGCCTTTCTTGTCAGATGGTAGAGAAGTGATTGCTAAGATTCCTTCTCAAACTGCCGGAAACACCGAGCAAGATATACAACCGCTTCTGAAGTCGCTCTCCACCAATACGGTAAGATTGTCCTGGAGATAAGATCAATGCGTCGTCTGACAATGCTAACAATTCTCAAGTACATGCTCACACTAAAATTGCTGTTCCAATAGTCTTCGCGTGGAATTCCGATCCATCTAAGCCAGCCGTACCGAGTATATCGTAATGGAAAAGGCATCCGGTGCGCACCTGCGAAAAGACCGGCAAGACATGATAGAATATTAGCAATTTTGCTTTGTCTAAAATCTAAGCAAGCTAAAGGGACAAATATTAACAACTGCAATTTCCCATGAGCGGCAGTCTTTACTTGCGAGATTCCATGTCGAAAGATGATTCCTATTTGGTCGTGGACTCTGATATCGATCCTTCGAGCTTGTATTGCATAGGGCCAGCCTATGAGCCTGGTTGGTATGTTATTAACGATGCAGTACCTCCCACCAATCAAGAACCGTGTGAGTCATGTTCAACCTTCCTGAATCCCTCCATTCAACCACTAATATGACGTCTAGGGCGAAATCTTTCATCTCTCGGCTATGCACTTGTAGAAAGGGAGATGGCGCGGATCAAAAGAAAAGTCGAGGAATTCAGATACAGCGTTGTACGATGTCCATCAGCATATCTCTGCTTTGTTAATGGCCTGAATCCAATTCCTGACTTTTCAGCACCGTTGCAAACAAAGAAAAGGTAAGTAAGGGTCATGGCTGGAAGGTCGTGAATAAAAGGTTATTAATACAAGGCTTATGAATACAAAGACTTGGAATACCATCGATAGAGGTATATGGATAGAACTCTTATGAATGTATGGTCGGATACACGAGCATGAAATGTACCTTTGATTCATAGTAATACAAAATTCTTTACATACTTGCTTGTCACTTGCAAACCATGCGGCTGCCTAATATTTATCGTCCGGATTGACTTGAAGTCAAGGTTTGGTGTTGCGGAAAGAAGATTTCTAATGACAGCAAGTAGTATGATGAGCATAATTGCAGATGAACGATAGCAAGACGCAAGTTTGAAAACCAAACTTCACCTTTCTGGCCCAATACTATTACAAATTCCTACGTAAGTTAATAGTGCATCGTCATGAAATCAGGTACTTACCCTCTGCGGGGATCAAATTGAGAAACTCTGAATATTGAAAAATCGTATAGTAAATAGATCATACGCAAGCGCCCAACGCCACTGAACTCAGTCCCGAAAGCCAATATATTGTAAATGTTCATGAACTCATTCTAGACAATACTCCATCTCAATCACCTGTCCAAGCGTATACCCAAATCCCATTTCCCCAATCAATTCTCTACTTCCTCCCCCCACTTTACCCCCCTAAATCTCACCCCTAACCCTCCCACCGGCTTACTCGTCAACGTTCCTCCAGGCACAACCTCCCTCCCATCCCCTAATTCCACCTCCCAACCCGCCACCACAACCGCCACAAGCGCCCTCAGCTCGGCCCTCGCAAACCTCTCCCCGATACAACTCCTCGGCCCATGCAAAAATGTCAAAAATGAAAAATTGCTCTCACTACCTCCACCATAATTCACCTTCCCCGTCTCGGGATCGATCCAGCGGTTTGGGTCGAATTGGGACGCCGTCGGGCCCCATAGAGACGGAGAGCGATTTATGGCCCAGGGAACTATGAAGGTGAGCGTGCCGGCGGGGATGAAAGTGGAGTTTATGGAGGTGTTGCGCACGGCGATGCGGGCGGAGACAGGGATGGTGGGGTAGAGACGGAGTGTTTCGTTTAGGACTGCGTTGAGGAGGGGGAGGGATTCGAGGGTGTTGGATAGAGAGGAGGGCGAGATAGATGTAGGGGATGGGATTGCGGCGTGGATTTCGGCGCGGAGGAGGGCTTGGACTTCGGGGTGCGTGGAGAGGAGGTAGGTTGTCCATGTTAAGGCTGAAGAGGTGGTTTCGTGGCTGTAGGCGTGAGTGAGGGAACTACAAAGCTAGGAGTTCATCCTAAACCCGGTAAACAATTACGGATTTGTTTTACTGGATGACTTACCCTGCAGCGAGAAAGGTGAGGAGTTGATCTACGAGTCCATCGTCGGAGAAATTGTTGGAGCGAATGAGAAGTGAGAGGATGTCATTGGATTCCTTGCCTTCGGTCTTGAGTTTCAGTCTTTTGTCTACCACGAAGGCACGGCAGATATCTTTGATATTTGTCGTGATTACACGAACACGCTCGTTCAGTTTCCAGGGGAGAAGACGGATCAACCATGGAGGTATGAGTAGATGCAAGATGAAAAAGACTGCTTTTTCGGTCGTGGGTTCGAGCATTTCTTCGTAATTTTCGATCAGCGCGTCGGAGGCGTTGCGCATGGAGTTGATGTCACGGCCGAGGCCGGCGAGTCCGATGATGTCGAGGGTTACTTGGGTAGTAAGATGATTGAACTCGAGGACGGGGTCTGGTTTGTCGCGGAGTTCGTCTTCCAATAAACGGGATAATTCGAGAGCTTTAGCCCAGAAGACGGGGTAGAGTTCTTTGATGTGGCGGAAGCTGAAGGACGGCATGATCTGTTTGCGCTGGAACTTGTGTTCATCGCCTTCCGTCACCAGGAGGCCGTCGCCTAGGAACATGCGGAGAAACGTTCGAGTCCATGGCGGCTTTTCCCAGTCATAACTCTTGTTTACCAGAACTTCGGCCAGGGCGGATGGTTGAGTGAGGAGTAGCCGATCTTTGTGGAAAAAACTATGCAGGTGGAGAATGTCATCATTTGGTGTTTGCTTCATCATTTTTAGATAAGCCTCGCCTGGAGGTCGTGAAAACACGACCATTCCATGGCCGAGAAGAGGATACCAGCCTTTGGCTGTGGGTAGATGGCGCAGGGGAGATAGCATGAAGGGATATATGATGACATGGTAGATACCGAGTAAAGTGAAGTTAATAGAGGAATAGACTATGAAATGACTTGTGAATGTGGAGAGTGGGAGAAGGTGGGGCAGTAGACGGAATAGAGCAGCAGACTGGAAGAGGGAGAAGAGGAAGACGTGCACGGTTGTAATTTCCATGATGGTAGTTTTAGGGGGCGATGGTAAAACGTATGGGATAATCACATCTCTATATGTTCTCAGCTTTTCTACCTTTCTCATTCTTGCTTTGAAAACGAAGTAACAAAGCTGCCTGTACAAATGCTGCTGGTGACGTCTTGAAAGCGCGATGCCTCGGTCCAGGATATTGATGTCATTCGCTGTTGGAAGAAAAGCTGTCTCCCAACACCAAACAACGAGGGGAATCCTGGGGAAGTTGGTTTCACACAATGTCCAAATCGGTAAAGGTTGCGAACATTGACGACGCCCACACAAGAGATGTTGCATGCGTGTCCGTGCTCTGGAGAGGTGCATGTTGAAAGGTTCGTCAATCCCAATGAAGTTATGGCACAGATCGCCCTAGCCCGGTCTGGGAAAGTGCCGAGGTAAGCGATGTGTTCACATGAGAGTGGGTTTAAACAACTACATTATGTACTATTGAATATACTCGTTCGTCATAAGTCATACGTTTACGTCTATCCTTCGCCAAACATCATCTAGCTATCGTGAGTTACAATCTGTGCTTTCACGTCTTGAGAATATTCGCTGCGACGAGGATAGCTCTGGCAGTCTTTCCAACCCATTGTTGAGCCAGAGTAAAGTTCCTGTCGAATGTAATCGCCTCGGTGATACCAGGAAAGGTAACGGGCGCATATCCAGTGTCCAAGCCAGGTGCAAAGATCAAGTGCTGGAAGAACTCGCGTCCGGGCAGGCCGCCCTGGCTCGTGAACCCACGAGAGAAGTCACGCGCCTTGTGGTTTTGGATGTTGAGGAGTTGGGTGTTATTCGTGGCGACGGCTTGATCGCGGAGAGTGTTGAATTGTGAAGCATAATTGGAGAATGTGGATATGGCAGAGTTGAGTTCCGTCAAGTTGAGTGTCTGGTTTGTGGCAGCGATCGTGGTGTTGAGCGCTTGAAGGTAGGTCCTCAATTCTGGAACATAGTCTGCAGGCTGGAGCGGCAATACATCATCGTTAGAGAGGTGATACAGCAGAAGAGTGAGGTATTGCCCAATCACTTTATGGGTCTGGAATCCAGGATCGCCAAAGTTCGCCATCCAGTGGTAGGAGTCGTAGTTCGAGTGGTATGGGTAGATGGGGTCATTGGGGCCACCGCCGGCACCAATATCGATGGCTGCAATGCCACGATGAAGGAAGGGAGTGTAGTCGGAGCCACTGCCGAGCACACCAATGACGCCACGCTCATCTTGCCATACATCGTACAAGGTCTGGTTTGTGGTGTTGCGGTATGGGTACACAACCTTCTTCAGGAGCTCTGTGCTGATGTGGTGGAGATCGGGAGTAGCGGAGAAATCAGGAATGGGTCCAGAGACGGCGACATCGATGTTGAGATATGATACGGCCGCGTTCTTCAACCAGGGGATGTACTCTTCCATCCATTCAGTGCTAAGATTCGTTAGCCACGCCTACAAATAAGTGAAGAAATATCACATACCTCCCTACAAGTCCGTACTCCTCTGCATCCCAGCTGGCTAGGACAATAGTTCGCTTTGGCTTCCAACCAGTCACCTGGAGGGCACCAAAAGCTTTGGCGAGCTCAATGAGGACAGAAGACCCAGAGTTGGGATCTGCAGCGCCGCCGATGATCCATGCATCGCGATGGTTGCCCACGATGATTACTTCGTCTTCGTTCGTGCCATTGATAATACCGACGGCATTCCAGATTGGCGTGATGACGTCCTCCATGATGTTGGTCAAAGAGAGCTGCACGGGTGCACCGACTCCGGTGCTATAGGTGATGTTCGGAAGAGCACCGACCCATCCAGTTCGGTTGACTGCGGAACCATTCGTTCCGTACCCGTTCAAAGCCCTGAGAATAGGCTGAGCATCAACCCACGAGATCGGTAGGGAGGGAATGCTGGGGACGGAGAGGCTCTTGTCGGATCGGGACACGTTTTGCTTGGACACATAGCCGGGAGTCGTTGGATCGCCAGGGTAGATGCTCAAGAATTGCACACTTCCTCGCTGGACGGTGGTTGGGTGACGTGCAGGACCGTTGGGATAGGCCTCTACGCCTTTAAACACGGTCTGATTTCCATCATCGCTTGGGTCGTTGAAGATGACTACACCAATCATGCCCTGTTCTTGTGCGTTCTTGACCTTCAATCCTCGGAAGGGTCCGCCGTATTTGGCGAGGGCAATCTTGCCTCGAAGCTCGACACCGAGTGCTCTCAGGCGTTCGAAGTCAACCCTCTGTCCACGGCCGACGTAGACGTAGTCACCGGTGACATTTCCAGTAGCGGAGTAACCGTGGAAAGTGGGAATGCGATTTGGCCAACCGGACGTGACGTCTTTCTCAAGCACAGCTTCTTCGAGAGAAGCGGTGAAGCTTGTCCCATTTTGGTAGTTGAGACGGAGGGCATGGTGTCTTGGGTAATTCAAGTATACCCCTACATATTGTTAGTTGGATTGGGCGGTCGAGAGGCGGTCGAGAGGCAGTTGAGAAATCTCAGATGTCTTACAGTACTCGTCTAATCTGGATGTGAATCCATACTCGGTCCACTTATCAGCTGTCCATTGCGCCTGAGACCGGTTTCGGCCCGCGATATGGTCGCCGTGAGCTGCTCAGAATCAGTAAAGAGTATTGCACGGCCGAAAAAAGAACCTACTGTAGTAGTATGACCACTGCGAGATGGAGGTGTTGTCGAAGGAGTCTAACAGGATCTGCTCATTCTGATTCAAGACGGGCGGGAAAGTAACATTGGTTCGTTGCCTCTTTACGATGTGATGATCGTGAGGGTGGAAGTTGAGATCTCGTTGACAAGCGTTTGCGCCAATGGCAGCAGCCAGCAGAACCAATTGAGTCTTCATGATGTGTAGCGACCGAGAATACTACAGAAGAAATGCAAGACAGGGCCCTTGCGGTTTTTGTAGATGGAGGCTCGTACAGAAATCCGAGCAGATAACGTCAACGACGGTCCGGTCTTGTGCCGAACAACCTTGGAATAACGCAATCATCGAGCATGTCATTTTTTGGGCGATGGTACCGAAGGCAACGAGTTTTCTGGGCAGGAACTACATGGCTTCTGCTTCCAGCTCCTTACTGAATTGGGCAGGTCGGAGAGATGTCGACGCGGGGCGCAGTATGCGTCACTTCTTGGCGGGTGAGGATGACGGTGATGTGCGGGGATGGGTGAGAACGGGATAGGCAAAATTCCGATTTCCAGTTCTTGATCCCTCCATCTCGTGCCAGAAAAGTGGTAGAACTCCACAGAAGTGCCAGAATTGTCCAAAGAGAGGTGTTGCCCCGGCTGAGGCGGTAAGCCCGCGTTGCTTGTGCACATTGGCAATACCTATGCCGTGAGAGTCCGAGAGAATTATATCATACAAGGTCGTTGGAAGCAGGATCTCGCCAGTCTTTCGGTGAATTGGAGTACGGCTACGAGGAATCACACTGCGAGGGGCAACGAAGGTACGATGAATCCGAGATGAGAACCGAGATGAGAAGTTTACCCGGTTGAGACCCGTCCCCGTCTGCAGGTTCCCATCGGTCATCTCATGGCGACGGGTACGAATTATCCATCACGTGATGGGGCCGAGACAGAAGTCGAAAGCTATGGCGATGGACGTGGATGTGATTTGAAATCATATCAATATGTCTGTTGGTGATGTTTGGTGTTGAGGTGGGGGACGTACGGAGGTTACCCTGGGTGTGGCTGGGTGTGGCTAATGTGGCGGCGATGACATAATTTCCACCAGCTCCACATCCAGCCTAGTGCAATCGCGCGGATATCCAAATGAGATGGGATGCGGTGTGCGGTGCGGGTTGCCATGAGCATTGCTCCAACAAACACGTCAAAAACATCATCCGTCAACCCGCCGGCTGCAGCAGGACGACAATCCTGCTCCCTCTGACACACCGCAGATGGCATAAACGCACGAAGAACTCCAGGGCGCACTAACTACTAACATTAACAGCATCAACAGTTTCGAGTGGCGCACCGTCACCACCTCTAGAATCCTCGCGCCTTCCCATAGAGCATAACGCCCCCATACAAAACGTAATCACCATGTCGGCCTTTAGCCCCCCCCATTTCCTCCCTCCTCTCTCCTCTCCTCGAAGAGCTGTATCGCCCAATATGTCGCCAGGTGGCCGAAGAGGACGGACAGCTGCCACCTCCGAAGAATCCCACCTCCGCGACCTGTCCCCCAACAGCACCCTGCGAGCCTTCACCGAGCGGCCCATCCCCTTCGACACCTCGCGCGACGAATTCAAGATCTTCGCCTGCATAGATTCCCTCACGGCCGCTGAGCGCGATCTGGGCGCCCGCGTCGCCAAAGCAGCGCAGCGTCTAAAGAGTTGGTGCCAGGAGATTGAGCAATGGGGATGGAACGGCAGCTTCGAGCAGCCCAGTGAGGATTTCAGGGAGAGGCGACGGAAGAGTCTAGAGTTGCGCATCAGAGAACACGTCAAGGACGCGGACGCTGTTGAGAATATCCCGCCGCTAGAGTACTGGGGATCGCTGCTATCGGTCGAGGTGGAGGCTCACGAGGCCCGGCTCGACGAGATTGGGGAGGACCTTCTCTTACTGGATATCGAAGAACTGAAAGAGCATGTCCTGGAAATGTACGGGGCTGATAGGTCGAGGCCTTCGTCTTCCGGATACGAGGCATCGCGCCGCAACTATACGCCCATGGACGACTTCTCGTTCCTAATCACCCAAACTCTTCTCTCGGCCCTCCCCGAACATTACAAGATCAAGGAGAGCTTGCAGACTTGGACAGCTCGAGTCTCGATTCTTCGCGAGGCACCCCGCTTCCTCGGTGATATCAAGACGGCCCAGAAGGCAATGCAGCTGGGTTGGAACGCCATTGATCCGCCGACCGACTCCTCCGATGAAACGTTCAATAAATGGAAGGTGGCTGTGGATACCATCTCGAATGTTCTGCGTGGCAAGGTTAGCGATCTTGGGCAGCGCCTCGATCGTATGTTGGATGCACTGGAAGGGTATGACGACTGTCTCCCAGACGACTGGATAGATATATTTGAGGGGGTTGAAGCTGATCACGGTCGGTGGGCACACGAGTCGCGGAGGAGGATACTTGATTTTGATGTACGGAGGAAGGGAGATAAGAATGGAGATTCTTCCACGAAGCTTGACGTGTCAACGGTTTCGACCAGTGACGAAGCACACAACACGAAATCGAGCACTATCGACAGCGACGCACAGCAATCGGGTTCGCCAAAACCACTGTTAAGCGCATTTTCTCCCGAACCTCTGTCGCCGTTCAAGACAAGATCGGACACCAAACTGGGTATCAGTTCACAGTTCAGCACTGTTGATGCGACAAGACATGTGTTGCAATTGGGATCTGTCGACAAGTCTCAAGACACGGTTTCGGCCAAGATCGGACTAGCTACCAAAACGAATTTGATTGAGACTGTAAAGACTCCTACAATTGACGCTCAAATTGCTGCTAAGCCAACCCCCCTCCAGTCCTCAGCGGATACCACCTCGGCTGTACAAGTTATCACTTCGAGAATACCAGATGATGAGTCGGTGTCGACTGTACAGGCTGTCACAACTACAATACCAGAGGACGATGAGTCGGTGTTTGACGAAGGCGACACCGTGGTGCACATTGACTTTGAAGAGTCAAGTGAGGTTACACCTCCCCCGTCGGACAATGTGCAAGGATTCAAGCAGTCGGAACATCGTAGTGTTGCTCCACAGGAGAAACTAGAACATGGCCGACCACAAACCCCCCCTCGATCCCGACGCAATAGTGCAGACTCCATTTCGTCCCCTCTATCGTACTCTTCAAGCCCGGAAAGCGCCATCGATGATTCCCCCTCCGTTCGTAACCACGCCAATCGTCAAGCCAAACCACCAAGACCCGAATTGAACGCAGCAATGGGCAAGCGACGTCCGCTGAAGATTGCAAAGCCCACCCCCGTAGAGAGCGCACCCTGGCCACCCTCACAATTTTCAAACCAGCTCTCTCCCAACAGTGCAGAGGATCTTGAGCGCAAGATCTCCGACATCCTCACCACCATACCCGCTCACATCCGCCTCACTTCAGGACCAGGTGCCGACGCTCGGGAAGTCAGATCTGTGCGGGGCATGTCAAAAAAGGGTAGTAGAGGATATCTCCGCGCTGCTCGTTCCATCAGCGGCCTCAAGTCTCCCGAGCTTACCCTGTCGCCTGCGAAGAACGAGTCCATCCTCTCTGGGCGACGGTCCAACGCTGCACTACGCGCCGACAACGACATCAAACTGTATCATCTCACCCAGCCCGGAAAAGAGCAACCCATCAAATTGTTCATCCGCCGCGTCGGCGAGAACGGCGAGCGTGTCATGGTCCGCGTTGGGGGAGGATGGGCTGATCTGGGCGAGTATCTCCGGCAGTACGCTGAGCACCACGGTCGACGCACGGCGAGTGAAGGCAAGTTCGAGATACTAGGTCTAGAAGTCAAAGGCCCCGAATCGCCCCGTCCGGAGAGCGCCATGAGCAAACGCACTGTCGGGAGCCCGAGCACAACCCCCAAGAAGGGACTCGGTATTGTAAAGGATGACATCCCTCCGCCCATGCCCGCCCTCGTCGGCACGCCCCTCGGTGCGAACGCAGACGTTTCTTCGCCGTCCACTGCATCGTCCCGCCACTCCTGGCAGGGCAACGAAGCTGGGCTCGCTGGGCCCAAGTCACGCAAGCTGGACCTCAGTGAGCAGAAGATGGAGTGGATAGAGGGAATGATGAAGCAGGCGCGGACTGTAAGTGGGAACCTACAGACGATGGCGTCACGACCGGATCTGCAGCAACAAGAGGGCGTGGATAGTCGGTCTGAGAGTCGGAATGGGAATGGGAAGAAGCCGGAGAAGAAGCCGGAGAAGAAACCCGAGTTTGGGGATCTGGGGAAAGTGGGCGGCACGAAAAGGTTGTTTCTTAAAGGGGGGCAACTCGTGGAGCAGTGAGGAATACCTATGCGGTTTCTTTTGTCGTGGAGGGGGATGTGCGTGGATGGGGTGGTTTCATACATCCGTATCTCTGGATTCTGGACATTCATCGGCGCATTTAATAGGTTCGGGGACAGAGAATTCATGTTGGGCATTTGTTATGGCGTATCATACCCGGATCGATTCGTTTACTAGAATCGCAGTATCGAGATTGTAATTACCTTCGTTTCTTTTTTTAACTACTTCATATCCAACTCCGCTTTAAACAATATTCTCTTAGATCAAAAGCTTGTATCCATAATTGTTTTCACATGAATAACACCTTCAACCAGATCGAATATGATTCAAGAAATCATTTTCACACAGTTGTCTTGAAGAAATAAAATGTTACATGGTATTTAATTCGCATACTTGTCTTAGCAGGGACAGAACCTTCAATGGTATCGAAGTTGGTTCAAGGAATCGCATTCTACAATATGGAATAGGCCTTACAAAATACATAAAGGATAACTACAAAATACCATCGACATAGAAGGCATTCAGGCCACGCACCAAAAACATACCGAACTAACTATACTGTAAAAAGACAAATACCATTTCAAAACACGAAGAAGACGCAACATTGATGTCTTGTAGGGAGATATCGAATGAAATGCTACGCCAGGAAGAACAAATGGGAGATCTAACGAGCAAATAACTGCTGCGCCAAAGAAGCGACTGAAAGAAACCGTCGAGAAACTGAAAAGCGAGAGAACTCGTCGGCTAAGATGATACAAAAGCAGCACAGGATCTGAACGATGGATATTGAAATGCTGCATAACATCTGAGCATAAAGAGGGATAGTCGGAAACAGAAGCCGAAGTCCGAAACTGAATTGCATGGTAGAGATTTCAGATCTCAGTTAATGCTTGTGTGCTTTGGGCCCGTCACAACCACAAAAAGGACGATTAGAGGCACGATAAATGCGCTCAGAATAGTTTCCCTCTTAGTTTGCTCACTATCTGCAGTCGATATTTCTATAAAGAACTCAAGATATGAGTTCTTCTGTTCGCAAGCTGTTTCGCCTTTTCAATCTCCAATTACCGCACATCTCCATTCAGATCCTCAATCCTCAATTCCGGACGCCGACACAATTCCTGCCCCAATCGAATGACCGCCTCCTTGGACGGTATGAGTCCATATGATGCTCAAGTTGATTCTTTTCTATGGCACTCATTCCCATACATCCTTCAGATCATCCCGATCCTGCGGTCCTTCTGCATCATCGTCAGTCCGATAATTAACCTAACCGAACTTTGTTTTCGGAGTCTTATCCTGCATTCTTTTTGCTCTCTCATTCTTGAGTATTGGATCGGCTTGAGGAAAAGATGCAAAATCCTGTTTTCTCTGCTTTGCCTTGCATCATAAGATCTTGCACGAGGTGTCAAGATAGTCCTTGGAATTGGAGTGGCTTCGGTTACAAAGACATGATTTGGGAGGCTAGATCTGCTCAGCGACGGAAAGGCTACCTGACGAGGTTTCGGTGCACTCAAAGCCTGCGTTCTTTTAGTTCAATGGGGACTCATATTTTTGGAACACAACGAAGAATTGGCTTGCTGCTCTGTAACTCTATTGCAGGCAAATTTGATATGGTTCCAGAGCCCTTTTTGTCATCGGAGATCATGAATACTGCACAATCTGCACTATAAATCGGCATCTAGGCTGCTTTGCTCTCTCTAATAAAGCTCCAGCGTACAAACCCGTCTGCCAGCAGCGAAGAGCCAACATTATCTTGATATGATACTGGCGCTGTATTTCTGAGACCATTTCCACTTCCTGCTGTTCATCCAGGAGGACCGAAGAGGCCTAGGGATCTTGAATATGGTCCCATAACGCCATTTTGTCTGCAGGAATTATGGAGAATGCACTATGTATTGGGGTCTCAGTGCGCTGTTGTCTAGAAGATGGCTTTGCAGCTCCGCTCTCTTCAATAAGGGCCCAGAATACGACCCTGATCCCCTGGTAGCGAAGAGCCTGGCGTTACGTTGAGATCTTCTATTTGATGATGTTCGTCCGACGACATTAGAGAGGCTATCTTGGCTTGATCTGGCGATTGCAATGCAGTTTTGAGAGCTTTAACTTGTTGTTGTACATGATGGAAGTTTGAGGACTTATCAACCAACTGCAAAGGTTCGCAATCATTATCCGATTCAGAGTCGCAATATCCAGATGATATCTCGATGGCTGCTTCATCCGACTATTCATCTACTTCAATGTTGCGGATAATCTCATCCCATTTGTCGCTGGTCTTATAAGCTTTATAATACTTTACTAGCCTGTTCGATAAACATCCAACACGTTGGATGATGGACCCTAGCGTTGGACTTTCCTTTTCCGTGCCTTAGTCATGCTATAAATCATCTAAAGTTTACATGTTTTTATCTAACGCGTTCGCTAAACTCTATATAGTAGTGTTGGATTAATCACATGAAAGACTTTGACAGAAAACACAGCTTGGGTCCCACCATAGACTATCAGTTCACCCATCTTCTCTCTCTCTCTCCATCTCCATCTCCTTGAGTAGTCTCCCTATGGAAATGGAGATGGAGAGAGACGGAGAGAGAGGTGGAGAGAGATAGAGATGATGTTCCATCTCCTAGAGCTCATCTTCAAGGTGCTCAAATATGTGCTTGAATAGGTGCTTGAATAGGTGCTCAAATCGTCCAACGTTTTCAGACCCCTCCAAATTTTTAGTTGAAGAAGATCATCCAATAGTCTAACGCGTTAGAGAAATAGAGGCCTCTAATAGGTGCAGAAAAGCAGGTATTTTATTTTTTTAAAATACTCTAACAGAGGGCAAATCATCCAACGCGCGTTGGAGTTTGGCGAACACTAGAGCGTTGGAAGTTTATCGAACAGGCTATACGTGCGTCCAGTACGGGGCCTCCAGGAGCTTAATAGTATCCTCTGCAGAACTGATTTTGTAGGGATTCAGGAGCGTATTGTGCGTGACTGGATCACCCAGGCGATACTCGATGTAACTGCTTTTAATCACTTTTCCTTCCATTTGATAATAATCATCAAATTTTATTTCCGATGCGAATTGGCTGACCCCAGCAACAGGCTCGAGGGCTCGGATCAATTCGCCAATATTTCTCTAAGTGGTTCGTTACAATCCCCCCCACCCTCGGATCGTAGGTTCTTCTAGTTTCGAACCGACTTCTTTCAATTTCAATTTTAAATAGAGTTCTTGCAGTTCTGAAAGATCTTCCTCGATTGCCCTGATATAGATGTTGACATCTGGGTTAGCTTCTATGACTTTCGCCCCATCTGAAACCTTCGGAGCGTCTCAAATACCATCTAATAGATGAAATGGTTCTCCTCTTCTCCTTCTTGCTTTATGTATGGGGCAGATCTGATGTTGTTCCTCTCTTGTTCTTCGTCTTCCTACTCCTTGGTATATACCGCTGAATTCATGATGGCGCGGGAATGATCCGGGAAGCAGCGGCGATAAAGTTTCAATGGTGTTTGTTGGCAGATTGGAGACAAATGTATGCTGTGATAGTATGCGAGTAAGAGCTTTCGAGGACTCAAGATGCATCTATATGTCTAGTTTGGATAATAGATGGTGAGTTTGTAGTTGATCTTTTGGATCTGTTTCACCTTGAGTTACTATTTCAGTTTTATACTCTACACTCTCTTTTAACAAGTACCCCCTGCTTCTTTCTTCTTCGCCTCTTCAATCTCTCTCCTACACGAAATACTGAATTTTCCCTTCCAACACTTTGATCTTTCTTCTCCTACCCGCAGTTCATGATTTCTTATATCATTACAACCCGAAACCCGCAACTTGTCTTCTCATTCCGGCCCTCTCGACGATGCTGTTGCTGATGATGCGATCATTCGAGCTTCCAGCAATCATGGAGATCCTAAAAGTCCTTAGACGCCGATTTCACGAGCCTCCTAGCCACAAGAAAGCTACTACGGACAGCATGGCAGGAGAACATAACTCTGAGAACCGGAAATTAAACCTTCAATTCCGAGATCTCCACCTTGAATATAGAGAAACTAGACCTTCATGAAGAGCATTGCAGCCATTAAAGAAAAATTACTCGGGATTGAGAGGGCCTCGGAGAGAATCACGCCCGCTCAATTACCAGATTATTCGTCCTGATCATGATAACCAGATATTTCTCCTCTCATACCAATCAGCTCACAGTTAAGGCTGTACACGGCATAAAGATAATGAACTAAACTGCGGAAGGTAGAGTTGTAGATGCAGTCTCACGATTTCTAGCGACCACCAGCAACAAAAATAAGGAGATGTTTGGTTGCTTGGAAATGCTTGTCTCTGTAGTCTTCAACGACAGTAAATTTGTGCGTGAGAACACCTTCAAACAAATGGGTTTACCATTCCTTCGACAGAGATCAATGCCGGAGGGGATATTACACTTCGGAGCGGGGTTGTCTCTTGTAATGATGCTGAATTCCGAGTAGCACTCCACCACACTAGAACTGGTCTTCTAGAACCCGCATCGCCAGTAGAGCTCGCGGATGCAAACGACCCAAAGTCAAATCCCGGTCTCGTAAACCTACAACACCGTAATTTGAGTTCGAGTTCTTGTCTTTCCACAGTAGTCGAGCATAACGAGCGATATGTGAACAACCAACTCCTAGACTTGACTGCTTATATGAACAGGTAAGGCTTCTAGTTTAGGCTTGAGATAGAAGGGTTTCTGACTTGTTCAAAAACTATCCTTCCAAAGGAACAGTATGCTTTGGGAATCCAACAGTTCCCTCGTGCCGATGTTCCAAGATCTCGAGCTGAGGGATGTGATCTCAACCTTTCCAGCAAAAATAAGTCTGTTCTTGAATCCGAATCTTGCTTGTACCCAGATCCACTTAGGTGCGAGTCTGGTCCAACTCGTCCATAGGATCTAGTTGGGATATTAGCCCCTGCTGGCCACAGACTGCTTTTGTCATACAAAAAACACATTCACGACGGCTGGGACAGTTTACTTGATATCATGAACGATACGAGCGCAGGAGACGCAGAAGATGCAGATGGCGAGAGGCAAATCGGTCCAAAGCGGCCCTTGAAATAGGGTTCGCCTCGAGAAGACGAGAATGTCGAGAGCGAGAGCGAGCCAGAACCGGATCGGCCCTCCACTAGGGATGTTTCTCAGGGCAATGCGAACGACGCGGATGATGAGAGCAACGACAGAGAGTTGATAGATATTGATCAGTTTCAGTAAACGAATAGATCATTAAATTCGCTCTCGTCATCTGCATCATCACTTTCTTCCACGCCATGTATGATGTCGGAAAGCCATCTACGATGCAAAGCAGCATATGATACAGTGTCAGCATCAATGACAATAGCATGGTCGTCAAAATTCAATCTGAGACACAAGAGTGACAGATAACGCAGTGTTGACTAAAAGCGCGCTTTGCAGTCTTTCTTGGCGGTGGCTTCGACAAGTTGTGTGACATCGAAATTCCTCTCAACACCTTCAAGCTTCTGCGCCATGACTACTTTTCCGTTCAGGTCCCAGTCACCTGTCTTGCTAAACCTACTCCGATCAAGGTCATATATGCTTTATCTAGCGATGCCTGGAAGGGTGAGCCCGCTATCCAACGACGAAGTCACTAGTTCAACTTCGCTCTTTTGAGTCTTCCAGATAATAATAAGGATCCTAGATCTAGCTTCCGTCACCTTCCTCTCCGGCCCAAACAGCCGCAGTATTTGATCGAGTTCCCTCCGAGTAGCTTCATCATGTAACTATCAGCGCAGGTCCGTAATTTACGGCAACCTTTACATATCCCGATCCACCAGGCCATTCTCAGATTCACAACAATTCCCCGCCATAAGAAAAATACTCATACGAAAGTTCTCCCGAGGCAGCTCAATTTCTTAGAAACAGGCAAAACAGCATGCCCAAGTACATGCATAGACAACTAGCGCAAGGAAATATTTGTAATTGTTAGAGCGAAACACGGCACCTCATACAAATTACCACGATCGGAAATACCGGATTCAGACTTGACGTCCGAAGGAGACGTGCAAAAACGGACATCGGCTTAGTTCAAAAGGCTAAATACAGCAAAGCGCAATCAGATAGATATTACCGGCGCTATTTTGGCAAACAAGAACGGCCGAAGTTCCGTAGCAACAAGTACATAAATACAGAGGTCTCTTGATTCGAATTTCAAGATGCTGCTGTATTCATTTCTGAACATCTATCCTGCTACCAACCTACATTTCTACATTTTCGATAGTCATGCGTCTCTCCTACTGCATCCTCGTCGCTGCGTCGTCCGTAGCAGCAATTCCCATTCCCGCCCCGTACGCCTGGACATTTACTCAATGGAGCAGCGGATGGTACGGAATAGGCTGGGCTAACTTCCGCCTCAACGCACCTGAGACCAAAGTGGGAGGGGTTACTATTCCAGCGATATCGCTAAGCAAAATCTGCTCTATCATCAGCGCAGGGAATGGCAAGGGCGGAGAGACAATGGATTGCAATAGCTTGATTGTAGGAGAACCTGCAGGAAGGGCGCTGGAGTTTACATTTAAGGACTTCGATATCAGTATCCAGCAAGTGCAGTTTGATGCTGTGTATCGGTTCGAGAGTGGAGGGAAGTAAGTATTGCACTTTTTCTCATCGATAACCAAAGGCTGCTTTCGAGAATTCATTGCTGACAATAGGGATTTAGGAAGTATGTAGTCGAGGGGTTTGTTTCAAGGGAGCCGCAGGCAAAGAGCGATGTGACAATTCCGTTTACAAGTTTGCGACAGGTGTCCTAGATATTCTTCTTTAGATAGTATGAATTAATAATATTCTTCTATGTAATTCAATAATGTCACAGTCAAAAGTTAATGGTATATCTAGTGATAAATATTTAGTTTAAAATTAGTTTTTTAGATTATGCATAGTAATAATACTTAATTTACTACTGTATTTACTACCAATAAATAAAACAAAAGATCCATACCGATAAGTAGAACACTAGTAGAACACTATTATGTCTTCAGCGTCGCATATGCTAGCCACAGGGATCAGGGAAGATATTCTCTAGCCCCGGCTGGCACAACTATGCGCTAAAAACACCAACAGGTGAGCTTGTATTCAACAGGTCTAGAAAGCCATTCTATTATGATATCGTGTTAAGGGAGTTGATTATGATTGCCCTTTCTGATTGAGCAGTCGACGACTCATCCTCCTCTATCGGAACCTCCTATTCAGGCCTCCAAGGGTTATTGCTCATGCAAGCTGTACTTTGTATCCCAATTGTCGTTGTCTTTTGAATTGCGGTATTGCACTCCTAGTTCTACGTGCTGACGGCTAGATTTTCGAATTCAACATCGCTGTGAACGGTGCGGGCAACATTTGTGCGACCAAAGTCCATATGTCGGGAGTTGAGTAGCTTGATTTCTATAGTCTGTTTAAGATCGATCTGACCTGAGATTACGCCCAAACGCCAGCTGAGAAAGGTCGGCACAGCTTGAAAAACTTGGAAGCGATTGGCAGAGCTGCAGCTAGGTAACCGCCATATTGTTCCAAAGCAACCAACATGTATTCTTGTGAAGCGTAGTATAGCTCGTTGCTAGGGTAGGCATAACTATACGCTGCGCAGTATGTTTGTGTTGTCGTACATGCGCATGAACTATGTAACTAGTTATTTTACATAGCTGCAAGAATTATCATCAGTGTTATGGGTCAGACAGAGGATTATAACAATGGATCATATTCGCTAGTATATACAGAATAAAAGGTTAAAGAAAGAAAGAGAAAGTTCCTTAAGAGCTCGTACGCTAAAGAACTTTTAAGCACAGGTAAGAAGAAGTAAGCATGCTAGTTACTTTCGCGCCTTAGTTGCGTACAAAGCTAAGCAAGTTTATAAGCTTTATTAAGGCGCATAGATTAGAAGCACTACTTATAATATTATCCTTCTTTTTTTTTTTTTTTGTATGTAAGGTTGTTCTTGTTTGTTTGTTTATAGGGTTTCTTTGTTTGCATGTAGAGTTTCTGCTGTGCTTCTGCCTAGCTAAAGCATTATACACAAATGTGTTGCAATTAGTGCTAGGAGAGGTATATAATTTTTTCTCTTCTTTCTTTCTTTTTTTATTTTTACTTCTTTTTCTTATCTCTTCTTTTTGCTGTATAGTGTTCTTGTCTATTATAAATAATCTAGTATTTAATAATAACACTATTAGGCCTAATAGAGTGGCTACTAGCTATATAGCTGCTTATATAACTCTTTTTAGTACTATAGATACCTTCTTTTAGTTTACTTTAGTCTTAGTAGGATATTACACTATAGGTCATGCAATAGCAAGATGCTATAATATTTCTTACTAATTTTGTTGCATAGAAAAAAGTTTACCTTTTACTTAGAGGGACTCCCTGCATTCTGCATTATCTCACACATGCTAGGTATTAGCAGTAGCAGAAATGCATTTAGCAACAACTTTACAAACTTTTAATAAATTTTTAACCTTGTTATACTAGAAGAACATAACTTCCTCTGCATTAAATAGAAGAAGAGACTATTAAATAGACCTTTCTTCTATAATGTTATTAGCAGTGAGATAGATAGAGATAAAGCTTTTCTATGTGCAAAGTATTGTAATATATTTGCGCGCTTAGGGCGTGTTGCAGGATTTAAAGCATCTTTAGAGCTAGACTAGCTGCAACAGGCTTCTAGAAAGAACATTGATAGTTAGTAAGCCTATATGCAACCTACCTTTAGAGCTAATCAAACCTACTAGGCGCCCTTACATTGACGGAGCGGAACTAGACCATGGGCCATGCGGGAGCTACATACAAAAAGTACTATACGCCAACGCATATCGCGCGGGAATTTCAAGCAATTTACTTTGGAACTCCCTTTGAGGAAGAGCTTTTCTGATCTGTTGCGAGTATGGGCTTATCACGAGACTGACGCGCGCCCACAGAGCTTAACGATGCTCAACAAAAGGAAGTACGGGATGATCCTGTGCTGGTATCCCTCCGTGAAGAACGGGAAGCATACAAGAAGGAGCTGTATGAGCATGGCTTTTATCCACTTTCTGAAGCGACTGGGACCTGCTTATACAATAAATATGAGAAGGTGAATAGGGAGATTGGCAGTACTTATCAAAAACTGCAGCGAATACGACTAGACCTAGCGATTCGCGAATTTCACGACTCCATCGATACGATTGATATAGCCAGGCAGCTCAATGGGAAGCCAGCGGCTGAAGTTCTGACGCTGCCGACAGTTGAGTTTGAATTTCAAGAGCGAGCGTTTGTAGCTAGCATACTTTTCAAGCCATTCGAAAACGAGAAAACTCGCATTCAATTCATCAGCACGTTGGCTGGACTGTGCCGCCGACAAGAGACACGACAACCGAAGGCCCTGAAGCGAAAGAAGGCAGAGTTTGTAACGTATGACAGCTGTAGAGAAATGTCTCAAAGGATGCGAAAGAAAGTTGCCAGTGGGTTCGAGGGTGGCTTGCGAAGTCAGGTTAGCAAGGTTGTGGAAGAACCTGACACACGTGGGCGCGGAGAAATTGTGTCTCAACATCCATTCCCTATGGCTGCTCCCTACCGAATATGCGGCTTTTGTGCGGACAATGAGCAGCTGTCATACGAAGCACGGATGAAGCATTGGGAGAGGAAAGATGTCCTAAAGAAGCACCAGGATATCCATTTCCGAGATCGTCGGTATCAGGGATGGTTTACATGTCCTTACCTTTATTGTACTGACAAGGTAGATGGCAGGATGCACTACAACAGAAATTCGCTCGATGTACACAAAATTGAGCATTGACGAGGACCGACGTTAGTGTGCAATAACTTGACAGCTTCTTACATGAATACTATATAATAGCGCCTTTCATGGCCTGTGAAACATACCATGCCTGGCTTCTTAGTTGGCTCTCCCACACATAGAGCTTAATTGTAACACTCTTCGTCCCTCCTTCGCATTTATTGTATTTTGCGCAATTCCTGTGCCTTTTCGTTGTGCGATATACTGCGTTAATTCCAAAAATTGAAATACTCGCTGCTGTCGTGTTTCATCATATTGAGCACTTTAACTGACTGCAAGAGTAAAGCTCGCAACAGTAGGAAACAACAAGAAGGTTCTAGCAATATCGCCGCGATATTCTCACACCATCGAAAGGACCTATTTTAGATGCGGAGTAGCATCAGCAATGCACAGCATAGGAAAAAACAGATAGCACGGTAGTACATTCCATGATTTTACGACTACATAATCCTTGTTCTGGACTTACAATGACAAGCAATGATTTCTAGGCTGTTATATTACAAGATCAAGCACAGTAAACCTTCTCCGTAGTACAGTCCACAACTTCATCCCACAAACGATAATACGCACGTCATCAGATCTTGAGTGCAATTGTTCCAAACTCGGGATCCTCCTCATACTTTCCCTTCAGCGCCATCAATTCCTCCACGTCCCAGTTGCTGAAGACGAACCTACCCTTCAGGAACGCTGCGGCGGGACTGGCCAACCAGACAGCAAATCCACCTGGCAGACTCTCATCGTCCCAGTCAAACCCTGCCAGCTTTACTTTGAGCACAGCGGCAGCAGCAGGTGTGAACACTGCGCCTGGGTGGAAACTGTGGATTCGGACGGGAGTTCCAGGGAGTCCATCGACTTCGGTTTGAAGCTGCTGCAGAGCGCGGGTGAATGCGAGTTTGCTGGTGCCGTAAGTTGCTTGAGCTGGAAGCACGACATATGCAGCGAAAGATGAGACGTCCAGGATAACTTTCTGGTGGTGGGGATAACGAGAGGGAGTGGTTTGCTTAACGCTACCGTCCATGGTAGCCATGGGAATAGCCGGGATTTCGGGCTTGAGGAAGGCTCGTGTGAGGTTCAAGTTGCCATAAAGGTTGGTTTCAAAAGCATCTCGGTAGGCTTGAGGGGAATAGTCCAAGGTAGTCTCGCCTTGAGCGATATGCGCGGCGCATGTTACAAGAATATCAGCGTCTTTGGGCTTAGTGTCTGGAGCATTGCCCTCGTTCAAGCGCTTCCTGATATCATCGAAAGCGCCATTCACGTCCGCTTTCTTAGTTATGTCGAGGAGATACGTCCATACTCCTGTCTTGCCGCCCGCAACTGCATTCTCAGTAAGCAGTTTGGTCGAAGCTTCGTCGAGGGCCTCCTGGCGACGGGCAATGATCACAACAGTCGCGGCTCCAGCAGCGGCGAAGCCCTGCGCAATGCCATAGCCTATTCCGCTGGCACCACCAGAGATGATTACTGTCTTTCCATGGGCGGAATTGAGGGGGTTAGAGGGAGAAATAGCTGGGTAGACGGTGTGATGAACGGCTTTGGTGAGGTGACGGAAAGCCATTTTTACAGACAATGTAGTGAGATTGCTTTGGTGATGTTGAAGAGTAGAGAAAGGAGAAGATGCGTCAGTGAATTCATGAAAATCACATTACCTATCACCCTTTAATACAGCAGTTTCAAGTGTGTTGTGTCATGGCAGGTGAATGAGTCTCGTGCGCTTTAGTCCGTTACCAAACAGAGTTGTAGCTCGTGCTTCTGTGTCTATCCAAGTCCAACATTGCAGCGCAATATGTACAGTGGACGACCATTCTCGGAGTTCTCAGAAAACACTTTTTGTAAGCTTCGCTCATTTATTTCAAAATGCTTTGCAATCCATTTCTTGGTGTTGTTGGGGGCCGAAAGTGCAAATATTCGGGCCGATAGAAATGCTAGTTATCAATCAGGTGCGCAACACACGAGAGGTTTTCGTAAGAGCCAAGACTATTCGGACACTCGAGAAGGAGCCAGCAACCTGCCTGATGACTCCTAGAACGACGATTAAGACAACGACAGCATTTCACCTTCGTCCTTCTGGGCGGACTAGTGCCAAGGCAATTAGCCATCCCGAAAGATCTCAATCGCCTTCTATGCATGCTAGAAGAACTTTTGATGTGTGAGAGTCTCTAAGATTATGACTCCTTTGCTAGAATCTAGGTCTACGTGGAGTGCAGTGTCTTAAGGTTGCTCCTGAACTATGTTGCCATGGTGAATGAGCTCTTTCCTCCCAGCTGCAACTCACAGTGGGCTCGAAAGCGCGCTCACATGGCAGCAAGTCTGAAAATCTACTTAGTCCAAGTAATGCACATTTTTATCCTCTTTGATATCAATGGCTTGCTCGTAGATAATACAGATCAAGTGGTGTATCATACATGGTAGTACTAGTATATCAGGATAAGCATTTTGGAACTGATATACTAGTACTACCTAAAGCCTTGTACTAGTAAGTTAACATTTAATTTGTTTAAGTTTGCACATTTCTACACTGGTTATCGCGGTGGGCTAGAGCCCGCTCGGGACAGTTCAGTTTAATACAAATACACCGAACCCTCTTTATTTAGGATGAATATCCGTAAAGTCATCTTCGTATTTCCAAGACACCACGCTCATTTCCTCTTTTCGGGGTTTACAGTACTACATGTCGATCATAGTTTGTGCCTACTTAGCCATGGGTCAGTGTTGGCTCCCGCAGTGGATATTCCGAGGGTTATTCCGAGGGTCTGATTCGATATCCTCCCTGAGATCCGATCTGGTCGCTTGGCGACCACCCACAAGGAGTTGCGGTATTTGGTCATCGCTGCCGTTGCCAATCGCCATGTTGTGTTGAATACAATCCTGCAAATGAAAAGCACAGCAGGACTCCTCCGTTCAATCGCGGATTTGGCGACCGATATTCTAACCGCTCCATGACCCCAAACGCCAGCAGGAATGGTGCGGCCTGTGCCCTACCTCCCAAATATTGAATGGCGCAATACATAGGTGGTGCTCGCTGGCGAGCATAGCGTACATGGCTTTGCCAGGAAACAATCACTCTGCGTCGAGTCACTCTCGGACCTTTAAAGCGCGCTATTGACTGCGAATGTGTACAATAGCTTCCTTGAATTATTTTCTGCATATTCCTGATTTCTACATCTTCTACAGTCAAACTCAAGACAGTGATGAAATACCTTGATGTTCAGACCAAGTGCATCATTCACCATTTGCACAAAGCCAGTAGAATCGCCACAGATGGGACGGCAAACTAATATTGTAACATTCGCGAGAAAAACAGGAGACATAGCACCTTTCAGGTTGAAAAGTCTTCCTTTATGCTCAAATTCCTCATCCGAAAGCTGATCTAGGTCCGGATCCACAAGGTCGTAATGCTTCTTTACTTGATGTGATAGGAAAAGATGCTTGTTGACGAAGTATGCAATCAAATGTTTTTCTGCGTGGCAGGCGTGACATCTACCCGTCTCTCCCTGGTCGTATTGGTCTGGCTTCAGATCGTATCCAATGGTTTCGCAGAGGTGACGAACCTCAGGTGTCCAGTCCCTCCCACCAACTTGGATGTTAACCTTGGGATACTGGACATGCGTCCAATCGCTCATTGCAGCAACGCAATGGAATTGGCTCCCACGGCATAGAACACCATTGGTTTTCCACTTACTGGGGACATCAAAGTGAGCAGTGAGTGTAAGCAGATTTTCGGCCTACGGTGATTTTGCGAATGCGAAACCTCTCAAGTCATGGTCATAGCGACTTAGGGTCTCTGAAATATCCTCGAGCGTGCGGATAATCGCTCTTCGATCTTGGTCTCTCTCATACGTGTTCTTCTTGTAGATTTGCTGTACTCCTCAAGCTAAGGGAATAAAGCTAGCTTGTCATTTGCTCCCCATCAGTTGCCCACGGGCATTTGCGCCGCCGTTGGCATCCGATCCAATGAACAGCGAGAATTTGAAGAGAAGTGCGTGCAAGCTCTCTAACAATTGAGGAGAAGGCTGGTATGGTAGCAGGTATGCATCATACCACCTAATCATACGACCTAATCATACGTACTTGAAATGCTCTTGTCGCATGTGAAGATTTCGTGCATCCACTAACAAGTGTCCATATGAAGATACCCCCGGCCCGTGCGTAGGTAATATAGCTGCCATCGAGCGTCTCAATTTCACTGGCATATGTTTGCAAGATGGCCCGCTCGCGATTCGTCAGGCCGCCCTTGCTTCGGTTTTCCCAGCTCAGTTATCAGTAGCAGCTTCCTGGGACTGCTCAATCACTTAACAGCGCGCCTTGCACATGGGCCAAGAATTTCGTGCAAAAGGTTCGCACGTTGCACTGGGTCCGGTCGTTGGACCTCTTGGACGATCGCCCTTCGGCGGCCGAAACTGAGAAAGCTTCAGCCCTGATTCTTACCTATCTGGCGAGCTGGTAGCTGAATCGGTAAATGGCATCCAACGTGCTGGTGCACAGGCCGCGACCAAGCATCTCGTTGTAAATGAACAAGAGATTCAACGTAATCCCTCTGTCTTCCGCAATGGATCCACTTCTGAGGTGCTAGCCTCAGGTCTGGGTCCAAACAGAGTCGAGTATCTCAGCCCAAATATTGACGACAAGACAATGCATATGACTTACCTTTGGCCGTTTGCCAACGCTGTTCGTGCTAGTACCGCATCCATTATGTGCTCTTACCAACGAATCAACGGCTCATACGACTGCCAGAACTCCAAAGTGCTCAACAGTTTGCTAAAAAAAAAAGAGTTAGGCTTCTAGGGTTATGTTATCGCTGATTGGGAGGGCACGCATGCCGGCGTTGCCTCGATCGAGGCTGGACTGGTGAGTTAATTCAAGTAGTGATGCGAACACCGCGTCCTGCACAGATAAATTCGGACGAATTCTGCTAAGAAGGTTCGTCTAGGACATGAACATGCCTGGTGGCATTGACTTCATTACGGCTTCCCCCTCATACTTTGGCGAGAACGTTACTACTGCAGTGTATGTTGACCATCAGGAATATATATCACCAAGAATCACGAGCTGACTGCTTTTATACGCGATTAGTAACAATGGATCGGTCCCTATGCACCGCGTGGACGATATGGTAATTCGTATTATGACCCCGTACTTGTATCTTAACCAAGATGTCGATTATCCACTCGTGGACAGCTATACCCCAGCGCTGGGCTTCTTTCCGCGGACGGAATGGGTGTACAACTTTACTCTAGGTCCTTTGGTCGGCGTTCGTAGCTCCAGCACAGAATGCCGGAATTAGCCCAGGAACGTTCGCAATCAAGGTTGAGAGCCGTTGGCTATGACATTCGCTGCGCAGATGTCCTGCTCGAGTCACACCTTGCTTCCAGCAATGCAATTAACAGGAGAACGCCCACTAAGAGACAGCAGCAAGAGACAGAGGACTCACCGAAGTCGCTGAGGCACTTCTCCGAGTCCTTGGCCATTTCTTGACAGGCATGTGCGCGCACTCCACACAAAGCTGCGGAAGGTATCGGCGACAAAACCTCACTTCCAATCGACAACATCATTGGAAACGGTTTCTTAGTCATTAACATTTGAATTACAGCTGAATAATGCAGGGAATATGACCATCTGAAAGCACAAAACACTCGGATGCTGATTTTGCATGCTCAATTGTTTTAAGAGAACACTGATATGAGAAATGGTGCTCCGCTGCAATCCCCTCTAGCACGATTTCTATTTTCGACTCATTGCTAATGTCGTACCGATGGTATGTCAGCCGCTGCCCGAATAATTTTGCCTTCTTCTTCAGCGCCACCCATTGGTCTTGCGTTGGCGTATTCGAGGCATGCTATGCGTCTGCCAGCCCTCGAGGACAGCAGCGGCGAGGGTGATACTCAGGCCAAGACCAGCGCCTGTGATTGCAATGTTTTCTGCATTAAGGGAAAAGCGGGATTCATGGCTTGTGTTGGCCGCGGCGAGGCTGGTTTCAGAGAGCAATGAAGCAGACTTGATTCATCTTATCTTTGTAACTCTCCACAAAGTGATCATTGCGAGGAGAAGCCAATGTCCACTGTCATAGGGGATAGTCATCTTCGTCAATATCATGAAGTATCTTTTCCAAGATTTCTCCTGCCTTCCCAAGATCTGGCGCCTCTTTTTGCCAGAATTTGAGACCCAACATAGTTTTGCATACTGCATCCCTCCAGCCAGCTGGTACATGAATTCGTCTACTCTTCACAGCGGCGAGAAGTAGAAGACACTTGGCAAAGACTGAACGGTTTTGATACCAAGTCCCGTGATGTCGGTGACGATGACTGCCTTTCGCAGCGTCTTGTAAACAAGCGTCTAGACATTTCTCTACGTGCGGACCGATGAGCTGAAGAATCGGACTGGAATCTGGTAAATGGAGTGCTAAATATAGAAATGGTCGATAGATCCGTTCAAGAATATCAAGGAAGCGGAATTGGACCATACTATGAAGTTCTTCCGACTGAAGACTTGAAAATGGAGACTGCGGTGTAGTAACAGTTTCTGGAATATGATTATGCCTACAAATAATTAACTTTCGCCATCGTGAAAATGAAGAGCAAAAAGGGAAAAAACTAACCACTGCGTAAGCTGCGACTCAAGCTCCTGAGCCACCCGGATCATTCGGTGAATTGGCATTGATAACCATGAGCTTTCGTTGTTTTGGTAGAATGTGTTCACCATCCTGTTTGTAATATGCCGAACAGCAATCTCCGATAAATAATAGCTCCAGCTGTTCTCTAGCTCTGGACTTAGCATTGAAGACGGGCCCTCAGTATTATAGACCGTCGCATCTGCCGCGGGGGTTTCTGCCATAACTGGACTCCCAATTGGAGGCGATGGAAAAACGTCCGGATAATTGACTTTGGCAAGGCCAGATGCTGGAAGGCAAATATCCATACGTATTTCACTAAGTAGTTAGTAGCCTTCTTTCTAGCAGTAGAACTAAGTGTACTTACCATTCTGATTTCAGGCATGACCAGTACAGGCGGCGCTCCAAACTCTCGTTGACTCCACCCTCAGTCCTGTCTTTTGTTTTTAGATATATTTGAAACACAACGCAGGACCTGTTGAAAGAAGTCCAGGCTCGCAACGGACGCAGGGAGTACATTTCGTAAACGCCACAGAAAAAATAACATTGAGCAGTCAAGATGGAGCATCTCAAGAGCCCAATGCGCTTCTGGGCGGCAATATAATAGCTCTCGGCAGTAGAATAGTCGTCCGCATCGTCAATACTACATCGCGCGTTGGGGCCTTGCATCAAGTCTGCAGTAACAAAATCTGACCTGTATGGCGATGACAAACAGCCTAAGGCGCATGCGAGAAGCTAAGTATATATTAAAAAGAAAATCTAAAGTCAACATTAGAGGTCTTTGCATCACTCACTACGAGACATGACGGTGCGTCCCACTTGAACCCATGCTCCATGACATCTTTTGCCATGATTCTTGTGTCACTCGCATTGAGAATAGGATTTTTGATATGTACGTTGAGGAAAAACTTCTCAACGAGAGCGAGCGTCTCCTCTTCTTGGATACCACGGCCAGGCGTTGATCTACGATTTGGATCACAGTTGACTGATGAGATTGAGCCTGGTTGGTCTTCGTGGGCCACTTCAGGATTGAATATTAAAGTCTCCGTTTCCGAGCGGTGGAATTTGCCTTCAAATATCGGCCACTCAAGCACTTCTTCGCATTTTCCAACCGCAGTTTCGGCAAGATCAAGTGATTCGGAAAGCAAGACAGTTTCGTCTTGACGCTCATAGTGATGATTTCCATTATTGCCATCATTGGGGTCCTGGATGGTATCAATTGCGAATGTAAACGATGGACTGGCATCGTTATTCGTCAGGCCATTTGAAAGCGGCGGGGAAAACACGTGGTTGGCGTGAAGCAGGTTGGGTACCATGTCCAAGAGGTGAGCATTCTGGGCTTCAACGAGTCTTTTCACGTGCCCTATCTGCTCCAGAATTTCTATGCTAGCCTGATCATATCTGTAAGAGGTAGCGAAGTCAGCAGACGGACAGACCTAAATGGCTAACCAGCACAACCCACGTTGAGTTATCAAATTTGGAGTCGCTGTAGTGGCATTCAATGTTGAGCTCCTGGCACGAGCCACAAGTTGGTCTCACATTGTTGCATTTTGTTTTCTTCCTGCGGCAAACCTGACAGGCCACAAGGGCACGCTTGCGGGGATAGAAGACACGCGACTCGTGCGAGCGCTTTGGAGCGCTCGAAGAAGCGTTCGCGGGTGACTGACGGTTCATGTGGGAAGATCCTGAACAGAGTGGGGGCAAAGACGCAGATTGATTGCTAGCAACGCGAGTGAGGATGCGAGATGAGGTGACTGGGGAGTCGCGGACTTAAGCTCTTATATGTTTTTCGTGAGCGTGATCGTCGTCAGGGATCTAGATCTGCGGGGCAGCAAACTCGGAGGCTGGGCGCGGGAGCTGGACAAGGCTTGGCCGTTTCTCCCGGAGCTTCGTTTAAAATATCTTCGTCTTCAAATTATTCATGCAAGTGTAATCAAGTTCAATTCATCTCATATTACCAACCTAATTCTATAAGCGCCCGCACTACTCCCGAATTCCTAAATCTAGTAGGAAAGCATTCAAACTCATATTAATCGTGAAGTGCTTGGATTTGAATCGAAGATGAGGAATCCTAAAGCTACTTCCATCTCCACGAGATCTACGAGATGTCAATCATGGAAATAGGCTTGGCAGCCCCTGGCAGAGAGCCACGAGATCTGACCGACAGACTGCCCGGGGACGGAAAGCAACATTCTCTCTCCAATTCTGTAAGTTTAAACCCGCATTCACCGTGGATGTGGAAGACGGAGAGCCTGGGCCAGCGGGGAATGCCGGAGTTGCTCTTTAGTCGTGCGGACCAGTTCTTGACGATTCAGATGGCTTGAGCTTGGCAAGTTCTCCACTTTTGGATCATTTTCCCGCGGAACAGTGTTTATTAGCCAGGCCGGTTGGCTGTAGCAATTGCCGACTACATGCACCAGACTTCGATGGCTAGTAAAGATAGATTCGAATTAGCTCGCAATAGCAGTGTTCTCTATGATCTCTATTGATAGCTCGTTGTCTGCACCGAGCTGATATACGACTAAAGCAGATTAAAACGGGGGGTCTGTCTCAAAGCTATCTGTTCTTCTCCTCGTTCCCCACTCCCGGCAAACTTTTCTTGTTTCCTCACATTTTCACACCATTTCCAACCTACTTTGCCATGATGTTTCAAGCCGAAGAGGAGACAGCACCAAGTTTGGCCCTGACAGAGATAGAACCACCCCTCGAAGAACTAAGACTTCCAGCGGATTTCAGTTGGGGTGCTGCGACTGCCGCGTATCAGATCGAAGGAGCGGCCTACCAGGATGGAAAAGGGAAGTCAATTTGGGACTCTTTTTCGCATCTCGAACCCAGTCGAACCAATTCCCAAAATGGTGACATAGCCTGCGATCACTATAATCTCATGAGAGAGGATGTTGCCTTGTTGGCTTCGTATGGGGCTGGCGTCTACAGATTCTCAATATCTTGGCCTCGAGTGATTCCGCTTGGTGGACGTTTGAATGAAGTCAACGAGGCAGGGATTGCTTTTTACAATAGCCTCATCGATTGCCTCATTAAGCACGGTATAGAGCCTGTGGTTACGCTTCACCACTGGGACACACCATTGGGGATTGACGAACGTTATGGCAGTTTCCTAAACAAAGAAGAGTTCCAGGCCGACTTCCTGAACTATGCGCGCCTATGCTTCTCTCGATTCGGCGATCGTGTCAAACAGTGGATTACCTTCAACGAGCCCTATATCATCTCTATTTACGGTTATCATAGCGGTATTCTTGCCCCTGGTCGCAGCTCTACAACTGGGGGCGACTCCACCACCGAGCCATGGATAGTTGGGCATACCATTATCCTCTCTCACGCTGTAGCTGTGCAGGCGTATGCAACAGACTTCCAGCCCACGCAGCACGGCACTATCTCCATTGTCCTCAACGGGGACTTTTACGAACCCTACGACGCCACTAGTGCCGACGACATTGCTGCTGCGCAGCGTCGCATGGAGTTCTACATTGGATGGTTCGCCGACCCCATCTACAATGGCACCGACTACCCTGCTTGCATGCTCGAGCAACTTGGCGCGCGTCTCCCTCGCTTTTCCGCCGCGGAGCGCCAACTGCTCTCTGCCGTGGCGCCTCTGAATTGTTTCTATGGCATGAATCATTACACGTCACAATACGCGCGTGCCCGAGCCTCAGCGCCTACGGCCGACGACCACACTGGCAACGTCGAAGAGCTACCGCATGACAGTGCTGGCACAACCATCGGACCCGTTTCGGGTGCTGCGTGGCTGCGTGTCACGCCAGTTCAATTCCGCAAGCTGCTCGGCTGGGTGTGGGCGCGCTATAGGCGGCCCATCTACGTGACAGAGAATGGGTGCCCATGCCCGGGAGAGGAACGTATGAGCGTGGAGCAGGCCGTTGACGACAGATTCCGTACACGCTACTTTGCCTTGTACTTGAATGCTATTTCAGCGGCTATCTATGATGATAGAGTGCCCGTCAAGGGTTATTATGCGTGGAGCCTGATGGACAATTACGGTATGTTACACCCTGTTTAGATACTTTTGATGCTGTGTGTTTGTAATCCTCGGTGATTAGCGGTGGTGCTGACTGTGTGCAGAGTGGTCGGCAGGGTATACGATCCGCTTCGGAATCACGCATGTGGACTTCTCGACTCTGAAGCGGACGCCAAAGAATTCGGCTTGGTACCTAAAGGAGACATTCAAGAAGCGGCGGGTAGTGGTGGCAGAGAAGTAAGTGATGGGTGCAAGGTTCAGGTGCTCCAGCAAACTGAGTCACAGTGTTGATGTTATCGCTCTATCGAATATACAGGTCTAAACTCAATTTGAGAAGACTAAAAGACTTAACCTTACCCAGTTCAGGGCAGGGCGCTGTCAATTTTCACGTCTGCTGTCAGGAAGACGAGCTGGCATAGCTGCGAAAGAATTATGGATAGAGTTCAATTACCCTCGTTTTCACTCCAGTCCGCATACTCTACATACTTTTAAAATGAACTTTACATTCAGTTCATTCAGTTCATTCAGGAACTTGGGTAGGCTGGTTTTGGAGAGCAATGAAGCAGACTTGATTCATCTTATCTTTGTAACTCTCCACAAAGTGATTATTGCGAGGAGAAGCTAATATGTTACGAACACAGTTCTCCACAAGGCCCTGGAACCCTAGTTCAACCCCGTGGGTCCTGATTTGTTAGGAAGCGAGGCCTATAGGGACGAGGACTTCTATGCATAAGAAGATAAAGCTAAACATAACCTTAATATATAACTAATGTATTAATCTATTATACTAAGGAATATAAATTATAAATTATAAGTAATTTATAATAGTAAGTAATCTATTTAATATAAATTATAAAAAGTATAGATCATTTCTTTAATTCTTATTAAATAACTATGCTAAGCTAGTGTTCTTTAAAAATAATATATAAACTTATAAATTTTTTATTTATTAGTTTTTAGTAGTAAAATATTAAGGTTAGTATTAATAAAGTATCTAAATAGAGTTAGCTTCTAAGAAAAAGTATAGTTACCTAATTAATATTAGTCTTAGGTTAGTTCTTAAAAATAAATAGAAGTATAGACTAAGATAGAAGAATAATAATAAAATAGTATTAAAGTATAATCTAAGAAAATTAGTATATTCTAAATAATAGAGTTAATAATAACTTATGTTAAGTTATTAAATTTAGAGTTACTATAGTAGTATTTAATATTAAGCTTTTAGTATAAGCTATAAGTTAGTTTTATATTATTATATTTTATTTTTTTCTTATAGCAAACCTAATAGGCTATAAGGGCACGCTTGCGGGGATAGAAGACACGCAACTTATGCAAGCGCTTTGGAGCGCTCAAAGTAGCATTCACAAATAGCTGACGATCCATGATTGGAAATCTTAAACAGAGTGGGGATAAAGATGCTCTTGCTTGAGGGCGCTGCAGCACCAGTGGTAAAGATTGAAGATGCGAGATGAGAGGCGTGGGGAGTCGCAGACTAAAGCAACCTTCTACGGAGATGCCGGGTAATGTGTGGCTCACTGCTTTCATTCTGCCTGTACAGAAGACTACTGGCAGAACCAGGCGGGAAGACAAATAGTATGTTAACCCTGCCCTGACGCCTCCGTAGATCTGCAGGGGTGGAACGCTCGGAGATTGTTCAGAATGAAATGTCCCGTACAACCATAAATCTCAGTGGTCTGCCTCATCCGATATCCGATGTATGTACAGTATGGGTAGGAACTCAGCGCACAAGGCGAGAAGCTGGAGGCGATTCACGAGGCCGAAATATGAAAGCATTCCACCTGGACTGGCGGAAACACTAGTTGATTCTTACTGACGGAAACAGGACCAGAGCCTGTCTGGCGCAAATTTTTTCATTAGATAGTGTTTCGTCACAACGGGTCTGCACTACGAACAGTGCTGAGCAGCAGCTCCGGCATTCCCCATCGGCCCAGGCTCTGCGCACTGAGCAGCAGCTCCGGCAGTCCCCGTCGGCTTAAGGTCTTGGGTTCTGCGTCTGCAGTACCAAAGAATGCTGGTCTAAACTTCCGGAACTGGAGAGAGAATGTTGGTTTCCGTCCCGGGCAAGTTGTCGTCCAGATCTCCTGGTTCTCTGCCAGCGGCTGTCGAGCTTATTCCCATGATTGCCATGTCGTAGATCTCGTAGAGAGCTTGGTTATATATTTGGTCCTTCCGCTTGCTCTTCCGCACGCCTCGTTTCCCCTGCCTTATCTCTTCTTTCCTCCAAACATTTCGGCTGCAAAACCTGCGCTGCTTCAATTTACAAAGTGCACCAGTTTGCGCGCTTCCCTTTATTCTCCAAGATGACCGTCAGTGTTCAAACAAATGGCAGCAATGGCCATTCCAAACGGGTCCTAGGAGTCGGCATCATTGGGTGCGGCGAAATCACTCAGGTCTCGCACATTCCAACCATAAACTTTTTATCCAACAAATTCGCGACAAAATACCTTTGCGACGTATCCAAGGATGCTCTTTTTCACTGCGCTGCCAAGGTACCCTCGTCGCCCAAGACTACAAGAGATGCTGAGCAGCTATGCGCTTCCGATGAAGTTGACGTAGTCCTCATTGCTAACGCAGATCCATTCCATGTGCCTCACGCTATTCTAGCCTTGAAACACAACAAGTACTGCCTCCTCGAAAAACCCGCAGCGTTGAATTACCGCGATATTGATGCGCTCATTGCCGCTGAGGCAACTTCACGAGGCAAGATCTTTGTTGGCTACATGAGGAGATACGCGCCAGCATTTCTAGACGCAGTACGAGAGGTTGGGGGACTAGGCGAAATCCATTACGCACGAGTTCGAGACATTATAGGCCCAAATTCGACCTTTGTAAACCAATCGGGAACTTTCCCGAAGAAATTCAGCGACATTGCACAGCCAGATGTTGATGAGCTGGTGAAGCGGGAGGCTGATATGGTTCAGCAGGCTCTGACGGTCGAGTTTGGTGTTGAAGCAACACCAGCATCAAAATTGATGCTTCGGGTACTTGGAGGGTATGTGGAAACTACCTCTTTTCTCTCGATAGATAATCAGTCGCTAACTTACTCTCACAGCCTGGGAAGCCACGATCTCTCTGCGATGCGAGAAATACTCGGGATGCCCAAGGCTTGCATAGGGGCCTCTCTAGCACCACCTAGAATGTGGTCTGCGCTTCTTCAGTACGATCAATTCTCCGTCATCTACGAATCTGGCATCAACGAGATTCCAGTCTTTGATGCTAGCATTGAAATATTTTCTCTCAACAAATCAATAAAAGTGAGCTATGATACTCCATACGTTAAGGGACTCCCAGTTACTCTCACCATTCGAGAGAAAATTGAAGGTCCGTCTGGGCCAAATTCTTCCGGCTTCCAGGAACGAGTCATCAGGCGTACGTATGAGGATGCGTACACCTTGGAGTTTGAAGCTTTCTACGAAACTGTCGTTGGGAACAAACCCCTTAAAACCACGGTGGCAGACGCCCGCAAGGATTTGGATATTTTTGCCATGATTATGAAGGCAGGAGAACACAACTACCATAGCTTTAGAGAATAGAGATCATACACGTTCGAAATCTCACTACCTAACCATGCTCGATGGGACATCCTTAGGATGCAAGGACATTGTTCTTTGTTTCTCCACATGAATCGTATCATGCTTCTCGGACTCTGCGGGTTTCTGGCATGAATTGCACCTAGTTCTACACTCAATCTATTGTGAAAGAAAGGGCCGAAGCCGCGAATGTACCAAGCCCCAACTAACAGGATCCCAGTAGAGTTGTCGAATACGACTGTATCGATCCGTAGACTTGAATTCAAAGATATCTATGACAGATTTCTTAGCCAAGCCTCGTCCATTTAACAAATTTACTGCACTTTACTCGTAACCTCAAATGGCTCCACTATCTAAAGTTCTAGGCGAGTTCCAGATCGCCTGGGAACAGGCCAGGCCATGTTGTCTCTCAGGGTGACTGGGAAGCTACCCATTTGAGGTACGTACCCCGCAGCACCGAATTATCAGTTACTCCACTCCACAACTAAAATTGATTTTGAGTTCATTTGAACAGCTGAATTGCATCTAACCATAAATATGCGTTAGCGGCTACGTATAAGAGAAGAACATTTGTATCAATCGAGTCATTACGTCTTTTCAGTTTAGAATTACCTGATTTGTGGGTGGTGGCCTGTGCCACAAATCGGCAAATTTCTAGGTCTTCTCCGGGACTCCAGTGGACTGAGTGGGTCTACCTTTGGGGAATTTTGAGCTAGTGGCTGAGAAGCTAATTACCGCCATCTCCGGAACTCCCCGCCAAAGCCTGGCTGGATACGATTTGATCCCAGTTCGAGGCCATGAACCCGAACCCCACACCCCAGATTATGTCTTTGTCCCAGAATTGTACGGCTATTAAAGTCTCAGCAACGACCCCGGATTTTTCAAACTACACCATTAATTGAATCTATTTCTTACATACTCAGGAATCGATTCCGGTGCTCAATCCCATCCTGTACCCTCTTCCTTCTTTCAAACCAACTTGCCTAAGGCCAACACCTATCAAGGACCCAGCAGATTAGCAAAATGGTCCTTAATCACCTGAAAGCTGTTGGCCCAGAACTCGCAGCCGTGCTTCCCAAGGATGACCTTCCCTGGTACAAGAAGAGCAACCTTCGACGCTTGAACTATTCCATCATTTGCATGTTCTTGCTCGCTTCGGCAAATGGCTTTGACGGTTCCATGATGAACGGCCTCCAAGCTCTCCCACAATGGGAGAGGTTCATGGACACTCCTACGGGCGCCTGGCTTGGATTTATCAACGCTGTGCAGAGCTTAGGCGCTTTTTGTGCCTACCCGGTCGCTGCGTATAGCGCCAACAAGTTTGGCCGCAAAAAGACCATGTATAGTGCCTACTTCTGGCTATTTCTTGGTACGGGTTTGCAGGCTGGAGCGACGAACTCGACAATGTTCATTTTCGGCCGTCTTTGCATCGGTGGCGTCACCTGCTTTTTCGCGAGCTCGGCACCGCTCCTCATCACCGAGACTGCATACCCAACGCACCGTGGCGGTCTGACATCCCTCTATGGCACAGGCTGGTACGTCGGTAAGTTCACTCTTGAGCAACTCTAGTATTGGACTTGCATGCTAACATAGCCAGGATCAACGGTAGCAGCATGGGCGACGTATGGCACCAGGAACTATGCCAGCAGCAAAGCAGATTGGGCTTGGCGTATCCCGTCAATCCTTCAGCTTTTGATTCCTGTAGTTGCGTTTCCTGGTCTTTTCTTAGCTCCTGAGTCGCCTCGGTGGCTTTCTGCTGTTGGCCGAGCAGACGAGGCTCGCGCAATCCTGACGAAGTATCATGCTGAAGGTGACGCAAATTCAGCACTTGTTGAATTTCAGATGAGCGAAATTGCCACGACGCTTCAGATGGAAAGGGAGCGCGAGACATCTACCACTTGGCTGGATTTGGTTCGCACTGAAGGTAACCGACGCAGATTATTCATCTCCATCACATTGGGAGTGTTCGCACAGTGGAATGGTGTTGGTGTCGCGTCTTACTATCTTGCACCAGTGCTGAGGACGATTGGTATCACATCCGTGACTCAGCAAACCCTCATCTCCGGCTTTCTCCAGATCTGGAACCTAATTATTGCTGTTTCGGCGGCGCTGTCAGTTGATCTACTTGGACGGCGCTTTTTGTTCCTAGTATCAAGCTGTGGTATGCTTGCATGCTATATCTTCATCTCGGGTCTATCTGGATCCTTCGCCAATACGGGAGCAAGTGCAACGGGAACTGCCGTTATACCTTTCCTCTTCATCTACTATGGATTCTATGACATTGCTTTCACTCCCCTTCTCTTTAGCTACACCTGCGAGATTTGGCCGGTAAGAAAGAGATCCTACCCTCGCAGATGGTTTTTGCTCCACTAGCATTGCTAATTTGTCACATAGTACGAATTGAGAGCGCGTGGTGTGGCCAGCATGAACGCAGCCACCGGAATGGCAACTTTCTTCAACATATTCGTCAATCCCATTGCTCTCGAGAGTATTCAATGGAAGTACTACCTCGTTTACGTGGCTCTTCTGGTTATCATCACGATTACTATATACTTCTTCTATCCGGAGACTAGAGGTCATAGTCTGGAAGAGATGGCGAGCATCTTTGACGGTGAAAAGGCACCTGTCTCTAGTGCAATTGCAACCTCGGGCAACGACAAGAGTTCGATCATGGTGGACGAAAAGGTATAGTGACGCATCTAAGCGTACTTGTTAAAGTGATATCGCCTAACGGCATACACATCCTCTCAGTCATAGTTGATATACAACTGGCTTAATGTGTATTTATCTGGTTTTGAATATGGCTTTCGGAGAACATCGCAAAAGGCGGTTTCTCGGTGGCGCAGCATCAATTGTTCTCAACCTTCGCGGTCTTTAATGATGATTCAAAAGAATGTGCCGTGATATTCGGCTTAAGAACTCTAGAATTGGCCGTTTGGTGCGTATACACGGAGAGCCTCTTGTTACTAGAATTGCTTGCGAGACTCCCCAAAACCATTTACAGCTGGGGGATCCCATGAAGAATTAGAATCCTGCCCCATGGGGAGGTTCATGTGCGGTGAATGGAGAGTTTCGGATCTTGGCATAACTTTGGCATTGGCATCGCTACTCTTATTCATCATTGGTGCAGTGATACTGTGTATGCTTACGAGCGAATCTTGAATTGGACTACAAGCAGTTGTTATCGTCTCCTAGGTAGTGCTTTCGGGATATGTTTTCATGCGTAGAGCGCTCAAGAGTCTGTACTCATGTCCTTCAAGAATGATACTCCTCATACGGACATGGCCACTATAACAGCACCATCTTATGAATCTCAAGATAGCTTTCAAACTTCTCGGTGCAGCACTTGATACAATAGGTTTGTCTTTTCTATCAAAACCTGTCATCGCTTCTCAAGAGCAGCGCTGAACACATACATGTGTTGGCAATAGATGATATGTATTCTCGTGTGAAGAATAAATGTACTAGATTCCTCAAGAGATGCCAAACGTCGCTTTTCAACGACTGCCATCTTTCGTGAGCGTCTGGGAGATTTCTGTATCGAGCCTGGCATTTTCAATTGTGGATTTGAGGTATCCTCAGCCCTATCCACTCCTGCATCACAGTCTCCTTGAGTGGCCCACTCACATCTTCTGACATGCGAAGCGTTATTGGCAGACTCTTCATGTACGGCGTGCCGTACCGTATACGAACGATTTTGTGTTGACCGTAGATTTCGATGTGTGCGTCAAATCGAGATGCTGAATTGACGCTTGACTCGTAGCTCACAGCGAAGCCAGAGTACTAGAAGCTTTCCACAGGCATCGACAAAGATGTCGACTTGAGAGAAGCGAGGAAAGGCATAAAAGCAGAGCATGCTGGTGATGATGGCAAGGATATTAGAACTGAAGAATACATGCCAATTACTAGGGAAAGACAGAAGAAAGTGTGATGCTTAAAAAAGAGATGAGGTCGTCAGCCAAGAATGATCGTGCGCGAGAGTGGTAAAGTGCTAACGAGGCACCAGTCTTCTTGTTGGATGTGGTGTCGAAGCTTCATTTTTGATGACTGGTGTGATTGCTGACTCCAACCAAAGAGGCGTCCAACCAGGTGCGACAGGCGCTTGAGGGAAAGCGTTGGGTATGGGGAACATCATGGGGGAAATTTGTGATTATGTAATCTAGTGAAACAAGAGACAGGCGACGCTCTGGTCCACAGAACCAGATATCGGTACTCTGTCATAGTATTTCTCAGCCTCCATTGCAGGTCCTTCGGGTTATCTATCTGCCTTGATGTCACGGTCAAAATATACAATTTCTACGCCATTCTCCTCCCATTTTTGCGAGAGTGTTCAAAATCCCCCTGTGGGTCTGGAATAATTCAAAATTACCCAGAAATCTTGTCTGACCATGCTTCTTTATCATCTTAATGATAAAACGCGCACTCATCCGTCGAGACATCGGGCAGCAAGTGCACACCCAATCGCCAGTCGTTCAAAGGGGCTTGCCTAATTTGTAGGTTATCGCCTAATACAAGTCACTGCAAAGCGTTTCTCTTTCTTCGACATCATCTACAGCCGAAAATTGCGGGTTATAAAAGACAAGCTGATGGTATAGTGCGTTAAGCATCTCTGGTATTCAGGGCTATGGTCTGAGGTCCTGACTGCACTTGGGTAGCATGGTGATCATAGCCATCACACGTGCAGTGAGGGGGTGAATGATATCACCGCCCTAGTCTGCCAGGAAACATTTTATGAGCGCGCAACAATCCACAAATGACAATTTCCTGCAATGCTTGGAAGGCCTTGCAAAGTGGTAGCACGTCTGGATAGCGTAATTTCTTCTTGTAGGGAGACTATTTCGGCTTGTGCGGCTGGATTACCGTCTTAGTCGCCACGGGCGGGGTACAGTAACTGCTGGGTCCGGGGAGTAGCGGACTTCGTACGATATCTGGTGTAACGGAAACTCCACTAATAAAGACCGCCGGATGAGTGAATTCTAGAAAATCCGCGTGCTCACTCAGACACTTATAAGAGGTGCACAGCAAACTTAAATGTGATTGGATGCAAGGACTTTATTCTACATTAGCCCAAATAGCCCACCCTATCTATCCTGACCTACCAGTACCCGTGGACAGAATCATTTATTTTCTTTGATCTGAGAGCATCGCAACAAATACTGGTTACATTGATACGAAGTCAATCCTGCAGCTCAAGACTTAGATTCGAACAATGGGCAATGCGGAAGAATCTATTCCGGGCCTTCGTTGGGGGGTTTTAGGTGCGTCGCGGCCATCATATTCACAGCAGTTCAGAGATACATTGAGACGATGGATTCTCACACAACTATAGGCACAGGATGGATCTCAACGATGTTTGTCACAGACCTGCTGGCGCCAAGATCCGCCCCAGCAAAGCACACGATCGCCGCTTTGGGATCATCTTCGCTGGAGAAGGGTAACACTT